>JAWNOR010000405.1:0-1372547 GCA_035045885.1 Drosophila borealis | reverse complement strand
AACAACTGGCGACGACAAGGATATTAAAATTAATAAATAATAGCTCGCACTGCCCCTAGTTGAACAGCTGCAACACACAAGCGACAAGATACGACAACAAGATACTTGTAGCTGTCACATCAAAAAGAAAACAACAACGCGACAACGACATCTTTTGGTTTTGGTCAGCTCTCGACCCTCTCCAAATAGCATTCAAAATGCACAACCTGCGGTTGCCCCCATCCCCATTCGTATCTATTGCACTTGTCTGGCCACAAAAACATTTTGACTCCAACGCGGCGAGTCGAAATCAGGACAAGACGACTTGTGTATTTTTCGTGCCATCTGGCTTGGGTCTTGGAATACTGGACGAACACGCATTCAATAGAACCCATTCGGGGGTAATACATAAATATGTGATAATCCGAAAATCGATTAGTTACACCTATTGGAAATAGCTTACGGCAACAAGAGTGAAATTTAAGCCCTAAATATGACTGGGTATAAAATAACTTATAATACACATACACATAGTATGGTATATTTCGCAACCTTCTGTTTCTATCGGTATGAATCTTTGAAAAATACAAGCACATGTTTACTTTAATAAGAGCTGACATGACTTATTCTAGCAGCTACGTACATGGACACAAACAACTTTATAATACCCTCCAGCATCTATATTTTTGGTGTGTATGCTTATGGGTCAGCAATCAAATACCCTGTATATATTTATTGATCAGAAAGTGATATTTTATATCTGTCATATTCTGAGTTGCATACGCCTGGCAGATATATTTCTTACTTCGATACCTTCTTTTATCCAAACTACATTATAACGTATTTTTACGCAACAGCAGTATTGCTCATACGCCGCGTGGGCTCTGGGTAAGCTGGGGACGTTGCTGCGCAGCAGCCGCAGGACATCAATTCAAGTGTGTGCAAACAGCTAGCAAACGGCAAACATATTTGCAGCTCTTCATATGTGTGTATTATATTCGCTACACTCCCAAATACACACACACTTACTTAGAATAAGTCGAAAAGGAAACTTAATTAATTATACGCAGCGTATTTGGCTGGGCGGCAAAACTTTTCTCTGACCGCATTATACACAAACTTTTTGGCATGTCTTGGCCAAAGCGAGCTGTGGCAGGACATGGTGCCAACGACTGTTTGGTCAGGTGTTGTTCGTGCTGGCCAAAACCTGACACGGACAACTCTGACGGGTGTTGAAGCATAATGTATTGCGTGTCTGTTTTTATTGTTGTTGCTGCTGCTGCCTTTCCATTGGCATCCAACTAAGTTGTTCTGGTTTTCGGTTTGTCGCTGGCTGGCCTGTGTGTCCGTCAGAGCTGGGCTTTGAACATAAGCGAACACTTAGCGAGTTGGATCTATCAATGCCACAATACACAATAACATTAGATAAGCTACTGACACTATCAGTCAGATCAATCAATCATTGACACGGTCAATCAGCTGCCGTGATCACAATGTCAATCATCAAGGGCGATTAAAAATCAATCAACTGGTCAAGCGTTCAAGCCGCCTCCACCTGTACGCATAGTTAGAAAGCACGTTACAGTCCGTATAAATGCTTCAATTAGACACTTAATGTTTGGATTCAATCAAGCACGTCGTGGACAGCATGGCCGATTCTGTAAGTCGGCTATAGACTATTGAAGTAGCTCAATCTAAACAGCATTAAGATATCACATTCTCAGTTAAGTCTATTGCTGATTCTTCGGGCTGTTACATGCTAAACAATCCTTATGAACCAAGTTTAACATTGAGCTTTAGTTTAAAGTATGCATATATGCATACATTTTCATTTGTTACTTTAGCTCTATTTAAGATAAAGTGTATTTTCAGTTTCGCTTGATGTCGAAATGTTGCTCTAATTTTAGAAACTTACAGCAACAACAACTAGTTATTTGTGGCAATTTTCCCAAGCACATAGTTCTTTGAATTTATTAATACATAAAAAACAAAATGCTTTATCATTCCCATACTTTTGCAGGCAGTGCGGCAGAGAGTATACCACATATGTGTACCTACATATTGCACTTTGGCAGCAGTTCATTTTCACGCACCACAAAGTCAGTCAAGTGGTTATCTTTGTTGTTGCTTGTTGCTCTTGTTTTTCGTATATCGCCAAAAGCGAAGCAGAAGAGATTCCTTTAATATCTAGTGCACTCGACTGTGAGATAGTCTGTATTATAGTGTACTGCGTATGCATACAAAATATCAAGTAAAGAAACTACATATAATTACAAAATCCATTTCAGTTTATGCATAGTAAAAGTATTTTCAGGCACAATATAAAAATAGACAGTTGGAAACAGTATCTGTATTAAAATAAAATATTTAGATAGTATCTGGAAATGTACATATTACAGGGTAAACACGCTGCCAGCTGCTGTCGTAGTTAGCCAGCCGAGCACGAAAATATTGAAATACATACTTTTTAAACTCCGTGCTGTCCGTTCTCATATGTTACCTTAAAGTCAAAAATACACAAAGCACACACACACACACACATATGAATATATGTTTAAGCTGTGCGTGCGTGTGTGTGTGTGTGTGTGCTTTGCGGCAAGTTAAGATGAGCTGGCAGGGCAATGAAGTAGAAAGACAAAAACCTTTTAGGCAATGGGTTCTGTTTTTTTCTTTTTCATTACGGTATTTTTTTTTTTTTTGACTGTGAAATGTTATAAATATGTTGGGTGTGCAGTTTACCGGGCGTGAAGTTTTTAAGCGTAAAGCCGAAACGACTGGCCTCCCAGCAATCCACATCCCACATGGAGCCATGCTTGATTGCACCGCGGCCCACTTGGTCCCTAGACCCGATCCGCTGGGGACCCGAAAGTCGCTTGTCAGCGTCGGCTGAGTGCGAGTAGTTCAACGAATTTTGAAAAGGAGTTGCGCCGGGCTTGCTGGCATGCTGCACGCTGTTAAAATATTTGAGTTTTATGAGGGAAGCCAACTCGACAGGAGATGCCAGACAGACACATGCACACACATACACACAGCCGTACTATATAAATATCTGTATATGTGTGGGCATAGATGCAGGAAGGCATTCACTTTTACTTTTGCGCTATTTGGCAGAAACATATTAATATTTTGTTCTTAACATTGAAACTATTTTTCGATTTGACTTTGGTTCGCTGAAGCTAGCTTCCGGCCAGAGGTCAGGGGCCAGGATGCGGCTCAGGCTCGGCTGCCCTTGTTTGGTTAGGCATAAAATTTTCAACTTATGGCCAGGGCTGGTTTGGCCTAATCAAGACCCAAAAACCTGCGGCAAATGGCTTCAGCAACGGCACCAACAGCAGCAACAGCCGCTTATCGGGCATCAGGACTGTTTAATATTTATGCGGCTGTTCCGACAGTTATCCTGGCGAGGCAAAGCAGGCGGCCAGGCATCCTTCTAGCTGGAATGAAATGCAATCAAAATAACTGCCAGCAAACAAATTTGAGTCGTTGTATTTGCTCCGTGTCCCATCTGTGCGCGTTGACCATTTTTTTCTTTTCTTATTTTTGTGATTGCCCCGCTATCCTCTTCTTTCCCTTCTCCCATCCGTTTCCTGCTGCCCCCCTTTCTCTCTCTCTCTCTGTCTCTCTCTCTCTCTCTCTCTCAGTCATTCACCCTCATTGTCAACGTCGCCATTTTGCACCTGTAATGCGAGACGTCAACAAAAGTTTTTTTTACACCATTTTGTGAAACGCATTCTAAGTTATTTTTTGCTCTTGCGCTGCCCTTTTTATATTATGCATCGCTTCATCTCACTCGCTCTCGTATTTTGCACGCTTTGCACCTGAATTCTGGCTGCTGTTGCGGGATTTTCCTATTTTGTGTTGCGGCATGAAATATTTTTTTGATAATGTCACGACCGTGGGCTAAGCAGGGCCAACTTGCGACGCTTAAGCCGCACAATTGTCGCACTTGTGGCCAACTAAATGCAAAACGCAGCTGCTTTAATCATGATCCCGTCTATGAAGCAGACGATGATGATGCTAATGCTGATGCTGATGCTAAAGCTGAAGCTGAGGCTGATGGTGTTTTTCTCTCTTTTTGAACAATGCGCAACTGTTAACATCGTCAAGTCGACAAGCCTTCTCTGTAAGCTAGGTGTGAATTGTATACACTTCCAAAAGGATGGAAGCTGCTTTTGCTGTTTCATTGGGCTATTTAATGACTCCAGCTTACTTTAGTCTATAATATAATAATTAAACATTGGTGCAGCTGTAAAAGATCTCTCTATAATAACATATTCAGTTCCACATGGCACGATAGACTTTTTCTTATTCATTTTCAAGCGTGCATAAATATCGCAGACCAGACTTTCGATACTTTATCTTGCAGTTCTATTGCCAACTGGCTCCTGCCTGATTTATTAGCTCATTCTGCATGGGAGAGTTCTCGGAAAGTTGAGAATTCGACATGCTGTTCAGCACTGAAAACCAATAATAAATAAAATTGTCGTTGGTTCGGTTTACGCTATGAACCAACTCCCTGCATTTAGCTTCTGTTCATGAACCGTCATCAATGATCCCATGTTTTGTGTTCTTTCTTAATTTCTCATATATTTTCAAAAATTTAATGAAACAATTAATTTTTGGTTTTGATTTACATTTACGCGCCTGTTCTACCGAAAATATTGCAAGTCCAATATATTTTCAAACACAAGACGCGCGTTACATTTGAAATCTAATTAAAAAAACGGCATCTACCAAATACATATGGTTAGATAAATGCAATGGTTGGGACCAAAGATATGAAAGCCTTCTTCGGACACCTAACCATGCGGCTGTTTATTTAATTTTTTTTTTTTTCGGTTTTTGGGATATTTAAGAAGTAAATTGTAAAAAATTAAGATATGAAATTTACATTCGAGCAAATACGGTACGGGAATATTTCTAATTTGGGATATTTAACTTGGCAGACTCTCTTGCTGCCTTTGGAATCAGAGTATGCAGAAGTAATAAGTAAGCAAATTGTTTGAAAATCGTCGTTTTAATTATCCAGAGCTTAATGAATTCGTTGTCACCTCGGTCCGTCACACTTTTAATTGTTTTTGAGTTTATTTCTTTGTGGCATTTGGTTTCATTTGTTCGGCTATCTTTCGTATTGTTTCTTTGTGTTCGCTTGTAGTATTTATTGCACACATTTGTGCTTGTGGTGCTACGCACTGGGCTTGAGCTATTCTTGGTACAGTGCAGCTGATGAAATTGCTTTGATAAATTATTTGGCAAGTCTTTTTCTTAATAAATTAAATGGTTTTTTGCTGTCTGTCGCTTGCTTTGTTATAATTTGAATGGATAGTTTGAAGCGTGCTTTTCTCTCTCTCTCCCTCTCTCTCACTCACTATTGCCACTTTCTGGGAAAAACCAAACGGATGTCTCGCAAAGTATACTTGCGTACGGCGACAGACAGGGCCACAAGCTCAACAAAATGATTGTGTAAGTGTCTGTGTGTGTGTGTGTGTGTGTGTGTGGGTGGGTGTGTGCATTTCAATGGCTTTTCTAAATCAATTGCAAAATCCCAAATCACCAGAAGATGTAGAACAGCAGGCAAAACGATAGCTGAAACGACCAAAGGCAGCTAAAGTATATTGAAAAAGACTTTCAGACAACTCCATAGAATGGGGGCGATTCGATGTCTGGCAATGTGGGAGGGAGTCGAAGTGGATTTTGGCTGCAGTGCAGCCTGCTAGCCTGCGAGTGTGTGTGTGTGTGTGTGTGTGCGTGGCTGTAGATCTAGGCCGCTGGATGGAGTGCCTTTATATACTTGCCATGCATATTTGCTGGAAACTAACGCTTGGTCAGGGATGAGGGAGGGGGGGGGGGGTCTAGAGTGTGTATGGCATTTGCTACTTTAGCTTTTAGAATCTAAACGTTAATGGTCTGTCAATTATCGCCACCCAGTGAATGTAGCGATAAGATATCGCTCCAGGCGCAAGACAGCGAACCCCCAGACATGCATGTATGTGTGCGTCGTGAGGTTCGAGTCTAGGGTGACGGTTACTGGAACACTTTAGTACATCATTTAGTGAGAATTAGTTATGGACACAGGCCCTCGCACAGCAGACTGCCTGCGACTGGGCAACTTCTTGGAATTCAATGCTTATGAGTAAGTGCCGCCCGGGGCTTGGGGTGGTCGCAGCGTCTGTTCCTTGGCGTTGTCCATTGGACTTCTTGGCTCTGGGGTCGACTGCTCGGTTGCCCTTTTTACATTTGTATTTATGAGCAATGGCTGGGCAGCAGTACAGCATCAAGTTGAGCGATGCGACGGGTCCGGGCAGTCGTTAAGCACGCCATAAAATGGTGGACTGACAGACACTCTACACTGGCAAAAAGAAATGGTTAGCATAAGCATATATTGTCAGGCTTGTACAATAATTTCCCAGCATAAGACAGAGATAGAAACGAATTGAACTGACCATTAAAAAATACGTTTAATTTAATTAACTTTACTTTGATTCAATCAATTCAATTTTAGCTGTAGTCAAAGTGTTTGCTCTTTATCTTGCAGCGCACGCTAGCTCATCATAGATACTTACATACGTAGATACCCAAAATACACGCACACATACTCAGACGCGGCCATTTGAATTCGGCTGCTAAGTATCCATTAGAAGCTGACGACGTTTGGGGCGGCGAAGAAGGTGGACCATTGCGTGGCAAGAACAACAACAAGAACTACTATGCATTTATCTATTTAGACGCTTTTAGTTACGTTTTGGTTTCGGGTTTTCCGTCTTTGCCGCATGGGCTCAATGTATGGAGGGGGGGGGGGGGGTCTTGAATTGATTTTGAGCAGCCATTTGGGCTTGGCCTTCGTCATTTTGCCAGTTGCTTAAAGCTTTGCTCAGCCTTTGCCTATTTCCGCCAAGTTCGATTGCCATTGTTGTGCTTGTTTGTCTTGTGTAAGTATTTTTATTTCGTTTCATGCTTATTGGAATTTTACTATCAGCTCATAGAAATGCTATATAATGTTGATATATATGTATGTACAATGTGTGTCTACGCGCGTCTGTGGCACATACAACTGTTCGGGGTAAATGGCAAAAATTCAGTCATGTACTGCCAATCGACACCTAATATGCCTGGGAAACCTCTTCATGACAATCTGGGGTGGGCAAGAACTAAGAGTACAGAAGATGACCCACCTTTAACACAGACTCGATTTGTCTTTTCCATAGAAGAGATGCGCAATTTCTGATTTCTGAACGCTGTAACTGAAATTTTATGCCACCACAAATTGTCCCAACTTAAATAAAGCAACATGTTTTTGGTTTGAAATATTTTCATTTTTATGTTTATTTGATGTATATTTTTTATATTTTCTCCGTGCCATTCATCGTCTTTCTTTCATTACGTCTTTTTGCTATAGTTAATGCTATGGTAATTATGCTTGCATAAAGTCGAAATAGTTTGCTTTTAATTTTAATTCGGGGTCTTTTGCAGCCCATTCACGCTTATAAATATACGTTTGTTTATTACTTTAATTCATATAGATTTGATTTAATTCTAAAAAAAAAAATAACATTATCATTGCTTTAAAATAGTTTCAGTTTTTTTTTTTTTATTTCTCAATCTATTTTTTTGCCTTTATATTTTTAATGTTAATTGTTGTGCCTTTTATTGTTGTCTTACTGTACTTAGGTCTTTTGTTATTTGAGAATTTTTCACTATTTTGCTTTAGCCTCTTTGTCATTGCAGTTTCCTTTTAGGTTGCATTACATATAACACAATTATAATCATAATCATGGTCATGGTCATAATCATGGTCATGATAGTGTGGAAGGACCTAAAGAGTATGATCTTAAATACTTATGTACTGACGTTTTAACAATTAGAAAACAAATGTAACAATTGGTTAATTGATTTATATAAACAAATTTAAACAAATTGAGAACCCAATAACACTCGCAAGTATTTATATAATGTACTTACTCTTAATGATCATTAACCAGCTCGAATCTATTATCCATGTTGCATATCCATTCCATCTATCAAGTATATAGTTTGTGTGCCTGTTTAAAACTGAAACTTTCCGACCATTCCACTTTTCTATAACTAATAAGCGTTTTCTTTGGAAGAGCTTAACTAAAGCATTCGATTGGATGCTCCATTTTTGTTTCTGCTTCTCTTTTATTTAATTTTTTTATTATGAAATTGTTGATTTTCACTCGAACAGCCACACTTTTTCTTGCCATTTTGAGAGTGCTTTGATCTATTTTACTAACACGCATCTTTAAGAATCTCGAGTATTTTAGGATTATTTTTTGCTAAGTTAAAAAAAAACACCTATATTTCCATTGAATTTTCTATTTGGTTTCTTTTTCTTAGTTCTTTATGGAAAAGTATAAAAATGTTTTGAGCTTTTCCTATAGGGTTCCATAATTATGAGATGGAATCGGTTAGCCTACATGCGAGTACATACATGTTCATATGGAATTCTCTGCGTATGTATGCCTTACTCGAGGACTAAGTACTTAAAATGTATTTTTTTAGCTTATCATTCTTTAAATATTCTGTGAATGTTTGTCTTTTTATTGAATTTTACATTATTTGTCACATAGAAACAACGAAGAGGACGGTTATTGAAATCGGGGACCAAAATCTAAATATGTGTGTATGAGGTATGAGATGTGTTGTGCGTGTGTGTGTGTGATTGTGTGTATCATGATGCCGATTTAAATTCGTTTCCATTTGTTTATTTCTTTTTTGGTTGTGAGCAAGGGGCGTACTCAAAGCAGTTCGAAATTAAGACTCTTTGCTTGCATATTCTAGTTCCCTATTTTTTCTTTTCGTTTTTTATATTCTTTCCAACTGATTTGTAGTGTATTCGTGGATGGGTTAACGCACAGCCGCACTGTGACGCTTGTGTCTAGTATAAATATATAGTTAGTGTAATCGTGTGATCTTGTTCTAGATCCTGATCCGTTCCAAAGCCAGTTCCACATAGCACTACAGCATAAGCAAATTTAAGACGGCATCTGTTTTTTAATGGGCGAGTATTTCGGTCCAGGTTTCAAATCAACTTTTCATGCTATTAAAGTTCCTTAGCTAGTTTTGGTATATGTACTTTTTTTCTATATGTATAGAGAAATTTATGCGCTAGCTTGCACTTACCTCTAGTAATTTGTACGCCTACGCTTTAGATACCCTGATGCAACTTATGGTAAATATTTTTTTAAGTACCATTTTCTAGTACGTATTAGCTTTAGATTATTATTATAACTATTTTTTCTTCCAGTGCTTATCTTATGGGTATATGTCTAGACATGTCCATACAAAAAATACTGAATCAGTATTTTTTCGCGCACTTAGAACGTTATTAATCAAGTGGCTTAAGCTAGTTTTAAATGCTCTTACGTTTTACTATGACATTATTTATTTATATGTATATATATATCTCCCACATGGATATATTTTGTAGAATCTGTTATTCTTTGAGAATACAACCCAAGGATGTGGTTCAAGCAGTTGAGTCAAAGGCAGCGCCGTTTTTTAATATATTTTTGTATATTATTGTTTATTTGGGGCTCATTTGTTTCAGTGTGCGTGTGTGTGTGCGTGCATTTGTCGCCTGTTTGTCAATATCCTTTCTGTACTTCATGATGATGTCTCGATCTATCGATAAGCATTGCAAGTCGCCAAGTAGCCAAGCAGCGATGGATGAACGAACTGATTATTTCTAATAGTTGGGCTTGCAATAGAATTGATAGTCTCTTATGGGAGTTGGGGAATAAAAAGTGTAAGGACGTAAGGACGATAAGCCAATTTATCTGTTAACTAAGTGTTGGGTAACGCTCATTTGCTGTAATATGACAATTAATATATCGTGAATCGAATCGATAGGTCATCGATTACAGCTTGGCTACTTGAACAGCCCGTTTATCGATTAATCTAAATATCTCTCTATATCTCTTTCGCTCGATGAATTCGTGTGGGGCGCTGACTTTGAGCCACTGCTTGGGACTAATTTAATTAGCAGTAGAGCATTATCTAATACATACTCTGGATACCTTATATGGAGCAAACTCATCCCATCGATAGGATGTGTGCCGTTGTTCAATATTTTGCTTTTGTTTTCTTAATCTCTTAACTAGGCTAAACGCAGCATCGAAGACAAGTATCAAAAGGGGGTGGGGTTGGGGAGGGGTTAATTCGAATTTAGCATCGTGGTTATAGTTGTTTCTGGTAAGGATATGCTCTGCCATTATTGGATTTGCTTAACAGATTATCAAAGTGTCTCGTTGGGGCAGTACAGGGTGTAGATGCAAGCTGTGTCCAGTCCCCCAAGGTAAAAATGTACACAAACTGAATGCGTGATATGTAAAGTAAACATATATATACATATTGTAATTATATAAACTCATGTTTTTCTATAGATCGTGAAAGCGAAATACGTCTTAGAGGCTAAAATGATCTCACATCAAGTAACGGTACAATATATATATATATTGATATATATATATTATATGCTGAAATTAACTACAAGTTTATGTTAGACATTAGCTAAATGTTTAAAATTTGTGCCTAGCCTACAGCTCAGAGTACTTAACATATAACTACAATAGAATACATATAAGACATATAACAGATTTGATCAAATTGTAGACGCTATTTACAGAGCTATATACATAACGGCTATATACTGTATATATATTTGTATATACAAGTATATACTTATATATTTAATGTTATATGTTTATTTAGTTGAGACTATTAACAATCTTACGAGTCTAATTGAGTTTCGAGCTTTGAGTTCAATTTCATTTGGTTGCTTTTGGCACAGTTTAGAGTTTTGAGCTATCGAATTAATCGACTCCCGATTGACGATTGTCGGTAATCGATTTTCGGGTACGCACAAAGAAAACAAACAAACCAGCCCTAATTGCCTTGCTTGTTGTTTACTGTCAACTGTTGTTGTTGTTGTTGTAGTAGGTGTTGTTATTGCAGCTGTTGTTGTTGTTGTTGTAGGTGTTGTTAATAATCACCCCATGTGCATGATCTTCTTGAATGCTTTGCGAAATTCTGGATTGAATATCGTATAGATAACCGGATTGACAAAGCTGTTGATATAGCCCAGCCAAGTCGTCAGCATAAAGGCCGTCAGACCCGGCCGGCAGTCTTCATTGAATTTGGCGCACATGGCATCCATGATGTTGCACGTGAAGAATGGCAGCCAGCAGAAGAGAAAGACGCCTTTTGGAATACACACATACACATACACAAACCAGATGGTTGTTAGGATATCAATTATTGTACTCAAAATGAAAATCGTGGCCAAAATTGGCGGCCATTTAGCTTCGACTTACCCAAAACGATGGCCAATGTTTTGGTGGCCTTGCGTTCCTTTTTCGCCGACGATTTTTCGCGTTTCTTTTTCGAGGCCTTGTGAACCTTGTATATTGTGAATCTACGACCCCAGAGCCCACACGCAAGCGGCAGCAGCGTCAGGATAATGAGCCATAATAAATTGCATGTAAAGTTGCATGCAGCAGTGAGTTGGTAAGAGAAAGAGAGACAGAGGGAGAAAGAGAGAGAGAGAGAGTATTGTGAGTGCGGTGGCAAGTTGAGTCGAGCTATTAGCCAAATCAAACTAATAACTGCAATTTGGCAATTTGGCAATTTGTCGGCGTCGGACTGTTACTCACCTTGACGCCTGCGAGTTTTTCTTATCCTTGCGCGAGGACGTCTTCGATGTGGTCGATAGCGTTGAGTCGTTGCGTGCCAAAGTCATGGCCTCCTGCACGCCGTAGCGCACAAAGGACAATGGCTTCATGGCGACGCTGCTGCTGCAAAACACAAGAGCAAAGCACACAAAAGCATTTGGTCAGCACATAACTCGAATAAGCGCAGCAGCTAATCTATGATATATGTATAAGTGTATTTACTAAATGTCTCCTTTGCACTTATTGGAAAAAGTAAACATTCTTTTGGCAATGACGAGAATTATTATTGTCGCTTTACTTTCAACTCGGTAAATGGGTAGTCCCAGTCATTTAGGCAACTGAACATAGAACAATAATAAGAACATAAATAAAAATTGTGGAAAGTTGAAAGTTGAAGCTCCATGGTATTCAGTTCTACCTATTTCAATTATATCTGTATATGTAAACGTAAAGAATTTATATCTTCATATATAATTCATTTCGTAATTCTTTAAGAGCTAACAGCATTGCATGTTTGTCCACTAATATTGGTATAAATATTTTACTGGGATCGGACTTGAGTTACTTTTCGATATAGATTAATTTTTCGATTTGTGGCAGCAGCGAAGCAGCTTTTATAGAAAAGTGTCTACGTATGTAAACATTGCAATAATTTAATTTTTGCACAAGATATTATTAGTTAAAATTTGCGTCTCAATGCAAAGTATTTCATATCTTAGTGTTACAATTTTGCTAATTAAATTATTTCTTTTTAACAACTTCTCGACGGACGCATTGAAATCTGTGTAAATTGCAAACGAGTTTTTAGACTAAATGATTAATAAAGAGATGAAACAAAATCAAGATTTTAATATTTTTTTAAGAGAATTACGTATAATTTTAATAATTGTATATATGAACATACCTGAGGGCTGGCTCGCCGCGCTTGGGCGAGTCCTCGGCTGTGTTGCGCCGGCTGCTGACACTGGAGCGCTGCAAGGTGGCGCCGCTGGGCACCGGACTGTCCGGCGGCGTTGTGCTGCTAACGGCGGCGCCAACGCTCACTCCTGCAAGGACATCGTCAACGTTTGATGCTGCATAACCAGAATCATGATTACCATTCGGATCGGCAACAACCAGCTGCGGCTGTGTGGTGATCTGTGCCACGACGCTGCTGTCACGAGGACCAAGGCAGCAGCGGGAACAAGGGACGGCAGCATCCACGACGACGATGGTGATGATGATGATGATGATGATGACGATCATAATGATCATGAGAATGTGGCAATCATACGCAATCCGGCAATGGCAATCAATCAAAGACAGAGAGTGCAGCCATCGGCAACGGCAGCATCCAGAGGCAGAGCCAAGTGTGACAGGCGAGAGCAAGAGAAAACGAGGAGCAATGTCAATTAAAAACAAGGCAAAAATTGAGTTTTAATTAAGTGACGCATTAATTAAATTATTGAGATTTATTTTTCTCTGCCCGTCTATCGGTCCAACTCTAGGCTGGGCGCGTAGACACCGAGAAGGAGACGGAGAAGGAGACGGAGAAGGAGACGGTGTCGACTAATTAAACAGCAAGCGGTCAGAGACCGACAGACGGAGGTTTCTTTTTCCCCAATTATGTTCGGTCGCGGCAGCCCTTTGGTAAAAAGTTTTCAATATGGTTTGCCCGTTCCGTCGATTCTCGGGTTGACCGCCTCCAACTCAGACCGCCCGCCTGTCCGGCTTTCCGCGTAACCAGCCGGCTATCAATAATGGTTTCATTTCATGTCCTTATTGGATTAAAGAGCCCATCACATCGCTAATTGACTGTGCTTAACGTTCGCGCTGTGTTATGGCCAATATCCAACGGCATCTCTCTCGCCCACCTACCAAGGGTTTCACTTTTTCGCCAAGCTCGTCAGTCGTCAGTCAGAACCCAATGCAATTGATAAAAAGGATATATTTGGAGCCTGTCTGTTAACTCAACCAAATACACGATGTGATTATGCTTTGTGCATAATGCAATGCATTTATAGTGCTTTATACTTGTTGTAGATATTTGAAAAACTGTCTTCCATGAGGGAGGCTTTTATCGAGATCTGCAAAGAGTATGAGAAGCGCAACCCAATAAATAGGTGGTACTTTTGGGTACTCTATCAATATGTCTCTGAATATTTTTCACAGGACAAGTGGACTTGGCACTAATTGAGTATAAGTACCAAAGTGACGGAGGGCTTACCCAGCATCCCTCAACATATTTCTTTAAGCCCATTAATATATAAGCTACAATAATTCAAATCGAGTTTTTTTAATAAAATAAGTCCAGGCTGACTCAAGCTCCGAAATCAACTTAAGACATTCCCTTGGCAACTGTTTCCAAAGCACATAAGTAGGCATATATATTTGTTGTCAATTCAAAGGCCGGAGCTACGGTGCTTGTAGGCTGGAACTCATTATAGTTTAGACTCTCACAACACGCGTAACAAATCAGAAAGAAAACTATATACTTATATATTGAGCTCAGCGTCATCAGTGAAATTTATTTTACGAGCTAAAAAGGCCAAATGGAAAATTCGAAAGAGCAATGAGATACAAGTTAGCATCATTTGGAATTTGAAACGTGTCATTGATGTGTTCCGTCGCTCGAAACCAAACCTTGCAAGTTGCAAGAAAGCGGCAAAGGCCCAAAGCGAAGTTTATGAAGCCAGTCCGTGTAGGACCAGTCCAATCGTAGGATCACGATTGCAGAGGTGGAATGCGTATAAGGATGCTGCCAGCCGCTCATCTAGATTCTACGTGTGGGTCCTCCGAGCACTTTACGTTTTTTTTAATCAAACGATTGCAGGGGATGCCTTTGATTTTGCCCCATTTAGATGTTTCGTATTTAGTTGTTTTATTGAGAAGCTGGATCGGTTAGACCAGGCAAATAATGAAAAAGAAAAACTGCATTGTCTCGAACCTCGTCGAACGCAGCGTTCGATTTGTGACTTTTTTTTGTACCAATAAAAAAGTTCTATTATACCTTCCGATCCGTTAAAATATTAAAATTTATAAGTTTAGTTTGATAACAGACAGTGTGTCACTTTATGCGGAACGGGTAAGTTGGCGGTTATCCTGAGATAACCAGGAATAGATGATCGCAGTACAGGAATCATTGGAGGATACTCTGCGAAAATTCCGATTAGATAGCTCGTCGCAGCAATTGGCTCCGCTTTTATTTCTTTATGGACCACAATAGCTTCCAATAGCTCAGTTTTATGCAAGGTGTATTAATGAGGCACACTACAGTAGCTTTGCGCTTCCAGTTAAACTTGGTCTCAGGACTCTGGAAATTTCCGTCTAGTACGCTTTGCGGCTGCCATAGATAAATCAACATGGCATCGCCTAAAGCAAATATATTTTAGTTGCCTAAGTATGCCGAGTAATTCATTTTAAAATTATTTTATAAACATTACGAACATATTTCTCACGTAATATTTTTTAAATTAAACAAACTTTTGGAGCAAGACTTAATTAATTGTGTGATCGCTGCCGCGCGTTATTCGAAAGAGATTTTTTAAAATTGGATTCGTCTGCCAACGTGAAATGCTATATTTTAATACTGTCTAAATCGGTTCTGCTAAAAATATATATATTTTGTATATACTTATTTACGGTATAGGCAGAAAGCAAGAATCGAGCAATGGATTCCAGGGGCTCTTCACCAAATGGTTAAATCACATTCGGGTATCGCTCCTAGCGAATATTGTGTTCATAATTAATTATGTGCTCTTCTCTCCACCAACAGACTATAATAAAAGTTGTGATGAAACCCCGAAGCGTAAGCTATCCCAATCGCTACATGGACGTTCCGCTCGCGAGCTGGATGAGGAAATTATTAGATTGCGCAATGAGAACTTTAACCTGAAGCTGCGCCTTCACTTTAAAGAGCAGGTTAATGAAGATGGCGCACGTGCCAATACTTCCAACGAGGCCTTGGCCAACGAGTTGGAAGACGCCAAAGCTGTGATCCATGCGCTGCGCCTAGAGGTTGGCGAGAAGACGCAACTGTTGAAGGATGCTGCAGATGCCATATCCGAGCACGAGGACAAGGAAAGGGAGTTCGTCATGGAGAGTCAAGCGAAAATCGCTGAACTGGAAGGCTACGTGGCACACTTGCAGGTACAAATATCGCTTCTTGCTATTAAAGAAATGAATTCTCATCGATTTCCCTTTAGGATGAAAATCCTAATGAAACGCTCTTCGCCAAAGATCTGAAGCGTATGGAAGAAAAGGTTAGTACGCGAATCCATTTTCTACACACAACCCAGACTCACATACATATACTGTGCAGCTGTCTCGACAAGCCGAAGATCTACATAAGGCTAAGAGGCAAATTGAACAATTGAAAAGGGAACTGTCCGAACGCAATAAGGAAATACTCTCCTGCGAGGAGAAACTTAAGGAGGGTGCCACCGAAAATGCCGATATGATGAACCTACTCCAACAACATTACAGGTTCAGCCTCATGGCGAATGTAAGTACTTCAAATTGTAAGCTTATGCGATCGTGTGCAAATTGATGGGAACCCTTAGCAAATGATGGAGATACAGAAGAAAGAACTAGATGCATGCTTGGTTGAGAAACTGGGCTTTATAAAGAAGATGAATGACATTCTGCCCGAGCTGAATTGTCAGAATGAGTTGTTGAAAGAAGCGACAATAACTGTGCAGAACCTCCTAGTAAGTGCTTAAACCATAGTGTCGATAGTTTTGTATACCCCTTCTATGCGGGTAAAGGCATTCTGAATGCTGAATACATTTATAACATCCAATGTATTCAGTACCCCTATTAAAAACTATCGATAGAGTCGATCGCCTCACTCTGCTGAAATTTGGCTGACTGTTTCTAATCAAACCCCAAAGGACACGACAGATCTTAAAGAGAGCTTCTCACGGGAATTGCTGGCCAATTATAAAGCAGCTATAATAGAGTCAAAAGTGGAAATTCACAATATTACAGAGGATATCATAAAGTGGACGCAATCGCATGGACTGGACTGTACCAGCAATATGAATTCTGAGAGTAGCTCGAGCAGCTCCCAAATGAACTCTGAAGTATCATTGCAGGATCTGCCAGGCTCTTGCTCAGCCGAGTCATCACGGTTCTCGCACTCAGCGCCAGTTGAAGAGGTGCTCATCGAACACTCCACTTCATTCATATACACAGCTAAATATAGTTTCATTATTGCCTCTAGGATGACAGTCCCCAACCTGCTAAGGTACGCTCCTCAGGTAAACACTTGCGCGGCCACGCCAAGTCCAGTTTTACCGGACTTCGCCAATTTGTTAAGTGTTGGGGCCGCCAGTACTCGAAATAATCGTGCCACATTTCGAAAGGTCCAATATTTTAGTTTTTTCAGTTGTTGATTATTGTGGAATAAAAACAAAAATTACCGAAGGGGCATAGATTGAAAAATCTAGAATATCCCAATCATTAAAGTACAGTCATGTAATATCTCTACCCTACTCGCGGTAGTTCCGTCAACTCAAATAATAATTCTCCTTTAATGTAATATTTCTGTGTTATGATTTGTTTCCCCTTTGATCGCGGAAGATCCCCCTCAAAAGCTATGCATTTGTTTTGGTTCATGCTACTAATTGCAACTGCCACAAAGTGGCATGTGGCAATTGGTATGTAATTCCCCAAATAGATTTTGGGATTTCCCAATGTGCGACAAGTTAATTTTTGTAAATGTGAAAGCAAATGCTGTGGCAGACAATCGGTAGTTGCAATGAAATTGCTTCGAAAAGCTGCACTCGCCTGCCCTTGGCGGAGCCCTAATAAGAGGCCAAATCCTCTAAGCGCGACAATTGCAACAGTCCCAATCCCAGATACAGATACAGATACAGATACAGACCTATTCGGAGACTTGGCTACCACGTTTGCTCGAATGGGATGCTGAGTGCTCAGTTTGGATTTTCATTTTATTGCAGCGCGTGTGAATTTAAATGAACAAGCTGTGAATTGAGTTTTGCCTGCCAGACAGAAGATGAGCGGAGCAGAGCAGAGCAGAGCAGGGACCAGTGCCAAAAAGTTGCAATTACGAATACTTTGACAATTTTCCTTGGATGCCACTAAGTGGAAGGTGCCACTAAATGCATTTGGGAGTGCTTCGGGTCCGTGTCAGCGAAAGCGCCAGCCGACCTCCAATTTGTTGTGTCAGCAGCTGTCCAATGAGCCACTAAGACTCGACTCTGCTTATCTTTTACGTGCCGCACGTGGCAGCAATGGCAACTTAAAACTTAAAATTGACCAGCAGCCAGGTGGCCAGGTGGCAGCTGGCGGGAATTACCGGAATTTAAGCTACGCATCCTCACATTCTCCTCCTCAACGAGCAATGTAAAACACGTCCAGAAACAAAATCAATAAACTAAATGCCAATCTGGTTATGAAATAGTAGTGTGTGTTGTTCAAATGGGTATTGTTTTTGAATAAATATTTAAATTAATTCTGAATGTAATTTTCTCCTTTTATGTGAATTTACGTCCAACTTCGACTTAATAAGAACATAACATTTGATTCAATTTTTGCCTGCGCTTAATTAATTTGCAAAATAAGTTACTTTGAGGAGTTTTATATTGATATTAAATAGGATGCTTAATTAATATTATGGTAACTATGCGCAAGTTGTATTCATTGTCGGTATTATTGATTGAAATTCTCAACTTTCAATATTCCCCAGTAGCTTATTCCTCTGCCTTGCCCGCTCGCGAAAATAACCTAGTTTTCCTTAATGCTTATGCCAAAGCCAAGCCCAACTCCCATTTCAACTCCCTTTCTCCACGCATTTACCCAGTTACCTTTCACACTTTCTATTTTATGGCTCGGGCAGTGACAGGAAAAGTGCCAGGGAAAGCACAATTTCAATGGAGCGTTGGGTGACCTGCTGGTGGTTGGGAAGGGGGTTTTGGCCACTTAGTTACTTACTTGCCGGTTTCCTCGACGACTGTGGCCAGCATAAACTCAGTCGACTTATCGTTCACAATGACGTGGCAGTCATCGATATCGGGCGATATGGCATTCTCATCCTCCTCCTCGTTCGAGCCGCTCGCCGTGTTCGTTGCCGGCTCGTCGGGCATGATGCGGCTGGCGTGCCGGCTGCTATCCAATGCCGTCTCGGCCAGGCGGCGTGTCTGTGCAATATTCTCGATGACACTGCCGCCCGTCAGCTCCGACAGATGCGGCTTGCGGGCAGCACGTTGTTTCCGAGCACGGCTGCGCAGCGCCTGGCCAACAGAAAGAGATGGAAATTGTTAAGTAAAAGCTTTTCCTGCTGCGCTTGCAGTATTAAGCTGCATCCCACAGCCCACAGCCCACAGCCCACAGCCCATTGCGCACATCGCACACCCTGCCCTTCCGCCTCATTTCATAAGGCATGCCAACAGCTAATGTACGTGTAAACAAATCCGATGGGAAATTGTGCTTAAATCAGCAAACTGAATTCATTGTCAACTGCATGAATATCTAATGCAAATTCAAATGCAAATCCGTTTTTGATTAGCTGCTGCGGCTGTTTGCTCACCTTGAATATGTTCCAGTAGAGGAATACCATGATGATGCATGGTATATAGAAGCTGCTTAGCGATGAGTACAGTATGAAGTCAGCATTGTAGAAGGCGCACACATCCGGCTCCCGATTGGGCGTGTTGTTCAATCCCAGTACTATCGGCGATCCAATAGCTGCCGATATCGCCCACACCAATAGTATCGTAAGGCAAACTCGGCGACTATTTTTGTGCTTCGCATACTTTATTGGCTGCGTCACAGCGATGTATCTGCAGGAAGCAAAGATAGATGGAATTTCCATTCAGTATATACTAAGTAATAAGTGACTGGAATGACAGCAATGCTGTTGCTGCAGCGACGGAATGTCGTTTCATACCTGTCTATTGAGATGGCGACTAAATTAAATATCGATGAAGTAGAGCATATCACATCCATGGCTATATAGAAATCACAAACAACATTAGGCAATGCCCATGCACCATTCACCTGTAAATAGACGCAACAAAGAGACATTAATCAGTTTTGTGTATGGGCTTAGGTATATTTAACTTTAACCAATATAAACGACACTCTTGCGGGCGATTTGTGGCCAATAATACGCCCAAGGTATCATATGATCCGGTATTCTAATGTATATATTAAAGTAATATGCAACTAATCGGGAAAAGTACAAAAAAAAAGACTGCTGTCTGTGGAGTTTTAAGCTTTTTTGTAAATATTTTTCAATGTCTCTACCAAAAGCAATCGAATTCGTTAAGCGAAGAATATTGTGAGATAGTTCCTCAACTTCATACACTCCCATTATACCGTCTACTTTAAATGCCGGATAGACCCTGGAGCAGTCGCAACATTGGCATGCCTGAAAGGTCATTTTTAACTATAATTTTTGCATCATTTGAGTGAGTAAGAATTTTTCTTTAAAAGACATAAATTTCTATTGGCTGTCCTTTGTTATGCCGTTTTGGACAGGGCACCAAAGATGAATGGATTCCATTTTGCAGATAGGAATTGCTATCGCTGCCAATACAAATACATTTAACGATGTCAATTTGATCCTAAGTGTCATATGGAAAAGCAATTTAATTTCCAATTGCCAACCAAGTGTCTGTGTGAGACTGCGTGATTCGTTGTTTGCAATAATCTCATTGCTTCAGAGCTCAAGACCTTCACAGTTTCACAGCTCCGCCAGCCCCTGCCTGAAACCAGATGTGGTGAGAGAGGCAGAGAGAGAGAGAGAGAGAGAGAGAGACAGAGAGTCAAACATAAATCCTGGACGGCTGTCGACCATTGTCATCTATCAATAACAATATTCTTTCGTGCCCCAGCTACAAATTAGTTTTTCGAGTCTATCTTACGGCGCGCATCTGAGTTTCAGTTTACTTGCAGCCGTACCGCACCGCACCGGACCGCCCGTCCCGCAATGCCGCGCCCCGCCATCGTGCCGCCCATTCAAGTCCATAAAACCTCAACAATAACGCAAGGAATTTCGAAAGCCAAACAATTTGTAGCACACAAAGCACATAAAAAAGGCAGGAGGCAACCTAACCAAAGGATGATCAGGCCTGGTGTGTACTACACGCTGTGTATCTGTGTGAAACTGACAGCCATACCCACACACACACACTCAAACACACACACACACAGGCACAGAAATACATTCTGGCATCCATTTTTCCCGCATTCCGGACAATGGGGGAGGGTAAATAAATAGAAAGCCGATCGGTTTATATTTAAAGTAGGCAAACAAAATCCACAAAAAGTTCAAAATATTTGATAGAAAACACACACACACACACACACAGCGATACACAGCAGAGTGAAAGTGAAAGTGAAAGTCAGGCGAAATCATCAGAGAAATGTACGAAAATAGCTGAGCTGAGCTGCGAGACGAGGATAGAGACGCAGCCTGGGTTTAAGCGAGCATAACAAAAGTTGAGCAGCGCTAAGAAAGTGGCAAAAACTTTTTGATATAAAGACATACGCACGAATGCTCCCTCACACACACACACACACTCACACACTCAGACGGACGCACACGTACACACACTTATAGATACATATATACATAATGTAACACGTAAGCTGCTCAAGAATTTTTACAGCGTTTATTTGCTTCCTGTTCTCTATTGTCGCCGCTGTTATGGCACACCCCCTCCTACCACCCTACCGCCCTACCACCTCACACACACACATACGCACACACACGTACACAAATGGCCCTTTTGCTGGCATTGTATGGCAGATTGCGTATACGCCGCGTTAGCTGCCTGAGAATTGCTGCCCCGCTGTAACTGAAATCCAACTATAATTTATAATGTATTGGCATTTTGGTTGGGCATAGAAAAACTATTTTGCCATTCGCATATCGCAGACAGACGCCTTTATTTGTGGCGCCAACTGAACTGTCCCCAATCGATTATTTGATCGTCTAAGTGAATCAAATGTGGCTTGTGCCCTGGGCCATTGCTTTAATCTACATTTTATAGCTGCACTGCAAATAGTCGAGGCATTTCAAAGCAAGTTCCGCCCATAAATATATTTAACTTGCGATCCTATTTAAAGTTGCTCAACTGCATTTTTATACAAATGCCCAGACAAACACGTTGCACACACCTCAAGTAGGGGCTTATGCCGGTTATCTCTGCTCCTAGCGACGAGTCTCAATCCGACTGGCAGGCTTTCCATTTGTGTGTGTGTGTGTGTGAGTGTCTTTTCAAAAATGTTCAATGCCATTCAATTTATGTAGATTGTGCGCATAAGTAAAGGCATTTAAAGGTAGTCGGACCTTCAATTTGACGGTTTAGCTGGCGCTCAACTGCATCTCTCTCGCTCTCTCTATGTCTCTATATCTCTCTTTCTCTGTTTTGCTTTCCCTCCATTTCTCTCGGCTTTTTCAGCAGTTCATAAAATAAATAAATTTATCTATTTGCACAGTCAAAGGCGACCACAGATACAAAACCTAAAGGGACAAAGCCCTCAAAAGAGACGCCAGCGACAGCGACAATAAGAATGGAAATGCGTATGCGAATGGCTATAGAATACTCGCCATACACACTCACACACACACACACACAGACATACACAAACTGATACACAAACAACAAAGCACACGTAGCATTTTGATAATTGAGCTTCTGGTTTTTATAGCTTGCACGCAGATAGAGTTCAGATGTCTGTGTGTGTGTATGTCTATGTGTGTCTCACTGGGTTTCTCTCTCCCTCACTCTCTCTATATCCCCTTGTGGTAAGCAGCTGAAAGCCTTAAGAGTTTGTTGCCGCTACTTGATGTAAGTAACTACTTCCATAAATCAGTAAAATAAAACAACTTGTTCAAGTATACAAACCCGATACATGAAAGAAACCTTGAGTCCCTTCTCGATGAAACTAATTTTTATAGAAGCAGCTCAAATGTATACAGAATTTAATTAGAATATGCAAATCTTTAGTCAATATCTATTGATTAAATTAAAGGGGCATCAACAATTGAGGTTACTGTTTATAATAGAGAAGACGCGAAATCTATAAAAAGTCGAGTAACATTTATCAGCAGATAACATCATAATAAATGAATCCCAAATATTTTTACAAATTCAAAATAATTTAAGGCGTAGTTAAAATATGGAATTTAATATATTGAAGCACTTGCAGTAACAACCTGCCTTTGCCTTGCTCAATTATTTTCCTTCTGAAACGAGAAAAACTCGTATTCATAAATCTTTGCCATGCAAATTAGATCCAAACAGTTGCCAACCTTCAGCACATATTTTGGCATATTTTATTGAACGATGCTCAAATATTGAGCCCAGAGTCCGAAGATTAGTTTCATTTGCAAATAGCTGCTGCTTTAACTTAGTTCGAAGAATTCGCTTATATTTAAATCTAAAGTTGGTGTATGAACTTCACTGAAACTCTAATTAAGAAGAACTTTAAATAAAATATAAATACCAACAATACATCAAATACTACGAATATATGCGGCTGATGTATCAATCGATGATTAAAGCGAGTCAGCCGTAGCCTATATCGGTTACGGTTGCCGCAACAATTCAGTCGATCTGCCCCAATACGTCGATTTAAATTCACAATTTACTTTTTGTATTCTCTGTGTTTCTTTATCCTTGTAAAGGGGTTTATAATTTTGCCACGAAGTGTGTAAAGCATAGCAGGTGACAACTACGAGACTAGAAAGTATATGTTACATTCTTGATCTTGATCTTTGCTGCAAGCTAGTCCCTCAAATGGAATTCTGTTGCAGGCATTACATCTATCGCGATCGGCCGGATCGGACTACTTTATCCATATGGCATAGGAACACAGGTCATAAAGTAAGGTCTTGTATGACAAACTTTCTTGTTCTTCAAGATATCTTGACCGAACTCGGCGATTACCAGTTTTCAGCAGTTTCGCTCGAAATAAGAGTTTTTGTCAGATTTCTCAGCCAAACTTTTTACGATTCTCTTCACAAATGTCTACAAGAGTATTCAATCTTCGGCGTGACTCTACCGTTTTTGTCATGTTTTTAATATTTTTCATTTATTATTACATTCTTTTTTGTTGCTTCTGTTTTTGCCGCGGGCATTTTCAGTGTCCAGTGGGCAAGCCGGGCAGATGGAAAAGCTTTTAATTAAATTCTACTGTCGGAGCCAGCGATGTTTATTGTTGCTGTTGGCGAGCAGAACGGCGAGGAACGAGCGCAGATTGAGCTGCGGCTGGGTGGGTCGACCGGTTGGCTGGATGGAGAAAAAGCGCGGTGAGCTTGATGCCAATTTGTTGGGCAACTTTTGCATATTTCTCTCACTTTTGCTAAATGTTATTGCTGCTGTTTCCAATCGAGTTTAGGCTTTGTCGCTGGGGTTCTTCATGTGGCTTGTTGGGGCCATTGTTGCTGCTGCTGCTGCTGCAAACAGATTGTTCACAGCTCCCGTAAACCTGCATTGGGCTACCTCAGCTCTGGCTGAGGTGAGAATTTATAATATGCCTGCATTGTGACGTAGGCAGCCATATTTTGCCACTGACTCTAATCCGATTTGTCATTAATTAGTTCCAATTCCACGAATGCAAATATAGTGTGTACGCTCTCTCTCTCTCTCTTTCCCGCGCTGTGCTTGTGTATTTGTTTATTTGTATTTGTGTTTGTATTTTTACTTGTTTATCAACATTTATCACGGCCAATTGGCGCAGCACCGCGCTTGACCATGATGAAAATGTAGGTCTGTAAGGCGCTGTTTACTGTTCGCATGTGTCTGTGCGCGTGTGTGTGGCTGTGGCTGTGTTAGTGTTGTTTTCGTTTTCGTCTGCGGCTGCTGCTATTTCCTTTTCGTTTATCTGTTGCGCAGCAGAAATTTCCCATAGGTGGCACTTTAATGTTGTGTTGAGTGGACTTTATAGAAATCCAAAAAAAAAAGAAGAAGTCACTGCAACAGTTTTTCGCTCATTTTCCGACCGTGGGAGTGATTTTACCAAAATCACTTTTTCTCTCACTCTCACACTCACGCTCACTTTCTCTCTGTCGCTTCATTTTGTTTGTTTGGTTCTTTGCCACGCAAGCAGGATATGTGCGTGTTTTCAGCTATATGTAGGACTTCCACTCCCTCGGGACAAAGTGCACGTGTCACACGCTTTAATACTTGTTTTTGTCGTTGTTGTTACTCTTGTAGGTTGTGCGTATTAAAACTTCTATAGCCCCGGGCGTCTTCTCTAATTGTTAGTGCATAGCAAATGCGAGATTCTGGCATCAGCTTGGCAAAACTTTTTTAATGTTGATTTTTATTGTTCCTAAAGCAAAGCACTTGTGCTTTGTCAGGTCGTTCGTGACAGCAAGGGTATATGTATTCCATAAAACAGTTTAAATTATGGTCCACCCAGCCAAAGGCGATAATAAAAATGTTAAATATCAGTTTCTTGATAATTCTCCGCTTTGCGCTGCAAATTAAAGAGAAACCGCATTTTTGGGCTCTACAATCCGATTCTCATGATTTCAAATGATGCTTTTACAGCCTTTTACCTGCCCTCTTTATACACAGTACCTCATTAATCATATTGTAATTAGCTGGAGTTTGACAAACCAGAATCCGTTTTGAAGGATTTCATTCTCTGTCCTAACTTAAAGATCACTCAAACCAACGTCTGCAAAGATTATTGAGCTTAGGTATTACACAATCAAATCAGCTCCAGGATGGGCCAGCTTTAGCCAAAGACAGTCAAGGGTTTCACTTTGTCCTCCATGTTAAACAAATAGTTTTTATAGAAACTATTTGAATGCCAGAGTTCTCTAAACTGACGACTGGTTAAATTCATTGGATTATTTAAATACCCGAAGCTTATTTAAAGCTGTGCCCGGACTTTGTTTTTGTTTAATTGAATTTGCATTTAACGTAATCTTTGCCAAAGCATTTTGCGGTGCCTGCGGAGCGTGCAAAAGTTGCGTAAAAAGTCCAAAGATGGAATTTTAAAGCCACGGTCGAAACTTTTTGCGTTCGGGGTTAGTTCATTAGACTGATTTTGCACTGTGAGTTGAGGTTCTGGCAAAAGCGTTTAAAAATAGCTCAGCCATAAGTCTAATTAACTGCCAAAAATATGTCAGGGAGTGTGGATCTGTGCTCTAGACTACGTGCCACAGCCAGAGACGGCGCGGCGGGGCGGGGCGGGGCGGGGCACGCCCACATGGCGTGTAACCACGTCGTTTGGCCAAGCAGCTTGCCTGTGGCTGCCACAAAGACTGAGTGAAAGCAACAGCCTCGACTTGTAAGCGTGGCACTCTAGGGCCACGTGCCACAAGTCTGACCGCACACAGACACAGACAAAAAGACAGACGCAGCACTTTGAATTGCCGACATGTGAGTGCAAATTGAAGAATTGAGGCGAGTGTAAATAAAATCAAATTATACAAAGGCAGCCGCATTCGAAACTCAAATTTTTGGCAAAAGTTTGGGCATTAAAACCTCAAATAAAACTAGGAAACAAAACAAAGATGCCAAAGCGTTTGAGGATGAACAACATCTTGATGATTCACATCATGTTGATTTTTATGCTAATTTTGCTGTTGATTTTGAAGTTGATGCCGCTGCTGCTGCTGCTGCTCTGCTGCTGCTGCATTTCGGACCCAAATCAAAAAACTTTGCTAGATTGGACGCGCCCTTGTCTGAGATTCGGCCATGAGCCCCAACTATTTTATGCGGCGCATAATGAGCATAATTTGCTACGCATGTCCAACACTCGCCCCTCACACTTTTGCTTGTAGCTCCTGCGGTCGCCCACTAGAGTATCAAAACTCTGTTTGAAGTTGAAAGCGTTTTTGGGCAAAATTTGCAACAGAGTTGTCCAAAGCAACTAGAATTCTAAGGCTGAGGCGGTTTCGGGGGGCTGATGATGTGCCCGAAAGGGTTGTCAGTTCGTTATGTTCGCTCGCTGGTTGCGTTTTTCTTGGAAAATGTTTACCTACTTTTGGTTTTATAATTAATTTTAAAAAGCTTTTAATGGCTGGCACGCGTTGCCCATGATGGCCAAGCAACCGTCAAGCCTCTGACGACGGCAATTGTGTGTGCGCGCGTGCGAGTGTGTGTGTGTGTGTGTGTGTGTGTGTGTGTGTGTGTGTGTTAGTAAGACCATTCTCCTCGCACTTTCCGTCAGTCACCAACAACTGCTGCTTGATCCTTGAAGCAGCTAATTAGCTTGCCAGTGTGTACATCTCACTCAAATCGTCATTCGGCTGGCTCCTAGGCAAAGGAGCGGGGCATGGGTTCGCGTTTGGTATGCAGATGAAGATATCAGGGGCAGGAAATGTGCTCACGCAGAAATTTGAGATGTAACTAAACTGGGCACTGCCAGCACGACATTTATTAATGTTTCTAACTGACCTGTCAACATATTCAACATTGGGCAAGTTATTTAAAATGGTTCGGTTATTTATTTCCAAGCTGTTAAGTATAGTTAAATTATTATCTAGCTTATCTGTGGGTTTTAATGTACTCAATCGATTCAATAATTTTTATACCCTGAATGCATATAAAATAATATTACTTGCTATTCAAAAGGAAATGTAAGAATATAAAATTTTATAGATTGTTAATTTTAAAAACTATTTATGGTTCAGTGCCTGGCTACAGCGTCCCATGCTGGCCCTTTAGTGGTCGCTCATTGTACTTTTATTTTGGCAGCTACCTCACGGCTCCTTCCGTGTTGACGCCCATTTTGCGACAAAGGCGGCTGTAAGCTGCTGCATTAAGCGTCAAAGTCAGCCACTTGAGCGCTCCTCGCCTCTGCTGCTGGCCACCTTCCCCCCGGCGGCGCTTTCGACTCGTTTAGCAGCTGTTGTCGCTGTGTGTTGTCAGTTTTGTTGATGTTTGTCGCAGGGAAACGACATGATAAACGAGTCAGCGTAAACGAGTTTAGTTGGCAAGTGATAAACCAAGAAAGAAGAAGAACAGCTGAAATTGGCAACACTCGGGACACTAAGGACACTGCTGCTGCCGCTGCCGCTCCCGTTGCCTTTGCTGCTGCTGCCGCTGCTGCTTCGGCACCGAGCTCAAAGTATGCCATAACATTTGGCTTTTTATGAATTTTCATAATTTGGCGCATTCGCTGTAATGCCCTGATGCGGGGGGAAAGAAAAGCCGGGCAGCCGGGCAACCGGGCAGGCGGGTAGCTGAGGAGCCAACTCGCCGGGGCTGCTTAGCATAAAAATGTCACAACAGCTGCATAAGAATGCTGTCAGGGATTTTGTTGGCATTGCCGCTGAAGCTGAAGCTGGAGCTCGAGCTGGTGCTGAAGCTGGCTGCTTTGCTGCCTTGTTTCGGGTTTTTATGCGGCAGGCGTATTATATATTTATATATGAGTATGTGTGTAATGTTCGTTGTATGGGAGCGAGGATACGTTTTCCTTGCCTTTTTTTCTCGTTTTGTATTTGGGCTTTTCCTTGGCGGTAGCTGGGCGCGACTTTTGCCTATTTTATGAGCGTCATAAAAGTTTACTTAGTGGCCAACCATGCCATAGCCGCAACCGAAAGGTGGGGGGGGGGACAGCAACAGCGACAGCAAAACCCAATCACTAGCTGAAAGCCAAGCAAACGCGTAAGGGTCATTAAATAATTTGTTTATGTTGCCAAATGCTGCAGGGCGAAAACCAAGCCAACTGACCTGATCAGCCAACTGTTCCCTTTTGTTCTTTTCAATTTGTTATACATAAAAAAAAAGTAAACTAAACCGTACAAGTTCCGTCAGCAGCAGCATCAAAACAACACAGAATATGCCAATGCATCTGCACTAGCTTCAACTGCTGCGTGCAAGAAATATTTGCCTACTTTTTCGGGCAACATTTTAGGCAAATGCTGCGATTGCGAAATGTGCTGCCTACTTTTGTGGGCAGCCAATTAAGGAAACAGTCAAAATGCATTGCCTGCTTTTGTGGGCAATTTGCATAGACAGGCGACAGTGGGCGGGTAATCAAATCAGGTCCCTTGTGAGACAGAATGAAGATACTTTGACCACCCTCTCCCCCTCTACAACCCACGCAAGTCGTAGCCCAACTACTATTAAACGAGTTTCGCATACATTTTGTTATGCCAAAGACAAAGTTAATTGAACTTGCTGCCCTAATAGAGTAACATACACTAACTCGTACAGAGGGCGGGTGTGGTAGAGTGAAAGAGTGCCAGAGAGAGGGAGAGAGAGACTTAACGCACACAAACACAGTGGGGGCGACGCTGTTGCTGCCGCTGTTGTTGCTGTGATATCATATCAGGCGCGCAGGGCAATTAATTGACTTATTTATTAAGTTTATTGTGTGCGCCCAGCTCAAGAGTGTGCGTGAGTGTGCTAGTGTGCTAGAGTGTGTGTGTGTGCGAGAGTGTGCTGGTAAAAGTACCATCCGTGACTGTAACAACTTTAGTGTGCTATGCGCCATTTTTAATAGCCTCGGACGGCCCCAAAGGCGATGTCGAGGGCAATGTCTGTCTATATATTATTTACATACACACACACATATACATATATACATATGTGTGTGTGTGACTGCTGCTGCAGATGTTTGCTACCGTGTGTATTGAGATTTTAGCACAAATTAGTTGTCATTAGCGTCAAGGGAAATTTTATTTTATGATGACATTTCCTACACCCTGGCGCCATATTTTACTTCCAAACAGCTTTTACATGATTCGTTCGTGTGTGTGTGTGTGTGTGAGTACATTTGTATTTGATATAATGAGAGCTTTGCATAAGCCCGATTGCGTTTACATGCTGTCAAGTTTTGTCATCGAATTAGCCATTATAGATGATAAATGGCTGGGGAATCAATCAATGCAACGCTCAGGTTTGGGCTGCGGTTGAATTTGCCTTGAAATCTAGACAATTAAATAAATGACCACAATGAAAAAAGTTGATAATTACAATAACAGAAAGAAAAAACGCATAATGGATGCCCAAATGCTAGATAGTTTTAAATAATGTGCCAGCCTTTGGCCTTTTGCTTAAATGGCTGCGAGCAGTTCCCTAGCCACATCCTAAACAATTTTCAAGCTTAACAAAGCCTGAAAACCGAAAAGTTTTTTGATTCGGCTTTTAAGCTGTGCCCATTCGTTGGAAGACCCACGGTCTGATTAAATGCCACGCTCCTGTGGCGGAAAGGGGGGCAATGGGTGCAAATTTAAAGCATTGTTAATTATTTAAGTTGTAGCCGCCCTTGGCGAGGGGCATCATAGTGGCATTAAATTAGCTAAATAACCCTGGATGGGTTGGCAACTCGTAAACAGGAAGATACACACTGCTAAACGCACACACACCCATGCGCGCGGGCTGGCTGCGGTTCGGCCGGAAGTGCGCGCTTTAACTCAACTCGCATCTCGCATCTCGCATATGTGCTGGCGCCCGAGCAGGGAGGGGTGTGCCGGGGTCATGGCCACCGACCGGCAGCAACTGGCGATAATTTTGATAGCAGCCATTTAGCTGGGACCTTTTGCACCCGCAAGCCTGTGCACTCGCTGGATTTTCGTTTTTGTTTTTTTTTCTCCTCTTTTGGCCTTGTGTAAACCTCAAAACGTTGCAGGAAGGGGAAGACGGTACAGGAAGGGGCTGAGCAACCGCTAAGCGTGCGAGTGTTGAAAACTTTTGTCGGTGGCCAATTTCATGCTGTTGGATTATTTATTTGAATTGATGTGCGGCCTGGCCCTGGCTCTACCTCTTGTCCTGGCCCTGGCTCAGCTACGGCCTCTGGCTTAGGTTCTGATTCTCGTTCTGGTTCTCGTTCTGGTTCTGGCTGCCTGCCACGGATTTATATAAATTTTCTGGTCGCTCAACTCAAGTGGCTGCCATTTAAACTTTCTGGCAGTTGAGCCGGCTCCATCTGCTTGGACCAACGCCTCCTTTGTGCACTTGCCCGCTTCGGCTTCTGCCAACATTTTCCTAGCTTGCCGATTGCAGCTGCTCCTACTGCAACAGACACAGATGTTGCCATTGGCCTCACTCGCACTGCATACATAAACAGTTGCAACATGGACAACCTGCACTCCGATTGCGAGTTGTAGCTGATTTGTATTGAGTTTTCTTCTTTTTTTTTGGCTGACCAATTTGCTTGCCTAACCACTTGCAGGCGGCCTCGACCCCTTGACCCACCCGACGCTCTGCTGTACACCAAGGCGCATGCATGTTGCATTTCCACATTTAAACGGCCACCGGGTGCCGCCTCGCAAAACTTGTGCTTGATGACTGCCCCTGAGAAATAAGGGAAACAAACCCGATAGCTGAAAAACTAATGACCCAATAGACTGCTCCTTATAGAAGCATAAACACACATGTCCTGAAATTGTAATATTTTATACATGGATATTTTATTTGAAAAATGTCACAAATGTAAAAATATATATTCAAGAAAATGTACAAAACCAGTTTGCCATTGACTTTTCAGGTTTAGTTTGTGTGTACCACATTCTATAATATCTATAGTTACAATCTAAAGCTACTTTCCAGGGACACAATCTAAATATATGTGATTTAAACTTCTCAGACATTATTCTAAACCTATTCTTCTTATACTTCATCGTATTGCATTTATGTTGCTGTTTGTAATATTTGAAATATACAATTTCTGCTTGGATTAAATTTTAAATGTTCGTTCTAAGGGAAACATGTAAGCCTGAACTTGGTTTTCCATGAACATGGAATAAGTTTTAAGCAGCTTTATGAAATGTTTCCTTTTTTGCTTTTTAAATTAACTTTGCTTTAAGCTGCACACACTTAGCTTTAATCTTTAATCTGTGTGCTTGTTTTAAATTTTATTTTTATTTATGTTCAAGTCGTTGCCTGAATTCGACTGAGCTATGCCGGAGCAGCAGCTCTCTGACCTGCGGAGCACTTGAAGTAAAGCTGCCAGGCGTTTGCCGGCAACCTTCTAAATGGCCATTTAAATTAAAAAACTTTAAGCTCAACAACTCTGCTTGCAGTTAGCAGTGAGCAGCCTTCAGTGTGCGCCTCAACTGCTAACCGGAGCCACAAACTCTGCTGAATCCAGTGGTCGGAGCCAATATCAGAGCCAGAGTCAGACCTGAAGCTGGAGCTGCAGCTAAAGCTGTAGCTCAACTCAACCAAGCTAAACAAGTTGCAGTTGCACTGTTTTTATTGACTGCCAGATGACACAGTTTTGAGCAATTTGGGAGCTATATGCCAGGGCACAGAGCCAGAGCACGCCCCAACAACAATTTTCGAGTTACATTTCACGAGTCGAACCAATCTCTTGCACTGAGGATCGGTTCGGTTTGGTCCAAATTTGTTCTTATTTTAAATGGATTTGTGATTTACGAATGCCCGTTGAACTGAAAATATTGCAAGCCGTAAATATTTTCATATAGAAACTTGTGGGCTAGATTTGATTTCTAGCCAAAATTGTTTTCCACTAAACTTGGCTAGATAAATGTGAAGACTGGGACCCAAGCTATTTATGCTTTGGGACTGCGTCTGCTTAAAAGTTTTTGATACTAAACCGAATCATTGCCGGAAAAAATATTTAATTTGTTAGCATTTGCTTTGGTTCAAGGTTCGTTTAAAAGTCAAGCATAAATTGGATTTTGTAGCCTTGTTAAGCTAAAATATTTGTAAATTCATTTTTTAGTGAAAATCCTAATACCGCCATATTGCGAAAGCATAGATTTCAATGTTGCCCCAAAATAGTATATTACATTACGGAACGAACTGAAGAATTCCTTGTTATCCGAGCACTCCCGTTTTTACTTGTCTGGCCCTCCAAGAGAGAATAATTGGCTTTGAATTTCATTAGAAATTACTTGGAAAGGGTATGTATCTGTCGGGGCGTTGTTACAGATTTTGCTGCAGAGTCAAGTTATGTTTCCGGATCGCATATCTGATACCTTAGATACACGTTTTAATGGTTCTTTTTTTCAGCCAGAACAGAAAAATAGGCTACTGGGCCCACGCTTTCACACTGCCTGCCCCACCCGGCCGCTGCGCATTGAGTTGACGTCTTTGTCGACCCTTCAGTGGCTGCTGGCCACTTAGCTCCTGACCCCAGTGAACCTGCTTAGCTCTGCTGCCTGCTTATATTAAACAAATCCAATCCAATAATTTCGGCTCATGCATAATAAAAACGCGACGGACAAGCGAGCGTTTGAAGAGGGTCACAGGACCACAGACACAAAGCGTGCGAGAGGAACACAGAGGGAAGAGCAAATATATACACATATATATATACATATACATATATATCTGAAAATGGAATCGAAATGGGCGTGGGGATGGTCGAGCTGCAGAGTGCGACACTTGGCTGTCACTGCCAGGCGACTACGCGACTATTTTTGCCAAAATATTTTTCCTTTTTTCTGCACCAAATGCTGACTAAGTGCCGCTGCCGACTTCGCTGCCGACTTCGCAGTCGCTGTTGCTGGTTCTGTGCACCCTTTTTACTTTCATTGGAGCGCAAATAAATAAATTTAATGCGCCAACTGGCTAAAAATATTTGTTGGCTCCTCTCGGACACTTGTGGCGGTTGCAGAACACAGAGCAGAGCGGAGTTGCTGGCCGCACCCGCCCAACCGCCGCAGCCCCCGCACCACGAGCCGCTTACGCATCCGTCCAGGATTAGGAACAGTGCCAATGCCAGGACATTGACGCTTCTCTTACTTTTGGCCAGGGCTCAAGTGTCACTGCGCGTGTGAGTGAGTGTGTGCGTGCGGGATCCTGTTTGTGTACATTAATCAGTTTATTTATTTATGTGAACAACTTTATTTTTGGCACGTTGCACGCTGGCTGCTGGCTGCTGGCTGCTGCCAGCGAGCGCGCAATTGAACTGGCTTCAGATTAAATGGTAAATGGGGGCATGTGTATAATATATGTGTATAATAACATCTTTGCCAAATTTCTGATTTTGCGCATGTTTTGAATAGCTGCAAATTGCATATCTGCGAATTATTTCCATTTCCTTGAATTATTCGTTAAGCCACAAGTTTGTGATTTGTATATGCCCAATTACGAATACTCCTGCTCGATTGTCATACACGCTTAAGGCTTAAGCCTAGGCACTGTGCGAGCTGCGTGCAACCACAGCAACCGCAGCAGCCAAAGCCGCCGCAACAACAACAGCTGCAAGATCAACACTGTAGTCAACTGGCGCATAGGAAAGCAATTAGGAGCGTCCGACACGTGTAAAGCACAACCTCACACTCACACTCGTACACACACACACACGCACACTCGTGACATGATTATAGCAGTGAACATGAAGCGAACTTGAGGCGAACGTATACTTTGAGTTTGGTTCAAGCCACGCCCAGTGCCGCCCACTGTCTCCCTGACGCCCGCTACGTTGCACGCTTTTACACTGTCAATGGGCACTTGAATGTCGACAAAAGCTTTCAACTGGCATATACAACCACTTAAAATAGAAAAGCACTGCCCCAACACACGCGCACACGCACACACCCGCAAACACACATACACGCATATGAACTTGCTTTGGCCACGAGTTGAAATGAGCTTAGCCGCCAACCGCCAACCGCCAGCCACCGACCGCCACATGGCGAATAACACGCTGAAAGACCGCAGCAGAGTCGCATTCGCTGTCTCAGCTAGCTGTCTGTTTGTCTAGTTGTCTGTCTGTTTGTTTGTCGGTTCGTCCATAAGCAATGCGCCGAACAATAATTCTCATTGTTGGCTTGGTCAACGCTTGTCTCTTGTTGCATTCCGAGCCCTGAGCTTGGAGTCGCAGCGGCAGCGAGATCCTGAGGCTGCGTCAGAATCGTTCTAACCCCGCTCTAGCACACACACACACACACACAGTCACTCATTTTTATGAGTTAAGTGCTATCCACACAGCACCCAAACCCTGCGCCGCAGCCCACTCCAAGTTGGCCCCAATCCACAGTCGCCAGCGCAGCCGCCGTCACCGTCGCCGTCGCCCAGTGCCCCGTGTTACTGCCCACTTATTGTGCTGTTGTTGACGCAAATCCTCTTAACTAAATCAATTTTCATTTGTGTTTACGTGTGTGCCTACCACTCTCCCCCTCTCTGGCGCTACTCCGCTCGACCCCCAGCTCTTCACTGTGTGTATGCCCTCACAGACACAAAAACCCATGGACTAAATAATTGTGCGTGTATTTCGGATCTCTTTGGCTGCGCTAAAAAGTATACTATCATTTTTTATCCCCCTTCCAGCGTGCCTCTGCCGGACCTCGAACGTGGACAAGGAATTTTAGTTAAGGCTTGAGTCAAACCATTTGACTTTACCTAACCTGGTCAACACTCATATCCGCAGAGATTGAGAATGAGAGAGCCTTTGAACGCATTTCTGTAGAGTCTTGTAAGAAGTGAGAGATAGGTAGTTCGTAAATAAGTTCAATTCTTTATTGATCTAAATGTTAATAAGACATCCGAAATTGACATCTATCAAATATGGCAACTAGATTGGCTTAAGGTTCTCTACAAAATCCTTGTCTATAACTTTATCATTGAAGCTTGATTGCAAGAATTAACTGTTCTTACAATATTAAAGGAAATCTTAATTAAAAGTTAATTTATGAGCTTAAATATTCAATTATGCAATTATTGTGGTCGACATCATTTTGAAGCCAACTGCATTTTGAATGCATGAATACGCGAATGAGTACAGTGGGTACTGCTCGATTGTGACACGCCCTTGGCTAATTGACACAATTGTGTCATAGTATCTGTCTGTGTGTGTGTGTGTGTGTGTTCGCATGTGTGTTTGTCAGTTGATTTGTTCGGCACAATGCAGCTGCTGTAACACTTTGGCAGCAATGCCTGGCGGCGGTGTTCACAATGTTCTCTGAATGTTCAGTGAATGTTGTCTGAATGTTGTCTCTGAATGTTCTCTCGTTGTTTTCGCCACTTGTTGTTGTTGTTGTTGCTTGTTGTTAAACGCTATAATTGATACAGTGTGCTGCACCTGACACGCCAACATGACTCTATTTATGTGTGAGTGTGTGTGTGACTGCGTGTGTGACTGCGTGTGTGAGTGTGTGTGTGTGTATGTGTAAAGAGCTTAATTAGCACCTGACTCATGCACACAGGCAAGTGCAGGACCATCGCACCGTCAGAAGGGAAGGCAAAGCGCATTTAATGACAAGTTAATTTTCCTCTGTGCGTGCGTGCGGGTATTTCTATCAATGTGCAGGTGTGTGCGGATGTGTGTGTGTGTGTATGCGTGTGAGTGTGTGGTCGGCCTTTTGGTATTAGAAAATCAACACACAGCAGGCGGCCGTTTGACAGCCAATGCTGGGTGAGTGTCAATTTAATGATCAAATTGAAATTAAATGAGCTGTCATTGTCGTTGACTGAAAGACTGTCTGAATGCACGTCTGATTCTGTGTGTGTGTGTGTTTGTGTGTGTGTGTGTGTGTGTGTGGATGTGTGTATAGGTGCGGCAACAGGCTGATTTGCTTGTGCCCAAATATCAGTCGCTTGTCATTAGCATCTGGCATTTTTACCGTCGACAGCGTCTTGAATGTGATTAAGGAAAAACGCTCTTAGTCAACAACTAGATGAGATTAATCATTTCATTTCTCTCAGCGGGGGTCCCCCTCTCTGTCTATCTCACAAATCCTCAATTGCTCAACCTTTCTTTTGCATACTCTCCCCTATCTCTATCTTTCTTTCTCCATCTCTTTTAACTCACTTGCACTATATATAACTCTCTCTTCTTTAGCTGCGCTCCTTAACCAATAAGAAACTAATTGGAGCCGCGCTTCTGGTTAAACTTTTCCCTATATGCATAGTCAGCATATTTGTGTATTGTGTTTGTAGGGCTTTACTTTTAATATTTCGCTCTGATAGGCCTTTTTCTTTTTATCTTTATATTTATCTGGCAGTCGCGACAATTATTCAACGGCTTTTGATAAATTTCAGCAGGTTCTGCAACTTTTATTTTTATTTTTCGTGGCATTTAACAAGTTTGCACATTTATTAATGCCAACGGGCAGTCAATTACCTGGCGACCCGCCCTGTACGAGAGCATCTGTCAGTTGGCGTTCAGTTTTTGTTAATTTCATTTGACTTTCGAGAATTTTAATTTCACCAGGCGACAGTTAGCTTTTTATGCCTGCGACAAATTTCGCTTTTTAATATGCAATTGCAATATTTATTTGACTTTATTTACAATATAATTTATTTTGTATTTTACAACGACAACAAGCATGGCTGGGATAAAATAAACACACACTTAATTGTGGCCAACATGACAAACGTTGAGCTGTCCGTGTCACAAAAACTGCTAGCAATTAAAAATGCAGATTTCAATATGCATTAATAAGTGCATACATGTCACATTTATATGCACACGCATATGCACACTGGGATGTATGTATAACGCTTAATTGTTGACAGCTGGCAGTGTATTCCACAGTTCAAAAGCTCAGCAATTCCAGAGGTTGCCCACAGTTCTTGTGAACTTAAACGAAAGCTTTGACTGTAACCAAATTAGAGAATACAACTAAAAAAATGTACATAAAGTCCCTTTAATTCTCTTTCAGGAAACGGAAGGACGGACATGCCCAGCTAATCATAAGAGGATACATATATAAACTATCAATCTATCAAACTACCCATCTTCGATAGGCATCAATAATATCGGTAACTACATATACATAAGTACAGTCATGTTCAACTCGATGAATGATTAGCTTAAATTAAATGCTCAAGACTCAAAGAATTGACATTCCCTACAAAAAACTAAGTTTAAAGTTTTCCTTTTCAGTTATTTAATCAAAGTGTGAGCATATTATCATTGATATCGACGCTCGACATAATTACACAGCACTATTTATATATTAACCGGAAGTTTTGCAACACTATTAACCACGCTTATGGCGTTGGGGTAAGTGACAAATGTCCTTGGAATTCAGAGCTAAATTCAATCTAACCAACTAATACGAATATGCGCACAAACCATTAATATATATCTATATATATAATTTATTATAATATAAATTTTCAATTTAATCGCAAATATATTTTTTACTACCCGTAACATTTAAGGTTCCTGTCCAAAAAATGTATCACTTTGTGAAAATGGCAATTGCAATCGATTGAGCGTGCGTTTCAGGAAGCGTGGAATAGGGAAATTTTATCAGCCAGACGGGCTGCCTACTAATCGGTTGGGGCGTGAGGTAGTCAGCAACGGCGGGAGACAGCTCTCATCTCTCAACTCAACTCTCAGCTCAGCTGTCTGCCAGCGGGTAGCCAAAAACCAGACCGTTGCGTTCGGGCCACAGGCAGCAACTGGAGCCTCAGTGGCAGATTGAGTGCGGGAGACACGAGACACGAAAGCCAGGCAGACAGATGGAGGCTGGGGGAGCAGTCAGTCAGTCAATCGAACAATCAATCATTTGGAATGACAGCAACATCGACTTAAGTCAAAGGAAGTACGTGAAGGCAGCAGCTAGACCTGTTTTCTGTGTAACTCCCAGTCTCTCTCTCTCTCTCTCTCTCTCTCTCTCTCTCTTGCTCATTCGATTTGCTGTTTTGCCTTCTTCTTCTCTTTTTTTTGTTACTTCCTTACTGTGCGCACACATGCATACATTGATTTATAAGCTCGGGCCACCAAAAATTGAATGTTATTGCTTGAATGGCCGCAATTTACTAAAAAGCCTTGCCACGCCCCACGCCCCAAGCCCCCCAACCCTCCCGGTGCCCAGCAAACACTCTTTAAGCACACAGCTCGCTGTTATTTATGTGCATGTTTATTTATTAGATGGCCCCCAGACACTTGATAAAATTAAACGCAAATGGCCGGCAATTTTGCATTTGGCATTTTGATTTTGACACCGTGGCCGGGCAACGACTTCCGCCCCCGTCCCCGCCCAGCCAAATGGTTGGCCATATATCTTAGGACTTACCAAAAAATAAACAGCAAATGGCATTACGACTACGGCCACCAGCAGATCGGCTATGGCTAATGAGACTATAAAATAATTCGTAACCGTTTGCAGCGACCGCTCGCGACAGACGGAGAGGATGACGAGAATGTTGCCGAAGAGCGTTAGGATCGGGAACAGTATCAAGATGAGCGCCCAGTAGTTGTGGTCCACTGAAAAGGAACAGTCAAAATGTGTTAGCAGAATCGAAAATACTTAAAGGTAAGTTAAATACAATAAAGAATATATAATACAAAATGCTAATGGTTGCGATGTGACGTGGATACATAGACTATATCGTAAACATTAATGAAGCGGACAAATTAAAATGTACCCATTGTAACCCGTATTCATTAAGGTTAGAAAAAAGGGCTATTAAGCAAAAGGAGGCTTCTTCGACATTTTGAAACGAATGCCCTTCAAATTAGCTCAAACGAGCAAGCTCACAGATTTTGAACATTTTGTCATTTAGATACCTATCACATTATCCCCAACAATTAAGAATTTGAAGAGGCATAGCCCTACCATACTTAGGTCTCGAAAGTTATTATATTAAGGTCTGATTAGAATTATCGAAGCTATCGGAAATGTCAACGGAAGATATAAAGAAGACGTAATTGGCAGTACGAACGAAGTAATGGCATCCCAGTACTGGATGTAGTCGGTTACTCCCCTTCAGACTTAACCTTATGACGTTAATTGATTACAAGCACTTGAAACGCGAGCATAAAGCTACTTCAGCTACTCACCAATTCGCAGTTCATGACAGGATTCCGTTGTTAGATTTAGCGTTGAATTCGTGCAATTAGTTCGATAGGTTTCAAAGTAGATGCTCGTCACGTTCTGATCGAGGAGAACGCTGCTGGCCGTTGTCGTGCTGACTGTTGTGCCCGAAACCGTGCTGCCGTTATAGTTGGGAAAATAATCGTTAAAATTCTCTAGCAGCAGCATAAACGAGCTGCCACCCGTGCCAGCACCGCCACCGGCAGCGGCACCACGACCACCGACGCCGCCAGCACCTGCGGAACCAGCACCCGCACTGGCGGCGTGTGCTCCTGCACCACTCAGCCAGACGGCGTTCGCATCATAGCTGGCGCCGACTGTCGTCCGATTTGTTATCGTCGCCGCTGTGCGCTGCAGGAGCTCGCTGGTGGCATCCACATCCGCCTCGAGGGGGGCTCCATTGAAGCCGCCGAGAACGCCATAGTCCGCGTCCCCGTCGGCGACACTCTCGAGTGCACTCTCCTCCGCGCTATCAATGAGCGCTATGTCCTGCGCATCCTGTGCCGACTCTCCATTCAGCTGTTGCTCCACAAAGTTGCGCAGTGCATAGAGCCCGCCGCCGTCTCCATCCAAGTCGTTGCTGCTGCTGCTGCTGCTGTTGTTGCTGCTGCTGCTGCTGCTGCTGGGCAACGTGCTGTTTTGAACCTCACCCACGTCCAGTGTCAGCCACCTTAGGGTCTCATTGAAGTCGCTGGCACTGTTGGCACCGAGGCTTAGGGGCGTCGCCTCGCTGCTCAGGCTGAGGTTGTTGCCGCCGGCTGCGCCCAGCAGCCATTCGCTGATGTCATCAATTAACGCATAGCCAGCTTCTTCGGCCGCTTGCGTCTCGTCCAATGCGCTCGCCACATCGTCGTACAGGGACAGGTAGTTGGTGGGCGTCGAGGAGCTTCCGATGCCCATGCCGTCACCTCCATCCCCGTCGCCATCTCTGCCACCGTCTCCATTTGCGTCCACGATCCGGGGCCCAAGCCCCGTCTCCGCAACGCTCTTCACATGCGCGTCCGTCGTCCGGTTGTGGAAATGACCCAGCAACTTGCTAGCCAACGTAGTTGTTGTTGTTGTGGCCTTAGCAATTGCTGCGCCCGTGCTTGTTGCTGCTGCCGTTGCTGTTGCTGGCACTGCCACAGCGGTGGTGGCTGCTGAGGCTAAGGCAGCCATCATTCCGCTTCTGGCCACACCCAACGTCGCCTTGTTGCCCTAGTGAGGCTGTGCTTGAGGCAGGGAGCATACCGCTCGCTGGGCACCAAGGCAAAGCACTCGCTGCATGCTGCCAGACACTGCAAATAAATAAGAAGAGCACAAACAACGTTAGAAATCAAAGTGGCAAAGTTGGCGATGCATATGCCACATTCTGCTAAGCTTGTCGCAGCTTTAAGATTGAAGGCAAAACCTGATCTTCCCTCATAAACTTTGACAATAAAAAAGCTTAATCTTAAAAATAATCATGCGTTGTTCGGTTCAATATTCGAACCAGCACCCTGCCCTGAAGTTCGCTCCGTGCGCCACGTTTTCTCTATCCATGAACCCAGTTTCTTCTTTATTGCATTATTTTTCATAAGTTTTTAAAATGGTACCCAAATGCCTGTTGTACTGAAAGTATGGCGAGCCGTACATATTTTCATATACACGATACGGGCTAGATTTGATCTTTACCCAAAATTGGCATCAGCCCAATATGGTTAGATAAAGCCAATGTTTGGGGCCAAAGGAAATTATACTTTGGTGCAGGATCTCTTTCAAATGATTTTCTATATCTATTAAATTTTGGCAGCCATTTGTTTACATTCGGTTCACAAGATTAAGACGCATGTTTTTAATTGTGCTCAAAATTTTGATTAAACTCATTTAAGAAAAATTCAAATGTGTTCAGATGTATAGTTGATATCTGGGAGATGTAGCCGATTAATTGTATTCCCTTGTGAATAAGTTTTTTTTTTTATTCAGTTATTTGTTTATTGAATCGATTAAATCAGCAACTAAAATTAGTTGTAAATGAGTAATTATTGTGAAATTTAAGTGATTGTTATTGCATGGGATTGATCGATTGCTGTAAGCGCTTTATTTTAAATATTCATAATATTTGCATTAAGTACAATGGACACAGCTGGAGGCGCAACTCGCGCTGCACAAAAGTTTAATTGAAATTGCATTTCAATCGCAGCACCCTCCCACACACACACACACACACACACACACACACACACACGCACACACACACGGACAGGAATTCGCTTTAATTAATGCTGCTTTTTGCGCCAATGCAATTATCTATCCATCTATGTAGTTTGCCGGCCCCGCACGTTTAATTACCCTTAATCAATTTATTGCCAATTATTCTACAAAAAGCGCCAACGAAAATTGTATAATTTAATTAAGTTAGCAAAAGGTTTTTATGTGTCGCTTTGCCAGTCGACATCCACCCCAGCATCTTAACAGTCTTGACTGCCCGAACCGCCAGCGTCTTGTGCCCTCTCCACAGACCCAGCCAAGCAGTTCAGGTTTAGATTGAGCGCTTGCCATCGTCTATTTGCTCGGCTTCGTCCTGTGTCTGCTCCTGCCTTACACATTTTACAATTTACACATTTTCGCCTTTGTATTTGCCAATTGGCGCTGATTAAAGCCTTCTTAGTCATTGGCCCATAATTAAGAGACGGCTCATTGTGCCCTAATCAGAGCAAGCATCGAATGAGCACCTACTCGGAAAGTGACTCCAAGGGGCCTTACAATTCGAGCTAAGAGTTTCTCGACCAACCGATTCCAGGGTCAAGACCAAGTCAGCTGAATTGATCGAATCTTAACACTCTAAAATAAATGAGCTGAATTCGATTGCCCCTTTGCCACACTATCTGCTTGCTTATATATGGGATAATTTGGGAGAGTAGCAGCCGCAGTTGCCATTTGAGAAAAGTAGCTTGCACCGGAAATATCTAAACAGAAAGGCAAATTTGTATATAGGTATTATTTTTCTCAGCCTAAAATATGTTTTCTTTACTTGAAATATTGATCACATTGAAGTTAAAATTAAACACTTTGTTTTTATAATGTACCAGCTTGTAAAGGAAACATCCCAGTGTTCAATTGACTTAAATATTTGTTTTTCATTTTTTAGTACAGCGACTGTTACTGCTGGCTGTGTAAAAGCCGGTGTCGTGTGAATGCAAAGACACTACTGAGGCCATTTTGGGCTGTACTGCAGTCACGTCGATGACAATAAAGTAAAAGACTATAAATTTAACTAGATTCAACAATATATTGGGCAGATGAACTGAATACTGAATAATTGCCAGTAAATCGGATTGTAAAGGTTATTCCCAAGTTCAGAGAGAGGTTAGCCATTAAATCTGTCTGAAAGTGTATTTATGTCTAGTGTGTAGGTGAGTCTAACTACTTTTACTTTAGAAAAAATGAACATATATTCTCTTTAGTTTTGTGATAAGACTATAATAAGGCATAAACATACAGACGGACATGTCTATATCGATTCGACTATTGTTACTGATCAAGAATATATGGACTTTGGTCAGAGACGTCAGCCTCCATGGGCTACACACTTTAGTGCGAAATTATAATACCCTCTGGCAAGGGTATAAAAATAAAAAAAATAGCTTAGCAACTGCCATTCACAGCGTACTTAACACATGCCTAGTTTGAAGCAGACTCCGTTGGCATAGACAAACGTTAGACTCGAGAAGACGTCGAGGCCAAAGTTAATTCCACGGCAGCCGAGTGTCAAAATGTCTCGTCAAATGCGCACATAATGCGATCGTAAACGTGTCATGATGTGCGGGCCGCTTGTATGCGAGTATGTGTGTCTGTATAGTACAATTTTGGCCTTGTTGCGGCTCACATGCAGATGCCACAAGATAGTGGATACCGTTACGGCTGCCGCAGAGACGTGCCACTCAAAATCCGTGCCAGCTGCCAGGGCCACAAATAAAGAAATGAGCAAATTGTTGGCTCTAATGAAATTCTGGCGCAATACGCCAAGCAAATTAAGAAGAAGAAACCAGGAAGCGGCAGTGGATGATAGTTGGGCAAATTGGGAAAAAGGAAGCGAAAATCTAAAATACACAAAAAGAAAAGGACGCCCCAATCAAAAAGACGCAAAGCAGCGCTGCAGATCTCTCTTGTGTGTGTCTGCGCGCGCGTTTTGGTTGCCTTTTTCATTAATTACTCCAGCAAATGGCAATAAGAAGAAGAGGCAGGCGAAGGCGAGTGTTAGGGCGAAGAAGAAAACAGGTCCAACAATGCCGAGGACTCAGCACAATTCAACTTGGCACCGAACTGAGCTCAAGTCGTGTAATTAATTTCACTTTCGCTTGAGCGATGATTTTGAATATGCGACGACCGCACGCAATCCATACAATACGAATACGGAAAATACTGTGAATACCCCGCGGACCCTGGTACCCTGGACGGCATCCCTTGTCGCTGCTAAAGCCATGACCAGAGGTGGAGAGGTGCAACTACTTACCGCTCAGAAAGCAACCTCAGCTCTGGGCTAAGCAACTGCGAGTGAGAGTGTCATTTCCTGTCGCTGGCACCCCATTCACATCCCCCCTGCTCTGGCCGTATCCGTATCCGCATCCTATTCCATTGCCCAGAGCCGGATCGACCCGGCCCGCCAGCAAGGCTAAATGGCATGCGACCACATAATTTGGACTTGTTTGTTGTTGGCCTGGAATTGTTTTGTCTCTGCCATACTAATCAGCATTGTAGGCATACTAATGGCATTATTATGGAACTCGGCCTCGGTCTCGCTCTCGGTCTCGGGCGCGGCCTCGACGAAGGCCATTGCTAAATCATATAAGTATATAATTCATCTCCATTTGAATAAGTACAATCCAAATATATTACCTAAATATTCGCATATACATATATATTTAGTACCAATTTCTGTTTTGTCAATTACCAAAAAAAACGATGCAATTTTTACTACTTGACATAGATATGAATGCTATATTTTAAGGCAAAGGGCAATATAAAGATAACTTTATGTTACTTGATTGATTTACTTTTTCAAAAGTACGCTTTGCTACTTATAAAATTTAACATAAGATCAGATTTGTATATATTAGCACATACATTTTTCAATTTACCTTCTGCGAGCTCCTATAATTGTGGGTAGATTATATATATTTATAAATTAATTCGAATCTCAGATTCAAACCCATGCATTCATTTCCCCTTCTTGTTATTAAACCCCTATCCAAACATAAACTCCAAAAAAGGCTGCCGCCAAAACTAATTGCTAAAGACTTGGCTCCACCTTTTAACTCCAACGAGTCGCTGGAGTATGACATTGCTGCAGTCGCAGTGTCGCGGCTCATTTACAACATCCTCAAGGTAGACGGATGATGGTGAGAAGCAGGTCTGTGGCTGTGGGGAGCACTTCCTCTTTTGCAAGCCGCAATAACCACGACACTCAATAAATCAGCAAGTGTAATTATTTTCGACGCCATTGGCGGCACTCGGCGCACGCGACTTAGCACAGCAACACACACATATAGACACATGCACAAAAGCAAATAGCAAAAAATAAGCCAAAACAATTGAGCCAAAGTTTCTCAGCAATAAGCAAAAAACGTTTGCAGCTGGCTCTCGTGTGGCCCTGGCCCAAGGTTACAGGTTACATGGCATGACCCCTCCAAATCTCACACACATGCACACAAATTCCATTGCCATGGCCCTTGGCATTTGTTAGCAATTAATTTGTTATATTTTTGCCGCTTTTTGCTGCACTGCGTCGCGTCTTGTCGCATTTCGATGTATTTATTTATGATGACGTCGACGTGCGACATCGTCTGCTTGGAATTTCGAAGCACGATTACAGCATTTGCCTGAAATTGAGTTGCCACACACACACGTACCAACACACGCTGATAGGGTTGCTGCGATAAGCAAATTGGTTTCCGATTTAGTTAGCGCGTGCATGCGACTGGGACACATTTAGCCCAAAGGCGCAGTCGAGTGTCCTGGGCTTAGTATTGCCCAGTGTGTTCAATGTGTGTGGTTGTGTGAGGTTGTGTGAGGTTGTGTGTGTGTGTCGGTAGGTGCCTGCGGGCAGCGAGCAGCTGTCGCTAAATAAATTTTATGGCTCTTTGGCACTGGATGCTGTGGCTAGCCGAGGCCCCTGGCATGCCCATGACATATGCTCGTTAACTATGCAGCTAGCGCCAAATACAATCAGCCAAAAGGAAAAGAAAACGCAACGGCATTGGCAATGGCCATCGCAATGGCAAAGTTTAAGCTCCCAGCTCAAAAACACCTGACAACTGTCAATAAACACAAGCCGCAGAGAGGCAGCGCCACGGGACAGACACCTCTACCAGCAGCACGTTCCGGCTCTGAGTCGGGCTTTACGTCCCGCTGTCCAGCTTTGACAAGGGGCCAACGTTTTATTGTGCCTGTGTGTGTATTGTTCTTGTTGTTGCAGTTGTTGTTGTTGTTGTTGTCGTTAGTGGTTTTGTGACTCAGCATGACATTTGGTTATTTCCATTTCTATTAGCCACATGTCCCAGGCGTCTGGCGTGCGAACAATGCAAATTTATTATTAATTTAGTATTAACTTTCGGCAATCGCTACGTATGAGTAATGCGGCCGAAAGCGGACGCGTTGCGCATACGCAAAAGTTGCGCATGCAGACGAAAACGATCAGCCAATCACTCTCCATCTCTCTCTTTCGCTTTCGCTCTCTTAGCTTTCTTATCAGCGTGTCTCGGGCTTTATTTAAATGCGTCAACCGAACGGCTTCATTCACAGCGGCTCGTTGGTCTAGGGGTATGATTCTCGCTTCGGGTGCGAGAGGTCCCGGGTTCAACTCCCGGACGAGCCCAAAGGCTAAGCACTTTTTTTTTGTTAAGGAAGAGGGAATAGGGGGTGTGGGTGGGTTCTACGGATGCGCGACTAGAGCAAAATATATTTTTGTATATGGAGCAAAAACCGCTTATCGCTTCAAGTCTACTCAAGCGTCAACGGAGCGATTCATTCGAGAATTTCTTATGCTTCAATGAACCAGAAGTGTCGTCGTCGGCAGCATTCGCGCAGCGTCCACATTGATGTTATATATGCACACATATATAATGCATACATACACAGACATACGTAAACATACATACATACATACATGTTTGCCCTATATGAGCTGTGGCTTTGTGTGACATATGCATGCATGCATAGAACGATATGTGTGTGCATGGGTGTCTGTGCGTGTGTGTGTGTGTGTGTGTGCTACGCGCAATTTATCCACTCCCTTGGCCCTTTTTGCTGACCCCTTTTTTGAGCCATTGTCGCGCTATTCGTTGCTTGTTTTCTTGTCTAATGGAATATTATTGATGAGAAAAGCCAAATTGCGCGCTCCATTTTCTGCGTGGCCAGCGTTGTCTGCGCTCTCGTCTCCTCATCATTTTAAAACCCTAAAATTATTTTTATAAAAGCAATTTTTTTACGCAAAAGCAAAAAATAAATCTATATATGCGTGCTTGAAATACCCAAAACAAACACTGAGCAATTTTGGCAAACAGCAGTTCGTACATTGATCTTTATATCGCGCTGTCTCCCTCTAACTGCCTTTACAGTGCTTTTCTTCTATCTTACTCTAATCTATGCATTGGTTGTTTCGTGTGCGACAATCAGCGATCGTGTGGCATAATGTGAAAATATCCAAATGGCAGATGTACAAATATTATTATTATTATTTTTATTATTATTATTATTATTAAATATTATTGTTATTTCACGGCTGACAATTAAGATTTAAACTACGCTGACTTTTAAATACTGTGAAAAATGTCTGTTGGGTTGATCGACTTTAGAATCGATTCAGAATTTTTTATTTATGCTATTGTCTTGCTAGTGTCAGAGACCAACCAGCCTGATAAAGGGCAGGAATCAAGCTCCCGTCTTTGAGTGCGCCCCGTGGAAGGTTAATTAAACAGAAGAAATGACTGAATTGCAATAAGCATTTCATAACTGAATAAACCTGAATGAAAGATCGCTGAATCAAAAGTATATAATTATTTATTGGCTTGGCAGCACTTTAAGGCAGCCAAGAAAGCAGTCCAGGCAAGGGAACAAGGGGATGGGCTGGCCCCTTAAATTTATAATTTATTCAAGCAAAACATTTTGCATTACAAAAGGCTGCAGCCAACCGCCGTTGACCACGCAAATGAGCGTCCAGGCAGCAGGGAGCGCAAAAGCGAGAGAGTGACGGAGAGAGAGAGAGCGTGCAACAATACAAAGAAAGGGAGGAAGGGCGCAGCGAGTTGAAAGACGCTGCGGAATTATGCACCAGCACTGCCGCTGCTGCTGCTGCTGCCGCTGCCGCTGGTGGCACAAAGAAAGTGGCATAAAATGAGCAGCGAACGGCGAAATTGGCAAACAAAGGCCAACACGATTGACGTGGCAGCTGCCCGGCAGCGCGGGGGGCGGGGGATTCGCTGGTTGTACGGGCTGGCGGAAAGGTCACAATTGCCGGACAATGGACATGCGGTGGATGTACTTTTATGTAGGGACTGGCTCCGTGCCCCAGCCTGAACAACAATGCGAGAGATGGGGAAAAAAATCCAGCGAGTGTTGGAGCCCAAAAAGGATTAGGGCGTGTTTGAAAGGACATTCTCGACACATGCTGCTTGGAGCGAGCCATCTAATCAATGCTTTGGCCAACCTTCTACATATTGTTGCGATTTTTGCTTAGTTACGCCACAATTTGCCACGCCCCGTGCGGAACTGTGTATATGCCGAAGTAAACAATGGAAAATATCTTTCATTAACTAATTAGCTTACTTTTTCATCTAGCTGCCTGTGCCCTGTGCTCTGTGCCCGGCGCAAACTCTTCGACAGAGCATCGTTGCGCTTTTGTTTAGCGCCGTTCCACGCCAACCCGCTCCCTCAGCAACACTCACACACACACACACATTAACACACACACACAAACAGAGGCAGAAAGGGATAACGTGTAAAATACATCTACTAATACACTTTTTGCCTCGCTGCTGCCTTTACTTTTGCTCTTCCTTGTCTTTGTTATTTTACGCTTTACAATTCTTTTGGGCATGGCAGCAAAATTTGTTCAGCAAACGTTGGGCCAGCCGAGCTGCGTCCTGTGCCCGGCATCGTCGACAGTCGGCCGTCGACGGTCGACGGTCGACCGTTGCCCGCTGTCCTTGCCGTTCGTTCGCTTTGATTAAAGTGAAAATAAATGAGGGTCCTAGACAACTGGTGTTGCATGGCGCCCCCAAGCCAAGCCCAAGCCAAACCCTTACCCTTACCCTTACCCTTGCTTAACCTCCACCCACTGTCAGCATTCGTATTTTTCAGCCGTAGGCTGCCTGCTGCCTGCTGCTTCAGCAGCGAGTGGGCAACTTCATTAGATGTCACTAAAAATACAAGCGCCCACGGCCATGCCATGCGCCCTGCCCCCCAGTCCGTTTTCCCCCTGTGCACCAATGTACGCTTTAGTGTTCAGCCTACAATTAAATGTACCACTATAACGCCAACGGTCCTATGCAACAATTCATGTAATTCTCTTCTATCGACGTTTCCAGCGTCATCGACACGGCCAGCATTCCCAACTAATCAGACGCAAATTAGTCGAAAGGTGCGGGTTACAGCCACCCATTCAAGTGGGAGGCTGGCTGAAACGGCAATTTCGGTGAGAAGCGCAGAGAAAGGTTATCCTTTGTTCTGCGATTCGCAACAAGAAGCAACTGTGTATAGGACATATTAAGCGGACCTATATATTAGACTTACACATGTTTGTAATATATGTATATGAGTTGATATATTATAGATGTTGAAAAGTTAAGTTAAGTACATTTTAGGGGTAGCTTTCATATCTCGAACCTTCAATTCCACACAAAAAGGTGGATTCTCGGCAATCGGCAAAAGCACGTTTCTCATGACATTTTACATAACTTCATCTATAAAAGTTGGAACGTCATTTTCCAATAAGCATGCAAAAATGAGCTTGAAGCCGATCAAAGGTAAAACATTGAAGGTTAATGCAATCATTAAAACCGATTCTTCATCATTGTCAACAGAATTTTAAAAATTCAATATTATTTTGTGAATATTTTGAGTATTTATAAAATCAACATTTATGAAATGTTGTTGATACTTGGAACTATATATTGTTTATTTGATATATGATTGGTTTTTGTTTCAGTTACAACAGGCTGATCTGGTAAGGATTTATTCAAAACAAATATTACTTTCTTAGTGCCTTGGCAGCACTGGTAGGCTATTTGTTGGAACGGCCTCGGCTAAATTATCGGCAGGCCAAAGTTGGGGCCATTAATTGGCTGGTGGTGCGAGCGTTTTGGGCCAATGAAACCACTTATCCAACTAATCAAACTTATGCAATTATTGCAGCTTATTCAATTTAACGCGCATTTGTCTGGGGCACACACCGACGCAATGGCAAAAACAAATCCAGCAACAAAAACTCCAATTAAATGCGCTTAATACGTAAAACTCATTACGCAATTCAGCCCGAGGCGTGTTCAGGACTGTGGGCGGTGCCGAGGTGCGTAGGTGCCGAGGTGCGGAGGTGCGCTGCGCTGCGCTGCACTGGGGTTTGGTTACCCAACAATCAAAGCAAGTTGTTTAAATAAATATGCATGCATATGGCATTTTGCATTTATATATTTAGACGAGTATATCTTTTGTGTCCTTATAACATGTTCAGCACACGCACACCCACACACCAGGCACACGCCAAGCATACATAATGCAACCGCATGTTAATTTCCATGTCCTACGGTTTTCCCACGCCTTGTGAGGAAATTCGCATAATAGTGGCTAATTGCATTTGTACAGCTGCCTCTGCAAATTTATATATATTTTACATAACATTTTATTATTTTAGCCAAATCTATTCAAGCAAAATTTTCAAACAGCATATAAAGCTTAACATTATTGTCAGCTCGGAAATGACAGGTAATATAATCTCTATATATATAACTGTTTGTCCTGACTGACTGACTGACTGACTGATTGGTGATCAACGCACAGCCCAAACCGTAAGAGCTAGGAAGCTGAAATTTTCACTGCAGCTACCTTATGTGATGTAGGTGCACGTTAAGACGGGTTTTCGGGAAATTCCACCCGCAAGTGTGGAAAAATCGCGAAAAACGTTTGTAACTTTTTTGTTTACCATCCGATCGGCCCCACACTTATTTTCAAAGATCTTTGTTCAAATTCATTTGAGGGGTGTTTCACACTTTTAGGAAAATCCGTTCCTCCTTGGTGGAAATGGAGGTCAAAGATTTGGTGGGTGACGTTTCGCGCTCAAGTTCATTTCCAGAGATCTATAAGAAAAATCATTTGATACGTGTTTCATACTTTTCGAAAAATTCAAACTTCTTCGGGGGGAATGCGATTTAAAGATTTTTTGGGCAAAGTTTTAAGTTGTGTCCGATTTGCTTCAAACTTATTTTCAAAGCTCTACATAAGAATGTCAGCGATTTGGGAAATTCCACTCGCAACAGTGGTAAATTGGCGAAAAACGTTTGTATGAAAGTTATTTGTTTACCGTCCGATCAGTTTCAAAATCATTTTTAATTTGTTTGAGAACATTGATTTTATAACATACGTGCCACGGGCAAGGCCGGGTTATACCCGCTAGTATAATATATAATATAGAGCATATTGCCAAATTTGTTATTTATTAATTGACGTAAAATCGTCTCTCTGTGTGGAAACGGAGTGCGAAAGTAAACGTTACATGTAAACAGAATGCAACACACCGAAAGTATAGTTTGACTGCGTTCGCTTTGCTTCAAACGAGTGACAAGGTGCCTAGAGTTGATGTCGAAAATAGCTACACAGAATAACTGGTATTTATTTTATTAAGTTCATTTTTGTTCAATTGTTTCTACTTTCTTTTATAATTTTACAAAACAATTCATTTGAGGTACGTGAGTTTGTGTGTGGAGTCTGCAAGTGTATTCAATTGTAATAAAAAATTACGTATATGGCTTGACTGAGTCAGCAAGTTTTCTGGAAATTAAAAAATGAATGCGCAAATTCGCTCGCTGAGAATCAAAACAGGAACAATTTTAACAATAATATAAGCTCACAAAGGCAAATATTGAAATGAATCAGGACAATAAAACAACAACAAAAAATGAAAAGAAAAACCCAAAATGAAATAAAAATCATCGCAGCACATCAATGGGGCAGCTACAATATGTATGAAATGAGCAGCGGGACGAAGGGGACGGCTCAATATGGTTGAATGCGTAACAATGCCCAAAAAATGAAATGAGCCGTAATCAATCCCGAGGTCGAAAAGTCGGCCAATGGTCAGCACTAGAGCCGCCTAGCGGTACAGCTGTAATTTCCGAAACAATTTATGGAATGCACCCTCCTCCTCGCCACCGCCACCGGCTCCGCTTCCGCCTCCGCCTTTGCCTTTGCCTTTCCGGACGGGCACCTACTTCTTCTATCCGTTACAGCATCCCGCACAGAAATGCCAATTATTAACATTTTGCGGCCCAACAAAAAATTTCCCAACCGCAAGGTAGAAACAAAACAAATTATTAACACCGGGCCTCGTGGTGCGTAGGGGCGGGGAACAGGGGCACGGGTGTTGCTGTTGGAAAATATTTTCAATATTTTGACCATGACCAGCCGGCTACGGACGGTCGTCATAATTCTTTCTCTCTCTCTCTCTCTCTCTCACTCGCTCCCTTTGGGTCTTGTTTTAAATTTTAATGCTTTTTGCGAAACTTTTGCATACAACAACATTTTCATATTTTTTTCTTTATTTTTTGGTTTTTTGCCTTTTTGGCTTTTTAACGATTCAACTTTCTGTTTGCCTACAGTGGCTGATATTTCATTCACATTGGGCCAGGCAAGTAAAATTTATGAAATTTCGCACAGCTACTGATAAGAGGGGTTTGGTGGAGGGCGGCCGTGGCAATTGCCAGGCAAAGTATCTTGTGGTTCCATTTCTAGTTATGCACCCAAACTGCTAATTAATTTTTGATCGCTTCGCTTTGAAGTGTGCTCCAGGTGCAAGTTGCCGGTTGCAAGTTCTTGGCTACCATTTTGATAATTGACAGCCTACCAGGAACGGAACAAAGAGGCCCAGGCCCGGACTCAGGCCCATGCCCAGACTCAAGCCCAAGGCCTTGGGCCAGTTACAGACCCAACTCAGGCACTGCTCTTCATTGGCTGCGACATGCAGCGCACTTTATCAATTTTATGTAGACAATAATTGCATTAATCGGAGTTTGCTGCCAGCTCCAGCTCTACTGCCTGGCCCACAATTTGACGGGCATGCATACATATATAGATATACCACATATGTATATATATTTCCACATACATATGTATATAGATCATATTAAAAAGTTGTCTGCAAATGAAGCTGTTGTTTATGCTTGAGGCAGGCGAATAAAGCAGGTAAGTGCTCGCCATTGCCTGACTACCAGATACTCCTTACACACATACGTAGTCGTATTTACCTTAAAGCAAAGGTTCGACGCAAAAACAAAATACTCAAAATACTGTCGATGGTTCTGTTTACAGGGAATATTTATAAGCTGAAGCATCCATGAAAATTCTGTGAAATTCTCATTAAACAGAAATAAATTGGTGCTGGTGCAAACTGTTGCCTGGTTACTTCGTTTAAGGCTTGGCGCTGGGAAAGCACACCAAAATGAAATGATTGACTTTCCCAGAGTGGCAAGGAGAGTGGGCGGAAGGGAGGCGGGCAGAGTGCGTGAGACAAGCACATGACACCACATGAAAATGCGACAACAGACGAGGAAATAAGAAATTGAATGCCTCGACATGCTCGAACGCGTCAAGTCTGGAACATGAAAACGAAACGACAGACGGCCCAACAAAACCCAAGTGGAAAATATTCCCATGTCACACACACGCACACACACAGACAGAGACACACATACACCCAAGCGGCTGCAGCTGAGGCTGTGCTTGGTCCTGTCATGTCCTGTGAACAGAACGATTGCACGTTCCACAGTCGCTGTACCTTTTGTGGGCGTTATAGGCGTGGTAAACGAGTTGCTGCTGCGTTATTGAATTAAACGTAAAGACACAGCACACACACGCACGCGCGCGCACACACACACACACACACGCGCACACATATACATATACATATAGGAAGCCCGTACTTATATATGCATATTTAATGAGCGAGGCGGTTCAGCAATTTATTGTTGCTCATATTGGGCCACGACAAATGTATATCTATATGTATATGTCTTCCCATGTGCATGTGTGCCTGTGTGTGTGTGTGTGTCTGTGTGTGTGTGTATTTGTGTGCCATAAGTGCGGCCATTGTCCAGCGCGAGTGCCATTCATTTGCACAGGCTTAAGACAGTTTTATAGCACTTTTCCGTTTCAAAGAGTGGGGAATGGCATCTGATAAAAGGTGAGCAGCAATACAATAAATACATTATAGTTAACCAATTTAACTCTCGCATGCAAATTCGAATTCGAAATTTATGCAGTGCTACAAAACATACGATTTTACATATTTATATAACATGAGTGTAAACATACAGACATTATCAGGGGCAAACTTTTGGCAATCGATCGTTCCTTTGAGTGATATGTACTATTGAGCTCATATTTTCGAAGCGGAACGAAATATTCAATTGGTGAGTTTCCAAAATCCCAACAAACTATTTTTTCTAAAATTTGTTATTTCAAGTCGACAGTTTATTTGGCAGCTGTAGCTTTATCATAGGGTTTCGACCAATTCCGACACATAACTATTTTGTGCTTCGGTTCGCGGATCGAACCTTGAGGTTCGGTTCGTAAAACTGATTTTAATTCAAAGCTTGTTTTCTAATTTATTTTTAGAAATTTAATGAATAATTTCATATACATTCATATTTTCAAATACAAGATGCGGGCTAGATTTGATTCCTACCTAAAATTGGCTTCTACAACAAATATGCTTAGATGAAGCCGATGCTTGGGGCCAATGGTATTTTTTTTGTTGGTGCACGATCTAATTCAAAAGTCTTTTATTTTTAATCAAATAATATGCTCATGATAAAAACTAAATTAAAATTTCGTGCTCGAGCCGGTTCGATTCAAAACGACAAAATATCGTAATAATGCCAATTTTCATGCGAACAGATTTTTGTTTGATTATATATCAATCTTTTCAAACTCATCTTTTAAAATGAAATTATGCAAATATATTTTAAATAAATATATCTTTATTTAAGCTATATGCATTAATATATATTTTAATCATTTCTGAAAGCCGCACACTTTCAGAATATTAATATCGTGAATAACGAATATATTTACCACCGAGTAGCTCTGCGAGTATTCTCGATTCGCGATTAATCCTCGGGCAGAGTCCGTGACTTAACGCCTGGAAATTATGCGGCTCAGCGGACCATTTAACACTGGATTCCACTGGACCCCGACTGGACCCCGACTGGACCCCACTGGACCCCTTTGGAGTGGCTACTGGGGGCCTTCGGCCAGCAACTGATTAGTGGTGGATTGTTGTAATTAATAGAGAGTTGAGGGTGGTTGCCAGGGTTGCCACGCAATGTGCGGTAAATGTCATAAATGGAGTATTCGAGTGCGCCAAAAAATGCAAATCAAAGTGAACCTTTTTCCTTCCTCTTCTCCTCAACCATTTTTTTGCCTTTTTTTTGTGTGTTGTTGAGCCCACAAATATGCGCATAATTAATTTGCCGCCTGCTTCTTTTTTGTACTTTGCGAGGAGTTCGAAGCTGAGTAGATTAAATGGAATTTTGTCAAAGTGTGTTACTTATTTTAATTAACCCCGAACATTAATTCTTTGGCTGCCCAGTTGCCCGGTTGTCGCGACCGGAATACCGCATATACAAGTTGTTTTCTTTATCGCCATCTGCTGGGACAGCACTTAATGCAGTCGATTTAAAAGCTATAGCTATGCTAAGTCGATATCTGAACGATTATTGCTTTTACTTACCAATTCTTGCTTTTCGATTCTAGCCGGGATCAATTCAAAGTGAGTAAATTCCAAAGTATTTAGTCTGCAAGTACAAGAGAAATAAACGAATAAATCTTGAAATAAACATGATTTTAAACAGGAAATCGCCTTGACCAATTGCCCATGCAAAGTTTTATGACCGAGCTAGGGCTCAGGAAACAGAGCCCGCCCCCCCCTTGAAAAAAAAACAAGTTGGAAAATCAACGTACTATATTTTTACGGCCCAGCATTCAGCAGGAGCAGTAACAGCTACTGCAGCAGTTAAATCAAAAATATAAGCAAAACAAAATGTTCATCATAAAAACAAAGAAAACACATAAGACTCCTCCAGTCAAAAGTGTCCGAATAGTGGATACTCTATACATGCGCAAAAACTTAAAATCAGTTTGGATGGGAGTTGTGCGAAGTACCCAAAACATCAGGTATTCATAGTATGTGTTTACTGTACGAGTATTAATATACTAAATTAGAGGTCTCTTTTCAACTCTACGATATTTGCAGCAGAATGTTATCGATTTTTGTCGATTGCAGTAAGCTATCGATCATTTGAAATAAACTGTACTCATAGAGCTCAGACTTAGTGTCGCACTTGGAATAACCATATCATATTACATTCTATGCACAGAAACAGCATACCCATTTCTTTGCCGATTCAATTGATGCAGGGTAACAACAATATCAGTGTATCTGTCAGCCATTTGCATAACCACCGTGTTGCACTACGTACAATTGTACAGCATATAGTATATAAATATAGCTGTGTGGTTATATAAACTGACATCTGTCGCTCACCGCCCAGCTCCCGCCCCACTCCACTAACAGCTTGAGTGTCAGCATGCCTTCACGGACAGATTTTCGAGCCGTGCGATTCCAGCGAAACATGTTACATATCAAACTCAAGATTCTCTTTAGAGAAAAGGTCAGCCTCACCTATCGATTAAGCTTTAAAATATTGCTCAAAATCCTTATATGCATTGGCTCTAGCTGACAATATGATGAGCCCCCCTTGAAACTTTTCCAAGTCTTTTTATTGTTTTAAGTTCGTCGATGTGAAAGAGACTATGTTGGCTATTTGCAATTGTGTTTATCTGCGTCAGCCCACTAAGAGCGAATATATCGATATGTCTCACAGTCTTAGAGCTAGATTCAACAATCACGAAGCTCCTTTCAACATCAAATCAAAATCTATTGCGGCCCGCCTTTACAGCTTGCATAAATCTTCCTTCCCCTTAAGTCACAGTCAGTCTGGCGCTTGAACAGTTAATAGCTGATACCTTGAATTATCTTCATGTTGAATACTCTTTTTAAGTACCATACCAAGTTAGGGCATTAACTCTTCGGCAGCTAACAAACGAATATTTCTACGTGTGTTTTTTCAGCTGTTGAGCACATGTATTCGCATTTTGTGTCTGCTGGCGCCTTTGCACGATAAAATAAAAACGATAAAATATTTGAATAATAATTGTCTGAATGGTGCGACCGTTGTGTTTTTTTTTGCAACTTCCCATAAATAAATAAACAAACAAGCAAACAATCAAACAAACAAATGGAAACGCGTTTTAGGAAAACATGTTTCATAACATCCGACAAATATATTTGAAGGGGTACTAAAATCATGGATATTTTCCATTGCTTTTCATTTTTATGGTATTTGCTAATAAGAAACTATTTCCGTTTTATTCTGACCATACTGTATTGCCGAGTGTGATGTAATCGCAAACTCGCAATTCGTAACCAACTTTGCAGCAGCGAGGGGATTTGCATTCGAGTTTCAACCACACCGCCTGGACACAACTGCTGCAATCCAATCAACTTAGTATAGTCCCTTTGTTCCAGGGCCCGGGCCCCAATTGAAACATCATCCCCACAGCTGCGAGTGCAGTCAAATTTTAACTTCGTACAGTCGAACGCCTTTTTCGAGTTGGTAATCTGCAGCGATAAACATAAAACAAAACCAAAGTCAACTGCTAAAAGTGCGCCAGATGTGAGTGTCTAACTCTCAGATACCCTACAGCCAAAGAGCGAAGCATTATCGACAAAGTGAGTACTGTGCATATATACGGATTTGTATTCCTAGTTTTGAGTCTTAAGCTTTAATATATATACTCTCTCTGAATTTGTTAAGCGAGTATAAAAGGATCCTTTTCAGATATTTCCAATTAGAATGCTCTTGTCGAAAGTACCTGATGAAATATCCCCAATGAGGCCCAAGTTACTTTCTTCATATATTCTTACAAAACTCCTCTCTCTCTCTCTCTTTGCCATTTGCAATGGGCACAGGGTATTCAAATGCTACACACAGCTTTCATAAAATGCGATGTGTGCAATTCGGCAGAATTTGTCTTTTATTTTTGTTCAATTCTTTTGTTCTATATTTTTTACTTTTTTTCGGCAACAATTTTGTGCCACATGCACAGTTGTTGTTGTTGTTATACACCGCCCGAAGTGCGAATTTCGCGTAAATAAATTTAATATCTGACACAATCTGCTCGAAGCGCCAAAAACAAAAAAATAAAACTAAATTCATGTGCCCAATCGAAAGTGCTTGACAAAGAGATATCCTGTTTTTGAAGCGCACATAAAACGTGTATTGCGAAAAATAACTTTAATAATATCCTCTTTAATCCCAAAATCAAAGCTGATCTCTGATAAAGCACTTTTTGGGAGAGCTGTAAAAAGTATTTTGAAGTTTAAGTAAAAGTGATCTACTGTGTCTATCTGCTTGTTTCAAATGCACTTTAATAAAGTTATGCCCTTTTCGACTTGTTTTAATGGGTGCATGGCATGGAAAAGGCGAAAACCTGGCAAACTGTTTGCCATAAACAACATTTTCCGCAGACACACCAATAAAATCACCTCAACTAGATTCTGTTTCGAAACACCGTAAACGAATTTGTAACTCGATGATGTTGTTGACGCGGCTCGCTTTCCTTTATGTAAATAAATAATTTTCATTCATTTCTTATGCATTTCATTATTTCGTATACAATAAACAAACAGAACAAACAGGAAAATGATCAAAGAGCAGGTCACATTTCGTACCTCAACTGGCAGTTGCTGTCATATGATATAGAGTAATTAAATTAGTATGGACTACATGTACCTTTAAATGGCTAATTAAGTTGGATGTACATTTTTAACAGGGCAGATTTAAGAATATAATACTCAATCCATTCTTGATGCTATTAGATTATAGTGAGAATGTTTAGGTAAGATCTTTAGCTATACTTTAAATAGTCCTTTAACTGATAAGTACAAAAGTATACCTACTTAGAGTATAGTAAGTTATCTAGAACATATAAAAAGCTTAAAGGTGTATTTGTTAAGAGACAGAGAGAGAGAGAGAGAGGGAGAGAGAGAGACTGAAGGAGCGAGAGATGACAGAAAGTAGACGACAAGTAGGTACGCAATTCTTTGACAGATCGACTACAGTTTACTTTCCTCGCACTGCCTCACTTTCATATGTTTTTTTTTTCACTCTCTCTTACTCTCTCTCCTTCTCTTATTATCGTACACCTTTGCGCAATGACATTTTAATGCTAGTGAGGAGTCTGCCCCCCTGGGGCAAGAGTGCTACTGAGATTGGCTGGCTGTTGGCCATTTTAGTATGGCATCTGCTATTATATAAACTTTTTATTACCTATATCTTTTGCTTTTCCCCGTCTAGGGGTCCGGTCAAGTCTGGCCTGGCCAGGCATGGTCTGGTATGGAATGGCTTGGCTTGGTTTGGTTTGTTTCGTCCTGTTCTGTTTTGGTCGTTTAGCTGCTGTCGCTGGTACTTTGTACTCTGTTATTTGACTTCATTTCATTCAGCTGTAGCTGGCTTTTATGGCACTTTGGTGCTGCTTGGCTCCAATATGCAAATGCGTCATGCCACGCCCATCAATGTTGTGGCAGGGCGGCCAAAAGCGTCCAAAGCCAAATAAATTTATATGAAAAATGTCATGTTTCTCTTTCAGCCAGCTTTTCACGCGCTCGCGACACTGGCACTGAAAATATTTATGCATTTGGCCGTGAGGCATGTTTAAAAACTCGGCTGATGGTATCCTTGCCCCGCTGCCGCTCCAGCCCCCAGTGTCTGTCTTAGTTCCCATTCTCGATTTCGGTCGCTGTTGTTGGGCGCCAGTGCGAAACTTGCGCGTAGATAAAAGTCATAAAGTTTGTTCAGCAGCCTTGTCCCCCGGCTGCTCCACCTGCTCCGCCTGCTCCCATTCCCCTTTGCCTATATCTTTTATGCTATCAGCCAGCAGCTGAGGCGCGGCTGTTGCTTTCTGCTCGCATTTAAATAAATACGAAAAAAAAAACACTTTTAGTGAGCGTCATTAAAGCGTTCTGCTCGTCCTTGCCTGTGCCCCCACCCCTTTTGGCGACCCTACGGGACTTGGTGCTGAAACGCCCTTAAAAATAAATGGGTATAAATTTGCCTGAGTGCATTTAATGAGCAACAAAATGTTTGCAATGCCAATGCCAGCAGCCACCGTCGGTACTTTTAATAGCCGCGAGTAAACACTACGCACATTTTGGCAATATTCGTAGTTTTGTTGTGAGAAATCAATGTTCATGTTCTTTGGCTAAAATTGGTTGGGAATTACTGTAAAATTAAAGTTTAAAGTGCTGACCATAAAAATAGAAATACAGCAGAAGCGAGCGGGCGATGGTTACAATCTTCGGATAGCTGATTTATATTTCCCTCAGCTCAAGTTGTGAGAGTGTCATTAATATGTCTGCTCAATATATCCATGTCTCAGCAGTTTAAATGAGATGCAAAATCTAACATTTATTTTAGGTATCTTTCAACTTGTTGAGCGACTTGAAGCTTGGATTGCGTGCACCATTCGTCATGGCACATCTCTATAGCCCATATATTCTTTTATAGCAAAACAAAAAAAGTAAGAGTACTTTAGTCGAGAGTGTGTCGACTAGCAAATACCCTGTAGCCAGCTTCCAGCTGCTGTTACATACATTCAAGCAGCGCACTTTATGCAGCAGATGTGCTTCTTCTTTCCCTAACCCCATACTATATATATATACATATATATAGATACAGTCTTCAATAACTCTGTTCTTTTCAGTCTGATATTAATCAAATGTCCAGGGCTTAGAAATGGAATTCTAAAATGTGCATATTCCACAGCGCAACACTTTCATTTAGAGGGAATGGGGTGATGTGGCAAAAGAGCGAAGTATTCTAAAAATATACAGACCATATTTGGTGACTAGCTCTTATTGGTTTAGAGATATATTTGAAAACCCGAGCCTACCAATTCAGGGGGAGTTATTCAAATATTTAAAATAAACTCGCTTGGTGAATGGTATTCAGGAATTTATGTTGCCAATTTTCAAATATGCTTCAGCATATTTAGGAAGATGAAAGGCAGGCAGACAGAGGGACAGACATGGCTCAAACAACTCGAATATGTATACCTAAAGGGGTCAGGGAATGCCTCCCTTTGCATGCACAGAGAAATGTTAATGCATAGCATCCGTTTCGATTGGGTACAGGGTATAGGCACGCGATCTCATCGAATACGACAAAAGAAAGCATAGCGCAGCGATAAAGTCGCAAATTTATTTGTCATGCGGCAGCACGAAAAGTTTTATATTTGCTTTGGGTATCTCGAGTCAAAAGTTTTGGCGTTAGCAATGCGATATTAAGATGTTGTGAAGAAGTTGCATGCTTCTCACTAAAGATGCCCCGACTATTCGGCCGCTGTGCGGAAACTAAGCCCAAGACACGGCCTCAAAATTTGTGGCTTTATGCAATTTTCAGCATCTGCCGCAGATACAACAGACGTCGGACGTGGCAAAGTTTTGCCCAAAGATAGACAAAAGCAGCGACTGAAACTTTAATTAAATATCAATTTCCGGTAAAGCATCCGCCGTGTGTGACTGTGCGTGTGTCTTTGATCTAACTGTTGGCAAAGAGCATATCCGAGGTCCGACAAACAAAAGTGGAAATAGGAAAGCTCATTTATTTGACCAGGCACGCAATTTTTAAGCTATGCCCAGCGAGCGAGATGGATTGACATATGGAAAGAAAGAGAAAGGGAGAGGGAAAGAGGGAGATGGTTGCTGTGATAATATATGCAGCTATTTAGTATACACATATCACTAACTGACAAGATATATGCAGGCAAACTTTGCGTGTTTGCTTTGCCCTTTGTCGTTTGCTGCCTGCAAGCAAATGGCAAAAGTTTTGTGCCAACCCCCAACTCACCCCCCCGCCACCAAACACAGCCCTGCCCCTGCTCGCCCCACCCGCTGGGACTAAAGCTGAAACTGAAGCTTGGGCTTTGGGCGCTGATGCTCATGCTAGCCGCTGTCTTTGCATTGGAAATACCAATGCCAGCAGGCACAGATAAAAACACAAAGAGAGAGAGAGAGAGAGAGAGAGAGGGATAGAGAGAAAGTTTGTATGTCAGAGAAAGATAGAGAGAAAGAGAGATCAAGCCCTTGCTTCATAATTGAATGTTTGTTAATGCAGCGCCGGCTTTGTGTTGCCTACTTTTTGGAGTGCAAATTCACAACGGCTGCGTTTGATGGCACGAACACACAAACACACACGCACAAACACACACACACACACGCACAAACACACTCACACACACGCACACATACACAGTCGCTAAAAGGGACAAACTGCTCGGCAACTAATTTAAATACATGTCATGAATTTAACATAAATAAATAAAATATAAAGAAAAAAACGTTGCCCATTTTTTATGACTTTTATGGCATTCGAGTTGCTGCTATTGCTTTTTGCTTTTGGGCCAAAAATGCAAAGCGCAGGCAGACTTTTACAACGGGCAAATAGTGTAAAAGTTGCTTAACATTGGGCTTGTCACTGGACGCCACACGGTGGCGGCAAGCGCCCATTGTGTGTGTGCGCCTTGTGGGCGTGTCATTGTACGTGCCTGCTGCGCTGAAACTTTCAATGAACTGGGCACAACTTTCGAGCCCAAAGTCAAGGCAGCCCAGGCGACTAGTGAGGGGCAGAGGGGCAGTGAGTGGACAGCCTGCAGAGAGTGAGGTCGACATATCAGCAGCAGATAATATCATTCAACCGGATTTTTAATCAAAAGCAAAACGATCCCAATGACCCCTCGCCTCTCGCTGTGCCAGAGGTTTTTGAAATCATTTTTTTTTTTGTGAGCATTGGCAATTATTAAAGAGTATGCACGAATGAGATTCAAAAAGAGACCACCTTTTCCAGGCAGTAATTCCAGGGTAGACAGACACATTGTTTTCCTATTTCTTAGAGCTCTCTTTAAGATTATTATATTTATAATAAAATCAATACTAACATTTGAAATAATATCAATAATAATGCCAACAATATTTTTAAATATATATGATTATATTCTTTAAATGAAGAAGAGCATTACAATACTTAGTTAGCAACGTTTTTTCTGTTTCAAATTTCTTCGAATGAATCAACTCAACATTAGGGTATTCCGAAAGTGTGTGGATGCAAGATCTCTAACATTTGTTTGCTCACTCTTGGTATCGAATAAATAAACTTTTGTTTTTGCTGCGTGGACTATTTTGTGGCGACAAGGGTTTCTCGGCATGGGGCGGGGCACTGGAACCCGCTGGCTGTGGGTGCCTCGGTGCCTTGCGCCCACCCGTCAACATGAATTTTTCTTTTTGATTGCGAGTGCTGGGCCAAATAAATAATTTTGTCTCTGCTTGGGTTTATTGGGTTTGTAATAAATTTAAAGTTATATTTCCCTTCTCTAGCTCCCTGTCCATCTATCTATCTAGCTGGCTGGCTGGCTGGCTGGCTGGCTGGCTATCTTTTGGTCTATTTGCCCACTACACTTAATTTCATTTCAGTTTATTTCATCGTGCGCTACTTTTAGACCTGGCTAAGCCGGAAGGGATCAAATGTTTTGCATATTCCGATTTCACTGAATCCGCCAACCAAAAAGGATAACAACTCGCCTGCTGCCGCAGGAGCTGCTCTCAACCAGGAAGACCCTGGGTCAACGGGCAGCAGCAGACTTCATAATTTATGAACATAAATTGTGGGCGTGGCGCGGTCAAAGGCCATAATATGATAACTAACGACTTTTGTTACTACAAATGCATGCAAATTGTTCGCATTTACGCAAAGCTGCTAATTTGAAATCCGATTCGTAATTAACCAGCCGGAGCCAGAGGTGTGCTTATATACATTGTGCAGGCAAATCCGTTAAATGTCGGCAATGTGACACTCCGAACTTTTCACTATTCCGACAAGAGTAGAGTATAACATTAGCAACTGCATAGAAAATACGGCAGATAAAAAGTAAAGGCAAGAGGGTGAGTCAGCCTTTGAGCTCTGGGCTTCCAAGGAGATTTATCACACATAGCAGAAAGTCGAACTGAGAAAAGATTATAAAGGCTTTGCATTGACCTAATTAAACTTTTGAACTTTAGTATGTCACTTGAACAGATTAATTTAACGAACGGCAGAGCTGCAAGCTACAAGGAAGTTGTCAGTGGTTCGGTCTACAGCTCGAACCAACTCCCTGCTTTGAGTTTCGCTTCATTAATCAGCCTTTTGATGAAACAATTCAAGTTTTTGCTTACATTTGCCCGTTGTACTGAAAGTATTTCAGAAAGCAGAGATATTTTTTGAATACACAAGATGCGGGCTATATTTGATAGTTGGAAAATTGCATTGGCTTGGATGGAGAAATTTGTATAAATTTAAAATAAAAATATATAGAGCCTTTTTAAATTAATATCAATTTAACTATGTCATGCCAGCTGGAGAGAGCCCTGGAGCAGTTGCCTCTGGGTCGGTGGCATTGTGATATGCAAGAGAGAGTAATGTCTGTAATCGGTTTATTTAAGTTCGGCCAAGGGAGCCCAGCCAAGCAGCTAATAAAGACTAATCGCATGGAGCTGCCGCCGGCTATTTTTAGTACTGTTCCCATTCAGTTGGAGCCAATCAAACGCGTCATTAGGTTTCAGTTTCAATTACAGCGCAGACCACTGGCCAAAAGGGTTTTCCTCGCACTCTGTCTCTCTCTCTCTCTCTCTCTCTCATTTTTTCTTTCTGTGTATATCTCTGAGTATCTCAAACTTAAGTCTACATAATTTATACTATTAATACAAAGATTTTGCAGCGGCCTGAGTAAATAACAGATATATATTTGCATAGAGATGAAAACAGTTGGTGGCGGAGTGCGGTGGCCAACAAGGGTCGGTCACTCACTTGTTCGACGCGGGCGACATACACTTCAAGTGGAGCTAGCACTTTCGCTCGGACTATGCTCAAAGCCTACGTAATGGTCGCTTAATTTGCCGACTGCTGCCCGAGCAGTTGCTGATTCGATCAGTGACCGCGCAGGGAATGCTCGGCAAATTGATGCTGAAATGTATTCATTCCAGCCAGATGATTTCAAAAAGCGATAAAGACTCAGGCAGCAGCAGCCAACAGGCAGCAGCCAGCAGCCAGCAGCCAGTGGCAGCCGCAACATGATAAACCGTGGCACAAACGCGCGGTGAGACGAGGCAACTGCAGCTAAATTCTATGAAATTTACTGCCTGTCCATTCACAGTCAGCCGGGCGGAAGCAGCTTCAGCGCCTGGCTGGGCGTCAATTGACAAATTGTCGGCCGGCAGCTCCAGCAACGTTTCAGCTACGCTCCGCATTGCCAGCCAGAGTTGCCACCACGCCATCGGCGTCGTCGTCGTCGTCGTCGTCGTCGCCATCGTTGGCGAAAGTCATCACAACTTAAAGCTAATTTTATTTCGTTTCACTTGTGCCAAAATAAGCTCAAACCAATTTGGTTATTATTATTCATACTTCATACTTCTCCCCCTGCTCTGCCTCGCACTTTGCTTTATGTACAAATTTTTTCTTTTCGCTCCTTTTTACAGCTTTCTATTGTTTATGTGCTTGTTTGGCTGTCGTCTCTGTGGCACGCATGTGCGCGCAAAAGTATGCTGCGTTTTCTTCATATATTTTGCGTCTTCTTAAAATAAATTACTTATACGCAATGCTTAAAAACGAACGTAAAATATGTATATATGTTTTCAGTGTGTCTTAAGCACACAATGGCCGTGCAGAGCTTTTGTTTATTTTGCTGTATTGTTTCCTTTAGGGCTCACACACACAGACACACCCACACCCACACCCACAGACACACAGTCTGTTTCCATTGTGCGTTTGCTTTTTGCGGCCCATTCGCAGTATATTTTTGGCAACACTGCGGAAAATGCTTAAACGACGGCGAAAACACTCTGCCAAACAATAATCAGGCACAAACCTGACAGCAGAGATATAGCTGCTAAGCCCTAATGAAAGGACCTCTGTCAAAATTGTCAGTCTCGTCGTATTTTATTTTATTTTATTTTTTTTTTTTTTGCCATGAATAAATATTGTGTAGCTGAAAATAAGCATTGAAAAGAAATACACTGCAGAGCGGACAATCGATGAAATACACGTTCAGCTGAAATATATGTGTAGATATTAAACATATTTCTGATCTTAGACGAACAATTAAATTGTCTTATTTATATAATATTAAGTTATATTATTCAGTGCTTCCAATTGAAGAGATTCGTCAGACACCTAGGAAGCATAAGGACTTAATCAATTGCCATTTGTTTCTATGGCAAACTATATTACCCAACTAGTTTACCCATCCGATTCTAACATATCAACTTATAAAAATAAATACTTAATGTCAAGGTTCATCAGGATGATGAAAGCACAAGTTGGTATGGAAACAGACCGACAGACAGACAGACGCGCACGCTTATTTCCATTCAGTTCGCAGTGAGTCGGAAACATCTTCTGCTTCAATATTTCTCGAAAGTATTATGTGTTTTTTTCCGCTTAAGCATATTAATAAAATACGTGGAAAATGATCGCACACAATACAATACTTTCGTAATTGCGATTCAACCATAATGAGTATACCATATAGATTACATAGAATGCGCAACAGCTCCGCTAGTCGGGTTCGTTCTCGAGCTAATTATAAATTTTTGGCTGGAATATGAACTCATGAGCTGCACCTATACCACATGAGCCGCTCTATGAGAATTCCGATCTAATGGCATGCCAAATGCGACAATAAAAATGTCACTTTTGCGTGTTGAGGGAGAGCTGCGAAGCATTGTTGGGCACAAAACTACAAAGGCCAGTTGGTAATTCACAATAAATCACGCGCCGGCCACGCCCATAGCTCATTGAAGGGCTGGCAAGTGGGCTAATTAATTAATTGGCAGCACTCGCGCAATCGCCATCGCAATCGCAATCAACGCTGACGGATCTGTTGACGTTCTGGCCAACATTTGCGTGTCACTTTTGTGTTCGGCACGAAATTTTTCGACCAAAAACGAATTGTCAGCAAAAACACAGCAAACAATTAGCGCCAACAGCCCCTCATCCTGGCCCTCCCAGCGCTTAGCTTATCTTGGGCAATCGACGGCACGCACTTTCCAACTCCCAACCTAGACTCTTGGGGATTTATGCATGCCGCTCACGGCACTCGCCTCATAACTCATAAGTTACAACTTAAAACTCCCACGCACTCCGCCAATCACGTTCCACAGACTGACCCATGTCGTGCTGGAAGGCGACAAATTAGCGCAAATGTTTGCAAAATGTTGCCACACGCGAATATTTTTGGCCATTCGGCCAGCAGCAATAACGACAGGTGGCTCAATAAAAAACACCTTGTCTTGGATAGCCAAATTCTCTGGAGTCGCTGTCATAAATACTTAGCAAAGGAATTCCAATAAAATGCCAAAAGCATACATACATATATAATGATATCTTCATCAATGTATATGGATAAAGCCATAAAGAGTGGTGCCTAACGCAGCAAGTTCCCAGCTCGTACAAGAAAATGATACAAGAGTATCATCCGATTTGTGAATACCTTTATTATTGATATCTGCCTGGCGATCGGAGCCAATATAGATTTATGTCAATAATAGTTCATATTAGTAAATTGCGTAGCTCAAATACTATGGATTTGAAGCAAGCTGAGGCCTCTCAAGGAAGGCCTCTTACAGCAGTTTTCTAATTAGTTAAGATGATTTTTTGAAGTATCTTAGGTTAGGTGATATCTTTTTGAATTCATACGGAAGCCTACTATCGATTGGCATTTAATAATAAAAGTTGTGGCTGAAAAACGGATCGGTCATGATGACGGATTGGCATGATAATTTTTTGAAATATCACTACTATCAAATGGCATTATAGCATTTTAAAAATCGATGGGTGAAAAAAAGCGGTTGACCAAAAACCGATGCGTTTGTAAAGTCAAACTGTTTTGATGATTTTTTGGAATATCTCGGCCAAATAGTGTCCGATTTGGGAATTTGATACCATTTTGGAATCGTATCGATTGGCATCAAAAAAAAAAATCTAAATTTTGACCCAAATCAACAAAATGGCAAGGGGTTACATCACGTTTCTCTCAAATTCGGGGTCGGTTCGACAATCAAAACTTTTTTGATGGTTTTTATTGAAAATCTCGGGCAAATACTGTCTGATTTTGAAATGTTATACCTTTTTGAATTCGTAGGGATCCCTACTATCAAATGGCATTTAAGCATTTTAAAAATCGATGGGTTAAATAAAGTGGTTGACCAAAAACCTATTCGTTTGTAAAGTCAACCTGTTTTGATGATTTTTTGGAATATCCCGGCCAAATAATGTCCGATTTGGAAATTTGATACCATTTTGGACTCGTAAGGATCAGTACTATCGAGTGGCATCAAAAAAATAAAAATCTAAATTTACACCCAAATCAACAAAATGGCAAGGGGTAACATCACGTTTTTTCGCAAATTCGGGGTCGGTTCGAAAATCAAAACTTTTTTGATGATTTTTATTGAATACCCCAGGTAAATTCTGTCTGATTTTGAAATGTTATACCTTTTTGAATTCGTAGGGATCCCTACTATCAAATGTCATTCAAGCATTTTAAAAATCGATGGGTTAAAAAAAGTGGTTGACCAAAAACCGATTCGTTTGTAAAGTCAACCTGTTTTGATGATTTTTTGGACTATCCCGGCCAGATAATGTCCGATTTGGAAATTTGATTCCATTTTAGACTCGTAAGGATCAGTACTATCGATTGGCAAAAAAAAAAAAAATCTAAATTTTGACCCAAATCAACCAAATGGCAAGGGGTTACATCACGTTTTTTTCGCAAATTCGGGGTCGGTTCGAAAATCAAAACTTTTTTGATGATTTTTATTGTATATCTCGGGTAAATTCTGTCTGATTTTGAAATGTTATACCTTTTTGAATTCGTAGGGATCCCTACTATCAAATGGCTTTCAAACATTTTTAAAATCGATGGGTTAAAAAAAGTGGTTGACCAAAAACCGATTCGTTTGTAAAGTCAACCTGTTTTGATGATTTTTTGGAATATCTCTGCCGAATAATGTCCGATTTGGTAATTTGATACCATTTTGAACCCGTTAGGATCAGTACCATCGATTGGCATCAAAAAAAATAAAAATCTAAATTTTGACCCAAATCAACAAAATGGCAAGGGGTTACATCACGATTTCTCTCAAATTCGGGGTCGGTTCGAAAATCAAAATTTTTTTGATGATTTTTATTGTATATCTCGGGTAAATTCTGTCTGATTTTGAAATTTTATCCCTTTTTGAATTCGTAGGGATCCCTACTATCAAATGGCTTTCAAACATTTGAAAAATCGATGGGTTAAAAAAAGTGGTTGACCAAAAACCGATTCGTTTGTAAAGTCAACCTGTTTTGATGATTTTTTGGAATATCTCTGCCGAATAATGTCCGATTTGGTAATTTGATACCATTTTGAACCCGTTAGGATCAGTACTATCGATTGGCATCAAAAAAAATAAAAATCTAAATTTTGACCCAAAGCAACAAAATGGCAAGGGGTTACATCACGTTTCTCTCAAATTCGGGGTCGGTTCGAAAATCAAAACTTTTTTGATGATTTTTATTGAAAATCTCGGGTAAATACTGTCTGATTTTGAAATGTTATACCTTTTTGAATTCATAGGGATCCCTACTATCAATCTGCATTCAAACATTTTAAAAATCGATGGGTTTAAAAAAGTGGTTGACCAAAAACGGATGCTTTTGTAAAGTCAACATTTTTTGATGATTTTTTGGACTATCCCGGCCAGATAATGTCCGATTTGGAAATTTGATTCCATTTTAGACTCGTAAGGATCAGTACTATCGATTGGCATCAAAAAAATAAAAATCTAAATTTTGACCCATATCAACAAAATGGCAAGGGGTTACATCACGATTTCTCTCAAATTCGGGGTCGGTTCGAAAATCAAAACTTTTTTGATGATTTTTATTGTATATCTCGGGTAAATTCTGTCTGATTTTGAAATGTTATCCCTTTTTGAATTCGTAGGGATCCCTACTATCAAATGGCTTTCAAACATTTGAAAAATCGATGGGTTAAAAAAAGTGGTTGACCAAAAACCGATTCGTTTGTAAAGTCAACCTGTTTTGATGATTTTTTGGAATATCTCTGCCGAATAATGTCCGATTTGGTAATTTGATACCATTTTGAACCCGTTAGGATCAGTACCATCGATTGGCATCAAAAAAAATAAAAATCTAAATTTTGACCCAAAGCAACAAAATGGCAAGGGGTTACATCACGTTTCTCTCAAATTCGGGGTCGGTTCGACAATCGAAACTTTTTTGATGTTTTTTATTGAAAATCTCGGGTAAATACTGTCGGATTTTGAAATGTTATACCTTTTTGAATTCGTAGGGATCCCTACTATCAAATGGCATTTAAGTATTTTAAAAATCGATGGGTTTAAAAAAGTGGTTGACCAAAAACCGATGCTTTTGTAAAGTCAACATTTTTTGATGATTTTTTGGACTATCCCGGCCAAATAATGTCCGATTTGGGAATTTGATACCATTTTGAACCCGTTAGGATCAGTACCATCGATTGGCATCAAAAAAATAAAAATCTAAATTTTGACCCAAAGCAACAAAATGGCAAGGGGTTACATCACGTTTCTCTCAAATTCGGGGTCGGTTCGAAAATCAAAACTTTTTTGATGTTTTTTATTGAAAATCTCGGGTAAATACTTTCGGATTTTGAAATGTTATACCTTTTTGAATTCGTAGGGATCTCTACTATCAAATGGCATTTAAGCATTTTAAAAAACTTTTTTGATGTTTTTTATTGAAAATCTCGGGTAAATACTTTCGGATTTTGAAATGTTATACCTTTTTGAATTCGTAGGGATCTCTACTATCAAATGGCATTTAAGCATTTTAAAAATCGATGGGTTAAAAAAAGTGGTTGACCAAAAACCGATTCGTTTGTAAAGTCAACCTGTTTTGATGATTTTTTGGAATATCCCGGCCAAATAATGTCCGATTTGGGAATTTGATACCATTTTGGACTCGCAAGGATCAGTACTATCGATCGGCATCAACAAAAATAAAAATCTAAATTTTGACCCAAATCAACAAAATGGCAAGGGGTTACATCACGTTTTTTCGCAAATTCGGGGTCGGTTCGAAAATCAAAACTTTTTTGATGATTTTTATTGAATACCCCGGGTAAATTCTGTCTGATTTTGAAATGTTATACCTTTTTGAATTCGTAGGGATCCCTACTATCAAATGTCATTCAAGCATTTTAAAAATCGATGGGTTAAAAAAAAGTGGTTGACCAAAAACCGATTCGTTTGTAAAGTCAACCTGTTTTGATGATTTTTTGGAATATCTCTGCCGAATAATGTCCGATTTGGTAATTTGATACCATTTTGAACCCGTTAGGATCAGTACCATCGAGTGGCATCAAAAAAATAAAAATCTAAATTTTGACCCAAATCAACAAAATGGCAAGGGGTTACATCACGTTTCTCTCAAATTCGGGGTCGGTTCGACAATCAAAACTTTTTTGATGTTTTTTATTGAAAATCTCGGGTAAATACTGTCGGATTTTGAAATGTTATACCTTTTTGAATTCGTAGGGATCCCTACTATCAAATGGCATTTAAGCATTTTAAAAATCGATGGGTTAAAAAAAGTGGTTGACCAAAAACCGATTCGTTTGTAAAGTCAACCTGTTTTGATGATTTTTTGGAATATCCCGGCCAGATAATGTCCGATTTGGAAATTTGATACCATTTTGGACTCGTAACGATCAGTACTATCGAGTGGCATCAAAAAAATAAAAATCTAAATTTTGACCCAAATCAACAAAATAGCATCACGATTTCTCTCAAATTCGGGCGCGGTTCGAAAATCAAAACTTTTTTGATGATTTTTATTGTATATCTCGGGTAAATTCTGTCTGATTTTGAAATTTTATCCCTTTTTGAATTCGTAGGGATCCCTACTATCAAATGTCATTCAAGCATTTTAAAAATCGATGGGTTAAAAAAAGTGGTTGACCAAAAACCGATTCGTTTGTAAAGTCAACCTGTTTTGATGATTTTTTGGACTATCGCAGCCAAATAATGTCCGATTTGGAAATTTGATTCCATTTTGGACTCGTAAGGGTCAGTACTATCGATTGGCATCAAAAAAATAAAAATCTAAATTTTCACCCAAATCAACAAAATGGCAAGGGGTTACATCACGTTTTTTCGCAAATTCGGGGTCGGTTCGAAAATCAAAACTTTTTTGATGATTTTTATTGAAAATCTCGGGTAAATACTGTCTGATTTTTGAAATGTTATACCTTTTTGAATTCATAGGGATCCCTACTATCAATCTGCATTCAAACATTTTAAAAATCGAAGGGTTTAAAAAAGTGGTTGACCAAAAACGGATGCTTTTGTAAAGTCAACCTGTTTTGATGATTTTTTGGACTATCCCGGCCAAATTATGTCCGATTTGGAAATTTGATACCATTTTGGACTCGTAAGGATCAGTACTATCGAGTGGCATCAAAAAAATAAAAATCTAAATTTTGACCCAAATCAACCAAATGGCAAGGGGTTACATCACGTTTTTTCGCAAATTAGGGGTCGGTTCGAAAATCAAAACTTTTTTGATGATTTTTATTGTATATCTCGGGTAAATTCTGTCTGATTTTGAAATGTTATACCTTTTTGAATTCGTAGGGATCCCTACTATCAAATGGCATTTAAGCATTTTAAAAATCGATGGGTTAAAAAAAGTGGTTGACCAAAAACCGATTCGTTTGTAAAGTCAACCTGTTTTGATGATTTTTTGGAATATCCCGGCCAAATAATGTCCGATTTGGGAATTTGATACCATTTTGGACTCGTAAGGATCAGTACTATCGAGTGGCATCAAAAAAATAAAATCTAAATTTTGACCCAAATCAACAAAATGGCAAGGGGTCACATCACGTTTCTCTCAAATTCGGGGTCGGTTCGAAAATCAAAACTTTTTTGATGATTTTTATTGTATATCTCGGGTAAATTCTGTCTGATTTTTGAAATGTTATACCTTTTTGAATTCGTAGGGATCTCTACTATCAAATGGCTTTCAAACATTTTTAAAATCGATGGGTTAAAAAAAGTGGTTGACCAAAAACCGATTCGTTTGTAAAGTCAACCTGTTTGATGATTTTTTGGAATATCTCGGCCAAATAATGTCCGATTTGGAAGTTTTATACCATTTTGGACTCGTAAGAATCAGTACTATCGAAAATAAAAATCTAAATTTTGACACAAATCAACAAAATGGCAAGGGGTAACATCACGTTTCTCTCAAATTCGGGGTCGGTTCGAAAATCAAAACTTTTTTGATGATTTTTATTGAAAATCTCGGGTAAATACTGTCTGATTTTGAAATGTTATACCTTTTTGAATTCATAGGGATCCCTACTATCAATCTGCATTCAAACATTTTAAAAATCGATGGGTTTAAAAAAGTGGTTGACCAAAAACGGATGCTTTTGTAAAGTTAACATTTTTTGATGATTTTTTGGACTATCCCGGCCAAATAATGTCCGATTTGGGAATTTGATTCCATTTTGGACTCGTAAGGATCAGTACTATCGATTGGCATCAAAAAAATAAAAATCTAAATTTTGACCCAAATCAACCAAATGGCAAGGGGTTACATCACGTTTTTTCGCAAATTCGGGGTCGGTTCGAAAATCAAAACTTTTTTGATGATTTTTATTGTATATCTCGGGTAAATTCTGTCTGATTTTGAAATGTTATACCTTTTTGAATTCGTAGGGATCCCTACTATCAAATGGCTTTCAAACATTTGAAAAATCGATGGGTTAAAAAAAAGTGGTTGACCAAAAACCGATTCGTTTGTAAAGTCAACCTGTTTTGATGATTTTTTGGAATATCTCTGCCGAATAATGTCCGATTTGGTAATTTGATACCATTTTGAACCCGTTAGGATCAGTACTATCGATTGGCATCAAAAAAATAAAAATCTAAATTTTGACCCAAATCAACCAAATGGCAAGGGGTTACATCACGTTTTTTCGCAAATTCGGGGTCGGTTCGACAATCAAAACTTTTTTGATGTTTTTTATTGAAAATCTCGGGTAAATACTGTCGGATTTTGAAATGTTATACCTTTTTGAATTCGTAGGGATCCCTACTATCAAATGGCATTTAAGCATTTTTAAAAATCGATGGGTTAAAAAAAGTGGTTGACCAAAACCGATTCGTTTGTAAAGTCAACCTGTTTTGATGATTTTTTGGAATATCCCGGCCAGATAATGTCCGATTTGGAAATTTGATTCCATTTTGGACTCGTAAGGATCAGTACTATCGATTGGCATCAAAAAAATAAAAATCTAAATTTTCACCCAAATCAACAAAATGGCAAGGGTTACATCACGTTTTTTCGCAAATTCGGGGTCGGTTCGAAAATCAAAACATTTTTGATCCCGGCCAAATTATGTCCGATTTGGAAATTTGATACCATTTTGGACTCGTAAGGATCAGTACTATCGAGTGGCATCAAAAAAATAAAAATCTAAATTTTGACCCAAATCAACCAAATGGCAAGGGGTTACATCACGTTTTTTCGCAAATTAGGGGTCGGTTCGAAAATCAAAACTTTTTTGATGATTTTTATTGTATATCTCGGGTAAATTCTGTCTGATTTTGAAATGTTATACTCTTTTGAATTCGTAGGGATCCCTACTATCAAATGGCATTTAAGCATTTTAAAAATCGATGGGTTAAAAAAAGTGGTTGACCAAAAACCGATTCGTTTGTAAAGTCAACCTGTTTTGATGATTTTTTGGAATATCCCGGCCAAATAATGTCCGATTTGGGAATTTGATACCATTTTGGACTCGTAAGGATCAGTACTATCGAGTGGCATCAAAAAAATAAAAATCTAAATTTTGACCCAAATCAACAAAATGGCAAGGGGTCACATCACGTTTCTCTCAAATTCGGGGTCGGTTCGAAAATCAAAACTTTTTTGATGATTTTTATTGTATATCTCGGGTAAATTCTGTCTGATTTTGAAATGTTATACCTTTTTGAATTCGTAGGGATCTCTACTATCAAATGGCTTTCAAACATTTTTAAAATCGATGGGTTAAAAAAAGTGGTTGACCAAAAACCGATTCGTTTGTAAAGTCAACCTGTTTGATGATTTTTTGGAATATCTCGGCCAAATAATGTCCGATTTGGAAGTTTTATACCATTTTGGACTCGTAAGAATCAGTACTATCGAAAATAAAAATCTAAATTTTGACACAAATCAACAAAATGGCAAGGGGTAACATCACGTTTCTCTCAAATTCGGGGTCGGTTCGAAAATCAAAACTTTTTTGATGATTTTTATTGAAAATCTCGGTAAATACTGTCTGATTTTGAAATGTTATACCTTTTTGAATTCATAGGGATCCCTACTATCAATCTGCATTCAAACATTTTAAAAATCGATGGGTTTAAAAAAGTGGTTGACCAAAAACGGATGCTTTTGTAAAGTTAACATTTTTTGATGATTTTTTGGACTATCCCGGCCAAATAATGTCCGATTTGGGAATTTTATTCCATTTTGGACTCGTAAGGATCAGTACTATCGATTGGCATCAAAAAAATAAAAATCTAAATTTTGACCCAAATCAACCAAATGGCAAGGGGTTACATCACGTTTTTTCGCAAATTCGGGGTCGGTTCGAAAATCAAAACTTTTTTGATGATTTTTATTGTATATCTCGGGTAAATTCTGTCTGATTTTGAAATGTTATACCTTTTTGAATTCGTAGGGATCCCTACTATCAAATGGCTTTCAAACATTTGAAAAATCGATGGGTTAAAAAAAGTGGTTGACCAAAAACCGATTCGTTTGTAAAGTCAACCTGTTTTGATGATTTTTTGGAATATCCCGGCCAGATAATGTCCGATTTGGAAATTTGATTCCATTTTGGACTCGTAAGGATCAGTACTATCGATTGGCATCAAAAAAATAAAAATCTAAATTTTCACCCAAATCAACAAAATGGCAAGGGGTTACATCACGTTTTTTCGCAAATTCGGGGTCGGTTCGAAAATCAAAACTTTTTTGATGATTTTTATTGTATATCTCGGGTAAATACTGTCTGATTTTGAAATGTTATACCTTTTTGAATTCATAGGGATCCCTACTATCAAATGTCATTCAAGCATTTTAAAAATCGATGGGTTAAAAAAAAGTGGTTGACCAAAAACCGATTCGTTTGTAAAGTCAACCTGTTTTGATGATTTTTTGGAATATCCCGGCCAGATAATGTCCGATTTGGAAATTTGATTCCATTTTGGACTCGTAAGGATCAGTACTATCGATTGGCATCAAAAAAATAAAAATCTAAATTTTCACCCAAATCAACAAAATGGCAAGGGGTTACATCACGTTTTTTCGCAAATTCGGGGTCGGTTCGAAAATCAAAACTTTTTTGATGATTTTTATTGTATATCTCGGGTAAATACTGTCGGATTTTGAAATGTTATACCTTTTTGAATTCATAGGGATCCCTACTATCAATCTGCATTCAAACATTTTAAAAATCGATGGGTTTAAAACAGTGGTTGACCAAAAACGGATGCTTTTGTAAAGTCAACATTTTTTGATGATTTTTTGGACTATCCCGGCCAAATAATGTCCGATTTGGGAATTTGATACCATTTTGGACTCGTAAGGATCAGTACTATCGATCGGCATCAAAAAATAAAAATCTAAATTTTGACCCAAATCAACAAAATGGCAAGGGGTCACATCACGTTTCTCTCAAATTCGGGGTCGGTTCGAAAATCAAAACTTTTTTGATGATTTTTATTGAAAATCTCGGGTAAATACTGTCTGATTTTGAAATGTTATACCTTTTTGAATTCGTAGGGATCCCTACTATCAAATGTCGTTCAAGCATTTTAAAAATCGATGGGTAAAAAAAAGTGGTTGACCAAAAACCGATTCGTTTGTAAAGTCAACCTGATTTGATGATTTTTTGGACTATCCCGGCCAAATTATGTCCGATTTGGAAATTTGATACCATTTTGGACTCGTAAGGATCAGTACTATCGATTGGCATCAAAAAAATAAAAATCTAAATTTTGACCCAAATCAACCAAATGGCAAGGGGTTACATCACGTTTTTTCGCAAATTCGGGGTCGGTTCGAAAATCAAAACTTTTTTGATTATTTTTATTGTATATCTCGGGTAAATTCTGTCTGATTTTGAAATGTTATACCTTTTTGAATTCGTAGGGATCCCTACTATCAAATGGCTTTCAAACATTTGAAAAATCGATGGGTTAAAAAAAGTGGTTGACCAAAAACCGATTCGTTTGTAAAGTCAACCTGTTTTGATGATTTTTTGGAATATCCCGGCCAAATAATGTCCGATTTGGGAATTTGATACCATTTTGGACTCGTAAGGATCAGTACTATCGAGTGGCATCAAAAAAATAAAAATCTAAATTTTGACCCAAATCAACAAAATGGCAAGGGGTAACATCACGTTTCTCTCAAATTCGGGGTCGGTTCGAAAATCAAAACTTTTTTGATGATTTTTATTGTATATCTCGGGTAAATTCTGTCTGATTTTGAAATGTTATACCTTTTTGAATTCGTAGGGATCTCTACTATCAAATGGCTTTCAAACATTTTTAAAATCGATGGGTTAAAAAAAGTGGTTGACCAAAAACCGATTCGTTTGTAAAGTCAACCTGTTTGATGATTTTTTGGAATATCTCGGCCAAATAATGTCCGATTTGGAAGTTTTATACCATTTTGGACTCGTAAGAATCAGTACTATCGAAAATAAAAATCTAAATTTTGACACAAATCAACAAAATGGCAAGGGGTAACATCACGTTTCTCTCAAATTCGGGGTCGGTTCGAAAATCAAAACTTTTTTGATGATTTTTATTGAATATCTCGGGTAAATACTGTCTGATTTTGAAATGTTATACCTTTTTGAATTCATAGGGATCCCTACTATCAATCTGCATTCAAACATTTTAAAAATCGATGGGTTTAAAAAAGTGGTTGACCAAAAACGGATGCTTTTGTAAAGTCAACATTTTTTGATGATTTTTTGGACTATCCCGGCCAAATAATGTCCGATTTGGGAATTTGATACCATTTTGGACTCGTAAGGATCAGTACTATCGATCGGCATCAAAAAAAATAAAAATCTAAATTTTGACCCAAATCAACAAAATGGCAATGGGTAACATCACGTTTCTCTCAAATTTGGGGTCGGTTCGAAAATCAAAACTTTTTTGATGATTTTTATTGTATATCTCGGGTAAATACTGTCTGATTTTGAAATGTTATACCTTTTTGAATTCATAGGGATCCCTACTATCAATCTGCATTCAAACATTTTAAAAACCGATGGGTTTAAAAAAGTGGTTGACCAAAAACGGATGCTTTTGTAAAGTCAACATTTTTTGATGATTTTTTGGACTATCCCGGCCAAATAATGTCCGATTTGGGAATTTGATTCCATTTTGGACTCGTAAGGATCAGTACTATCGATTGGCATCAAAAAAATAAAAATCTAAATTTTGACCCAAATCAACCAAATGGCAAGGGGTTACATCACGTTTTTTCGCAAATTCGGGGTCGGTTCGAAAATCAAAACTTTTTTGATTATTTTTATTGTATATCTCGGGTAAATTCTGTCTGATTTTGAAATGTTATACCTTTTTGAATTCGTAGGGATCCCTACTATCAAATATCATTCAAGCATTTGAAAAATCGATGGGTTAAAAAAAGTGGTTGACCAAAAACCGATTCGTTTGTAAAGTCAACCTGTTTTGATGATTTTTTGGAATATCTCTGCCGAATAATGTCCGATTTGGTAATTTGATACCACTTTGAACCCGTTAGGATCAGTACTATCGATTGGCATCAAAAAAATAAAAATCTAAATTTTCACCCAAATCAACAAAATGGCAAGGGGTTACATCACGTTTCTCTCAAATTCGGGGTCGGTTCGACAATCAAAACTTTTTTGATGATTTTTATTGAAAATCTCGGGTAAATACTGTCTAATTTTGAAATGTTATACCTTTTTGAATTCGTAGGGATCCCTACTATCAAATAGCATTTAAGCATTTTAAAAATCGATGGGTTAAAAAAAGTGGTTGACCAAAAACCGATTCGTTTGTAAAGTCAACCTGTTTTGATGATTTTTTGGAATATCCCGGCCAAATAATGTCCGATTTGGGAATTTGATACCATTTTGGACTCGTAAGGATCAGTACTATCGATTGGCATCAAAAAAATAAAAATCTAACTTTTCACCCAAATCAACAAAATGGCAAGGGGTTACATCACGTTTTTTCGCAAATTCGGGGTCGGTTCGAAAATCAAAACTTTTTTGATGATTTTTATTGTATATCTCGGGTAAATTCTGTCTGATTTTGAAATGTTATACCTTTTTGAATTCGTAGGGATCCCTACTATCAAATGTCTTTCAAGCATTTTAAAAATCGATGGGTTAAAAAAAGTGGTTGAGCAAAAACCGATTCGTTTGTAAAGTCAACCTGTTTTGATGATTTTTTGGAATATCTCTGCCGAATAATGTCCGATTTGGTAATTTGATACCATTTTGAACCCGTTAGGATCAGTACCATCGATTGGCATCAACAAAATAAAAATCTAAATTTTGACCCAAATCAACAAAATGGCAAGGGGTAACATCACGTTTCTCTCAAATTCGGGGTCGGTTCGAAAATCAAAACTTTTTTGATGATTTTTATTGTATATCTCGGGTAAATTCTGTCTGATTTTGAAATGTTATACCTTTTTGAATTCGTAGGGATCCCTACTATCAAATGGCTTTCAAACATTTTTAAAATCGATGGGTTAAAAAAAGTGGTTGACCAAAAACCGATTCGTTTGTAAAGTCAACCTGTTTGATGATTTTTTGGAATATCTCGGCCAAATAATGTCCGATTTGGAAGTTTTATACCATTTTGGACTCGTAAGAATCAGTACTATCGAAAATAAAAATCTAAATTTTGACACAAATCAACAAAATGGCAAGGGGTAACATCACGTTTCTCTCAAATTCGGGGTCGGTTCGAAAATCAAAACTTTTTTGATGATTTTTATTGAAAATCTCGGGTAAATACTGTCTGATTTTGAAATGTTATACCTTTTTGAATTCATAGGGATCCCTACTATCAATCTGCATTCAAACATTTTAAAAATCGATGGGTTTAAAAAAGTGGTTGACCAAAAACGGATGCTTTTGTAAAGTCAACATTTTTTGATGATTTTTTGGACTATCCCGGCCAAATAATGTCCGATTTGGGAATTTGATTCCATTTTGGACTCGTAAGGATCAGTACTATCGATTGGCATCAAAAAAATAAAAATCTAAATTTTGACCCAAATCAACAAAATGGCAAGGGGTAACATCACGTTTCTCTCAAATTCGGGGTCGGTTCGAAAATCAAAACTTTTTTGATGATTTTTATTGTATATCTCGGGTAAATTCTGTCTGATTTTGAAATGTTATACCTTTTTGAATTCGTAGGGATCCCTACTATCAAATGGCTTTCAAACATTTTTAAAATCGATGGGTTAAAAAAAGTGGTTGACCAAAAACCGATTCGTTTGTAAAGTCAACCTGTTTGATGATTTTTTGGAATATCTCGGCCAAATAATGTCCGATTTGGAAGTTTTATACCATTTTGGACTCGTAAGAATCAGTACTATCGAAAATAAAAATCTAAATTTTGACACAAATCAACAAAATGGCAAGGGGTAACATCACGTTTCTCTCAAATTCGGGGTCGGTTCGAAAATCAAAACTTTTTTGATGATTTTTATTGAAAATCTCGGGTAAATACTGTCTGATTTTGAAATGTTATACCTTTTTGAATTCATAGGGATCCCTACTATCAATCTGCATTCAAACATTTTAAAAATCAATGGGTTTAAAAAAGTGGTTGACCAAAAACGGATGCTTTTGTAAAGTCAACATTTTTTGATGATTTTTTGGACTATCCCGGCCAAATAATGTCCGATTTGGGAATTTGATACCATTTTGGACTCGTAAGGATCAGTACTATCGATCGGCATCAAAAAAAATAAAAATCTAAATTTTGACCCAAATCAACAAAATGGCAAGGGGTAACATCACGTTTCTCTCAAATTCGTGGTCGGTTCGAAAATCAAAACTTTTTTGATGATTTTTATTGTATATCTAGGGTAAATACTGTCTGATTTTGAAATGTTATACCTTTTTGAATTCATAGGGATCCCTACTATCAATCTGCATTCAAACATTTTAAAAATCGATGGGTTTAAAAAAAGTGGTTGACCAAAAACGGATGCTTTTGTAAAGTCAACATTTTTTGATGATTTTTTGGACTATCCCGGCCAAATAATGTCCGATTTGGGAATTTGATTCCATTTTGGACTCGTAAGGATCAGTACTATCGATTGGCATCAAAAAAATAAAAATCTAAATTTTGACCCAAATCAACCAAATGGCAAGGGGTTACATCACGTTTTTTCGCAAATTCGGGGTCGGTTCGAAAATCAAAACTTTTTTGATGATTTTTATTGTATATCTCGGGTAAATTCTGTCTGATTTTGAAATGTTATACCTTTTTGAATTCGTAGGGATCCCTACTATCAAATGTCATTCAAGCATTTTAAAAATCGATGGGTTAAAAAAAGTGGTTGACCAAAAACCGATTCGTTTGTAAAGTCAACCTGTTTTGATGATTTTTTGGAATATCTCTGCCGAATAATGTCCGATTTGGTAATTTGATACCATTTTGAACCCGTTAGGATCAGTACCATCGATTGGCATCAACAAAATAAAAATCTAAATTTTCACCCAAATCAACAAAATGGCAAGGGGTTACATCACGTTTCTCTCAAATTCGGGGTCGGTTCGACAATCAAAACTTTTTTGATGTTTTTTATTGAAAATCTCGGGTAAATACTGTCGGATTTTGAAATGTTATACCTTTTTGAATTCATAGGGATCCCTACTATCAATCTGCATTCAAACATTTTAAAAATCGATGGGTTTAAAAAAGTGGTTGACCAAAAACGGATGCTTTTGTAAAGTCAACATTTTTTGATGATTTTTTGGACTATCCCGGCCAAATAATGTCCGATTTGGGAATTTGATACCATTTTGGACTCGTAAGGATCAGTACTATCGATCGGCATCAAAAAAAAATAAAAATCTAAATTTTGACCCAAATCAACAAAATGGCAAGGGGTCACATCACGTTTCTCTCAAATTCGGGGTCGGTTCGAAAATCAAAACTTTTTTGATGATTTTTATTGAAAATCTCGGGTAAATACTGTCTGATTTTGAAATGTTATACCTTTTTGAATTCGTAGGGATCCCTACTATCAAATGGAATTTAAGCATTTTAAAAATCGATGGGTTAAAAAAGTGGTTGACCAAAAACCGATTCGTTTGTAAAGTCAACCTGTTTTGATGATTTTTTGGAATATCCCGGCCAAATAATGTCCGATTTGGGAATTTGATACCATTTTGGACTCGTAAGGATCAGTACTATCGATTGGCATCAAAAAAATAAAAATCTAACTTTTCACCCAAATCAACAAAATGGCAAGGGGTTACATCACGTTTTTTCGCAAATTCGGGGTCGGTTCGAAAATCAAAACTTTTTTGATGATTTTTATTGTATATCTCGGGTAAATTCTGTCTGATTTTGAAATGTTATACCTTTTTGAATTCGTAGGGATCCCTACTATCAAATGTCATTCAAGCATTTTAAAAATCGATGGGTTAAAAAAGTGGTTGAGCAAAAACCGATTCGTTTGTAAAGTCAACCTGTTTTGATGATTTTTTGGAATATCTCTGCCGAATAATGTCCGATTTGGTAATTTGATACCATTTTGAACCCGTTAGGATCAGTACCATCGATTGGCATCAACAAAATAAAAATCTAAATTTTCACCCAAATCAACAAAATGGCAAGGGGTTACATCACGTTTCTCTCAAATTCGGGGTCGGTTCGACAATCAAAACTTTTTTGATGTTTTTTATTGAAAATCTCGGGTAAATACTGTCGGATTTTGAAATGTTATACCTTTTTGAATTCATAGGGATCCCTACTATCAATCTGCATTCAAACATTTTAAAAATCGATGGGTTTAAAAAAGTGGTTGACCAAAAACGGATGCTTTTGTAAAGTCAACATTTTTTGATGATTTTTTGGACTATCCCGGCCAAATAATGTCCGATTTGGGAATTTGATACCATTTTGGACTCGTAAGGATCAGTACTATCGATCGGCATCAAAAAAAATAAAAATCTAAATTTTGACCCAAATCAACAAAATGGCAAGGGGTCACATCACGTTTCTCTCAAATTCGGGGTCGGTTCGAAAATCAAAACTTTTTTGATGATTTTTATTGAAAATCTCGGGTAAATACTGTTCTGATTTTAAAATGTTATACCTTTTTGAATTCGTAGGGATCCCTACTATCAAATGTCGTTCAAGCATTTTAAAAATCGATGGGTAAAAAAAAGTGGTTGACCAAAAACCGATTCGTTTGTAAAGTCAACCTGATTTGATGATTTTTGGACTATCCCGGCCAAATTATGTCCGATTTGGAAATTTGATACCATTTTGGACTCGTAAGGATCAGTACTATCGAGTGGCATCAAAAAAATAAAAATCTAAATTTTGACCCAAATCAACCAAATGGCAAGGGGTTACATCACGTTTTTTCGCAAATTCGGGGTCGGTTCGAAAATCAAAACTTTTTTGATTATTTTTATTGTATATCTCGGGTAAATTCTGTCTGATTTTGAAATGTTATACCTTTTTGAATTCGTAGGGATCCCTACTATCAAATGGCTTTCAAACATTTGAAAAATCGATGGGTTAAAAAAGTGGTTGACCAAAAACCGATTCGTTTGTAAAGTCAACCTGTTTTGATGATTTTTTGGAATATCTCTGCCGAATAATGTCCGATTTGGTAATTTGATACCATTTTGAACCCGTTAGGATCAGTACTATCGATTGGCATCAAAAAAATAAAAATCTAAATTTTCACCCAAATCAACAAAATGGCAAGGGGTTACATCACGTTTCTCTCAAATTCGGGGTCGGTTCGAAAATCAAAACTTTTTTGATGATTTTTATTGAAAATCTCGGGTAAATTCTGTCTGATTTTGAAATTTTATACCTTTTTGAATTCGTAGGGATCCCTACTATCAAATGGCTTTCAAACATTTGAAAAATCGATGGGTTAAAAAAAGTGGTTGACCAAAAACCGATTCGTTTGTAAAGTCAACCTGTTTTGATGATTTTTTGGACTATCCCGGCCAAATAATGTCCGATTTGGGAATTTGATACCATATTGGACTCGTAAGGATCAGTACTATCGATCGGCATCAAAAAAAATAAAAATCTAAATTTTGACCCAAATCAACAAAATGGCAAGGGGTTACATCACGTTTTTTCGCAAATTCGGGGTCGGTTCGAAAATCAAAACTTTTTTGATGATTTTTATTGTATATCTCGGGTAAATTCTGTCTGATTTTGAAATGTTATACCTTTTTGAATTCGTAGGGATCCCTACTATCAAATGTCATTCAAGCATTTTAAAAATCGATGGGTTAAAAAAGTGGTTGACCAAAACCGATTCGTTTGTAAAGTCAACCTGTTTTGATGATTTTTTGGAATATCTCTGCCGAATAATGTCCGATTTGGTAATTTGATACCATTTTGAACCCGTTAGGATCAGTACCATCGATTGGCATCAACAAAATAAAAATCTAAATTTTCACCCAAATCAACAAAATGGCAAGGGTTTACATCACGTTTTTTCGCAAATTCGGGGTCGGTTCGAAAATCAAAACTTTTTTGACGATTTTTATTGTATAGCTCGGGTAAATTCTGTCTGATTTTGAAATGTTATACCTTTTTGAATTCGTAGGGATCCCTACTATCAAATGGCTTTCAAACATTTTTAAAATCGATGGGTTAAAAAAAGTGGTTGACCAAAAACCGATTCGTTTGTAAAGTCAACCTGTTTTGACGATTTTTTGGACTATCCCGGCCAAATAATGTCCGATTTGGAAGTTTTATACCATTTTGGACTCGTAAGAATCAGTACTATCGAAAATAAAAATCTAAATTTTGACCCAAATCAACAAAATGGCAAGGGGTAACATCACGTTTCTCTCAAATTCGGGGTCGGTTCGAAAATCAAAACTTTTTGATGATTTTTATTGAAAATCTCGGGTAAATACTGTCTGATTTTGAAATGTTATACCTTTTTGAATTCATAGGGATCCCTACTATCAATCTGCATTCAAACATTTTAAAAATCGATGGGTTTAAAAAAGTGGTTGACCAAAAACGGATGCTTTTGTAAAGTCAACATTTTTTGATGATTTTTTGGACTATCCCGGCCAAATAATGTCCGATTTGGGAATTTGATACCATTTTGGACTCGTAAGGATCAGTACTATCGATCGGCATCAAAAAAAATAAAAATCTAAATTTTGACCCAAATCAACAAAATGGCAAGGGGTTACATCACGTTTTTTCGCAAATTCGGGGTCGGTTCGAAAATCAAAACTTTTTTGATGATTTTTATTGTATATCTCGGGTAAATTCTGTCTGATTTTGAAATGTTATACCTTTTTGAATTCGTAGGGATCCCTACTATCAAATGTCATTCAAGCATTTTAAAAATCGAAGTCAAGTGGTTGACCAAAAACCGATTCGTTTGTAAAGTCAACCTGTTTTGATGATTTTTTTGGACTATCCCGGCCAGATAATGTCCGATTTGGAAATTTGATTCCATTTTGGACTCGTAAGGATCAGTACTATCGAAAATAAAAATCTAAATTTTGACACAAATCAACAAAATGGCAAGGGGTTACATCACGTTTCTCTCAAATTCGGGGTCGGTTCGAAAATCAAAACTTTTTTGATGATTTTTATTGAAAATCTCGGGTAAATTCTGTCTGATTTTGAAATTTTATCCCTTTTTGAATTCGTAGGGATCCCTACTATCAAATGGCTTTCAAACATTTGAAAAATCGATGGGTTAAAAAAGTGGTTGACCAAAAACCGATTCGTTTGTAAAGTCAACCTGTTTTGATGATTTTTTGGAATATCTCTGCCGAATAATGTCCGATTTGGTAATTTGATACCATTTTGAACCCGTTAGGATCAGTACCATCGATTGGCATCAAAAAAATAAAAATCTAAATTTTCACCCAAATCAACAAAATGGCAAGGGGTTACATCACGTTTCTCTCAAATTCGGGGTCGGTTCGACAATCAAAACTTTTTTGATGTTTTTTATTGAAAATCTCGGGTAAATACTTTCGGATTTTGAAATGTTATACCTTTTTGAATTCGTAGGGATCCCTACTATCAAATGGCATTTAAGCATTTTAAAAATCGATGGGTTAAAAAAAGTGGTTGACCAAAAACCGATTCGTTTGTAAAGTCAACCTGTTTTGATGATTTTTTGGACTATCCCGGCCAAATAATGTCCGATTTGGGAATTTGATACCATTTTGGACTCGTAAGGATCAGTACTATCGAGTGGCATCAAAAAAATAAAAATCTAAATTTTCACCCAAATCAACAAAATGGCAAGGGGTTACATCACGTTTCTCTCAAATTCGGGGTCGGTTCGACAATCAAAACTTTTTGATGTTTTTTATTGAAAATCTCGGGTTAATACTGTCGGATTTTGAAATGTTATACCTTTTTAAATTCGTAGGGATCCCTACTATCAAATGGCTTTCAAACATTTGAAAAATCGATGGGTTAAAAAAAAGTGGTTGACCAAAAACCGATTCGTTTGTAAAGTCAACCTGTTTTGATGATTTTTTGGACTATCCCGGCCAAATAATGTCCGATTTGGAAGTTTTATACCATTTTGGACTCGTAAGGATCAGTACTATCGATCGGCATCAAAAAAAATAAAAATCTAAATTTTGACCCAAATCAACAAAATGGCAAGGGGTCACATCACGTTTCTCTCAAATTCGGGGTCGGTTCGAAAATCAAAACTTTTTTGATGATTTTTATTGAAAATCTCGGGTAAATACTGTTCTGATTTTAAAATGTTATACCTTTTTGAATTCGTAGGGATCCCTACTATCAAATGTCGTTCAAGCATTTTAAAAATCGATGGGTAAAAAAAAGTGGTTGACCAAAAACCGATTCGTTTGTAAAGTCAACCTGATTTGATGATTTTTTGGACTATCCCGGCCAAATTATGTCCGATTTGGAAATTTGATACCATTTTGGACTCGTAAGGATCAGTACTATCGAGTGGCATCAAAAAAATAAAAATCTAAATTTTGACCCAAATCAACCAAATGGCAAGGGGTTACATCACGTTTTTTCGCAAATTCGGGGTCGGTTCGAAAATCAAAACTTTTTTGATTATTTTTATTGTATATCTCGGGTAAATTCTGTCTGATTTTGAAATGTTATACCTTTTTGAATTCGTAGGGATCCCTACTATCAAATGGCTTTCAAACATTTGAAAAATCGATGGGTTAAAAAAAGTGGTTGACCAAAAACCGATTCGTTTGTAAAGTCAACCTGTTTTGATGATTTTTTGGAATATCTCTGCCGAATAATGTCCGATTTGGTAATTTGATACCATTTTGAACCCGTTAGGATCAGTACTATCGATTGGCATCAAAAAAATAAAAATCTAAATTTTCACCCAAATCAACAAAATGGCAAGGGGTTACATCACGTTTCTCTCAAATTCGGGGTCGGTTCGAAAATCAAAACTTTTTTGATGATTTTTATTGAAAATCTCGGGTAAATTCTGTCTGATTTTGAAATTTTATACCTTTTTGAATTCGTAGGGATCCCTACTATCAAATGGCTTTCAAACATTTGAAAAATCGATGGGTTAAAAAAAGTGGTTGACCAAAAACCGATTCGTTTGTAAAGTCAACCTGTTTTGATGATTTTTTGGACTATCCCGGCCAAATAATGTCCGATTTGGGAATTTGATACCATATTGGACTCGTAAGGATCAGTACTATCGATCGGCATCAAAAAAAATAAAAATCTAAATTTTGACCCAAATCAACAAAATGGCAAGGGGTTACATCACGTTTTTTCGCAAATTCGGGGTCGGTTCGAAAATCAAAACTTTTTTGATGATTTTTATTGTATATCTCGGGTAAATTCTGTCTGATTTTGAAATGTTATACCTTTTTGAATTCGTAGGGATCCCTACTATCAAATGTCATTCAAGCATTTTAAAAATCGATGGGTTAAAAAAAGTGGTTGACCAAAAACCGATTCGTTTGTAAAGTCAACCTGTTTTGATGATTTTTTGGAATATCTCTGCCGAATAATGTCCGATTTGGTAATTTGATACCATTTTGAACCCGTTAGGATCAGTACCATCGATTGGCATCAACAAAATAAAAATCTAAATTTTCACCCAAATCAACAAAATGGCAAGGGTTTACATCACGTTTTTTCGCAAATTCGGGGTCGGTTCGAAAATCAAAACTTTTTTGACGATTTTTATTGTATAGCTCGGGTAAATTCTGTCTGATTTTGAAATGTTATACCTTTTTGAATTCGTAGGGATCCCTACTATCAAATGGCTTTCAAACATTTTTAAAATCGATGGGTTAAAAAAAGTGGTTGACCAAAAACCGATTCGTTTGTAAAGTCAACCTGTTTTGACGATTTTTTGGACTATCCCGGCCAAATAATGTCCGATTTGGAAGTTTTATACCATTTTGGACTCGTACGAATCAGTACTATCGAAAATAAAAATCTAAATTTTGACCCAAATCAACAAAATGGCAAGGGGTAACATCACGTTTCTCTCAAATTCGGGGTCGGTTCGAAAATCAAAACTTTTTGATGATTTTTATTGAAAATCTCGGGTAAATACTGTCTGATTTTGAAATGTTATACCTTTTTGAATTCATAGGGATCCCTACTATCAATCTGCATTCAAACATTTTAAAAATCGATGGGTTTAAAAAGTGGTTGACCAAAAACGGATGCTTTTGTAAAGTCAACATTTTTTGATGATTTTTTGGACTATCCCGGCCAAATAATGTCCGATTTGGGAATTTGATACCATTTTGGACTCGTAAGGATCAGTACTATCGATCGGCATCAAAAAAAATAAAAATCTAAATTTTGACCCAAATCAACAAAATGGCAAGGGGTTACATCACGTTTTTTCGCAAATTCGGGGTCGGTTCGAAAATCAAAACTTTTTTGATGATTTTTATTGTATATCTCGGGTAAATTCTGTCTGATTTTGAAATGTTATACCTTTTTGAATTCGTAGGGATCCCTACTATCAAATGTCATTCAAGCATTTTAAAAATCGAAGTCAAGTGGTTGACCAAAAACCGATTCGTTTGTAAAGTCAACCTGTTTTGATGATTTTATGGACTATCCCGGCCAGATAATGTCCGATTTGGAAATTTGATTCCATTTTGGACTCGTAAGGATCAGTACTATCGAAAATAAAAATCTAAATTTTGACACAAATCAACAAAATGGCAAGGGGTTACATCACGTTTCTCTCAAATTCGGGGTCGGTTCGAAAATCAAAACTTTTTTGATGATTTTTATTGAAAATCTCGGGTAAATTCTGTCTGATTTTGAAATTTTATCCCTTTTTGAATTCGTAGGGATCCCTACTATCAAATGGCTTTCAAACATTTGAAAAATCGATGGGTTAAAAAAAGTGGTTGACCAAAAAACCGATTCGTTTGTAAAGTCAACCTGTTTTGATGATTTTTTTGGAATATCTCTGCCGAATAATGTCCGATTTGGTAATTTGATACCATTTTGAACCCGTTAGGATCAGTACCATCGATTGGCATCAACAAAATAAAAATCTAAATTTTCACCCAAATCAACAAAATGGCAAGGGGTTACATCACGTTTCTCTCAAATTCGGGGTCGGTTCGACAATCAAAACTTTTTTGATGTTTTTTATTGAAAATCTCGGGTAAATTCTGTCTGATTTTGAAATTTTATCCCTTTTTGAATTCGTAGGGATCCCTACTATCAAATGGCATTTAAGCATTTTAAAAATCGATGGGTTAAAAAAAAGTGGTTGACCAAAAACCGATTCGTTTGTAAAGTCAACCTGTTTTGATGATTTTTTGGACTATCCCGGCCAAATAATGTCCGATTTGGGAATTTGATACCATTTTGACTCGTAAGGATCAGTACTATCGAGTGGCATCAAAAAAAGTAAAAATCTAAATTTTCACCCAAATCAACAAAATGGCAAGGGGTTACATCACGTTTCTCTCAAATTCGGGGTCGGTTCGACAATCAAAACTTTTTTGATGTTTTTTATTGAAAATCTCGGGTTAATACTGTCGGATTTTGAAATGTTATACCTTTTTAAATTCGTAGGGATCCCTACTATCAAATGGCTTTCAAACATTTGAAAAATCGATGGGTTAAAAAAAGTGGTTGACCAAAAACCGATTCGTTTGTAAAGTCAACCTGTTTTGATGATTTTTTGGACTATCCCGGCCAAATAATGTCCGATTTGGAAGTTTTATACCATTTTGGACTCGTAAGAATCAGTACTATCGAAAATAAAAATCTAAATTTTGACACAAATCAACAAAATGGCAAGGGGTTACATCACGTTTCTCTCAAATTCGGGGTCGGTTCGAAAATCAAAACTTCTTTGATGATTTTTATTGAAAATCTCGGGTAAATACTGTCGGATTTTGAAATGTTATACCTTTTTGAATTCATAGGGATCCCTACTATCAATCTGCATTCAAACATTTTAAAAATCGATGGGTTTAAAAAAGTGGTTGACCAAAAACGGATGCTTTTGTAAAGTCAACATTTTTTGATGATTTTTTGGACTATCCCGGCCAAATAATGTCCGATTTGGGAATTTGATACCATTTTGGACTCGTAAGGATCAGTACTATCGATCGGCATCAAAAAAAATAAAAATCTAAATTTTGACCCAAATCAACAAAATGGCAAGGGGTTACATCACGTTTTTTCGCAAATTCGGGGTCGGTTCGAAAATCAAAACTTTTTTGATGATTTTTATTGTATATCTCGGGTAAATTCTGTCTGATTTTGAAATGTTATACCTTTTTGAATTCGTAGGGATCCCTACCATCAAATGTCATTCAAGCATTTTAAAAATCGATGGGTTAAAAAAAGTGGTTGACCAAAAACCGATTCGTTTGTAAAGTCAACCTGTTTTGATGATTTTTTGGACTATCCCGGCCAAATAATGTCCGATTTGGAAATTTGATTCCATTTTGGACTCGTAAGGATCAGTACTATCGAAAATAAAAATCTAAATTTTGACACAAATCAACAAAATGGCAAGGGGTAACATCACGTTTCTCTCAAATTCGGGGTCGGTTCGAAAATCAAAACTTTTTTGATGATTTTTATTGAAAATCTCGGGTAAATTCTGTCTGATTTTGAAATTTTATACCTTTTTGAATTCGTAGGGATCCCTACTATCAAATGTCATTCAAACATTTTAAAAATCGATGGGTTAAAAAAAGTGGTTGACCAAAAACCGATTCGTTTGTAAAGTCAACCTGTTTTGATGATTTTTTGGACTATCCCGGCCAAATAATGTCCGATTTGGGAATTTGATACCATATTGGACTCGTAAGGATCAGTACTATCGATCGGCATCAAAAAAAATAAAAATCTAAATTTTGACCCAAATCAACAAAATGGCAAGGGGTTACATCACGTTTTTTCGCAAATTCGGGGTCGGTTCGAAAATCAAAACTTTTTTGATGATTTTTATTGTATATCTCGGGTAAATTCTGTCTGATTTTGAAATGTTATACCTTTTTGAAGTCGTAGGGATCCCTACTATCAAATGTCATTCAAACATTTTAAAAATCGATGGGTTAAAAAAAGTGGTTGACCAAAAACCGATTCGTTTGTAAAGTCAACCTGTTTTGATGATTTTTTGGAATATCTCTGCCGAATAATGTCCGATTTGGTAATTTGATACCATTTTGAACTCGTTAGGATCAGTACCATCGATTGGCATCAAAAAAATAAAAATCTAAATTTTGACCCAAATCAACAAAATGGCAAGGGGTTACATGACGTTTCTCTCAAATTCGGGGTCGGTTCGAAAATCAAAACTTTTTGACGATTTTTATTGTATAGCTCGGGTAAATTCTGTCTGATTTTGAAATGTTATACCTTTTTGAATTCATAGGGATCCCTACTATCAATCTGCATTCAAACATTTTAAAATTCGATGGGTAAAATAAAGTGGTTGAAAAAAACCGATGCGTTTGTAAAGTTAACCTGTTTTGATGATTTTTTGGAATATCTCGGCCAAATAATGTCCGATTTGGAAGTTTTATACCATTTTGGACTCGTAAGAATCAGTACTATCGAAAAATAAAAATCTAAATTTTGACACAAATCAACAAAATGGCAAGGGGTTACATCACGTTTCTCTCAAATTCGGGGTCGGTTCGAAAATCAAAACTTTTTTGATGATTTTTATTGAATACCCCCGGTAAATACTGTCTGATTTTGAAATGTTATACCTTTTTGAATTCGTAGGGATACCTACTATCAAATGTCATTCAAGTATTTTAAAAATCGATGGGTTAAAAAAAGTGGTTGACCAAAAACCGATTCGTTTGTAAAGTCAACCTGTTTTGATGATTTTTTGGAATATCTCGGCCAAATAATGTCCGATTTGGAAGTTTGATACCATATTGGACTCGTAAGGATCAGTACTATCGATTGGCAAATAAAAATCTAAATTTTTACCGAAAGCAACAAAATGGCAAGGGGTTACATCACGATTTCTCTCAAATTCGGGGTCGGTTCGAAAATCAAAACATCAGATGTTTTAAAGTAATACCCATTTGAATTCTTTCGGAAGCCTACTATCGATTGGCATTCAATAAAAATAACAGTTAAGGGGTATCTTAAAAATTGTGGATGAAAAACGGATTCGTCACGATATCGAACTTAATCAGAAAATTTCTTACCAGTTGCAGGGCTTTTTCTTAGTTTTCTTCCGTTTAATTTCAAACTAATTTAAAGATATTTGTGTCAATTATTTGAAGACGTGTTTCACACATCTCAGAAAATACACCCTCTCTACTTCAAGCTTCTTAGTTGAAATCAATTTTAAATATCCTCGCCCAACAGCGAAAAATGAGTGGAAAGCACGCATTCATAGTTTGAGAAAAAATGATTGGTAGAGACAAAGCCGGTAAAATATTTAAACAAATTAAATAATATTCTTAAATGCGCGTAATAACTTTAACTGCAATTTAGTATGAGAACATACTTCTAAAAAGAAAGCTATTCCAATCGATAAATACTTATGGAACCCTTTTACACAGAATGTGTATCAAAATGAGTGTACGCATCATAGTCTTTTCCATTTAGGCATCGTCTCGGCTTGGCTTTAGAAAATGCCAAGGCAGGCCAAATAAAATACCACAATAAATGCCAAACAGATTTAAAGCGCGCACAATATTTGCCAATGCCTGGGCTATGCTTTTGACTTTGATGCATTTATAAAAGCAATATATCTGATGAAATATAAATATTTCGGACATAACAGAAAATAAACAATGGCAAAGGGCCGCAAAATGTATTCAAATATACATTGCTTTTATTTCAGCTTTTCTGCAAGAATTCAAACATTTTCTGTATTTAATGTTTACTGAGTGTGTGTGCTGGAAATATTGTATTGTTTAGCATTGTTTGGATGCTTTATGAAAATTTTTAAGCACATTAAATTCTTTTTTTTATTATTTCTCAACAAGTGTGCGTGTGTACATGTGCGGTTGTGCGGGCGGGTGTGTGTGTGCGTGTGTGTGTGTGGGGCGTGTGAAGTGTGTGAGGAGAACTTCTTGGCAGGTTAACGTGGTTTGCCAACACGTCGACGTCTGTGGGCCTTTCTTGAGCATCGCTGGCATCTGGGATTTGATTGTTAGGCCGCATAACGCACAGGCAAACACACACATACGAACGCACGCGTACACGCAGGCACGCACACACACAGACACGAGAACAAGTGTTTCGCATGTCTCTGGGTTGCTTGCTTTATTGATAAATGTTGTTGTGCTTGCTGTTGTTGTTGTTGTTGTTGTTGTTGTTGGCATTCGGCATAGCTTGCAGCATTTCCATGCTCTGTTCGCAAGAACTTTAAAGAGCATATAAGCTTATATATAAGTATATTCCGATAATATCACATATAGATCTAGACCTTTAAATAATACTAGCTGTTATGGCGTTTGATTGCGACATCTTCACAGTTAGCCTGGTACTAAAAGTCATTTTTTATTTCAGCCTCGAACCAGTTTAGCTTTAAGGCTGCCTACAGCTTACTTGGAAAACTTAACCATATGTGTGTACGGGGTATCTGTGGATCAATCAGTTACTCGTGTTGCGCTTCTTTTAACTTGTTTGTCGATACTTTTGTGCATGCCAATTATAAATTCGTCAGCATGTTTCAAGGATGACAGCTGACTTCGCTTGAGGATAATATTACAATACTGATTGAAAATTGATGTGTGTTTAAATAATGCTTATATTGTGCCCACATTAACATACACACACATATGTAAGTACAGCCAAGCATTTCAGATTGCAGCATATTTTCATAATTTTTTTGTGAATTTCACAAGGCTTTCGATTTTACTGGGCTCGTCCTTTGACCTTTCAAAGCGAATAAAACCCGGCTCTGATGTTACCAATTTTGTCGGTAAGTAAAGCCACATAGTATCAGGAATTTGCGTATCGACAGCCGGAACTTTATGGCCACCAAAACTGTTGCTCACTTCTTAATAGAAACTTTCAAGAATTTCATATGCTGTTTTAAGCTCCTGGCAAGAGTTTCGGTATTGGAACCATTTGCGGCCTTCAAGTTTAGTGCACACAACTTACAAGGCATCCGAGCACATGCCATATATGGACTTTGACAGTGGGACGCACTGACGGTTTTCTGGCGTAGCTTTAAGAAAATTATTTTGTGTTGGTATTTTACCTAATCTTTTATGTCTACATAAGTTTTCTTTGTCCTGGCTGATTGGCTGATTGGTAATCGACGCTTAACCTAAGCTATAAGATCTAGAAAGCTTACTAAACTTTAATTGTTGGGCTTCAAATAAAGCTCCATATCAGAATAAAAGCACATCACATGACATAATTTATTTGAAACGAGGTAACAAGGTGAGTGGACGGAAAAAGTGATGTCTGAAACATGAACCGGGCAAAGCTGGGTAATACGAACCAGTAATTATATAAAATTTTTTTGTTCAAATGTCATTTGATCAAAGATGTCATTTAGTCATTATAGAATAAGCTCAACTGGTTCCACTGCCCTACGGTATAGACAAATATTGTTCCCACATAATGTATGCTGGTGCTAATGGGCTGGCCAATTGTCACGAATCGAAGGAAACGAATTAGGCGGAGGAGGGGTGTTGTGGGGGGCATTGGGAATTTACTGGTTACTGCCCAAAGAATGTTTCTGACTTTTATGCCCAGCCTGGCCAAGTTACGGGTTTCCATCTTTGCTGTGGTCCAGATCTTGACCCGTGCACATGGCCCATGGCACAGAGCTCACAGCAGAAAGCCTGGCGGCAGCTGGAATCTGGAAGCTGTGCCAAGAGCAGCTGAGGCTGGTCGACTTGTCAGCGTTGCCTCAAACTCAGTGACATTGATTTTCATTTCGTAGCCGGAACAAGAAAAGTCGAACAGAATTCACATTTTGGCTATGCTTTTCATCTTGTTCCTTTTCAGCATTTCTTTTTCATTTTTTTTTTTGTGCGCTTTTTGATTTGGTTGAGTTTGGGTTAGGTTTGGCTTAGCTTCGCTTGTTTTGGTTCGGTTGGTCTCCTCCGGTGCCCCCTGCTGCCTGATGCCTCGCTGTTCAATTTTCAAAGCGAGTTACCAACAGCTGCTACTTAATTGGAATTTTTGTGCTGCTGCGAAAAATGTGGCATGCATTGTCATTTATGTTTGCTTTGCCGTTTTGGCTTTTCAGAGGCTTCGACGGGCTCTTCGACGGGTAATGCTGCTCCCACAGCCAAGCGCAGCGCCTCCACTCCACTATGCTGTGCTGTGGCAGCTGTCATGCGTTCAAACCTGCATATGCTGGCAAATTTTTATGGAAATCCACTCAGCATTCAAGATTGAGATGTCACAGAGATGTCCCTGTCCCCAGCAGCCATCAATTGGCAGAGCTAATTCATTCAAATCTGGAACCTCAACTAAAAATGAATAGTTTGCATTATTTGTTCGCTTTGTTATGAGAACCACGTTTCTACATTGTTTTTTCTTTCTGTTTTTCGATATTTATGTGTAGTCTACGACAAACAAAAAAAAACTCCCCCTTCAGCAGGTGAACCGATTTACATTGAGAAAGCTTTACGAGTTGACGATTTGGCATTTGATAAGAATAGATCACAAGAGAATTAATTTTAAATTTGGTATTCCACCAATAATATATTTGCGATTAGCAAAATTTAAAAATTAAGCAAATGTTTTGGATCTAAAATTTTTCTCCATACTAAGTCAAAGGTGAATAGCAAATTAAAGAAATGAATTCAATTATAAAAAATCCTTTCTAACATATTAGGTGAAGTCACATTCTTGAAATTGATAGAAGATGCTTAAATGGAAAATGTTGCTTTTAAAAATACCTTCACTGGCCTAACATAAACACGAAACACACACTTGCAAAGACACACACGCACACTCCGGCACATACATCCATATATTTACAATAATAATTATGCAAATGCAAAGCCGTAATGTTTTCAAGATTTTTTTGGTACCATTGTCTGTCCCAATCCCCATTACCATCTGCATCGCCCATCAGCAATCTTCCAGCTACCATCTCCTCTGGCTGGCATCAGCACTTGTCTCCACTTGGTTGATTTTATGTAAACAAAATGACGTACGCCTTGAGGTTTTTAGGTTTATGCAGGATACCTGCGCCTTCAAATTCGGCTGCAAATTTCTTATGCCTGGCAACGGAAAAGAACTGAAGCCAAAGCGAAAAGAAGAAGAATACGCCACCGCAGCAAAGGCAAACAGAAGGAAACCAAACCAAAAACTGAGCAGCGCAAATCTCTCGGCTCGCGGGCAAATGCGCATAACTCGTTTGAGCAGAGTGCTGGAGGAGCAGGATGAAGCTGAGGATGGGAATGGGAATGGGAATGGGAATGGCAATGGGATTGGGTATGGTAATGGAAAGGGCAATTGGGGCGGAGTGCGGATGGGGCCTGAAGAAGATGAGGATGTCATTTCTGGCCAGGAAACGGCTGCCTCCTGTTAGCTGCCGCCAGCTGCCTCGTTAGCGGCTAAAATTTTCCCATTTTCTGCGAGCGAATTTTTTGTTTTTCAGTTTTTCTGCGCCGGCTTAGTTTTATGTCTTCTAACTAACCGAATTGTCGAAAATGAGATTACATAAGTAAATTCTGCAGGCAGCTGCGATTTAAAACTGTGCGCTGTCAGATCTATTATCTGCTGTGCGTCCATTGCCATAGCCAAAGCTCCCCCTCGACCCGCCCCATTAAAGCGCCCCTCCACACTGGTTGTTTGTCGCCCACACAAAGCCAAACAGCATTCAAATGGGGAAACCTTTTAAGCACCTAAAACGAAAACTGGGTTACCACTGAAATGCACATGAGTGCACCAAAACGCCAGAGCGCCAGAATGGCGAACGCGCTGGAACAGCTGGAATGGAACGATAGAAAGGGTGTGGGCCGGTGCGGCGTTAAATGGGGGGGGGCGTAAAGGGTGTAGGGGACTGCATGTAGCCAAATACAAGTAAAGTGCTTAAAGCTGTTTGTCCTCTGTCTGTGTGAGTGTGCCACGCGGTTTTTAGATGTATTTTAAAAGATTTAGCACACTTCCACAGGGCGCCAAAAACTGCTGGACACAAGCTGCAACACACAGAGGAAACCCAAGAGTGAGTGAGAGACAGAGAGAGCGAGGGGGGACAAACTCAACCGAGCGACAAGCCAAGCTGAAGGGGCAGACCACCAGACCAGCAGGAGGGGGCAGTACCGCGAGCAGCAGGACAGTGACAACCGCAGATAAACTGCAGGCACGGTTCGACTTCGGTTGCCTGGACACCGCAGCCAAAGGGAATGGCCGGAGGCGGGGCAGTGAATGGGGGCGCCGGGGGCGTGAAGCAAATGTGAAACTATTGCGCTAATTGCAAAAAATGCAGGAGAGAGAGCGAGTGCGAGATAGAGCGCGAGAGAGAGAGAGAGAGAGAGAGAGAGAGGGAGGCAGGGCGTGGGAGTTGCGATTTGAGTCAAGTGCGACGCTTTGCTAACCGCATGAAGAGGCGCCGAGGCGCTACACTGTAAAAAAAATAAAGCCAACAATGTGTAAGAATATAATAAAAACAAAATGAAAGCAAAGCGTGGCACAGCAAGGGCAGCTGCAAGCGGGCAGCTGTGTGTGTGGCACACAGAAAAGTGTGCAACGCTCTTCATACAACCCTCCCCCGAGAGCAGCAGCCTCGCCCGCAAACCAGGCGACCAGCACAAACCTAAGCTAACTTTTACTTAATTTGACTTTACTCTGCTGATTTAATTTGGACGACGTCGACGCTGGCAATGGCAACAACGACGCTACGTTTTTCACATTTCCACGTGCTTCAGCGCAGATTTTCTTGCAATTTAATTAATTTAATTTGGTTTTGGCTTTGGCTTTGGCGTTGGCTTTGGCAAATGGAAATGCTTTCCACAAGGGGCAATGCAAAACGAGCGCGTTGCACGTTGCAAGTTGCACGTTGCACGTTGTACGTTCCCTGGTCATTTCAGTTCACTCGCCTGCAGCTTACAGCTAGCTCCATGGCTCAAGGCTTACAGTTCGCTGCTCGCTCCTCGCTTCTCGCTTCCCGCTGCACGCTTCTCGCTTCTCGAGTGTTGTATTTCTCGCACGCTTTTAATTAAGCGCCGCTTGCCGCAGTGTATACCACACTTTTATTCCATCTCTCCCTCTATGTGTGTGTGTAAAATGCCTTATGTGTGTTTTGTTTATATGCTGCTTCCGCTGCTGCTGCTGTCACTGCTGTTGTGGCAATGCTTGAAATGGCCAGCTGAATGCGTTGATATTGCTACTTATAATATTCTTTAATATTCCAATTAAGAATCAAAAGCACAAAGGGCGCTCACCGAAAAAGAAAACCTCTTTTATGCAATATGCAATATATATATATAAAGTAAATATATATATATATATATATAGATCAAACAAAAATTGTCAATAATTCGACACACGGTTCGAACCAACTTCCTGCCTTGAGGCCCGGAGCATGAACCTGGTTTCCACATTTGTGAATCCCGCCTTTGGTTAATATATTTGCATCATTTTAATATAACAATTCAATTTTTTAATTACAGCTGTCCATTCAATTATAAACATTGCAATTTGCATTTATTTTCGTATGAAAGTTACATCATCCAAGTTTGGGTAAATAAATGGGTCCACGCTTTTAGCTTGATTAACTTTCGAAAAGTATTTAGAAACAAAGCACCTGCTTTGCTTTCAGGTTCGGTTAATTAATATATATAATTACTTAACTCTTATCCGTTTCTATTTATATGCGTTTTATTTATTTTTATTGCTTTATAGCAGAAGATTTTCTTAAAAAGTGTGGTGTTCAAATATTTTGAATACTTTCTTTACCTTCGATTAATTTTGGATCTTAATGCTTAGGCCGCAATTCGCCCCGTTGTGTATTAGCTTATTCGTCATGGTTTCAGTAGTTGTGTGCCTCGAATGAATTTCTCTTTGCTGATTTATGATAACCTATCAGATTTAATAACTTTTTAATGTTTGATCGACGACAATTAAAACCTTGCAGAGAATAGTCAACAATAAAGTAAATAGGGAAATTACAGTTATAGGCCACCAGGCCTAATTAGGCAAATAATGAGCATGAGAGAACTCGCAGGAAACGCTTTTAAGGCCATTTTAGACAGTCGCTAAACAATTGGAAATATCGTTAAACGCCGGAGTCGCCATGGGGGGCGGTAGGGTAAGAAGTGGGCATGCCCATGGAGCCCGACTGATTAATGGAGCACCTATTGTCATTAAGCCTCTCGACTGCCGTTAGCTAATTCGCCAATGTAAAATGCTGGCCACAAAGCAAGAGAGAGAGAGAGAGAGAGAGAGAGAGAGGGGGTGAAAAAATACGCACAGCTAAAAAGCGAAACCAATCTAAGGCTTCAAGTCAGAGAAAGAGAGAGAAAATAAAAAAACCGAAACATAACCAACCAGCTGATGATATGGAGATGATGATAATGACGATAGTTGCGACGGGCAAGTTTGGGGCATTCGATTCGACTGCGCGCCGACTAACAAGGATAATTGCAAAAGGAAGTAACAATAAACTGAATGCCATCGAATCGTATCCAGTAATAGTCACAGCTATCAGCCACATGGACTCTGTCTGTGCGGGGCCTCAAAACAAAGGGCAGTTCAGTAGCTGGCAGTGGCGCATACCCAGACCCGGACCCGGACGCGGACGCGGACACGGACCCGGACACAGATACGAACCGAACCGATCCGGGTGCCCTGTCTGGGGGCCAAAAGCAAGCAAAATGTTTGCGAGAGCGCGCAATCAGCGTAAAGTGCGCGACGCTTTGTAAGTGAAACGATAAAAAAAAATGCTGTGGGGGGGCGAGTGGAGGGGTGGCAGTCAGGAGGTTCGGGACTGGGCTTCAGAGCAGAGCGAGCGAAACGCAGGCGAGCCCAATGCCGAGAATATAATAAAATGTCGTTTATTGGCGGAATGGGGGCGAATGAGGGCGATTGTTTTCAGGTTTTCCCTTTACCAATGCCAATGCCCAACTCCCACATTTTCTGAGCCAGCCCCCCGTCTGCCCGTCCATGCAGCTGCTGCTTTGGCTGTGACTAAGACTGCGACCAAGACTCTATCTGGCAAGAGCGTAGCTCAACAGCCCACAGACCACAGCCAATGCAATCAGCCACTCAGCAGTGCCATCGAGTAGAGTATTCTCAATTAGTAAATTAAATGTTTCCACTGAGAATAGTTGTGTTCAAAGCAGATCTCGTTTTAGCACTCGATTTGTAATAAATGCACAATTATAAATTGTGTGTAACAGTCGGATGAATTACTGCTGCCATTAAATATCTATGCACAACACGTTCAGAGCTTTAAGTGGACAGAATTGTGATTTGATGGCATCAAGTTATCATCATTTAAATAAAGCCAATCAATATAAGTATGCAATTTATTTTTCACAGACATAATTGGGAGTGGAGATATGTCGCTTAGAGACGACCTAACTCGCCAAGATCAAGGAAGAGAGGTTAACGGTTGGAAACGATATAGTTCCGCACGTTATAATTTCGCCAGAAAATAGGCGACAGAATTCCGTCGGCAAAATGTACAAGGCGGAGATATGTCTGTTGAATTTATCTGTTGTTTGAAAAGTTCAGAGATATGTTTCCATTATTGGTTTCTTATATCCAATGCTCGCCCATTTCATGCAAAAAGGCTGTGAGAGTGGAGTTTAGACTGGAATTTGAGTTCACTTTGCGAGAATTTCTGCTTCATTGTATGATTTTTAATTGAAATTCGCTTGGAGCTAAATGTATGTTACACAACAAATCGATTTGGAAAAGTAAAAATAACAACAAATAGGGTAAAATTTACAAATTCAGTTGGCGTCTTTGCGTACTGGAAATTGTGAGTGCATCGCTTGCTGCCGCTGCTGTTGCTGACTAAAACTGGAATTTCGGGATTCCGTTGATTTTTGATTGATTGATTGACTGATGGGGATTGATGGCTAGAATTTGTAACGTTTGTCAGAAGTTAGTGTGCATGCAAATACAACAACTACAGCTGTCTGTTTGCTTTTTCAAGGGAATATACGCTCGGTGGCACCATCCAAATTCCAATTCTCCCGGGAGAGCAGTATGCGCGCCTCGTGCTCGTCGAGGCCCAATTCCATGAGGCATAGAACCTTCGTGTCGCAATCGGGAAAGACATGCGGTCCGCCTGCGTAAACATTTGTCCAGTGCTTGGCCGTCACCTGGAATACGTCTGGCTTGGCCTTGAACTGGTAGGCGATGCACACATCCTGCGGATCATCTGGCTGGGCGGCGGAGAGCAGCGCCTGGAGCGAGAGCAGCACCGTGCGCAATGTCATCGCAGCAGCCCAATTGTCCTTCAGTATGTCCCGGCAGATGGCACCCGACGCGGCCGAAATGTTCGGATGCCAGATGCGTGTCGTGAAGCGTACCGTGGGCGGACTAAACGGATATGTGGCCGGCACCTTGATCTCCAGCGCAAACCGCCCGCCCTCGTAGGGTGTGTCGCGCGGACCCTTTATCTCGCCGCGCAAGTTCGTCCAGTTGTCGTTGATGACTTCGAGCTTGATCATGCCCTGGACAAAATCGTCGCCCCGCATGACCTCCTTCAGTTCGCGCTTGATGCGCAATATCGACATGTTTGCCATTCTTCGACTTGTTCGGTTCTGGTTGCAAGTGTAGAATATTTCTAGTGTGTTCGCGCGGCTGGTTGGGTGCTGCTTATGCTAGGGTTTTGCTCTTTCTCTAGCTCTTTTTTTTTTTTTTTTTTATATATGTGAGGTAAATGTTCTTGTATAAGGCGTGTTATTTAAGGCGTAAGGAACATTTGTTTATGTTGGTATTAAAAAATTTTATTGAAATGTTTTTGAAAGAATTGTAACTAAGCAGCACACAAAAAAAAAGCTAAACCCTTAATAAACTGACGAACAAAACAGATGCTTACTTGTAGACAACCAAAAAACTCGACTAAAGGACTAAAAAACGGCGCATAAAAATACCAGAAAACGGCGAAGTTAGTTAGTCGAATGGACACTGGCCGACGGTTCGACCTCTTTTTGTTTCTAGAAAATTTCAATAATTACTTCCCAAGCTGTCTTCCTTTCAGTTGCGCACTTGTTGTTCCTTGTCAGCTACCTAACTGCGCTTACCTGTTGCCGACGCTCATTAGAAAGGCGCTGACGTGGTCATAACACTATATTATTTTTAAGATGCTAGCGAAAAAAGGTTGATGAAAAGAATTTATCTATTTTTTGCTAGCTGTTTAGAGGAGTGATTTATTTATGACACGAAATGAAGGGAATTTGACTGCGCCAAGAGTTAGATGTTTGTAAAAAATAGTGGACTTAAGCACTACGTAATAATACAAAATAATTTCGAGGTTCATTAAATTGTCTGGGCAATAAGCAACCAAATGTGTGCAAGTGCCGAATCCCATGACTTATCACAATTTTTGCTTAGGCTTATGCTGAAGCGCACATTTTTAAGGAGCATAATCATGTTGTCTAAAGTAGAAATTTTCATTAAGTTGAACCCAATTTAAAGAAGTGGAAATATGCATTTTACAGCTTGAAAAATGTAACAAGTAAAATGTCAACTATGTCATCGATAAGATCACATCTAAAAGTGACCATCTTCAAATGTACTTTTAAAGCGGAATATAATAAAACTAATTTCAAAACAAGAGAACTTTCAATAGTTTCTATTTTTATATATATATATAATAACTTTCAAACGAGAACTTCATTTAGTTTTGAACCAGGGCTGCAAACCCATAATTAGCTCTGGTTCGGATCACAGTTCAAACCAACTCCCTGCTTTGAGGTTCGGAATGTGAATCTGGTTTTTCATATACACGAACCAAGCACAAGCCAGGGCTTGTCATATATATTTAAAATTTTAACTGTTTAATTTAAGCGATTTCTTTTTTTTTTTTGAGATTTCACAGTGCTCTTCATGCTTAAAACACCCTGCAACTCTATGGAAACACCCTTCGAGTTTTATCAATAATCAGGAACATAGTGGCATGAGGCCTGGCAATTAAAGCCTGACAAAACAGCTTCAAATTAACAGATCAGTGTGGGTTTTAAAATGTTCACTTCAACAATGTGGCGCTGCCATAAGTAGAAAGGATAAGAATAACAAGGGATGAAAGAATTTTCTTATCTAAGATAATATAAGATTAGATAAGAATATATAAGTATGAAATGGAGCGAGTGAAATGTAATTTAGCTGTAAGTCGAATTTAACTGCTTGTCAACCAAAAAGAACTTTGACATAAACACGGCCAAAATGAGGCCTGAAGTGTGTGCAAGTTGGGGGAGGGACATTGCCTAGCAAATTGGAGCCAAGCCAATGGAGTATTGTTTTGTGGCTGGTGACAAATACGCTGCTAGGCAGAAGCGTTCAACAACACACAACTAACACACATACACACACACTGACACTGACACTGTGGGACATAAATTTGCTGCGGCATTGCTCACGGTGAAACACACCCAATCACTTGTTACACGCTCGAGTTTCTGCTTCCCTTTGTATTGCGTTTTGTCAGGCTTGTTTTCTTTTTGTCTCCCTCGTTCTGCTTGTATGTTGACTCGCTATTTCTCGTAACTCGTATCTCGTATATCTTGACAACTGGCGCACTGTGCGTATGCGTATTTTTAATTACTAGCCGAGGCATTGTTCATACGCTGCGTGTGACAAATCAACAGGATATGCTGGCGGGGAGCCATGTCTTATTGCTGTCACGGCCATTTGTTGCGTGCCAGCCACCCCTCCACCACACACAGCAACACACTGGTTACCCGTACCCCACACCCCCGACACCCCCACACCGCGCAGCTCGCACTCCTCCCTGGGCCCATTAAGCGCCGAGAAACGCCATTTTTGCTGCTGTTATTGTTGGCCCCGTTTTCATGCACATTTATCGTGATTAGCTATTAATTGATAATAATTAACTTAAGCACATGCCACAGATGTTTGCCTCAGCAGCAGCAGCAGCAGCAGCAACAACCACAACTAAAAGCCATATTAACAGCATTTGCGTTTGGAGATTTGCTGCCTGGCTGCGGCCGCCAATTGATATGAACATTTGTTATTGCCGCCTCTACTTAATTTCTTCTTACTCCCGACTACCCAATCGCCCATACACGCCCACTACTGGAGCCTCCTTTTGCTTTGTTTGCATTAACATTTTGTAAGCAATAAGAAATATTTTTCATTTATTTAATTTACATTTCTTTAAGCTCCACTTTAACTCCTCATGCTGTGACTTTCACCACCAGCTATGGCAATAATTGTAATACCGAATGCCAGGCTTGTGAAAATTGTTAACCTACTTTTGGATAAGTAAAATAACTAACTATTTTATTACAAGAGAATGGTAGTACTTTAGATTTTGACAGTACTAATACGCTCTTAAATATAAGATTTAAACGAGTCATAAGAGGTAGCCATATAACATATTCAAATTGAATAGAATAATATTAATAATATTAATATTTTTTTAGATTTAATTATTTGTAGTATAATATTCATTCTTATTAGTATAATTATTATTAGCATTATTATTAGTAATATTAGTTACATGATTAATGATTAAAAATTTTATATATGTATTATAATTCAATTTAATCTGTATTATTATTATTTGAATTATAATTAATGTTATTTATATATTATTATTAATATTAATAGCATTATTTTTTATTATTAATAATGTTTATATTATTATACTTGTCAAACCAATATAATGTATATTTTATTATAAAAAAATAAAAAAATAACAATTCTAATCAACTTTATTTTGTGTTTTTTTTTAATTGCATCAATAAATACACACTGCTGTTTGCAAAATATTTATAACACATATTAAGCATTTAATATATAGGAATATGAAAACCATTAAAATCATTCAAACATTGATACTTACATTGCGCGCCTTGGAATTTACTTCAAATCTGAATCGATCTCCGAGCTTCCATTATGCTGGCTCATAGGTACGATTTTTGCCATATATTTCTTATGATTATCAAATACTCACTTATTAACACTTATTTATATACAAAAAAAAATATACAAAAAAAAAAAAAAAGCAACTAACACAAAGCGCGAGTTTGAAACCAGAGAAAAAAAAGTTTATAATTGCCGACGGGTATTTAGAAAACTTAATTAATTTTTTATATACTGTGCACGCAGCTTGTGATGGAATTGATTGTGATTTTGCTTTGATTGATGAAATGTCGAATTTTGTAACGATTTTCCGAAACACTTTTGAATATGGTTTTTTTGAATTTGGATCTGTCAATGGAGTTTTTTCTGGTTTATTGTTTTTTTTATTAGTTTTTGTTGGGGGTTTTTTTTTCTATTTTTTTTTTTGTTTGGATATTTGTAGTTGAGATTTTTTTAGGTTGATAGTTCTGTTTATAGTTCTGTTGTTTATTGCGGCGATTGTGAGTTTGTGATGTTTGCTTGATTTGATGGCTGGTTGGCTGCTGCTGCGTGCTCCGTGCGGCACGTGCGAACACGTTCAGATTTCATAACCAACTGTCGAGTCTGGCTAACCAAGTGGCCGACAGGAGCCGCGACTGCCGACAGCTGCCGAGCCGAGTGCTGTGCCCGATTGGTGCGATGCCAACTCGAAAAGCTTTTCGAATTACCATCGGCCGATTTGCTCTCTCTTAAAAGATGCCGCCAACAAAAACAGAAACAACAGCAACAACAGCACGACTCGAGTAAAAGTAGCAACAATTTGAACAGGAACAAGAACAACAACAAAGAGCTACCCTTGGGCTTGACAGACTTCTGGGCGCTGTTGCTGTTGCGCCTCGGACAGGTCAGCATTGTCAACAACTTTGGGCCATTGGCTGATAAGCGAATCGCCTGCGCTCTCTTAAGCTGCACCCACCAGCGGGCTCTCTCTCTCTCTCCCTCTCCCTATCTCTTTCCCTATTCCTCAGCCTGTCTCGCTCTGTTTCATGGCTAACGCTCTCTTTTGGCCCGAATCGTAGCACACTTCTGGAAGAGTGGCAACTCTTGTAGCACTTTAAGTGAAACGCGTATTAAAGCGAATGGCGTTGCGCGCTGCCAGTTGGCGGCACTTGTGGCAAGAATGCCTCAAGTGTTGCACAGGCATAAAACTTTGACCATTAGTCGCATTAATGTGCCGCGCAGCAAATTCGTCAGCTGGTCAGTGGTGCATTGATTGTGTGGTGCCACCGCAAGGCGTTTCGTGTGGCTTATCGCAACTTCTATTGCCAACTTTTCCGCTGCCAACTCCAAAGTTCCACATTCCAAATTCCCAGTGTCCATTCACAATTCACCATTTTTTATTGTCCACTCGGATTTCAACTCCAAGACTAAGTGTGCCGTGTGCCTCGGTGGGCATTTCTATATTGTATTACGCTCTGCATTCAAGTACGATTTATGCAGTTTTTATACCCGGTCGTGCGAAAGCAAAAATGAACATTGACAAATGCATTTCCATTATTATTATTCATAATTAATATTTATCAGGAATCAGGAATGTTAAAAAAAAATATTTAACTCGCAATTTTCTTTATAAATACAAATGTGCGCACGCATTTTCGCCAACGGAAATACCTAATTTATGGGGATAACAACTTATCCATATAAATATGCAAAATAGCACAGAGTTCACAGTAGTATGTCTGTATGTATAATAATAAAAATAGAAACAGAAATTGAAGATAAATCTCCAATTCAAAACAAGTATTCCAAGAACTTTTCAAACTCCAAGATAAATATTATCAGTTGAATATATATGCATGAATATTTTGTGGAGGACCTCCACTGCACACGGGCTGCTAATAGCTCAAAATAAACTCTCAGAACAGAAAACATTAGAGACCCGAATCTGCGAGCGAGCCCGAAGCCACAGCCGTAGCCGCAGCCGCACCCAAGTCCAAGTGCGATGCCAAGTGTGACCCTTCCGCACGTATAACTTTAAGTGATTGTTTTAGGATTTGCATGCCAACTGTGACACACACTCACACACACGCACACTCGCACCATAACTTAAGGAAAACAGGTGCTGCCAACACTATGAAAGGACTTGGGCAGGCCAGCTCGTGGGCGATTCGAAACGCAGCCGGCAGCAGGGGCAGCCAGCTAAAGGCAGCCTCCTGCTATTAGCTTGGCGGAATGCAAAAATTTATGCGCCGCACTTGAGGCCGTAAGTGCTGTCAACAAGCGCTGCACGACCCAAGACCAAGCGCCCCCCCTCCCCCTCTGCCACCTTGTTGCCCATACAAGCGCTGACCGTCAGCTATTGCCGCCGGAGACGCGAGTGACACATGTTACTCCAAGTGCTCCGGCGGGGCCCGCAGCCTGCGCCGGCACTCATGTGGCAAGGAGCTGGGAGCCACAATGACATATTGTATCCACAGGCGGACGTGCCTTGTGTGCCAACTAAGAAAGTTTTCTTGCCCTCTCCCCCACACACACACCCGCACACACACACACCCCGGTCCATAATAGCCTGCTGTTGTTGTTGTTGTTGTTCTCGGTGTCACTTGGCTTGTTTACGGCCGCGTCCGTCGCACGTTGCTGGGGCGTGGACTTTGGTTTCGGTTTTTATGCGGCTCACACACATAAATTATACGAAAGACATATTAGTTGGTTGATTTTGATAGTGGCCAAACTTCTGCTAAGCAGTAAAAACTGAGCCCAAAAGCGAATCACATGATGAGACCCCCCCCCCCACCGTACCCTCGCACATTGGCTGGAGTTGGGGCTGTGAGGATTGCAGGTAAGCCAGCTGCAATTTGTGTCAGGCTAACTGCAGGAGCAGTGCACACAATCCTTATGAAATCCTACTGGCCTGCGCATACTCATAAGTTCTAATGCAATCGGACTTGGACTTGGCCGCAAATTACACAAATCACATTTAAGTTGCGGTCCGGAACTTTTGGCCACTGCACTGGCACAGAATCAATAAATTAAGCCCTGCTACCCCAAGGGGACATCATATTTCTATGCCAGGGGCTGGGATTAGATTGTTGGCAGGGAGCTTGAAGCAGAGTTTTGACCCGCCCGGGAGCGAAAAGTTTCAATAGGTCGCACAGACAGACGGACGGACAGACAGAAACACATCGCTGGCAGCGACCTTGAAAGCGCACATTTAACCCAGTAGCAATTCTCTATCTCTCCCCCTCTCTCTCTCTCTCTCTCGCTCTCGCTCTCGATCTCTCTCGGCCGCAGCTGCTCTGCGCCTGGCATTGTCATTGTGCATCCTAAAATTCGCACAAGTTTGGCACATTTGTCACTTCGGACATGGCGACAAAAAAATGTACCCAAACAACAACAACAACAAGTAAGAAAGCTCTCCTGACCAGCAGATACCCTGCGCCGAGAAGTAAACGGAATCAACGTTTACTATGCGAGAGCCTATATCTCTAATTTTATATCACTAGCTATAAAAGGCTTCAAGATGGAATCAAAAGAGCAAATCAGAAAATCGACATACAATTATCGATTTCGTAAAAACCGTGTGAGCTTTCGATCATCTGCAAAGAACTTAATGTTCGATCGAAGATCGGACCGACAGATAGACAGGCAGACGGACGGATATGGCTAGATCGACTAGGCTATTGATGGTGAACAAAAGTATTGAAGCTTTCGTATACTCTTCTTTACCCATTTTTAATTAAAGGGTGCAGGGTATACAAACACTACAGACTGAGTGCAATGAAATGTTGCAGACAACCCACACACGCACACACGCACACACTGAAATCACAGTCCTTCCACGTGTCGCACACCTCACCCTCAGCGCCTTTATCGCTCAATGTTAATAACTGCCACGGTCCAGCAGGCAGAGAAACAGAAGAACGGGCGGGAAAGAGCAAGGTGGAGGCGGAGGGGGCTTCTATTGGAGTGGATGGTAGGGGTGGGGGGTGATTGTTACAGCCATGCCATTAGTTCACCGCATTTTATAGCTTTGGTCTCGCTCGCATATGTGCAGCGTTATCTGCGCTGGCAAAGCGGCTCCTCCGGCACTCACACGCCCACGGGTCTCTCAATGGGCGTGTCAAAAGGTGCGTCGTCCCAACACGCCAACACAACAGGCAGCGGGAATAGCAGGTGTGACAGGTAGGAAGGGTTAACATGTGTGTGTATATGGCAGGACATCTTGCTGTTGTTGTTGTTGCTGCTGCTGCTGCTGCTGATGTTGTGCGTGCGCCAAGCAGAGGGCCAACTTTTTCAGGCAACTACAATAATTTAGTATAGTTCAAAAAAGTTCCACACCTGTCTACATCCGCATATTCGCACTGGCATCCACATAGCCACACATTCGCATCCGCATCCGCATGTGTGTGTCTAAAGTTTATTGGTAAAATTTTATTGCAGATTTTTGCGCTATACCAGCCAGACGATCCATTTTTGTGTGTGTGGCAAGCCCACAGACTGAAACCACGTCCTCAATACCCAATCTGCGTCCCGGCTACCGTTTTTGTGCGTCGTTGTCCTTGTCCTGGATCTGGGTCTGGGTCTGGGTCTGGGGAGTCGTGCCTCCTGCCTGCCGGGTCCTGAATTCTCGCTCGGCAGCGTCTTGTGAAAATATTTGGAAAAACTTTTGCAATTTATCTGTTTCATAGCCAGCGACGAAAAACGCAACGCCAAGGCCTTGTCCAAGTATCTTTAGCATCGCCTCAACCCACCTCCACCTGTCGCTGCCAGGCTGTGGCAGAAGCGCAGCTCCTTGCAGCACGCACACATCGACCGAAAATATATGTATGCAGCATATAAAAGAAGAAGGGTAAGACCAAAACGAGCGCCGCATGGAAAACCAATTGCAAAATGAATCGAGTTAAAGTAATTTGGCAGTAGACTGGACTCGCCCCTTGACCCTGCCCCCAAGCGGCACCTGCAGCCGACCAGCGTGCAGATGGGCACATATTGATAGGCAAGTGCTATGGACAAGGCGCAGCACGGCATCCGCTCTCAATCTAGATTGATCTGTGGCCGGAGATCGACCTGTCGAATTTGGCTTTGAGTAGACTGCTACACAAGTACTTTTCGAGGGTAAAAATAGTTATATCTAAATCAGCTCTGTTTGTCGACGAGTACAAATTATATATGTGCGTATATATCAAGGCTGCAAAGCCAACGAAAATAAAATGTTCTGCTTCGGCTCACAGTAAACAGGAGCTCCCTGCCTTAAGGTGCGGTTCGTGAACCTAGTTTTCCACATCCTTGAGCCCAGGTTCATGCCGAGTTTTCTCTCGTGTGACAGCAGCGCTTCATAATTTTGTTCCTCAGATTTATTTTGTTGCGGTTTCCAGGGCCCAAATGGTTTTTGGTTGGCTTTCGGTTAAGTCGCGGCTGTAGCTGAGGATTGTTGTCCGCTTATTCGCAGTGCCACGCCCAGCTGGCAACCGCAAGGCAAATGCGGCCAGAGGCAGGTCATAAAACCAGATGTTGCCAGCACAAAGCAGCGTGTGTATGTGTGTGTGTGCATGTGCACACTTTAACTCATTAGCGTGTAAAGAATCTTAACGCTTCAAAATGAATTAATTTTCATCCAATTTGATGTTGACACACACACACACACACGCGCGTTCACACACAGGAAATGACAGCAGCAAAGAGCTGCTCTTGGCTCTTCGTCTGGCTTCAGCATGCACCTGTTTGTTTGCCCCAGCCTATCCGCTGCCACGCCCACTAAACACTGTTGCTCCTGTGCGCCTCTTGGCAGCCTATAATTTTGATTATTTTATTTTATAGCTGCCGGCGACGCTTTTGCTTTGTGCGCTGGCTCAAAACTAAAGTCTGTCAGGCGCGCAAAGGCCTCTGTCTGCTCAGCGTGCGAGTGTGTGTGTGTGAGTGTGTATGCGTGTGTGTGTGTGTGTCTGTATTTAAATCCGATTTGAATAATTACAAATTTCAATTGTATGAAACCAACGGCAGCAGCAGCCGCCGCCGTCATGACATCCAGCAATATGACGCCATATGGAAATGGCAGTGCTCTGCCACACACACACACACACACACAGAGAGAGAGACACACACACACTTTGACTGTGGCACGCACATTTACCGTAGAATGGAAACAGCAGCGGCTGTCGCAGTCGCAGTTGCTGATTTTACAGTCGCTGGTCACAGGCAACGGCTTCTGTTTCTGCCGAGTTAAAGATAAGATTATTACCCGACACACACACACACCCAGACAGCCATGCACACCTATACACACCTCGCCTCGCTGTGCTTGGGAATTATTTTCGTCGGCGTCGCCTTTTGTTTGAGCTCCACTCTGCGGTCGCCTATTTGGTGGCATTGCTACGTGATACGTGAGAGTCGAGAGCTGCCAGCGCTTCGGCGCACACACATTGGGGCACTTACATTTTATTCATAATATTGAAATAATACCCGCACACTTGTGCACACTGTACTGCTGCTCGCGCCGCCAACAAAAGCCAACACTCGGTTAACCCAAACCATTTTTCCCTAGCAACGCTTTTCAAATTTCAGCCCAACATCGATTAACTCCGTGAATGCTTAAGGACCTATATATAGCGAGCAAATTGTATTTAAAGAAATTTTCCACAAAAATAAAAATTGCATCAAAAAACTCTTAAAGGTATAAGTGTGTATATATGTATATATGCTGATCTTCAAACTTCCAATAATCTTGTAGCTCATATTATTTTTAAAATTACATAAACAAACACGTTTTATACAATCGATCCACACTTGTGGAAGGGAGTTTCTAAAGCCCAACCTAAGAATAAATTTAAATGGCATAAAGTAACTACAGCAAAAACCACTACTGCATGTGCTCTGATCGCCAAACAGTCAGTTAATCAATCATTCAATCAGCCAGCCAGAACAAACATTTTTCAAATGTATATATCAATAATAATAAATGAAAAGTAAGCTTGCTGTACTTAATTGATTATTGGTAATTGTTGCAGTTGCTAAAACTCTTATTCGTGCATTGTCAATCAATCAATCAGTCTGTCATTAGCATTGTTGCGGCCAACGGTACGTATGGGCAATTTAAAGAGGAATAATTGGCAGACTGCTGCGCTAGGAAAATGATAATAATAATTATAATGGAAATAACGATTATAAATAAACTCACACACTCGTAACAACGAAAACAACAAGAACAACAAATTAAAAACCTAATAATTGCATAATTATAATTCCAACTAATGAGTTTTCAAGTAGATATCTTCATCTCCGAGCTCCGAGCTGAGCCAAATGCCTGGCCCTGCGTCTCTATCGCGTCGCTGTCGTTCTGACTTCCCAGTGGAGGGAGTTTTACGCCTATCTATGGTACATTTTTGTGGTATTTCTATTATGGGATCCGTTCCCAGAACTGTAACGGGGTGCATTGTGTATTTAGCATGCTTATCGCTTAATTGTGCGACGAGCAACCGAAACAAGAACAAAAATAACCGCCGACTGGCAACTGGCAATTGGCAACTGGCAACGTTTACCACACGAAATATACAAAACAAATACAAAATTTATCAAATTTTGCGCAGACAAACTTTGGAGTGTGTTTTTGCATTGAAGCTGCTGTAGCTGCTGATGAGTAAAGCATCAGGAAGCGGAGCAGGAGTAGAAACAGGAGCAGGAGCAGTAGAGGGAGGATTATCCAATGAACTAACACGAGTCTAAAATTTGGCAAAATAAACTAATAGGAAAGGCGAATGGGGCAAGGTACTTGCATGTGGAATACCCTGCCCCAAAAAAACACGTTCATATCAAATTGCTTTTTAAAAGTTATACAAAACTTAAATGTTATATCCATCTGTCTGGAATTAAGCTGCAGGCTTGCAACGGGCGGATAAATGGAATAGCTGGCTGTCTACACATTTTATAGCCACTGTGTCGCAAAGCATCTTTGACTATAAAGTATATTTCTCTATGCCCCCTTTTGATGATCTAACAGCAGCTTACTCAACACCGTCAGCACATGGCTGTGGGCAACTGTGGAAGTAGTACGTCCTAAAATGATTAGCTTGGGCCAGCCGTGGCCCTGATGGGACAATTGCTTTGTTCATTCGCAGGCAGTTACAGCAAAGTTTTCTAACGAGTTCAACTTGGGGCAGAGTCGCACAAGCTGATGCCACAACACGAAAGTCGCAACTGCCAAAATGGCGTCCAACGTGGGCTGGGCTAAGTTCTTAACCGCTTTAGCCAGTTGCTCCTCTCGCCAGCACCAGATCTTTTCGGGCGCTCATAAATCAGTTAAGAGGTAACAGGTATCAGTCAGCGACAGGCTTTTGTCTAGCCGCCCTTACGCCCAGCTGCCGCCCAACGGCCTAAAAATAAACTGTGTCCACACCCACAGGCAAACGGAAACTTTTGGGCGAACACTTCGAAATCGATGGATTCTTTAATGAGGAATGCAAATTCAGAGGCCTAAGGATATGAAACGTTGATAACTATTATTTTATGTATAGTACATGCATACATAATCACCATTGCGCCAATCAAAGAGCGACCTCCGGCTATTTGGGGTGTGGGCAAAGGAAAGGTGATTAAAAACAATGAAAAGGTCTTCTGAGCCAACGACTGTGGGACAATGTGAATGGTGAAAATGGTGCCGTGCGTTATGCTGCGTGGTGTGTACTCGTAATGCGCCGGGCCAGAACCGGATGACAGGAAGTGCGCATAATGAATTAGCGGGACGGAAGCGCACTAGAAAGCCAAAAGCCTGCCGTTTGAACCGTTAGAGCCCGCGACCTCTGATGAGCCGCACTTGAGGTGGACAGCGTCCATTGCCCGCGGATCGATGACAATGCCTATGGCGTCGCTTATAATGGGCGCCAGCTAACAATTAATGCATACGTACCATTTAGGGCTTGGGCCATCACGGGGCTCACTCACGTGGGACAAGCACACTCCACGCATTGCCAAATGGCTTTGGCATAAATAAGGAACAAAGCCACTGATTGAAATAGCCCAAATGGGTGCCCTCTTTCTACAAAGGCTTCTTGCAAACAGTAAATTTATGAATAGTTTTAAGCGCTTTGACGCCTGGGTCCTTATTCCACTTTGGCTTACCTCCTTGAAAATAAGTCGAAACGTGTACTCGGGACCAATAAATAGTGCTGCATTTTTAATATGTATGTATACTGCAGGAGTTTTACTGTTTTCTATATTTCCTCCCATTGCCAGAATATCGATTTTTAAAATGGGTTTCTCAGGCACAACTCGTTGATTATAATATCCATATTCAGCACATTTGGTATGTAGCTTCTTGGATAGTATATACAGATTACAAATATTCCATTATTGAGATACCCTTCTCTGATCTTTCCAAAATTAAAAAAAAAATACATATCATAAAGTTAATGTTAGGATAATGTGCTCTGGCACAATAGATGCACACCTCTTCACCTCTCCAAAACAGCATAAAAGCTTTATGGAAACGAAACAAACAAGCTTTATCTTTGAACTATCTGGCAACCATAACTTCCAAATTATGCCTGCTACTGATCGTCTTCCTGAGAAGATGATGCGCTATAATTGAACATTATGCAATTGGTATTTTAGTATATTGCGCATTCGGCTATCAATCATACTTATTTATATATATAAATACATATGCATGTGTATGTGTGTGTGTGTGAGTGTCTGCGGCTTGCTGGATTTGCTCATGCAAGAAATCAACATATCAAAATTAATTTCCCATGCATAAATAAGTAATATGAATGTCAATTTAATGCATACGGGAGCGAGAGGGGCTCCACATGAGCTCCATCATAGGACAACCACACACACACACAAACAGAAATACATGCACACACACGCATATAATGCGTAAATTAGTGTACGTGCGCGTGTGTGTGTGGGCCTCTGCTCTAGTAGGTGTAATTTTAATACCAACTGCCCTTTGCCATTAATAATTTTCTTTTTGTTAGGCCCATCACACACGCACACCCACAGGCTCTCGCCTATGCATTTTTGCACACACACATACATGCTTATGTGCATATGTATGCTTACGAAAAAAAAAGAGAAGAGAAGCCAATATCCCCAGCAAATTTCAGTGAATTATGGCAAATTACATTCTTATCGATTGGTCCATTTTTTCTCGTTTTTTTTTTATTTTTATTTTATTTTACTTTTTTTTTGTTCTTTCCACATGCGGACACGCTAGAAGACCCTCGGCATTGGTTTACTTTTTGCTTGCTGCCTTCCACCTCTGCTACCCGGTTCACCTTCGAATTACCGTATATAATAAACACGCCCCGCAACATATGAAAGGTGGTACATGGCATGCGTAAATATTGCCATCGGCATCGACATCGACAACGGCAACGGCATTGCCCTGGGCAGGTCATTAAACAGACACTTGGTGTTACCGGAAAGGCGGAATGCGAGCTGGGGCGATTGAAGTACTTGCATAATGCCAAATGCTGGGATAATTCGTTTACCTGCAAATTGACAGATCACTCAAGCACACACATTCCCCACATTATCATACATATGGCGTGTTTCGCAGGTTGAGCTTTCATTCCTGATGCGCACTGCAACTATCAAGAGCTGGACCCAACTAGAAGCTCCAGCCAGCAGCTTTCCTGTTTAAGAAATAGATAGTTTAATAAGGTGTTCGATATTAGGGAGTCTTAAGCCTTAGAACTATTTCCAGCAATGTTCAAATAAATGCCAAGTAAACTAAATATAATTTAAACTATAATTATTCTGATATAATGATACGTGCATAGAGCATTTAAGTAAAGGGAAGCGGTCTAAAGGATTTGTAAAACTAAAAAAATGCTTTAAATCTGAATAAAATAAATTAAATAAAAATAAAGCAAAATGTATGTAGCTTAGTTTCTCTAGCTTCCCCCTTGCAAGAAGTCTTTTAAAAAAATATCATACGACTCATAAATGGAAAGCCATTAATTATCTACAATTTTATAGGTAATGATTGTCATTGAGGGACTAGAATAAAATAGGATTTCCAAACTGCGCGGTAAGTGACTTGAGTTTTTGAGTGTCTGTTCTAGATGGATTCGGATAGATTTTATGTATATATTTTTTTTTGGATATTTGTGGAAGAAAGAAATAATTAATTCGAGAGCTAAAAAAGAAATTCAAAGAAGGGTAACAATTTGAACTCAAATATGACGAATGTGTTGGCAAGCCAAGATAAAAAATATATATGTTTTTTTTTGTCGCTTAACTAATTGTGTAAGACAATTTATGGCTGAAACTTTTTTCGAATTATTTAAAATTATTATTTTATTATGTACCAGCTTTTGAAGTACGGAAACTTAAGTCAGGTAGGATTTTTTTTGGGTTTATTTTTTTGATATTTCTTCAAACGTTTTTCAGTCATCGCATCCTATGCGATAACGCAAATTGCCAGCAATCCATTGACGTGAGCCGGGGAAGGCAGAATTATCTGCTTCGATTTACTGCGAGCGCATTTTGCCTACCCCCGCTCCCCCAGCGACACCTTAACTTGGGGCTGTCAAATGCTGCTTCAACACCAACAATGCCCAAGCCCCGAGCCCCTTGCTACGACACACCTCATGAGCCGCAGCGTCTGTTTCTGTCCCAGGCACCTATTCTTGGCGCTGGTAATAAGATAACCTTATTGCATATGTTTATATAACAGCCAAACGTGTGTGTGTGTGCGAGTGTGTGCGAGTGGGTGTGTGTGTGCGTGTGCAGTTGAAAATGAAACACCTCACAGCTGTTGGTGCTTAAAGACAACGCCGCCTTTCAAGGAAAAAAAGCCAAATATACTCAAAACCAACAGCCCACCTGCCAGCCACACCCACTGCCTAACGCCTGGCAGACAAAGTGGGGAAAGAGGCTTGGGGGCTTGGGGGCTGGGTGGCTGAGGGCTGTGGCTGTGGCTGTCGTATTTGTGCTCAGTGCTGCCTAATAATGCGATTGCCTTGTTATGGTTAAGCCATATAATGTAATGTGTTCGTGTGTGTGTTAGTATTTGTATTGCGTGTGTGTGTGCGAGTGTGCGAGGAGGATTCACAAATTCATTTTTATGATCATGTGAAATTTATTAATATTTATTGTTGTATTTGTTTGCCTTTGCCACACCATCGACTGCGGCTGCTTCTGGCGTTTTGCTTATTGTTTTTATATGTACTCCATAGCAGCAACAACAGCAACAACAACAAAGACAACAACAACAATAGTGGCAGCATTGTATCTTGTATCTATGTGCAACATTGTATCTGTAGCTGTCAATTGCAAGCAGCAGCAGCCACAGACCCCGTGAGCCAGGTCCACAGCCAAAGCCAGGCACGAACTGTGGATTGTTTGGGAGCTGTGTGTGTTTTGTTGTGTATGCGTGTGTGTGTGTGTGTGTGTGTGTGTGTGTGCTCCGCTTCTCGTTTTGCACGTGCATGAAATGCGCGTAAATACAAATTAAGACACAAGCCGGAGCTGCATACAGATAACCAACATCCACTCAAAGACTAAATTACCGAATATAACCATGAATGGTCGTCAATGCCGCGCAGCCGAGCACAAAAGGTGGCTCAATGCTTGGCCACATGCCAAACCGTGTCCCAATCAATCCTCACTTCTCGCTGACAATGTCGAACATCTGCACACGAGCCCAATGCAGTTGCGCTGCGTTTGCAAGATTTGCATTTATCGAATGCTAATTAAAATTGGCCCGATACCATTTTAATCTTCTTGTCGGCTCCAAACCGGAATTACAATTTTCATTTTGCTATGGTTCGACCACAAACTAGTTCAGTAGTCCCCCAAACAGACTGTAATTAAAAACTTTTAAAAATATTATTACAACATTTCACATTTGTATGCAAGTACATATATGTAAACTAAATAAACTAGATTTCATTTAAAATTGGTTTAATTTGCACGAAACAACGATCAAAAACAAAGATGTGAATAACCAGGTAATCGAAACAAGATTCGAAGCATGGCAATATGTTTTTGGGCATTGAATATTGACTATTTTTATTTGAAAAATTTTTTTATTTTGCATTCAAGTTAAATTCTCTGCTCTAAGCAGGGATCATAATGCAGCAATATGATGCAAATATAATATTATCTATGGTATATATGTATGTACATCTATTAAATCTCTGATAATTCGAATTATTCTCTTCTTCACGTTTAAATCACACTATGAAAAATGCAATATGCATTTCTATTTAAAGTACTTGAATCAAGCTTGTATGATAAGTACTAGACAAATTACCAACAGAGACAACTGTACAGCAGTAATCCGCATACGCGCCCCCCTCTGCCAACCCTCTGCTCTAGAGTACTTCACCCTAATTGGTGAGCGGATTTAAATGCTTATGCGAATTTAATTGGAGGCATCTTAGCTCAAGTCGTAGCTGCAAGAAATGCATTCTTAGCTACTTAGCTTCTATTTCAAGTATAGTTACTAAGCTCCACTGCAAACAACCACAGTCTCTCCCTCCCTTCCTCCCTCCCTCCGCCAATCCACACACGCACACTCAAAGCAACACTTAGTGCTTGCGCCTCTTCTCATAAGAACCTTTTCCGCTACTCTTTCGATGACGGCACGAAATCAAATCTCATGCAAATTATACGCCTTTTTACGCATTTACACAATGATAGTGTCAGGTGTGGCGCGGCGGGAGCGCTGGCCGGGGCAGGCACTGTGCCGATTTGTTTCTGGGTGCGGGTTGCGGGGTACGGGGTGCACAGTCCCTTTGTCATATTGCAAAACGTGTGCGTGGCGACGACAGCGGGTGGCAGAGCTTCGTTGAAATTTGCCTCCAATTGCTGCGAGCGCTACTCGAAAGCAGCGGCAACTATTGAGCTGGTGCGGCTATTTCAAAAATTTATAAAAATATTTGTTTTAAAATGAATTAAAAAATATTTTTAAATTTAATTCAAACATTTCAGAAAGAGGCATGTTTTGTGCTTCATATATTTTGAAGGTCTAAATGCGTATACCCTTCAGGTGTCAGTCACTTACAGGATATCAAGACAACAGCTGCTAAAAGGAATCGCGGCGTTGATGAAGCGTACTCGTCATGGCGTCATGAAAACGCCAGGAACAACAGACAGGGGGCAGGGGACATCAGCATTAACGTTGAGTGTTGGAAAATATGCCAATGTTCGCGGGCAACGCATGTGCTCCTGGCTGCCAACTCCTGTTTCGGTTCCTGTTACCGCCTCTGCCCGCCTCCCACTCCCGCTCGCACTCCACCCACGCTCGCTCCACACATGTCTCACGGTACGTTTTACATTTCATATCTGATTTTTGTGCGTGGAAATTTAATTTGTATTTCATCATACGAGTACTTGTCTGCCATATGCCGAGCGACGAGTGCCGTGCGCCGTGCGCCGAGCCCGTTATCCTGTCAGGTCCTGCCACACCACTCAGTCAGAGTAATGCAAAAAAAAATAAATAAAAATATGCCAGCAAAAATCTGAAAAAAATAAAAATAAATAAAAAACAAACGTTAAAAGCAAAATTCCACGGCAAACGAGCAATTGAACGGCTTTCGGGCGTGGCACACGCACACGCACACACTCACACACACACATAGACACAGCAAACAAATCGAGGGTAAATCGATTGTTTGCAATTCCCAGAATTTTCGGGGATTGTTGAAACTGTACCTCAACTACTAGAAAGAGATTATAAATATTATATACAAATTTTAAATGCATGTGAAATGCGAAATAACGCTTAATATAAAGTTTACATATGCAAACATATTTCTATACATCAGCTTTGCCTGATTGTTCGTTCATCCTTCAGTCTGTCAGCTAAAGACACGATATATATACATATAATTATACTCATTAAATATTCAATATTTTATATTAATATAGTTTCTATTACTATTCATATTTGTATTATATTTGACCTTGAACTTTGACTTTAAGGGCCTTCGGCAGGAACAATATCACATCCATCATATAGCTGAGTCTTTGCAACCGATCTCTTATTTTTTGAGTGGATGAAATCTTAAGAAACCACTTAAACAACTCTTCCATCAAGAACTACAAGTTTATTGATAACTCAACAATTGCGAACTATGTAAAAGCAACTGAAAAGAATAAAATAAACTGGTTAAGATTAACAGAAAATCTTATTTAACAAACAACAACTATGTTGATAATGTGGAATCGTTCGATCTGACCCTTATGCTTTATTCTCGAACGCATCTCGCCGGAAAGCCATGCATGCATATGTACCATAAATGTATTTGCACTCGTGCATGCGTAAAAAGTCGTGTTATGCTAAAGCACCAAAAACATGTTGCACTTATGATCGTTAAATTTGTGTTTTGTCACCGCAAGAAGGAGCGAGTGAGAGATAAAGGGAAAGAGGGAGAGAGAGAGAGAGAGAGAGAGGGAGGGAGAAAAGAAAGTGGCTAGCATCATTCATAATGAAAGCGCGAAATGTAGTTTATCAAGCTATTAGTCCGCCGAGGCATGCCAAGAATGAGGCAGACAGCTGGAGAGACAGAGTCCCAGTCAAAGTGCAAGATGCACTTAAGCGTGCACACACACACACACACACACACACAGAGAGAGAGAGAAAGGAAGACACACATGCAGTCCTACACACCCACACACGCACACACATCATGTGATGTGACAAATGCAAACAACAACAAAATGCAGCTGTGTGTGAAGTCATCAACTTGGCTGATGATAGCAAAGACTACAGCCTTGGCAGGAAGATTGCTGCCAGAAAACATTGCCAGGAGCTACTGCACCCAAGCCCCCCCCCCCCTCCATCACCCTCCCAGCCAAGTCTAGGCAACGCCCGGTTCCTGCTATGCTAGACAGCAGCTGCTGGCAGCGAAAATAATATAAATAACTTTAAGTACATTTGATTTTTCACAATTTTGTTGCAATTTGTTTTGGACGCAGCGCGACGAGTTGCTTTATGGTTGCAAATAAGAGAAGGTAAGGCAAATATAAATAAATTAAGCCAAGTATGCAGCTACAAATAAATGAAAATGAAAATGAAAACTCTTTGCCGGCACACGCAGCGTATGCGTTATTTGCAATTATCTGCACTGGCTGTGATTTGCGCAGCGCATATCTGCGTGCGGTATGCGTGTGTGTGCGAGTGTGCGCGTGTGTGTGTGTGTGCGCGCGCGTGTGCATCTGATTCGTGGTGTGCGCTCTGGCGTTTATTTTTCAATTTTTAATTAAAGATTCCATGCGTTTCCCTATAAATTATGCGTTAAATGTGCACGCAGCTAAGCTCATTTTGGTGTTGCGCCACGTTATGATTTACACACATGGATAACGCCAGTTTTATGGCATTTTTGGCAGCTGCCTTTAACGTACTTATAAATGAACATCAATTCAGCTTTAATCTGTTCAATCAAGTCCAAGCCACATTAAAGCTTCTGTCGCAAACAATTTTAATTCTAATGTTAAGCTTATTATTCGCATGTGTATTTCTTAACTCGGTTTTAGATGCTAGCAGTGTATATAGCTGAATATAGAGTAATATATTTTTTGCTAAACTACATAGATACATTAAGACACATTAATCTCGATAAATGATGATAAATAAGTCCGATTTTGGAAGGATTTGACACTTTGAACAATGCAATTTTCGATCATGAGCCCACATGTTTTTGATAATTTTTTGGAATATCTTGAATAAATAATATCCGATTTCTGAGAGACAACTTCTTACTATAGATTGGCATTCAAATTTGACCAAATAGCTAGGATCTACAAAGCAAGCAATTCTGTGGAGTTCCCGAGTCAAGCAAAACAACATGGTATCTTTCCAAGCCCGATAGAATTTGTTTAGTTATTCAAATCCTCATGGAGCTGACTCGTAATAAACTTATAATATAATTTTATGAAGATTAAATGTCTATCCGCCTAGTTAGATCAAAGCACTTGCTAAACTTACGCTTTAGTTAGTTTTTCATCGTCAAGCACAAATCGTGAAGTGTAACTTAAACGGAGTCCCTTTTCTGCAAAGTCTGTTTCCCTTATTTGGCGGCTCTGCTATCTGATTCGATTGCGCATAACCAGTCCGGAGCTTGGGCGTAACGGTAACAGTAACGGTAACGGCAGCTGACAAATCAACATATCAACCTGCTTCCGACGCCGACCCGCCCCCAAATGCCTGCCATTCGATTGGCACTCGTAAATCTCATCTCTGGTAATTTATGCCTATGTCAAAAAAAAAAAAAAGAAGAAGGGAGAAATGAAAAAAGGAAATATGCATTGATATTTTGATGCAAAGCAGTTGATTTAACAACTAGCAGCTGGCAAGGGGGCCGAGGGGACCGAGGGCAGCACAAAGTGTAAAGTTTTGCATGGGATGCGAAGACGCAAGTGAAATAAAAGAGGAAAACTGCCATGAAAATGCCAAAAGAAAATATGACGCTCATTTACATGCAGAAAAAGCAGAGAACAAAACACGAGCAGCGGAAGGAGAAGGAGGAGAAAGGAGGAGGAAGGCGGAGCCGAACGGAAGTCGAACGACTGTCAGGCAGCCAGACAGCTTGCATTTAGCATATTTGCCACTATCTGACGTTGGCTTTTGCCACTGCAGAATCCTTTATCCTTGGCACTTCATTGTGGTCGAGCTGGTCCTGCCACGGCCGGCGCAGGCGCGACTGACACTTGGACGGTGCTTGACTTGGAATTGGTGCTGGGTGCTCGGTGCTTGGGTCTTGGGATTTGGGATTTCCGTTTTACTTGAGACATCTTTGGGATCAGACATTGTAGCATATGTAAATCTGTGGTGGCTGCAGCCGTCTTTGGTGGGCGGTTCGGGCGTGCTCTGGGCGTCAGCTGCAACAAGATAAACGCCGCTACCTTGACAGAAGACTTCTCGTAACCCGTAACTATAACAACCATGTTCATAATATGCATAAAAGTATGCAACACTCCTGCATTGTGTGCGCGCCTGTGTGTGTGTGTGTGTGTTCGTGTGTGTGTGTGCTGTTTACATGTAAGCTACTTAAGTCCAAATCCTTTTTGTTATGTCATGTGGCATCGGTTCGATGGGGTTTGGGATTAAGTTTCGTTTTGCGTTTGCTTCAGCCTTCAGTTGTCCTAACAACTAGCCTACGGCTATTTTACATACTACCAACATCCCCTTCCCCCCTTGATCCACCTTCCGCTACTCTCACCATTGCATAAGCTGCCCCGGGTGAGGTCCATGTGTGCCTGCGTGCTTGAACAATAGATATCAGCGCACAAAGCTAAACAAAATCATTTATCGATTATGGGGGGTTATACAAGAAAAAAAAATAGGAGGAAGAAAAAAATGAAAGGGAAAAATCAACTGATTGGCGCTCGTTTGGCTCGTTTAAAAAGTGGACACGGGACGAACAGGATCTATTTACGGATTTGGTCGTTTGTACAGCGTTTGGTTATCTGGGTTAAATAAGAGTCCGCTCTTTGTTGCCAGCCATGCGGCCATCACATGTCAATTTGCCAGCTACATTTGCCCAGCCTCCCCATACTCCACTCCCGACTCCCGACTCCCCACTCTTCGCTCTTGCTCCTCGCCTGCAACCTCTGTATACGGCATAGTAAATCGAGTGCAGCCAAAAATGATTGTGCGTAGTTATGGATCTACTTCGTTAGACCCACATCTTGTGTGTAACTATAAAAGCATCAGCATTTCGAACAAAGAGTAAACAGAAATATTTACTTTCTAGCATTTCAGTGCAAATGAGGCGCGATCCTACTACGTGTTCTGAGAATATGCGGTTCAACCTCCTGGAAAGGGAATGTGTGCGACGGCTGTTGAGTAAGGGGATTTATTTGACAGAATATTCCTACTGCTTTATTATTTATAAGTTCGATATCCAGATTAACCGGATCCCTTACTAAGCCATTCGGAAACATCGGAGGGTTTCCAACAAGAATTCTTACAACTGAGTTGTTGGCAATATATTTACGCCCCAAAAATGTATGTTAACCTACGCTTACATTGAGAGTCTCATATTCTCATATCGAACAATATGTCGAGTGTCTTGCCGCATTTAAAGCTTTCTAAGATAGCCAATTGGTGGCTTGTTAAACAGGTATTACAGCCGCCTTTGACACCTTTAAAGTGAGCCTTACAGAAGAGGCAGAAGCTGAAGGAACTATTTGTCATTTGGGTACGTTATTTATTAAGAGCAGAAGACTGAGGACATTAGTGCAATCCAATTTAAACATTAAATTCAACCTTTAGTCCGTAATTACCTGCGACTTTTCACATACACTTGCAGACACATGCGTGTGCATAAATTCCAAAGTGGGGGACAGCTTTCGCCCCAGCCCGCCGCGTCGCAAATGTATCTGAGAGGCGAAGAGGCGGTTTATGCCTCGCCTACTGCTTGTGCGACATTAGAGAAATGTCCTTGTTGCTGGCAATGCGAATTAAATATTTGTTTAGAATATATCAACTCATATTTCTTACACGTCATTGTGCATGCGAGATTATCATTGTCATAAATCATACAACAATCTTTCCATAAATATTTACAAAAGGCAAAGCGCTCGCGCAGCTTTACACAGAGGCGCATCCACGGACGGATGGAATGGCGGGGATGAGCAGCCCCTTCCCCCTTGCCACGAGCATGGCGTATGGGAAGCTCTGGGGGCAACGGGTGACGGGCATATGCTGACGCGTTGCTTTCAAATGCAAAGTGCTTAAAAAATGTATCATTTTCTACTATGCATGGAAATGCAAGAGTCCGTAAACGTCTGAGTCCGTGTCCAGGTCTCTGTCGAGCTCTGGGTCTGGGTCTTGGTCTTTATTTGTGTCCCCAATTGAAACTGAAACTTCAATTGGAACTAGCTGCAAAGCTAACACACTCAGCTGTGTACGAGTGTGTGTGTGTGAAGCTTTAGCTTTTGCACCTGCCTGCTTGAAATTGTTTTCACTAAGTCACTCATCATGCGTGTCCTCCCGGCGAGCAAACGACTTGCAAGATGTTGAAAGGCCCACACACACACACACTCACACTCACATACGCACATACATGCACAGCCAGTGTAAGTAACGAGTGTGGTGGGCGTGGCATTGGCAGTGGCAGTGGCTGCAAGCTATTTTGTTACGCTGCTGTCATTCGTAGCTTATAGTTGATGAGGCGTGTTATGTGCATTTTATTTGCTTCCCAGCGCCACACGCCGCCGATCCTTCCACTAGGGTCTGGGCAACCCATTCATTCAATAAATCCATCTATCTATCCATGCGTGTGTGTGCGTGTGTGTCTGCGTGTGTGTCTGCGGGTTTCGTCGTGTGGTTCTGGGCGTTGCTCTAGCTGTTCCACAACGATACTTGCAAAATTGCATTTTGAGGTTTTTAGCTTCGATCAAGTCTGGTTCGACTTTGACTTGGTAGCTTTCATGCGAGGGAGAGAGAGAGAGGGAGAGAGAGACTGTATCAGCACTCACATCAGTGAAATAGCAAACATTATTCACTCACTCACGCATTCATTCACTCATGCACTCAATACTGTGTTGCCGCTTGGCAGCAGTCGCTAATGAGCAGCATCCTCGCCTGCAGATGCTTCATCAATTAATCACGCAGCAGGCAACGAAGTCAAGTCAAGCTCAAGTTGGGGGTTATTTAAAAAGCCAAATCCGTCAGAGATTCACCGCTCACCTTACACTTGAACACCGCTTTATATCAATTTATAATCTCTCCTTTGACTTGTTGAAACATCGCAGCCGACTGCAAGCCAAACATAAGCGATTCGAATATCGGGTTCACATTGGAGTCAAAATTGGTAATTATTTTATATATTAAACTAGCGGGTATAACCCGGCCTTGCCCGTGGCACGTATGTTATAAAATCAATGTTCACAAACAAATTTGAAATGATTTTGAACTGATCGGACGGTAAACAAATAACTTTCCTACAAACGTTTTCCGCCAATTTACCACTGTTGCGAGTGGAATTTCCCAATTCACTGAAACACGTATTCATAACATTCTTATGTAGAGCTTTGAAACTAAGTTTGAAGCAAATCGGACACAATTTAAAACTTCGCACAAAAAATCTTTGAGTCGCATTCCACCCGAAAAAGTTTGGATTCTGCAAAAAGTGTGAAACACGTCTCAAATGATTTTTCTTATAAATCTTTGGAAACGAATTTGAGCGCGAAACGTCACCCACCAAATTTTTTACCTCCATTTCCACCAAGGAGGAACGGATTTTCCTAAAAGTGTGAAACACCCCTCAAATGAATTTGAACAAAGATCTTTGAAAATAAGTTTGAGGCCGATCGGATGGTAAACAAAAAGTTACATACAAACGTTTTTCGCGATTTTTCCACACTTGCGGGTGGAATTTCCCGAAACCCCGTCTTAACGTGCACCTACATCACATAAGGTAGCTACAGTGAAAATTTCAGCTTCCTAGCTCTTACGGTTTGGGCTGTGCGTTGATCACCAATCAGTCAGTCAGTCAGTCAGTCATTCAGTCAGTCAGTCAGGACAAACAGTTATATATATACAGATTTATAATTATCAACAAAAGATAAGGCATAAGCAAAATAAAGGAGCAGCTTGTCAGTAGATCCAAGAATCTCCCTCCCGATTATATCAACAACGGACTTTGCGCCAAGCAGATGTTTTAAGTTCATAGGTAGAAAATGGGCGGAAATATGTAAAATTCAATTTTTTGCTTTATAATCGATTTCATACTAATTTTTATAAATTCATGCAAGATAATTTAAAATTAAAATCTTAACAAAACCCATTAATAATCTTGGTTTCAGTTAACTTTGTGAAATTGGGCACTTTGAAATTGGGATATTAAAGAATTAATGGAATGCAATCTGTACTTAAGCAAGAATAGATCTGTCTTGTGTGCTTGGCTGATGATAAACATATCTTCGGACTTCGGACTTTGATTAGGTGCCAAGTAGACGGATATTTAAAACAATAAAGTTGCATGCAACACTCTGTCTCTCTCTCTCTCTCTCGCTCTCTTTCTCGCCTTTTCTCAACTGCACGGTCTAAGCCCATAAAAGGTATGAGTAACAAAACGCAAACAAATCTGATTTCCATTCTATAGCCAGCCGCAGCTGGAGTTTGCCATCCATTAGCAGAAAGAAAAAAAAACGTTCTGCCTACGACTGAAATGGCTAAGAGCAGGCGCTGCATTGCATGAAAATGAGCTCAAGTGGCGAAGCATTCGCATTCGAGACTAGCAGGACACACGTGCCGCACCTGCCACCGCCTGCCGCTTGCCACCTATGCCGGCTTATGGCCAACAAGCCCAGCCACCTGGTACAGATTTTGCTTCAGATTCAGGTACTGTTCCGCCTCCCCTCCTGTTGTTTGCTCAGGTGCTGATGTCCAGTTGTGATTTCTCTACTGACAAAACGAGCGAAAAGCATGCAGAAAAAGAATCGAAAAATGAAACAAGGTAACAGCAACAGTCGGACGGACAAAGTCGACAAGGATAACGCATTTCATTCTCGGCTTCATATCAATTTTTAATTCATGTTTCGTTTTGCCGCACGCTTACGCTATTTTCCAGCTACAGCTTCGGCGGATTTTCCGCCGTTTTATCTCCATCTCAACATCAACCTGATTGTGATATTAAATTTTGTGCATTAATTATCGAGGCCATATCCACCCGTCAGCGAAAAACTAGTTCGATTTCGAGAGCCCAACAAATTTTTGGTTATTTGGCTAGAAAAACAGCTATTATCCGTAGGCCCTGGTCCATAATATGCGGCTGCTGTTCTCCTCCATTTCAGCCAAATACGCTGGCATTTCTGCAGTTGAAGGAATTTTGGACTCCGAAAATTCGTTCGCAGTTAATTGCTGTATACTATTTAAAGGTGCAGCTTTTCGAGCTACCTTGTAGTTAAGGATACATTTCAGAGTACTGCTTCATTAAAAGATACACCTGCCCATACAGATACACATAGAGAAATTAAGGAGTACAAAAATAAGAATAATGGTTTCTAAATTTCGATTTTTATCTCGTATGTAAATGTATCCGAAAGTGTATCTGCAAGTGGTCATAAATGTATATATATACCTATTATCTGTTTATGAATCTGTGTATGTAAATGTATCTGTATCTTAAAATGTATCAGCCAATTTATCTGTATCTGTATTTGTACCTGTATCTGCATCTGTATCTGATCTGTATCTGTATCTGTAGCAATTAATCTATCTATATACTTATATTATAACTGTATTGGACCTAAATTGGTTAAATGATCTGTATCTGTAGAAGTACCTGTATAGGTGAATGTATATCCGACCATTTGTAAATGCACATCTATAAATTTCTTTTTCTATATTTGTCCCTCTCTGTTTCTGTACCTCTCGCTATATCTTTATTTATCTGTATTTTTTGTATGTGTATCTGTATTATTATCCCACCGTGTGCACAGAAACCCGTCTGGCATCTTTCAACACAAGTTGAGAGTCTTGTTGCGCTGTCAGTCTTCAGACTGTTGTCGGCTGATGTTTATGCAAATAGGCAAATACACACAGCTTATACAAAAGGCAGCACACAGTCAAGGCTGAGGGGGCTGGGGGGAGTAGCGAGTCGGAGAGAAGATCGAACTGCGAACTGCGAACTGCCAACTACCAAATGCTCAACCAGGCTCGTAATTCGTGCTCGTATATGTTGCTCCGGCTGAGAAGTTATGATGCCTTTGCTGCCATATCTGAATTGGTGGCATCAAATTCGAAATACAAAATCCCCGCTTGTTGGCTACTGTTGGCACGTGCAAGCCGATGCGCCCACAAGGAGGCGCCCAAAGGGGCGCCCAAGGCGGCGACAGTAAAGCGGTGAAACGGTTGCACGCCCACGTCAACTTGGAGTCGGGGATTTGCTTCAATTTTGCATGTGACTGCCACCTTTCACCTCAAATTGAGTTGATTGTCGACATTCAGAACGTGGCCAGACATTGTTCAAATGCTTCCAATTGTGGATTTGCTGTTGTTGTTGTCGATGTTGTCGCTGTTATTGTTGTTGTTATTGCGGCTGTGTGTGGTTTGTGATTCTGATTCTGTTATTTTGTCATGCCGTCTCCACGTGCCCCACATATTCGCCTATTCGCGCATATTTGCACAAGTTGGAGCTGGCCACGCCTCTGTCGCCGCATTTCCGTGTGCTCATTGAGTTCACCATGGGCTTGGCTGCATTTTTTGCGCTGGCTTAACGCAGCCTGAAATTGTCGAGGCATTTCTTTTATTTCCCAAAAAGCAATATATAAAAAAAAAATGTAAGAAGCGTGAAAAATGGTATTTTCTTTCCTCACAACTGCAGCGAAACTGGCCTGCTGACAACTCTCTGATCCCAACTAGCTTTGTTTTGTCGGACGCTTGTCGGATAAGTCTTTTTAGGTGTAATAGCCGGCTAGGCAGTTATAGAGTTTCGGATTCCATTTAGAGTATATTCAGCTAACAGATTCTTAATATTATTTAATGTTCATCTGGCCATCAGCTTGAATTAGGGCTCCCTTTATCAGCGGCCGGGCATTCGGTCCCGTGTTAAAAACTTTGACGTTGCTTCCACAACTTTTCAGCTGTTTGATCTCATTTTGAACTTATTCGATGTGTGCTGTCAGCGGATGAAAAAACCACAAGGTTCGTGCCAGGGCAGCCATAACTTAAAATGGTGACATTGAAGCGCACTTCCGTGTCAACCGCACACACACGCACACCAAGTGCTCGACAGATGTCCCTCATCAATTCGCACCTTAAAAAAACAAACAACAAACGAGCACAACAGTCATACAAAAAAAAAAAACAACAACAACTGAATAGTCATTAAAAAAGAAAATATTATGGAATAAAAAACAATTATGAAAAGGTCAAAACAAATGAGAGAAAATAAACAGCAAAAATCAATAGACAAAAGGCGACAAATTGAGGGACAGCCATTCGCCAGGCTAGGCTGGCTGGGCTGGGCTGGGCTGGGCTGGCCACGCCCAATTTGAGGCGAGCTGCAAATTCAAGCGAATTAAGTCATTTAAACTTTTGCAGCGTGTGATTTTTCTTTCCGGCATAATATCAAGGCCCATGCAAGAGCAACAGCAACAGCAATAACAATAACAAACAAGACGGAAATGTCTGGGGCCGAGAAATTTTATTTATGGCGACTTTATGCGCATTCATCATCCAGGAATGTTTCTCCTGTGTGCTCATTCGCGTGTGTGTGTGTGTGTGTGTCGACATAGCGACTGTGTGCGTGTGTGTGCAAAGCTACTTAACTTGCGTGTGTGTTGCGTACGTGGTCATGTGTGAGAGCGTGAGCTTCACATGAGCAACACGCGCACTTGACATTTATGTGCGAAACGCAACTGAAGCCGCCTTCATTCGAACCACCCAACCCCACCCAAACCACCCAACCCACCCACCCACGCGCACAGCTCCCCAGCATTCAGTGTGTGTGTGTGTGTGTGTGTGTGTCCACTACGGTCAACGATGCCAACCAATATTTTTCACATTTTACTCACGAACGCAACCACAACAATAAAAACAATAAGAATGAGAAACTAGCCACGGCGTACCGCATATCAAATACCCTTTCGGACACAAGCGCATTCACACGCATTATATATATTAGTCAGCCGATCTAGAATTAGCTTAAGCGTGTCATGAAACTAAGCATATGTATATATTTGTATTCCATTTTTCTATACACAACACCAAAGTGTGCCTCCCTTTCAATGCGCCCTTTTATTAGGGTATCAAGCCGAGGGGCTTTCGTGAAAATTAAAATTTATGTTACAAATTAGGTACAATTTTCAATAACAAGCTGTAAAAGGTTATAGTTATAATAACTATCGATGACATCCTTATCGTTTTTCGAAAAACCAGAACGAATCAACTGGCCAATATTCAATGGCTCGTTTTCACCTTTATTCCACACTTTCCGTTCGCTTCGCTGTTTATACTAGTGTCTAGAAACTTAGTGAGTCCAGAAGAGGCAAAAACTGGGAAGAAACTAACACGACTTAGTAGACAAATGGGATGATTCGAACCCGAAAAATAATTATTTTTAACGAGAATACTAACTTTATGAATATTTCATCCATTTTGTTTTAAATCATACGCATAAAAACTATTCTGTGAAATCAATAAATCTGCATTTAACTATAATCGTAGAAGTATATATTGTAGACTCTCCTCTGGTATTTTAGCCAGAAAAGATACCTACTGTCAGAATCAGAAAATGTTCCAAGAATTTTTGTGTTTTTTCAACAATGAAAACATATTACAGCTAAAGGATTTTTCGATGGTGCCCAACTCTTAAATTTGAATTAATATTTAATAGAAATGTGGAATAGCCCAATCTTTTTTCCACAGAAGTCATATCAAAATATAAAAATACCATATCAAAATAAAAATTTGAATATAGAAATATATGAGAGGGTAACTTGAGGTCAATAAGCGCTGTGTTTGCTTATTGCGACATATTCTATTGCTGCCTTCTATGATGTATTTGTTGCAATTAAGTCGTCGCGGCGTCGTAAATTGGCATTGGCCAAGACGATATGTCAGTCCCGCATCTATAATTGCACTTGCCAATTGCCGGAAGTGAGATCAGCCGAATGCACTCGATAAAGCGCCTTTCTGGCGAATGGCAAAAATACTTATATATATATAAAAGAAAGCCAATCGCTAATGTGAAATTTGATTAGCATGCGGTATGTTCCCGTCTTGTCGCCTCGCTTGCCGCCTCGCTTACCCCCCTCTCCATCATTCACACACACACACACACTCACTGGCTCTCTCGCTCGCAATCGCTTTGTGTGCGTGTTTTTGGCTTGTCAAAAAAGTTCCCTTCAGTTCGTTGCCAACCAATTTCCTGGCCCTCCTCCTGCGCCACAACCTGGTAATTGCATTTAAAAAGAGAAAAGCCAATGCAAAGAGAAAGCGAAGGCCTTGCCTCTTTTAAGCCAAAAGAGAAAGAGAAAGAGAAAGAGGGAGAGTGAGCGAGAAAGAGAGTGAGAGTGAGAGAGAGAGAGGGCGAGTGCGACTCGGAACTGCTTCGGCTCCTGTTCGAAATTCGAATTTCGAAATGTGTGAATTTGTTTATAACACAAAACGTGAGCGAAACATACTGGGATGCTGTGAGCGTGTGCATGTGGTTGTGTGTGTGTGTGTGTGTTGTACTGGCCGCCATTTCATTATTTTGCTGCTTTAAAGCAATGGCAACTATACTGAAGACAGCAAAATGTATTGCATACTTATGGGAGTTGCTTGAAAGTTTCTTTTCCTTCACGGAACGTCACATAATTCGTTCTCGTCGACGGCGCAGGGGCCGCGGAGAGGCCTAAAGATGTGGCTGCAGCCGAGGCAAGCTGCCAGCGTTATTTTAAATATATGTTTATTTGCTGAGGACGTAAGATTGAACATCATTTGTTAGTTAATCGTAAGTATTTACTCAAATTTTTATTTCGCTTGCAAAGCATAACAGAAATTAATTGGGCATATGAATATTACACAGATTTCTTTCTTTGCCGGATTTCTTTCTTTATTTCGAGGAAGAAAAATAATATTTACAGGGGGGTGCAGATGAATGCACAGCTCAAAATATATTTTAAAGTTAACTTATTTTATGTAAGCTTGACTTTCCTCGTTTTCGTCTCTATAAAACTGTATGACTCCAATCTAAATTAGCCAAAACTTACTTCAGCCAGCCAAATAACATGCATTAAATTGAAGTATTTTCCTGATTAGATGAGTTTTTCATAGATGTACTTCACTTTTTTTACAAACATTTTTTGTTATTTCAATTTACTCGCTTCGATCGACTTTCTATTTTCTGTTGAGTTTTAGCTATAGTTGACTCAAATGCACGTATGATATCAAAAATTAAAAAACAAAATATCTCACCATTGTTTAATAGAATTTTTAATTTATGCATATAAGCCTCATTATTTTGCCAATGAGTGTAAATGTGTGAACTCTTAAATTTAAATCGGGCTATGAATTCTTGTAGAGCATGGTAAATATCTCAAATTTGCTAATTGAAACTCTGTAGATAAGGCAACTTAGACAAGTGTTTCCGCGTTTTTCAGTTTTTCCTCTCGAGAATGGGAGGCTTTGTGAAAATGCGCTAAACTGCAAAGTTCTACTACTGCGAGAAAGTGTTTATTGGTTATCGATAGGAAATAAGGTGAACAGCTGATTGGCTTTTGTTTACATTTTGGTTGTTGGTTTTTTATGTGGTATGAATCTCAAAGTTTGCAAACAATGTATGGAAACGAGTGGTAAAAGAAAATTGTTGACCTCGCGGCTGACAGTTTCAGGCTTGTTACGTTTTAGCTGACGGAGTTGCTAGGCAAACAAAGTATCGATAGAGCAGACTGGCAACAAAGTTAACTGGTCACGAGGTTGAATCATATACAACTGTCAGAAACAAAAAAAATATGAAATTATGTTGAAATACTGGGTGCCGTGCGCCGTGGTCGCCATCAAGGCGCTTATGTTTATCATCGACATTATAACACTTCCGGTATATTTTGTATTGCAGGCGCCGTGGAAGCGTGGACAGGAAGCGAAGCGCATGAAGGCAAGGATCATTAAGACTGAGAAGACTGAGCTAACATATCGGACAACGGAGCCGCCACGGTCTGTGCATGTGAAGATGCTCCAGGAGAACATCGATACGCTGGAGAAGGTCTTCACTTACGTGGCCAAAACGTATCAGAGCAAGCGCTGCCTGGGCACGCGCCAGATACTCAGCGAGGAGGACGAGCCGCAGCCAAACGGACGCATCTTCAAGAAATACAACTTGGGCGAATACAAATGGAAAAGTTTCCTCGAAGCCGAGCGCCTGGCGGCCAGTTTTGGCCGTGGCCTGCGGGCACTGGGCCAGTCGCCACACCAAAATATTGTCATCTTTGCCGAGACGCGCGAGGAGTGGATGATCGCCGCCCAGGGCTGCTTCAAGCAGTCCATGCCCATTGTCACCGTCTACGCCACACTTGGCGACGATGGCATCGCCCACTGCATCGCGGAAACGGAAGTGACCACCGTCATCACCTCCCACGACCTGCTGCCCAAGTTCAGGACACTGCTCACCAAATGCCCCAATGTCAACACGATTATCTACATGGAGGACCAGCTGCACAAGACCGACATAGCCGATCTTAAGGAATGTGCCAGTGTCAAGATAATGCCCTTCTCCAAGGTCATCAAAAATGGCAGTGTCCTCAAATGCGGTAGGTTTAAAATGGCAAATATCAAACTGTGCAAATCACATATAGACTAGTTGTAAAGATTATTAGTAAAGAAATAGAAATGTGAAAGTATGCAACCAAAAAATATATAAATTGACTCAACTATACAAATGAAATAGGTATTATGTAGGTTAAAGAACAGGTATATATAGATTTAAAAAAAAACTAAGTATAGATAAAGTACAAAATATATGTATATAGATTGGTATCATGTAGATAACAGGGATATGTATTATGTGGATGAAAAAGTGACCAAAAGTAAATAGATTGACTTTTTCTCATGGGTTAAGAAATAAAATAGGTAGGCATTATAATTATTAATAAAATGGGTGTGGCAAAGGATGAAATATACTACATAGAAAGAAAAAAAAGAAAAAGCCAGGAATAAATTATTATGTTGAGGTCGTTGAGAAACAAGACAGGGCGAATAAAATTCTGATCACGTAAATTATTTCTATTGGTGCTATTTGATAAAGTAGTTCGATCTTAATAGGAATGTGTTGGCAGCATAATAATATTTGATACATTGGCGGAGGGCTGTATTATATACAGTCTTTTTGAAATCAGATACAAATTTTGAATTCTTTCCTCCACAGAGAGCGTGCCACCCAGGGCAGATGACATTGCCATCGTTATGTACACGTCTGGTTCTACGGGCACCCCGAAGGGCGTGATATTATCGCACAAAAACTGCATCGCGACCATGAAGGGCTTCTGCGATATGGTTAACATATATCCGGAGGATGTGCTCATCGGTTTTCTGCCCTTGGCGCACGTCTTCGAGCTGCTGGCGGAGAGTGTTTGCCTGATGACTGGCATCTCGATTGGCTACTCGACGCCGCTAACCCTGATTGATTCGAGCAGCAAGATCAAGCGCGGTTGCCTGGGTGATGCCTCCGTGCTGAAGCCCACATGCATGACCTCGGTGCCACTAATACTGGATCGCGTCTCGAAGGGCATCAACGACAAAATCAACTTGAGTTCGCCGATCAAGAAGGCGCTGTTCCAGCTGGTCTACCTCTACAAGGTCAAGTGGATACGTCGTGGCTTTCAAACGCCGCTGATTGACAAGCTTTTCTTCAAGAAAGTGGCCCAGCTCATGGGTGGCAAGGTGCGCCTCATTATGTCCGGCGGCGCTCCACTCTCAGCGGACACACACGAGCAGATCAAGACGTGCCTCTGTGTGCATCTCATCCAGGGCTATGGCCTGACCGAGACCACATCCGCGGCCACTGTGATGGACAATTTTGATATGAGCTATGGACGGACTGGCGGACCGCTGACCATTTGCGACATACGCCTGGTTAACTGGGAGGAGGGCAACTATCGTGTCACCAATAAGCCCCATCCGCAGGGCGAGGTGCTCATCGGTGGCGATTGCGTCTCCCAGGGCTATTACAAGCTGCCCAGCAAGGCGGGCGAGGACTTTTTCGAGGAGGACGGACGACGCTGGTTCAAGACTGGCGATATTGGCGAAATCCATCCCGACGGCGTCCTCAAGATTATTGATCGCAAAAAGGATCTGGTCAAGCTGCAGGCCGGCGAGTACGTCTCCTTGGGCAAGGTCGAAACGGAGCTCAAGACCTGTGGCGTCATTGAGAACATTTGCGTCTATGGCGATTCCACAAAACAATTCACCGTCGCCCTCATTGTGCCCAATCAGAGCCAGCTGGCACAGCTGGCCGCACGAATTGGGCTCTCAAACAAATCCTTTAACGAGCTGTGCTCCTCGCCTATAATGATAGATGCCATGCTCAAGGAAATCGGCGAGCATGCCCGCAAATGCAAGCTGCAAAAGTACGAGGTACCCGTGGCAGTTACCCTCTGCAAGGAGGTCTGGTCCCCGGACATGGGCCTGGTCACGGCTGCCTTTAAGCTGAAGCGCAAGAATATCCAGGATAAATACCAAAAGGATATCAATAGAATGTATGCCTCATGAATGCACCATGTGCTGACCTAAAATTAAATTGTTGTAGCAGAAAACACACGCACACACACACACACACAGACACACAGACACATTTACATTTTAATATATACACACACACTCAAACACATACAATAGTCTGCAAAGAGAAAGTTTTCAGTATTTAGAAATTAATTTTAGTTGCTCTCATTTCAAGTTTAGTTTATGTATGTAACAAGCTTTAATTTTGTTAATTTTATTGTATAATCCACATTTAAATACGAATACATACACACACACGCACACACACACACACACAATACATGTTTAATTAATTACTATTCTTCACGTCAGTCTTTCAGAGAGATCAGCTTATGGATGGGCCATATTATATGGCATCCCTGCTGTGTTAGGAGCTGAGCTCATAAGATTGTGGATATCATATATAAGAATTCACTTCAGAGACTTCTATATGATATCACAGTCCGATGTTGCTGATGCTTTTCCAAATGTTAAAACGTAGTGAGTATTACTATCGACTATCGGCTGATAGTTCGCATATAGTTCGTATATATGCCACAGATATAAACTTGAGGAGTATTTGCTGAGCTTGGTCAAGATAAAGTGAAAAATATAAACTTTTACGACTACTTCTATATATGATATAAAAGTCCGATATTGAGAAGGTTTTTGTTGACATGTGGGAAGCATAGCAAAGCTCGTAAATGTCAAGCTTGATAAACATATGTCGAAAAACGAGTTTCATACCAGAACTTAATTTTCATACGATCAATTTTAATGTTAGCTATATGATAAAGGGGTCTGATCCGACCGCTTCTGACAGTAGGATGAAACTAAGAAATGTTTTATGATTATAGCCTTAAAATTTAGATACGGGCAGCTATATCGACTAAGCTGTTGATAATACACAAGAAAACATCTACTTTATGGGACAGGTTATGTCGCCTATATGTATATATTTCGTAAAGAAATATAATTCCTGAAACTAAGGCAAGTTTGCACAAAAGCAGATACCGAACACAAATAGACCGACTAAAAATATATGTATATATGCTAATGCATGGGAAAGGCCTTCTTCAACGCGTTGCACATTTCGTGAAAAAGTTACATTTTCTCGTCTGCAAAGCTTAAGCTTAATTAAGGATTCCTCTCGTTGCGCATCAGCTCTTAAGCTGAAGAGTCTCGACTGTTGCGAGAGATTTGCGAATTTCGCATTGTTAAACTTATTGCTAAGTGTTGGCAGTTGCTGTTGAAGGCAGCTTAGAGCTTAGCTCTAGATTTTATTCTACTTCAAAAGTCTCGTCATCGTGCGACTTAACCTCGCCTTGCTTAGAAATGAAAACATGACAGTTGCACTGGGCCTTTACTTTTCCATTATTTGAAGGCAATTAAACAATATAAGTATAATTGCTCGAGTATATACATTATACGATTTGCTGTGAATGCGGGATAGCGCTCGGTCTGGTCGGGACGGTCCGCTCCGGTCCGCTCCGGTCCGTAGTTTGAATGTATTCAGTGTTGATCTATTGCACGCTGTTCATTTTCCGATTGCTTGACAAAATGATCCAAGGCCAGCTTAATGTTGACAACATAAGTTTGCTTCTTATCGCATTTTGGAACGTTCTCAAGGGAGCACTGTACTTTAATATTGTACTTCAAGGTACTTGTCTTGGAACGCTTCAGCCTCACAGTGACTGTATATGTGTGCGGATCTTCGGGGCTTTTCTCCACTTTGGTTCCGTAAATGTACATGTCTGCTCTTGAAACTGTGCCTAACCTCACTTTCGACCCTAGAGCAAGCGTTGGATTGATAACAAATTAGATATTTCTGGACAGAGAGTTAATATTTATTATTATTTGCTCACCTGATCGGACGTTGAAACGTTGTACGCATCCACTCGTCCTTGTTTCAATAGTCGTGCAGCAGCTCTCACCTGTCCGAATGCAAAAAGTACTACTAGGAATGACAGCGATACGAGTACGATTCTTTACGAGTACTTAAGTCTCGATTTGGAGTGTTTTCATCACACGACCAGGGCTGCAAATTTGTACATAGCTCCAATATCTTATGCGGCGCACCCTTACAGAGATTCCAATTGCAGCCCCAAGTGCTGGCTGGCCTTGATGATGTGTACATATGCAGATATCTGCGTGTAGTGATTATTTTCCCCTCCGATGTTGAATCAAAAATGAAATTGAGTTTAATGGAAAGCAAATTAACTGTGCGTTTTGTGGAACAAATTTATCTCCGATTTCCAGCAATAAATTGCTGAAATAAATACAGCTGAAAAGGCTATGCATTTTTGCTGTGACTGCAGCTGCTGCAGTTGTCAATTGAATTAAAATCGTGAATAAATTCAATTAATGAAGCTGTTAAATAGGCTGAACTAGGGTATACCCTGCAACAAAATCTAAGGGTTACATATACGCAGATATTTGCATAAAACTGCATTTTGTGATTGTGCACAACTATCGATTGTAACCAATTTCGATAGTTGCAGTAAACACTAGACGTCACACATTGAAAGTTTAAAATAGTTCAAAAGGACTTGATAAATTTCCATTTTGCAGCTTTTGATCTAATAAATAAAGAATAATGAGAAAATGTTTCCATTTAAAAATATGTACAATTCTATGCAAATTCGGAAAGAGAAATTTTTTAAATAAATATTTGCAATTATGTCTAATGATAGTTCAGACCGGCAAAATTAATATATATATCTCTGATTGATTCTCTGACTGATTGATTGACTGACTGATTGGTGATCAACGCACAGCCCGAACCGTTAGAGCTAGGAAGCTGAAATTTTCCCTGTAGTTACCTTATGTGATGTAGGTGCACGTTAAGACGGGGTTTCAGGAAATTCCACCCGCATGTGTGGAAAAATCGCGAAAAACGTTTACATGGAATTTTATTGTTTACCATCCGATCGGCCACAAATATATTTTCAAAGATCTTTGTTAAAATTAATTTGAGGTGTGTTTCGCACTTTTTGTTAACTCCATTTCTCCTTGGTGGAAATTGGGTCAACGATTTGGGGGTGACGTTTCGCGCTCAAATTAATTTACACAGATATATATAAAAAATCATTTAAGACGTGCTTTACACTTTTCGAAGAATCCGAACTTCTTCGGTAGAAATGCGATGCAAAGATTTTTTGGGCGAAGTTTTAAGTTGTGTCCGATATTTTTTTGCTTACCGTCCGGTCGGTTTCCAAATCGTTTTCAAAGATCTTTGAAAGAGCGGTATATCCGCTAGCCCTATATATGTATAACGACAGATTTGTAGCCCTGCTCGGTCGCGAACACCCTGGCTTTTGGCATGTCCTTTGCATAAGCATGCTAGCTAATAAAAAATAAATATCTGCCCGGTCTGCCATGTACTTATATATTGTACATGACGTTGAAATACAAAAAGAACATGCAGCTCATGATGATTAAATATGCAGGCATCATTAGCTCGGCATAACCGCAACACACACCTACACACACACACACACACCACAAATACACACACGCAATCAAAGACGCACACGGAAAGATCAAATATGGAGAGCTCGGGAGGTTTGGCAGTCCCTACACAGACCCCGGGCAGTACTCGTACTTTTGCAATTAAAAAGCTAGCATAACGGTAAATACTCGCATGTTGGCCCCGCGCGTCGCACGTGCCAAGCGCCATTTTGCCAGCCAGTTTGCTGCTGCCACCGGAAACGGAAACGCGCTCATATAACACGCATATATTTCTAGCAATTACAACAAGCAGTGCGCCTTTTGCCTTTGCATAGTAGATACGCTCCAACGCTCACCCCCTAACTACCCCCCCCCCCCTCCACGATTCCCATCGCACGTTAACGCCAAAGCAACCCTCAATGAAAGCCATGCAGTTGCCCGCAGCAGACCAGATACATGCGACACCAGAGACTTGCAATTTATGGCGCTTACCAATTGTCCAAGTTCATGGTTTTAATTTTTGTATATTACACACACACGCACACACACACACACAAATACACAGACACACGTGCGTACATAATTATATAGAAGCGACACGTGCGTATTTTCAATTTTTACTCATTAATTTTAATTATTTTGTAATAAATCGAAGATTTATTGCTCACAAGTTGTATGTAGCATAATTTTTATCACGTATTTGGTCGCCTCATGCCTACACCTCATAAATGTGTGAGTGTCTGTGTGTGTGTGAGTGTGTGCAGCTTGGCCAGGTGAGTCTCGGAGTGTCAAGGGTATTACGGTCGCTGTTGCGGTGGCTTTTGCTGTCGCTCGTTGCCAGTTGTTGGGCAACATGAGCTACACTTGACTCCATTGATTCCATTAGTTTATATACAATTTAAAAGCTTTTGAATTCTGACCTTGCATGAAATTCATTAAATACTTGCAAAACTTAAATTGATTATGCTTAAATTACATCGCTATAAGCCTTAAATATATTTGTGAAAATATAATACACATTTCCTTGACTTAAACAAATAACAAAACCAACTTTCATTTTGAGAATTTGCCCAAAAGCTTTTAAATGGATTTATATATTTTAAGAATTTGTATAAATGTGATAAATTCTTCCCACTCAATTCCACTCTTCTTCACAGACATAAAAGCTTCAAAACACACAATTCAATTAATTAAAATTCGTATAAACCTTTTTGAAAATCCAACTTAATTCAATAACTTATAGAATAAATAAATAATATAAGAGATTCGGGCTCTGGCTAGATATTGCTGCATTAAAAATGATCTACTTCATATATAAATTTATCTATTTTTCTGTTATGTTACACCATATATTTTTTATCAAATATAGAAGAGCTTATATAACTACAAAATGCCTTTATTTCTTGAACTAATTTTCATATTTGCTCAAATATTGCTGCAGGATCATCAAGGCACGGCATCATTGCATATGGCATAGGATCCATTTAGGAAGTCATGCAAGTAATAGAAGTTTGACATGGCCCAGTCGCTACATGAATTCCTGTGGCATTTAAGAGCTTATTTGCTTGTGGCAAGTGTATGGCAAACTTCCGTACTGCCCATATACTATTTAAGGGCTAGGGCAATAACCAAAACTGCCCACTGAGCAGCGCAGCGCAACAAGCAGCAAGAACAACAAACAAACACAAGCATAAATTCAAAAAAAAAAAAAAAAAAAAAAAAGGGGAAAAAAAACAGGGAAGTCCTAACAAAAAGAAGAAGCAGAAAAAAGAATGGTTGTTTTGAATTGCTTTTGCCTGCACAACGGGCAACTTGGCAACTTTGAGCGCAGGAGCTGGCAGGACTAATGAGGCTGCTGGCGGACATGGCGCAAATGAGCGAGGCGCCTGCCAAGCGAGTGCCCCAGCTGGGAGGGGGGAGGGAGTGTGTGGGACGGGTGCTGCCTGGTGGTCCGTGTTGTTAAATTAAAGCGGCGTTAGCAAACAGCGCCTGAGCGGGGGGGCAGGCGGTGGGGAACCTGCAGAAACCGCAACTGAACAGCATAAAAAAAAAGCAAAAACAAAAAATAAGTTCTAATTGTTTGTAGACATTAAATGGGGCGCCGTTTGGAAATTATTGCCATTCGCTTCAAATCTTCGGTGAATCGCCAGCGCAAGCTCCACAACCCGCAACCCGCAACCCTGCCCCGCCGACGACTCTGTGTGCGAGCGTGTGTGTGTTTGTGTGCGTGCAACATAATTGGTCGCTTGGTCGCTTGGTCGCTCATAACAATAAGCAGAAATGTTGCTGCCTGCCACACCAGCCCCCCTCCGCCCCCCTTACCCTCCCTGGGCACGCTGTGAGCCTGCTTCTTAGTTGTTGTTCAGCAACTGAACACAAAATGGCCGCATGACGAATGTAACGGGCGGTGCGGCTCATAAACTTGCAACAATAACAACAGCAACAGCCGTGGCTAGTTGCGCATTTCGGCAATGGGCGTGCCACACAGCTTCAATTGGTTGCGTGTGTGTGTGTGTGTGTGTGTGCGTGTGTGTGTATATGTCCGTTTCGACGCCTTGTAAGTTTTAATTGTAATCGCATGTGTTTTCTTTGGCAGCAACAAACACACCGTCTGATTATTGGGCTTTAAATAATTAATTGCTTATGCATGTAATGGGCGTTGCCCCTGTGTGTATGTGTGTGTGTGTGTGTGTGTGTGTGTGTGTGTGGGTCGCTAAATTTTCAATTACGTCGCCTCTTCGGCCGCACTCAACACCAAGTCCACATGACTAGCATTTGCGGTCGCCAGTCAGTCACTTGGGTGCGTCCACACGTCCTTCAATTGCAATTGCAATAACATTTTGCGGTTTTCGGTCCTGGCCAAAGGAATTTAATTAAGCTTGAAATTTGAATGAGTTTCGACAGCTCCTTCAGCTGCTTCTTCATTTGCCCGCAATTTGCAGCAATTGCACAATTATCAAGTCAAATGCAAAAACTAATAAAAACCCTTTTGCCTATTCCCTTGTCGAATAACAAAAGCTCACATTTCCTTCTGACTGCAACAATAAATCTACTTAAGTAAAATGGAAATATAAATATATAAATTTAATAATATATACATAACTGGTATTTATTTGTTATAGGCTGCGTATACGTAACAAGTTCACAGGAATTAAAACAACTGCGAATAGTACAAGAAAGAACAACTTAAGTAAGAATAATTCGAAAAACAAGTGCCAGCAATATGCAAAAAAAACACACAAAAGCAAACGAGCTTTGGTCGAGAGTACACGTCGAGGAGGTGACCTGTACCCGGCTAGTATCATGACAAATATACATCTATCCAAAATCTCAAATATTCCTAATATGTGTATACAAGAAAATTACCTAGTTAGTCTTTGACCATCATCGATATTATGGATATGAAAGGTGCTATCACACAAGCGATCGGATGGATATGGCTAAATGCTTTCTTTTGCCTCATAGGTGCATTCGGACACAGTCAATATACCCAATATACACAATTTCAATGGGTAGTCGAAATAAAAGAAAAAATTAAGTCAGCGCCTTGGCCCATGATTAATTACAGCGACCGGATGGGAGCCTAGACCAAATGTCCAATACACACAAAGGAGAGGGTGACATTGAGAGAGAGAGAGAGAGGGTGAGATTGAGAGAGAGAGAGAGAGGAACATATACATGCACAGTCTGCATGCGGCGAATGATTTATGGCTTTTTAAAGATAGCCATCAACATCAACGGCAAACGCTGCCCAGATAAAGCAGCCACAATGGCTCGCAGCCGAAAATACTCGTGCCCTCACACAGACAGCCGCATTGACAGCGACATTCACATGGATACGGAGTGCGAGTCCAACTCCAGAGCCCCAGCATTGACTTCCGTTTCCGCTTCTGTTGCCGCACACCGCACTGAGCTGGCACTACGCGCGTCTCAGGGCCCGTGTTGGCTTTATTTACGAGTAGTATAGTAGAAGTGAAATGAAGTTGATTTCATGATTGCGTCGAAATTGTCTATGAAAATGTAAATGTGTAATTATTTGGAAAATGGCAGGCTGTGCCAACAGCAACAGCAACAACAACAACAAAAAACCAAATAGCAACAACCACATTAATGAGGCCGGGCCAGGCAAAAGCTAAATAAATCTTGCCCAGGCGCCTTGTCGCACACTTGTCGCACCCGGCCAGGGACCCAGACCCACACGTGTAAGTAGCGCAAAGGACATACTTTAAATTGTGTGCCAAAACATTAAGCACTGTTAAGAACTGGGTCGGTGGGCCACGGACCACGGACAGAGGGCAGCGGACAGCGGGCAGCGGGCAGTTCGCTAGCTCGGAGCAACTAAAGTTTCATTCTTATTGGCAACTTTTCTGCAATCGTATCTTGTCCAAAAGCGAAACCTGGCCGACGACATCTGAGAGTGAGTTTCGAAAAAGTCGGTTCATTCATTCGGAATTTAAATTCACAGTCCGCCAGCCAGCTGGCAAAGATATTTAAAAGCCACAAGAAGAAACAAGAAACCTCTCACAATAAGCGGCTCAGCAAATATCTATGGCACAAAATAAAGCATCAGAGAATTGTCAAATTTACATAGAATTTAAATTTGAACACATATTTTCACTCTGTACACAAACTGAAGTAAGGCATATTAGTCGAGAATAAAATATGCCTTTGTCTCTCTATATGTTTATATGTTATATACGTGCGTCACATACTACTTATCTACCGTAAGGAAATCGCAGAGTTCTATATCATTCGCAGTGCTAAAGCCAAAGTCATTATTTAATATCAGGCAGAAAATGTGATACTCAAGAGTTCTAGTCACAGTTTTAAAGTTAAGTAAAGCAAGCCCCAAAGTATAAAAAGTTTAACTAAAGTATTCATTAGATCAAATATATTTCTATAAATTTACTAGTTTAGTAGGCAAATAAATAAACAATAAAAAATATACAAATCTTGGTACCCAAACATTAGCTTTTCCAACCATATCTGGTAGAAGCTAATTTTAGGTACAGATCTAATCTAGCCCATAATTTCGACATGAAAATATTTACGCCATGCAATATTTTCAGTAGAACGGGCAATCATTTAAAAAAAAAATTGTTACAATAAAATTCAAATAGAAAAAGAAACATGATTCAAGCCAAAACCTGCAGTTGGTTAATTTTTGGGGCTGCAGCTTTGCTTCATTCAAACAGCAACGTTTTCCACTTGTTTTTATATTATATATATATGTATAGGTATATAATTTCGCTTTGTTGTTGTTTTTATTTTTTGCTGCAAAGTTGAAAAGTCATTTGGCATTCAATTGGGATTCACTTACACCACAAAAGCGACCAAATGAATTTGATGTAAAAACTTTTGCACAAAAACTTTGATGTGCTAACCCACCAAAGCAAATCTCTTTCCCGATTCCTATCTCTACCCCAACCCCACCCCCTCCGTCTATTCGTAACAGGTGTGTCGGCAAGGACAATGTCAAAGCTTCTGATGCAGACGAGCCGAGGCCTGGAACACGTTTCAGTCTAGATAAATGCCAGACACTTAAGTCATTTACAGCCCGCGCCGGTTGCGGACCAGGCGTGCCCGCATCTGTTTTAGAGCCGCCAACCGAATGGAAACTTGAGTTGTAAAACCGAACACACCCAGTCCCGATGTCCCTGGCTGTGAAACTATATCTACGTCCATGGCTGGTCGCCGTTGGCATTTTGCATTCGGCACTTGAACAAGTCGACAAGCTGCAGTTGCACTTCAAAATGGCGCAGTTAAGTGTGACAATAATGATGTTGTCTATGGCGACGGCTGCTTAGCCGTCGAGTGGTGCCACATCCAGCCCCACGAACCCCTCCCCTGCCCTGCCCTGCCCTGCCCGCTCAAGTAAACAGACCTCAGTCGAATATTTTTGGCAGGCAGCACTACGCGATAATAAAATAACACCCAAAAGGCAAAAACAAAAGCAAAAGCGATTGCCAGTTGGCAGTTCTAGCCGCAAGATGTCGCCACTGGCGACTGTGTGTGTGTGTGTGTGTGTGTGTGTGTGTGAGTGTGTGAGTGTGCAACACTGGTGTTAAGTAGGCCGCATCAACTGATAGAACCATTGAACGACCTCAACTGCCTGCAGTGCCCATGCAGCATTAAGATGTTTTCCAGAACTGGCAACATTTTAGGCGGGTCGCAAGAAATGGATCCTGGCTCGAAGCTTACCTCGTTTAGGGTGTATGTGTGTGTGTGTGTGTGTGTGCGAGTGTATTTGTGGATTTTGTGTGATGCGACTAAGTGTAACGGCAAATCTACACTGCAAAACAAAAAAGGCAAAGGTGCAATTGTTCATTAAGTTACTTCCTTACGTTAAGTTATATTTTTTGTTATTTCTATTCAAGATGGCAACGCTTGTTCGAAAATGCAACGTACGTAATGCATTGCCAGATGCCAGATCTATCAGTTTTCACAATTTGCCAGTCAGTTAACATGAGAACAAAAAACTTTAACATTGGGTTGTGCCATAAGGTGTGGCAACCCTTTTAATATACGAGCATTGCAGTTGGTTATGACTACGGGCGAAGGTTGCCAGATGGAGCACATTTATCCTGCTGTCTACCAGTGTATTTATATCGGCTATCAAGGGGATCGCAAGGGTTGTACGAAGTGATGAGCCGGGAATGTGGAGCGGGGACTGGGAAGGTAGAGGCAATGTGGTAGATATGGCATTGCAGCAAAGCGAATGTCATTGTAATACTGGTAAACGGCAAACTACGTAAATGGCAGCACAATGTGTGATAAATGTGCTGGCCAGGCACAAAGCAATAGAGCAAGTACACACACACACACACACACACACACACACACACACATGAACACAGGGGCGCAGAGCTGCTGCACTCATAGATGTAAATGGCACTCGAAAATTCCTTTGGGTCTCTTGGCTGGCTTCAAGTGACTGTCTGTGCGCGTTTGTGTGTGTGTGAGTCTGAGTGCGTGTGTAGCTTAGTCAGTGCAATAACAGGTTGCATACTCCAAGGCAAACTGACTGACACACACACGCACACACACGAATACACACGCACACGCACACGCACGCTGTATCCATGCGCTATAGAGAAACACTTAAACATCTTTGACTGATGGCCATGCCCCAAACATGCATTTGCAGCACACACACACACACACGCACACACACACATCATTTTTATGATTTATGTGCATGCTAGAAGTGCTTCGTTGTGGCATGGCAACAATCGCAGCACACTTAGCAGCGCCTGTTGCAATTTATTGCCAGTCAGTCGGCCAGTCAGCATCCCCCCCAGACCCAACGCACATACATATATACATATTTATTTATTTATAGCAACCAGCAGGCAGTTCCCTGAAACTGTCAACAATTAAATGTCGCAACTGTCAAATTAAGTTCAAAATTTAAATTCAGCGAACATTGTTCGCTGTTTCGCTGAGCAACATCTGACAAACTGACACCTGCCAAGCCCGCCATAAGAAATACATTTTACTAACAATTGAAATGAAGAATATATATGTATATACGCATACTAAGTAGACAAATTGAATATATGTATATGGACATAAGATATTGCCTTGCAAATATACATTAAATATGAAATTCCACTTATATATATTATCAATACCAAAGCACATCTTACAAAACTAGTCTGGCGAAAAGATGCCCAACTGCGTGATCTTGTGATCTTGAGTAGTTACTTTTATATATTAGAAGATAATACATTAATATTAATGTATTGTAATAAATTAATTTGTTTAAGTAAGTTAATACAATTTTTAAATATTATTTATTACGAAATTTTTACGTTTTTTCCTATTTAAAAATCCGAAAATCTGATAGAGTATCATTTAAAAATATCTTACTCAAAAACAAGAACATTATCTGTTGGCAAGATCATTCTAACTGGCTTAAGAATAAGAACATATCTGTAGAAATCTATAGAATCTGTGCATTCAGCTACAAAAATGTGTTCAACTTTTTTGCCAGAATATTACGTTTTCTATTGCTTAAACATTTCATATACAAGAAATAGTACAATTTGCCTGATTAAAAATAAATGATCTAAAAAATTAATCTATTAAAAATACATTTTTACCCACTTTAAAAACATTTAACTAACAGATGAAAAATATTATTAATCAACATATGTGCATGCCTCTTAATACATAATCGTGAAACTCAAAAATTCCATTTATGAAACATATTAATAAAAATGTTCGCTTAACAAAAATGTTTGAGGCTAAAGTCCGATCAGAATCCGATAAAAAAAAAAGCAGAAAACAAATTTTTAATTAAAATTTGCGTGATTGATTGCACTTGGCGTGGGGAGGATTGGCCGGGGTGGCGGAGGATTGGGTTGGGACACGAGAAACGGCGCAATTTATGCTGGCAGCCAAACGATTTTTACAAAATGTTATTTGTGACAAGCAGATAGAAGACGGACAAAAGCAACGTCCGCACAATTAAAAATGAAAGCGGCTTAATAAGTTCACTTCACGTGGCCTTTGATGAGGCCCGCTGCGTAGTGAGGTCCACTGAAAAACGATGCGTTCAAATTAAAAAGACACTTTTTGGTTTCATGGGACATGCGTGCCAATTGTGCCCACGCCCTCTCCCTCGCCCACGACCTGGAGCCGTCCAGAGCTCAGAGCAAGTGCCTGAGCCAGAGGCTGAGCCAGACCCCTGCCCAGGCGGGATAGCACCGAAAAATAAGCGCGTGGGCTTTGCGTTAATGAGGCAATGCGTCACTGGGTCCAGCCACTGCCTGGGCAACTCGAAGCCTCTAGCTTGCAATCCTTGGCCCCTGTCCCAGTGCCACGGCCCTCGGGCACGTTGCTCGTCAAGTTCATCTGCATAATTATCCATGGCATTGACTTCTTCATCAGCTGTCGCATTGTCCCAGTGTCTGTGAGCCGCTGAGATTTGGCTGGGCCTGGAAAATTTGCTATTTGCTCACTTTTCGGGTCTATCCTAGAACACCCCCCTTCCCATCCCTCTTCCCCACCCCCTGGCCGCTGGGCCACATAAAGTGTGTTAATTGTGCAGATTTGCCGGCAATGCCAACGATAAAGAAAATAATGTTTTTGGCTTAAAAAGATAAATCGCAAGGACATCGAGAGGAAGCCGCAGGCGGCTAACGACAACGAATTTATACAGCCCGGCAATGGGGATTGGGGAATGCTCCAGGCATGCCCAGGAGTCGTCGCCAGCCAAATAATTATTGCATCAGTAATTAACTTGTCTTACTTCCCGTTTTCCTCTCCACTCGTCTTTTTTTCGTCTATATAGTACATGTCATCTATATAGTCGCCAACTGATGTTCGATACGCGTCTTACTGTTGCCCCTGCCCGAGTCACAGCAGTTGCTGTGGAGAGTTGCTTAGCTGCGATGTCCAAAGAGCTTAAGGCCTTAAAGACAGCAATCATTTATACGAGAATATCCGCTTTTTTTATATTTTAATTCTGCGTTGCTTTCTGATAAATGCGAAATACTTCGGAATATGATCGAAAGGAATGGGCTTAAATGCAATAGTGCTTAATATACAAATAATAATCATAGCAATATAAAAGGATTAAATTGGAACTTTTTAGAATGTCAGAAAATGCAATAAAAACAGAAATAACCTTCTATAATATATTAGACTAGCGGGTATTACCCGGCCTTGCCCGTGGCAGGTATGTTATAAAATCAATGTTCTCAAAACATTTTAAATGATTTTGAAACTGATCGAACGGTAAACAAACAACTTTCATACAAACGTTTTCCGCCAATTTACCACTGTTGCGAGTGGAATTTACCAAATCGCCGAAACACGTATTCATTACATTCTTATGTAGAGCTTTGAAAATAAGTTTAAAGCAAATCGGCCACAACTTATAACTTCCACGCGAAAAAGTTTGGACTCTGCGAAAAGTGTTAATCACGTCTCAAATGATTTTTCTTATAGATCTTTTGAAACGAATTTGAGCGCGTAATGTCACCCACCAAATCTTTGACCTCCATTTAAACCAAGGAGAAACGGATTTTTCGAAAAGTGTAAAACACCCCTCAAATGAATTTGAACAAAGATCTTTGAAAATAAATTCCACACTTGCGGGTGGAATTTCCCGGGCACCTACATCACATAAGGTAACTACAGTGAAAATTTCCTAGCTCTTACGGTTTGGGCTGTGCGCTGATCACCAATCAGTCAGTCACTCAGTCAGTCAGTCAGTCAGGACAAACAGTTTTTATATATTAACATGGAATGAACAATAGGAATAGAGGGCACAACAATAGAACAAAATATGCTGCAAAATATTTATCAGCAGAAGAAAAATAAAAACATATATACGTAAATATTTATACAAGCAAAAGAAATCAGAAATAAAGGGAGCTTGCATTGCAATAGTTACACCCGCTTCAGCAGATCGAGATCGATTTAAAGTCTGGCTTATTGGCAACACTTTTGCATACTCTGTATAAAGCTTAAATATATTGCGATATGCGTTCTATAGCATATTCTAAACTGATGCTTGACAGCTGGCAGCATCCTTTTACCCCCTTTCGCATGCACCTATGTACACATGTACTCCACGACTCCCGAGAGAGGAAACAAAGCACAAAAGTCATCGGCCTATTTCCAAAAACAAAATGCAAATCGTCTGTCAAGCACACACACTCTCTCCCTCTCTCTCTCACACACACACACACACACACACAGGCCACTTATTTATTCCGTATTACGCATTATTCAAAACGCTCTCTGCTGACAGAGGGGCAAGTGAAGGGGGAGACGCGTTGCCTTAGCCTCGACTTTGCCACTGCCACAAAAAAAGTGCACAAGCGTTGTGCTGGCTAAGGAAAAGTGGCAAGACAGGAAAGGGTGTGCGGTGTGCGGTGCGCGGTACTCGGAGGTAGAGCCAGCCTTCAATCAATCACCGAGGTTGACAGTTACGCAAATATCAATCAAAAATAAATCGCATGTATGTAGCAACTTGTTTGCCAGGTGGGCGGGGCCCCAAGGCCGTGGCCAAGGAACGCATCAACATCAACATCTTGGCTCCCGTGCATTAGCTGACGCTGCTTGGCGGCAATTGGGGCCAGATTTTGGCTGCCAGCGAGCTGCCGCCAGCTGCCAGAAGTCATCGGCAGCACAGCCAGCAATAAAGTTTCACCACTTTCGCCATATTTCTGTCTTTTCCTACATTTATTGTCGCAACTTAGCATTTGATTGAGGCGTGGCGTGGCGTGGCGTTGCGTGGCCAGGCCAGGCCCGGCCCGGCCCGGCTTAGCGAATCGGGGGCGGGGCTGTGAAGCACGTGCGGTTATCGCTATCGTGGGTTTAACTAAGGCCTTGACTTTCCAGGCGACAGCACTGAAGGCTTTTGCCCTCACATTTGTCACTTTACAACACAGGCAGGACTTCATTTCATTAATTTTTGGGCCAACCATAGGATAAGCTACATAGCTCTTATGTATTTAATTTTAACAACCCATATGAAAATATCCAAAAAAAATTTAATTTCCTTTTTATAATTATGTCAATAAATATGCCTTACCCAAAAATTAACATGTGCACGCACGATAATTTTAGTATCTCATCATCTCATATTTGGAGGAAGACAATCCGTAATTTTTACGACCCTATAAAGAACACAAGAAGTAGATGAAGGGTTAGAATAAGATCAGAAGCGAGTATAGGAATAATATTACAGAGTTAGGGATGCGAAAAAAAAACTATAAATCATATGAAATGAAATCAAGAAGTATTCATGAGAATCGCATAGCAAGGCAATACTCAATAATAATTTTTTTTTTCCTACGCAGTTAGGGAAGTTATTTAAAAATTAGTCTACAGCTGCAACAAAAGGAAATAAATTTATGAAAATACGAAAAGTTGTTTCACTTAGAAAAATACAATTTTAATTTTTAGCAAATTTGTACAAATCTTGATTTAATAGATTTAATAATAGATCAAAGCCTTAATTGTCTTGCTTAGTATGTCCACTTTTATTTGTCTCTCAATCTTGTTTTTTGTTAGCTCTCTATACAGATTTTTGGTCATATGGTGCATATCCATAAGTATATATGGAATTGCTGCAGCCTTTGTTTGTTTTTGTTTTTTTCTTCTTTACTTGTACTTGTTCAACCATTATGGCCCGAACAATGCGCGCACCTGTGCCGCTCGCCCTGACACTCGCCCAAGGAATATGAATAATTTATTGTTGTTATTGCTTTTGTGGTTGCTGCAACTGCAGTGGTCCCCAGCAACAACAACAGCAACGGCAACGACAAAGACAACAAAAACAAGAGCTTACCACAGAAGTGAAAGCCAAAGCAACCACAGCAAAGCGAAATGCAACCAAAAAGTTTTTCCTTACCGCTTTTTGCATTCGGCCTTTGGGTCAACTAATTTATGCGGCCAGTTCGTTTGTTTGTTTGTTTGCTGTCCAGAAAAACTTGATAATTGCTTAAATCGTACTTGAATTTAAAGTACACTGAAATTAAATATAAATGAACCTGCAATTACGTAAAAATTGCTGCTAATTGATGTTCGGAAACAGAAATCAGATTAGTTGGACAAACAACATTCAAACATTTAGAAAGAAAGAAATGATAAAAAATTACTATACGAAGAATGAAGAAGAAAACAGAGCAAGCAGAAAAAATATTTACCAAATATAATTCATTTTATTTATGATTAATTGAATTTTTACCTTGAAGATTGTAAACAATTTAACGATTCAAGGCTTGGAACCTTCAAAAAGGGCCACTTGTCTTTCAATCCCTGCCTTCGACGTGGCTTAATGCTGTCTAATTGAACGACAAATTTGTAGTTGGAGATAATTGAGACCCTTGCCAATTGAATTTAGGTTGCAAATAGATCTAACTAATTGTTCTTGAAGGTTCTTTAGTTCAATGGATTCAACATTTTGCTACAACGTTCTTGAAATAAAGAACGCATTTTGAAGGCTCGTTTAACTGCGCAAAAAATAAACACAAAACTAACAGAGGGACTTGACATTTTTCATGAAATATGTAACAGCAGCACACGAAAACGAACAGAAATATACACACACACACACACACACCCGGCACACACTCGAGATATCATAGGAGCTAAACGGGGGGTAACTCTTTAGCTGAAACTTTCTACACCGGCTCGCAGCGGAAACGGATTCGTGCCCGAATGGCACCGACTCGCAACATGTGAATAATTTATGTAACAATTGCGACACTTTTTTTTCCGGAGAGTGTGCGGTGAGGGGCGGGTAGGTATGGTGACTTTTGGGCGAGGGGCGTGGGGGCAACGTCTACAAGTTTAATGGCATTGTTGCTCGGGTTTTAGCGCTGGCCCTGGCGTGTCGTAAAAGCAAATAGAGCGAATGGAAGATGCCAGCCAAGCACTGGATGCAGGCACTCGGAACTCGGAACTCGGCACTGGGACTACAACTGCGGCTGCCTGGCATGGATCTCCAGATGCAGCCTCACTCCGCCTCGCTGACAGACAGCGCTTTGGCGACCCGCCTAAGTGAATGAAATATGGTTGCCTAATAAAAATTGTATGAAATAAAAGTGATGACTTTCACTTTTGCTTTCGCATTGCCGTTGCCATTGCCATTGCCATTGCCATTGCCATTGGCATTGGCTTAGCCCCGGCGCTATAGCTACCACCCACAGTTCGGCTCACAGCAAGCCGCTGCGGGGCATAAGTAAAAGCGACACCTCCTAAACCCCATGTAGCATATGTGCTGCTTGTGGGTGTATATGTTTGTGTTCGTGTGTTCGTCTGTGTATGCATATGCCCACACTTGTTGCGCCTGTTATTCCAATGGGGGAGATGCCAAAATGGACCTTCAAGTTTGACTTTATTAGGCCCACGGAGCCCGAAACGATCAAAAGCTAATCTAATATGGACGGACAGTTAGTTAGTACGAGTGTCGATTACTATCAAGAGTTGGCAACGCAACTAACAAAATGTATCTGTCCATATCTGAGATAGAAAAACACCGAAAGCGGAAGAGAATCAAGAACAATTAAATTTAATTAGTCTAATACTGATATTGTATTATCTAAACATGAACCAAATTAAACAAAGCTTAACTATAGGGGTTACTTAACTGAATGAAAATCGCATAGAACGGTGCTATAGAAGAGATTGAGAGGAAGACTGTGTGAGAGTGTACGTGCAATAAAACCAAAGAGAGAGGAACAAGAAACGTTATGTGAATGATAGAGCAAAAGCATAAATATCATATCTTTAATGACATAGAGACAGATGTAAAGTAATTCATATTTGAGGTTATGAAAATCGCATAGAACGGTGGTATAGAAGATAGTAAAAGGTAGACCGTGCGAGAGTATGTTATGTAAAAGAGAGAGCGAAAGCAAAAAAGGGAGAGAGATGGCGTAGAATGCATTTCATCAAGCGAAAGCTGTCAATAAGGTTATATTTGAGGTCATGAAAATCACAAAGAGCGGTGAATGACATTTAAATAAAGAATTCAATCAATTAAAGGCATCAGAGCTGTGAATAACCAGATAAAAATGCCAATTCTGAATGCCTTTACTATCGGTAGTGCAGTCTTCAAACTGTGTGCAGGATTCGAGCTGGTGACCTTTGCTTCGTTTATTGGGCAGCTGCCTTGGATGTAAGCTAGTCCTGCTCAAAGCAGCTCGTTCTCAAATTCAAGCGCTCCTTGAAGTTGATCACATTTTCCATTATGCTCGAAATCCCTCCGGACATATTCATATCTCAAGTGAGTACTCGGGCGAGTGTTGATGCTTATCACCACATATGCACATTGTGAATGCTTGACTGCGAAATGGAAACCGTCATACGATATGCGAGCAGTTGACGGCAAGCCGCCGACGATGTCCCGTCCCCAAGGAAATTGTTTCGGCTCTGGTCAGCCAATTAGAGCGCTAAATGAATGTGCACACAACCAGCACCACATACACATGTTTGTATTAAAAAAACACCGCCTATAAGCACACACTACATAATATACTCTGCCCACTACACAACACTGTGCCACATTCGGATGTGCAGGGTGTGACTTATTAAAAGTCGCATGGCGACGCGGCGCGGCAACTTAATTAAATGCATCCATTGGCATGCGGCATGCAGTATGCAGCATGCGGCATGCAGTATGCGGCATGCGGCAAGCGCAATGCTTGCGTTGAAGCGGCCAGTAAACTAACAAGCACAGCCATAGACAACAATAACAGCACCAATAACAACATACTCTTTCATCTGGAGACGTCTGCTGCTGCCCGCAAAACACTCGCAGCATGCCGCATACTTTCTGGGTGCAGGCTCAAAACTATTTTCGTATACCCTGGCTGTGGATGCTGTGATTATGTCGGGTCAGTGATTTACTAAGTATATATAAAATGAATAAACAGCTTAATTGATTGGTTTCTCAGTCTGGAAAGTCCCTTAGGAAAATATGTGCTGAGGTCAGCTGGAAGGTTTTAACCTTAAATTGAGTTCTCGTTCAAAACGTCCTTACTTTATATAAATATATGCTGACCAAGCTCTGAACTTAACAGTCTTTTCGTGCTCCTGACGTCTAGGCAAAACCCTAACGACATAGAAGTTTTATATTATAAAGCTAAAACTGCTTTATCTTTGTTTCTAGGCCAGACAGGGTATTAAATCTGCGGCATCTCGAAGATGACTCTTTTTTTCTGGATTTTTTCAACAAGCATGCACAAAAGTTGCTCTGTTGTTGCATCTTTTTTCTCAACTCTTTTATCGCTTGTTTTTTATTTTTTATTCTTGTATGCAATAAATTGCGCCACTTGAACAAAGTTAATAAAGTCACAAATAGTTTAAATATTTATTTACGGTTTTTCGGTTTGGCCAACAATTTTGCTCGTCGCTCTGCTAACTATAGTGCTGCTTGTTTTTTCCCTGTTGCAGTGTTCGTTTACGTGACATTCTGACATTGCCGTCGCCAACGCCATGCCGCACCACGTCGGGTGGCAAGTGGCAAGCCAAGGCTGTGCGCTGCAAAACAAAAGTGAAAGGCGGGCCAAGGGTTTAAGCTTCGGGTTGCCAGAGCTATTCGAATCTGGTGACAACTACAACAACAGCCACATTGCAACATAATCAACACTTAAGTCAAACATTTGCGCGACTGCACAGTGTAAACATACATATACATATGTATGTATATCTACTTTATAGTGTGGGATAAGCTTAACATGCACTTGGTTAAGTTTTAATGGCCTATTGAAAGCCACTCAGTTTTTAAATATATGTTAAAGTGTTAACATTGTCCGCTTTACATATTAGAGTACTGTTAAACTGTTGGCATACGCGATAAAATGCTCATTTCGCAAATGTAAGCTTTACAAGGAACAGAAGGATAAGCGATTAAATTAGTTTCATAAATACTTATTAGCTCTAGGTACATTGAACGATCGGATGCCCTTTTTAATCCCATGAACCATGGCCTTATTGTTACCATGACCAGAACTCCATCCAAAAAAAATAAAAAACAGCTTCAACCAGAATCAAAACATATTATATATATGTATGTATATACATATACCGGACTAGGATATCAATATAAATTTGTATCGGTTTTATAAAAACGAGGCAAGTTATCGCTGATCTAAAACAAACGATACTAAGCGGACTATACGACCCACGCGTTCATTAATGGAAGGGTAGACAGAAGAACAGGCAGACGGACGGACACGGCTAGATCGGGAGCAAGAATATGTTTATACTGTAGGTAAATACAGTTGCATAGAACCATACTACCCTTTTAGCCATTGATCCAGGGTATTATTACACCATGTAAGGCGTAGAGCAACGCACATTCGTTTCAAAAGCGCAAGATTTAATCCTATTTGAGAAATAATAATATTCCATTTCGATTTGTCCGCAATTCACCAGAAAGTTTACACAATTCCAAAAATATGCTTTACAAATTTCTTAGAAATTGATTCTAATGTGGAACTCAAAACAAAAGCGCATTACGTTCAATTTTCGGTACGCAGAGCAGCACGTTACCAAGAAAACCAAATCCCTTGCTAGAGACTGAAATTGTTGTAGTGTCAATTTAATCCTTTTTCAAAAGTTTTATTTGCAACACAAGTGAATACCGCAAATGCTGTTGAAAGTTCAATTGTATTCATTTTAATTTTCCAAGTAAATAACATTCAAGATAACTTTTTTAATAGCTACCCATTGGCCAAGTCCACAAACGAGAGATGGCCTTTGTTTTCACTTCACACAGACGTGGGAAGGTTCTTTGGGGAGATGAAAGTGCAAGAAAAAACACAAAGCGTAAACAATTTCTGTTGACAAGTACATGGTACACACACGAGAATTCCGCACTGTTTCAGATTCAGTTTAGTAGCACGGAACCACACGCCCTGCAGTGGATTTGGGGCAGGGCAGAGACTAACGAGAAGGTCACTAGGAGCTGATCTCATTTCCTCAAGAGGAAACTGACTGCGAAGTCTATTTCAAGCGTGAGCATGGCTACAGCCAAAGCAACCACCCAGGAATTGGGTCTTATCCCCATTACCTGTGCCCTTATCACCCAACTCAATCGAGTCCCGTTTATTGCCTTATATCGAGTAATCCACTTTTTTTTTTTATTTTAAAAGACTATGACTCACGAACATATCCGGATCCTTTGTCACCGTCTTTAGAAGCCAGACTGTCCAACTTCGGCTACAAGATATGTCCAGATTTGTTTTAGTGATTATTTTTATACTTATTATAATTATTAAAATAATCATAATAACAATAATAATAATAATAATCATAATAATAATAATAATAATAATAATAATAATAATAATAATAATAATAATAATAATAATAAACAAAAATAATAAAAATAATAATAATAATAATTATAACAATAATAACAATTATAATAATAATATAAATATTAAAAATAAATAAAAAATAAAAGTATGTGTATATTTGAAACTTACCTACTAGGTTTTGAGGTCTTATGATATTCTGTGCACTCAAAATCCCTACTCGCATCTTTTCCGCCTACCGCAAAGTGCGCTCCAGTGAGCTGCTCAATATTGCCTTTGACCCGGGGTCAGAGGCTGGTCAGGGCAGCTCATAAAGTTCGGCATTGGGGGCGACAAGCTCATAGTCAGCGCCCGAAAACGGGCGCAAATGCTAATGTGACTCTGTCATATACTCCTGCTCGGGTTTGGGGCATGGAAATGTGGGATGGCTTATTTAAAATGTAGTCTAAATAATTAGTTGTCGACACGTTGCGCATATCCATATGGTATAGGTCCTAGAGTGAGCTTTGTGTCCATGCCAAAGCAATTATCCCTGCAGGCGTGTTAATTTATGCCCAGCAAATAAAAGATAAGAACACAGACGAGCGATTTCCCCAACATGCACACGTGTCTGCGTTTCTCTGCTTGGTTTTTCTATTATCCGCAGCCCGAAATGAAAATTCACACACACACACACACGCACACGCACACACGCTTGAACGGGCACAAACTCCCCCATGATAAATTTTCAATGCCACGTCTAGTTGTTGCTTTTAGCTATGGATGAAAAATGTTGGCTAGTAGTGCCCGCGGCATCCTACCCGAACATCCTGGAAACGCACTCATCTGAAGTCCGAGAACAAAAGAAATGAGCAAACTCCAAGCTTTGCAAATTTAGTTGGCAAATTGCAGCCTCCGGCTAAATTCCCATTACCGATTATTGTATTTCATTAAGTGGAAAGCTTTGCACTTATCGTGCTGTTTAAACTCCCAACTAGTTGCTGCGAGCTGAATCGTAATGGGCCATAGAATAGATGCTATGCATAATTAACTACATCCGTAAAAGCAAAACGCATACTCGTTGCCTTTAAGTGTTGCTCGATTATAATCGATTATTTATCGCAAGATTCAATTTGCATTTCCGCTTTTTACAATTAAGTATTTCATGTTCAGCCGTAATGCTATCGCAGTTATATACTTAACAGCGCACACGAACGAGCCTAGTCTCAAAAGACAGACAGCGGCTTCCTGTCACATTACTATTCATATTTTCTATATATATGCTTCCGATTTCACATAGAGTATACGACAAAAACACAGAAGACCCTAATGATCGCCTGAGAATAAAGAGAAGCATTTTGGAGTTTGCCAGCAAAGAGATTTTAAACCCAACGTGATTGAAAATGCATTAAATTTTTGATAAATTGAAAAGCTTTATTGACAATTGGAACAAGTTCGAGCCCATCCAAGATTCATAGCTGTGAAAATACAGTTTCCAGAACTGAACCTTAAGGCGGGGTATTGGTTCAAACCGTAAGCCAATACGCCGAAAATGATTGTTGGTCTTACAGCATATATGATGGATCAGGCTTATATACCATCAGGCTTTGCAAATATTATTACGTTTTCAATGTAATTTGCCAGGAAGATAGTGCAGCAATAAATTACAAGGCAGTTGGCATATAATATAACGATATATAGTACGATATTTCTTTGCTGACAATACGTTATTCCCCACTAGGAAATTAGACTGTTACTCGCACTAGGCTTTCCTTCTAGGTGATACGGATTCTAATGTTTTAGACCAAAATTTCTTGCCAACCGCCAGTCGCAACGCATTCCTATCACAGCCTCTGCACGCCCAAGGGAAGAGAGAGCACGTTTAGGGAAACTATGCCGTAACCTTCTGGGAAATAAAATCAATTTCAAAGTGCGAGACTGCAATTTCACTTAAAGTGAAATTCCATTATGTGTGACGCATTGAATACGAGTGAAATGCAAGGATCGATATGAAAGTTCACAGCATGCCCAACCGTTGATTTAGTAAATCAAAAATCATTTGATGACGTCACTGAACCGCTCGCACACACACACACACACACACATGCCAAGCACACAGGCACATATGCTAGCGTGCAACGCATCATAAATCTCAGCATTAAAAAATTGAACCCAGAGAACGGGCGCTGGAGCGCCAAAGCGGCTGCTCTGACGCACACATCGTATATCATTACACACACACACACACACACACACACATAGAGAGAGTTGGAATGTGCAACGATATTTTACAATATAATTATGTCAACTACAGAGGACGACGACAAAATCTACGTCGAGCTCTTAACATCTCAACAATACTTTGTATGTCCGCTGCCTTTGCTCCACCCGCTTCCGGTTGCCATTCCCAATCCCATTCCCACTGCCAATTCCATTCGGTTTTTGCCTGCCACAAGCGGGGGCAGCAGCTCCCCTTCCTCCCACGACCCCTTTTCCATTTGGGCACGCTGTTTGCCCTTTGATGCAGCGGCTGCAGCAGCAGGAGCAGGAGCAGCAGGAACAGGAGGAGCAGCAGCATCAGCAGTTGGCCACGGAAGCCGATGGTGACAGCAGCGGCGCCAGCATATAAAATTATGACACCCTTTGGGATTACAAGCGAGCTTTGGACAGCGGCTCTCGACAGTCTATGTCAAGCACAATGAGGCAGCTGCCACATATCTTTGTCTATCTCTATCTAACTCATTCATTGTGTGTGTGCCCCTGGTCCGCTCTTCCAAATTGCCTCAACTCTTCCTCTCCCTGGAGACATGGTATCCATTTTGCTGTTAGGCTCCAAGCTTTTGACCATCATGGCCCCGAAAATATATATCTAAGTATACATATACATATGTATTACGCAATTTATTATCAAAAATAATGAACAAATAAATATATGAAATTGCTCAAATGAATACAAATTAAATTTTAAATTGCGAATGCTTCAGCATAATTGTAAATGCATTTATAACCCTTAATAAAGACAATATTAACTGCAATATAGTTATCGACTGGGCATGGTCGGATTGGTAATACCCTAGAACCACATGCAGTATTTTTTGAAGAACTTAATATATGTTTAAAAATGACGCATGAATATAAAAAGCAAATGCAAAGTAATTTCAGATAAAATAAAGGACGTGAAGAGATAAAACAACTAAACTTGTATGTCATTAGATGGAAGCTACATTTGCTTCCTGGAACTGGAGCTAAATATACAATAAAGCCACTGCTTTTGTATGTTAAGTCCATAATTGGCTTCGCGGGAAACTGTGAATGCAAATAAAATGCCTTTCAAAGCTAATGAGCTTTGCTTTCAGCTGGATTTCTCGGAAACTAGATATAGAGCGAGGCGAGGCTACTTATGTGCATTTGAAGTGTATACAAAACGTGGTGACGCACTTGAAAATCTCAATTTTAATTAGTTTGCCACTTTTGGTGGCAGCTTTTGCGGGTTTTCGTTAAATATTAAATCGAAAACCATTTGTATTAAGCGACCGCCAAGGCACAGCCTACACACACACACACTCGCACGTGTAACCACACGTTTAGCAAGTAGGCAACCTTTCGGCGCCGCAAAGTATGCTACATGCACCTAAAACAACAACTAAAGATTCGACAACAAAAACGTCTTTAAAGGCCACAAGAAAGTCAGGTGTATCCAAGTTCTTAAAAATTATGCAAAGCTGCCAAACAAATTAAATAACCATTTGGCGAACATAAGTTACATGAAGTTAGGTGAAGAGCAGAAAGCAAATAACGTGGACCCGATTCGTAAGGTACAAAAGAGCATATTGAATCTATCGAAAATATATTCTTCCAATTGTGTAAATGCATATTTGCAAATTTTATAAAAAGAGCAAGCGATTCTGCAAGCCGGAATTCCAATGCAATTGCCAAAACAGTTGACAAAAAAATATAATTAATAAAATTATTAAATAATAAATACAATAATATAATACTTTTGAGAGATGCCTGGCACCAAAGCATTCAAAATTTGGGCTTCAACAATTGGCTTCATCTAACCATATTTAGTAGATGCCAATTTTGGGTAGAGATCAAATTTAGCCCGCAACTTCTATATGAAAAAAATCAAGCATTGGAATATTTTCAGTAGAGCGGGCAATTAGAAATAGGAAACAAAACTGATTAATTAAAATATAAATAAATAAATAAAAGACGTACCAGCATTTAAGTCTGAGCCTATAGAAAACCAGTTTATCGAACCAAAGCTTAAGGCAGGGAACTGGTTTGATTCCAGCCCTCGTAATGTTTTTAGCTTTATTTAGTCTAAAGGGAAATATTGATCTCGCATTCGAAAACGCAATCAAGGCCCAATTTCTTTTAAAAACTATGCAAGGTAAACTGATTCATAAAATAAAATATATATATGGAAAAACTTGTAACACTTGTTATTATAAAAATATACCATGTTTGGTTTATATTAGTATATAAGTCATAATAAATTATAATACTAGTGTATTAAATAGCCTAGTTGTACATTGCTTACAGTTCATTAGGCAATGCTTTTAATATCTGTTGCAAGCATTCCAAGAGAATACCTCAAACGTAATCAATATTAATTTAGTTTACTTTAAATGCTCCGCACTTTGAGTACGAATCTAAATAATTAATAGATTATAATAGAAAAAATAAAAGCTAAAAGCCTACACAGAGAGATTTTTTTTTTTTAATTTCTTAGCTTTATTTTAATTTTCCTGTTATTATAAGAACAACTTAAATTGAATTTATTACAAAATTTACAATACTACTTAGTCTACTATTAAGTCTAATATAAAATTAACAAATTAATTGTGACTATATATATCGATCTGGGAGATCGATTGGATGAGGCCTCCGCAATCTCCTCCGCGTTCGGACTGCTCCAATTCGACGCCTCTTTAGAAGACGCCTAGCCAGTCGATTTGGATTGTTTCCCAGTCGCGTTATGTAGTTTGCAGTCTGTTTGTTTATGACGTCCTCGACTTTGGGCACTCCTAGGTCTTTTTCCAAATCGGAAGTTCGCATATACCAGGGGGCACCAGACAGACGCGATTTTGCAGCAATACCGTAAACTTGAATACCATATCGCCAGGCAGGAGCTAGGCAGGTTTTGTCCGAATCCTTGGCATCTGTGACAAAGAATGGCATCCCGATTTTTTTTTGGTATTTCCACCAAGACTCTTGGGCGACACCCAATTTGCTTGATTTTCAGCGCATCCTTATTATTAGGTTCGCGAGCCAAATCGATGAAAAAGAAGTTATTTTGGATCAGTTCCTCAACAGCTTCTCCACTTTCCAGGTGTCTGATTTTACGGGGGCGGGGGTTGTGGTTGCGAAGGATATTGTGTCCATGTCACCCAAACTCCTCTTTAATGAAGTCTTCAGGAGTAGTGCTGGCCAGATTTCGGATGATAAGCCTGTAGGCCTTGTCTTCCTTCAGTTGGTAAGTGAAGTGGAGTGCATTGTTCTCTTTGAGAAAATGCACTAGACTACGGTAAGAGCCAGAGTTTTCAACATGAACTCTTACTTTCCCTTTTGATCCAACGTGGAGGGTATAATTGTGACCCAATGACAGCATCAAGTTCTGTCTCCATCTGGGCCACATTGTTTATATTTTCGATGAATATGGGGGGTGGCTTGCTCGATCTAGGTACTCTGGATTCTTTTTCGGCATTCCGATCAATTTCCATTTCTTTAGCCAGCTCCTCGGCATGGGCTACTTCCTCCTCTGTAGAATCATTGTTTTCTGTTGCCAGTAAAGCGAATTGGTTATTGAAGTTAATTGTTCTCTCGTTCTGACGACTGCCCGTCGATATCTGAGACGCAATTAACTTCCCTTTTTTACCGTTTGCCTTGGTCAAGCGTGGAGGCAGCTTATGTTTTATTTTGGTCTTCATCCAGCTGAGTGCTTTCTGGGATGACTTCCCTTTTCCTGGGTATTATAAGCTGGCTCGTTTGCGGCTATACTTGTGCAGCTAATATTTGGAGTGGTGCAAACTCCTCCGCTTGAAGAGGATGTGGTAGTGTAGGTTGGCGCGTAGGTAGAGATTGACGACGTCAATGCAGCAAAATTACTACTACTGCACGTAATTGTAGTGTTTGAGGCAATAGAGGTTTTTCCGGAAATCATTTCTCGAATTTCGGCAGGTGTAGCGCCAGCAACTCTCATCATTTCCACGAAATCTGGTCATTTTGAGCCCGAATCGAGCGATTCTTGAGTTAAGTATATTTAATTAATATATTAAGATTAATATAAAATCACTTTAAGCTCAAACTGGAATTGTATTAAGGACAAATTGGGCTCAATTTAAGACTATATTAGTCTTATTTCAAGGCGACAATGGAGATAATTTAAGTATTGGTGATCTTAAATTGAGGTTATTTTGATCTTATTTTAAGAGTCATTAAACTGGATTCAATACTATTACGTTCTTAAATTCAGCGTAAAAAGGCTGAAAAACGTAACAAACAAAGCTTGATTCAAGTGTTTTCGAACTTAAAAATGAATACTTGAAATAAGAATTTCATGCTTGAATCAAGTATTAAAGTATTACCGGTCTTACCGTACTTTTATGACCGGGTTTACTTGATTCTGGATTTTTTCTCTCTGTGTAAGAGTAGAAATAGTTTCCATTATTTTACATCGATAAGATAACAAACTAAGGCTTTATAAGGCATGTTTATTCTTTAAAAACTTCTTTAATTCAATTGAATCGAACTTAATCAAAGACTCAACTTGCTCTATATCATTGTTGTAAATTGGCTTCAGCGTGCAACCGCACAACTTATCAGCTGCCATTTGATTTGTTTGCACCGTTTGTTGTTTTTATTCGGCTGACAATTTAACACCCTGCACCAATTAAAAATGGCCAAGGAAAGGTATACTAGTTCCGTGCAAGTTTTTGTAACAAGCAGGCACGACGATAAGCTAGGCAATTGATTATATACTCTCTCTTAAAAAGAATACGCAAACTAACTTTACCTTTTTTTATATCTGCCGCCTATTTTATGTATATTTATCGACTTTGCATCTATGAATCAAAGGAAGTCAGAGTTGGTTACAGGGTATCTTTCAGACGGGCATTTTCGACTAGAGCCCTCTTGTTATTATTATTGTAACATATTTTGTCAGGTTGTTTTCCCCGCTTGTGTTTGTTGCCCTTTTGCAAGAGCGTGATGATGATAAATATTCCTCAAAAAAGGAGATATTATAATTTTCGTTTTTTTTCTTTTTTTTTCGGTATTATCATTTTTATTGCTTCACCTTTCGCTGTCGCTTTAAACGTTAATTAATATTTATGCTCAACGTTGTATCTATTAAGCGGACATTGTTGCAGTTAATCCAAAGTCCTGTCTCATTCATTTAAATTAAACGTAAGACTTGCAACTCAATTATGTATCTAAGCATAAAGTGATTCCGAGGGAAAAAAAACTGAATAAATATAACTTGAAATATGAGATATTTTCTAGAGTATCTTAGAGAAACGCATGTCTTGATAGTTGGAATATAAAACAATAAGATTAAACATATATAGGTTCCTAAAGTATCTTATAGAGTATCCTAAAGTATCAATAAGATGAAGCAAATATATGTTCCTCTAAGAAGCATCCTATAGATACGTGGTATCTATTACATTTGAAAGTTCAAACTAGTCACGGAAAAAAAAGAAGTCAATAGCTGATGTTAATTGGCACGGTCGCTGATGCCCCCTATTCTATCCGCACATAACCGTGGGATACGTGAAAGCAGATACTTGAATAAGTCGAATCCGGATAGAGTCATGCACTTTATGCACGGATTCCTATGTTCGGCAAGGCGAATCGAATGCAAACTAAAAGCTGCTGATGCCGCAAGTTGAGCTCAAATCTGAAGTGAGTGCAACGAAATGATGCAAAGAGTCGCGAAGCCAGCAGCGACGGCACGTGATTCTCATTTCAAAATTCATTTTAATTTGCCTGTGAACTGCAATTGATTCGGCTGCATGGGCAATGCGAATGCGAATGCGAAGCCACAAGCCTGCCACAGGGGCAGCCACACCGTTTGAGCAAGTGGGGCAAGCGCCGTCAATGTCTGCAGATTAATATTTGCTCAGCGCCAATGCAGCGTATTGAGACACGCAGTTAGCTGATCAAGCAAAAAATACCAAAATAAATCAAATAACAAAGTCTCATTCCAAGCTGTTGTCTACACTTACGAACCTACTAAGCCACATATGCTGCCTACCCCACTCAGCAAAATGGTTACAATTCAAATAGGATTTGTATTTGTTTGCCTTTTGGCTGAGCTGCGTTTGCTTTGCCGGCGAATAAATTGCAAGAGAAACTCAACTAAAACCCACCTGGCGGATGCGGACGCGCATGAGGGCGTGTGTATGGTCTAGACTAGCTGTGTGTGCGCCCGGCGTCCCAAAAGTGTTGGGCAAATATTCGGGGCCAGTTTGTTAGAACGCTAATTTGATGTGCTGCGAAAGTATCTTTCGGATACACTGCCTGTTTGCGGCTACAACAACGATAGCGTACGGCTGCGCATTAGCGATATCCGGGCAAATATTTGGGCACCTGCGGCGTATGAGTAATGTGTGCTACATGCCGACCCAATAACAGTTGACAGAGATGAAGCGTGCAGTAGACCAACAAAACCGTGGTCGCATACGAACCGAGCACCACAGTTTACGGGAAATGAATAGTGAGCCTCAAGTGGAGCGGTGTCTGTCTAAGAATTTCATTGAAAGCACCAGGTCCAAGCGCAGAATTCGTTGACAGTATTTATGACAGTTATTTTTCTTCGGGCTTGCCAAAAATTTTAATGAGTTCCTTTGTTTATGCATTTTTTTATTTTCATTTATCTGAAATGGCCGCGCACAGACCCAACCCTGCTGCCCTAAGCCACACGGCCTGACGGAAATTGTTATAATAAAATTGCAGCTTATTACCGCAAAGGTGCGCCATGTTGCCGTCCGTACGGAAGGTGTTGAAGGATGCCTCAGTTGTTGACTTAGGACTCGGACACGGACACGGACTTCGACTCGGACTGGCACTGTGACTGTGACTGGGACTCGGAACGAACTCAACGGACGGGCTGTCAAGTGTTTTTCATAATGCCAACAACTTAAGTCGTTTTGCCACCTCAGCAATTGAGAGCAACAGAAGTACTACACAAAGCTGTAGGGCCTCTTTATGACGCTCTGTCGCAGTCTCAAGGCATTTCAACAATATTTGGCAATTCCATGTCTAGCAGAAAGTGCTAAGTGGCCAAAAAGCGCTCAGCTTAATGAAAATGCATAGCAATTGCCAATACTCATGAGCGAGAAGTATTTTCTGGTTTCTCCGGACTCTGGAAAATCGTTAACCTGATATTTAACTTAACATTAAGAAGTGCACGAACTGATATACCCAATTACCCAAACTTAAAGGGTAACGCCGGCTTGCTTCAGTATTAACCGTTTCGAGTTCGATGAAATTCAAAATGTCAACTTGGTCGCACGATTTCAACAAGGCTGTGTAGCCTAATGGATAGGGCGTCGGACTTCGGATCCGGAGGTTGCGGGTTCGAATCCCGTCACGGTCAGCTTTCTATTTTGTTTTTTTTTTTTAGCGTACGTTTCACAATAAGAAAATATTTTTCTATAAGCAATCTATGCAAATAATAAAAATACTGATATTAAGAAAATCCGATTTTCCGATCCCAAATCAAAATTGTTTTGAAAACGCGTTGAGTGTTATTCGAAACTGAGCTCGATTATGATGGGCGTAATCAAGACAAATAGTGGCAGCTCCTGTTGCTCCGCGACTTCAGCAACAGCTCCCGGGTTCAGCTTTAAGGCGGAAGGTTCCATTGCCGCTGTCACGCTTCCTGCATATTTGTTTAGGTCTCTGCGCTTTTTTGTCACCCTTCCCTAACCCACATATGTACTCGTATTTGGGTTGTGCCTTGCTACGTTTGCCTTAGTTTAGCCCCATCACTATGTGTGTGTGTGTGTGTGTGTATGTTTTTTTATTGTCGCCAGCCATGATTTTCTTATGGGATACACACATGTAAACTTTCAGCATTGTCTGTCTGTCTGCCCAACAACTAACAAAAATACAAATACAAATACAAACACAAACACAAACGCAAATACAAACACAAGCACAAACACAAATATAAAGACTAGCTAGCAAAGAGCTAACCAACGTACCAGCCTTGGCCAACAACATCTGCTTCATTGTATTGCAGTTATTGTATTTGAATTGGACAACTAATGTAAATAATACATCACATACTGTACGTGCCATGAGATTATGTTGAAGTTTCAGTTTAACAGATTTCGTATTTATTTGGCTTTTTATTAACTTGACCAGCTGGAACTGGAGCTCGATCTGGCAACTGGAACTAAAATGTCCATCAGACATCACATTGTTCTATTATTTCAATTGAAATAAGAGATCGATGTTAATTATTATTATTGTTATTACTATTATTGCTTTTATTATAATTATTATTATTTAGCAGAGCTTCATCTCAAATGTTGAGATAGGTACAAGGAAAGAGTATCGCTTACGTTACGTTTCTCCATACCCGGAAAGTATCGCAAAATTAATACCAAATTGTCACAATTGTAAATAAATTTAATTAATGTCCCTTCAAGTTTAAAGGTCCCAGCATAAAACTCTCGATATCCATGTATCCATGTTCCCCAATGCTCAAATCGATGTTATCTTCGTCGCTCGATTTTCGAGAAGCCATCGATCTCTCATAACTCACAGATTGTAAGGAAAATATATCGATATTAATTTCGATAAGAAATAAAACTAATAACTTTTTACAATTATTTAAAAATTTACATATTTGGAGTTTAAAATCGATGCATCAATATTATCGATTCCGATAAATCGAGGCATGTTCAAAACTACACAAAGAGAAAAACGACGAGCTAACGACAAAACGTCTCGTATTTAATGCTAAACCAAACAATTTGTAAGGTTTTGAGCCTGAATCATGATAAAAATACTTGAATTAAGTTGAATTCATACTTCATTTCTTATAAGCTGTAAAAGGTCTTAAAATAAGTACACAAATCGTTGAATCAAGTAAAAAAGCTCTAAGCTAATTAAGAAGTATAAGAGTTGATTCAAGTTTTATAATTCTTGCATCTAGAATTCTACGGCTTGTTCGGGAGTTGAAAGGCTGCAGAGAACAAAAAATTAAATAAAATGACACGCGCTTGCTCTCTCTACATTTTTTTTTCTAATTTCAAGTGAAGAGTTCTACCAGCGCAAACGTAAAGATTTACGTGAAAAGAAAGTAATGCGACATCGCCGGACCAAAGGCATATACATATATATTTAAATAAATACTAAATGTGCTTGTATGTATGTATATACATTTTTTTTGGAAATATGTGCGGGGTATATGTATGCATGTACATATATACCAACATACACATATGAGGTATACATGTATATGTAGAAAAGTGACGAAATGAATCGCTCTTGAAAATAGCAAAGACTTCGTTGCGTATGTTGATTAGGCTGAAAAACTTAAAAAACAATGCTTGACTCAAGTTTAAGAAGTATAAGAGTTGATTCAAGTTTTATAATTCTTGCATCTAGAATTCTACGGCTTGTTCGGGAGTTGAAAGGCTGCAGAGAACAAAAAATTAAATAAAATGACACGCGCTTGCTCTCTCTACATTTTTTTTTCTAATTTCAAGTGAAGAGTTCTACCAGCGCAAACGTAAAGATTTACGTGAAAAGAAAGTAATGCGACATCGCCGGACCAAAGGCATATACATATATATTTAAATAAATACTAAATGTGCTTGTATGTATGTATATACATTTTTTTTGGAAATATGTGCGGGGTATATGTATGCATGTACATATATACCAACATACACATATGAGGTATACATGTATATGTAGAAAAGTGACGAAATGAATCGCTCTTGAAAATAGCAAAGACTTCGTTGCGTATGTTGATTAGGCTGAAAAACTTAAAAAACAATGCTTGACTCAAGTTTTTTCGTACTTAAAAAGTCATACTTGAAATATGAATTTCATACTTACCGTACTTTTATGGCCTGCTCTACATGATTCAATTACGTAATTCTTGATTTTTTCGCTCTGTGAAATTTACAGTTCAGGTTTTCTATTTTAAAGAAAATTTAGTACGAAATATGTGCATTTATGATTGTACATATTTTATTATCATACCCAGGCATTGCAACTAAGAGCCCTTCTAATTGGAAAGCTGTTAGAGTTGGTCGCCTGCGCTCGCCTTTCACCAAATCCATTATAATGTTAAAGCGCCCTTATGGCCATTTAAGTTAATCTTATGTTTATTTGGCCATTGATTAATGTGCGGTGCCAAAACAGCCCGCAAAGGTCGTTGCCAGAAAGTCTTCAATCATAGTTTGCTTGTTTGCCCAGCTCGTGCTCTTTGCATTTCTCTTCTCCTTTTTCCGGTTGCTTTTTTACATACATACATATATATAAACATATTTATATACATATGTATATATATATATATATTTTTTTTTTTTTGGGAAAATGCTTCTAGCCTTCTGCGGGTTTATTTATGCATAAAATTTATAGCATATAGCACAAGCATATTTGTGTCATTAGCCTCAAATTTTTGACCCATTTGTCATTAGGCTCGAATGTGGGGGATTTGCATAAAACAAACACACGATTGCCCTGTGTATACATACAAACAGACAGTCGACCATTCGACCATGCTCGCGTGTGTGTGTGTGTGTGTGTGTGTGAGTGAGTGTTGGTCTTCTAAATGTGTGACCGACAAGATTTATCAAGTAATAACAGACATTTCGGACAACCCATAGACCCATTAGTCACACGCTGTTTGACATTGTCTGAAAATATCATTTTAATCACAGGCCAGAGCTGGAATCGAGATGCTGCCAGCTCCTCTGCTCCTACTCGTTAGCCGTTCCCATGCTCCTACGCACACATGCATACGCTCGCATGGATATGCGTGACTCGCCTAGACATAATTCGAGTGCAGGCACATTAACATGCTACCGGGAGGAACCTACATATATTCAATTCTAACGTCTCTCGCTTGTCATCCTATTGATGAGACCCTGGGCCATCGAATTTCGAGAACAATACATTCGCCTTTAAATAAGCATAATATCATTTCTCAACTGTTGTAGCCGGAATTTTCTGATTACTGGCCACATGAAGTGAATCGAACAATTTTAATTAGTAATTAAGATAATCCATAATGCGCATTATATCTTTAGATTAATGAGTTATCAGTGCTTGAATCTGGCTGGTGCAGTTCTGTACATACATACATAGACTTGATATGGCATTGTAATTATATTGTTAATACAATCTCAAGCAAAGCCCCTGAAACAACAGAAAATGCAAAGCGCCAGCAACCGGCGACATCTTAATTACATATGTATCTGCATATATGTCATGTTATAAGATATCTCAATCAAATAGATATATGTATAAAATAATGAAATAAATAACAGTACAACATACTTTTGGATTGATGCTCATCTCAAGCATCAGCAAACTTTATAATGCTTATGAAATTATAAAGTGGAATATCTGAATCCTTGAAACGTTGCTTCACTGAGAGTACACGTGTGTTCTACATCATCGAAAGGCCCCTACGAAATCGTTCAGAATCAAAATATACCTTAGATCCATAACTATTCGAAAGCATATGTGCTTGTGACGGCAATCTGGGCGCTGGGCAAAGGGTGTCCCCTAGCCGAGCATTGGGGCTGTTTTGTGCAATGACTGTCAAAGTCCTGCTCGTTTTTTTCATTTAGTTCAAAGTTATCATTTGGTTAACTTTACTCTTGCTTTCCGAACCTTATTTTGTCGTAATCTCATTGACGAGTTGACAGTTCTGCAATTGCCTCTTTTTGCCAAATATCCAATTGAAGAAATTTGGGGAAAATGTAGTAATTCGATTAGGATTATGTTAGAATATAATAGTCGAAATGCAACCAAATACACTTTGAGAGTTTCTGTAGCTGTTTCAATGAATCAATGCCACAATATCTGAAAGTTGCTTTACTTCTGGCTAAGATATATTAAGCTATTGAACCATGTTTCATCAAAGGAGTGAGTGTAAAAGATCACCATCATCTTCATTGTTAAAAGAAAACTATGTGCTCCGTTCTAATACCCTGCCAACAACTTTTTCGCTCGAAACTTGGTGTTCACTCGCTTAAACAATTTATATTTTTTTTTTGCCATTTACTTACATTATTTGCTGAACCTGCCAAGAAGTTGGTACGGATCTGTCAGACGTTAATTTGTAGCAACCCTTTTTGGCTCAACAGCAGGTGGCACTTGGCAGTTGGCCGATTTATGATTTAGCCATCTTTCATTTTGGGCCAAAGTGAATTGAGAACATAAAATTGTTTTATAAATCCAAAAGCTTTCAGGGCACAAAAAAAAAACGTATTGAGTTCAGTTATAGGAAATAATATTTATAATCGCAAAACAAAATCAATATATTCCTTGCTGAGAAAGCTGTTTTCGTTGTTTCCCACCTGACATTCATAGCTGACATTATTGCCCTGTACATTGAAAACAAAATTTGTATATGGACAGTCTGTGTTTGCCATAACCTGGCTAATCTCGCTGAGGAATAGGTGAAGCGTCTGCATACATTCAGATAGGCACCAGGACTGCTCCTAAACGCGAAACAACTTCAGAGATTAGGAAGTAGCCTAAACGGGCCAGACGCTTACCTTGATTAGACTTCCCAGATTCTCGGTAAGAATGGGCTTGGTAACCAAGCCCTTGTAATTGCAGGCAGCTAATTTGATCTGGTCTGTACCCACCATATGGGCGGAGAGTAACCAGCGTTTCATGCGATAATTTCGACGCCAATCCACATGTTCTGGGTACACTCGCATGGATATCAAACGGCACTGCTTTAACACTTCCGGATCGTTCCTAATATATATATACATATATATAAAACATTAGTTATTAGCTGGGTGACAATGTCCATACTTACAAGTTGCCCAGCGGCTCGGTATTCTCGACTCCATGGATTTCCGATGTGTACAACAGCCTAAACTTGCCCAGCTTTGCAGTAAAAGTTCCATAGTTTTGCTTGTTCTGATCCACTGGCCTATCGGTATTGGGTATATCGCCTGGTTGATCTGAAAGTTGCATATCAATTACATTAATAATATAAATAATAATAGATGGTATCAATGTTAATTTTGCAGTCAACATAAATAGATCAAACCGTAGACATATGGCATAGAAGTGCTATAGCACGAAAAAGGAGTCATATGATAAACATGATAGACAGATTTGATACGGAGTCGAAGACATGTCGATATTGACAAGATTTTGCTAGCATAAACACAGAAAGTCGGAGAGAAGAAAGAAAGTCAGTTCGAGAACTTGGAATATATATGTATAATATAATGACAGGATCGAGAAATATGCATGCAACTTACCGACAATCAGATATTGACGCAGCTTGAACAAATAGGTGTACTGTTTATTTATCTCATTATCCGGTAGCGCATGAGCGTTTAGATAAATGCAGCCCCTAAATTTGATCGCCACCAGTTTCAATTTCTTGGAGCTTATCATTTTAAGCATCGATCCGCGATTCGTGCAAAAATCCAGTTGCCCCAATTGGCGCTGCGGCTCCGGCAGCTGCATGATATAGTTCAGGCATCGCAGTCCGCAATAAAAACTGGGCGAATATTGAATAAATTCGTCAGAGCCTTTCCTTAAATCAATGGGAAAATCACCGTCGGTCGGCTGACGATAATACCCGAGCGTTTCCGGAATATAAAACTCTTTGCCATCAAAGGCGCACACATGCACCATCTGCAGATCGCTCAACTGCCAGGGCAGGTCAGTTGCAGTGGAAAAAAGTTGAATTGCCATTTTCCTGGATTATCATTAAGAGTAATTCTGAGGTATGATTATTTGTTTTTATTATATGTATCTTTTTATATTGTCGTATAATAGGAAGACAATAAAGAATGGAGAAACGTACTTTGCGCTTCTACTGGTCGGAGGGATCGATCTGAACTGAGCCGAGCACATCGAGTTCAATCGATTTACCCCAGCAACACACAGCGTATATGTATGTATGTACATACATATGTATGTGCATAAATTCTATGAAACTCATACAATAAAGAATTTCAAGAAGGTTCCGCTTAGAATTGGCGCGCAAATTCTACGAATCGTTGTCTAGATAAATTCAAAGAAACGTACATATGCGTGAGTGTATATAACATATGTATGTATGTAAAGGCAGGAGTTAGCACTATCCTGTTAATTAACATACGCGATCTATCGATAAGCTAGCGATATACACGAGTCGTCCGTTGTCAAGTTGTCGGCTTAAGACGATTATTAGAAACACTTTTTACTCTGCGTTATGAATATTATTAATTAAATAAACAATATAGTATTATAAATCTTACAAGTACATATATCGATATTAGTTTTTTCCGAATTGATATGGGCGTGTCCGTCTGTCCGTCGGTCTGTTTCTATGCCATCTTGTCCCTCAATCTAAAAGTAACCCTCTTAAAACTTTGGATAGCTTCGTCTTTCTATTGCAGGCAGTACACATGTCAAAACTGGCCGAATCGGACAACTACATACATATGTATGTATTATAGCTTGGTTCTTGGATGGAAAACTTTTTTGTTTATCAAGATATCTTGACCAAACTTGGAATTTATAAGTCTTTCTATGCTCCCTACATAGACATATACCTAATCGTATCGAAATTGAACTATAGTATTATAGTTGCCATAGAAGCGATTGGCCAAAAAGTAGGTTACGCTTTTGTTTATCAAGATACTTTCATCAAGCTTAGCATTCACGAGCTTTACCATTCTGTAGTGTATTAAGTCGTCGACGTGGCAAAGACTTTCTTGTTGCAATATCATTTGTTTTCAAAATTTCAGTATTGAAATATTTTAACAGCTTAACTTAAGCGCGCATCTCCCGCAGTCGAACCATTGTTTTTATTCAGAATCTACTTGTCAAATTTGTTGGAAGTCTTCGCTATGTTTTGCACAGCTCAAGAGACGTTTCGCGATATACTATTAACATCGGTAAAGATGTATTATATCACATTGATAAATAAGAAATGGTAGAAATGTCAATTAAAATTGAAGGCCAAGCTGAATGTGATGATTAGTTTGTAATCATTTAAATTGAAGAAAACAAGCGCAAGTTAACACTTAGTGTAGGGATTACATTGTGCATTAAGAAGAGAATTTCAGGAAAAATGGGGCTATATCAAGGATTATTTTAGCACAGAGAAATAGACAGAGGAGAACGCACTGAACAATGATTGATTGTATTTTGAAATCCATAACAACAGGCCGGGCGTAACAAATCTGTAATGCAAACACAAAAACAGTCGGCGGGCTGCATTATGGTGATGGCCAATGTGTCGTATGAGAGATTACATGCAATCATTTTTGCAATCAGGCAAACGACAAGCGACAGCCCGGCCAAATGACTGACTGACTGACTGACTGACAGACTGACGGACAGACTGAGTGCATGCTGAAATAGTTATTACATTTAAAATAAATGACATTTAAATTGGAGCTTAACAATGAACAGAGATGGCACAACATACTAGTGCAGCATGGATGTTGTATGTCTTGTCAGCGGCAGTTGGGCTGGGCTAATGCCCAACGATAGCAGAGTGCCAACAAGAGAGCGTACAAGTATATTGTCATTTGATTAGATTACAGCGCGTCTGTGTGTATAAGTGTGTGTGTGTGTGTGTGTGTAAACTGTTGATCTAAAAGCAAGGACAACGGCTCTTGAGTGCCAGTCCCGTTAATATCCCCATCGACTGAATGTGGCTCTCTGAGTTGACAGCAACTCTGGCAACTCCATTGCCGCCCAGTTAGCGTCAGGAAGTCAATGTCATTGCCCGCTTGTCTCGGCAGCTGCAAATTTTCAGATTCGACCAACCGTATGGGCCAGGCCCAGACGCAGACACAGACGCAGACACAAACACAGACACAGACAAAGACAAAGACACATGGCTAGGCCTGGAGCTGGCTCTTAAAAATATCATTTACATTTACATTCACATTTACATGAGCATGCGGCTTGGGCTTACAGGCCGGATACGCGTCTTGGACTCGTTTCGCCTGCCACATGTCGCCTGCCTCATGTCGCCTGTCTCCGTCTGCATCAGCTGCTCGGACTGATGCCCCATTTGATTGTCGGTCTTGAACTGTTATCATATTATAAGGACAAATTAATTGTAAAGTCATGTTATTGTTTGACAATGTTGGCCCAAGTCACAAGTCTTTCTGGCAGACCCAGATGCTGATGCCAAACACCACAGTCGTCAGTCAGTCCACAGGCCACAGACTTTTTCCAACCACAATGACAACCCACAAGTCGTCATAAACATTATGCATGGATGTATGTAAATCCAAATGTAACTCAATTTGTTGACAAGCGTTTCAAGATGCTAAAACCTCAAAGTCGCCATCGATGGCATTGTCACTATCGGTAACATCGATTGATTTCTATTGGTATTTAATGAGTTCCCAGATAAGATTCTTTCTATCTTGCAAGCAATAGTTTCAACAAATCGTTTATAAATTGTGTGTTTTCAATTACATTTATAGTATCTTTATAACAAAAACCTTGAGCTAACTTAATTTTGTTATTTGCTTTATTAGAATAATTGGTGTAAAGTTGACTAGTATGAAAAATGTTTCTTGCGGATATTTTCATGACTAAGACTCTCAATAATGCATCGTCAATGATATGAACCGAACCTTCAACCAAACCAAACGAAACTCGAACTTTATATTCATCAACAACTGTTTGGTCTGGGTTTTTACCCACAATTTTAAAAATTAACTAAATTAATTTAAATCAAAATTGGAACTTAATTTAGCCCGCAGCTTCTGTGTACAAATATTTACGGCTGGAAATATTAAACTAAAACTGAAATGTTTGAAGCAAGGGATTTAGTTCGGCCTAGTTCAAAGACTGCGCTAAAATAAAAGTCTATTACTGAGAAACATATGAGAAGTTATTGTCATTATTTAAGCTGGAACTTATGTTAATTAAATCGAATGCAATAAATCATCCTATGCGTATGTAATTAGTGCAACAGCTTATACTAATGCAAAATATGACTGAAAACGAATTAAAAGTCGATGTGTTTTTTTGAAATTTGCCAAAAACAAATCTAATAAAGAATGTTTGCAACATAATAATACTACTAGCAAAGTTTTATGCGTATTAATGGGCGAGCAGTCAGTTAGTCACATTATTAATGAGACAGATATGGGACACAATGTGGGAGGGAGGCTTATTTATTATATTTGCGCCTGTTCAACAGACATCGCGGTTAGTCGGCCGGGATAGCGGAAAGATTCGCATCCTAGCAGCAAGACGTTTATTATCGGCAAACGGTTTTGCGCCAACCAACGGCATCATCAAGACGAACAATAACAAAAACAAGAACTGCGGCATTTGGAACAATCATTTTTGCCGTTTCCGGTTCCGGTCGCACACACACACACACACAGACACACACACACACAACTATCCGATATAATTGATATGACGTGATTACGCTGCCCCAAACACATAACTAGCTGAGACAAGAGGTTAAAACGATTAATTATCAAATTGTTTTGTTCGTGATTGTCTTTTGTGCCCTCTGCCCTATGCCCCGATAAGCACAAGGATAACAAAATATTATGCTGGCTACCTGCATTGCCCACTCAGCTTGTGTGCGTGTATGAGTGTGTGGGCGTATGTGGAGTATATATGTATGCGTTTGTGTTTTCAACTCAATTTAATGTTGTCATAATTGGCCCCTAGCTTATTCAATTCCCGATTTGCATTCGATATCGAATTTTCCGGCTAAGCTTAAACGTAAGCAAAGCTTCCTTTGAGCTTATCTTCTATGAAACATTATATATATTCTTTTTGAAAATTTTGCAATTCTTTCAGTGGAATTTTCGGTTCTATAAATTGGAGATCTACGCAAAAAAAAAAATAGTACGAATATAGGGTTACAATATTACTTCTGAATACCAAAAAAAACTAAGCTAAAAAAAGAACAATCCTCAGGAGAATCCTTGACCAAAAGGACTTTATACAAGATCATCGGCTTAGTTTGGATATAATTATAGCAGCTGGATTTCTAAAGGATATTAGAGCTTACAAGGGAAGGCGTCTTGCATTAGTTAACTGAAAAGTAATATTTTAGTCTCTTTATACGATATGACAGCCTACACACCTGATCCAATAATGATTCTTACAGTTTTTGAGTTATGCTTACCCAGTCTCAAAATAGATTATTATCGATATTTTGGAAACGTAAACAGGTTATCGACAATTGGAATAAATCAAAAAGTTAAATATCTGCAATTGGCGACAGACGAACAGACATGGCTACATCGACTCAGCTCTTTCTTCTGATCAAGAATATGTAAACATATACTTAGAAGTCCGAGATGCTTCCTTCTGTCTGTTACATACATGCGCACTGAAACATTATACCCTTTTGATGCGTTGTCAATGGGTTTAGGGTATAAAAATAAAGGTGCCTTGAACTTTCAAACTTTTCAAATAAACATTTTTGGAATTTGAGACATCAATTCTGACTGACATTGTTTTAATTTAACAATTTGTATTGGAATCCATTTGTATTTAGCTTTTTAATTGCTAACTCAAAGAGAGAAAGAGAGAGAGAACGACTGGCCATAGCGTTGCCAGCCAGTTGGCATTTACCGACCTCGACAGCTCAAATGGAAAGGACAGCGAGGACGAGGACGACGACGACGACGGCGACGTCAAGAAGATGGACCCACATCAATGGGCTGTCAACGCGTCGGATACGTTATGGCCATCACCGAGTGCGCTGTTGTTGTCCATTTTAATTGCATGGCCAAAGTCGTGCATTTTTCAAGCCATCAGAAGTTCAAAACACACACACACACACACATGCACATGTTTCCATTTGCCACTTCCTGCGCAACGAGCGGTCGTGAAGAAGGATAACGCTCGTTAGTTGGTAAAAAAAAGGCATGCTACAATTGCAAAGTATTGCAGTTTCTTCATCTTGGAACGTTTTGCGATATTCTGAGAAATCCGGCCCTGTACTAGCAACAGGCAATTATAACTTTTTGTACGCATATTCCTTTTGTTTTGTTTTTTTACAACGCCTATTTCCAGTTCTGGCAAGTCCAAACAGCCCCCTACGCTTTCTTTTTGGGTTTGAAAACTGCACTCACCAGGATGGAAAATGTATAAAAAACTATTGAATTCAACTTTTGTTCCTTTCAACAGCCGCTTGTGAGCGGTAGAAATCTACAGGCGGACGATGAGAGGCACGGTAATAAGGTTGGACTCATATAAACAATATTACTTATCTAAATGTTTGCGATTTTGATTGTTAAGGCTAAACATTTTATGAATTCTCAAAATGGGCGATAGACGAGGTTTGAATATATCTGGACTGTACAGAAAAGGTATAATATAAACAAAATGTATTGTACTTCTAATTTGATCAAAAACTATTTAAAATCTTAGCCCGATCTGTATTAGCTTTTCCATAAATCAAAAGTCGTAAATAAAACAAATCCATAAAAAAAAAACAAAAGCGACAAATTCATGACTGAAATATAATGATTTAATACAAACGCACAACGTAGCGGTTTGGGGTGGAAAATAAGTGAAAATCCAGCAGCTGAAAATCTGTCAGTCTTAAAAGGAATGCACTTATGTGAATATTGGTAAGGCAAAGCCAAATTGAAGCTCACCTGCTTGTAGAGATTATCAGCGCAGCTTTCGCGTGCTGTTGCATGTCCTTGAACTTCCACCTGAGGGGAATCATTTTTTACTCCATCATAATCTCTCCAGATGCTGCTTTAAGCTCCATCAGCTAATAACCACTTGATAGATGTATTCATTATTCTCTTAGCGCCAAACTACAAAGTCAGCTCTACAGCATACTTTGTAGCTGAATGTACTTGGATATATGTATGTAGGTGTGTGTGTGTGTGTGTGTGTTGTATGTCAGCTTGTATTTGTACTTGGCGCCTACATATCTCGGGCGAGTGGCTCATCAAATTGCATTTTTAAGCAGTGGCCTGCTTATGGACTGGGATTTGCCATTTCCAGTTTTATTACTTTATAGTCATCAGTTTTATATTTGACTTGCAATATAATCAGCTTGACAAGGTTTGCGTTCATTTTATTGCTTTTTATTATTGCTTTCTGCCGCCCCCAAGGCAATGCGTAAATGGGGAGGGAAAACTAGACGGGATCGCTTGAAATATTCTTCAAAATAAATGGCAACAAATCTTAGAAATGAACAAAAATACAAAATCTCTAATTTTGTCTGACCAAATATCCATATATCGGAAAATGTTCTTAATAACTTAAAATAAGCTAGATCTTTATCTGGCACTTCATTACAGGGTAGCTTTAGTTCGAATACTTACGAGATTGTTATTGTAGTTATTTCTGCTATTTGCTTGTTATGATAGCTGCGGAACGTTGAGATTCGCATTCAGTCATATGTTAATATAATTCGCATGCTTTTCTAGATTTATTTATTTATCTTCCTTGTGTTTTTTTTTTTTGCCTCTTTACGCATTTCCTTGGAACTTACCAAACCAGCGAGTATGTATGTATTTACGTATTTATGTACGTACATGTTTGTAAACACATTTGTATTTTAAAAATTTAATTAAATCAACATACGTATATAAGGAAATTATTTTGTTTGGCTTGCGCATTGCGCGAATCCCCGAATTCAAATTCAAAGTGAAAACATTATCAACAACAGAGAAGAGTTCCCAAGTAGCAAGACACCGAGACCGAGGACCAAGAACTGCCAGAGACTGTCTGGGTATTGCTTTTGCTTTTGCTTTTGATTAACATATTTCTTTTATCTGAAGGGAAGCCGAAAGAGCCGAAAGAGCCCGACATCTTTTCAAGCAAGGCGGGGGAGGGGGCTGAAACACTGTGTTGCCTTTGTGCACATGAGCATAATATTTAAGTTATGAAAATGTTCCAAAACATTTTTGTTACCCGACAACAGCCAAGGCAGCGAATCAATATATGTAGCGCTTGTTATTATATATGCACATTTGTATCAATGTATATTATAAACAAAGAAATGTACATTGGCGGCGAGTCTCCACGGAAAACTAAGAGTTCACGAACACCAAAAGGAAACTTTTTTAATTAAAGCAAAAATGAAACAAAAACAAATAAACAAAAATAAATAACATTAAAGTTGTTCCACTGACAATATCTTTTCCTGGCCATCAGTCGAGGTCATCAACGAGTCGAATGAATATTTTACATTTCCTTGACGTTTGCTCCAGCTGTTTGTATACCCTAACAAATAAGCAGTACGAAATTTTACGCTGCAAATGTTCGTGAGTTCTTAACTTAACATGTTTCAAATAGTATTTTGAATGATGCTCAATATAAACAAAGACTTTGATGTACATAAGATTTTTGCTTGATATAAAGTGTTTCCGTATTTTATATATTCGAATTATTCATAAATTTATGTAACACAATCTTTATGATACTTTATTTCCTAGGGTATTTTAACTTCCACTTTGAAGCTTAAGCTGAAAGCACAATCCATAAAGTAATTTATTTTTTTAACTTTAAGCTTTAAACACAATCATTTAAAGTTAAAGCTTAAAGCACAATCAATAAAATAATTTATTTTCTCGTGTATTTTAGCTTATACCTTGATATTTAAGTTTAAAACACAATCAATATGATATTTTATTTACTAGGGCATTTTGACTTGCACCTTAAAGTATGCTTCATTCTGTATCCACAAAAACTTATGAAAATTATATCAAATTCAAGTTCACTTTGTTAGATTGCAGTCATCATCAATCTAACAAAGTGAACTCACAAGCAATTATATATAAATATTCCACAGACCAATTATCTGTGGCTACGTTTATGCTTCTGGTTTTTTTATAATCTTGGAGACAAATGGCATTTGCTTTTTTCATAACCTGTACACATTAGATTTCTTTCTTATCAATATTAATATCGTATTCAATTTCAGGACCACATAAAAATCGATTACAGTGTATCCACAATTTGGCAATTCACACTTTGTGTCCATACTCAGTTCACAAATTGAAAGCGAGCCCGTCCGTCTTGCCGCATAGAACCACTAAATTGACGGCCTCTTCTAAGCTCGGATCTAGGGCATTGTGCAGTCGGTTGCACCCGATTGCAGTATTCTTATTTGTTTGTTGTTGCGCATTGTTTATTTTGAACGATTATTCCGCTTCATTAACGATAACGGAATTAAATCGCTTAGCTGACAGTCTCTTGTATCGGCGTCTTTTTTTCTTCTCAAATTTAAAGATATTATAGATTGCACTTTGACTCTAGCCCGGCGCGATTTAGTGGCTTACCAAACCAATTTGCTTTTGACGCCCCAAGCGCTCTTCCGAATGGTTTGCGCTTCTGCCAAGCAATTGGAAATGGACAATTGATTAATTTAGTCTTGAACGAAATGCTTAAAAGAAAAGCTCTGAGTTCTTTTGAAGAATAAAATAAAATTAAAGTCTATATATACATATGTTATAAGTACAACTGATTTGGCATCTCTCTGAGTCCATACTTAATATATCACTTGTTGTCCTTAGCTATTCAGTATAGAGTGCAGTTAAGGGAATAACTTATAGAAAATATATAGACATATAAGATGACTGAACAATGTTAAACTTACAGCGTAAGATCTACGATCGTCCTGAACGCTTGGTTTATTGTAAGCATATTGCGTGGAAAATAGGTGGAAGACTAGTGAAATGATTTATCGCCCTATTTTATAGCCCCATTTTCCAAATTAAATACTGATATTTCTTAAAAATAACTTATTTGATTATAAGGAATTTTATCTATATATTTTTTTATTTATAGGCGCATTTCTAAAAGAAATACAATATATTTTTGTGAATATAGCTGCAAAATATTGCTGGGAATATTGGCTTGAAAACGTTTTTGTTTTTTCATCTTTCATTTGGCGAATGTACATTGAAGTGTTAGCCATAATGTATGGAGCAAAGGCGATATCTACCAGATTGCAATAATATATAATACCAATATGCCACAGCCCAAAACATGCCTTCAAGCAAATTCACGCATCTGGGAGAAAACATTCCATATTAACTCTTCTACATACTTTTCCATATGCACATACATACTTCCCATGCATGTAATTCTGCGACTGTGATATTTGCCACATTAATATGCAATATGGAGGGAGGTGTAGGGAGGTGTAGGGGGGTGTGGGGGTTGTTTCATCAAATAAAAATGTTGTTTACAACTGGATTTTTATGACGTGAAATGCGAAGAATCGTAACTGCCCTAGGCGGCCCATAAATAATGGGAAGCGCAGTTTCAAATCGGCCACTAATGGAGGTGCTCGATTGATGATGAGGCAAGAAAATCGCCGCCACTTTATGTTGCATAATATATTGACTTCCCCAAGAAGGCAGCGCTGCCTGCCGTGACGGGGGGAACGGGCCGAATGGAACTTCTTGTAAGAGCAGTTATTGAAGGTGGAGGGGGATCGCGGGTGGAGGGTGGCGTTGCGGGGCAATTGGCAAACATTCTAAAAGTTATTTTGGCAGCTGCTCTTTGTGGACGTAATGTACAAAGTCGTACATACATTTGAGTGCTGTTCCGTTGCTGTTATTGTTATTGTACATTATTATTATTATTATGATTATTGTTATTGTTTTTGCATTTTAAAGCAAATGGACTTTTATGCGTTTTCTCTGTATGTGTCTGGGTATCTCTCTGTCCCTCTCCCTCTCACTCAGTGTGTGCCTAAAATTAGCCCACAATGATTTTGGCAGCCTTTGGCTGTACAATTTGATGCTTCTTTAACTGCCCGTCCGTCGCCCATCAATTTTACTTACTGTACAGGCAGGCCTCTGAGCATTCGCGCGCATAAAAATACAAATTTCCGCATAAATTACCAGCTCAACAATTTTTGATGGGCTTTCTTCTTCTAGTTGCTGCTGTTGCTGCTCTTGTTGTTGTTGTTGTTGTTGGTTTTGCTTATGTGTAAACATAATTGATGCGTTTACGTAAACATATATATACATTTGTTTATATATATGTGTGTGTGTGTGTGTATATGTGAAAACTGCTCTTCATAACGCCAAAGTTTTAATACTCTTGCAGACAAATTTGGCAAAGTTTCTTTTATGGCGGCTAGACAACTTCCATAATATATTATTTATGATTCTTATGACCCGATTTGGTTGGTGCTTATAAAATTATAAGCCCCGATGCACCACAACTGCAACCATACCATAACTATACAATGTTCCCATCATTAAATGTTGCAGTTTCCTTTATTTTCATATAAATTTTATATGCAGAAAAAGCTGTGCCAGATGCTAAATATAACCTGCGGATAAATTAGGCCAAAGAAGCTTGGAATATACTGGACGCAGGCGAGGTTCATTTCGCACAAAAGCCAAAAAAAGTAAAAATTATTATAATGATATTACGCTACACCTAAAGGGTATACAAATTAGGCTGTCGTTCAAGTCGGCCAGCTTTAAAATGTGTGTGTGTTTATTTGTTTTTTAAATAAAGTGACCATGGAGGACTGATAGAGTGAAAAAAAGCAGCAGCCCAGCAGCGATAAGGCTATGAAATATGACGGCCAAAAAGGGCTTACAAAGTGGGCTACATTTATATCCAGGCCAGGCAAGCCCAGCAGCATCTAGCCTTGCATTGTCAGCTGTGACGTCATGCGTGGAATGACCTACATATATACTCACGTACACACACACACACAATTCAGTTATAATTATCTTGCATTCAATCATAATGACGATTCATATATGCTTCGCTTTAAAGACTCAAACTGAAGCCAGCTCTCAGCTAAAGTCGAGCCATGCATGATTAGCGCTGACCTCTGACCTTGAAACGGCTGATAAGCCGCAACGTTAGAAATGTGAAACTACGCATTGAGGCGCTGATAATGATGCGAATTTTAGCTTAGCTTATGCCCAGAGGCAGTCGCGTTCCAAATACCCAACTTCAAAGACGTGCGAATACGTAGGTGCTCTGCCAAAATGAAACTATTGCCAATCCTGATGCTGTGCCTGGGCCTTTGTCTCTGCGTCTGGCCAAGGGGTGGCCAGGCTTGGCGTCTGCAGCAGCGACGCGAGGCCAGTGCGGCACCAGAGCCGGTGCTGAATGCGGAATTGGATGCGGATAACTTTGACGACGATGTGTCGGATGAGTCCGAGCTGCCGGAAAAGTTTGTGTCGGATGCCACGACCACACCGAAGCCGCTGGGCATTGTTTCCATCAAGTCGCGGGCAATTGCCATGGATCGCGCCCTGTGCCAGGAGCAGTCACGCTATCATCCGCACTATCCCAAGTGTCATCAGTACTGCAAGAAGCTCGAGCACTGGATTGGCCAGTGCTGGCGCGAAAGCTGCCACTGCATCTCCTAAGGCGCCACCAGCCACGAGCCACGTGCCACAGCTGCAACTTCAGCCCAAAACTTTGTACTTACATAATTATAAGATTTGTTTCACTAACTTCTAATTACTCACACTTATCTCTGTTTGTACTTGGCTTCTCCACTTGTTACTCACACTTATCTTTGTTTGCACTTTCACTTGGCCATAATTGATTTACGCCTTTTGAATTTCGATATTCAAGATGTGCTTATTAAATTTGCAACGCATTCGAGCTTGATTTCATGCAGATGAACTTCATTTCCGTGTGCCCAATTAAAAAGTTTCTTAACAATATTTTGTATTCTTGTTGAATTTGTATCTCATTTTTGAGCTCGGTATTATCTTCAGTTCATATTAACAAGTGGATAATTAGTTGAGCTTTAGTTCCGTTCCGTGCCCCGCTTAGAACTATTTCAATAACGGTTCGAAATATATTAAAATTAAAGTGGTTAGAAATACTTTGTATTTTTTAAATCGGGTTCATACTAATTCAACGTGCACAGTTGTAAACTAACATTGTTCATCAACGGTTCATAAGTAGGTCGGCGCCATATCACAACATATTCTATAAACATGATGAAGGTTCCAACCCGAAATTTCAATTTATATTCTACCGTGAAGCAAAACTTAAACAAAATCATATTTTTTCAAAAAGTCTTGGCTCCAAAGTACAAATAACTTTAGCCCCAATCATTTGATAGATCTAACCCTACTTAGCTGATGCTAATATTGGGTAAGAATAAAATGTAGCCCGCATTATGCATATGCAAATATTTACGACTTCCAATACTTGCAGTACAATGGGCAATAATAAATAAAAAAAAAAAGGATTTCATTAAATATTTACGATAAATCAAGGTTTGAACCAGAACCAAAACCAGAGCTTATGGATGTGGGAAGCTAGGTTCATGAACTGAACTCAAAGGTAGGGAGTTGGTTCGAACCGTGAACCGAACCACCTAAAGTGTTTGTTGTTTATGCAGCCCTGATAACTGTATTTCCGGTTAAAGCTTGGTTATTTTAGTTAGCTACAATGAACGTAAGCTAAACCTAGTTCAAAAACTGTTCAAAATAGTTAATAGAGAATCATATAGAAACAATGCCAAAATTTATCTAGATATAAGTGATGTGGAATTTAACAAATGTATACATTCTATGGCAATTAAAATAGCTTACAAACAGATTCAAATACAGTTGTAAACTGATTTCTAAACGTTGCACGATTAGCTTAAAATTGGTTCAATCAAGGCTCGAAAGTGGCTGGGCACAATATTGTGGAATGCGCTTTAGTTCCATAGACTTGTATTGTGTTTAAAATTGGTTCAAATGCAAGAGCTTCAAAAATGTTCCAACCATTACATCGGTGGGCGTGGCAGCATGCTTTGATATGTGCATATGTGAGTGCGGACAAAAATAAAATCCGCACATTTTGCAAAGTTTCGCCCGAATGTCCAGACCCACACGCATGCATATGTATGCACGAGTGTGTGTGTGTGTGTGTGTGAAGTGTGTGAAGTGTGTGCGAATGTGTGTTTGCATCTCTTTCATATGCTAATTTAATAGTAAGCAGTGGCAAAAATACGCGCCCAGTATATGACGAGGGGGGACAGCGAGACGGACAGTAAATGGGGGACATTTCTGAATGTGCACACATGTAACGAGTGACAGTTACTAATAGCACACACGCACGCACACACACACACACACACACATACACACGCCCATTTCTGTTTGTGGGTGTGCGATGTTGTTCTTGTGATGTTCTTGTTGTACACAGCAAACACACAATATGCATATTCATGAACTAAGTGGCTGCATTTCAGCGCGCCATTTTCAAAAGCTTCTTTGTGCAAATTGTGAGCATTAAAACAAAACAAAAACAAAAAAATTATTTTCTGTTGCATATTTTTTTTTCTTTTTGTTAGCATTAGTTTCTTTTGGGACAGTTACAGTGCTGCTAAAAGTATGCACCAGACGTCATTTGCTTGTAATACATATGACTTAAATTATAATTATGTTCATGCATTCGTTGTCATAATTACAGGATATATACCAGTTTCTAGTTAGTTTGTTGTAACTGATCTTTTGTGTTTTAGCCAAACTGTTAAGATACAAAGCATGGACTTTAATCTTTGAATACAGTTTGTAACATATTTATATGCTAAGTGTGTGGCTAGAGGCGAGTGCTGTCAAAAACACCAATAATAACCTCTAGGGCTTCGATTTTACTACCCACGATACTCTATACTATACTCAAATTTTAAATTTTATTGATTTCATATTTTCGAGCATAACAATTTAAAAATTTTTTTTTATATATATTTTATATTTTGTATATCCTGTCATTTTAACCAAAGGATAGATCACCGTTATTTTCGATACTGTTATCGATAGTTTTGCAGCAATATCGAAGCTGTACGCCGATAAGGCTGAAACGGAAACTATGAAATTACAAAATATACATTTTTTCTCCTGTTTTTCAAATTATTTCAATATTGGAATAAATAATATATTTTGTCAGAAACTTAAAACTTTTGCCATAAATAATGCTGAAAATCCACGGAGCAACTAAATTGGAAAGTGTGTAACTGCTATTGCGATATCTGTCAGGCCCTAGTCAGAGTCAGTAGCTGGTATCAATTAAAAAGGCATCCAATAAATGATTATCATCGGTTGACATAAACAAGGAGCGACGTGGATGGCAACATTATTAGCCCGTTTGATTGATCTGATTGTGTGGCCATTCAAATTTAATGAGCTACGAGAAATGCCAGAAATATGCCCAAACATTAGATATTCTAGCTGAGCTCCGAGTGTGACATGGATGTGAACCAAATGATGGCAAATGGCAAACGCCAAATGGCATGTGCGTAATATGTTTTGCATACTCTACACATGATGAACCCCCAAAAAGTTGTCAAGCATGTCCCCATTGAATGATAAAGCTTCTCAATTTGAAATCGTATAAACTCTTTCTATAAATGATATCGTTGGTTAATGGATATAGAACAAGTATTTAAGTATATACGATAGACAAACACTAATGTATACATATATATATATATATATATATATATATATATATATATATATATATATATATATATATATATATATATCGGAGTAAGCTAGATTGGAGCACTTAATCATAGAGCTATGTATTTCATATGGTTTTGGCTTATAAGATATTTTCCAGACTTGATATTTGTTAGTTTCTTTGACTTCTTAGCTATAAGCAAAATCGTATTAAGATAAGGCTATTATATAAAATAGGTCTATGTAGAGAATAGATAGAGAAATCAAGTCTTAGCATGGCACATTTATCTCGCTTCCAAGATAACTCGACCAAACCCAGTATCAAAACGAACTATATCATATGCCCCGCAAAGAAATAATCCGTCGGAAATAAAGTTTGCATATGAAAGAATTCCTTGGCCGCATTCTAAAAGAGAGTATTTAAAGTTCGGCTTGCCGAAGATAGTCGTTCTTCCTTGTTTTTAGCTATGTTTGCCCAGCATTTGTGCAGTTTATTTTTGTGGGCCCGTTCAACTGATTTAGTTCAATAATGCGACGCGTCTCTCACTTTGACAAGGGTCGCAGCAGCAGCCGTAACAGCACTTTCACAGCCGTTGTCAACAAAGAGCAACACCAACAACAACAACAGCAACAAAAACAATAAGTGGCAGTGGACAGCGAACACGAGTTCGTTATCTTTACCGCAATGTTAACACTGCCACACTTTTTCGAGGGCTGGCAACGCCGCACTCGCACCGCCTGTTAAACGTTAAAGGAAGTGGCAAAAAGGGAAATGTTGCCAACTAGAAAAGTTGAACAAATAATTTTAAAATATATAAATATTCAATAAGAAAAGCTTATTTACTTACAAATACACAATTTTTGCTATATTTGTGTTTATTTTTCTCAGACATATATTATGCATTAATTTGGTTTGTTTATGGCATGTGAAAAAAGTAAGAAAAATATATGTAAAATATTTCATATCTATAAAAGTATTTAATACATTCCCTAACCATGAAACATCACTCTACATTTATATTCAGTTTGTTTATCATTTATTAATGGATATAAGATACATTTTTTATAGATTTTCAAAAAAGTGCTTTTACAAACTTCTGTATTTGAATCCTACCTTGAATCCTACATATTACAAGACTTGGGTAATGGTAAAACCTTATGAAAACTATATTTTGTTATCAAAAAAAAATAACAAACACACACTGACACAAAACTTAACTTTGGATTCTTTAAACATGGAACAATTTTAAAAGTACCTTTCAATTTTGATACTGTGAGCAAATTAAAAAAAAAAAATCCTTAAAAATAGAAATTTTGGAAAATGGATATGACACTTACGATACAATAATTGAATGATTTGGTAAATTTGCCGAAGATAAAATTATCGTTACCAAGTACGATATTCCCACACAGATACGTTCGCGAGTCCAGATACCTTACTTCCGAGCCTATGTTTACTTATGCTTATACAATACTACACTCAAAAGGTCGCTTACAAACAAACAAAAGGAAAGATCTATATATATACACACACACATATATATATATATAAATATATATATATATATCTATATATATATACACAGATATATGGCAACGCAAAACTGGCTAAGCTGGTTCGCAATTTTGTGGGTTGCTTGGATCATCGATTTTTTATAAAGTATAGGTAGACTTAACATTGGAGCCCTGCTTGACCATTGTGTCCTTATGCAGTTGATATTGCAGCACATTCTGGGGACCCAGGCGGAGAGCATCGCGCAGCTTGTGGCCAATCTCCAATATGGCCTCTTGATTGTTGCCATTGGATGTCCAAATGGATATCTTGTTGCTCTTGCCGCGTATGTTGACAACAGCGCCGCAAATCTGGTCCAAATGATCAAAAACCTCGCCAATCAAACATAGCAGCTGGCATAATGGATAATGGATAATTGTGTGAAGCTTGGAATTGTCTGAATGTTTCGCTTACCACGTCGAGCCACAGCTTGTCCAGATCGTCTTTCAATATCTTATTGAGCGTGATCACCCAGCGACCGCCATTGTTATTGGCAGCATCCTCCCACATGGGGCGTATGTCCTTCTTGAATAGCGAATAATCGCTGCCCAGCTTGATCTCGGATGGCGGCTTGATGTGATTGTATAGACTCCAGAAATCCTCGACAGTGTCAAAGCTAGTGATCTCGTTTTGCATATCCTCCCAGGACTTGGTGCGATCGTTCTCCAAATACCAGAGTGTCCAGACGTTTTGCAATGGATGCTTCAGCAATTTCTCGTTGCGCTTGGCAATTGCATCATCATCCAGCATCGGATCGATGGATGTCTGGCACTCCTCCGGCTTGGCAGCGGCTTCCTCTTCTTCTATTTCAACCTCAGTGGCCACAGCTATAGCTGGAGCTGGCGATGAAGCTGGAGTTGAAACTGGAGTTGGTATGGGAGTTGGTGCTGGAGTAGGAGCCGCAGTTGCAGCTGCAGCTGGAGATGAAGCTGGAATTGGAGTCGGAGATGGAGATGGAGCTCGTGATGGCGCCGCAGTTGTAGCTGGTGCTAGAGCTTCTGCTTCAGCTGGTTCCTGGCATGGTTCTGCAGCTCCTGTAGTTTCCATATCTGCACTGGCGTCCACCTGTTCGTCGCTGTTGGCAGCCACAGCGCTGCTTTTAAAAATGGACTTCGGATCGGCAAAGTTCTTCATTTTGCGAACGCTCGCTTTGCACGCAGTACTTATTATCTTTAGGATTCCTATTTTCTTGCTTCTGTATATCCAGCTGGTGCTGGAGAGCTCTCGACAAATGGTAGCTGTGGAATCTGCAGGCAGAACGTATTCAAATTTGTTATCTGGAAAATGGTGCACGGTTTTTTTACATTTGTACGTTCACAATTAAAATATATGTTTAAATTGTAAACGAAATAACTTTTTGGAGCTGTAAAAGTCAACTGAAAATCGGCGCTACAAATCCCGAAATGAAAATGATGTTTGTTTATGGCCTACACAGAAAGCACTCTGGGCATTTACTTTATTTATGTATTTCCTTTCTGAAGCTTCGCATGAAACGATTTATCGATAATCTGCGCGCCACTAGCGATTGCCCCAATAGATGAAAACGATACATTTGTCATAAAGACAGGCTCGTTTTGTCTTAAATGACTTCGATATCAATATCGAAACTGTGTCGAACCGCGCATGCGTATCGATTTGCATTCTAAATAGCTCGAAATGCATTAAGAATATTATTTTCATGAAAAAATGTTATTTAAACTTATATAAATATAATATATAATTATTGCATATCGGATTTGCCACTTATATTACTATTTCTCCTGGCCTAAATGCAAGCTCTCCGCATTTCAAAGAACTTTTATAAAATGTGTTCAGCTTGGTAAAACTTATAGACTTCCATTGGTCTCTGTATCCCCTGTAAGTCATGCAACCGCAAGCTAGGAATATATTAAACTTTGGATATGTGCGGCCCGCTTATAATGGAATGCATTTCTAATCTTATAAGCTATATACTATACATAAGTGAAAATTAATATATGTATATAAACAAAAACTAAATATATATAAATAAACTAATTCATCTCTGTATATAAAATTGTTTGTCCTGACATACTGATTGTTGATCAACGTAAAGCTCATACAGTAAGAGCTACAAAGCTGAAATTTTCACTGTAGTTACCTTATGTGATGAAGGTGCACGCTAAGACGTGGCTTCGGGAAATTCCACCCGCATGTGTGGAAAAATCGCGAAAAACATTTGTATGAAACTTTTTAGCTTACCATCCGATCGGCCTCAAAAACATTTTCAAAGATCTTTGAAAAAATGCACCTTATGGAATTTTCGTTCTTTATGGAAAATGCATTCCTCCTTGGTGGAAATGGGAGTCAAAGGTTTGGTGAGCGACGTTTCACTTTTCGCAGGATCCAATCTTCATCGGTGGAAAACGCATACATGCATACCTACATACATACATACATACATACATACACATACATACATACATACATACATACACATACATACATACATATATACATACATACATACCTACATACCTACATACCTACATACCTACATACCTACATACATACATACATACATACATACATACATACATACATACATACATACATACATACATACATACATACGTACGTACGTACATGGATACATACATACATACATACATACATACATACATACGTACATGCACACATACATACATACATACATACATACATACATACATACAAACATACATACATACACATACATACATACATACATACATACATACATACATACATACATACATACATACATACATACATACATGCATACATACATACATACGTACATACATACATACATACATACATACATAAATACACACATACATAAAAACATGTGTACATACATACATGTGTACATATGTACATATATGTGTACATACATACGTATGTTCATAAATTTTCATGTACATACATGCATACATAAATACATAAAAATATATGTACACACGTATATACATACATACATATTAAACTGCATACACACATAAAAATAAAATAAAACAGAAAAAAACAAAAATATACAATAAAACACACTACACTTCTAGCTAAGCATGAAAAACTGCAGAGCCTACTTGAATTCTTGAGAATCGAGGAGTAGAGCTCTTGGTAGAAATTCGTTTTATTTAAATTTGCAGCACAGCGACAAATAAGCTTGGTCCGCGTTTGGTATTAGAAAACAACCATGCATAAATGCATACATACATATATGCATGCACACACTAACACACTAATACACAAAATTTATGTAAAATTGTTAGTTCAAATATCTTATATAGACATAGGTCACAATTTCCCACCCCCACAACTTGGTCAAATCTCATCCAATTTTCAAGAGGCTTGGCGCATTGTTCATGGTTTGGCCTCTAGATCAATTTGGCTTCTAAATCTGGCAACATTATTCTTATTTTTAGTTACTTACTTACTTTCAAAGCTAAATTGGCTTGCCGTCCGATCGGTTTTAAACTAATTTTCAAAGATCTTTGAGAGAATTTACAGTTTTTAAACCAACCACAGGCAAGGTAGGGGTATATCCGCTAGTAAGTATATGTATATATTTTATAACATTGTTAACCAAGTAAGTCTGATATTTCGATTCCAAAAATTAAGCACTCCTTGTGTTTAATTCGTAGTTAGAAATGGCGTCTTACTTAAAGCCCATTGCGGAGCACAAAAAGCGCCTTGGGAGACGCGCGGCGGAGGCCAAAGAAGGGGACAGCAGGAGGAAAATTGTGTGGGGGTTAGGGGTTAGGGGCTAGGGGATCGGCATGTAAATGTTAGCCAGATACAAGGAATACATATCGTATAATTCATATAAATTTGTTGGGCACAAAACTCTCCCCGGGGTGCATTTAACTAAACGCAGCGAAGGGCAGCTATGCCGAAGCCAGTTGACTGCCCGTGGCAATTATAAATTGTTGAAAATAATTTCATTAAAAATGTAAAAAGCGGCATCAAATAGAAAAGTGTGTATTATTAAAAGCCAAAGTTCTGGCCCAGTGCATGGAGTTGGGCAAGCGGCAGGAGCACAAACTGAAGACCAGGCGAATGTTGTCGTACATTTTGGAGTCGTTGTCCGTATCCGCCGTGTCCGTGTCCGTGTCCGTGCCCGTGTCCATGTCCAAGTCCGTGTCCGTGTCGGGTGTTGGCTACGTGCTGCCATTAACTTTGCTTTTGCCTTGCTCGTTCTCTTGCCAGAAAGACATTGTCCTGTTATTGTCGTTGTTGTTGTTGTTCGAACTTTGACTTCCTGTGCCCGAAAGGTTTGCACTTTGCGCCTGCTATTTGGTTTGCAAATTTAATGCGTTCGTAAATTTTCCACTGAAATTTCATTTACGTTAGTTCATTTCGAGTGCTCTCTAACCAGCTCCAGCCACCCCTCAGCCCGTCTCCACTTCACTCCACTCCACCTCACTCCACCCCAGTCTTCTCCTGTCCTGGCTAGTTAGCAGCATGTACGTATGTTTTTAGTGCCATCATTTGAGCTTGAGAGAAATATACGTACAATTTTGCCGTTTGCTGCCAAAATGCGTGCTGCATTTTTAGGTGGGGGCCGCAGGAAATTAAATTGGCAACTTTACATAAATCGTTATCCACTACCGGAGTTCTCCGAGCACTCCATTGGGCAGCTACCTTTTCTTTTATCGTTTATCGCCTTAGTCACTGCCACTGCAACTGTTGGCTACACACCTGCCAACTGAACGGCCCTCGACTCTACACAGTTAGAAAGAAAGAAAGTTATATAAAAGGAGGCAAGAGGAGTGAGAGTTTTTGGTATTCATACAAGGTACATATATAGAAATATTCTGTCGATCAGAACAAGGTAGATCCCCTTTTTACGCTTATGTCAGAATGAGTTTCAAGCCGAGCCGAACCCAAATTCCCTTTCTATGAATAGCATGAACCGAACCTTCAACCCGATTAGTTTGATGAGAAATATGTAGTTGTATATTTTCTAAGCAGGACCTTGTTTTAATAAGCTTCAATTAAAAACATTTTGGCTTAACATGAAATGAATCATATTTAAAAAAATAATTTGGTTTGAATTAAAATATGTTTTTGATATTTTTAAGTAGTTTCGGAACTAAAAATAAAAAGAAGTTAACTATTTTCGTTTAAAAAAAAAATGCTGGAATAATTTAAATATACAATAAAAAATAAAAATTTAAAAAAAAAATTGACTAACCAAAAGCTCCGTTTATAGATATATAAAATCGGCTTCACGAGCCGAACCTTAAGACGAAACATTGAACTGAACATTTTTGTTGGTTTTGTAACTTTGGTACAAAAGCATTTCTCTCTGCAAAAGTGTAAATGTTTGGAATTCAACTCTTCTACTCTGTTATTGTTGTTATAATTGTTGCTTTATGAAAGGGAAGGACGCGTCTTTAATTTCAGGCACATTCCCGTTGCTCGTAAGTACAAACAGCGCTAATTGTTTTGCTCTCTGTAGAAATACGAGTAGGAAGCAGTTAGCATTCAATTATTTCAGCTAATTTGCTCTAAATGATACTTGCGCGCGCGTGTGTGTGTGTGTGTTTGCGCTTATAAGTTTGACAGCGCGAACAGCATCTTGGCCAACATGTGGTATGAGTGATGGGCCTCAGCAGGATACGCAACCGAGCACCTAAATAATAACAGACTGTTTATTTGTGCTGCTCACCTGACGTGGATAGGTAGGGAGGTGGCTTGGGTTTTCTCAAAAGTCACCCTCCTTAGCATGAGCAGGGAAAGAATTAATTCTGGGCATAAAATGTTTATTTAAATTCACTTGAAATGTGCCTAATTAAATGCTTCGGCGCAAATAAATCGTGGGAACAGCCCGTTAACCAAAAGGTGCAAATATTTAAGTGAATATATACGAAAACGCATCAAAGTGCTGTCAATGCTATAAATCTTTGACCACAAATTAATAATGCCATGACGGTGCTTACAGCTATAACAATATTATAATTATAATACTTTAATAAAAACCTGCTGTCAATGGCAACGTTTGTTAATTATAGGTTCTTGAGATAGCTTTGCAGACATGCTGCTGGTGTATAAGGGAGGGCAAGAACGATAAAAGATATGTCAAACTTTATATAAAGCTTAGCTTAATGCATATTCATAAAACTAAGAGTTAAGAAATAAGAGAGAGAAGGCTTGGGAAATACAAAAATGAGAATGGAAATTGTGTCAAGCTTTTCTTCTTATTGTTCCTTGAGCTCTAACTAAAAAGACGCAGCTAATATCAAGTTGATTGCAACATATCAAGTTATCGATTGCATTAAAGGTATTCCTTAACTCTTAATTATACACTTAATGTGAGCATAATAAAATTTTAAATCAATTTTTATGAGGAAATCATTTTGGACTCAATATGGTTACAATGCAAAAAAGAACGGCTGTAAAATGATGATGAACATTTCGAATGATCCGCATGGATCGTATATCTTTGCGGTTGCAACTGAAAGATGATCCAGAGCATTGCAACAAATTGATATTGTAATTGAGGCTTCCGCTGCCGCATTTTGTGGCATTGAAGGCGGTAATAGCTATTTAATTACATTATGTCAGTGGCATTCAAAAGCCTTTCCAATTATATTAAAAATTAAAATTAAAACAAAGCCAAGAAAGCGAATTAACAGAAAAAACCAACATGCATTTAGCAAAACAAGGCGGCTGCAAAAAATAAATAAATACTTATAATGTATAAAAAAACGAAATATCTGCAAATTAGCTTAAATTTTGCACGCACGACTGAAACGCAGCGGCCCAAGCCGCTTCAGCCCGTCTTCGGTTCGCAGTTGCCGCCGATGGGAAGTGATATAATTGCTGGGGCAGGAAGCGTTAACTGACTGAATGAGTGAGTCGACTCGACTAGACTCCACACGACTCAGCTCGGCTCATTGGCGGCTGGGACTCATGCTAGAGAAAAACTCAAGAGTGTAGGCTTTGGTTGGGTTTGATCAACTAGCAGTTACCCTGCAACCTGCTGGCACTCGCTTTTGCATCAAAATTTCAAGTTTACATCAACGAAACGAATCTTCCACAATCTGCCACCTTTTGCTCAATTTTTCAGATAAAGCAACTCAATCCACAACAAAACAAATTGAGCACACTCTTTACACATCTTCCGTGTACAGGGTGTGCGAAAGGCGAAAAAAATAAGTAAATAAATACAAAGTATTCGAGTTGGCGAAGCGCCCAAAGTGTTGCACACTTGACTGCGTCCAGGGTGTTGGGACCGGGGAATGGGCACCGGCACCGGGAATCGTTTGGTATGAACTAGAGCAGTCTGGCGGAGCACGAAGAGGAGGAGGAGGAGGCGTGGCCGACTGGTAGCTGTATGTGGCTTTATATACGGTTATCCATAGCCCAATGCCAGCGGCGTTTTTCATGCTGATGAGTCGCGGTGCCTGGCGCAGATAAAAATTCATTTCACAAATGAGCTTTGCATTTGGCCAAAAGCGAATTCTCGGTCCCTGTCAGCTGTTGGTTGTGGGTCATCCTGAGCGTGCTTGTTCCCTTATCCCCTTCGAGCTCCTGTGTGTGCACATATATTCCCACATTTATCGCAGTCTATGATGCTGTTAATCAACGATTTCTCACATTAACATTTTCCACATATTAATAAATAATTATGATTGGATATGAATATCAATGTCCACAATACCCCTATGCAAATGACAGGCAGCTCGCATTAAGGAGCTTCCCTCGGGCTTTTGGTAACAATTACTTATCGAGTGCTTTATCCTTTAACGACTCGATCGAGCTGCAAATTTGATATGTATGCAATTAGTTGACTTCAAATCGATAACTCTTACCATTTGCTCTAAATCTATAAAAATCTGAAGGCAACCTCCTCAGTCTTAAGCATATCTCGTAGATTGTAAGAACTAGATTTATGGTGTCTTATATCTTAATCCATTTTATTTTATATTGTTATTTAGTTTCTTTATAATCCAGAATATTTCATTCTATGCATATTTTCGCCTACATCCCCCAAAAGTGTGAGAACAAACAAGCTTGCATCTAAAAGTTATATTCCAGTATCTTTGGCTTCTTGATTTTATATTCAATTTATTTTATTAAAATTGTCACTCTTTATATATTGAACAAATAAGAGGTTCTAGTCGGAAGCTCCCGACTAGGGGATACCCTGAACCCTCTTCTTCCGAAAGGCGATAGCTATAAAATGAAAGATACTTGATATGTGTATATATACTATTCTAGAAGCTACATGTCAATTTTGGTGACTCTAGCTCATATTATTTACCGAAATTGCTCAAAAAACAAGATTTCGATATCGATTTTTATCGATTACTTGGAAACGGGGCAAGTTATCGAATATCGGAAGCAAACTCGATCTGCGCGGGCACTAGGAGGACCTACAGGTATAATTTCAAGTCTCTTGCTCTTAAAGGTTCTGAGATCCTTGCGTTCATACATACGGACGGACGGAAGGACAGACGGACGGACAGACGGACGGACGGACAGACAGACGGGCATGGCTAGATCGACTCGGCTGTTGATACTGATCAAGAATATATACACTTTATGGGGTCGGAGATGCTTCCTTCTGCCTGTTACATACATTTCCACAAATACATAATACCCTTTTTAATGGGTTCAGGGTATAAAAATAGAATCGGGCTTGAACACACACTATTAAAAAAAAATGTCCAAAGTATTTCACGTTCATCAGTGCAAATATAGAAAAAGCGCAGTTGTCGACCTTATCGGTTCCCTCTGCAGCTATTGTGGTGCAATGCCAATGGGTTGCGCGTTTTGTGCGATTATTTATTCATTTTTGATAGTTTGAGTGCCACAATTTTCAGTTAAGCGCTCGCCTCATTGTTGCATCCATAACAGTCGCAAAATGTACATAATGACCTAAGCCAACTTCCCAATCATGCGCCCATTGTGAGCTGCCCTTGGCCCCAAACCGAATGCCGAACGTATACTATCTGCAACCGGGCGACAGCTTGGTAAATTCCGAGCTGAAATTTTGTTGCGGTGCAGGGCGTGGGCGTGGGCGTGGACATGGGTGTATCGCACTTGTGACTCCTCACCAAATATTTATATTGCGAGCTCGAATATTCAGTGAACAAATCGACGCTTGGTCAGCAATTGCATTTAAATAGTTTTTCATTTGACTGGGCAATTCGCGTAGTTCCTCTGCCCGGCCAGTTGGACCGTGTTTATTACGGCCGTCTTTTTTTACAACGCTTGGAATTTTGTGTGTCTTTTGTGTACATTGGGCAAGGATTTCAGTTTTGCCAGGGAATGGTCGCGTTCAAAGCCGCAAAACGGTTTGAAATCGAACCGGTTCAAGGCCTGAACCTTAACTCAACTAAACCCGATTATTCCCAAAAATCAAAAGTTTTTAAATAGCTTCGGTCCCAAACATTGGTTTTATCCAACCAATGCCAATTTTGGTTGGTTATCAAATTTAGCCCGCAGTTTCTGTATGCAAATATTTACGATTTTACTCATGAATGTGGAAAACCAGATTCTAAACCGAACTTCAAGGCAGGGGAGTTGTTTTTGAACCTTAAGCAAACCGCCGACAATTTATTAAATGTTTACCCTTTTCATGTTGTTCTTCCTGGGGAATTGTTGCATGGTATGAGGCGCTGAAAAGCATTTCGAATGCGTTCACGAGAAATCTAATCCAATCTAAGGTCATTTGAAAATATTTAATGTCTGAAGGCAGATTTTGGTTTTCACAAATGAATAAATTTTGGTTAACGAATCAAAAGCGAACGGTTATCAAGTTAAATTATAAAATACTTAAATGATTAAACAGCTAAGCAAAGATAAGGTTATATCAAAAGTATTTCAAAAACGATTGAGACAACGTTGCCTACACATACAGCTCTTACATGAGAATCGCATAGAAGGGCGATCCGCATGCGAGATGGAAATATGGGAGATCTAGGTCGAATGCATTTGCATGTTTCTCTTTAATTTTTGATCACTATCTCTTTTTTTCTTTTCATCTCTTTATTTCGCTCCCCCTCTATCATGCTCTCCATAGGTCATGCAGTCTTTTTTCTCTTTATCTCTCTCTGTCTCTCTCTCTTCCGCACACTCACACTTTCTCTTTAACTCTCCCTCTTTAACTATTTCTCCCTCTCTTTCCTTTAATTGATCTTTCATTCCCTTCCTCCCTCTCTCTCTCTCTCTTTCTTTATTTGCAGTAATTTAATGTTGGGTACTGAGTATCTCATAATCAAGCACTTTTGTCTGAAGCATTCTTAGTTGGGTTTATTTTTAGCAGGTTATGCGGTGTTACGTTTATTCCCTTGTCCAATTAAACGCGTTTTGCTGCCCGCTAAAAAAAATAAAAACAACAAACTTTTTTGATTAAAATTTAAAAAAAAAAATACTTTGTTTTTTTTCTGAGCTGACAAACGGTCCACAAGTTTCGGTGGGGCAACAAGTGGCGAGCTGTGACACTGGCAGGCGATCAATTTGTGTGTGTGTGTGAGGGCTGGGGGCTGTAGGCGTGGCAAGTGCATAAGGCGCTAAGCAAAAAGTACGAAATAAATTACAATAACAATAAACTAAAGTGGCTGCCTAACGGCCACGTCCTGTCTCGCGTCAACAGTCCGCCCGTCCCGCCAGCGGGCGCAGCGGCTGTTTCAATTGCAACAACGCCTCAAGTTGTTTACTGGCAAAACTTTAACCAGAAAAATTACAACATCGCCGCAAATTATCTGCGCCAGTGTCGCAGCTTAAGCAGCAGCAACAGCAGCAACAAATTGGCATAATTTCAATGCGAAACTTATTCAAAGTCAATTGTTGGCAGGCGGCGCGGCGGCAGCAGCATCCAAAGTGCGGGTAGGCGCCATGCCACGCCCAGCGTGCCTAAAACGCCCCAACACCCAAGCGCTTCAATTGCGCACACATTCGGCAACAACAACAACAACAACAACAACAGCAGCAACAACAGACACAAATGAGCATTTGAAGCATTTTCATGGAAAACTTTTTCTTTATCCACGTCCGCGTGTGCGCGTTTTATTTCACTTATTTATTTTTTTTTTTGTAAACTGTTTTTCTTTTTCTCGCTAGCGCGGAAATCGTAATGAATAATTTTGCTTTTTACTGTTTGGGGAGCCCCGACAGCGGGGCACAAAATCTGAATCTCAATCCGTATCTGGTTCGGTTCGTCAACGTGGTAGCTGCGGCCGTTGGGTTCAGTTTTTGGCTTGGTTTGGCTTAACTCTGCTTTTGTTGACAACCTGACTCAGCGGCAGTGGCGTAGGCAGAAATGACAAACCAAAAGAGGGGGAAGTAATTCAAAACAAATATGTAAATACATTTCAAATGAGATCTTGCATTGAGACAACCAAGCAACAAAGTTGTCAGGGCTTAAATCACGGCCTGCGTATATGTACGGATATGTAATGAAGTCTAAGGCGTAGTATGAATTAGATAGTTCAATTTAAAGCTGAGAGTGTATATACTTATATGGCTGATGAGAAATGGTAACTTCTTATAATAAGAAAAGTTATTTTTATCTTGAAATCCCAAATCTTTTACATTTTGTACAGTGTTTATATGGTAATACCTACAAGTGCCTACATAGATATAAAATGTTTGAATGTTCCTATTTAAACTCACCCAGGTCTTATCCAATGTCCACTTTTCGTCCCACCACTGGCCACATTTTGTCTTCGTTCAGCATTAAAAGGAAATCAGCCTCCACAGTTGCTTTGTAAAGTGAAAATCTTGTTTTTCATTTGAAGAAACTGCAAAAAAGCTATCTAAGGAGAAAAACGCGCAATGCTAAGGCAATAAACACGAAGAGTAGTGAAAAATATACCGAAATGCATTAACGATTCGCGCTATACGAATATGTGGCAAACCAAATATAAACACTTATGAATGTATACGACATGAACATGAGCTATAAATAATAATAAACTTCAATTAAGTTACAATTTCTTAAAATTAAACATTAAATCTTAAATCGAATTTCAACAATAAAATAAACAACAGAGTGGCTTACAGCCAAGCATTGAACTTTAAGTGAAGGCTTAAAGAAATATTAAAGCTTTTGCTAAGCTTGTATCTCATTTCTTTTGACAAAAGCTTTGTGCGAGTAAGACGAGCTGCACGTCAGCATATGAAAGTGTGCGTTAAATGAAACGCAACAGATTTTTATTGAGCTTAAATGTGCTTTCGAAACATTTTTCTTAAGTAAAGTGAAGGATTAAAGCTATAGTAGCATGTATTCCATTGTTTTTGTTGACAAGAGCTCAAAAAGATTTCGAAGAATTTGGCTGAAATCAAGTGAAGAATTAAACCAATATTAAAGCTTTAAAGGTAGCATGTATCCCATTATTTTAACTGGCAATCACTTAAAAAGCTTTCTATTAAGCTCAAATGTGCTTGTCTAAGGTAAAGTGAAGGATTAAAGCAATATTAAAGCTTTTAATATAACATGTTTCCGTCTTTTTCGTTGACAGAAGCTTAAAGCTCAAAAGCTTCACAGTAAGCTCCAATGTGCTTTCAAAAGCTTGGATGTTTTTTAATTTGTGGCACACTTGCTCGTATCTTTTTTATTAATTTTTGAGTAGAGCATGCGTAGAGTGTATGCGGCCGAAACTGCTTAAAGAAGAAGGCCAACAGTAGATGCGATTTGACCGCATAGTCAAAGCCATTTAAACCAGTTCACTTGCATGCAGCTACGCTTAAGCCTGCCTAGAGCCGGTTGGCCGGGCAACTATTTTGATGCTGTTACACCCATTGATGCAACAACAGCCAACTGGCAGCACTCAAAGGCGCGTTTCCGTGGCAATAAACGGCTTGCTTCCTTTTGGCATCAAGACTTGTTTTTGAGCCAGCGCCAGCTTCAATGCAACAGCTTCAGCTGGATATCTGATGTTGGAGCTGGAGCAGCTGTTGCGCTGATTTAGTTTCGTCTGCCCACTCGCACAGCGATTGCATAAGGCTTTTCATTTCGCTTTCCTTTTGGATACACGCACTACGTTTCCTGACATGTTCATGGAGTCAACTCTTCATACATAGCTGGATTGGGTGAGCTAATTAGTTGCCAGGCAGACGGGACGGACAGGCAGACAGCCGGACATCCAGCCGGACAGCTAGCCAGTCAGCCGAGTGGCCGCCTTTTTTGGCCGCATACGCAATATGGCCAGCTAACTGGCCAACAGTAGTTGGCAACAAAAAGACAAAAACCCGACTATTCATCATGAAATACCATTTTATGATTATGAAATGACATCAAATTTAATGACAAACCAAACATTTGCACAATTTGATTTTCGCAATTGCAGCCTCCTCTCTCTATATAATTACACACAGTTCATAGGAATTTCGATATTGCCAATTTCACAGTTGTCGCATTAGTAAATCTGACTAATTTCCAATTTTCGCTCATCAAACAGAATCGTATCTGATTTTTCGGGGCTGGCAAATCGACCTTTCACTGTTGTTCGATTTGTGATATCATATCTTGACCAGTTTGTTAATAATTTTTTTTTTAATTTTATAAAACGTTTACCATAAATTCGGGCAACAAATTGTTAATTACCTTCATTTCGATATTCAGTTTGTGACTCATGCCACCTTATTGGCCCAATTTTATGCAATTGGCTGCTAACTTGTATAAATTTGATGTGGCATTCAAATTAGGCAACTTCCTCCATTTAAGCAGCTGCTTGGAGAGAACACAGTCAAAGCTCTATAAAAGGGCTTATTTACATTTACTTTTAAGAAACTTGCTTGAATTACCTCAAATGTTATTTGCATAAAGTGCTAATTGGTAGAACTGTAATATGTTTCAATCTATATTTAAAGCCAGGATCAGTTGCCCTTTAATACCTATCCCTTAGGCTTCAAGATATTTCAGCCGTATTATTACCATACAATAAAGTACCGACGGCTTGGAAGTTACTTTTTTAATAAGAACTCTTTTTCAACAGACAATTTTGGATGGTTCGGTGCACGGTTCGAACCAATACGCTTACTTTATGGCTCGATTCGTTAAGCTGTACACATTTTTTATTTGTCGAAAATCGAAATTCTCGATATATGTAAGTTAACTTTTCATAATGTCTAGAAACTAGAAAACTTTCCTATAATATAAAAAAAAATACCATTTTTATACCCTTGCAGAGGGTATTATAATTTTGTCGTGAAATGTGTAACGCATAGAAGGAGACATCTCCGACCCCATAAAGTATATATATTCTTGATCAGTATCAACAGCCGAGTTGATATAGCCATGTCCGTCTGTCTGTTTCTATGCGAACTAGTCTCTCAGTTTTAAAGCTATCTTTATGAAACTTTGCAGAATTTTTCTTTCTGTTGCACGCAGTTCATATGTCAAAACCAGCTGGATCGGACCACTATATCATATAGCTGCCATAGGAACGATCGGTCGAAAAGTAGGTTCTTGTATAAAAAACATTTTTGTTTATAAAGATTTCTTGACTAAACTCGGTATTTATTAGTTTTAATACGCTTCCCATATATATGCAAAATCCTATTAAGATCGGACAACTATATCATATAGCTGCCATAGGAACGATCGGTCGAAAATTAAGTTTTTGTATGGAAACTTTTTATGTTTTTCAAGATATCTTGACCAAGCTCGGTATTTATTAGTTTAACTAAGCTCCCCATATATATGCAAATCGGGCAACTATATCATATAGCTGCCATAGGAACGATCGGTTAAAAATTAAGTTTTTGTAAGGAAAATTAGTATGTTTTTCAAGATATCTTGACCAAACTCGGTATTTATTAATTTTACTACGCTCCCCATTTACATGCAAAATCCTATAAAGATCGGACAACTATATCATATAGCTGCCATACGAACGATCGGTCAAAAATTAAGTTTTTGTATGGAAAATTTTTATGTTTCTCAAGATATCTTGACCAAACTACCCTGCAAGGGTATTAAATCTTCGGCGAGCCGAAGATAGCCCTTCTTTCTCGTTTGTATATGAAATTCGCTTAAGTGTAAGGCTTGCCCGTTTTTAACACAGCTAAGTTAGGATATATCCGAATTTCAAACCGATTAGCAGCCATTTGATTAAGCACAATATCGACACATTCGTCTTTAATATGGGATGTGGCCTCTTCTACTCACTTGTCAAATATGAAGAGTTGACGAATACTTTACATGTATTCAGAGTGTGTGCTCATACTCAATTTACTTGTATCCGCCGTAGAGCTGCCCAACTTTAAGCCGGGGCAACAAAAGGCGCGCGGGTTGACAATTGTAAGCACAAACAAGAGCAATTACAGGACGAACAACGTGCTGGATGTGAGTAGTTCACCCAGAGAAAGGCAGAGACAATGAGAAGGCAGAGAAAGAGGGGGCGAGGGAGAGGGAGAGAGATTGAGTAAGAGAGTGAAAGAGAGAAGGCACAAGCCGATTGCTGTGTTGTGCTGTGGCAGCAGTTTTTAATCCTTGTTCTGTATGTGAGAAGCACCTTAATCTGTGCCATGTGCCTCATAAACAGGCGCAGAACGAGTCACAGCTGCCGTAAAAGGCTTTTGTTATTTTTTAGTCAACGTTTGCACTGCTAATTATAACTGTTTTACACCGGTGCTGGCCCCATCAGCAGATGCCCCCCCCCTATATGGCAGCTCGGCAGAAGCCTTCAGCATGCGGCAACTGGCACACTTTATGTGACTCGTCCGCAAATTGGTGCCTTTCATTTGATGTAACATGGGCATTTGTGGACATCATTTGGCTGTTGCCGTATTCGTGCTGCAGGAATCACAGCTAAGTTTTACTGAAAGCCACTTGATTTTATTAGGAACGCTCATAAAGTTGTCGCCATCGTCGTCGTCGTCGTCGTCGCATGGCTGCGACTGGCTGGGGGTGTTGAATGTGCTCAGCAGTTTTTATAGTGCCAAACACCGAATGAATGTTAAATTTGCAATGCCTCTTGTGTAATAACACTCCGATATGCTGAAAGTGAAAGTCAACAGGTAAGAGTTGTCCAGTCGTCGGTGTGCGAAGACATCCTCATAACCGATTAACGAATACGATTCTCTTAGTCTTTGGAATTTCTGATATTTTTAAATACAGTGTAAGCTCTCCTAATGGACACCACTTTGAGGCGGACTGAACAATTATGACTCTCCTGGACGGTTCTCCTTTTAAGTGAACAATCATTCTCTTAGCCCATCTCAAAACCCTATTTCAAATTAAGTAACCCATTTGCATAAGTGGAAGTTATGCAAAAAAGTTGACGTCAATCGATCAAGCAATAATTTTGACAGCTATGAATCAAAACATTTGCAGGTTAGAAATCTATACTAAATATATTCTTTCAATCGTTTTATAATAGTGGATATATTTAAGAGCTATACAAATATACATATACATATTTAAAAATCATAAAGGAATAGCTTTATGTGTTTTTTTATATACATTCTTTTTTATATGTGTTAATTTTATATTTTTATATATATACATTTTTTAAGGCAATTCTTTTTCATTCCCCCCATGAAACGGAAACTCTTCACGAGAAGTGCCCAACGCTCGCTGTCCACCCAAGAGTGTTTTTACTGTATTGTATTAAATATATTGGTTTGGGCAACTTAACAACAAGGACGCGGGCTTGAAACTTTGGCTTTAATAAAAGTAATATTAATCATAATAATAAAGTAAAAATATTTAAAATAATAAAAATATAATAATAATAATTAAGAATAATAAATTAATAGTAATAATAAACAAAAAATAATTAAAATTCATCCTGATCGGAGAATAATAGTTGTATTATCCAAATACACTTGATGCCTAGTTAGTTGTCTCTCAGAGTGTAGCTCGTTGATTTACCCACTCCCGAAAAACTAGAAAAATTCACTCGGTCATTTACCGCTCGATACTCTCGCTGCACTACATCGAATTGAAAGCCACTCGAGCAGCAACCACTTCAATTGCAGATACTCTTGTCTGTGCGCCATGGTCGTTTAGTTGGCTGTCACTGCAGTTCCCAATGGTCTTCAATTTCGTGGCGAGGAAAAAGAAATACAAAGTAAGTACACATGTCCTCCATGGTCACATTAACTGCAATCGCTTCAGTTACAAGTTATAAATGATCACGTGTCATTTGCGACTTTCCAAAGGTTGTCAGTTCCCAGGGAAAATCCGCTGATATTACGTTAATTCTTTATGCTAACCAACTGCATTGTCTCTCATTTTCGTTAAGCTTTTATGAACCTTGAAAAAAAAAACCGCACCCAAAACGAACCTAATTAAAGTTAAAATGCTTGGCGCATATATTCGGCTGAGCTATGCAGACAGAGAATAATAAATATAAATTGGGGAACGCAATAAATTCCAATGCAAATATGAAGCACAAGCTCATAAACTAGAAACAGACGTTAATGGCAAAAGCATTGTAGCTGGAGCCCGGGGCAAAAGAAAAAGGGGTGCGGCGAGCCGAGCAGCAGTTGGCGGCAGGAACAGAGCCACTACACGGAAGCTGTTGCACAAGGGTACAAAGAATGACAACAACAAAGCCTGCAACAGACAGCAATAAGCAGAGTGGGCGGTGCTTGGGTGGGGCTGGGGGGAAAGCACACTGTATGCAGCTGGCGGGCAACAAGAGCGCTGCGCGTTGACCAAAGCCAGCTAAGCCAAGCGACTTCATGTTGTTGTTGTTGTTGTTGTTAAGTAGAATTTGCATTTTGCGGCAGCTAAGTGAAAAACGAGAAAACTCAAAGCGCCGCCTGCCAGCATAACTGCTAATTGGTTGCAATTGCCGTTGCACTTCATGTGGCAACAAAGCAATGACAGAGCCGCTGACAATGGCCAAGGCCGCTAATGATAATCAGTCGATTATGGTCATGATTATGCTCCATATGGCAGCAGCAGCAACAGTTGCAGCGGCAGCCAAAACGCAAAGAAAAACAACAGCTGAGTAAACGTTGCTGCTGGCCAGGTGCTTGCACCCATGCTGCAGGTTGCAAGTTGCATGCGGCTTGTATGCTGCCAGCCTATAAATTACAATGCCACCGCGCTACCAATTTCACTCTCACTTTGTTAGCTAGCACGCGCAGCCAAACGGCAAACGGCTCGTCTTTCAACGCACACGCCGCGTATACGTAATGTTTAATTGATTACAACTCGCGCCGCGCACAATACAAAATTGAATAAACCAACATAAAGCAGGACAATGTTTTTATTTTTGTTAAGTTCCGTTCTGTTTTAATTCAGCGTGAATATATGCAGAAATACTGCAACTTCATCTTTTTTTTTATCAAACAAAATAAAAACCTATTAAATAAACAAAGCGACTGCGAAACGAAAAAAAAATGTCGCTCATAAAGGTGAATACATAATAGCTGCAACAGCAGAAAAAACAGCGAACATTATTATTTTTAGCATTAATAAATGCGCTATGATTAACTTGTGCTCAAGTTCATAAATGCAGCTAGCTGTTTTTATGGCAATCTGCATAAATTTAATGCTGACAATTTGCAGCAGGCGGCTTTTAACTAATTAGCCTTAATAAAATACAAAAATCAACAAAAAATTGAATAGATGTAAATTAACTGCAAATGCAAATAAAATGAATGCAGCTCTTGTGGCGCATGATGAATAATATAACTTAATGCCGCGCAGCATATTGAATTGCATTTATTAATAATATTTTGACAATTTGTTTTTTGCGCCACAAACTAACAAATTCGTGTTCAATCTTAATGCGAAGCATAAATTACAATTCTCAGATTCTTTCAATGGGATGTATATAATGTAGACGTCGGTTGATGCTCAGATTTCATTAATTGTTTATTGGAGTTCCTCCTCGTTGAGCGAGTATTGGAATAACACATCGTATATATAACATACTAGAAGTCCGATGTTTAGATGTCGACAATATGATCAAAGCAGCAGCTCGAGATGCAGTCCACGACGGATGAGTTGTCCAACCGACCCGAGTCATTTAGGCCATTGAATAACGAGATTCCAGGCTAGACTTAGCTGACTAGTATGACAGCTTTTAACTATATGCCTAACTACAATAATAACAATAATACCTTATAAATATACCCAATTAAAAAAAGTAGGTTTTAATCTTAAAACCGACAGACTACAGACGGATATGACTATAAGAAACATATGTTTTTTTTAAAGTCATGCATGCTAGCCTCACACGTTTCGTGAAAAAATAATAATTAACAACCAAAAAGAGTATAAGAAACTTCAAAAGTTGGAATCCTTGATCTTTGAGCTGCGTACCTCGTTTACACAGCAATAGGCAGGCGTTATATCGACTAGGCTCTTGATGCTGATCAGGAATATGTATATGACGAAATTCCAATACCCTGTAAGCTCAGCTGAGCTGTGCATCCGACGTGCAGCTGCCGTAGCTTGGATTTCAATTAATAGCCCTGGCAGCGTCAGCTCATTCCTTTTGGCAATGAATTGCTTTGGCTAATTAAATTTCCGCATTTCGTTATTTGAATTGATTGCTGCAAGCCATTGTCTTTCAGCCTTGCAACGATTTCTGCATCCAGTTCCATTTGCTGACCCGAAGATTGGCCATAAAGCACATCTGCCGCGGGGCATGCAACACAAACTTGAAACTGTGTTGGCAACCAATTACAATTATAACTGCGCTTTGTTGTAGCTAAAACATTTCGAACTGTGATCAGGTTCGTTGCACGTGGCACAGAGCGAAGTGCCTGTGTGCAGCAGCAGCATAATTAATTGTTTTTAATTATGTTGTACAGTGCAATTATGATTGCAACTTGCAACTTGCAACTGCTGTAAAAACAACAATTTGTTAAATCGTTTGCGCTGTCGCAATTAAATTAATAATTGCATTTATAAATCAATTTTATTAAATTATTATGTAATTACAATGCAAATACTGTAGGCAACACAAACACAATAATATGCAACATGCAACAATTTTAAATTAAATGTTGTTTCGTCTCGATTTGTAGTACATTAAAAATAAATATTAAAACTGACATTTTACATGATGCACAATTGACTAAATAAATGATAAAATCATGCAAATTTAAATACAATATTAAAGCCAACATACGACTCACTCGCGCTCTCTCTCTCTCTCTCTCTCTCTCTCTTTCTCTCCCTCTCTCTCTGTCTCTGTCTTTTTGGCACGCCCAGCTTGCAGTGGTGCTCATGTGCTGCATTGTCGCTGGCATTGCCGCAGAGCTGGAAACCAAGCCAACGGATGCCCAAGCAGCCGCCGAAGCTGTTCTTACCACAAAACTAACGCCCAGCGTCGAGGAGCCAAAGAGCAAAACCGAGAAACGTGATTCCTCGGACCAAACAGGTAACGATTCACCTAAAGTCTCCACAAACAACAAGTTCTAGTACCTTATGCTTTAATACTCGCACACATTTACTTAGATTTTAGAAATTTTAATATATTGTTCGATGAGCTTAAGCTGTACTTTAAGCAAATGCTCAAATATCAAATCAGATAAAATTTGAAAAGAAAGTCAAAAACTATTTACGTTGAAATCATTTTTAAATTCAAAACTTTTCCTATTTAAATAAGTATGAAGTTAATTTTAAGTTTTTAAATAAATATTTACAAATTCTTTTTAGATTTATTTACTTTATGGGGTAGATTTTTAAATACATAGCATAGTTCTTAAAAACTCTATTCGGAGTGTTCAATTAATTTGATCTTTTCGTTCTTGCTTATTCTATTTATTATTTATAATGAAGTATTCATTTCAAAGGCATTTCTTTTGCTTGTCTTGTCGCCAGAAATTGTTAAAAATATTTTATAAATATTTTTCTGAATGCTCTTCCGAACAGTGATACAAATTTGCACACAACCATTATACCCCTTAAAATTGGTGCAGGGTATATAGAAAGACTTTAAAATAATAATAAAACATACATATTTACAATGTTGGTATGATAAATCGTAAAAAATATTTAAGTAAAATGTAATATTTTAATTAAATTCAATTTATAATTAATATATAACTTAATTAAACCCCGGTTGCACGTTTTTTTACCTGCAGCTTCGGGTTATATAAGCAAACCAGCCAAAGAAACGCCCTTCCGACCCATTTACCCATCCGCAGCATATTACGAGGCCGCAGATAGTGGTGCCATCTTTGGCCCCACTACGGTGCGTTATACGGCAGCCGATGCACCACCACAGGTATGCAGCAACAGTAGAAACAGCAGCAGCAGCCGCAAGAGAATTTAATTAACTCCAATTTTGCAGAGCTACTACGATAAACCGGAAAGCGGCAGCATTCGATATGTGCCGCCAACCGCTGTGGAGCAGAAGCATGCCTCTGCACTGGTTGGGCTGCCCGGGCCACTGCAATTTTTACAGCAGCAACCACAGCAACTGCAGCAGCAGCAGCAGCAGCAACAGCAGCAGCAGCAGCATCTGCCCCCGCATCGATTCAGATTCGCAGTGCCACCGCAAGTGGAGCTCTATCAGCGACCGGCAGGCAAGTCGCCGGCATCGAACTCCGTTTACAGCTACATGGAGTCGGAGCCGAGCCTTTATGAACGCGCCGGTCCGCAGCAATATCAATTAGCAGCAACAGCAGCTGCACCGCAGCAGCAGATGCCGCTGCCCGGGCAGCGTGTTCAATATATTATTGCCATACCGCTTTCGTATATGCGGCAGCTGCAGCAGCAACTTGGCGCCGGGCTTCTGCCGGCGCCGCCCAGCACCGCCGCCAGCAGCACCACCAGCAGCACAACGACAGCAGTGCCAGCAACAGCAGCCGCCGCAGCTAGTCATCCCCTTATGCAGGTATTCGGTCCGCTGGCTCGCGACCATCAGGGCATGTACAGGCCGTACTATCAGTCGGACTTGGTCGGCGCACCGTCAGCTGTGCCCACTCCAGTGGCCACCTATGGCCAGCACTATCTGCAGATTCCCGCCAATGTGTTGCTCGCTGCCGCACAGCAACTGCAGCAGCAACAGCAACACCAGCAACATCAGCAACATCAGCAACATCATCAACATGAGCAACATCAGCAAACTGTCTATCCTAAGGCTGCTCCAACGCCCGCTTCTGTCTATCAGCCGATCATTTATCAGACGCAGCCAAAGCTGCAGCCGCAGCCGCAGCTACATCTGCAGCGCGTTTATCAGCAGACCCCAACGATCTATGCTGAGCAGCCATCGGGTCAGCAAACCACTTTATATGGTATGTAAATAATATCTTTAAATGTTTACTTCGAGAAGGAGTCATAGGAGCGCGGATTCGAGCCCGAAATTTCAAATTATAATTTACTATGAATCAAAACTCAAACCCAAACATTTAATCAAAATACAAATGAACCGAAAGCCGAAATTATTTGGTTCTAAATCTTTAGAGCAAGACTCAGCCTCAAGGAATAAAAGCTTTCTGATCCCAACAATTGGATTTATCTAACCATATTTGTTAGATGCCAATTTAATTTAGCCCGCAATTTCTATTTGAAAAAATATCTGAAAATCTGAAATATCTCCAGTAGAACGGGCAACTATAAATAAAAAATAAGAAGTTTTTATAAAAGCTTAAAGCTCAAAAATTCTTGTAAATAATGAGACAATATTTATGTATTTCAAGTATTTCACTCTAGTTAACTGTATCATAACTAAGACTGCTTTACAGTTTGTTGCCCGTTTTTTATTAGAGTAGATGTGTAGAAAGATGCACAAAAACACAAATAGCTACAACTACAACATAAACTACAACCATCAATCCAACCACTGTGGTTGTTTGCACTGTCAAATTGACTGCAATACGACAAATTCGACAACTGAGCACACATGTTGCTGCTGTGCTTAACATGACCTCGCTGCGGGCTGTAAGCACAACTGTACCGGAGAGTAGATCTGGCAATTAGTGTGCATTTCACGCAGCCTGGCAACGCTGGCGCTAACTTTGCCATTGGCAATGAGGGGCCCGACAAGTGCTGGTGCTGATGACAACGTTAAGATGATGATTAGATAACATTTACTTCTATTTTGCAGCATATCCGCTACATCAGCAGCAACAGCAACAGCAGCAGCAGCAGCAACATCAGGCGCGACTATTGCGGCTGGGACTCAAGCAGGCAGAGCAGCAGCATAAATATGCGACCGTGCCGACAGCAGGAGCTCCTTCCGCTTCGGCACCAGCAACAACAGCAGCAACAACAACATTGGTCTTGCCCACGGCAGCGACACACGAACAGCAGCAGCAGCAGCAACAGCAGCAACATCAGGCATTGCCGCTCGTCCACTACAATCCAATTTATGTGCAGGCACCAGCCGAACAGCAACATCATCAGCAGCAACATCAATTTGCAATATTGCCACGTTTTAGCAATAATAACCCAAAGGCCGCTTACAATCTAGCACATGAATCAACGCCACCAATTCATGTTGTCAGACTGACAGCAGCGAACGCATTGGGACAACAACAGCAGCCACAGCCGATACACCATTACCATACCTACCAGCCGGCGTTGCAACACCAACACCATCAGCAACAGCAGCAGCAATTCTATCAGAGCCATCCTGGGCCGCTGTCCAGCTATGCCGAGGAGCAACAGCACTCGCAGAGTCCAGCCGTAATACCATATTTCAGCCATCCGGGCGCCGTGCACTATGGCACGCACTTGTATCATCCGGCATCAGCAGCAACAGCAGCAGCAGTGAGCACTAAACAGCAGCAACAGCAGCAACAGCAGCAGCAGCGACTGGCGTCTGCAACAACCGCAACAAGTGGAAGGCTGGCAGGTGACAAAAGCCCGGGCGGTCTGGGGGTCAAGCAAGCAACAGCCGCCGCGAATATTGTCAAATATCCCTAAGCGCTGATGCTTCAAAGGCAACAGCAACAGCAGCAGCAGCAGCAACAGCAGCAGCAGCAACAGCAGCAGCAGCAACAGCAACAGCAGCAGCAACATTTTGCTTCCGGCCATTTTGGTTTAGTGTGTATGTGTGTATGACATGTATGTAATGTGCGCATGTATGTGTGTGTGTGTGTGTGTTTTTTTCCATATTTCTGTTTGAGCTTTGCAGCTGCTGTTGTTGCTGCTTTTTCTTATTGTTGCCGCACAGCTAATTATTTTGCATCATATTTCAGCTGCATAGTTTTTAATGTTTTTTTTTACGCTCTTTTTTATGCTATTTGTTATTATTATTTTTATTTTTTTTATTGTGTGTTATGTTTTGGTGCTGTGCAGCGTATAATTCACCACGGTTAATTAACTTAATATTTGATTCAACTTTATTATTACTATTCGTTTTGCCAATTGTCGCTGTGGTTTTTGTGTAAATATTTGAAATTTAAAATATATACTGTGCTAGAAACTCACATATTTATCTATGACATTTCTTGTTATACTATTGTTGTTTTATTTCATAAATTGCAAATTTATTCGTTTTTTTTTCCCACATGCAACTTAGATTGCTCCGAATCCCACATCACACATTCCCATTAGATCAGCTTGATACATGCCGTTATCTGTTTTCCACCCATATTCCGACAGTGTGGGTGAATTGTCGAAAATGCTTAGAAAACAACATATTTATTAATTTGCTTATTATGTCACGCAATGTGTAAGGCGACGAAAAAAACCTCTTTAATCCCATTAAGTAGTCTTAGTCAGGATCAAACATTGCACTGAGTCGTCTTTTTGTTATCGGAATCTTCCCAATCGAACGAACATATCTTAAAGCTGTTTACTATGTTCCTTGCATATGATCCAAATCAGCAGCAAAGTACTATATTATATATTGACTTTCTTCTGTTTTTCATGATATGACTAGTTACTTATTATTCTGACTACTCTTTTATGTAGCTTCTATAGGAACAACCTGTCAAGAATGAAGCTTTGGTATCAGAAGACTTCGCTGGCGTATGTCCAAAAGGTTATATTCCGTAACCTAACTTTCTGGTTTGAGTTCAATTAGCTTAAGGACATTCGTTCGATGATTGAAAATCGCTTTAAACATTTTAATAGCAATGATAATGCATTGGGCAATGACAGATCGTAAATCGCGCATTCATTAACCGACTTATGCGGGCTTTGGCCAGTGTATCGCTCTGCCCATGGTTAACTGGGCTGGTTAAGCGTGTTGTCATTTTATTGAAAACATTTGTGAAAATCTGATTAAGCTGAATGCATAAGCTCTGATTTCGTCATAAGCGGGATGTCAACCGCAGCGGCGGCGGCTTCAATTAAAACTCTCGCATTTAATGAATGTCTATTAAGAACTAAAGCAGGTGGCATGTGGCGTGTGGCAAGAGGCATGCGGCATGCGGCATGTTGGTGTTTGTGACAAAGCTTTTGCGCTCTCTTTTTTTTAATATCCTGTAAATTCATTTAATAATGAGCTGCCGGATTATGTAATAAGCGCCTCAAAAGTCCACGGCTTGCCCTTTTCGTCGCTTCAGTGTCAGTCGGCAGGCTCATAAAAGTCACAGACCCGCAAATCCGTTGACATGCGCGCAAAACACAAAAAAAGAAAAATAAGTAAAAAGGATAAAGGATAGTTATCTTTGGCTTTCCGAAATTAAATACCCTTGCAGACATGAGCATTAATTGGGCCGCGTTGCCAAGCTGATGACAATTGAAATCTGTCAAAGGGTTTTTAACTTCTCCGAACAATCATTTTATTTATATTATAACCTGATTCCACTATGCTCAAAAATTGTTACATTTGCAAACTTCACATTTTGCGGTTCCATAACATGTGAGTGGTAAAAGTACCGCTTCTTTAAATAAACAGCTAATCGATTTACCTAAGAGATGCAAAGTTTTCCGCCTTGAAGTAAGGCTCCATTTAATGGACTCTTTGCAAGGTTTGGCCGTCTTTAAATTTTAAAAATTGAATGATTACGAAATTTGATAAATCATCGCAAAAATGTGTGTATTCGCCCCGAATAACAATTAACAATTTAAGATGGCCAAACCTTGCAAAGAGTCCATTAAATGGAGCCTTACTTCGAGACGGAAAACTTTGCATCTCTTAAGCAAATGTGAAAAATGTGTTTTCTTATGGAAAACGGCCACATTATACACATTAGTAAAAAATGTAACATTCGCAAAAATATGTAAGAAATGTTGACAGTGGAATTAGACAAATACGCACAGCTACATTTTAACGATAGCTTGATACACATATGTATATTTAAGTTAAATTTTGTTATATTTTGAGATAGAAAAAAAAAAGCTTAAGCACATTTTGTGGCACATGCATGGAGACAACCAATACACTACTTTGGGGCGCAAGTTGTTTGCTTGAACTTTTGATCAAAACAATGTGAAAAATCTGGTAGATTTTGCAACACTAGATTACGATTTGTGTAGATATTTTGACACATAATCATCCAATGTGTACTATGCAAGCTGGAAATGTGAACTTTCTTTACATAATTACATTAGAATAAATAGACAGACAGACGAACAGGCCTACATCGAGTCCGATCAAATATGTTTCTATATAAAAGTACGTGCTGCCCGCGCTGACATTTCGTGATACCATATAGTATAATACCCGTTGCAAGGGTATTTTAGCGACGCTGCGGGAGAGAGGCGATGGCTACGCTAGCGGCAACTGCATAAGATAAACAACTTCCGCTGGACGCCATTTGGTGACACTTGCATAAAATGCGCATTTCCGGTTGCAGCTGAAAATTAAAATGGCGGCACGCACGCACTCGCCATATCCACGCATATGGAACGCTGCCAGTCGGCGGCCATATTGGTATCCATTCGCTCGGACGGATTCGCCATATTTTTATACCCTGCAACCATTCACAATGGCCTGGGAGGGTATAACTTGATTTCTTTTGAGATATGTAACATCCAAAAGGAAGGCAATTTTTGAAAATATATGAATTCCTGATCGGACCTACAAGCTGGGTAGATATTTGCATGTCTGTCTGTCTGTTGTTAATTCATTCTGGTTTTCTTAAAATCGATACTTATCGATTTCACGTATAGATTGTTTACACACACTTTCTTAATGATTATAAAAACTGAATACATCGTATTTACCATTTGATATCAATCGTACGATTAATTTAGATAATGTGCAGAGGAACTTACAAGCAGAGTATCGCGAAGTCGGCCACTCTTTGCGTGCTCGCATTCTGAATAAAGAAAAGCCTCACTGTGCGCATATGTGCTTGCGTGTGTGTGTGTGTGTATTTCGTGGATTTTAACAAGCCTATTTAATTTGATTGCTGGCATTTGGCAGACTTTATGCGATTGCCCTTTAACTCTTCGAGTTGACTTCATTTAGCAGGGTGAACATAGTGTAAGCGCCTTTGATAACCTGCAAAGAGAGACACATTCAAGAACATTTAGCACGCGTTTATCCCAAACAGAAGACACGCATTTTAATTAAATCAGTTCATTATTTAGAATAGGAAATCACAACAAATGAAGCACACCCTGCTAAGTATCCACGAAAAAACTTAATAATTGTCAAAGTAAGACAGGTTTTAAATAAAATGGTTTTTCCATGCCGTCAAAAAAAAAAAGAGAAAGAAATATAATATTAAATTTTCTTTTTTTTTATAGAAATTTGTATTTGTCTTAAAGTTCTTTACAACGTTTACTAAAGCAGTAAAAATCAGTTATCAAAGTCAAAGTCGAGCATTTTCTATAGATCTGGAAACAGTTCGAGTTACTAAATTGTGAAATCTGCTTGAAAATAATATTCTAAGCTGGTTTAAAAATCCATCAAGGAAATTGTCAATGGAATAAAGAAAGAAAATTTAATAATATTTTTAATTCCGAGACAATTGACTATTTAGTAAGCCAATTGAAAAGCCACATAAGCGAAATATATCTCATCAGGGTCATATTTCTGCAACATATCCATATATAAATATTTATATGTATATATATATGCAACTCTGTCCGTCTCTCAGTATTAAAGCCATATTTATAATACTACGCATAGCTTCTTCCTTCTGTGGCAGGAAGCACATAAGTCGGAATGGGCCTGATCGTACCTCTATAGCTAATAGCTGCCTTAGGAATGATTGGCTGAAATTAAAGTTCTTGCGTGTACATACCTGCACCAGGGTTCTCATGCGCACGGGCAATGTCTTGACTGCCACAATGCCAATGGGCCGCTGTGAGCGCATTAGCATTAGCAATAAGTTGCGACGGAACTGGACAGACTGATAGATCCAATTGCTGGCGTAGATCGCATGGGACATCTGCTCGCCCTCGTGGCTGACCTGCTCGGAGGCATAGCAAACGATGAGCGTTTCGATAATGATGGCCAGCAGCATAAAGAACAGATGCAACATCTTTAACGGGCTCATCTTCACGTAGAATGCGAAAAAGGATAGCGAGCACAGCGAGGTAGCCGTACAGACGAACTGAATGAAACAGGCGAAGGAGACGGAGCTCTCCATGGTCTTCAGCAATCTGTTAGAAACAGAGCAGATAACACACACGCACACACACAAGTTGTCTGCGGTATATAAGCACATACTGCAATATTGTCTTGTGATCCTCGATGCACGCAATCATCTGGGCGTTGGTCTGGGCCTCGGTCATCCATCTGTCATGGCCCAGCTTGGCGATGCGCAGGGCCAGCGCCTTGCAGTGTCCAGCGACCATGATGAGATAGGCCACCGGATAGGTATCATTGTTGAGGGCTATAACCGCCAATAGGAACAAACCAATATTCTGCAGGAATATTGTTAGCAGATAGACATATCGGGAATGCTGCCAGTTCCACGGTATCGAGGCGGGGAAGGACAATTGCTGCTCGGGTGCAAAGGCTACAAAGCAAGCAGCGCTTGATAAGGCCATTAAAAACAATCGCAATACCCATAGAAATATATTCCGTGACTGTCTGATCTTGTACTGTATAATTCTACGCTCCGCGTCCGACTGCAGGCGTTCATCCAGCTGGCGCAATATAACATGCAGCTCCATCAAATGTCCACGCACCCGAAGCACATTGGCCAGCTTCAGCTGCTCCACAATGACAACGGCGGCCACATAGAAAGTCTCACAGAACTCGGTCAGTGTCCGGCTCTTCAGGCAGCTGACATAGAACGACAATGGTATGCAGATATTAGCGATCACATTGAACCCAATGCTGTATGCCGTATAATGCCGTGCCCAAAACGAATCTCCCGTCGGCGGATGCAGGCCAAATAGGCGCCAAGCAATCCATTGATATGTAAAGGCGCGCGTCGAGTCCACGGTCAACATCTTGTCTGCGAGCACTTTTGGCTGTTCGGCGCTGGGCAGCTCCTTTTTATAGTGATCCAGAAGGACGACTGGTGATTTATGCAAATTGCCATCAAATTAGCCGGCGACATTCCATCGCCCATCTCTCACACCCCCCCCCCTCCACGCCGGCGGCTAGTTAATGCAATCCATTAACGGCCACACATAAACTACAGCGACATCTATTTTAGCAACTGGCTGCGAGTGTTCAAGGATTTTCTTTGACTAACAAATTGCCCGTAAATGAGCCTCTGTACCCTACTAAATTATTTAGACTTGGAGTCAATTATAATGGAATACAAATTTTACCACCTTTTGTAATTTCCCATTCAAGTGTCCGAAATGTTCAATTCAACATTTTTAAGCCCTTACAGTGGAGGATACTTTAGTTTTGTCACGAATTATGTTACATTTTCTACCCTATACACTATGCTTATAAGAATAAGAAATCAGTTTTCATTCAGACTATTATTTTATATGGCTCCTATAGGAACAATCGGTTTGAAATAATGCTTGGCTATGAAAGCAAATGCTAACTAACATCTCTTCAATATATATTTGTAATTATATCTACATCTGCAATCAGCTTTATTATGCATTTAAAACATTTTTAATTTCAAAACGATTCAAAACCGGAACTTTAAGTTTTGTTTAGCTATGAACTGAAAGTTTTACCGAATCTTTTACCAAATCAGTCTGAACGGAACCATATTTAATAATAAAACTAGTTTTATTAAAAACATATTTAAAAAAAATGTATATTATTGCAGCTTCTGAAAAGGAATAGAGATATTTAATATAATCTTAAAATGGAAAGTTTCAAGCCAAAGCCACAGTTCATGGATGTGGAAACCCAGTTCTACGAACCATGATCCAAACCAAAGATATTTATATCTTGGTTTGCAGCCACGTTCTACAGGATTTTAACCAAGTTTAAAACAGTTATGCCCCTTTTACCTATTATAATGCATACAGGGAATAATGTAAAAAAGACTACAGCTTAGTCGAGACCCTATTTCTTGGCATTACGAACCCTTTAATTCTGAAAAGAAATAGCTTTTTTTAAATATTTGTTTTGAGAATTTCGGATATGCTTAGCAGCTTTTGGCGAAGTGCGGATCGGATCGGATAGAATAAGATTTAGATATGTTCGGAAAATAGTTGGTATATATGGTAGATTATTTTCATGCTGATTAGTCCAGTCTAGGTTCTAGTTGGATTGGGGAATCTGCATGCTGACGCTAAAGACATCGATCGAGAAACTAGATCTGTTGGGTAGGTCCTATTTAAGCCTGCTTCTTCTTCGCCCGCCTAGCAGGTTCCTTGCCAGGACGTTAGGATGACTGTGAAGCTTCGATAGGTAGCTCTCTGCTTGCACCCAAATCATTTCATTTTATAAACCAACGAAAAACTAATAAATACGCATACAAAGTATTATTTCCCCTTAATTCATTTAAGATTTAAATTTGGCAGCAAAATAAAATAAAGAACGGATTAGGATCAGGATCAAAAGCAAAAAAAAAAAACCAAAACTATTTTATCGTATTTGATGCAATTTGTAAATATACAAAAATAAATTCTATTAAAAGCAATTAAAAAGGTTCAACTCGGTGATAAACAAATAATAATAGATTTGTGAAATGGTTGATTAAGCCGCTGGCAAATACAAATAGAAATACGCATATATGTATATGTATATGTACATAGTATATATATATATATATATATTCCGAATGCAAATAAAATCAGTTTGAATTCAATTAAAAGCGCATTTCACTGGCCAAACCAGTTGGTTGACCAAATTCGTAGCGCTTTATTTGGTGAGTGTGCAAAACTATGTGAAAGCAATTGAATTGTGGGCGGTCTCTGCATTTGGGATGATATTGCCGGGGCCAGAGCCAGTTGGCACTGTGGCCTGAGGTTGCTGTTGCCGTGCACAGGTGTTAAGCGCGGCGTGTATTCAAATTAATAATGCCAAATTGATTACATAACATTTGTCAATGGGAAATCTGGTTTCGGCTTGAGTCTAGCATGGGCTTAGCCATCCGTCAGGCACACCACAAAGCTTCATGATTGAATATGATTGATTTGGGCCGCATAAATTATGAACAGGCCAGGCCCTCGGGTCCCCGAAAAGCCAGAGGTAACCAGGTTCCAGGTTTGGCCGCCCGGCAATCTGTCGCGACCTTGGCCATTTGACAAATGAGCTGCGTAAGCCGTACACAAGACGCATAATTAAATGACTACCAGGCGGCAAATTGACATTGACAGTGGGCACGGACACAAAATGCCGCTTGGCCCAAAAACCAGCTGACACTGGTCACAATTCTTGAATGAATAATGTCAATTGCAGGTCAATTATTGAAAATCGAAAATACTTGTGAAACATAGCAAATGGCATTTCGACAATTCCAATTGGATTGCCAATTGGCCTAAACGTGATCCACTTTCAAATTGCCTGAATTTCAAACAGATGGTCGTTGCCAATTATAAGCAGGCCAATTTGATTAAGTACAGGTGAGTTCCTTTCAAAATGGACAGAATTAATCATCAAGGCGGACGCGAGCCCTACCGAAAGTCAATTATCATAATATGAATTTCTATAATATCAGTTAATTCGAAATATATTGCTGCTGTTCGCCCTAAAAGTATCGATAAAGTCGAATTTTGAAAAGAGTATATAATAATAATATGCATAACAACATTTTTTGAATATAACTCAAGCCAAAAGATTATAAATCGTAACATATCAGAATCTTATTATAGGTAGTTATAAATAACAATTTGAATGCATTCGCTCACAAGTTGTGTGCGATAAATGTATCGATAACAAGCATATCGATAGGCACACTTGGCCAGTCATGATTGCTGAGAGTCACGCACGACATTGTGCATTCAATTTCAACTCCATATTTATATATTTATTGGAAATTGAATTGGAAGTAAAAGCTTTCCAATTTGCTTATTACAGTTTTTGCGACATGTTATCGATAAAAAGCATATCGATTAGTTCCATTTTTCAACCATGATTGCTGAGATTCAAAACTCGTTTCAGTGGAAACCAAATTCGAAACTAAGGCAAAAGACATCGAGACATACATAAAAAAAATTTGAAATTTCTAAATTTCTGCTTTCCATTATTATTGTCGTTAAAATTATTTAAATATTAATAACTATTGAAGTCCCAGGCATAGTGAATGACAACGCTTCGATATTGACTATATAAATTGTTATATTATATATATTGCATATATTATAGTTATATATTGATATATGATGTCAAGTTCAAAGAAGCATTAATTAATTGTAACTGCAAAGCCCAAGATTATAGCAAAATGTATGTGTATTCATTTTTATAGATTTATTTGAAATAGCAGAATTATTTAAGCGCGTTTTTTTCCACATATTAATTTAAATAATAATTTTTTTTCACTTTTGTTCGTTGACATTTTAACCAGAATTGTTAGCCAAAAAAAAGAGTCGTAAACAGCTAACAAAAAAGCGACATGGAAACGGAATATTTAACAAATTCACTCGCGACATTTGTTGTCTTTTTTTAGGCATTATTTGTATTGTTTAATATATATGTATATGAAGAAAAAAAATGAAACAAGCAAATGTTGTGTTTTGGGCTGACGGAAATTGAATATAATAAAAATGAACAAAACTATTTTACAAGCACATTTTTTTCCCTATTTTTCCGGTCATGCCTAAATTAAAAACATAAATTAATAGAAAAAAATACAGATCCGTATATACATATGTATGTATATTTGTAATATATATTTAATGCTGGGCATGAATGTATAAAATTGTATTTAAATTGCAATTAGCATCTTATATGTGCATATGTGATATAGAGATTCGAATCGTATCTAAAATGTTGTTTACAAGCCCCAGATTTGGTGCTCGTAAAGAAAAACAAACGCCTTCATCGGATACAAATTGCTCACATGTAGGTATTAGCATATGATAATGCCCTGCTATACACATGGCCATATTTGAGAGCTGTGTAATTAATAATGCGCATCTAAATACGCAGCCAAACAATCTTAGAAATGTCTTAACTATTCTTGAAGCACGGCTAAAGACGAAATTAAATTATGAATCGCCAATAACTTGATTAAATGAGCCAACTATATGGCAATTTTTATAAGAAACATCTCTTCCATACATAAATTATATACTCTTTAACTATTCAAACATTTAAGCAGGGTATGATATGCTTACAATTTAAAGATGTCACCAGGATGGAACCCATCTGAAGATTGTCCCATTGCATCAAAGAAAACATAAATCTTAGAGAATTTCGGCATTGAGAAACAACTTGATCTGGGTGCCTTGAACCCGACTGCAAACGGGTTTTAAAACGAAGTGGTTCGGGCCCGAAATCGCAATCTACTTTTGACTATCTTAAGAATATCAGTTGACCAACAAAACAACTGAACCAAGGCCCGAACCGAATCATATTTTTCTTCGGAAATCGTCATTTTTTAAATACAAGACTTTTAATGTTGAATTAGCCACAATGCCATACGAATTTTGGGTCTCAACCATTGGATATACCTAAACATATTCGATAGATGGCAATTTTGGGTATAAATTAGATATATACATATTATATATATTTACGGACAGCAATATTTTCAGTAAAACGGGCGCGCATTTATAAGTTGCAATTGAATTCTTTTATTTACATTTTTAAAATATACAAAAAAAAACAAGGCTTGAATAAAAGCGAGCTAAAGGCTGGGAGGTAAGCCGAGCCATTATTTTTTGTCAGTTTACAATCCTAGTCTTAGCCACATACTCATTTTTCATGATAAGTTCCGTTTGTGTACGAGCATCAGCTTTTTATATTTTATAGACATTATGCCAAAACCCTTTGCCGAAGAATTTATTCTATCGTATTACCTAAAAACGCAGCTACAGGGTATCAGCTAGGCCAGCATTAAAGACAACAGAATTCGGAGTTATTTATTAATGAAAATTGGAATCGTGCGGCTTGGGCTACGCTTGGCTACAGTGGTAACTCGCAAATGTTGATTGAGACTATTTATGATCAGTTAACCGAAAGAATGGTTAAATAAATGGGATGGGTTTTTTTTTAAATTCCAACAAACAAAATGTAATTATAAAATGTTTTGCACACAGCGAGCAGGGACTCTCGGCAGTTAGTCTTATTAGGTGTTGGATGGCACAAAGCCAGTTTTTAGCGCACAAACAATAAAGATAATAATATTAAACAGTGACGCCCACGCAGGTGAGAACCTCCTAAGCAAAGTCAAAGTTGTCAAGTGCGCGCTTATTAATAACCCAATGGCCAAGCTGGGCGCTTCGGCGAGTATGAATGAATGGCTGGGTGAATGAATGAATGACTGACTGAATGTATCGCAGAGCAACAGCAAATGTGACTTTCAGCTGAAATCAAACAGAACGACAGCAAAAAGCAGTTCCGACTGGCAAACACAGCGCCAAGTTTGTCAAGTCAACTGGGTCTACAAAAACAATAGTGTTCTGGTCGCAAGTGCACGACTGGCAGATACTCTAACTTTACTAATTTTTATTTGTAGTCCGATCGGTCTAACTGTAACATACGAAAGTATAAACCCAATCGCAAAGCTTTACCCATTTTATTTATATACTTTTCTTTATAAAGTATACCAGAACCTGAATGCCAAGATTGGGGTATTTAGATCTTAAAAAACAATTTCCCAAAATCGATTCTTATCGATATTACGAGAGAATGGGAAAAATTATCGAGAAAGATAAGTGGACGAACAAAAAGACATGGCCAGCTCGACTCAGCTCCGCCTTAGGGTCAAAGATGCTTCCTCTTGCCCGTAACATATATTTGCACAAAAATATCATAACCTATTTAAGCATATTGAATGGGTGAAGGGTATTAAAAAGTGAGTTCGGAGACTGACGCTGATGGTTGATGGCTGATGACGCCAACGTTGCGTTGTCTCAATTCTCAGCTGTTCTCAGCTATGCGACCTTTTTGGAGAATGAGACAGAGACAGAGACAGAGACAGAGAATGAGACAGAGACAGAGACTTAGGCTGAGACACAGGCGGTTGCCTGGCTTGGACAGACTTATAAATAGCCCAAGTCCGTCTAGAAGGCGCTTCAGTTCAAATCGAGCGCTTCGAGTGGCATATAAATTTAATTTAACAATAACTACTTATAAACAAATACAATAACTATATATATATATTTCTTTATATACGATTTCTTTTGTTGTTCTTAAGAAGTGAAACTAGAAAATGGTGAGTGTCGTTGAGTGAGCAACGGTTCGATGTAAACAAAACTCTTCACACTGATGAAGCTGTACTTGTTGTTGTTCTTCTTTTTTTCCTATTTGTTTTTGTTTTATTTTTTTTGTTAAATTACACACAAAGACAAGACATAAAAAATGCATTAACTACGCGACGTGAGCAAAATATTCAAATAAACTAAGAAACACTCGAGAAGTAGTCAAAGTCAAAGCGTCCGCGTCACTGGAAAATCCCTCAGCTTGAGTATTATTTGAAGTGTTTGCTTCCGGCAATTCGTGGCTGCCCAATAAATCAGAGACTAACCAAATAGGAACTGATAAAATATATAATACAAAAATATATATTGCAAACAAATTAGACGAATAAACATCTTCGATATGAAATCAATCGGGAACATCAAATGAGATATGTCTGCTTTATAAGGACGAAACGATATGATCAGTTAAATGTAGCTAAATGTAGTTTTTTTAAATAGTTAAATGTGCTTTTTTAATGCTTAATCTATCGATTTATCGATACATTATAAACATCTTCGATATCAAATCAATATAGAACATCAAATAAAATAGGTCTGTTTTATAAGGTCTATACGGTATGATCAAATAATATGGTATAAAATTTGTATACGTTCATTATGTTAACAAAATGTGGTAAACATTTAAATAGTTAACAATTCAGACAAAAACTAAAAGAACTATTGAATATCAGGTACAAACAGCTATATATAGATTGGAAATCAGATATAGATAAAGCTCAATCGACTAAGCTGTTGATTCATAGCAAATATATGAAATTGTCCTGCAAAGGATCTATATTTACTTAATGCTTAGTTAGGCACACCCACTTAAAGCGGGTTATTAAGAGAGTTTCAGCTAATGAACAACGTCAGATCAGTTATGCACATAATGAAGGGCTACAAATAAACTGTTTCATTGCAGTATGTCACATACATTGAGAACTTGACGAGCTAAACTCCAAAAATGACAACTCAAAGTTGACTAGCGATAAATTCCCAATATGAGATCAGTTAGGATTTATCAATCAAAGTCAGTTGCAAGTGCTGAGTTTAATTAGCTACACGAAGCTCAGATAAATGCTTAAGTAGATGAATTATCCAAGTGAGCAATTGCACGGCGAGGATCCGGGCTCGCAGTCCAGCCTAGTGTTGTCTTAGCCAATTTTATAGTTTGTACCATGTTTTATCTTATAATTTAATTACTCAAACATCGTATAGATAATTCAATCAATTTTATTTTAAGAACATTTCGCAAATCTTTCGTCATTTTGGACCACCCACTCGCTTGGCTTTGACCTTGCAGCAGCTGCTGTGCGACTAAATTATTATTATATGCTGCCTATTCGGGCCAAAAGCAATTCAGTCAAGCAGCTGGCAATTTGCATAATCTGGCCGAGTTCTTGATTCATATTTAAGCTGAAATCGAACTCGCCAAGAAGCGGCAACGACAAGTTTTTACTTGATGTGTCATGCGCAAACAATGATCGCCAGCCTGTCGAATTTATCTCGCTGACATTTCTATATAGGCCAGAGAGCAATAAAGCCATCAGAGCACTACCAAAACTGGTAGCAGCTGCTGGCCAGAATCAACCAATCGCAAACATTCTAATTAAGTAGCCCAACTAAATCGCATTTATGCCCTGGCCGGACATAGTCATAGTCAAAGATGACGTCGTTTTTTTTCCCCATTTATATTTATTTTCATACACTTGCGGGAGAGTATTATAATTTTGTCACAAAATATGTAACACATAGTAGGAGACATAAACAAAATTAATTTTTATATATGTATATGTATTCTCGATTAGCTAAGCTATCAATATGTTGAGTCCTTCTTTCTGCTGCAGGCCGCAGTTCAAATCGGACAGATCGGACCACTATATCATATAGCCTGCCATAGGAATAATCAGTTAATCAGTTAAAAATGCAATTTTCTCACAAAAAACTTGATCTTTTTCCAATTATCTTGACCACACGCGGATTACTAGATCACAAAGCATCAATTTGAGCAAACATTGCTTTTATAGTCGTCCCTGTTCTTCTAACATATGTATCTGCAGAGACGCATCAAATCTGACGACTATATCGTATAGCTTCTATCTGAACAATCTTTCGGATTTCAAACAAAGGTATAAAATCTTCTACTATATGGCATAGCTCCATTTTGACCAAACATCGCATTTATAAAGCCCTATCATATCGGACTGCCATATTATAAAGCTTTTATCGGAACAATCTTTCGTAATTCAAGCTATTTCAAAGCACTTTATTACACTTCACAAGGGTATTTAAATATCGGCGTGTCGAAAATAGTCGTTTTTTCTTGTTTTCATTTTATTTATATTTTTGTTTTTATTTTTGTTTTTACTTTTGCTGCTTGTTCCAGTGAATCCCATGACGCATAGCGTCACACCTTCAAACATTTTAAAAGCAACTTACAAGCGTAAAACCAACTCCATAATTTACGTTTTATGTTATTAAACTCGATTTTAAATCAATGGACTATTGTTAAGAGCTTACCAAAAATTTTGATTAATTTTGTAAGTCGGGCTCTTTTGAATAAATATAAATTTGTTGTATCAGAAGAATGAAGTTTCCTATTCCACCTTTCTTAAGCCCTTAAATCACATATGCTTATTTAAAGATCTAGTATATACATATCTAGTTTAAAGACCAAGCAAGTCGAGAGCTAGAAGATTTACACTATGGTAAAGTTAAAATTCTAAAAATTATTACTTATAGATATTTGCAGCTTTTACTCAGCACTCTTTGACCTTTAAAGAGAGTATCTTCCAGTTGGGTACTCTCGGTTTACCTGCGTATTTGTAATAAGAGCAAAATAATTGCAGTATCAATGCACAATCTTAATACTCTTCCCTTCTTCTCCCTCCAATCTCTTTCAGCTTTCACAGCCGCAGCAGCTACTGGGCGTGGCATTGCTACTACTGGCCCTGGGCTGCCAGAGTACCATAGGTAAAAAACTAGAGAAACGTTGTGTCAACTGCTCATATCGTACGTATTACACTTATGGCGATGGGCGTTCCCAGCAGCGCGTGATCTATCAAGATCCGGTCTACACACGTGGTATTTACAAAGCTCCCCTCAACATGTTATGTCTTCGCTAACAGCCGCAGCACCCACCAATCTACTGACCCACCTATGTGTATATCTATATGTATATAAAACTGTCTATCCTGACTAATTGACTGACTAACCGACTGACTGAATGACTGACTGACTGATTGGTGATTAACGAACCAAGCCAAAGCCATAAGAGCTTATTACCTTATGAGATATAAATGCAGAGTGAGATAAATCCATCCGCAACAGGGGAAAATTGGTGGAAACAGTTCAACAGCTCGGATCAGCTTCAAAGTCGTTTCCAAAATCCTTGTCATTAAAGATGTTTTTCACACTTTCCGTAAAATCCACGCGTCCCGGTGGAAAAATAGAGGACTAAAGCTAAAGTCAAAATTTCCCGCTCAAAAGATCTTAACTATAATATAATGAATATATGTTGATTGCAACTATATCACTTTAAGCCGCTCGACTTCAAAGTCATGTTATCATGTAATCCAGCGATTTCGGAAAATCCACTGCGACAAGTGATTGCAATTTTTCCATGGGCGAAAATTGTTTGGAAAAGCAATGTCCAAATTTGAAGCAATAAACTTTGCGACCGGGCAAAATCGGTTAACAACAGCTAGAATTATATGTACACATAATAGAGAGCACGACTTGGGCTAACTGCAGCACTTACTTATCTCCACGTGTAGCACAAAGCATCATTAACAACACACACACACCAACACACACCCACACACCCGCACACCCACACACACCAACACACACTGACCTATTTTATAAACAGTCTATAATGTACATAAATAATCGCATAGTATAAATTACCATATCACCGATGCACGAAACACCTATACGCAATGTTCCACACCTTTTTCCCCCCCGCCCGTTCACTCGCCGCTCGTGTGTGTTGCGGGTTCCTTTAGCTGCCCAGACTTACGGCTGCAGTGGAAATCCGTGCGGCGTGAACGCCGTGTGCCAGGAGGCAGCCGGCGGCCGTCCGGTCTGCTCCTGCCCGCCCGGCTACAGCGGTAATCCGCTTACGCACTGCAACCGTGGCGAGTGCTTGGACAACGTCGACTGTCGGGGCGACCTCCAGTGCAAGGATAATCGCTGCGTTAACCCGTGTGTGGGCGCCTGCGGTATTGGCTCCAACTGTGATGTGAGTGGTTTTTAGTGCTCACGCTCATTCGCCATTTCTCATATTTAAACCGCGCACGCATTTTGCAGGCCAGAAATCATGTGGCCGTCTGCAGCTGCCCAGCGGGCTACAATGGAGATCCCTACACGGCCTGCCATCTAAACGATCCAGGTAAGAATTGCACAGAATTGGCAGTGGAACGAAATTTCAGCGAATGTATATATAAGACATATAAATTGGTTTATCTCTTGGAGAAGATTTGATTTATTTTCATAAAAGACTCTGGATCTTTCTATCTCTATCTCTCCCTCTGCTTTCTTTGGCATTTTTTTATGGTATTTAATCAGCCACAAACTTATTTTTTTAAAACAATGTGCATATTCATAGTAAGCGCGTTTCATAGAGTTTGGGCAAATCCACCTTATCGCGTGAAAAATTCGCGGAAATCCACAAAACACATATGTATATTTCAGACTCTTTGCAAGATTTTTGTTATGTACTCGTTAAATATCTTGAATATTGTAGTTTATTCATATTGATGTGCCGTTTTTAATGAATTTAAAATATCCCAATTTCATTTGTACATTAATATTGTTAATTAAATGCGAAACAGAGTTTATTTATATTTTCCAGCATTTTTTCGAAATTTTTAAAAGCAATAAAAGCTCAGCCTTCAGCTTCAGGCTTCAGATTAAAGAGTCAGATTATTTTAAAAGCTCCCCAGTTATGAATATGAGAGTTCCAATGATTCACGGACATGCCCTTTATAAATATTTCATATATTGCATATCACATTATATTTGTCAGATTTATTGTTGTCGCTCTTGTTATTGTTGTTGCGGCTATAATTGTTGTTGTTTTTATTGATTGTTTTAAAGTCAATTAACTGGTTTTGACCAAATATCGCCATTTTCGGGCTGGGTCGCAGTATACATTTTCGAATGTAGGCTGCTTGGCTTGCATAATATTTGCGCTGAACACAACACAATACAACAAAAACAACAACAACAACAACAACGTTATACGCCCAGTACAAAACGCACTTGCTCTTTGTAATATTATGGTAATTAGCTGGTGTTTTGTTTTGCAATTGTCAAGATCAAGGACGGGCCAAGTAGGCGAATGCGAAGGCGAAGGGGAAATCGTAGCAAACCAGAAGTCGACTCAAGTCGAGTCGATACCCGATTACGGACATACAAACATGTATTTGTGTTTATATAAACAACAGATATACCCTTGACAGCCCATGGTGGTAAAAGCTGGCATCTGGAATATCAGTCAAAAGATATTTGCGAGATATACGCTTGTCGTAAGAAAGTCTAGAAATAGCTAAAGATACAGTCTGGAAACTATTTACAGGGTATCTTAAATAGTTAACTATAAAATGTTAGTATAACTAAACATGAAATGCAGTTGTATCTATTAGAAAAGTGAAGACACGCTTAGCGGAAAGTATCTTTAAGATACATTTAAATCGTGTAGCTTGTACGAGATACAAATGCTACACAATTATCTGGAAGCTAGCTCGAAGATTTGGTATTCACTTTTGCTAACTAATTAATGCAAAATTAATCTAAATTAAACTTCCAAATGAACTACTTTTGGGAGTCTGCCATCCATGATTGAAAACCTAAAGTAAACTCAACATCTAAGATGTCTCAGATACATTCAAATATCTATTAGCTGAACACATTTTCAACTAAGCCGAAAAATATACTTAGACAATAGTTTAGTTCTCACTATACAAGCTAAATAATCACGATTCGGGCTCAAATCCCAGGCTAAATATAATATATATAAATATAACAATGCTATAAATTGAGCTTAAGCCGAAGCTGCAAAAAACCTCATTTCGAAATCGAATGAAACCCGAAGCAATCATTATTTTGCTCAAAAGTAGTTTGCTACAAAAAAAAACTTAATATAAAAATATTGAAATAATTTATTGCCCAAACATAAGATATATCTTACAATTCCTGCCAGATGCCAATTTTGGGGTAGTGAACAAATTTAGCCCGCAATTTCTGTGTGTAAATATTTAGGAACTGCAATATTTTCAGTAGAACGGGCAATTAGTAATTAAAAATTCAAATATTCTATTAAAACTTAGACGAAACACATTTATTCCAAGGCGGGGACTTGATGCAAGCCGCGAACCGCAGCGGCGAATACATATTTTGGGTTTTGCGGAGCTGACGCTCATAATATTTCTAATAATAAATATGATAATTTGGCATAGGGTATACATTAGCGTATCCCTAATAAGCGGCTCTTTTGTTTTCGTTGTTGTTTGGTTATTGTGTGATTTATGCAGGGTCATGTAATTCATGTGCAGGTCGCCGGGACCCCGGCATTGACCCCTTAAGGGCAGTCGCACAGCTCGTACTTATCCTCACACGCACTTGAGCCCAGCAACAAAGCACAAATAATTGGGGAGAATTGCAGGGGGGAGGGGGAGGGGGGGGGGCAGGTCCACTTGAAATGGCCCCTGAATAAATCGGAGCCCCGCTAGCTCGAGCGGCTCGAGTCGCTCCTGGGCCAGTTCACAATACATAAGTAGTCAAAGCTCATTTATGCGCATAATTTTTACTTATAATTTGCTTTTTTATTTGCCCTATGCCCAGCCAGTTGAAGCTCCTTGTATTTCGCTGTATTTCCTTCATTGATGATGATTATAATGGAGGCAAGTTTCCAAATTGGTATTTGTTTCCATGACAAAAGTTCGGCCATAATCGCTGCAATGGCCAACAAAGTCAACTAACAGCTAAATGCTTAATATTTATTTATAGATTTGCTCAATTTGATACGCACGCGTATCCCAAAGATCCCTCCACCTCTCCCCTCCGCTCCCCACTCCAACTGGCAATGCATGAATTTGTTATAACTCAAATGTGGCGGACTTTTGGCCGCTAACTAAACTATTCACAGCTCCGGAACTGACCATCGGCCCATCTTTATACACATTTACGTAATGTTATGTATATATATGTATATATAGTATATAGATATATGTATATATTCAAGTAGGCGTCTCATGTGTCCTCATATAGGGTATCATGTGTGGGCAACTGCCTGCACATGCCCTCAATTTATGGGCTTGAGCTAAATGCTAATTGTAAATGCATATAAATCAGCATTCAAATAAATTTTCATGCAAATTAGAAATTTATTTAGTTGCCGCCGACAGAGTTAAGCAAAAAATAAAAAAGGAATGTATTCAATTGATATATTTCCCATAAAAGTCGCAGGCAATTTGCAGTTTTTAATTAAACTATAGACTATATAATAGAAAATTCTTCACTTTAGTACGAAAAACGAGGGAGATGAATGAGTTCTTTTTTGCAATCCGCATATTAAATACACTTGCAGATACATACAAAAGGGAGAGTTTATATTTATTTATTTTATTTTTTTAATTGTTTATATTTATTTATATATTTCTGTAATTATTCCCAGTTATCAACAACTCACGAGCACAGACTACTCTTTAAGGATTGTCTTTAGTTTTCCACCCATTTTTCACCTACTTCCCATGAATATACACATTAATCATCGAATAAAATGAAGAAATTGTCATGTTCTTAATATTAATAGTTATCGATCTGGTAGCAGGTCTTTTTTTGGACATATCTCATGGAGATATGGTATCAGGGTATATTTAAATTTTCGTAAACCTCTAAGCGTCTCTCTCAAAATTGAAAAAGTCCAATTCATATGTTATATATTCTGCCATATAGAGTTAAGTCTTTGGTAGTTACTATTATCAAGTTACGAGAATTTCATTACACACGCTGATAAAAGTTTCTAAGCAAGAGTAACAGAAGATTAGCCATAAATAAAAGAATTTTAACCCAAAAAAAAAAAAAAAAAAAAAACGAGAATTTCATAAGGATTCGACTCTAAGCACCGAAGTTAGTTAGGGATTTCCTCTTCGATAAGGTGGATTAGTCTTGAAACTCAATACATTCGACATCATTTCTCCAAAGAATATAGATTTTAAAGCTTTTAAGAAATGTAAGGACGGGGTATTAATATAAGGATCCAATATAGTCTATATAATAACTAACTTACCTTTGACCTTCACGAATTCACAGAGGAACAGTGTCATCCGAGCCCGTGCGGCATTAACACCAAATGCGAGATTATTAATGGAGTGCCCACCTGTTCCTGCGTGCATGGCTTTCTGGGCAATCCGCTGAGCGGCTGCCGCCACGAGTGCGAGCACGACGGCGACTGCGGCGGCCGGGACATGTGCAGCAACTACAAGTGTGTGCCATCCTGTGGACAGTGCGGCATCGGGGCCAACTGCAAGTCGGTGTCCAATCATAGGGCGTTGTGCGAGTGCCCCAAGGGCTATATTGGCAGTCCGTACACTGAGTGCCGGCCGGAGTGTTATGGTGATTCGGATTGCCCGGCGGGCAGGCCGGCCTGCTTCTATGGCATCTGCAAGAATACGTGCGATGGTGCCTGCGGCGTTGGTGCCGATTGTAATCTGCGCGGCCTGACGCCCGTCTGCAGTTGCCCACGCGACATGACGGGCGATCCGTTCGTGCACTGTCGCCCCTTCACCAAGGAGGATCTGTGCGAGCCGAATCCGTGCGGCACCAATGCCATCTGTGTGCCCGGCCACGACAATACCGGACGCGAGCGACCCGTCTGCAATTGCCTGCCGGGCCACACTGGCAATCCACTCTCCCACTGCTCACGCGTAAGTCAGAGCTCCAAAACTCTCTACCGGCTCAGATATACACGCGTACTCTCTGTATTTTAGGGTGAGTGCCTGAGCAACAACGAGTGCCCTGACCACAGGGCCTGCATCAACTATCAGTGCGTCGATCCGTGCATCGGCAAATGCGCCACGGGCGCCAGCTGCGAGGCGAAAGCACATCTCGCCGTCTGCCGTTGTCCACATGGTCAGTCGGGTGATGCGCTCATCTCCTGCCGCCAGACACGCACCTTCCCAGTGGCCAAATACCACTGAGCGCTGGCCCATCTCTGCGTGGGTGGATATCAAACGCCGCACTGCCTGCCAACACTTCAACACACGGCTCAAGCTCAACTCAGCTTCCAATCGAAATAATTAATAAACAGAACAACAAATATTTAAATTAATGCACCTAATTCACTGACAAACTTGGGCTTACATTACAATAAAAAGAGCTACATAATTATGTATTATAAAACCAAAAAACAATTCTCTTTTTTTACAGTCAAACGTAAAACGTAGAGGAAGACATATCCGATCACATAAAGTATACATATGTATATTTGATCGGTATCAACAGCCGCGTCGATAGATAGAAATGTCTTAATATAGACCATATAAAAAGTTCCAGCATTAGGCTGTTGAATGAAAAACCTGGGGTTTTCAAGAGATTTTAACCAAACTTGGAATTTACGTGCTGTGAACAAAATTCTAGTAACATCGGGCTATAGCTCTTGCGAAAAATAGGCCGCAAAATGAGTTTTCATTTAGAAACATATTGGTCTTCAATTTATCTTCAACAAAATCAGCCTTACAATCCTCCTCAGAGGTATACTTAATCTTCGGCAAGCCAATATAGCCGTTTTTTCTTCCTTTTCATACAGCTCAAAATCGGTTTTTTATGATACAATAGTCGAATGTTGCTTAGTGCTTCAAATTCAACAAGTATTTACTGAACGATCGTTCCATTTGCAGCTATATACTGACAGACATATAAATACTCCACCGGGTCATTTCATTCGACAATACAGCAGCCAATTGCAATCAAATATTCTTAAAACTGTTTGTTAGCATCGATTTTGTTAACGTTATATTTGTTTTATCGATAACACATATCGATTAACAAATCGGAAGGTAAAAACCGAACCGAGCATTATTTTTTACCCTGTCAACATTTAATGGAGAAGAAATCGATTGTCTAGAACCTAGAACATATGTTATCGACAATTGACATCGATTAACTGAATAACTGAATAAAAAACGAGAAAGAAGGGCTATCTTCGGCACTCCGAAGATTAATACCCTTGCAGGCCGAACCTTTTCGGTTATCACGAATTCTAAGCACTTTGTGCTTGCCTGTCTGGCTTACGTCCATGTCCTTGTCAAAAAAAAAAAACAAAACTTTAAAAACAAAAAAGTTTTTCATACAACTTAATTTTCGACCGATCGTTCCTATGGCAGCTATATGATATAGTTGTCCGATCTTAATAGGATTTTGCAGATATATGGGGAGCGTAGTAAAACTAATAAATACCGAGTTTGGTTAAGATATCTTGAAAAACATAAAAATTTTCCATACAAAAACTTAATTTTTGACCGATCGTTCCTATGGCAGCTATATGATATGGTTGCCCGATCTTAATAGAATTTTGCATATATATGGGAAGCTGAGTTAAACTAATAAATACCGAGTTTGGTTAAGATATCTTGAAAAACATAAAAAGTTTCCATACAAAAACTTAATTTTTGACCGATCGTTCCTATGGCAGCTATATGATATAGTTGTCCGATCTTAACAGGATTTTGCATATATATGGGGAGCGTAGTAACACTAATAAATACCGAGTTTGGTCAAGATATCTTGAAAAACATAAAAATTTTCCATACAAAAACTTAATTTTCGACCGATCGTTCCTATGGCAGCTATATGATATAGTTGCCCGATCCTAATAGAATTTTGCATATATATGGGGAGCTTAGTTAAATTAATAAAAACCGAGTTTGGTCAAGATATCTTGAAAAACATAAAAATTTTCCATACAAAAACTTAATTTTGACCGATAGTTCCTATGGCAGCAATATGATATAGTTGTCCGATCTTAATAGGATTTTGCTTATATATGGAGAGCGTATTAAAACTAATAAATACCGAGTTTAGTCAAGAAATCTTTATAAACAAAAATGTTTTTCATACAAGAACCTACTTTTCGACCGATCGTTCCTATGGCAGCTATATGATATAGTGGTCCGATCCAGCTGGTTTTATGAACTGCGTGCAACAGAAAGAGAGAATTCTGCAAAGTTTCATAAAGATAGCTTTAAAACTGAGAGACTAGTTCGCATAGAAACAGACAGACGGACATGGCTATATCAACTCGGCTGTTGATACTGATCAAGAATATATATACTTTATGGGGTCGGAGATGTCTCCTTCTATGCGTTACACATTTCACGACAAAATTATAATACCCTCTGCAAGGGTATAAAAAGAGCTTACTTCTCTCAAGAATAGTAACAATTTCTGGTCTAAACGTAGCCAAGCTAAAATTCTATAAATTTCTACAAGCCAATTTAGTTTATAAATTTGCAAATGGAATTTGAAGATATATTTTATATGTGGAAAAGCGTTAGCCAATTTAATAATAAATTTTGAAAGTTCTTTAAAAATTGAATTAGTTACTTTATTTGATAACGTTCATATCAATCTTTCTGTATATTTTTAATATGGTATGTATGCATGAATATTTATAAATATCCATAGTCAATATATATATATATATATATATATATATATATATATATATATATATATATATATATATATATATATATATATATATATCACATACATATATAATTGACTATGGATTTACCGCACTTTCTAAAAGTCTGTCCATTAAATAATTATATTTGGTGTTGAAACACAACAAATATGTATACGACTTTGATTTATAGGTCTATATAAAAATATAAAATACGCTCATATACAATATTATGTAAAATCAGTATCATATCTAATTGGCGTTTCGAAAACAATTGCAAATTAATTTACAGAGTCACGAAAATAAAATTAATAATTAATGTTAATTATTCAACTAAATGGGTAGTGAAATGTGTTACATGGGCGTCAAATAGCAAAAGTAGTTGGCTCCTAGCTGGCTTTGTGGAACTGTTGGAGTTAATTCTATATCGATGTAGTTGCCACAAAGATCACCTAACTGAACTGTAGAAAAATAGTCGCAACTATGTAAAAATATGTTTTAATTTTATACAATATTGAGTTGACATTTGTTAGTCTGCGTGTAAAAACTTTCCATGACGAATGCCAACGATAGGTAAATGATAAAAACCATATACATTTGTTCTCAATTTGTCGGCTGCGTATTCGCAATTATTGTTTGATTTTCTCGTTATTATCGTAAATACAATTTTCTTTGTTTTGTTTCCGTTTTTAAATATAAATATATTCTTGTATAAATATGCAATTTGTTTTTTGTTTACTATATATATATATACATTTATATATATATATATATATATATATATATATATATATATATATATATATATATATATATATATATAATATTTATATATATATCCGTGTATGTGTATAATATGTATATAAATTGCTAAATACAATTAATTGCGCTTTACACTTTTTTAACGGCTCTGAGGCATTACAAAATTAAAACAAAAAAAAAAAACAAAAAATTTGTCTTGTGCATGTGTATGTGTGTGTAAGCTACATATGTTTGTCTATCTGTGTTTAAGTTTCTGTGTGTCTATGTTCGAGTGTGTGCCTTATGAACCTGTACTACGCGCCCCCACAACGTATCCTCATCCACATCGGATTGCTGCTGCTGCTGCTGCTGTTGCCACGACGTCGCTTTCAACTGCAACATTTGTTGGTTTTTCCCTTGTTCTTGCTTTGCTTTACTTGAATGCGATCCTTTTGCTGTTCATCGGAGGCGGTGCGCAGCTTATGATTCAGCACCTGTCGCGTTATGGACAGAAACATGTCCTCCACATTGAGGTTGTCTTTGGCGGATGTCTCGAATAGCTCAATATCCATTTGCCGCGCAAAGCGTTGCGCATCCTCTGTTATGACCACCTTGCGATCCGGATCATCATTCTTATTGCCCACTGTAAGAGCCATTGAAAAAAAGAGAGTTCCAATATAAAAAAGTTTAGATTATATTGTCCCAACTACTATTCACCTAATACTTTGTTGACCACATCGCAATTGTTCTGTATCTCTTCCAGCCAGCGGCGCACATTCGCAAAGGAATCGCCATTCGTGACATCGTAGACAATGATCACGCCGTGGGTGCCGCGGTAGTAGGTGCTGGTAATGGTGCGAAAGCGCTCCTGTCCAGCCGTATCCCAGATCTGCAGCTTTACCCGCAATCCATCGATCACAACGGTGCGTATTTTAAAATCCACTCCAATTGTCGTTATATAACTGCCCGAGAATGTGTCATCTGAAAATCGTATGAGGAGCGAAGATTTGCCCACACCTGCAACAATGCACGAACAGAGATGAATAGATTGAAGAAATTGGGGGAGGCGTGTACAAATCAGTTTCATGCAATTATGTAGTAATTGTGTGAGTGGATTTATTTTTTTTCATTTTTTGCTTTGCAAGTGCAAGTGTATAACAATCGTTGAAACTTTCTGTTTATACAACAACAAACAGCGACAACAAATCATTTGGTAGCTGGCAGTTCTCTAATTACAATTGCAGTTGCTCAAAACGCCCTTAAAACAGAGCAGAGGCAACAACTCGATTGCATTTCGAGCTGTTTATGAGTTCGCATTAACCGACACTTTTGTGGCAAATGCAATTTAAGAATAAAATTATCAACAAATTTTGTATTTCCATATAAGTGCAAATGTACTCGATACTCGAATATCGAGTTTGAAGTCCCCTTATGTAACGGCAAAAGTCAATTATTTCAAGATCTGGCAACACTTATAAATACAGGATGTCGAATTGAAAAAAATTCATTCCCATTCACAACATAAATATATACATGTGTATGTACATATATATATTGATTAAGCTTTATTGTATATCGATAAGCTATAAGCGTGCATAGTGCGAGAGAAAGAGCACGCTAATGCTAAATGGATGGAACGTGTAGCAAAAATGGGGGGTTAGGAAACAGCAGCTGCAAACAGATTTATAATTTGTTTTACATTACAGTTTGCGCCAACAGACAGAGAAAGAGACAAAACAGCTGATTGGGCTCAGATAAAACGCAAACACAAAACCCAAACAAAGAAATCGGTCAAAAACACAAGCCAAAAAAGCCGTGGGCCAGGCAAATGCACAAATTGGGATTGAGCACAAGCAGTGCAGGCTTTTTCCCTGTTTTTTGTGTTTTTTTATTGGTTTGTTGCTATTTTTAACGTTGCTTTACTGTTGGGCAGGTGCAAAAGATGCATGAAAAATGCAAGCATGTTGTATGTACAAAATACATGCATGCATGTGTTAGTATGTACGTGTGTGTATGGAAATATTTGCAGTTGCACTTACCGCTGTCGCCAATTATAAGCAACTTGAACATATGATCAAAGTGGCGTGCCATTTTGGAGCTGCTGTTGTAATTTACAGTTAATCGGCGTTGAGGCTAACGCTGGCAGCGGCGTTGACGCTGCCGTCCAGTTGAACAATGCAAAAATTTGTGAAAATATTCTGCTGCTGCTCCGGCTACTGCTTGCTGCTTTTTGTTGTTATTGGTGTTTTTTTGCCGTGCCTGTGCCTTGCTCCCACACACACACAGACAGACACACCCACAAACATATACCCTGGCGTGTGCCTCTGCCTCTCGCTCGCACTCACAGCGTTGATGGTGGCTGCTGCTGCTGCCGGTTGCTTAAATATGATAAACTGTTGTTCTTCTGGCTGCTGCTGCTGCGGATGTGTGTGTGTGTGTGTGATAAGCTCGCTATTGTTATTACTGTTGTTGTACGAAGAGTTTATAGTTTGTTACTTGTTATTTAATTCCCGGCGTTAAAGCACTTGACGCTGCTGCTGCTGCTGATGTTGGTGTTGCTTTTGCATGTACATGTATTTATCAGCAACTTGGATAGGGGCCGCAAAGCATGAAATGTCAGACAGAGGCCGACTTGTTGTTATTGTTGTTGCTGTTTCTTTTGCTGCTGGTGTGTCGGAAGCGTAGTTGAACTTTTGCTAATGTTGATACGTTAATATTTTGGCTACTATCTGCTATGCGTATTTCAAAATATTACAATTACAAAGCTATTAATGCCACACTGACAGCAAACACAACGCACACGCACAATAAATTAGCAACTTCTTTCTTTTGCCCTATCTCTTTCTTGCGCACAATGCCAGCGAATTATGCCTTTTATTATTAGACGTTGTAAGTTAAAATTCCACACACATATATGCACTTTTGTGTTTAAATTATATTTGGTTTATTTTGCACCTGCTCTGCTGACTGGCCTCAATAACTTAATTAAATTCATATTCTTAAATTATATGCATTTTATGAGTAAACTATTACTAACGCACGTATATATATGGAATGGAGTACGGATATAAAAAATACATCGATGTATCGATATTGCCAACGATATACAAATATGTGCGACCTTTTACAGCACTGAGTATATCATCGATAACAGTTGGATTCCAAAATTTTAACTATTTATTTTTGAATACAATCTTCATATAAAAAGAGCAAATAATATATTTGTTACGTGCCATGATTTGAACATATATAAATTTGAAGTATACAGTACCTCTAAAAACTAAGCAACACTTATTAGCGCGGTTAATATCGAAGTTTCCAGATGACATCTCTATAACATCGATTAGGACAAGAACAATTGTGATATCGATTACGAGTATTCATGTCATTTATGCCACGTTCTCCCTATTTCCTAGCATCACATATTTATAAGATGGCATTAACACACTAAACTAACAGTTTTTAGTTATCAAATCAAAAAATGTATGCATTTTCAGTTATTTATAAATATATGTATTTTTCTTGAATGTTCCACACGCATTCGAGTGTACTTTTCTATCTGCTATGAAAATGAGCAAGACGAATTTATCTCTCTTTCTCTGTCTAATTTATAACAAAATACTAGGAATGCATTGAAACATTGTTCTTAAGCTTTCAAAAATAAAAATACCAAATTCTTGAGTTTGATGGTATGTGTAATAGAGAACTAACAACACTTATTTAAAAAAAAAAATTATGTTTTCACTTAGTTTTCTTCTCTCAACCAACTTAATATTATACATAAAAAACCTAATTAAACTCACTTAAGACAAAAAATATGCTTTAACAAGCAACTGCTATGTACAAAGATGATATGGTTAAATTAAATTATTTTACAAGACACTTATGGATATAGAACCCATTCAGTCATTACTTGCGGGATCGAGCGCGTGTGCGATTTGCCACACATGATATATCGAATGGCGAATGGAGTCCACTGTTTAGGTTCTGCCCCGCGATGGTGCGTGTGCGCCGTCGCCCGCGCGAGATCAATGGAGATGTATCCTTTTGGATTGCGCTTGGCGAGTTGCGGGTGCGTCGTGCAATTGGCTGCTCTTTACACTTGTCCTCCAGCTCCATTTCATCTGTTGACGATCTGGCAATAGTTTGCCTTGAACGCGAACGAGTACGGGAACGCAGAGGCTCAGCGTCTTTGTTGTGTCGGGACTCAGCGGACAGACTTGAACAAGTTAGTTGAGCCCCGTTACGTTGGCCACCACCAGCCATCATCATCGTGGGGAATGTTTGACGGTTAAGCGTGCGCAGTGGAGCAGTGTTGCGCAGTGTCGCATTTGTGTTGGATCGTGTTGTGGTTGGTATTATTGCATTTGCCCTGGTCACGACGTTCTCCTTCTCATTTGTGCAGCGTGACGTGCGGAATGTGAAATCATTCCATTCAAAATCAGATTCAGAGTCGGAATCGGCTATGGAATACTTGATGTTGCTGCTCTGTGGGAGAACACGATTTAATTGGCGAGTCGTAGTGCTTCCTACGGCTGGAGTTCCCATCGCAGCAAAGATTTCCAGTGGATCCAAATCATCATCATCATCATCATCGTCGTCGACGTGGACATCATCATCATCTGTTTCATCAGTTTCATACATGGACGGATTATACTGAACCACACTGCAATCATTGCACCGATAGGTTTCATCCTTAAGATTCGTGCATTCCGTATGCATCGGATTCGAGCCGCACAGAACGCAGTAGAACATTGTCAGTGTGCTGCCTTCGCGTCCACCGGCATTAACGCAATTTTGGGCGGTGCACTGGTTCGGGACTACAAGCTGATCGGCGAACGCATTATTCTCCTCCCAAGAGGCATCACTGTTACAAAAGGAACCAAATTAAAAATCTCGACTTTTCGATGAGAACGCAAAGCTTAACTACAATAACTTACCGATCCGGCACAGTAATGCCCCAGTATGCAACTAAACGGAATCTTTCGGCATCGTTGCACAGCGGGCACTTGAAAAAATAGCCAGCCGAGTTGGCATAATGCTGCAGACAGTCCTTGTGGTACCAGCCGTTGTTGCAGCACTTGCCGTGCATGTATTTGGTACAGCAAAACTTATTCCCCGGCTTCACCAGCAGATCAAAGCATATCACACATATCTCCTTCGCTTTGGGACGTTCTGGGTAGGATTCAGTGTGTATATTGCAGAACGATTTGTATGTGCCAACAAATTGATTCTGTGAGCCGTTATTTAGCCCACAATGTGTGTGGAACGTTTTGCGGCAACCGTGCTTGCAGCAGCCAATGTTGGCGCCCGCCTTACGGCAGTAGCAACAAAGCTGCAATTAACAAAAAAAAAAAAAAACAAAAAACAATATATATTATGTTAAAATTGAGCAGGTAGATGAGCCACCCTGTGTAAGGCAGAATGGCGGCTTGCTATTAATTACAGCTGTATAAAACTTACTAAATATTTGGTGCGTTCCGATTCGGCTTGAATATCCTTTACAGTAAAATTCAAAATGTCATTGCTCCCATTGCCCCGTTGTACCAGATTGGAGCTCAAATACTATAGCAATTGATTGTGTTCGTAAATATTGTGTTTTGTTTTGAGCACCATTGTTTTTACATACCAAACAGTTCTCATGCACATCAATTTTACCACGGCTATGAAACTTGCCAAGACGCAGTTCGTCATCTGTGCTCGAGCGACAAAGAGTGCACTTCCCCATACTTAATATGTAATTTATCCGATTTGTTATTACTTATAATGTTCGCAATGATTGCCGCACAAATGAAGTGTATTTTGCGAATGTAAACATATATTGGCGGGAACGCAAATGCTGACGTTTATTAGCACTGTTTCAATGGTCAAGTGTTAGTTAACTTTCGGTTAAATTTTTATATCGATAAAAAGCCAATCGATACATTTGCTGCAGTGTTAATAACAAAACACCAACAGCTTAGCGATGGCAATTGGCGGCAGGATGTGGAAAACTAATGCAAAAGTAAATATGCGGGTTTAGATTTCGAAAACAACCGACCAATTTAAATTTAGCGAAAAAAATTGCTGTATCTACATATGTTTCTAGTGAAAATTTGTAATACAATATATTACAAGTAAGCACGTCAGCTGGGACTAAACATATGTATATGCCTTTATTCACACCAGTTGCTTTGGTTAAAATTATAAAATGTAATCTGCACGCACGCATTAACTTTAATCTTTGTAAATATATTTAGGTCATACACTTTTATAATTCCTTAGTACATGCACATACATTCTGTTGGGTAATAAATTATTTGGACAGTCGCACCACAAGCGACAAATACAATACAATGTTAATTATTACACAAATTCCATAGTAAAATATAACTAAGAACCATAATTTGATTGCCCTATCGACTTAACTGCTATAATTAATGATGTATATATAAATATAACTAGATTTTACACGTTTCTCGAGCGAGCAAGTTCTACAATACGTTGCTATTTGCTTAATCTCTATATATTGCGGCTTTGTAATGAACAAAACAGTAAAACACAATAACGAGTTGGGCTTAAGTAGACGAGCAATAGCAGGTGCATAATCATCTACTTAAATGCCTGCACGTTCCAATGCGGTTAGCTGGGTGCCCAGCCGTTCTTCCTTGGCTTTGCGCTCAGCGCTAATCTTCTTTGAGCTCTGATACGTATTGAGAAAGGTCTGCACATCGATTTTACCATTCAGGAAATGCTCCACATGACGATCACAGTCAGCATCCGCATTTGAGGCGGCTATTTGCAATAGTTCCTGTATGAAAAACTTCTTATTAGATTTATCAATACCATTTAAAATTGTAGTCCATTTTACTCGAATGTGCTGTGGTGCATATTCCTCCGATTTCTTCAAGTATTTCTTGTTCAATAGGTCACATTTTTCACCAAGCGTTTTAAGCGCCGTGTAGTCGTCGCTGAGCCGTCTCTTTAGTTCAACTAGATGGGTGCCCTTGCTTTCGTTTTCACCTGTGTATAGAGTAGCTTTAGAGTCAAATTGTGCAAGATATCGGAGCGAACTTACGCGATATGTTCTCTACTTGATTCATCATTGAATCAAGCTCTTCATTTAAATGCTGCACCACAGACATTTCCTCAATAAAATCATCAAAGAACTCGGGATCTCGATCAAGCTGCTTTAGTTCATCTAACGACAGTGTTGACAAATTTGGCATATTATCGTCCTCAACTTTTGTTTCATTGACGCCATTGCTCTCCTCGTTGGTCAATTGCTGCTGCTGCTGCTGAGGCGTCTGCTGCGCAGTGGGCATCTTGCAGTCTGGCAGCAAATCGCTAAAAAGAGTTTCCTTTCTATACTAAGGGTTCAACAATATAAAAATATCATTAAAGCCTACTTTACCACATTTGTATATAGAAAATTTTATAATGAATGTACTCACTTATTGCTTGCTAGAACTGAACGTATCTTCATAAAATTATCACTTCCAAAAATGAAATTAAAACTGGAGTTCTTTTTTTTTTGTTATATTATGTTATAACAAAAACAACATTGCATTCTATGAAGCACCGTTTGTTTGACAGAGTTGCCACTTTGCCACAAATTAAATACCAACCAACCGGCCAACAAATGTATATTTCAAACTCTTGTATTGTTTGATAGATATTTTTTTAGCCATTGCATTGTGGTTAATTGGCAATTTTTTATGGGCAAGACCTAGTGGGAACAGGTAGTGCTGATACTTCAAGAATGTTGAGTACCCTGGACAAATGGCGGTAAACTGCAGCTGTGATTGGGACCAATGCAACCACAAATTTAAATAATATATTTGTTCAACTGTTGTTGTCCAACTGTTGTTTTAAGAAAACATTAAGGACTGACAAATCTAATAGTCTAGATACTTCGCCCAGAACAATCGACATACATATGTGAAGGCTAACAAATTTGCTTACATTTATTTAATACAGCCACACTGAGACTATCCTGCCCGGCATTGGTAACTCTGCCAACCACGGTGTTTCTCATCTCTATTAGCTAACAGCTGTTTTTCATTGTTTTACAATTCAGTATATCGCGCTGCTAAACTCGAGATAGGAAATATTTACATAATAGGCAACGTAAAAACCTAGACAATGGCATTGTTTGAAATGAAGTGGCTTCGCCGTTTCGTACGTCGCCACACAAATCCGATACCGGAGCATCGTGCCGATTTGTGGAAGCGCCGCCTAAGCATTGGCTATGCAATACTAGCATGGCAAGCGTTTGGCTTCGTGTGCTACATGGTCTTCACCGGTCGCAACGACTGGGCCAAACACTATGGCTACAAATCGGAGGAGGATCTGGCACTGTCACCGGCACAGCAATTTGCCAAGCATATAAGAGTAGAAGGCTCCGGAAAAATTATACGTCTATCAGGATTTTCCAAAGTGGAAGAGGTACCCTTCGACTCAAACACCGTAGAGCGGGTGAAGGACTGAGCATATCTGATAATTTAGTTGGTAATTTATCTAATGTAATGTGTTTTTTTTTGTTGCACAATAAATTTAACGAAACTAGTCTATATGGTATTTCGAGCCACGTGTTGGTATTTTACCGACAACGAAGAACGGTCACATTGGCAGCGAAGGCAAACAGAAACAGACGCCGCTGCAGCAAACACAAACAATCAAAGCTAAGGCTGGTAACACACGAGCAGCAAAGGCATCTGCAATAATAATAACAATAATAGCACCAACAATATTGGCAAAAATCAATCAGGAACGCGTCCGTATGTGTTTCTAACAGTATACATTTAAGGCTTTACCGTTGTTGTTGTCAATACTGACCTATTTGTATGTCGCGTTGCATTTCGTCTATAAATAAAACAGAACAAAAGCAACATTATCATCGAAATCTATTTAATGAATATTAATTGGCTATCAAGCGTGCAGTGCAGTCCGAGATGAAGACGAGGTCACAGAGTCTGCCTCTCAACCTCTCTCTATCTGTTTCTTTGTGCTATGACAGTGTTGTGTGTGTATGAGAAATAACGGGACTAGCTGACAAACAACAATAACAAATGGCATTTGCACTGCTCTTGTCTAATTGGAATTTTTGTGCCAAAGAAATGCTTAAAACAAGCTCAAGCCGCAAATGATTGCTAATTAGTTGAATTTATTTTTTTTAAATTTGATGTCTTGCAAGGCTTCATTCCCGACACGCATACGAATTTCTAATGCAATTAACGTGCGCACCGCTGCCGACGTCGCAGTCGATGCCTGTGGTTGCTGCACCAGCTGTGTATAAAACATAAATGTGTTTTTTTTTCTTCAAATATATACAAATTCTTATGTATATAGAATAGAAGTGTATGCACATAGTACATGTGTTATTTATGTGCTCTCCTTTTTATTTATTTTGTTTGTATAGCGCAGTGGCAGAAGAGAGAGACAGAGTGTGTCTTAAACAACGTGGTCGTCTAACGGCATTTAAGTTTGTTAGCAACTACAAAACCAAAGTCAAAGTGCATATGCTGCAAACACACACAGTGGCGTAAAACACACATATATACGCATATATATGTATATATATACGTCTATATACGTGTACATATATATGTATTGTGTGTACCGTTGATTGATTATTACTGTTGATTGCAGCTGCCTCTAACATTGCATCTCTTGCGGGTAAGTGTTGAACAATTATGACAATTTGTAGCTATCTCTATTTCTCTTTACCCATCTCTGGCTGGCGAAATTGACTTTTATGATCATTAAAAACGCATTAATTATATAATTCAAGTGAAATTTTGTAAAGTTCACTTTCCAATTCTAAGCCAAACAACAACAGCAAAACGTAAATCATTAACTATTCGTGCATAAATATTAACAGAAATGAGTTTAGAAATGCAGCAGCAACACCAACACGACAAACGCCAAAAGAAAAACAACAAAAAACGTTAGTTTCTATTTTTACCTACATAGCTGAAGCAAAAATGAAACCATTTGTTAATAATTTATTGTGTATGTTTTTTTCGAGAAACGAAAGGAAAACGAACTATAATATTTTTTTAACAATCGAATAATAAAAGAGCATTATACAAGCGCCGCGAAATGTTTAGCATATGGTAGAAATGCGAACAAAGCGTGCGATAAACACCCAAACATAAACACACATGTCAACAAAGCATATTTCGAGCATGAAAACTGGAATGGGAATCGTAATGGGGAGAAAGACTTGAAAGACATTGTATGCGGTATGTGGTGACAACGAATAGGCGACACCCTACCTCGCCTTCTATTGACACTCAAATCAGTGTAAACAATATTTAACTATTTATTTATCGATCAAACAACGATTATGATTGACGACCAATTTAATTCGATATCTAAAACAATCGATTTACTAACATGGGTGTTCTCTACACGTATCTTATCAAAAAATTAATTAATTTTAGTAAAAACGCATAACAAACAAAATTGTTAAAAGTCGACTATAAAGTTCAATATGAGTTATCGTTACATTAATTGATCAAAAATTGATCAATAAGAACTTTTGACCGCTTAATCGTTTTTATTAATTATCCAACAACTGCCACAGATCTGAACGCCATTTGAGCACAGTTTTATGATAGATTGTTTGTATCTAAATGTTGAAAAAAATTGTTTTATTTATTATTTATCGCTGAGAGGCCGTAATTGGCTTCAATCAATTGAATATTAAGCAGCTATTTAGTTCCATAACCGGCCATCCTTCTCGTACACCCCCAATTGTAGGGCATCGGGGGCGCACCAAAGCGTAACACACACATCGAGGCAAAACCGAGAGACAAACGAACAAACACGAGTGAATGCCCATGGACTGGACCGGCGGCGACTTGTGGGCTAGTGGTTTTTAATACCCTGCACCCATTAAATGCTGGAAATGGGTGCAACAAATGCCTGTCGAATTCTTCTTTTAAATTCAATCGAGAAGTGGTTAATATAATATTGTATTAGAGCATAAAAATGACCGTTGACGGATCCATTCACTTACTTTCTTAACATTTTAATTGTTATTGAAAGAACATACAGCATGTACTGAAAACTTCTCTGCAGGGTATCTAGCAGTTGGGAATGCTCACATTTCTACTTTTTTTTTTTAAATATACTTATGTCATGCTCGCTGGTCAGCCGACTGTCCGACTAGTTAACTGCCCACTGGCTTTCTCAGGTGCCGGTGCCGGTGCCAAAGCTAGGCGTAATGCGATCCGTTAGTGCCGCCCAGCGATCATGGGTTGGGGGTGGTGGTGGGGGCACCCACTGCGATGGAGGGAGGGGGGACGCCTTTAAGCAGCGATAAGTGACGTTTGTTTTCCGATGGTCATAGACCTCAACGAGTCTTCGGACTGGCTGGCCAAAAACCGAAACCTAAACAATAAAAAACATTAAAAAAAAAATAAAAATAAAAACGTCGACGTAAAGCTGCAAAAAAAAAATAACGCACAGAGCCGACGCGGTTTGTGGCTTTTGCGGTTCTGGTAGGCCCCAAACGTCTCTTTTTGCTGTTATCCGTCCGCTCGATAAGCTCACGACACGCTAGAAGCAATCGTATATATATAATTTGGTCTCGGGGCAGGGGCCAGAGACGATGTAAAATGAAGACATCAGAATGGAACCAGAGTTATCTACGGTATCTAGCTGAGCCCATTCTTGGCTGCGACCGTCTGACTGTCTGCCAAATGCCAAAGAATACAAAAGAAACAGATATATGTATGTATAAAGAAAATGAAACTCAACTGTCATCAATGACGGCATTAAGCCAATGGCCGGCCGGCTTCTCAGTTGATTGGCCCATGGGCCACATCATCAGAGGCTGGGAAACGCTCCCATGGGTAACCCGACAATGTGAAATCGATACAGAAATGTGCCGTCCCCCATCCAGCTTTCGTCCACTGTAATGTTTCCCATTCTGTAGAGTTCGGTATTTGACGCCTTTTGTCCATTACTGACATTCCAAGAGGCGACACTAATATTCATCAGAAATCGTGCAAGCAACTCGAATAGAGTTTGTAATTATTTTAAATATGCTTAGGATAGTATATATTTACCTGGACACGATTATGCATATTGAAGAGGTTGGTCGACACATATAGAATGCATACCAAATTTATTTCTAATCTGCTTATAGGCCCATGATCCTGAACATTTTGAAATTTCCGATTTGCTACTATTTTTGAGAGTATTTTACTGGCTAAGCTAGGTTCCCTTTACCTGTTGCAGTTGCAGTTGCAATAAAAAGTTTTAATAAATTGTTTAAAAAACTATTTTGAGGGAAATCCAATTCCAACAGTTATAAGCTTTGTTCCCAGTCATCTAATCATATTTGGTAGGTGCAAATTTTGGGTTAATTAATTTAGCCCGTATCTTGCATATGAAAATATGTATGAAATGAAATATTTTCAGAACAACGGGCGATTGTAGGCTAACAATAAAATGGTCTGTTCAAAATTTTGAAAATATATGACGAAAAACAGTTAATACCATAGCGAAAAATGATTAAAATTGGCCTTAACAATACCAAGAAGCGCCAAGATCTTCCACTTTTCGAGGCCAAAGATATATACATATCTGGACAGGCTGTTTTAGGCTGTTTTATTCGTCCTTATAAGAAAAACACTATATATCTCTGTATCGAATATTATTATACCCTCGCAGGTGTAAGGAAAACGTATTAGCCGATATAAGTAATCATTTATTTATAAATTTTTAATTGTATATATATTTTTCGATTAATTTTCATTTGTCATTTCTGACAGTTATGTGGAATGTGGCATTTTGTGGATTTGGTTTTATTAATTCGCAAGTTGATTTGGTGTTATTGAATAATGAAAGATTCGATTCGGATTCCAATAACAATTTAATTGGTCCGTGTTTTAGAGAGAGAGAGCAGCTACGGGCTACGACTTACAAGTTGGAGCCAGGGTTGTATCTTCATTGGTCGCCTTTGCAATTTCATTGGAAGTATTGTTGGATTTACTTTTTTCTATAAAGTTAGCTGACGATCAATTGTGATATTTTTGTAAAGTCAAAACTCTGCTGTACTTACGCTCAGCCTGAGATTCGATGTTTTCTCTACTGGATATTACGTTTAATCCGCAACTGCTCCACAGTGTTGTCAGGGAGGATCCAATGTTCTCCAGCGCCGTCAACTTGTGTCCACCCTCGAATAGATCTGTTGGTTGCATGTCAACGTCTTTATCTCTTGTCTTGTCATCTGACACGGGGCCCCGCTTGAGGTTGCTGTTTAACATATTCTTCAAGAACGACATAATGTAGATCCAAATCGAGGAATTCCTTTGCCAACACAGCACAGCAAAAAAAAAAAGACACGTTTACTGTGCACCAAAAATTTTGTTTGCACAGAATTATTAAAATGGGACAACGAAAAAAATACAAAATAGTTGAACAGCCAAAGTGTTTGGTTTTGCCTATAATTTAAAATGAAATAGGCATGGGTCGGGCAAAAAACGTCGAAGTCAAATGGAAAGCCTGCTTGTTAAATATTAGATTTTAAAATTAGTTTGCTTATTGCGCGCGTTATGTATGTGTTGTAAAGTGACAACAGAATTGGACGACACGCCACGCATGCGCTGTTATCTAAATACATAACATTGCACTGTTATTAACAGGCGCGCGCGCCGAAGCAAACATTTTGCGTTTGCAAACTACGGTCACACTGCGTGCAGTTGACTTGGTCAGAAAACGCGCGTCGCGTCGCGTTCGCGTTTGTTGTCAGTTTCTCAGCTCTTTTTTCCGTGCGCGCTGTTTTTATTCTCTTGTCTTTTATTTTTTGTTTGTTTTTCCCCCTGTAAATACGTTCTTACTTATTTACATGACTAGCACTCTGCTCAGTATGATTTATGTGTATGCGTGTGCAAAAAGAAGGTATACAAAAAACCTTTTACAGTTATTTGTTGCAAACAATTAAAGGCGGTTATGTGTGTGTGTAAACATATCGAAATCCAGAGCGTGTGTACGTGTCTCCATGTATGTCTCTTTGTAAGTGTGTGTGTGTGTGTTGAATTCATTGTTATGCGGTCGCAACGGCTCAAGCTGCTCTGCTGCTTGTTATTCTTCTGTATGAATTACACGCATGACATTCATCAAGTGTTGCTGTTCTTTTTTTTAATTTACTCTCGTCTTCTCAGACACAACGACAGTTTGTTGTAGTTGTTGCCGCAGCAACAGTTTCATTTGTAATTTTATTTAACATGCACACACACACACGCATGCTTACATCCTGCTTGTATGACACACTCGCTCTCCTGCTGCAACATGTTCAGTGTTGCAAAATGTGTGCTAAATGTGCGCGCGTGGTATGCATATTTAATTATTATATTAATTACCATTGAAACGCGAAAAGATTTCACGAGTTCTCATTTCTTGGGCGGTAATTTGTAATTATCTAATGGCAATGTCACTTATCGCAATGCAAACAATAGATAAACTTAAACCACTCACACCATCGTCCGGTCATGTCTGTATTAGGACATACACATGTATAAATATTGCTACAAATGTACATATATGTATAATGACCCACGCACCTGATTTAACTCGCATGTTGGTTGCCTGTAATTAACGAAATTGCGACAGTCCAACAAAAATCAGATTTTGCGTGCATGATGTCATTTTTTATGTTTGTGTTTCAATTTAAATGTCGCTGTGTCGTCAAAAGTTGAAAGCCTTTAAGCAAAATAAACACAACATTTGCGTGTACGTCGTGTGGGCAGCAGTAGATTCAGTTGAGATGGAAAGATGTGACCGCAAAAACTGCGATATTCTTGACGTCACAGTTGTTTGTATCTAGGGTTGCACATAGGGGCTATCAATTGATTAAACTAAACAATTAATTATAACATTTTTAATCATTTTATTTGTCCTTTATTTGTATATGTAATTCGTTTATATTTTTGAATGATCTGTTTAAACGATCCGTTTAATACGTCATCTTCGGCGAGTTTGAAAAATGTGTTGCATCTCTTAGCACAACCTTAGTTCACAATATCTTGAATATTCGGCCGGCCGGCCATAAACGGGCTCGAAGCTGTTTTATGATGCTTATGTATGAATGTATAGTTGGCTTGTATATATGGGAGATTGTGAGTAGTACTTCCCCATCTTATTGCACATTTCAAGTACTCAATTCGCTACATGAGTAATCAACACGCTGGCCACATTAATGACAATGAAAAACGAACCATATGAGCAAATACACAAACAAACTGACAAAAGCATGCATTGCATATACAGGCATATACGTTCGACATTTAACTAGACGTCAACGTTTGCAGTTTGAGTCGCATTTGTGCTTTGCATTTCAATTGCGAATTATTATTAATTGCATATTAATTATGTGGCCGTGATTTTTTTTGTTTGTTTTTATCTTAATGGTTCTGACTTGCCCGCTGTTAGTTAACATTACAGTGCGCTGTTACTCTCTCACTCTTTTACTCGGCTAATCTTACATTCTTGGCGTCTCCCCCACTTACTCATCTCGCACACACGCTGAGAGCGCGGCTCAGCAATAACAACAATGCATGCGATTGTCAGAGTCAACAACAATAACCATGGCAGCAGCAACAACACAAACGAGTTATTGTTTTTAGTTGGCATGCAACAGTTGCGCGCTGTTTTATTAGCATCTGCTTTGAACTTTCATTCATCGTTGGGTTTTGCCACTCAATCGCCTTTACTTGCATTGCATTAACTGCGAAAATGGCTTGCAGAAATTGTACTTTCTTCTCTTGCACATTAACTGGCATCAGTATCGAAACATACCCACATAAATAAATAAAATGAGCAGAGTGTTACAACTGACTTAAACGTGTGATAACAGCATAAACAGCGATAACGATTAATTTTAAGAACGATTAAACGAACGACGACGTTGCCAAAATATCTTGAAGAGCAACGATAAATAAATAAAAAAAAAATTTAAACAAAAACAATAACAAATTCAATCAAAGTTGAAAGTTAATGATTAACGTTTTGCAAACTACCAACAAAAAACACAAACGACAAACGTAGCTAACAATTCCACAAAATGATTAAATTAAAATCATTATTCCGCAGAGGACAAGGAACCTCGAGTTCTGCCTCCTCCAATAACTCATCGCACAAGCAACAACAGCAGCATTCCAACAACAATCGACAGAAATCACAGTCCAGCACATCCCTTAACACGGCGCATGAGCAACAGCATCTGTCCCAACAGCAGCAGCAGCAGCAGCAGCAACAACAACAACAACAGCAAGCACTGAACAACTCTGCGTCAGCAGCGACAACAACAACATTTTATTCAAACCACGACGCGACCTACGAACGCGGCGTCGATGTGGGTGACGAGGCTGCGCTGCTGCTGACAACACAACAACAGCAGCAATTGCAGCAGCAGCGACGCCAGCCGCAACAGCAGCTGAGCAATACGCTGCCGCAAAAGAAGTCAAAGTTTAAAGGACAAAAGCAGCCAAAGCAATTGCCACAACAGCAACAACAACTCGAGCAGCAGCAGCATCAACTGATGACGTCCATTGCTGCTGTCCCAACACCAACACCAAATAACAGCAACAGCAGCCACAGCAATAATAATAACAACAGCAGCAACGGCGCATTGGCCGCATTGCAAGATGGCGGCGTTGCTGCCGCTGCCGCTGCTGATTTCTACCAGCAATTAGCAGCAGCAGCAACAACAACAAGCGCTGCAGGCAACGGCAGCAGCAACAGCAGCGCAGCGACGAACGCGTTTCCAGCCGCAGCAGCAGCTGTTGCCGTTGCAGCCGTTGCCGCTAGCAGCTATCAGCAGCAACAGCAGCAGCAACAACAACAACAGCAGCAGCAGCAACAACAACTCATCAACAACGAGCAACAGCAACAACAACTGTTAGAGGTGCGTTACGCTAAGCAACAACATATTAAACATATTGAACTAATCAAATATTCAACACAATTCCAGGCTAACAATAAAATGCAGGAGCTGCACAAACAGCTGGAACGACTTGGACGCGAGCAACTGCAACTGGAGATGCGCATTACAGAGCTGCTGCCATACCAAAGCGAGGTGACCAAGCTGAGGGGTGATCTGCTCAAGATGCAGGTAAAACAACAAAACGAAAAGAAGAAGAAGAGAAAACTACAGTAAAAGCTCGACTGACAGACAGCTCCCTTAAAGCAAATTAGCTTGAATCAATTTATGTTTTCCTCGAACCAAAATTGCAAACGCCTCAATTTGAAAGATGCAGTCAACCAATTTTGATCCCCATAGATCGATCCACCACCATTAATAACCAAATTCCAGTTTGACAGTCTTGGCAGGACAAGGTCTCATAAGTGAGCTTTCACTGTAGTCACCCAGACAGCGTGTCGGTTCGTCAACTAACCACAAAGGCTGTCAACTGTTGTCTAACTATTGCCTTGTTGTTGTTCTCGTTGTCGTCGTCGTAGTTGTTGTTGTTGCCATTGCTATTGTTATTAGTGTTCGTTTTGCTCTGGAACTGACGTCGTCGCGCTTCGTTACTTTAACCAATTTATTGATATTCAATATGTTCCTATATGCTCTGCGCGCTCCTTTAATTGAGAAATTGTCGCTCGGCGAACGCCCAGCACAGCACAGTCAATGCTAAAAGTATGCACTCAGAGTTTCACATAGCAAATAATAAGCCATACATTTAGTTGATGTAATACCTTGAAAGAAACTAAACAATTTGTTCAGATTAGAGCTGCAAAATCTGCCTTGATGTTCGGATTGTGAACCTGATTTTCCACATTTTCATATAGGGCTTAATTTGATGTCTCCTCAAAATAAGTAAGACAGATCGAATGGTGGGGACCCGATATATTCACGCTTGGGAACTGAGTCTTACTCAAAAGTTTGTTATTTGGAGAAACAAATATATTTAATTTCGGGTATTTTTTTCCAGCAACTGGTTTGCTAAAGGGCTCGGTTTATATAAAGAATTAAATCTGGAATTCTGGTTTCGGTTCAAACCTCGCCTTGTTGAATGGATTATCATACAAGGGGTTAACTGAATCTCACATAGTTTTCATTCGCCGGAAAACTGTTGACACATATAATTAGCACTCAGTATAATTTTTTTTTGCGACGTTATAAGAAGCAGCATTATAAAAATATACAATACGCTCACCTGCCACTCGCTCTCTGCTTACAGAATCAACAAGAGAAAACACAAATGGAAATTGGCAATTTGAAATATGAAAATGAATCTTTGCGCAATCGTTTGCGGGACGTTGTTAACTCGCCATTGTCGGACGCGGAGAAGCACCAGATCATACAAGACTCGCAGCGCTTGCATAGCTCAGCACCCGCCTCCATAGCACTGCCCAATGTAAGTATTTATATACCTTTCATCATATAGCCCACATCTCATCATAACAAAAACTCTAATCCGTAGATAAACGAGACGGCGCATGATGGTACGCCATGCCTCACGCCGGACTGGGACAAACACTCGTCGTCTAGTGAGATTTCAGTAGCGTGCCTGCAGGATAAGATCATACAGATGGAGGAGACGCACTACTCCACCAATGAGGAGCTCCAGGCGACACTGCAGGAGCTGGCCGATCTACAAACACAGCTGACCGATACGCAAACGGAGAACGAACGTCTCGCCGAGGAGAAGGATGTGCTCTTTCAGTCGCTCTGCCGTCAAACGGAAATGCTTAATGAGTCGCGCACACAGATAAACACATTGCAGGAGCTCCTCCTGCGCGACACAAAGCAGGCGGCCGAAGTGTCCACCTCGGAGCGGGAGAAAAAGCTGCTTGATCTGGTACAGACATCGCAGGAGGAACGCGAGACTTTTTTGCTCAAGCAGGAGGAGCTGAACGCGGAGCTGGCCGAGCTGCGGCAATCGCGCGACGCCGTACAGCTGGAGCAGCAGCGACAGCGTGAACGCAACGCGCTCCTCGATTCACAGCTGGATGCGGCCAATGCAGAACGCAAGCAGAGCGAAGCGCAACTCTCGTTGGCCAAAGAGGAGATCTCACAGCGTGCCATTGAGATAAGCAGGCTGAGCACACTGTTGGAGAATGCGCGCTCCAAAATCGAAGAGCTGGAAGCGGATCTGGCGCGTGGGGATAAGACTGATCTTAGCGATGTGCTCGATGCGGCGCGCCGGGAAAAAGATACGCTTGAGGAGCGCCTCGCCGAGCTGCAGGATCAGTGGTCGCGCAGCCAGGCGGAGTTGCGGCGATTGCGCGAACAAGTGGCCGGTCTCAGTGAGGAATGCAAGGTAGCCAAAAATAATGCCAAGTGCGCTGTGTCACATCTCGAGTATCGGCTGGAGCAGCTGCAATGCGAAAAGGATAAACTGGCCGGCGATTGCCAGACACTAGAGGAGCGTGTCGCCGAGCTGCAGGTGCAGTGCAAATGCCACCAGGAGGACAAGGCACAGCTTCAGGAGCTGCTGAGCGAAACGCAGCGACATTTGGGCGATGTGCAGCTACAGCTTAGCGATAGCGAATCCCGCCTAGAAAAGGAGACACAGCTGCGCAAACGCGACGCCGACGAATGGCAGCAGTTCCAGGCGGATCTCCTAATGACTGTGCGAGTTGCCAACGATTTCAAGACTGAGGCGCTCAGCGCACGCGAGCAGCTGGTGCTCGATAACAAGACGCAAAAGGAGAAGATCCGGCTACTCGAACAGCAGCTGGAGAAGCTAACCAAGCAGCGTAAGTAAACAAGGCAAACCAACTGTTGTGCTGGCAAATTCTATTTACCTTCCTTACAGAACTGCAGCAGACGGAGACGCAGCAATCGGTGCTGTCCAGTGTGCAGCAGGAGATGGCCTCACGGCGCAGCAAACTTAGCTTTAGTCGGCAAGATTCGCGACTCTCTGTCAAAACGCTAATCGAGAGCATTGAGAACAACAAACAGGTGAGCAAAAATCTTTCACAAAATGCGCCAACTAATCTCTTGCGTTCCATACTACAGCAGGGCAAGGCGGACGAGACCGAATCGCATTATAGCTCAACGTCCAGCTTAAACAGCGGCACGCCCGAATCTGGCAACACGCCCATTATATTGCCCGTAACCAGCGACTGGCACGACAGCGTAAGTTTTTCTAAATACTATAATGTGTGCTCTTAATTGAATAACATTTTTATTTTCTTTATCCGTACAGCTGCGCTTGCCCGTGCTGCAGAGCAGCAATCTACATGTGAACGTTAACGCAGCAGCAGCAGCAGCAGCTGCAACACCCACAACGACATCAACAACAGCAGCTAACACTACCAAAGCAACACAGCAGCAGCAGCAGCAGCAGCCGCCGCAACTGCAGCAGCAATTGTCGCAACAGTCAATGACAAGTGCGACATCATCATCGCAGCCCTCCACACCAAACACGCCCAGCAGCTTGCAACAGCAGCCGCCCAGTCTGACAACGCCAGTGCAGACGCCCAGCAGCGCCCTCGTGAACAGCCTCAGTTTTGGCAACGTCTCAAAATCCTTCATCAGCGGTAGGTGGTTGCCTCCAGCTGGTCTTAAATTCTTTTTAAGTTTGTTATTAATGGAATATCTATGACCTCTTGCAGGTGAGCGCAAGGATCCTCTCAATATGCTGGCCAAAAACGGTGGCTCAAAGCGAAATGCGCTGCTCAAGTGGTGCCAGAATAAAACCGTTGGCTATCGCAACATTGACATCACGAACTTCAGCTCATCGTGGAACGATGGGCTCGCCTTCTGCGCCATACTACATTCCTATCTGCCGGATCGCATACCCTACGACACACTCAGTCCGACCAACAAGCGGCGCAACTTTTCGCTAGCCTTTGCCGCCGCCGAGTCGGTGGGCATTGGCACCACGCTGGTGGGTCCACTCAGTACTTTCATTGGCTATAAATTTCCTAATTAATCGATCTTAATTTATCTGCGCGCAGAACATCAACGACATGTGTCAAATTGAGCGACCCGACTGGACGCAGGTCATGTCCTATGTAACTGCTATCTACAAGTACTTCGAGACGTAAGCGACATCGCGCCGCAGCTGGAGAACTGAATCTGGAGCGGATGTGCACACACCTTTTGTATATGTATTTTCTCACTCTTACGTATTTTGGGGCAACTATTTATTTACCACAAGTATCCACGCATTTGGCGCCCAGCAATTATATTTGACGCGAGTCCTAGCCTAAACAAAGCAGATTCTTAACCATAGTGTGTACTATGCTTATCTTTTATTCTCTTTAACCATTTTTTTTTTGTCATGCAACTTTTTGTTTACTCATAATATAGTTAATAGTATGTATTGTCAGGTTTATACGTTTGCGCTGCAGTTGAGGCAAATTTTAATAATTATTGTCAAATCGCCGATTTCAGAGTTTATTTTATATACATACGCATACGCATACACATACATATATATACGAGCATAGGAAACCTAGAGAAATCGAATGGCCGATTAGCTTTAGTATATTTATTATAAAACAAGAAAATTATTTTAAACTCTATGAACATTAAACTGTAATTATTTAAATGCTCTTTTTTATTGTGCAACGACCATCTGGTTGTGTATAATAATAATCTCCACTGAATATACACCCGCCACGCCCATATCCCCCCCCCCCCCCCATCACAGTTTGAAAGTCACTGCCTTAGCGTTACAGTTTTGGAGTTACCAAACACATATCCAATGACTGAGAGCATCTATTACAGAGTATCGCACAGTCGGCTGCACCCAACTGCAAAGTGCCTGTTTTAATCTTCAGTTCATAATCTTCATATCATCGTAAGCAATATAAATGGAAACTTCGAAAACGACATATTTCAAAATAGATAATATATTCAGTTAATATAATATATCGCTTATTTTCTAGACTTCTCTCATTGGATTGAGAACTGCTCCGTTTCATCTTTAAAGCTTTCACATTTTATCCCAATCTTTAATTCGCATTGCTTCAACGTATTTCGGCGTATGAAGCTTGACGCTAACATACTTCCGGGAGTTAATAGTGATCGAGAAGTGCCGTCCTTCGGCCTCCATTATGAATCTGCTTCGGCGCCCGCTGCATGGAATGCGGGCCTGTATAGTTTCCAGGACCTTTCGTGGAATTCGCCTGCCCATTACGTGAAGTCTCCATTCCGATGGTGCAAGGATCCATTCCTCTGGAGCTGCGCTTTTGGCGACCTCATTGGCCGGGTGGACTGTCGAGGCAGTCATCCCAGGTAGACTTACCGGCATGTTGCTGCTTAAGATACATCGACGAACCTCGGAGGAAGTGTTCCGCTCCGACTCTATCAATGGCGTTTGAACATTCTGTTTCGACGTTTGTGACTCTCTACGAAGATCTGGCGGGGATTTCGGCAGCGCTGGGATCACGGCAGTTAGAGGGCCGACCCACGCTTTCATTTTCAGTTTCGCCTGGCCGCACTCTAAGGTGCTTTCTACCCCACATAGAAAGTCCATGCCAAGGATGACATCGTTCAACACAGTGGAAAGCACCAACATCGGCATCATCACTTGTCGTTGCTCCAGACATATGCAAGCCAAGATCGCCTGAGAGACTACCTTTCTGGACCCATCAGCCAAGCATATTTGTGTGGCCACCGCTTGTCGCCTCTGTGCACAGGTCAGAGTTTGCGCAACTCGTTCGCTTAGCATGCTGCGAGATGCTCCCGTGTCGACTGTGGCATACATGTACTGGTTCTCGATTCTGACCCAGAGAACGATACGGCCATTCTCGTAGCGAAGTGCTGGTACTAATGGTGGGGATAGGTCTGTGTGCGCACTGTCAGTTACCCCGATGCTGGCGATCGGCAGCCATGGACGGTGCGTAGCCCCGGAGGGGTACAACTTCGCCTGATACGATTCCACTTCTTGTATCATTTGGTTACTCATATCTGTTCATGTTCTTGTTCTCCGCGACTTGTCTTTGCATCGACGCTCTGTAGACTGCCTACGGCAAAGTACATGTGCACAAATATATACACACATGCATACATATGTACATACATACATATGTATGTATATGCCTTTTGCTACCCGACTGCCTGACAGCGCTGCCGAAGCTGATGGTAGCAGCGCTCGTTCTCGCCTGCCATTGGTTAATTATTTCTCGCACACAAGTTTTGAATCCTACAACTGCTCGCGGTTGAGTTTCTAATTCGCGGCCCAAGGTACCGTTAGGTTGCAGCTGCTTTTGAGTTGGTATTTTTCTGTTAGAAGCACCGTTAGGCCACAGTCGTGCTTTTTCGTTCCGAGGAACCGTTCGTTTTTCTGCAGAAGCGACTGTGTCGCCGTGTTGTCGAATATGCTAGAGAAGGCATACATACATAAGTATGTACACACATATGTATGTATTTTCAAAAATATTAGGCTAACTTCACAGGGCTTATTTGTGCAGCCATACAAATGTGATTTAACGGCTACTTATGCTATTATACATATCAGTGCGACCAATTTCCTGGTCATCTCTTTTTTCTAAATAACTGCCGGGACAAATTTTAAACATTCCCCTTTGGAAATCTGTCCTTTTATAGATTTCATTATTTTTTATTTATATAATAGTTATATATGTATGTACATATGTACATACATATGTATGTATACCTCTGTCAAGTAACGACATTCATATGTATGTATGTACATATGTACATACATACATGGAAAAACTCCATTTTTTTTATTTTAATAATGAGACGCAGCTGCAAAACATTTTTGAGCAAATTTGGTTGGATAACAAAGAGTATCCCGTTTTGTCAGATTTTAACATTTTTTGCCCTTTTTTTTCTTTTTTAAATCGATCTGTCCTTTTATGAGTGATATTAGTTTTTACCACTGATACAGATTACAAATTTGTGCGCTTCCACAATTTAACGAGAGTACTTAACGAAATACTAACAACGTTTTCCGTACCCAACGAAATGTTATTAAAAGTTACATTGAGGAGTCATTACTTAGGTGTGGAGTAGTTCTGTCATAAATTCAACTGTTATCTTCGATAGGTTCCATCGATAGTTTGCAGTTCTAGTAAGAATATCCAAATTCTTTAATAAATTTTAAAACACGGCAATGGCAATGATCAAACTAAACAAACAATAACAACTAAAGAGTGCTGCAATGGAAACGACGGAAGATCAGCTTATACTGGCCACAGGTGGATATGACCACACCATCAAAGTGTGGCAGGCGCACACCGGCAACTGCATCAAAACCATGCGCTTTGTTGAGACATCGGTAAGTGAAGCTGAGACTAAGTGAATGCATTATTTATATGTAATTCATATTTATTGCAAATAGCAAGTTAATGCATTGGACCGTACGCCGGACAAAACTCGCCTAGCCGCATGCGGATATCAGTGCATACGACTGTACGATTTGGAGTCCAATTGCACGGCGCCGGTCATTAACTTTGATGGTGTACAAAAGAATGTGACACGGCTGGGCTTCCAGGAGGACGGCAATTGGATGTTCACTGCCGGCGAGGATCATCGTGTGCGCATCTGGGACATGGTGTCAGCTCCGCCACACTGTTCACGTGTATTCGATTGCCAGGCGCCGGTGAATGCTGCCTGCCTGCATCCGAATCAAGTGGAAATAGCGATGGGCTCGCAAAATGGCGGCGTTTATCTCTGGGACGTTAAGTCGGAAGTGCACGAGCAGCTGGTGCCCGAGGTGGATGCATCCATACAAGATGTGGCCATTTCCCCAGATGGCCACTACATGGCGGCGGCCAACAACAAGGGCAATTGCTACATTTGGCAACTGAGCAGCAGTCCCAGCCAGCATCTAAGCACAATGAGTCCCAAAAAGAAAATCCAGGCACATAGTCGTTCCATACTGCGTTGCAAGTTTAGTCCCGACTCACGTCTACTGGTAACCACCTCGGGCGATGGCACTGCCTGCATTTGGAAAACGGAGGACTTTACCAAGTGGCGTGAGCTCTCTATTAAAAATTACTGGGTATGGGATGCTGCATTCAGCGCCGATTCCAAATGGCTGTTCACAGCCTCGTCCGATGGCATTGCACGCCTTTGGAAGTTGCACACCAAAAACTGCGTGCGCGACTACACGGGCCATACAAAGGCAATTACGGCTCTGTCCTTCAAGGACGAGATTGTAGCCGACTAACGTAAGCATAGCCTTAGCTCTAGCTGTAAACTTAGACAAATAGGAAGAGAAAAAAACAGTCATTTGCATTATCCACTCTGGCTGATAGGCCTGAAGCAGATACCATTTGAATAAGCTTCAGGCTAACCAAAAATTCCAAACGTTCTTGTCAATTACTCCAGCGAAATATGATAAGAATTTCTGTCAGCCCGTGCGGATTATGAAAATATAACAGTTGGGATACTGAAGCACACGCTTTGGCAATTTTTTGGAGGCAGTCGGGTCCCAGGCGCCATGGATTTGGGAGAAATACTGAACTGAGTCGAGTTCTACCTCTAAAAATGCGCTTTGGCTTTTGTAGCGACATTTTTCATACATTTTTTATAAAATATACTGCTAATATATATATATATAGAAATATATATGTATATGGGAATGCAATTTAATAAAAATCCTTATAGGCATACAATCAATATAAGTACACATAAATACCGATAATAGTCAATAATATGGAAGGAGCTTAATAATTCAGTGTGACAAACAAATCAGTAGTGACTGGGCCGTCTTTTTTCATAAAAGAAAACGAAACGGTACGAAGAAAAAATAAAATGCAATTGACATTCGCGACAATTTTACTCCACATAGTCAATGCCTTTTGCTACAATTGACTCTTTAATAGGATCTGGATCATCGCCCAGCCTGTAGCCCACAATGCATGTGACATCCACCGACTTGCCAGTGGGATTAAGCAGCAGCATCACTTGATTAATAGGCGCTGCTGGCCGGAACGGCTTATGCGCCGCCATTGCGATGCCCGTGGGCGGCAAAAGGCGCACCTTGCAGGGCTGCGAGCAGAGAATGGAATGAGACATGGATTCGTTAAACTGCCAATGTAATGGATGAACTACCCACCTTTTTAACGCTCGCCTCGAACTGGAAGTCTTTAACTGGTTGGCGGCTTTTATTTTGGGCCGATATCACAATTACTGACACATTGCGACTGGGCCGCTCATCTGTAAAGTTTAGGCATAGAAGCATATCGTCATCGTCCAGCATTACACGCTCCTCGCCTGTGGCCTGAATGTTATCTAGTTCGATGCTGATCTCGCTAAGATGCTTGGTTTCTTTTGTGGCAGCTGGAGGTGCCTCCACGATCTTCTCCTCCTCCTTTGCAGGCTGCGGCACCGACTGCACCGGCAGCGACTGTGCTGGCGTAGCGCTCAACAACGGCACATCATCCAATGAATCCGCAGTTGATTGCTTTGCGGGCTTCACTTGCATTCGCTCGCGAGCCAAATCGTTGAGCGTCAATTTTTCGGGATCACGCTTAAAGCTGCCCATGCGCTCCTGTGTTGGCAGTATCTGCTGGAACAGTTCCTCACTTAGCATATCGATTTCGGGCATTTTGCGCGGAGCGCCAGACTTCTTGGTACCATCTGCAGCGGCACTGCCATTGGCCAGGCCATCACCGGCAGCGCCGTTGCTTTCGTTTTTCAAAAGGCTGAGCACCTGTGGCTCCAGCAGCTCACCGCTGCTGGCATGCTGAAAAGGCTCTGCGCTTTGCTGTTGCTCGTCTTTGTTCTCGGTCAGAGCGCTGCTAAAGATGTCGCTAAGATCCTTCAAAACATTAGGCTTCGAGCTATTCGATGCAATGGTTGGCTTGGCCACGGCTTCGCCATCGCCATCCCCAAGCAGCAAATCCCCGAGCAGTTCGTTGAGCAGTGTCGCATTACTGGACCCGCTGGCAACAGCTGATTTCGATGTAGCCGTTGCTGCAGCTGTGGCTGTGGATTGTATAGCTAGGGTAGTGCTTTTTATAGGTGAGGGCACCAGTTGCTTATAGCGCGCCATAACTGTCATCAGAGCGCCATTTGTCTCCAGCGTTTTTTCTGCGAAGAACATGGGTAAATTATAAATATATACCAGCAAGATGGGGAGCTGAACTAACCTATTAGCTGAGCATCGGACTCGCCCAACAGCTCAGGCAGATGCTGAAAGATGGGTTTATGCTTCTTGCAACTTTGGTAGAGCTCGTGAATGGTCTCATTGACATCAGAATCGCTGGGATTGTAGCTGTCCAGCATTTGGTTGAGCAGCTGCATGGTCTCCTGCACCTCCAGCAGTACGAGGCGATGCTGAGCAAGAAAATCATTGCGTCGCGCCTCCTGGGCCATGCGATATTGAAGCAATAGATTAGCGCGCTTAAAGTTCTCCGGGTCCTGACTTTTGATCAATTTGGCGAACATGGCCTCATCCATGGTGTTGAGCACGCTCTCCCGCTTGGCCAGTGCAGCGGCTGTTTGGCTGTGATCGATGTCGCCCTCTTTGCGCAGCATCTCGTAGGCATCCCGTATCTTTTGGCGCTGCGGAAACTCGGTGGTCCACAGCAGCAGGCATTCCATTATGCGCTGCTTCACCACAAGCGGAGTTATAGCACCATCATATTTCGTTGACACCAATCGTATCAGCTCGTTGAGAAAACGGAACTTGGCTGCCTCATCCTGAAAGACGTCGCCGCATTGTGTCATGCATTCCTCCAGCAACTACAATAACAGTTTTTATGACAAAGAATAATTGAATGCCTAAAATGGCTTTGTGCCTGTGTGTATGTAATTGATAGGGTGTGTGTGGCGGTCACACTTACCGCAATTGCTCGAATCGCTTCGTTCACATTGGTCGAACGCACTTTGCCTACAATCATCTCCTGCGCCTTGTGCACCAATTGGGTGTTGCTGCGTACCACAATGCAAAACATTTGCACGCCAAGTTCGTCGACTCGTTCCTTTGTCGGATTCGTTGCACGATCTGCGTTAGTGCAAAAAGTGCAAAAGGGGTATTTACAACTAAAGAAAAATCCGAAACAGCTGAAGCTTCACGTAGTGAAACTCACCCAGCATTTCTATCATTATACTCTCGTCGGTTGTCATCTTTACATTAAATGCCGTTTAATAGATGAATTTTAAATACCAGTGGAAAATTAAGGAACGTACGTTTTCCGGCTATTTTAAACAACAATCATATTGTTGTTCTTGCTTTTATTGTTAGAGCTGTGCATTAGTCTATTAATTTATCGATAGCAAAAGTATGTTTTGCGCTTTGGTTTGCAGTTAATATTGCAATAAATTACTGGCGTATGGATAGACATAACACTGCCATGTCAATGAATTTAGGATAGCTCTCTTGATTTATTATTTATATAAATTACTAATAACATTATTGATAATTTATTGAACGCAGCCCAATAGGCCGTATTTTATTTTACCTATTCAATTGAATTTGTATGAAAGCCGGGCATCGATAGTATATATCGAAATCAATTATGTTATAAACTCAACAACAGTGAAGGTATTCGATCAATAGCAGTTTTATTAAAAAAATTGTAACTTAAAACCAACACTTGTTTTTTTTCGAACAAAAACTATAATTCACGAAACGCTGCATATATTTTTTTAAAGTGATATTCGATTGTCTCGAATTTTGTAAGTTCGTTGCAGCCCTGTAAGTAAAATACAACTCTGTGATTTGGCCGGAAACAAATTTTTGTGGCATTGACGCACACTGCCGCAACATGTTCTTTTTCAGGCGTACGCCTTTGCGCATACATCGTGTACCGATTTCTTCCGTGAAAAATGTAAGATTATTTTGTCAAAATAAAAGTGTATTAACATAAAAGCATAAGCAAACGATACTTAAGCGAAGCGGCTATCTGCTGCAATCGAAAGCTTCGTGAAATGCATTGTGCCAATGTCCAAAACTTGCTGGTGCTGGTTTTATTAAGCCACGCACAATGAGGTTATATACGGTGTCCGTTTTTTTTTTGTTTGTGTGCGTACCTGTGTATGTGTTATGAGCGCTTTTTGCCGTATCCACACGTGTTTGCATTTAAATGCAGGCACTTTTTCTTATTTTTTTTTTACGTCCATAACTAAAACCGCAGCAGTGAACGAAACGTTGTTGTGGTATTCAACTGGACTATATTAGACGCCATGATTTACTATTCCTCTTAAGGGTATCGGCTTGAAGATATTAACCTTAATAAAGTCAAAAATCAACAACAAATACATAAGTAAAAATAAATACCTAAATTGACGGTTAAAATAAATTGCCTTTGCTTACATTGCAGCATGGCCGAAGTAGCTGAAAACGTTGTCGAGAACTTCGAGGAGCCGGCGCCAGTGGAAACGGAGGCTGCCGAAGCTGTGCTCGACACAAATGTGGTCGCCACCACCGAGCTGCCAGAGATCAAACTGTTCGGTCGCTGGTCTTGCGATGATGTGACTGTCAACGATATCTCGCTACAGGATTACATCTCCGTGAAAGAGAAGTTCGCACGCTACCTGCCCCATTCGGCTGGTCGCTATGCCGCCAAGCGTTTCCGCAAGGCCCAGTGCCCCATCGTGGAGCGTCTGACCTGCTCCCTGATGATGAAGGGCCGCAACAACGGCAAGAAGCTGATGGCCTGCCGCATTGTCAAGCACTCTTTTGAGATCATCCACTTGCTAACTGGCGAGAACCCACTGCAGGTAAGCACACATAGTACTCGACTTGTCTTTGTCTTTGTCACCGTGCCATGCTAAACTGTGCCCGTGCTAAAAACAATCCACACGGGCAACAGGTAGAATGTGCACGCAGAGAAAACAAATGTTTCAATATCCTAGTGTTTGAAGCAATACTCTTCCTACTCTCTTGGAACTTGAAACTACAATCGCAATTTAACTCTTTAAACGCTTTGTAAATTAGCGTTAGTTTTAATATTCTAGTATCCCGCTAACATGCAACTCTAAACCACATCTGTAGTCCACCTCAATGCCAGGCAGCTAATTTCTCGTGCTGTGCTGAGCATCCATTTAAACGGACTTATAAAAATATTGTTTTAATATCCTAGTGCCTGAAGATTTCGCTCTCTTCTTGCTCTTTTGGAACTTAAAACTACAACTATAAATTCTAATTCGGAGACTCATAGCTTTACCATCAAGCTACATCTAGTCCACCTCAATGCCAAACAGCTAATATTTCCTACTGTGTTGAGCATCGTATTTAAATTGGACTCAAACTAATTGAGGTTTTAATATCCTAGTGCCTGAAGATTTGCTCTCTTCTTGCTCTCTTGGAACTTAAAACCACATTACGCTATGCTCTTTACAAACACTCGATTTATGTCCAAAACTAAAACCGCATCAGTGATTTACACGCTGGCGTAGTATTCAACTGGACTACATCGAAATCCATGGTTAACTATTCCTCTTAAGGGCATTGGCTCAAAGATGCAAACCTTAATAAAGTCAAAACCAACAGCATCTTTGCAGAGCATTACGTTTGTACCAACTTTAGTCCACCTCAATGCCGTTCAGCTTGTATTCCATGCTGAGCTAAGCATCCATTTCAATTGGACTCATAATAATTGTGGGGTTTTAATATCCTAGTGCCTGAAGATTTCGCTCTCTTCTTGCTCTCTTGGAACTTAAAACTACAACTTTAAATTCTAATAACTCGGAGACTCATAGCAAGCAGCTACATCTAGTCCACCTCAATGCCAAACAGCTAATATTTCCTACTGTGCTGAGCATCTTATTTAAATTGGACTCATAATAATTATGGGGTTTTAATATCCTAGTGCCTGAAGATTTCGCTCTCTTCCCGCTCTCTTGGAACTTAAAGCCACATTATGCTATGCTCTTTACGGCACTTGATTTATGTCCAAAACTAAAACCGCATCAGTGATTTACACGCTGGCGTGGTATTCAATTGGACTACATAAAAGCCCATGATTAACTATTCCTCTTAAGGGCATTGGCTCAAAGATGCAAACCTTAATAAAGTCAAAATCAACAGCAGAAGCTTAATTATATGTATAAAGAATATAATTTGTATCCCAATTGTAGTCCAACTCAATGCGAACCAGCTTATATACTGATTTGAGCATCTTTTTAAATGGACTTATAATAAATATGAGGTTTTAATATCCTAGTGCCTAAAGATATCACTCTCTTTTTGCTCTCTTGGAACTTAAAACTACATCTTATTTAAATTAGTATTGAAACATATTTTGCATTTTAACTTGTGCAACTTATTGATTATATTCATATCGTTTGTCTTGCAGATTTTGGTGAGTGCCATCATCAACTCGGGACCACGTGAGGACTCCACACGTATTGGTCGTGCTGGTACCGTGCGTCGTCAGGCTGTGGATGTGTCACCCTTGCGTCGTGTCAACCAGGTTGGTATTTAATAGCTGTTCGTAGTCGTACTCTACATTTGGCCAGCAACGATGGCACGCAGTTCGACCCGCGACTGCGTTCTTATAACGCTTGGCTATAACAAACATCTATCTATCCGTAGCGTCACAATGTGTAATTAGCCGACATTTGGCGTATGAACCGAAGAGACATGCTATAAAATACTCTTTCAAATTGCGATTATTTAATTGTTTAATAACTTTTTACTTGTAGGCCATCTGGCTGCTGTGCACCGGAGCCCGCGAGGCTGCCTTCAGGAACATCAAGACCATTGCCGAGTGTTTGGCCGATGAGCTCATCAATGCCGCCAAGGTAAGCTATTTAACGTAGAGACCCATTGTTGGGTAAGCGTATTTCTACTCTAATGCCACGCATTGTTTGGCCAAGATTGCGTCGCCTCGCTTGTAGACGAGCTTAGGAGTTGTCCGGCGTTCGTTGCCCTTTAAAAATTGCGCGGCAATTAATTGCCTACATTACCGTAGCGTTTGTTATATTTGATCTCTTTACACAAGCATATGTATATATATTATCTAGTATGTCCAGTCTAATTCTGTATCATGTCACTTGGATATTGTTGCAGACTCGCTTTTGGACAAGAGCAATTATATCTTTTATTATCCTTGTGCTTGTGGCAAGACTCAGCTCAATGCACACGAGAAACGTAGAAGAACAATTATTAAGAATATTAACATATATATTATCTAGTATGTCCAGTCTAATTCTGCATCATGTCACTTGGATATTGTTGCAGACTCGCTTTTGGACAAGAGCAATTATGTCTTTTATTATCCTTGTGCTTGTGGCAATACTCAGCTCAATGCACACGAGAAACGTAGAAGAACAATTATTAAGAATATTTATATATGTATTATCTAGTATGTCCAGTCTAATTCTGCATCATGTCACTTGGATATTGTTGCAGACTCGCTTTTGGACAAGAGCAATTATGTCTTTTATTATCCTTGTGCTTGTGGCAACACTCAGCTCAATGCACACGAGAAACGTAGAAGAACAATTAATAAGTCTAAGCTTAACCAAATTATGTTTTTAACAATGAATAAACTCACAACTGTTTTATCTGTTGCTTCGTTTGCAGGGTTCATCCAACTCGTACGCCATCAAGAAGAAAGACGAATTGGAGCGTGTTGCCAAGTCTAACCGTTAAGAAGCAACCACACAAATATGCAAATAACAAATACCGTTTGTTTAATGTTCGATTAAAATTTGATACTTTACGTGTGGTGTAAATTTGTATGTAAACGGCAGCGTTTTGATCAATTTTAAGCGGGCATTGAATAAACAGGTGGGAAGTGGCCAGGAGCTAAAGATACACATGAATTGTTCAGCAAATAAATTGTGTAAAAAATAATATAGGACACAATGCTTTTTTTTTAATAGCTATAGAAATTTCACTAGAAATAAATTTTATAATTTTGTACGTACCAACACACGTCACGAGCTGAAACGAAGCCGTTTTTTACGTTCGCTGATCTTAAAAATTGTGCTTTGGTAAACAATTGGCGAAATCGAATTTGCATGGATTTCGATAACGATTGCGATTCGGTTTAAAAGCGGTCTGTACAACCCTGAGAAGTGGCAGCGCTGGTCTGCGTGACAATGCTGCCACACTTTGCTGTCATTTTGCAAAAAAGTCCAATTTGAATTTTTGCATTTCGTTCAGGAACTATGCCTATACATATGCCTAACCTCAGGCACTTGCTTGGGTAAAATGTTCAATGTGAATACAGTTATTCAAACGCAAGGACTTAGCACAAATTCGAGTACTAGCACTGCATTCGAGGAACGTTCGCGTGAACGCCACAGCCAGTAAGTATTGCAAATTTAAAGCATGGAAAAGAAGCAAACACGAATATAGAATACAAAATACATACTGTACGTAGATTCCACGAACAAAAGTTAATTGAGAAGTTTTGTCGGGAGACGCAACTAGTGAAATTGATCGAAGGGACCGTCGACAACTTTCTTCGCAACTACAGGCGCACGCGCAAACCGGAGGAGGCGCTAGCGCCCCTGCGGCTGCGCCTGGACTTTAACTACGCTGAGCTGGTGAAGCACGCACCGCAACTGCTGCACCTGGTCGTCGAGGAGCCTCTGCAGTTCGCCGAGGCGGTAAAGTACTCCGTCTACGGGCAGGTGCGCGATTTGCTAAAAGCAAACGCCAACGACAACGGAGTCAAAGCGATTGATATCGCCCAGCTGCATACGCAGTGGCGTCTTGTGGATCTGCCGCTACAGCAGAATCTACTGTACGATCCGACGCAGTATCTGTACCCTTTGGGCCTGGCGCTGGTGAATGGCATCTTGTCCGCTTATACGCCGCCGGAGACATTAGTGTAAGTGTGCAAAATGGCGTCTTTCTTAAATCGAAATAGCCTTGCAGAATATATTAGTTTTGCGATAGTGCGTATGTCCGATTTTATAAAGTATAACTTCTGTATAGTTTCGAAAGAGAGAGAGGAACTGTGATCGAGTCGGTCTATTACGTCTGGCAAGCCTTGTTCGACTTCCATTATGAACGGGAGCAGTACTCTTGCTGCAGAGGCCATGATCTGAGCTTGCACATTCACATTCACAAGGAATGTGCATAGTTGCCTGCACTTGCCTGCACTCAGCCTGCACTCAGTCTTAAGTAGTTCCTTCCAAAATTTCTAGTTCTATAGGCTAGCAGGAGACCAATAAGCACCTGAGCTTGTAAAAGCTACTTGCTAGAAGGCTTTCAGATTCCCTTCGGAAATAGGATGCCACCATGGAAATGAGTATAAACCTGTTGCGGGTGCTGAGAGCTGCTGGAGGTAGCTCCAGCAATCTGCTACGAGTTTGAATGGAAGTAAGTTTCGTGTTGCTGCAGGGTATAGAATTCTTGTATGAACAACTCTTTTGTTATTAGAGTTTGGAATTGAGCTTTTCACTTGGCCCTATAGTTGTTAAAATATTTGACATCTGTTTTATATATCTGCAAGGATATTTAATCTTGAAATTTGTTTTTTTTTATCTTTCGCACACACCAGACTGCAATCGATTTGGTATTGTGGAGGCGGTTGCATGCGGAATGCGATTCAAACCAGCTCCACGGATGGTATGTCTTTTTGAATGCATTCCTTAACACTCCCACAGACACGAGCACACACACCACACACGGACGCGCTGGCGATCTGAACGCTTCAGAGAGTAGACATGCAAAGCCCACTAATATAGATACACATACTAACACAAACCCTGTGTCCTAGACCCCATCCAAGTGGTCGTTTCATTAAATGTAAGCCGTCAGAAACGTTTGCTGCTCAAGTCAGTTTCCGACCGCTTCTCATTTGAAATCATCTCAAGCTTTATTCCTTAAATCCGTAAATTACATATATATATAATTTCTTAATTCGCTTCCTGATTGTCCAGCGCCATTGTGTCCCAACTGCTCGCGTCCTATGAGTGAATACCAAAAGCTGCGCGTAACAGAGAATTATCGTTTGATTGCCGTATTGCCGGCGGAGTGTGCGCAGACCCCGAGATCTGTGGACTGCATTTATCGGCCAATTCTAGTGCGTTTGCGTGGTATGTATATATGGGAAGATATCTAGCTAACAAAATAATGCAGCTTCTCTTTGTATCTGTCAGCCTATACCTACGACGGTGATTTGAAGTTGGGCGCCAATTACGTGATAACTGGCTATTATTGCGGCACAGCCAGCAGTTATCAGTTTGAAGCATGCCATCTAAGAAAAGCTTAAAGGCCTCACGCAATCGCCGACAGCCTGTGCAGCTCATTGACTTTTTGCGCGCCGATGGGGATCAGCCGATACCAGCGCAATCCATAAGCAGCCAGTCCGCGGCGTAAGCATACAGTTCATGCAGACTGTTTGAAAGTAGGATGTATTCATGCTTTCTTCTTCCAGGACAAACGTCAGCCCCGTAATAAGTTCTACCAACACTACCACTGCTTCAGCCGCAGCATCTGCTAGTGGAGAACCCAAACGCGTCTGGGGCAGGTTGTCCAGCGAACAGAGTGTAAACACCAATATCGTTTCCTTTGCTCCGACCGATGAGGATTTTCCCGCTGTGGGCGCCGTACGCAAGAAGCCAAAGGCCGCTCGAGGTGCTGTTGTCGCGCCAGCAGCTCTGCCAGTTGCCCAGGCCGGTAGCCAGCGTGTTGGCCATTACGTGCGTCAGTCAACCTCTAGTAACTCCCTTGAAAAGCAGCAAGTGGTGAATAAATGGCTCAAAACTGTGCAGCCGCCGATCGTCCAATCTCAGCAATTATCAACGCAATTGCCCCAGTTCGGTGCGTCCCAATATGAGGCTAGTGTCAGCGCACCTGCTGCAGCCCAGACCCAAGGAACGCAACAACAGCAGGCTCCACCATGTGCTGCTGCCAGCAAGATAATGCCACCGCCTGCGATCAGCGGCAACCACCAACCAAGCGGGCACGCACAACAATCTCCGGTTGCCCAAAGCGTACCGCATTGCTCGGTCACGGGCCCGAACATGACCATGTCCCTGCCGGTGGATGGAGCCATGCGCACCGCACCCAACATTCGCTCTGTATCTGGCGAAGCTGCCAGGACTGCCGCTCCAGTCAGCGAGCGTGTTGTCCATGAAACTGACGGCATACAGCCAGTGCAACATCAATGGCGCCGCAATGATCGTCGCGTGCAACGCGAGCAAGCGCCGCATATGAGTGCACGCAGAGAACATCCGGGCTTGCCGTCACAACTGCCCGACGAGCTGATGATGCAGCCGCCCAGCCCTGTGCACAGCGGCCGTGATAATGATGATGATGCGTCCTTTGTGCTGGAGCTGCAGCAGGCCCTGGCTGCCAATGAGCCACTAACGCAATCCCAAGTGCAGCTGGATAACATCGCGGCACATAGCACGCTGAATTGGAATGCCAACGAGTTTCGTCCCATTCAGGGGTCAGCGCTTGCAAGAGAGCCCAGAAATATGATTAGCGTAAGTGGGATATGAGCGATAAAATGATTATATTACACATTCTATCCCTTGCCCCGCAGGAGCGTCGCCGCCGTCAGCGATTCCATCGCACACTCAAGCCCCATGCGCTCTTTGAGCTGGTGTCGTTGCCCTCTGATGGGCTGCCGCAATCACAATTGACTGTCAATAGCCAGGGATCGCAAGCCACATTCAATATATCGCCCAGCTACACGGATTCGAGTGGAGCACCAACGGCTGCGGTCGCGGCAAGGACTGCAGCGGCTGCCACAGCCGCCAGGCAGCTGCCCCTGCAGAACAATAGCAACAATGCCAGCCAGTCGGTTTTTCGGCTCGCCAGCCTCCCCAGCACGGGTATCGGCACAGGCAACAGCAGCCCGTCAACAATATTCGGCCCCTCTGACAGCCCAACCCAAACGGACGCGACGGTTGACTTTTTACGAAGTCCACCCTTGTTGAATATGGATCCGCCAACGCAGGAAACTGAAGCGCTGCTGTTTCTCGAGTTGGAAGAGTTGGAAAACTTGAGCGAGGTATCTGATGTGGATCAAGAGAACCCCAACATGCCGCAACGCACGAACAGAGCTTTACCACGTCACATAATTTTTGTAAGCGGTGACAGTCCGCAACGCCGCAATTTCGTCGTCGATTTGAATTTTATGCCACCGAGCATCAAGAAGTTGTATCGTCTGATATGCTCCAAATACTCGGACTATGCCTTTGTCTATGCGCTGAGTGCGCAGCTGAGTCAAGAATGTGTTCCCATGGAGTGCTATGTGTATCTTAAGATGGCGCTCTTGAGCAGCCTGGTCAGCATTGAGCTGGACGATCTGCGTGCACCCATTTCGTTATGCGTCATCTGCGCCGACAGCTGTGTGGCTAATCGGCTGCTGCACAACGTTGGGCAACTGGCACCCCGTTTCATTGGCCCCCACGAGGGTGGTCAGCAACCGACGCATACAGCGCTGCCATCGCGTTATAATTGGGTGGTGGCCAGCCCATTGCTGCTGGCTCAGCAGGGCGTCTACTTTGCCGGCGACTGGAATCGCCTGTCGCGCGATCAAACTGAGGAGCTGGAGAAATGCATTGAGAATGGCAGCGTGCCGGTGCCACAGCTGCAGAGTGCTCAGCCGCTTGAAACGGCTATTTGGACATACTGGCAGCCGGAGAATGCGGCCAATCAGACAACTGCCTTTGCCAAGCTTTGTCCGTGAGTTGCTTTCTCCCAAATAATTATTCATATACTTACCATATATATATTTATATTCAAGCATCTTTGGCCTGCCCGTGTACATGGATCAGCAGGTGAATGAAACAATGTGGGATTTTGTGTTGCGCCAGCACCGTAGAGATGACCAGGACGAAACGCAGGATGCATTTAATATTCCTTTAGACGATACACGAACAATGCTTGAGTTGCTCCAACATCGCCAGGTGGTCTTCACTCAGGAGGCCCAACAACTGCTGCAAAAATACTATGTTGTCTCCCGCATCGAGCAGCCCAGTGAGCCAATCTTTCATTTCATTTTAATTCATGGCACTCTCTCTATATCTGTCTCTGTTTCGCTTGCAGCCGCATTCAGCAGCAAAACGTATATTGTGCTTAAACAGTTTGCGGAATCGATTGCTAAGCTCGCCATGCGCCTGGATGTACTCGAAGCGGATGTGACCGTTGCCATATTCCATTGTGAGAATTTTGTGCGTAGCATCTTTGGTGCTGGCAGTTATCCGCCGCCAGCTGTTGCCAGTTTCAATGTTATTTCCCGAGTTGATCCCTACATGAACGAGTTTGCGCGCTGGCTATATCAGTATTTGGATCGCTATGAGGACAATATGGACGTCGATAGCAGACATCCTAAGCGCCAACGTATCGAAAGTTTCTAAACATGCTAAAAGTAATTAGAAAATTGAATGCTGCACAGATTTGACAAAAAATGAGAAATTTATAATTTATCTATACATATATGTATATATTATACTGTATTAGTAACTAAATATTTGGAAGCAGCTATGCAGCATTTTACAAATATTTGTTATTAACTAGAAGTTAGTTTAGTTTATTTAGTTTACCTCATATTATCTAATCAACAGAATTTTCGGAAATACTAGTATTTATAACCAGTTCGTTACAGGCATATTGAATATGCATACATATTTGTGTATATTTTTTTAATGGATTTAGAAATAAACTTGAACCATATCTTAATTAATGAATATAATAGCTATGTAACCATGTTAACTTATAAGTCCTGGCGAGTCAATTGGTCAAAGGACATTGCTTTTTAATTCCTTAATCGTGGTCCTTTGATAACCCACATATCCTTTAATGCCAATCGATGTAGATGGTCCTTACGATCCTAACGCACCAAGTCCTTTGAAAATCTGCAAGGATATGGCCAAGTTATGGCTATTTTTCTAAAAAGGACATTATATTTTTTGCCATATCTCGGCCGTATCCTTGCGGATTTCGGCGAATGATAACTTTTTGAGCTCGCAGGAAGCAGGACCATCGATTGGCATTTAAGGATTTCCAGGATTCTAACAAAAATTTGTCCGAAAATTTTCCTAGGGGGTTAGTCGCGAAAATTGCCCAAAAACCACAAAATCCGGGCTAACTTGGCCAATTTAAGGACTATCGGGATGTCCTTTGGCCAACACAATGTCCTTGTGGCCCCAATTCAGAATAAACATTAAAAAGGACGAAAGTCCTGTAAACAGCGGAGAAAAAGTGTGAATTTTGCATATAGAAAATTGCCTGTAACTCGGCCGTATCCTTGCGGATCCCTGCGAGTCATGTGTCAAAAATTTCTTATGGACAGGGGCTACCAACTGGCCAAAGGACATCCAAATCCTCCTTGTAGTTCCAGAGTTATTAAGGATTTTGTGTTTTTGGCCTGTTTCCTTTGCGGCTGGCGACAGAAAATGTACAAGTCCTGGATTCTTAGATGACCCCATATTTTTTAAATGCAGATCGATGCAGTTGGTCCTTGCGATCCTAACGCACCAAATCCTTTGAAAATCTGCAAGGATATGGCCGAGTTATGACCAATTTTCTAAAAAGGACATTCGTTTTTTAGCCATATCTTGGCTGTATCCTTGCGGATTTCGGAAAATCATACCTTTTTAAACTCGCAGGAAATAAGACTATCGATTGGCATTCAAGGATTTTCAGGATTCGACCAAAAATTTCACCGAAAAATTTCCTAGGGGGTTAGTCGCAAAAATTGCCCAAAAACCACAAAATCCGGGCTAACTTGGCCAATTTAAGGACTATCGGGATGTCCTTTGGCCAACAGAATGTCCTTGTGGCCCCAATTCAGAATAAACATTAAAAAGGACGAAAGTCCTTTAAACAGCTGAAAAAAGTTGTGAATTTTGCATATAGAAAATTGCCTGTAACTCGGCCGTATCCTTGCGGATCCTTGCGAGTCACGTGTCAAAAATTTCTTATGGACAGGGGCTACCAACTGGCCAAAGGACATCCAAATCCTCCTTGTAGTTTCTGAGTTATTAAGGATTTTGTGTTTTTGGCCTGTTTCCTTTGCGGCTGGCGACAGAAAATGTACAAGTCCTGGATTCTTAGATGACCCCATATTTTTTAAATGCAGACCGATTCAGTTGGTCCTTGGGATCCTAACGCACCAAGTCCTTTGAAAATCTGCAAGGATATGGCCGAGTTATGACCAATTTTCTAAAAAGGACATTCGTTTTTTAGCCATATCTTGGCTGTATCCTTGCGGATTTCGGAAAATCATACCTTTTTAAACTCGCAGGAAATAAGACTATCGATTGGCATTCAAGGATTTTCAGGATTCGACCAAAAATTTCACCGAAAAATTTCCTAGGGGGTTAGTCGCAAAAATTGCCCAAAAACCACAAAATCCGGGCTAACTTGGCCAATTTAAGGACTATCGGGATGTCCTTTGGCCAACACAATGTCCTTGTGGCCCCAATTCAGAATAAACATTAAAAAGGACGAAAGTCCTTTAAACAGCTGAAAAAAGTTGTGAATTTTGCATATAGAAAATTGCCTGTAACTCGGCCGTATCCTTGCGGATCCTTGCGAGTCATGTGTCAAAAATTTCTTATGGACAAGGGCTACCAACTGGCAAAAGGACATCCAAATCCTCCTTGTAGTTCCAGAGTTATTAAGGATTTTGTGTTTTTGGCCTGTTTCCTTTGCGGCTGGCGACAGAAAATGTACAAGTCCTGGATTCTTAGATGACCCCATATTTTTTAAATGCAGACCGATTCAGTTGGTCCTTGGGATCCTAACGCACCAAGTCCTTTGAAAATCTGCAAGGATATGGCCGAGTTATGACCAATTTTCTAAAAAGGACATTCGTTTTTTAGCCATATCTTGGCTGTATCCTTGCGGATTTCGGAAAATCATACCTTTTTAAACTCGCAGGAAATAAGACTATCGATTGGCATTCAAGGATTTTCAGGATTCGACCAAAAATTTCACCGAAAAATTTCCTAGGGGGTTAGTCGCAAAAATTGCCCAAAAACCACAAAATCCGGGCTAACTTGGCCAATTTAAGGACTATCGGGATGTCCTTTGGCCAACACAATGTCCTTGTGGCCCCAATTCAGAATAAACATTAAAAAGGACGAAAGTCCTTTAAACAGCTGAAAAAAGTTGTGAATTTTGCATATAGAAAATTGCCTGTAACTCGGCCGTATCCTTGCGGATCCTTGCGAGTCATGTGTCAAAAATTTCTTATGGACAAGGGCTACCAACTGGCAAAAGGACATCCAAATCCTCCTTGTAGTTCCAGAGTTATTAAGGATTTTGTGTTTTTGGCCTGTTTCCTTTGCGGCTGGCGACAGAAATGTACAAGTCCTGGATTCTTAGATGACCCCATATTTTTTAAATGCAGACCGATTCAGTTGGTCCTTGGGATCCTAACGCACCAAGTCCTTTGAAAATCTGCAAGGACATGGCCGAGTGATGGCCATTATTCTTACTAATATATTTATCAAATATTCGGCTATAATTTGGGAGACCACTTTGATGTCCTTCGGCAGGCAGATAGTCCCTGCCATCCCGAATCAGAATAAACAAAAAAAAAGGACAAAAATTCTCTACGTCAAGACAAAATGACATTTCTGTGTGCAAAAATGCACCTTATCCTTGCGGATCCTGTTGAGTGCAGCGTCAAATAGCTAGCTTTCCGATGGTCAAAGGACATTCAAATCGTCCTGCTACTTTTTAAATATAGATTTTGAGATCCCTCCTTGAATGCCTCCTGAATCCAAATGGAACCTTTCATCCGACGGCAATTAATATGCTAATTATGATGACACTATGCCTCCTTTTTTTTAACTTTTTAAGCCATATTTCTGGCTCGATATGAACAATATTTTTATGGAAACTTAAGATATATTAAATTGTGGCATACAATTAGACGGCTGTTCATTCCAATTATCGATTTAAAAACAATTCTTTATTTGCTATTTGCCGTAGCGACTTACAGTTTGCTTAATATTTGTTATTATATTTTCATTTGTATTTAATAATGTTAATAGTTTTTGATTATCATTTTATTCAGTTGCCTGAGCACAAATTGTTTAATTAGGTTTGTTTTTACGGTAATACAGAGCGTGGGGGGAGAGTCCGACCAGTTCTTCGTTCAACTGTCAACCCGCACTTTTATCAAAATATACAAATACAAATATATATTGTATTATAAATTTAAATTTCACATCAAAACTTCAATACAATTACATATAGTCATAGGTTCATTTGGTTAATAGTTATAAAAAAAATTGTAGTTCATGAAATGGTTGCGTTATCTGCGTTGGGCTGTCTATCAAATATATGTGTGTATATACATATATATATATATATATATATGTATATATCTGATATCTGTACGATATATGCGTTTGTATGTATATAAAAATAATGCTTATTTTTCTAAATTATGACAAAATTAAAAGCATAAAAAATACATTCTTCCCTTTGGTCCAGTACTGAAATCTCGGATTTCGTTAGTTGCCAAAATTGGTTGCTTAGTTTCTTGGTATTTTTATACCATTGTTTGTTTCTCTTGTTTCTTGTTTTTTGGATACATACAGGATTTATGTAACCTAACTAACGACTATATATGAGCTCCCTCTTACATATCTACAAAAGTTTACAGTTTAAGTTGAGCTAAAACCATTTCAGCGGATGTGTGTGTGTGTGTGTGTGTGTTGGGCGCCAAAGGTGTTTTTTTAATAGTCCAAATTTCCCTGGGCGCCGGTTATGATGGCATCAATCCAAATGCGTGCCGCTGCATCCGAGGCAGCCTGCAGATTATAGCTACGTTTCTTGGTCTTCACAATGAAGGTACAATGGGGCCGACCGCTCTTGGAGGCATTCAAATGATCCAAATACACCTCGTCTATGGTCTGGACATGGAGTAAAGACAGGTTTTAATAATTGATAGCTTAGAATTATTTTGTTGTACTCACGGCAAAGTAGGCGCCACCACGTGGCTTCCGCTCCGACTTATCCGAGTAGTAGATGAGAGCGCTGCGCTGACGATCCAGGACAAACCAGCGCCGCGACCAGGCATGAAACGTGGCGCCCAGTTTGTGCAGGTAACTGAAATGGGTTACATTTCATTTCATATATATTTTTTCTGTTTATGTATAATAAGATATATCAGATTGTTGCTCACCCGCGACAGCTGTGCGCATCGACAAATACATGCGGACAGAGATCGATCTGATGGCCGGCGGTCTCGATGTGATGCCGCAGATTCAGATCCGGCGAGAAGATGGGCAGGTAACGTGTCAGCGGCCGCTGATGCTTGGGCAGGGCGCGCTTCCTTTCGCCGCTGGTGCTGGCGCTGCTGCTGCTGCCGTTGCCTCCGCCGCTGGCGCCGCCGCCGCTGCTGCTGCCCGCGCTGCCGCTGCCGCTGCCCGCCGAGGCGGTGTCCTGTGAGTTGCTATTGCTGCTGGCCCGCTTGTTCTCAGAGCCGGCATCGCCATTGGAAAACTTGGGCGCCTCAATGGCGGCCTCGCAATTGTTGGCCTCCGAGAGCGGACGTGGACTGCGCGCCGTCGTCCCCGCGACAAGTCCATGATGCTCCAGTTCAGGCTGTGAATGCCGTTGCTGTGGATAAGCAAACAAAAACCAATTAGAGAGCGTGTCACAAGTGCTTTGGAGCGCCAAAGAGAGCTGTTGTAAGTGGGTTAGCGGGTTGACCAACTCTATAAATAGCCACGCAAAAGGCAAACGATCTTTTCTATGCCAGGGACAAAGCTGCGCATTCCGCTGGCCACATTCCGCTGGCCGCTGGCCAATGCGTTTAACCCCACAATGGCTCCGGCGGGTTAACAAGCACTCTAACATGCTGTTAAATTTGCTGAATCGCAGAGTTGCCACATCGTTATGACTAGCAACTCAATCGCAGGGTTGCCATACGCCGTCTCACTCTCAAATGTTAAGAATGACGCGCCGAAGATTCAATACTCTTGCAAATATATGGCTTAAAGCGCTTTTAAAGCAAAGCTTTATGCTTTACAATATATGGAAGCCCGATTTGATACGATTTTTGATGGTTTGCTTAAGATACCCTAGAAAACACAAGCTTTCCATACAACTCTATAAATGAGCTGTGATATAGTTTAATTTAGACAATATTTTACTCAAATTTAAAGCGTCTGCTGCAACTCGTCAAGTTTGCTGAAGATATCTGGAACTCGATTTACTTTCAACTAATCAATTATATGTCTGCTATATAAAATAGTAATCCGATCTAGCTGATTCCGACATACAAATAGTCTTTATAAACTGATTAAAATATAAATATTACATCTTGTTACTTGGGGAACAAAAGAACATGTGAATGTATACTTGCAAGTAAATTTATGGCTATATCCATCTATAAATATGTACGACTAATAGACTAATTCGTGATTAACGCATAGCTAAACACCAATTGAACTGGAAAATATAATTTTTAATATAAGTTTTCGCTGAACGCTAAGTGAGCACTAAAAGCGGGTTTCACCAATATACGTGGAACATGATCAAAGAGCTTGTATATGCACTAAAACAGACTTCCGCCAATATACGTGGAAAATGAGTGAAAAACTTGTATATGCACCAAAACAGGGTTCCACCAATATAAGTGGAAAATTATCGAAGAGCTTGTAAATGCACTTAAATGGGGCTCCATCAATATACGTGGAAAATTAGTGAAAAACTTATACTATGCACTGAAACAGGGTTCCACCAATATACGTGGAAAATTATCGAAGAGCTTGTATATGCACTAAAACAGGGTTCCGCCAATATACGTGGAAAATGTGTGATATAATTGTATATGCAATTTTGTATACAATTTCCAACGGATTTGCTTCATAACTCGTAAAATAAGTGTAATAATGATCCACTTTTTTGGGTGAGAAAAAAAGCGAGTTACGTGTAATTTATCTAATATTATTTGTGTTGTTTTACACATTTTTAGCAATTTACAGGTGAGAGCAATTCCGCACACTTAAACGAGGAGCGATGGGGCATGCCACAAACACACACTCGCACTCGCACACACACACACACGCACACTCACGAGATAATAGAGTTCTGTGCGCTGTCGCGCATTCGCATCCATGCGACGATGCTGCACATAGGTCATCCAGACAGACATGATCCCGGGGTTAAGCTGACTGGCTTGTTTGGCTTGAATCTGTTGGGAATTCGAACGCGCAACTGAAAAGTCGACCGTGCAAAACCAAATGTGAATGCGGAATAGCGCGGCAAAATAAAGTGGGGAAAAAACAATGCGGAATTAGCAACGGGCGCGGGTCTTTGGCCAAAAATGAAACGAGGCGCACACGAACATTGTCCAGCAGCGTATCGGGATGCGAGATTCACAGATTCACAGATTCGGCCAATTATAATCGTAAAGAGGCACACACAATTTATGGGTCTATTGGCGCTCTACGAAGATCGAAGAAGCTGCTGCTGCTGCTGCTGCTGCTGATGGTACTAGAACTTGTAAACAAAATTTGCCACCAAGGTAAACAACAACAACAACAACAACAACAACTGAGAAGTGCGCATAACGAGCAGCGGACACAAACTGGCGACCCCACCAGAAAAATCATCAGCTGGCGTCTTCGGCGTATATTTAACGAAATATTATTATAAACTTATTAATAAGTGTAGTCCATAGAACAGAGCCGGGCGCGGCAGGACGGGGCGGGCGGGCGTTTTTGTTTTTAAAATAAACATTGGTAAAAACAAAAAATATATGAAAATGGCAAACAAATTGTCGAGGCGCTGAATAACTGAATAAAACTCGTGACTAACGAGCTGACGATCGATTGCCGCGGGGCCGTCGATCGTGGCGATCCAGAGAGAGAGAGAGAGAGAAAGAGAGGCAGTGAGAGAGCGAGAGAGGGAGAGCGAGAGAGATCCTTAAGTGCATAGACATGCTCCAGAGACGAAGGCAACTGTCGCCAAACAATTTGTGAGTGTCATCTTCCAAATACTTTCGTCTATTCAGCGAAAATTAATTACCTCCAAAGCATATTTATCCAATGTAAACATAAATTGGTCCAACTATAATAATTAATAATAGTATAACAAAGTCTAAAGACCCGTTACGTGCTGTATAGGGTGTCTGACATGTCGTTATATTCCTCGACAGGTGCGTTGGATGCAAAAGGATATGCGGGTTTGAGTCCAAGGCGATTGTGTGGATGTAACAATAATGATAATAATAATAATAGTATTAATAATAAAAAGAATAATAATAATAATAATAAAAAGAATAATAATAATAATATAAATAATATAAAAATAATAATAATAATAATAATAATTATTTTTATGTAAAGCAACTATTAATCTAGCCGTGTATATATTTATATTATTAATAGTAGCAATAGCAATAGTAATAATAATAATAAAAATAATAACAATAATAATAGTAACGAAAAAAAATTAATTAAAAAAAAAATAATAATAAAACCAATACTACCGGTGAAATATTATTCATATGCAAGTCAAATAAAAATCAATTTACCAATTTGCCAACATAGCTATGATTAATTTATACTAATAAGAATATTAATAGCAATACTAATAATAGTAATAATACAATAACAAGAATAATAAATTTTATAGAATACAACTAGCTATACATATATGCAAATATTCATAAATTAGTAATAATTATGATAATAACGATAATATCCTAACTTAATCAATTATATGACTAATAAAATAATAATAATATTCATAAAAAATAATAATATAATTATTATGCTGAAATAAACCACCTAATTAGCTAAGCAGCTGCCTATATACTCTTTTATACATACATATACTCTTAGAAACTCTCTCTCGTTCATAGCTGTATACCCTATTGTACATATATACATATGTCTGTCTCAACAGACGGACTGACTGATTGGGTAAGTCGGAGAAATTACATACAATATGTTTTGCTTTTCAAGCAGTCGGCTTCAAACTCAAATTCAAGGCTCTAGACAGAATATTAATAAAGTCGTGTCCCCAAAAATTCAACCAGAACTAGTTTACAAATCAAAGAAAAACTTTATCGAGCAAAGCCGGACAATAATTCTAGCTAATATTTGTATATAGCCGTTAAGTAGGAATTTGTTTAAAAAAAAATTTTTAAAAAAACATAAACATAATAACTTTATTATCTGATATTTTACAGCTTTGCCCTGGCCATTTGTTCATTTTCAAAATCAGTCTATAATATGATTCTTATCAAATTTTCGAATTAGCAAAATCTGTAAAATACACGGATTATATTGAAATTATTTGATAATTCTTATGAATTGCGTTTGAGGTTAGATAAAAAGTGAGAAAATACTGTTAACAATTCTTCATTCTTGATCTTAAGGTTGGATTTGTGTTGATATTTATTTTAATTGTATGAAAAACCTTTTTAAATATCTAATGCCAAATAAATTTTAAGATTAAAGAGCAAATAATTGAAAATACTATTTAAATAAGGTTTAAAATGTCAATACCAGGGCTGCAAGCAGGTTCGTTCTTGGAACGTGAAACTTAACAAAGTTGTCAAAAAGGGCAAAAGGGAGACTCGGTACCAAAGTGAAAATAACTTTGTTCCCAAGCATGAAATTTATTTAATCAAATGCGGTAAATGTCAATTTGGGGTGGACAATAAATTTAACCCGCATTTTGTTTATGAAAATATTTAAGGATTGCAATATTTTCAGTACAACGGGCAGTTTTAAATTAAAAATGAAAAAAGTTCATTAGAACCTAAGAACTATTCGACAAATGAACCAAACTTAAGAGCAGAGAGTTGGTTTGCACCGCGAACCGAAACCAGCGAGTATTTTTTTTTTTAGTGCAGCCCTGGTAAATACACTGTGAACGCGTCTGATGAGCTTCGATCTTTTTTCGCATTCGAAATTTGAATTGTGTTGAGAGCGAAAGGTAAGTAACCTTTATCTTATTATTTATAGACCTGCTTTGCTATTGCCCAATTAAGCACTATCTTTCCAAAGTATCTTAGCGTTAATTCTTAACAGTTTTTACTGTTGACACGCGTAAATTTGCTGTTCTTATCGGCGCTTGAACAACAGGTTTCAAATATGCGAGGGCAGTGCATGCATGACTATAGAATTGCACGACTAGAAGATACCTCTTAATGTTATTATTTTATTTTATGAAAATGTTTGGCCATATTAACAATAACATTTGCGATTTATGCTTATGCCACCTTTTGGTAACATGCTCTTTTTATGCACTTGACAGGGTATCTAAATAACTGGAGTTACTTGGGATAGTATTTACGATTTATGTGGTAAACGTTTGTCCAAAATAATATATAGTTATATAGTTGCATTTGTAAATATATACATATTACAGGGTATCAAAACATGTTTCTCAGTGCACACTTCAAATATAATTAGTTGGCTCTAAAACATGGCCATATTTGTATATATATCCCAATGCAGTTCTTTTGGCAGAACCTAAGAAATTGTAGTCGACTTTCTGTGATAACATTTCAAGTAACAGGATATTGTATTTGTTTATTCTGTGCTCAAGTAACGTGGTATTTTAGCAATAAATACGCCGCATTGCATTCGCCTCTGTCTAGGGTATTCGCAATTGATGGCAATTGGGTTTGTCTAACATTTAACACATGGCTGGAGGGGTCAGATTTGTAATCTTGAAATCGATGAATGTTCGATCCGAATGTGGGCTTGTAAATCTTGTGGACCCCAAGATGTATTTGGGCAGATTTCAAATTGTTTATTTACAAAACGTGTGGCGATTGTTTGAAATTACAAATCTGGTGTGTGGGCGTGAAAGGGTTGGCGTGTGGGCCTGTGGGCGCCTAAATTGAATGACCTTCAATGCAGTCGCAAGACGGGGGAGATGGGGATGGGGGGGGGGGGGGCAGACAGATCTGCCAGCGAAAGATATTAAATTGAAGACTTTCGTTTTGCCTTTGGCCTAGGTTAACGTTTGGCTACTCACCTGTTGGCTTGTGGCTGCTGCTGCTGTTGTTGTTGTTGTTGTTGTTGTTTTTGGACTGCCGCTGCCGTCACCTGACGCACTGTTCTCCTTATCGTGTTGTGTCTTTTGCTGTGCTGTGTCATCGTTGAGCTTCTGCAATTCGGTTTTCTCAAATAGTTTGGCATCTTTGCCGCCGCTGCAAGGACATGAATTAAAAGCCAAGTTAGTCACATTCATCATACTGAGATCGTTTTATCAGCTGTGCGGCGGCTGCTGCGGCTGCTGCTGCTGCGTACCAGCATGGAATCAGCGTATTTAGCTTATCCATCGCGATGACTAATGCAGCCTGCGGAACTGCGACTGCGACGGCGACGGCAACTGCTGTGGCGCGCTCTGTTTGACTGACTAAGCGACAGGCGCTGCGAATCGGAATCAGATGCGGAATCGGAATTGGAACCGAGTGCGGCAATGGATGAGGCGGACACAATGCATAAAATGCGAGCCGTCAGTTGGCAAATAAAAATGCGCTCTCCCACACGCACACACAAGCAGAGAGCGAGAGAGCGATGAAGAGAGCGAGACTGGTGCAAACACACGCACACACAAGCAAGCAGCTGATAAGCTTATCAGCACAAGCAGCGACGCCCGCAGCGATGCCAGCAGCGTTTGTAATTGCAGCACGCTTGCTTTTCAGGTGACGTCGTCGCCGTCGTTTGACTAACTAACTGACCGACCGATCGACCGATCGAGCGATCTTCGAAATACATAGCTAAAGTCAAAGTCAGCAACGGCAACGCGAGCGAATTCGGCGTCGAACTCGAACTCGAACTCGAATTCGGTTTCGGTTTGAGTAACGGGTATTGTGTGTCGCCAATGAGTAAACCAAAAACCACACTAATCAACACGCACAGTATTTGCCTTGTTGTCTTATTGTATGCACATATGTATGTAACTCTTCTGCTCTCTGTTTGCCTATTTCTCTAACAATTTGAAAATCGAAAACCGGTTTCATTTTCAATCTACTCACAATCAGTCGCCGTCGTCGTCGTCGTCGTCACCGTCGCCGTCGCAGTCACCGCATTGTTTTGCTATTAGCAAATAATTTGATTAATTATAGAGTCAACGGGTTGAGTGTGCACGCTACCCAAAAGGCATTTACACTGCACAACACAATTATGCATGAACATTTAGAAAATCTTTAGATAAAATTTGAAAAAATATGTAAGTTCTGCACGAATTTGAATGTGTAAAAATGACACAAATTGAAATTATATTTTAATCCTTCGAAAATAAAAACTTACAAAAACTAGAATTGGCATTTGGCAATGCTGCAAGCCGCACCGGTTCAACCCGGTTCACATTTCAAAACGGGTTGGTTCAAACAATTTGCTGTTGTTTTTACATACATATGTAATTTTCACATAAATTAAAAAAAAAGTCTATTCCTAAACGAAACCAGATTTTGGGTTCACGGAATCTCAGGTTAACGAAATAACCCGGAAGGTAAGATATAGGTTTGTAGCCATATTTAAAATGCTTCTAAAAGTTACATTTTTTATTTTGTTAAGCGTTTTTTTTTTGATTTGTTGTAAACTTTGACTAATTCCATGCCTCAACCCAACCCAAAATATTTTAAGAATTTTCTTATCTTTCGTTTATCGTTTACTTGTCAGCTGATTTGACTGTCAAAGTTTACCAGGCACTTACTGTACCTTTTAAATATTTTATTCAATTTCTCGCTAGATAATCTGCCCCGTCAAAATGTAGCAAGCAGTTCATTCACCCGTTTCCTATGAATGCATTTGAATGACAAATGTCTAAATATTTTAATTAATTAAAAAGCCAGATCAATAATGATTGCTTGCAACTAAAATAATATTAGAAACTTGATAAGATATGCCAACTAAATCATATACAGAAATAATAAGTAAACAATGGATATGGATTTAGAAAGGGAAGCTAAAAAGTTGGTATCGAGGCGATCAAAGTGAAAGCTATTTGAACTTTTACCGAATCTAGTGCTTTGTAGGACAGTGTAGGGGTGGTGCATCAGATCTATTGTCAGCTGCAAAATTAATTAAGAGCGCCAACGATATGGTCAAGCATGTGGAACGAATGAACGAAAGAATGCGCCATCGTGGAGGTTAGGCAACTTGAACTCAAATGTTTTGGAGCTGCTCCTCGGCTGCATTTAGGCCGAGCCGTTGATTCAATTAGAGAGCGGATGGTAGTCGGGTTGTTTAGAGGGCAGAATGTGGGGCATTTCGGTGGCACACTCACTTGGCATTCGCTGGAGCGTGCTTGGTTGGCGGCGCTTCAATCGTTGGCTCTGTTGTCTGCTGGGTGGAGAGCAAGTATTGGGTGCGTGCCTCGTCGTGGCTCTTCTTCTTCAGATCGTACATCTTTTGGCGTTCGTGCTCGATGACCTGATGACCTGTTGCGGTTGTTGCAATTGGCATAGATTAGAATGGGTTGTATTGTGGTAGGGCGGCAGAGGTTGCGCTTACCTTGCTGGGCCAGCAGCAGCTTGCGATTGCGTTCGATCTCCTTGATGCTGTCAAAGATTTTAGTGCTGGCTCCCTGGCTGGTCGAGATGGGCGCATCGTTGGCCACTTTGCAGCTGCGATCGATGTCATCCTGTGAGGGCACACGTCGCTCCAGCGGATTCACTTCGAATCTGTCGCTGCGCAGCGATAAATTGAAGCTAATCTGCTCGCAGCTGCCGGCATCGTAAATCTGCAATGGTGCTCGCTTCGGTGTGCTTGTCACCTGTGCTCCATGCGGCAGCTCGATCTTGTTGTTGTGGAACATGTTCTCGTTAACGCTCCTGGACATTAGATCCTCCTGGTTGTGCCGCTTCGGGCAGAGCAGCTCAGCGGAGCCGAACAGTGACTGCGACATGACGCCATTCACCAGATTGCTGCTGCCGCCGTTCGAAGCGGGCGTTCCGCGTCCGCTTGTGGGCGATGTTGGCTCCTCGGCGGCGGGCTCATCGGGTCCCAGCTGGATGCGCAGCGATGCCAGCTCCGTTTCCAGCATTAGGCGCTGCTCCTGACGCTTCAGTTCCTCGTGGCATGCATGATGCTCCGATTCCTCCTCAAAGTACTGAAACTCCAGATCCTCGAAGGTCTTACGATCGCTGTCCAGCGACTCGCACACATGCTCCAGCTCCTCCTTCAGGCAGGCGTTGTTCGGCTTTTGCTTAAGCATGGCGCGCAGTCTGTAAAACAACAAACGTTAAGTTTTCTTCTGTTTTCCGATTGTGATTCACTTCCGGCACGGCAACAAACGCAATCGGATGTACGTCAAAAATCGAACTGAACTTAACAAAACAGAAGCACAATCCAATTAAACTGAAGTTTGATGACTAGTGTACTCGAATATGCCCACAAACCTAAACCAGCAAATTTTTCACCTGGACGGATCCAATTTTCAGTTCGAACCCCTTTTAATACTAGATAAACGTAATTGCCTATTCAAATGAGAGCCCAGCCGAACTAAGTACTTAAATCCAACTGCCAGCCACAGTGCACTTATCTCCGATATATATGTATATACCTATACCTATTAAAAAGGCGTAGACAAGTGGGTATACCTAAATGCTCTAACAGGTGTTCCTCCCCTAATCGGTGGAGTTGATTTCAAATAGCATTTATTTATTCTCGTTTTTTATGGAGTTCCAATTTCTGACATTCTAAAAAACTACAAAAGCACGAAACCTCCGCATCGCCTGTTAAAGGGTATCTTCACGTCGATCACGCAGTATACAATTTTTTTATAATTCTCTTCTAGCCTTTTAGAGCAATTTAAGGGCCTGTTAAAGGGTATCTACGCGTCGATCACGCTGTATCATATTTTTATAATTTGCTTCTAGCCTTACAGAGCAGTTAATATTCGAGTTAATTTGCATATTTGTCGGCTTGTTCAGGTCTCTGAACGTATTAAACAAACGACTTTAACGTGAGCTATATTTCCGATATCGGAAATGTGGGATATGGAATACATATAACATTAACAGCCTAGTTGATCTCGCTAAGGACTCGAAGACTTACTAAACTTAGCTATTAAAGCTGAAGATATTGGGTATGGCACAGGGCTTACTTCACGCTGGTCAAGTATATTTTTTGTTAACGTCGTCCGTCTCTGTAAAATCGATAAGTATCGGTTTCACATAACATATCTCGAGATATATAAGAGCTACAAACACTAGTACTCGTAAAGCCTACACAGATAAAGTATATTCACTTTTTGACTGCCTCCCTGATTTGCCCAAAAATTGGAATATCTATCTTTGCAGGCCGAGGATTAAATACCCTTGCAGACAAGATGCATACTAAACTGAGAGACTATTTTGCTTGGGGACAGACAGACGAACGAACATAAGGTCTATATGGACTCGGCCAGTTGTAGCTGCGCCGGCATTGTGAGCCTGCAATGTGACTGCGCATGCTCACTTATTCAGCTGATCCTGTTTCATTTCAATGGACTGCTTCAGCTTGGCCTGTTGGTTCTCCTCCATCACGCGCGTCGCATTGCGCTGCGCCTCCAGGCGATGGATGCGATTCTGGAGTGCCAGCAGCTGCTGGCGCGGAGTCGCCGTAGCCGCCGTCCGCGTTGCGGATGTAGACGTTGTTGTCGCCGATTGTTCGCTCGGTTCCAGCTGCAAAAGCAAAACTGGGTTTAGTCATAAGTTGACAGGTTAATACCAAATAGCAAATACCTCGTGACTGTGCGTCGGTGCTGGCAGTTCGTCCAGCTCTTGCTTGAGCTGCTTGCGGCGCTGCTGCAGCTCGCGCCGCTGCCGCTGCTCCACGTTGATGCTGCGCGGCGCCGGCGCTGGCTTGCGACTGGGCTTCGGCGATTGGCTGGCGGATTCATTCAGATTGAGCGTCAGATTGTTGATGTTCTTATTGGAGCGCTTGGCGGGCGTCAGCTGGCGGCCAGTTGGCTGCTGCTGTTTTTGCTCCAGCTGCTCGAGCTGCTGCTTGCGCTCAAAGGACTTGAATAGCTGCTCATAGTCCCGCTGCTGATTGGGCGCCGGCGGCTTGGGCGCCAGCGGTGGCTTAACCACGGCCGTTGGCGGCGTTGGTGTCGAGCTGGCCAGGGCAAAGGCGCTGCTAAAGGAGGCATCCTTCTTGGGCGACATGCAATTGGTGCGTATTTTAGTGCGCGGACTCTGCGGCACATATTTCGCCGTGCTGCTGGGCAGATTCTCATGGCTGGCGCTGCCAGCAGCAGCGACAGCAGCAGCAGCTGATGACGACGACGACGACGATGTCGATGCTGCTGTGGACACATGCAGCTGGCCATTGATCTCAACCCGATTGGGGCCCAGCAGACGCACATTCTCATAGCCCGATGAGCTGCTGACCAGCGCCAGATTGCTGCTGCTGCCCGCGTGCTGCTGGAACGGTGACTTCTTGTCCCGCGGCAGCGAACCGTTTGTCTTGATGCGATTCTGGACAATTGGCGAGGAGGTGATGCTGCCGGCGCTGGCATTGTGCAGCGTATGGTTGCTATTGTTGTTATTGTTGCTGTTGCTGCTGTTGTGCTGCTGCTGCTGGAGCTGCTGTTGCTGCCGATCCGCATACTCGGTGCATATCTTGAGCATGTCCTCCAGCTCGGCGCCGCTATTGAGCTCCGTATTGATGCAATTCATGGTAAATATTTGCAGGCCGCCAGCGGTATAGGTGCCCGGCTTGGGATAACGATCATACCGATCATTGTTCACCTTGCCCAACAGCTCCACAGGCTGCCCCAACTGTTGCTGCTGCGTCATTTGTTGCTGCTGCTGCTGCTGCGGGTGCTGCTGCGGGTGCTGCTGCTTGTAGACAGCCGCATTGCTGGGTATATTGCAGTAGCCGGCATTGTGGCCAATTCCGTTGGCGCCGTTGCTGGTTAATGTTTTGGCATACTGATTGTTCAGCTGCTTTTCGCCGCGATGATTCTCGGCCAGGTTGCGGGCAAAGCTCGCATATTTCTGGCCCAGGACATCGCGTGCGGGCATGTTCACCGTGACCAGATCGGAGCTAAACACCTTGGGACACTGCACACCATGCAGATCCATGTTGTGACCAGCATCCCGACTGTTGCCGCTGTTCTTGATAGGATTTATGATGCTCTCGTAGAAGCTTTCCAGCTCCAGCGATTGACTGTCGCTGGCGCGTCCGGATTGCGTGAAATCGATTTGGGGCATGGAGATGCGCTCATTGGAGCCCATGGCTGAGCGCATCATTTGCGCCTCGTCGGGATTATTGAAGCGAAGATAGTTCGAATTGCCAATGGTGATCATGGCACCCTGTGTCAGTTTCGCCTCCTCCACCTCTTCGAGGGGGGCGCCGTCGATAAGCAGCCGCGCCTCCGGCTCTGGCACCAAAGTCACCTCGTTGCCCTCGCTTCTGTATATGGTGCAGTGCAGCGGTCGGACTCCGCTGCCGTTAAGCGAGATGCTGCAGCTGGGCGCCGATCCAATTGTTGTGTCACCTGTCAATCAAGCAAATGTTTTTATTTTAATACAAATTACACAAATTCCATAACTGTAATTGTAGCTCGAGTTGTGAACGTAACTGCCAATGTAACTGTAAGCTCTAACTGTAAACTATAACTGTTATTAACGTCGTCACCCGTCAACCGTCAACCATCAACCGTCTCCCGTTGTCGCTCTCACTCACACGCACGCGACTTCGGACTGCGATTGACTCGCCTAGCTAGAGCAGAGCAACAACAGGCTGAGCCGAACCGAACCGAGCTGAGCTGACACGGGCGCTCTTATCTCAGCTCGCGCGGAGCAACAACGACACGGCGTCCTCGTCAAGGCACGTTACCGTGGTTCGGGCCAAAGATTACGCACACTGGTAAACAGTCAATTTGTTTGGCAACAAAAAACACCAAATGCAATGCAACTTTTAAACACTGTGTTTACACTGTGAATAAGGATCACATGTGGTGTAATATATGAATAATAAATTCCTAGTAGTCCATATACAAAATAATACCTACAGTTTAAGCGAGAAGTTTGAGACTAACAACATTTCCCATGTGACACATCATATATTTTTGTACTTTTCAACAACTTTTTTATAGGTTCTCATTTCCGCCCGGAAAATTATAAATACACTATTCAGTTTTTGAATGCTAACGGAAAGACACATGAGCTTTTTTATTATATAATATATGTACATTAATTCATTCACTGGCCTTGGAAAAACTTGCCATTGGGTTGGCTAACGCTTTGAGCCAATTCCTCGCTCTGTTTTCCAATTTGAAATTTTTTTATTTGGAGTATTTGTATTTAACCAAGTGCTTTTAACTAAGACTCCAGCTTTGTTAAGTTTCTTCAATTTTTCGGATACTAAGGAGAAGTGTCTGGCGTGTTAAGAAAACCATTAAATTTTGTTTTCCAAAGACTTTTTTTTGTTAAACTAGCTCAATTCGGGTCTTGATAATAGGCAACAATTTTTTAACTTTCTACAAGTCTACAAGCGATATGATTATGTAGCTTACACGCATATCTAAAAGGGCACTATCTTTATTGGTATTTTGCCAAACACTTAAGATCCTAAAAGCTTTTCAGTTCTTTAGGATTTCTTTGAGGCACACTGTGCGGATCTTATCGCAGCGAGCAATAAGAGAACCGAAAACTTGTCTTTTTTGTCGTTTTTATTTTGTGCGTCGCTTTCGTGCGTTTCGTTTGCGTATTGAATTGTTTTCTATGTACAGTTTTTTGAGTTTCTGTTTCTTGACTTCTGCTTATCGGCTTACAAATGACCTTGCTGGGCAAGGGGGCAGCTGGGCGCGAAGGGGTTTATGTACATGTATGTATGTATACTCACCTATGTGTATGTAGTGGATGGTGACAGCGGTGCTGAGTCGGCCGCCGCCCAGGCTAACCAAATGGGGATCTGAGGCAGCAACACGCAGCGACGGATCCTTTTTCGTCAATGACATCTGCAAGCGATCAAAGAGAAGGAAGAGAGCGGGCGATAAGTACGAATACGAGTGGATGAGCGAAAACAAGATGATGCGTCGCGTGCATTTCGCAAGGCGTGAAATTGTCAACTGAGAGACGCCTACAGGCGACACGGCATGACAAATACAAATATGTGCACACAAACACACACGCACAAAAACAAATACAAATACACAAACACAAACACGCATGCGCAGCGGGTGCAGCTGCTCTACATTGCTTTTGTTTTGTTTCCTTTTTAATGAACAGGACGCACACAGACGCATACATATGCACACTCTCCGACGCGTTTGGACGTTGCCTGCGCACATAAACGGTGTTGGGAGACGCGCGCGCCGGCAGGCACGTGTGTGCGGGCGCGCGCGCGCACGCTTTGGCAGCTGTACGTTGAGACGCTGCTGTTGCGCCAGCGGTGCTGCCAGATCGGCAGAGCTCATAGGAAATCAATTGGAAAGCTAATCAATCAACGACATTGGGCAAATAAATGAAGAATGCCGCGTTTGATAACACAAACACACATATCCACATGTCGGTGTGTGAGTGTGTGTGTGTTGCGGAGGCACGGAAAGTAAGCGAGCGACACACGCATTTAAGTTTTCACTTTTATTTTTGGGCGCGGAAATGGCAGCGGTGGGCCGTTTACGAAACGTTCCAAAAGCCAAATTGGGTCATAAACACCAAAAGTGGCCGAGAGCATACTGGAGGAGGAGGGAGCGAGAGAGAATGAGTGACAGAGAAAGAGGAGGCAACAACAGCAAAGCAATGGGAATGCGATTATGCTACATCGTCATCGTCATCCTCATCATCATTACATATGCGTACGTGTATGTGTGTATGTGTGTGGTATGTGGGCCAGCCGTATGGATAACCAAGAAATGGGAGCACCACGCTGCGCACCACTTTATGCTGATAAAGTTTTCATTGGACACGCATCATTTTCAGTTGCCACAATGTGCTGTCATTGTTGTTGTCGCCGATTTCCCCGCCACGCCTGCCTGCTCCACACATTATCATTATCAGCAGGCGCTGTTTGTTGCTGTTGTTGTGCGTGTTATAATTACATTTACAAGTGCGTATCTGCGAGAGTGTGTGTGTGTGTGCGACACACCGGCGCGACATCGGTCAGTCTCCATTTATGTACATAATCACAGATGTATGTACAAATGTGTGTACAGTATGTGCATTCATTTCGTTAAGCTCTGCACAATATGATTATGTAATAACCTTTTAGTGGAACGCATGTGGACCGCATTGTGTGGGTTGCCACCTGGTTTCGTTATGCGTACAAACGCATGTGGATTGCATGCGGTAGATACGATCTAAAGTGCTCGCTGAATTGCCCTATGCACATCAGATACGATCTTAACTGCATGGTAACATTTTTTTCTCCCCCCCAAGCCCATTGTCCAGTCAGCCAACCAAAGCTTGCGTTCCATAATTCAAGTCGCGTGATTCTTCCATTTTCCACTTTCCATTTGTGTCTAGACTGCCGCCAGGCTTGATAACTGGACAACTGCATCATTCATATGTATATCCCATATCCCCCATATGTTTTGCCCATTACAGCAAGCATTACAAAATAAAGTTTGATCGCCCGCTTTGCAGTTGCCTTCGTTTTTATACCCTTCAAGACGGTATTATAATTTTGTCCTCAAATGTGTATAGCATAAGAGACATATCAAGCATATGTATTCATCTTTAATGTCAACAGCCAAGTCGACCTAGTTTTAAAGGTTTTGTTACCAAACTTAGCTGGGGTTTGAGATCCGCCGGATCGGACAACTATATCATATGGCTGCCATAGGAACGTTCGGTCGTAAAATGAGTTTTTGCATTGAAAAACTTCGATGTTATTTATTATAATTTGACAATTACGTCCTGAACATCGAATTACTATATGATATATAAATATGGGGGAAAAAAATGCACACATAAGCTTTATGTCGACAAGGGTATTTAATCGTCGGTGTGCCGTTCTTTCACGTTTTGTTTCTCTTTTTAAACACTGCCGAGCATCGCACGTCATCTTTGGCGTCGTCATCGTCATCAGCCAGCGGGCGGGACGGGGCGGGGCAGCAGCAGTGAGGCAGACATTAAAAGTGCCAAGATGTGTAATAAATAATCAAAGAAATCAACAGCAACAAAAGACCAAGCACAACGCGCAGCCAAATGAGTCAGAGAACTGCAATTACAGCAACAGCAACAACAACAACAACAACAAGAGCACATGTGTGCAGATAGTTTCCAGCAATTGCTGTGCCTTTTTATGGGCCTCTTTTCACTCTGTTTACAAAGTAAAAGTGAGTATATGAGGTTTGCAGGCCGAGGGGCTGGGCAAAATGTAGAAACCCATTTCTGACCACCTGTCAAGATGCCAGCCACGCCCACCCTTCCACAGTTTGAGAGTAACTGCTTTGGGATAACAGTCTCAGAGTCGGGAAGCTCATAAATGAAAAGAAACCTGGCGTCAGCTGTATTTACAGAGTATTGTGCTGTAAGGTGCACCCGACTGCAATGTTTTTTTTTTTTGTTTTTAATGGGGCATCAAAATATAGCTTATTTGAGATAAGATAAAAACAACGAAAATATTGAGATGCCCAACAAAGGCAACATCCACCTATTAGGCAATGCTTATGAGGTTTAAGATCAGGCTGTATACATATACATTCATATACTATATCACAGAAGAGATCGGGCGATTAACAAAGAAAGTAGGATGTGCGATTCAGATTTGGACACGTAAAAAATAGCTGTACATTCTTTTTTTTCTCATATTTATACATATATTATATGTTAAGTAAATTATAAAGAATTAATTACGCCAAGTTGTTGAAAGAGCTGGCTGTTTACCTGGTAATTGAGTCACAATCGAAACAGTTGGCGGGAGGGTGGGGGGAGGGATGGGAGCATAATGAGCTCTCGAAATTTCTTGGCATCAGCTTTGATAAAGAAAAACAAATAAAAACCACTAAACCACACTCATCAAAGTGTCGGACGAGATGAGAATCCGCGAAGCCAAACAAAACAATGGGACAAAACCGTCAACAGAAAAAGCGTCAACGCAATTAACGTTTCATTTATGCCATTGCCAGAGCTTATGCAGAGCTAGCCCCCCTCCCACCACCGCACACCCCTTTCAACCCATCAATAGAGAGTTCCAATAAACCGTTGGCCACCCATTTCCAACACATCCCGCAGAGCTGATAAATTGTTTGCTTTCGCTGCAGCCGCAGTTTCCTCTCTTTCCCCCTCACTCACTCATTCGCCCAATGGCAGGTCGTAAACATTACAGGAAAAATGAATACCCAAACCCATACATTGCCATTTTTAGTTGTCTTTATTTATAGAGCGCAAACACAGCTGTGTATCCAACTTGAAAGTAAAAACACCGTTTCAATAATATGATAGTGCGGGCGACAGAGAGAGAGAGAGAGAGAGCGGAAGAGAGAGTAAGAGAGGGGGCCTGGAATGAGCAGGCGACCGGGAAGGCAAACACTAGCCACACACACACACACCCACATGAAGATATATAAACACAAATGGGACGAGTCTGTGCATTAGCGCACCAACTGTCAATACTCTTATTTTCAATTGGCAAATGCTGTTTTTGGCTGTCAAATCAATTGACTTTGTTTTTGGTTTTTATTTCAAACCACGCAGCAACTCACTTGGCTGGGATTCTGTACGGGAGCGGGGCGGGGCGGGCTTCAAACGTTCGCTAATTGAATTTGCCTGTTAAGACGAAATATATTTGCCTTGACTTAACCCAACAATGTGGGCAGGAAGCAGCAGCTATGTATGTGGAACGCATTGCCATATTATACCAAAGAAGCGGTTTTCTATTTTGAGTGGTCAATAAATTCGGGCATGGGTTGCAAAAAAGTATGTCAAAGATTTGGAGTGGATCGGCTTGGCGTGGGTTTCTCAAGTGGACCTTACACTAATTCTGAGTTCATTTTGTATAACTTCAGTTCCAATTAAAGCAAAAGCTGTTTGCCAAATTCCACTGTCTCTGCCTCTTCTCCACTTTCATATTTACTTCAAAGCCTCCACTTCCAGATAAGAATTATGGTATTGATTTGCATTGTGCATTTCATTGGAAGCTGCCTGGAAATTGCAGCAGCTTCTGGGCTAGAGAGTTGGCCACATCTGTCCGTTGTTTCATTCATTTCGCACTCACTAGGAATCGCATGTGTAGGAGTAAGGGAGAGAGTGTGAGCTTTAGAGCCAATCTGGGGCTTGCCTTGGGCTGCCAGCCAAAATGTGGATGGCATTTTGGGCCAGACATTCAAACTAGTTTTTGTACACATCGGCCACACAAATACTATGTGACACATGGCGGACACAATTACGAAAAGTACACGACGTGTACAATGTTTTTATAATTATGTATGTATGTTAATAAAAATAAACATTTACCTACACAGACTGCGCAATTTAAATTAAAAGCATGCAGAGCGTAGCCAAAAAAATGTTTAAAAAAATATTTTTTTTTTTGTTTTGTATGCTTTTATTTTATTTGAGGCCGCAGGGGTCGACGACAAATCTTAATAAAATCGCGCGCGATTTTATTCGCGTGCGCTTTTATTTTTTCTTCTTTATGGACTGTGAAGGTCACTCAGGCAGCAGCGCAGCAGTGGCGCCGACATCGATGCTGACGCCTGCACACGGAGGGTGTTTAATTTATATTGCAATTCCCCCTATTTTGTACGTGCATGCAATAATCAACAAGGAGCAAGTTCAAAATTATATACATACATACATACACACGCACATAACATGGGTTCCGTTCGAGCTACATATTACATAAAAATGCAATCGAAATTTGTGTGAGTGTGTGTGGGCAACGTGTTAAATTTAACGAGCCTCTGCATTTATTATGGCAGTTGTCAAAGGGTTTGTGTGACATGCACACAAACACACAGAAATATGTATACATACATATGTGTGGATATTAACGCATTAACTCCAACCACACACATTGCCACCTAACGGTAAACTGTGGGGGCGCCACTTGAAACTGTCAAAAATGATGCTGTTTAAATGCCTGCCTGGCAACGTACATATGTGTGTGTGAGTGTTTGAGTGTGTGTGCATGGTTGTTTGTTAAGTGGCTTGTTAATTATGCTTATAGCTCAAATAATTACCAAATATGCTGAGCAGCAACAATCAGAACGTTGCCACTCAAGACCCTCTCGAGATGACGAAAATCTAATTAACACACAGCCACACACACTCACATATTCTTAACGATTCTCGAAATGACGGCAGTTCGTCGCTCAAATTGAGTTCAATTGAAGTAACTGTTTACCATTTGACAGCAATAACAATAGGGCATCATTTACGCATATGCCCACTCCACTTCCAGTCCCCTACTCTCACTCTCTCGCACTGGACTTGCGCGTGTATTGGAAATGCAACAAAACATTTAAAGTGCAAAATACGAAATGCAAACGTTAAGCGCTGGCTGCTGATGTCATCAACGGAAAACAACAAGAAAGACAACAACAATTACAAATAACAACAACAACAACAACTACTACTACAAAGGCACTTGGATTTTAACAATCGTCATATACGAACGGCACTTTGCCAGCGTGGGGCAGAACTTGATTTAACTGGATGACTTCATTAATGAACTGGCAACAAAACAAGCGCGCATAAATATGCAAATAACTGAACAAATGTGTATGTTTGTACTTACACATATTCATACATAAATGCATACACATGTAATCACAATGGAAACTACAAAACGCTTGCGTGCGTGCGTGCGCGTTGGCAGGCAACGCTATAAAAAAAAAAGAGCAACAAGAACAATGCGCGCGCGCACGCCGCATTGTGCGCACTTGTCTCCCGTCTAGTTAAATTCGCGCAAGCTGGCAGCATTGTTTCGCTTTTTGCAAGCGTAGGTGCGCAGAAGGAGACAATTCAATTGCGAATGTTAAGTGAAGTCTATTGATTCAATTGGCTTCGACTGCAGCTGCGACTGCGTTTTTAATTAAACGCAAGACAAACGAAGGCTGCGTCTGCCGTTTCAACAAAAACAACAACAGCAGCAACAACAACAACTCTGAACAACCCCCACGGCGTATGCGTGAGGTTCTTGAACTCATTCGTTCGACAACAATTTGGCCTTTCCATAAATAAGGGCCGATGTTATTGTTGCTTGCTGTTATTTTGCACACGATGACAGCGACCGGAAAACGGATGTGCCCTATTTGGCCGTTAGTCGTATACATAAATTTATTAATACATACATATGCATATGTTAATACTTGAATATTTTGTTGCGTCTATTGTCATTGTGAATATGCGCTTACGGCATGGTAAGAAGTTTTTTGTCGCTTCTTCATTTCAAAATGGGAACAGACAGGAAAAAGGTGTTGCCACTTTTGAAGTGTTATTGGAACAAGTTCATTTGAACGGCTGATTAAAATTAACAGCCAAAGAACAGTTTCTTTTTTTTTTGTAAAAAAAATATTCTGTTTATTTAGTTGTCGAACCAAATATGACATCGATACTTTAAGCTTTAGTATATGCGAAACTACATTAGTCAGTTTTTTAAAGAAGACACTAAAAAAAACCTCGTGTTTCATATATTAAGTAATTTGACTAAACTAAAATTAAAATGGAAAAGAGTAGATGAGAAGTGAATTAAATAACTGCTTCAATTCACGACTCACAATATGAACCACTGAACTTATTCATGATGAACTAGAATTCCCATCTTTAACATATGTATGTGTGTGTGTGTACGCATGTACATACATACATATATACATATGTCATGCATCACGCACTCACACGTCGCGACGCACCATTAAAGATCAATGTGACGGTGGGTGACAAAGTGCGTCCGGTTTCGAGCGTTTTCTCGGATGCAAATGTCCAAGGCCTTCGGCTGGTGCTTTTGCTGAATAGTTGGTGCCAATGAACGCACTGAAACCGTTATGGCCGCCTTCAACACAGCATATTGGCAATGTGTTGTTGTTGTTATTGCTATTTCTGTTGTTGTTGTTGTTGTTTGTTGGTGGCTGCTGTCGAAAAGTTTTCCCCCTCAATGGAAAAACTATGCAGCCGGCAGGCAGAAATGCGCACAGCTGCAACAACAACAACAGCAGCAGCAGCACAAAACGTGCAGCGCATAAAAAGAAGTGTGAAATGGAAAAACACATAAAAGTAAAATAAAACTCATACAGACAACAGCCACACACACACGCGCGCACACACACATGAAACGAGAACATTACAGGAATTTCATTTGAGTTTGGCTTGCAACGCCGTGTGACCTGCCAATTGGCAGCTTCGTTTTTCAAAAGCGCCGCTTTCTAACTGCACTTTAAGCAGCCACAGTTCAAAAGCTCGGCTCGTATTTACATATGAATATACATACATAGGCATATAATATATGTATGTACATACATATGTGCAATATCAATGTAAGCAAATTCCGCAAAAGCTCTTGACAGTCATCCCATTGTTATTATACTCTACTGTCAAAACGAAAAGAGAGTATATGTTGGTATATTTCAAATTAGAAATTTCTGGAAGTTTCTTTTCTTTCCGTCTATTCGCATAATATCTACATACATATATGTATATCTCCCAATTGAAGATCAATATATTCTATAGCTTGAAAGTCACTGCCTTGGAGTTACAGTTTGAAAGGAACTAGCAGCTGACAGAGTATTGCACAGTCGTATAACGTAATGACGACTGTGCAACATCTTTACTTGTTTCACTGTAATTTGATGTGCCACAATCTCTTTGTGCAGTCTCGCGGTTCTCGACAGAGGATTCGTATTCGCAGAATGAGTTAACAATAAAAGTGCTGGCGTTGACGTCTGTCGAGCCAATTCTGAGGCATGTCAGTTTGCATTAACGACCAGCATGCAACATGAGCACTTGATGCACATCCATGCATCCAATTTTGAATGGCAGCAAAGGGACGCAGAAAAAGTACTCGATTTGCAGTTAAATTGCGTATTCAACGTGGGCAAAAGAGAGAAAAAAAAGAAGCAAAACAAGCCAGAAAAATTGCTTCACTCGAAGATACCCAGTGCAGAGCCACAAACTACGTATCGGCTTTCTATGTGCTTCTCATAAAGTCAAGATTTGTTCACTTTGGGAGCGGGTGGGAGAAAATAGATTAAAGAAAAGGGGACACGAGAAAGGTAAAGAGAGTTAGATTTTAGTATATTATTAATAATAACAGATTTCTAGAAGATAACTTCATAGGATTATTTAAAATTTCTCCATACAACAGTATTTGAAAACAGAACAAAAAGGAAAACAACACAAAATTCTCAAAAAAAGATTTTCTGCGAAAACGGTGTTCAAGAAATTGACTTGTTTTTCACAGGTTTTATAATTGAAACTGATAGCGCAGACTATAAGAATAAATTCCTAGAAAAAAGTTGTTCATCAAAATTGAAGAACTTTACTCATACATACATACATATGTATGAATGTATGCATGAAACAAAAGAGTTCACATAGGATTTGCCTAACTTGCAATATTAATAACAATAATTTGCTGATTAATTACTTGTGTAATTACACATGATTAATTAATTTTAAAAAAGGTAGGTGAACCTAGAATAAACAACAAATATGTGTGTGTGTGTGTGTTGGCAAAGCTTAGTCAAACAACAAAGTTGCCAGTGTTGTAGAATCATCCAATTAGCATTAAGTGTCTTTTTGTACTTAAAGTCTTAGGCCCTGCCAATTGAAATACTATGACTGAACGTACATACATACATACACATGTGTATATCCATATACATACATACATACATAAATAATTGGCAAGGGCAGCCAAAATCTGTGTCAGCGTGCACATAATGCATAACAAAGCGGTAAACTTTTAGCGCTCACTGTTTACATGTGTGTTAGGTCCAGAGATGGGCGCAGACGTAAGTTACGAGGCACGAGCACGAAAACCAAAAAACATACATTTTAAATATTTTAAGAGATGCGGCGATAGTTTAAGAATGGGCTGAGTTTAGCTGCGATATTCCGATATTACCTCAGTTGTTGAGTTAGCTCTTTTTTTGGGTTACATTGCGTTTTTTGGTATATTTTTCGTGCTGTGGTCAGAGTCTGTTTCACGCGCCCATCTCTAGTTGGGTCCCGCTTGTTCCTTGGCTCTTCGGTTTGCTGTGACAACAAACTGCATTTGCCTGCCTGTCACACACATGTTTTTGGCAATAGTTCGACTACGACGTGCACCGTTGATGTTTATACGAGCTGGCTAATGGCAAGCGGATGACGATGACGATGACGATTATTATGATTATGATGTTGCTGATGATGATCAGGCTGTGGGACAGTGTTGAGTTGTGGCGCTAAACTAAAAATGTTGTTGTGCAGCACATAAATATTTAGTTTGCAAGTGTCGCTGTCTGCATAATGATGACAGCCACAGTTTGAACTAATTTCTCTTCTTATGCTACCTCACGTAACTTTTGCGCAATCAAATCATTTTATACAAAAGAAAAAAATGCTAATTAAATACATTTATACATAATATGTATTTAGCTATGTGATCCACACAAACACGAGCGGCAAACACAGACCTCAGTTCAAAAATGGGCAATAGCAAAAAATGGGAGAGTTGTTATCTTTGGTATATCCGATCTCTAAATACCCTTGCAGATTATTGATATATTTTTTATATCATCAACTAATTCTTCTTCTCAGTTAAGCAATATGAAATAGTTGATCAAATTTTAGTCAAATGTTAGGGACACAGTGATGGGCTTTAAGAGCAATAGAACTTTTCAGAAATATATAGGGAGATATTCGATAAAGTCAGTTACTATTTGTACAGAAATAGAAAGAATCCACCAATGTGTTACACAATTCACAACAAATGCATAATACCCTCCGCAAGGGTATTAAAACCAAGCATAACGTTTCAAATACAAGAGCGCAGGAGTCGCCAGAGACGCTATAATTAATGCTCTGCCCAACCCACTAGCAAAAAGTGAGGCAAACAAAAAAAAGAAGCATTTTATATGAATCAAGATTTTAGATATGCCACAAAATAAAAGGGTATACAACTTGGCATAGTTAAAAGGCAACAAAATAGCTGTGCATCTGGCAAAGGGTATGCCAAAAGTCAAATGCCCGCCTGAAACGTATTTTGTGCCCCTTTCTGAATTTCTCAACGTTTTAAGCCAACACGTTCGAGTCAGTTTTTACACTGCTCCGAAGAGATACAAAAAAAAAGAGGTGAAAAAAGCCACAAAATGTCAAACAAAAGAACAAGTTCTCAAGCAAATAATAAGAAATGTATCTGTTATTATTATTTCTTTTTTTCGTCATTATTGTTGTTGTGTTTAGCTGGTTATTCAATTTGTTGTTGTTTTTTTTTAATGGCATTGCCTGCCCGCCAATTTATTAAAATTTGCATAATTTAATGGGTGTATTTTTGCGTTGTTGCTGTCTCATTCGCATGGAATGTGAAACCCAAGTGGATTGGTCTGAGCTTTATACTCAAGATTCGAGTTGAAATTGAATATAAACTATAAAACTGTAATAAAAGCTCGCTGTGCATGTTCACCTCACCCTACTGGGCCCAGAGGATACCAGCTTTGCGGTACTTTCTTGCGCTGCGAAAGTCACAACAAAATCAGATACCCAACCCAAAACAAACTTGCGAGGCGTCGTCGCTGCGGCTGCTGCTGCGGCCTCTGCCGGCGTCTGCAATAACTCCTGCAGCGAGACGCTCTCACTTGAGAATTGTGTGCCGCTGCCGCTGCCGCCGCCGCCACCGTCGTCGTCTGGCAGTTTGTCTGCTTTTTATGGAAACCGGCTAAATTCCATTTGATTGGGATGCCTTTGCCTTTTCTTTTTTCTTGCTGCATTTCACAATTGAGTTTCTGCTGACGTCGCAGCACACAGCTGTCAAGGGCGTTGGGCTTTTAGACTGACGCCGCGGCCTGCAGGCAGCGACGCAGCTTTCGATACCGTTATATTTATTGTAGTGGGCGCAAATCTCATTGGCTGGTCTTACAAAGCGGAGCTTGGATTATGTATATATGTATACGTGTATGTATGTATAAATGTGTGCATTGTAAGTGCATTTGCGTGCATATGTATGTACATACCTTTAATGCTGTTCGCTTATTTCTGTTTGCCGCCCCAACTGTTGCTACAGTTTACTAACTGTAGTGGTTGTTGTGTTTGCCAGCGTTGGCGTCGTAGTTTGGCTCTTGTGGTGGTGGTGGTGGTTGGTGTTGTCGTTGTTGTTGTTGTACAGCGCGGCAAGAAGGAATGCATTGAATATAATTTAGTTTTTTATTTAAATTCTCGTATTAACTTTGTACATAGTGTGTATGAAATTTGCATCTAAAAGCCGCGCGCAACGGCAAGCAAAAGCAAGAGCAAAGTCAAATGCAAACAATTCCAAACACTGTGCGTGTTGGTAAACGGGTTTACTTTACTCTGGAAACCGCAATAACAACAATACCGAATTAAATTTATCAATTGCAACGCTTGTGTATCGCATTTACAGACACTTAATTCAACACTTTTCGACTCGTTTTAATCAAAACAAGGCTTCAATGCACAACAAAAACAAATTGTAAAAAAATAATAAATTGTAAACGCACGCAGACGCCGTCGCGCCAGTCCGCTCAATGAGTTTTATGCGACTGAATCCAAAAAGCGACTGTTAAGTTAGCAGGCTCTCTGTGAGCGCAACAGTTGGTTAACAGTTTTAAAACAAGAGAATGCAAACCGATTACATGTAATTATACAGCGCTTTTAGCATAATTCTCAGGTTTATTTCTTTTAATATAATTTTTCATTTATTTGTTTTAGGCAATAGCAAGTCTAAATTGAACGGAGCTTTGTTAACAAACACAACTCGTGCAACGTAAAACTAACAGTACGTATGCGCAAATTCGAGTCACAAGCGCAAAAAGCAGCTATGTGAACGCATAAATGAGCACGCGAGGATTTTCTCATGTAAATTAACAGCGCCGTTAGCGCCGACTTATATTTATTTCTATTTAATAATAAAAAAAAAACAGGTATAATTAAACTGCTGCTACTACGCCTCCTGCTCGCCGCCGTTAGCTAACTTTTTCGCCCTCTTTGCCAGCTTCTTTATGTGTTCGCTTTTGTCCAGATTGTTCTGGAAGAAGGTCGTCTCCTTCCGCGCCTGCGACACCTCCGTCTGCAGACGCTGCTTATGCACCGCCTGCTCGTAATTCATGCGTTCCGTCAGGTGGACCCACTTGAAGCGCGGCAAATATTTCATGCTCCACAGCGAGTCGAAGAATTGTGACTTTTTGCGCGTCGAGATTTGCTTGTTATTGAGCAGCGGCACGATCTGTTTGGCCACACGCTTCGACTCGAACTCCACCCAGCCTTCGGTAAAATGAATATTGTAGCGTTTGCGCTTATTCTTCTTGGCCTTTTTATCGCCACCTAAAAAAAGAAAACATATGTAATTGGCATAAGCGAGCGCTTGATTGGCGCAAATTACTACTCACCAGGCTTCTTTTCCGGCTGCAAGTAGACACGTCCGATTTTGCCAAATTCACCGAGAATTTCACGCAGACGAGTAACATTCATGTGCTTTGGTATGTTCGATACATAAATAATGCCCTTCTTTCGTTTCTTTGGCTGGACGATTGCTTTAGCGCCGGCTTTGAAGTGTGCCAAATCCATTTCATCGTCGTCGTCATCATTATCATCTGCGCAGGGAACGGCGACTGCCTCAATGTTTTTATCTGTGTTGTCATTTAGCTCCCTTGATTCCGCCGACATTTCCTCATCACTTTCCACGTCAACGGGCAGCGTTGCGGATTTTGTTTTCACTTTTTTCTTCATTTGTTTTTAGTGCAAAACGTGCGCTCCATGTGTGACCGTATACTTTTAATATAAAAATAACGAAGCTGCTGTGTGCATATCATTTGCTCCACACCGAACGTGCTCATTTACTGTTAAATAACATTTAGCTTAACAATATTCGACTAACTACTCGCACTTGCTGACCTTATCGTCTTACGTCAAACTTTAAAATTTCGATAACTACTTTTCGATAACGCAGGGCTGAAGTATTTCCCGCATAAAAAAAGTGCAGTTGATAAAAAGAAAACAATTGAATTCTGTCGGTTTTAATGTTGAAATTCAGTTGATAACAATCCTCTCAAAATGCCAGTAAGTAGTTTGGCCTGTCGCATTTTCACATAACATGAAAAAATGATCGATGAGTAATACTGGGTACTATGAGACATACATATGCAGCGCCTTTGAACAAATATTTGAACTTGAAAAGTTTAATTCTCGCTTTTGCTTACTATTTTCTAGGCCTATCATTCGGAAATAGAAGAGTTCCAACGGCAGGTGGGCAACATGGCCATTTTGCCGTTGCGCACCAAAGTACGAGGGCCAGCGCCCAGTGTTAATGCTGATAACGATATTATTGATGAGTCACTATATTATTTCAAAGCAAACGTTTTCTTTCGTACGTATGAAGTCAAGGTAGGGCTGCACAAATGTAGTTTAAAAGTAACATATTTTTGTTTTATATTAAATAATTCATTGTTATATTGCAGTCGGAAGTGGATCGTGTGCTTATCTATATAACACTCTACATTACCGAATGTCTAAAAAAACTGGCTCGCTGCACGAGCAAGGAGCAAGGGCAGCAGGAGCTCTATTCCATGGCCATAGCGAAGTTTGATATACCTGGCGATGCGGGCTTCCCACTCAATTCGGTCTATACCAAGCCAGATAATGCCGATCTAATGCGTGAATATTTGCTGCAGTTGCGCCAGGAAACCGGCTATCGAGTGCTCGAGAAGGTCTTCGATACGACGGATGATAAGCCAAACAAATGGTGGATATGTTTTGCCAGAAAGAAGTTTATGGAGAAAAGCCTTTCTGGTCCCGGCCAGTAGAACATTCCTAAAATCGACTGTTAAATCAATTTTAAGACTGTTAAAACGTTATTGCAGCCCTGCGGCAGTGCTGCTAAATGCCCAAAGTATTCACATGTATGGCGCCAAGTTTAAATCAAACTTATAAAAGACAATGTATAATCATTTATTAAAATATATTTTTGTTTTTATCTAGTATCGTTTCTTTGAAAGCTAATTAACAGTTGACGATTAAATCAATCGGGCCACATATAAATAGGCACGGCAGGCACAACTTAAAATTAATAACAAAAATTAGCACAAACAGAAAAAAAAAATACTATATAGATATAAGACTTAAATTACAAGGACAATGAAACGTTTTAAGGTATTCACACGTTTACAGCATATTTACAAAATACTTGGCAAGCACTTGGGCCCATTAAGTCCTACTATCACTAGTTAAACTCTCTAATAATCTCTACAATGCTCTGATATGTGCCCGTCACAATGCCCAGCAGGCCGATTGTGAGAATGGCGATATTCTTGAAATAGATCCAGGTGCCAAGGCCCTTGGGCACCTGGGTGCGTGTCACAAAATCAATGATCACAGGTATTACAAATGCCAGCGATGTTGAGCATAATGCACCGATTAGTGAGATAAATAGATTCAATTGGGGCACCACCAGGGCGACGCAAACTGCAAGAGACAGGACAGAGCAATTTATGATTTAATTTTGGATATTTAGTCTGAAATGATGTTCCAACTTACAAGTCATCATGATCATGACGAAACGCAGGGCCACCTGCATGGTAATCGGATACTTTTGGGCACAGCCATTGGCACGCTTAACGGGCGGCCACAGTATTTTCATCATCACAAAAAACTGAATGGGATAGCCAAAGAAGACGCCCAAAGCGGCGACCATCTTAACGACCTGCGACATGCTGCACGAAGAAATCAGAAATACGAATATGGTTTAATGCTTTACGATTTGATTGATTGATTTATTCTTCCGCCTGTACTCACACATCCTCCACATTCAGATTGAGCGTAATGCTGCCGGCAACATACTCGCCCCAGCGCACATAGCTAACGAATCCCGTAAAGATGAACAGAGCCGTGATGAACACCATCGTTACGTTGAGCACACCGAAACGGCTGCTAAAATTGTCGGGTTCGCGCATGGAATTGCGCAGCGGCAGGATCAGGGCAATGCCCTCGTATGAGAAGAGTGCGGTGCCAAAGAACAGCGCCAGCTGACTGCCGCCCGTGAAATAGTGCCGTTCCGCAAGTGATGGCATCGGACCGTCCGAGAAGGCAATCGCCAGTGTGGCAATCAGGCCAAATAACAGCGCAAAGTTGGCCAGCAGCGATACCGGCGATATATACTTTAGGTTCGTCATCAGGGAAGGTATCATTGCCGGCAGCAGAGTAATCAGCATTACCATACTCATGCTAATGTCTATGCCATTCTGTTGCAGCACCTGAAACAAGAAAAAATATATTTTTTAAATAATATTAGTGTTGGCAAATGCTGAATGTTTAACAGCTTAAATGTGCGCGCATGACACTTGTTCATTTTATAGTGTTGCAAATGAGCGCAAAAATTTGAATTATCACAAAAAAATATATAGTAACAATATTCATTTAGTTCTTTTGGAAAAAGCTATGTAAATGTATATAACTATTATTAACTACTTGGCGTTTATATAATTTATATCAGCCATAATTACGAGCTATTAGCAAACTAATTGCAGAAATTGTTTTACACTTTTCTATAGGAAATCATAACCTCAAAATATAAGAACTTTACGGAATTGCTGTGTTTAAGTATGCATAAAAAATGTTTTCAGCTAGTCTTAAGCTTAACCACTGTTGTCTAACTGTTTTGGAATTTTTTTAAGAAATCGGACCTATTATTTTTAAAATTTTTAATGTCCTGGGCCTATATCTAAAATTATTTGATATTTTACCAAATATTTTTTCTTTTGTTTATTTAAATCTTGTAGAAACTTGATCACATTTAAACAGTCTCTCAAAATGGACAACATTAAATAGAAAAATTAAGTTTTTAGAAAATGTTGACGCATTGCTGTACGGCTTGAGAAACGACTTGGAACAGGTTATAGGTCGATAAGAGTTAAGTTGATAGTTTGTGGCTATACCCTGTAATTGAACTGAGCACTGTTGCCACAGGAAGGGTATATGTACAAAAATGATTTCAAAATGTTTTCAAATAAAAATAAGTGATATATCGAACTAACCAAACTTGCATAACTCTAAAAAAGAAACTCGGTTCTTTTTTTGCGCTCACCTGGTAAAGATTTTCCGTGATGAACACAAAGTAGATGGCACAGAAACCGAATTGCGTTACACAGAGAAACATCTCGACGATGAGCTTCATGGCGCGCGACATGCAGCGCAAAGGTCGTGGCCCGTACTCGAAGCACTTCTCTACCGTCTCCGGGTAATCGTAAAAGGTGGCGCCCGGCGTCTTCGAGACGGCCAGCAGGGAGCCGCGTATGAGCAGTCGTTCGCAGTGGACGCACATGATCGCAATTATGGGCAGCATCAATGTGGAGCCAACCAGGCCGCCATTCTTGAAGCAATCGCCCATGGCAAAGAGCCCCGCGCCGACGCTGCCCTTGAACAGATGTGTGGCTGCCTCCAGATTGCTAGTCGCATGACGCCGCTTCACTGTGCCCTCCACATCCTTGTCCGCATGCTTTGCAGTTTGCTCCGACTGCGGCTGCTGTGCTTCCGGCTTCGTTATTTCCAATGTTCTGCCCATGGCGCCAGCTTCGATGGCCTTTTCGTGGTTGCTCTCTTGTTTCTGCAAGTGTTGTGTGTAGACGGGCGTAGAGTGTGTTTTAGTCGGCGTTTAGTGGATTAATCTATTTACAATTTTTATTATTTTATTACTAATACAATATATGTACATATGTATTTTAGTGCCAAACGCCGTGAACTCTGTTCGCTCTGCCTCGCACACAAATGCACAAGCGAGTTACAGTTAAGCGACGAAAGCGAAAAAGCGAGAAAGTAAAACAATGCGAAAGCAAAAGCAGAACCAAAAGCAAAGTTAACGGTGCCTTAGATTAGGGGATAAGCGTTCGAGTGCGATAGGGAGCGGGGGAACGGGGCGCTTTAGTGGGCAAGGCGTAGGAAATTGATCTAGAACAGAACACGATTCGCTAACGGCATGCATTGCTATTAACCCTAGAAAGCCGGCTGGTTTCTGCGCATCAACAAGCTCATTTGATCGCATTCTCCTTGCGATGGACATGTGTCGTGTTTTTCATGTATGTATTTATCTTATTGTTGATTTATAGTTGCTTTTTTAGACAGCTTGCAAGTATGCTCTCTTTTTATAAACCATTTGATTCCTATGCTGAAATCAATGGGTTTATAATAAAAACTGAACCAGTTCGAAACGGAAAACCTTGAAAACCTTGAAACAAACCAGTTCACCACAAGAAGATCGATCCGAAAGCCGAACTGAATCCTATTTTTTAAGAGAAATTCCTTTGGCTTATACCCAGCTCCAAAGCATTAAAACCTTTGGCATTACATTTGGCTAACCATATTCGGGAAGTCCCAATTTTGGGTGGGGTTCTAATTTAGCCCGCATCTTGTCTATGAAAATATGTAAAGCTAGCATTGTTTTCAGTGCAACGGGCAGTTATAGGTTAGAAAATAGAATGGTTTTTATTTAAAGTCTAGCTAGTACTAAAAACCTAGAACCTACACGAACCGCACTTTAAGGCTGGGAGCTAGTTCAAACCGTGAACCATATTAAACGAGCTTGAGCTTTGCAGCCCTGATTCTGATACGAATTATAGAATTTGTAATTGTTTCTGATGTCGTGCTACGAACGTGTCACGACACGGCACGTGACAAACGTTTAACTAATTGTTTTTAATAACAAATGCGCGCAATTGATCACTTTTCGCTTGTGGTTTAAAAATATCTTAAGTCGAAATTAAAGCCCGGAACTGGGATTTAAAATTGTTTTTTTTTTTACAGAAGTCGCACCAGTTAAAACCATAAAAAAATCATTACAAAAATATAATTAAACCAAAAATAAACACTCGTTTTGCACAATTTGAATTAATGAGCCAACTGACGTTTTAGTTAATATTATTGTTTTGATTTCCGCATTCGGATTCGCGGCGAGTCAAGTAATTAAAGCTGTGAGAATTTCACAATTACACAATGATAAATACACCTGTATTTCACACACATTTCCGCCACAGGTGAATCGATTTGTGAATAATATAAGGAGTAGACAGTTTAAGATATTGAAAGGCGAGAAATTCAATTGAATTTGAATACGAATTTAAACAAATATTTAAAGCGTGTTGAACGTGAGTTTTGATCAATTTTGAATATTGTTTTGTTTAATTGGTTTCAATAAATCTTGACACTTGATATTTTCTGCGACTGTCTCACGTAACAATTGTTTATAAATAAATACAACACAGTTTGGACAGTTTTTAAAAAATTTGGAGGCGTTAATTGTTTAAAAAGTTCAGCGAGTATTTTATGTACATAATGTACCTACATATATTTATAGCATATACATATGTATGTGCACTTAATTAATGACGATATCGGCAGCGAGCATAAATCAAGTAAATCACATCTATGGCCAAAGCACCGTTATGTACTCTAGCATTAAGTGTAGTATGTGTAGTTGGTTAGATAGTCGATATCTGTGTGCGTGGGCTGTATTAACTAGCCCAGCTACATGCAATAAAGACACAGATAAGCGCTTAAAGCACAAATCATAATTGGAAAACATATTATTACACATTATTAATAACAATAATAAAAACAATATGGCAATCAATGCACACCTTTTCTTGCAAAAAAAAAAGAAAATGCAACGTTTTTTTTTGTCACTTTTTATATGTGAATTGTTTTTATTTTTTTTTTGTATTATGTTTTCAGAAAATGATTCGGAACGTTGGCGCGTGCGCTGTGTGTTTTGTTGTTTTATCTCTTTTCAGGAGCGTGTTGACGCGTCAAGAACTCAAACCAGACTCAATTCAAAATATTCGAAATGGCCAAGAGCAGCGTGTGAAATACACGAGCAAGGCGAGCTGCGACTGCGGCAGTTGCTCTGCCTATGTGTGTGTGTGTGTGTTAGTGTGTGCCTGCGCGCGCGTATGTGTGCGCGCTCATAAGCAATAATGGTCAACGGCTTTTTGCATTCATACCTTGCATTTAACGGCGTTCGTCTCTATCTCCCTCTATCACTCTCTCGCTCACTCACGACTCTATTGAGCGGCAGTTCTGTTATCTCTGTACATTTTGCTGCTGTTGCAGTTTTCTTAAATGCAATTCGAAAATTTTAGTTTTTGATTGTTTAGAACTTTGTTTGTACTATTTAAAGAAAAACGTTTTATCAATTTGCAAAGCTGTTCAAATCAGTTTTTTAACAGTACATGCACTTAAATATTAATCAAAAAAAGATTAACATTTTCTTTGCCACATTCCCCGTATGCCCCACTTTCCCATGTGCGTGCTTATAAGAAAGGCATATTTAATCGCCACGGATTGGGATATGTCTAAAATCGCATTTTTATTTACTTAACTATAAATGCAATTGTATTTAATTTAATGAAATATTTTTGGAGAGAGGCTTAATTATAAATGCAATTGTATTTAATTTAATGAAATATTTTTGGAGAGAGGCTTAATAACAATTCAATGAAATAACCAAAAGGATCTTTTATCTGTATCCATAAATTGTTGCTTAAATCTTAATCTTACCTTAGTCGCTATACTAATCGATTCTTAACCAATATCTACAAAATTGTTTAGTTTACCTTATGAGTAATAAGAAGAAATATTTATATTTATTTATTAATTATTTTATTGGCTGGATCTAAGTCCATTATTTATTTATTATTATTCATTTTTATTTATTTATTTTATGTCCGGTCTGCCGAACATTATGAAACAAAATATTGTCGATCATTAATAAATAAAATAAATAATATGAATAACAAAATTAAAAAACATACAATAAATAATATTAATAATATAATTTTAATAAGAAATAATTTATATTCGGTCTGCCGAACATATTTATTAATGTATATAAATAAATAAATGAAATAAAAAAATAAATAATATAATTAAAATAAATGAAATAAAAAATAAGAAACAACAAAAGTAATTTAATAAATAAATAAAAGAAATCCAAAAATAAAAATAAATGAAATCAATAGAAAAACAAACAAATAAATAAATGAATAAACATAAAATAAATGCTCTAAAATTGTTTTAACCCTTATTTCCCATAAAAAGCTTAAAGACTAATTAGATTTTTAATTTGCGATCTGAGTCAAGATCTTGCTATATACAAAATCCTAATCGCAGCTGCTTCAAATTATATATAGTCAACCGATTTGGCTGGCTATTGCAACAGAAAGCCTATTCGAAGTATTCCACTTTAAGCTGCCTGACATGATAAAGTACTTAGATTTTGATGAAATTTAATCAAATTTATTAAATTAGACAATAGGTTTTGTTGTTAAACTAACAAGCGCTTCAAACAACACAATCTTCCAATTATTTACATTGGTTTGTTTTTTTACTAGCCCGGTTTCGAGCAACAAAATATAGTATCTATCTTTCTATCTTTCTATCTATCTATCTATCTATCTATCTATCTATCTTTTAGTCAGCTTTAGTCAGATAGTCTTGAAGTCTATTTATGGGTCCTTAGCAGGTGAATAACACCTGTTCACCTGTTCTAAAAGTAAAAAGTATTTGTAAGTAAAGCAATATTATCATGATCCTCAGCAGCAGCATCCTGTCTAAGGATTCCTAGACGTTTACCATATTTCGATCGGGTATTACCGACTGCGTTATACCCGTTCACAGTACAATAACCAACATTTATAGTAAGATATCGTTTTCAACAAATATAATGTTATAATATTAATAATTAAATATAACAATACAATACAATATAACACTGTCCGATGGGTCAATACATACATATACATACATATATATATATACTATTATTCATATCGATCTTTAAGGGAGTTCATCATTAGCCAAGTTCGGTCAGCCGAGCACAGCCAAAGATATATGTAGATTTTATCGATTTGCTCAGCTGCCAATGAGGCGAATAGCTTTAAGACTTTTTATATGCATTTCCATCTCTTTGATTACACACGATCGTGCTAGGAGCTGAAGTTCTATATAAAATGATTGACAATATATGTTACATATAATCAAATTTAATTATGGGGCACGAGTATATATGCCAGGTCTTAAGTCTTCCACTGCCAGAGCCAGATATTTCACACAAACAAATATGCTCTTTTTGCACGTATTGAACGGGCATCGAATATGTGTGCAAAGGGAGGGGGGACTGCAAGGGGAAAGGGGTAAGGGTATCGGCATTGCATAGCCAAAGTCCAGCGGGCTATGCAAATGGAAATCGATATCGAACTGACGACAAGTGCACGTCTCAGGTTCAAGGATGTGCGGCACAATGCGGCGTATGAGCAATTTATGCACGTGCCGATCGAACGATGAGGCACAACTACGAATCGTCGATATGTGCGATACATGACAATATTCAAAATTCTTGGCCGTTCGATGGCACAACATGAATTTGTAAGGCGCAACAAGGTTCGTGATCGAGCTGCGAGCGGCGATCGTTACACCTGCAACTGGGGCCGAGCACTTGCAACGCATGGAAATTTACGGCATTAAATTGGCCGTTGTTGTTGTTGTTGTTGTTGTTGTTGTTTTTCTCTTCTGTAGCGCCAGTTAAATGAATTGCATGGAATTCATGACTGGGCTTTTCTGGTCAATTTGGACTTTCTACGAATATGGCGCATGTTGATAAACAATCAATGTAAAGTTCGTACGATCGAACGATCGATGTTTACGGAATTGAACAATTGGATTATATAAGCCAACAACCAAATGCTTAAACGGAAGCATCAGCATTCACCATCAGAGATGGCCTCGTGCCGTGACTTCTGCTATAATATACATACATATGTATGTGTTTCTCTAATATACATAAATATATATATATATGTATATATTGATTTCTTATAACTATTTTAAATCATTTTATATATTTACATTCGACGGGCAGCTTTTATAAATCAAATCACTTTTTCACACATTTTCCGCAAGCGGTAGTTTAAACTCTTCCTTCTTTACTTTGGCCTCCATTTTCACCACGCGGCGTGAATTTGCGCATTGGCCAAATCACCTTTGAAATGCTTTTACGCATATTTTCCGTTCGTTTGTCGCCTTCATTTCATTATAACATGTAGAACTTTTTAACACAAGCTGCTGGATTATCACGTGAATTAAAACCGATTGGTTGCTTCGATATCTATCGTATACAGCCATTTTCCACAGCTACGGGTGGAATTGTTCAAACTCCCGTCTTTGCACATGTTGAGTCGTGTTGGTTTCAGCTAGTTCTGTTGTCACCCGACGATATTTCGTGTCGCAAGCCGTGCGTGCTAGCACGAACACGAGACTCGTGTCGATTCAAATCACATACATTCTTTGGATGTAGAAATTGATTTTGGTGGGCGATTTGAAGGCCGTTGGGCAGGCAATGTCAAAACGGTTTCGATTAGATTGATTTAGTTTCGCTCGGATTAGATTAATTTCATTTTTCATTGAGACTCGTGTGTGCATGTGTATATTCTTGTACAGGTATGAGTATAAGGCATGGAATTTCCGGAGCGTGCCAATTGTTATTTATCTGTTTCCCATATGCCCGATTGATGAAATGATTTGATTGTCATAGATTGTACATTCTAGAGTATTTCGAATTCAAAGGCGAAATTCAAAAAAACATTTCACGTATTTGAAAACTCGGCTTTTGAACTGAATCGAACTAATATTTCTATGGTCGCTCTTTAGACACGTTTATTAAATTTGAAATGCAAACGGTTCAATACACTTTCAGTCCGTCAAAGGCCTGGAAAATTCCATTGAAAAACTTGTTTATGCGCCAGTTAAAGAGAAGAAAACAAACTATTTAATATGCATTGAAAAAACTATGGAAAATTTTGTTGGTATATTATAAAATGTACCATTGCCATGGTTGGTTAGTTTGGATATGTCTTCAGTTCGAGAAAGATCTACGCAGTGGACAGTATTCAAGTTCAAAAGCGAAATTCTTAACAATGTGATGAAAACTGAAAAACTGTTAAAAAAAGAAGAGTTGAAAAATATTTGCTTAGCTGGGTTTCCCTTACAGATTGTTCCTATAGATGTTCCTATGCTGTATAAAACTGTATATACCGATTGTTCCTATGGAGCTATACGATGCTGTAAAAAACCGTATATATAGTGTGAAAAGATCATTGTAAAGTTTGTAAGATCGCAGTTTGGTTTGGATTAACTTGAATACCATAAGCTTTTCTTAATGCACGACCAGTTTTGGTTATCATTAGGAAAAAGTTGTTCATTTAAGAGTCTAATTTTCGCTATGATATGATATACTGCTCCGAACCTTTTGTTTTCTTTATACAAAGCTGACAATTTGTGTATTAGAAATCTATAACAGAAAATAAACAAAGCTTTTTGTGGCTTTAGCGGGTTGATGGCAAAACAACGTCCCATAATTTATTTACACGTATAAAATATAAATGAAAAAAAATCGCTCATCATGACAAATGGGCATTAAAAACTATTTCGCGGCACACGGTTCATAAGTAATTGTCGTACATCATAGATATGTAACACAAATACATATATATATATATATGTATACATATATATGAGTATATATGTGTGTGTATATATGGTAAATAGGTTATGGCTATTCGAGCCAGTTGCTTGAGAACATGCTAGTCGACTGGAGCTGAGAGCTAGTGCTGCTCCTCCTCGCCAAAGTGCTTGACAATCTCCTTGAGGCTCTCGTAGGAGCCGGTGAAGAAGCCCAACAGTGCCAGAACGAGAATGATGAGATTCTTGAGGCAAATCCAAATGCCGGGTCCCTTGTTCGGCTCGCTGCGGGCAATCAGCTCGATGACCGGCGGAAAGACCAGCGCCAATGCCGTGGAGCACAGCGCGCCAATCAGCGAGATGAACAGACTCAGGGCGGGCACCAGTTCCGCAATGGCCACTATATGGTGTATGCACTGTACTTAAGCAATTCCATGCTGTCTGGCCACATCTACTTACGCGTCACGAGCACCAGCAGGCTGCGGAAGATGAGCTCCCCGTTGAGGGCACGGCCCTCCAGGCCGCACATCTGCTTGGCGCTGGGCCACATGATCTGGACGGCGACAAAGAACTGCAGCGGATAGCCGAGCAGGACGCCCATGGAGACCATCAGCTTGACCGCCTGTGCCAGGCTGCGAGTGTGCGAGTGTGCGTGTGTGTGTGTGTGTGTGTGTATGTGTGTGTGTGGTGAAAGTAAATGGTAGGGTTTAAGCTTGGCGCCCAAAAGCTGCTTGAAGATGGGCGCGTGACACGAGACACGCACGACTTGAATCTATACATATATTGTTTTGCAGGCTTTTGTTCCTCAAGTTTCATAGCAGGGCTGCAAACCGAACCGAACCGGTTCGCAATCCGAATTCCAATTGAATTTTCACAATGAACCGAATCCTGAATCAAACAAGCTGACGAATTGAGCCAGCGAGCTGGTTCGAACCGTGAACCGCAACTGCAAATAGCCAGTTCTCTCGTAATCATGCGGGAGTGCCTCGTGAGTCACGCGTGAGTGCCTCGTGAGTCACGCGCCAATCTTCAGCGCTTGAATTTCGACGTTTTCCTGCTCACATTGTATCGCCAAGATTGAGCGTTAGACTGCCGCCAACATGTTCGCCCCACTTCATGTAGCCGACGGAGCCGGCGAACATGAACATAACGGAGACAAGGAACATGCCGACATTGAGCACGCCCAGCGTGCTCTCAAACTGGTGCGGCCTACGCATGGCGTTCTTCAGCGGCATCACCAGGGCGATGCCCTCGAAGGCAAAGATGGCGGTGCCGAAGAAGAGCGCCAGCTGGGAGCCGTTCGTCCAGTAGGCGCGTTCCTTCACCTCCGGCAGGCCATCTTTCAGAGCATAGTACAGCGTTATGGCCAGTCCCAGTATCATGCAGACGTTCGCGAACAGCGATACCGGCGTCAGCCATTTGAGATTCGTTATCAGCGAGCTGAGCAGCACCGGTGCCAGGGCCAGCAGCATCACCAGATGCACGTCCATGTCAATGCCGTACGCTTGCACGATCTTCGAAGCCGTGTTGTGTGCGTGTGTGTGTGCGTGTGTGTGTGTGTGTAGGGGGGGTGGGGTAAGCGTTTTTGTCATCAGCTGTAGCTGGTCAAGATCCACCTGGCCGCACTCACCTGCTTCACGTTGGTGCTGATGAACACAAAGTAGATGCAGCAGAAGCCCAGCTGGGTGACACAGATGAATATGTCGACCAGGTGGCCCATGGTGCGCGACCAGCCGCGCAACTTAATGGGCCCATTCTCGAAGCACTGCTCCACAGTCGCCGCATAGTCAGCGCAGATCGCGTCTCCGCGCAGATCGCGCATCTTCCGGGAGCAGGCGATGAGCACGTGCTGACAGTGGATGCTAATTACCGCGATGGCAATTGTCAGCAGCGGTCCGACAATTAGGCCACCGTTCTTGAAGGCATCGCCCATGGCAAAGAGTCCTGGTCCAATGTTGCCCTTGAACAGATGCACAATTGTCTCCAGGTAGCTGCATTTTGGGATAGAGTCATGCAAAATCGATATCGATAACATGCAGGTTTATCGAATCAGTCAATCGGTACTCGAGCGGGGAGCGTGTGGTTTGGAGGGGAGCCAGGTTAGTCGGGTTGACACTTCACACTTGGAGCTATGGTAACATGAAGCGCGAATCGGGTTTTTAAGGTTAGTTAATTGCGTTATAGACAAAGCTTCAAACCGGCTTTGACACGAACCGGTTCACACGCGTAATTAGAAAAGAATTTTCATAATCAAGCGAACCTCAAGCCCAACTGAACCGAAAGCCGAGCCAATTTCTTGAGTCAAATGGACGGGAGGGAGATGCCGCGAACCCTAAAAAACCAATTCTGTTTAGAACTCAAATCTAAACCGCATCTTGTATAGCATATTTTCAGTACAACGGGCAGTTGATAAAATAGTTTGACAACAACTTTAGGAATATTCATATGTCAAAGAAAGGTTTAAACCAACCAAAGCCGAATATAATAGCTTTGCAGCCCTGATTAAAGTTAGCTATGGGTTTCTAGGGTTGACTTAAACAGGCTGCTTAAGGCCTTTTCAAGCAGATGGCCGTCAAGCTAGTTCGGAGGAACCGGAAATCCTTGCATATTAACATTGGGCTTACCAACAGCATCCAATTGGTTATTTCTTGACTTCCGCAAAGTCTTTCAATTCAGTTGAGTTTTTAGTGGGCTTTTTGTGGCATTTTTAGTGGCTTTTAGTTGGTTTTTAGTGGGTTTTTATTGGCTTTTAGTTGGTTTTTAGTGGGTTTTTATTGGGTTTTAGTGGGTTTTTATTGGGGTTTTATTGGGGTTTTAGTGGGTTTTTAGTGGGTTTCGTTTAGTGTTTTTTTCAATTAGTTTTTTCCTCATATTTTTTTGAATGCTGTAGGGCTTAAATCTAGAGCACTTGTTGAGCCAAGCAGTTTCTTATTAGATCAAAGCGTTCTGATTGGGATGCGTTATGGTTTGTTAGTTAGTTGACATAAATCCTGCGGCAGTTAGTGGGGATTGTGACAGCTCCTGTGGTTGGATTGTCTATGGGGGAAGGTGTTTAGGCGAGCCTCATGCGATATATCCGGGATATTGTTAGTTTGGAGTTGGACATTGGGGCTTATTTTGGTTAGTCTGGCTGTGGTTTCCATTTAGCCATACCTTGTGGGCGGGTGGTAATCCTCCGCATCGCCGGCAGCCGCCTTTGGGACTGCAACTGCTGTCGCGCCCGCTGCCTGGACAGCTGTTTCATCCGACTCCATCTTTGGGTTATTGGAGCTCATGTTGGGTTGGGGGGGAGTGCTTGGCGCTGATGCTGCTCTGGCCTGTGAACTGTTGGGCGCCTTTTGTTGCAGCGCGGGAATTCAAGAAAGATAAAAGCTGTGCTTTAAATCGCTGTTGATTAAGTTGGGCATTCGTTCAATTGACTGGGACGAACGCGCACTTGATGAGCTTCAATTGCCTGACTTTTGGTAAACAATTCCGGTTTGGGCCACGCCCTCAAGTGGGAGGGGGGGCCCTCACTTAAAGCAACTCACTGCACAAATATTTATGACAAGATCAGACTTTTCATTAAATAACAAGTTAATTAAAGCTTAAACATAAGTTTAAGCTGGCAGTTATATGTTAATATTAAAAAATGTTCACTTATATTAATTGATAGTCAATTAAATAGTATTAGATCTTATTTTTTACCATATTTAATCGACCTCTTATTGTCTTTTAAAAATTTTGTAAATTCAAAAGAAACCATAAAAAAAACTTGTAAATTTTTAAACATAAAAAATATATAAAAAATATTTTGGCTGGTTTTGTTTTTGTGTGATTTTTGGCTAATTTAGCTTGTGATTTAGAAAATGTTTTGCATATTTCTATTTTATTGGGGAACTATTTACCTAGCAAAAAAAATTTAAATAAATTTCTAGTTAAATGAATTGCATATTGCAAACAAATTGAAGGCGAAATATTGTAAGTTTATCTATGCATCTATCTCCATTTGGTTGAACCATTATCTAACAACAATTGTGATTCGGATCATGAGTAGAACCGAATGATTCATTCCAGTTTGTTATGGTCGAGTGCGTGAAAACTTGGGCAATTAATTCTATTAAGTGCTGCATATAAATCACAGCGCGGGGGAATCACCTGGTTGCAGCAATATTCACTCAATAAAAAACAAGTAAGAGTTTCTAGTCGGGAGCTCCCGGCTAGGGGATACCCTGTATCCTCTTCTTCCAACAGGCGATAGGTATTAAATGAAAGATACTTGATATAAATATACTATTCTAGAAGCTACAGTTCAAAATTGGTTCAAGTTCTAGCTCATATTATTTGCTGAAATTGCTCAAAAAACAGGATTACGATATCGATTTTTATCGATTACTTGGAAACGGGGAAAGTTATCGAATATCGAAAACAAGCTCGATCTGCGCAGGCACTAGGAGGACCTACAGCTTAAATTTCAAGTCTCTAGCTCTTATAGGTTCTGAGATCCTTGCGTTCATACATACGGATAGACGGACGGACGGACGGACGTACGGACGGACATGGCTAGATTGACTCGGCTATTGATGCTGATCAAGAATATATATACTTTATGGGGTCGGAGATGCTGCCTTCTGCTTGTTACATACATTTGCACAAATACATAATACCCTATTTACCCATTTTCAATGGGTTCAGGGCATAAAAAGTGTTACAGTGAAGCTTGTCATGGGGGAAATATTTGGTTCGATATTGTATATGGATGCAGTTTCACGTAATTTTCACTAATCGCAACAAATGGCATCATAAATGATAAGAAATGGATTTACGAGAATTTGTCACACTTTATGATTGCCAAACCCTAAATATTAATTCATTCGATTTCATTGAGGTTTTTCCTGATCATAAAAGCGACAGAGTGAGAGAGCGAACGGAACAATGTCCCAAAATAACTAATTTAGTTACACAATTACAAAAGCTTACTTATATTAAGTTTCCATTGTTAATCATGCCGATTTGCTTTGGTCATCTACATATATAATATATACCTATATATATATACCAATTAATTAGTCGTTTGTTTCCCAGCTGCATCAAAATTTTTGAGCTACAACTTTGAAGTTGTTTTAAATGAAATAAAACAACAATGAGACCCATTCAAACTATTAGCAAAATCAATCGGGTGGTTCTTATCGAAAAACTAATGACTCGAAATTTAAATATATCAGACGTTTATATCATGAAATTTAGTTAATTGTTTAGCGGCAGTTTTTCTCAAGTCACAATTAGAATTTGACTAAATTTCTTACGCTTCAGATTAGGAAAAATTGTAGCACAAATACAAAATTTTGCAATTTTATACCCTGAACCCATTGAAATTGGGTAAATAGGGTATAATGTGTTTGTGCAAGTGTATGAAACAGGCAGAAGGAAGCATCTCCGACCCCATAAAGTATATATATTCTTGATCAGCATCAATAGCCGAGTCGATCTAGCCATGTCCGTCTGTCTGTCTGTCCGTCTGTCCGTATGTATGAACGCAAGGATCTCAGAACCTATAAGAGCTAGAGACTTGAAATTAGCTGTAGGTCCTCCTAGTGCCTGCGCAGATCAAGCTTGTTTTCGATATTCGATAACTTTCCCCGTTATCAAGCAATCGATAAAAATCGAAATCCTGTTTTTGAGCAATTTCGGAAAATAATATGAGCTAGAACTTGAACCAATCTTAAACTGTAGCTTCTAGAATAGTATATTTATATCAAGTATCTTTCATTTTATACCTATCGCCTGTTGGAAGAAGAGGATACAGGGTATCCCCTAGTCGGGAGCTCCCGACTAGAACCTCTTACTTGTTAGATATAAAAGCTACTTTTAATTATATCTGTGTATTTTATTTTATTATTTAAGAGGTTAATAGGAAAAACGTTTAGTTTAATTAATTATTTAAATTAAAATGGGAGAGATTTATAAAACCAAAACTTTTGATACTCAGTTTTAGTTTTCAAATAACAAAATAAAACTCTAAACAAACTAACTAAAAAATTTAATAAAATACACAGGCATAATTAAATGTAATTAATTGGGATACTTTCGCTTAAAGCATAATTAAGAATTAAACACAATTTATTAATTGATGATATATGTCAAAGTGTTGCCAATTATGCGAAAAATGTGGCAGCACTTTGCCCAACAGTAGTTTGGCTACACTTCAGATAAATATGGACACATAAATTCTAGAGTATTCACAATTAATGTTTATGAACAACAAAAGATAAGATCGGAGTAATAAACCAGTTTGTTGATTTCATAGAAATGTTTAATAAATAAAGAGTATATTCCTATTAACTGCAGCTGATTAGATTTAATAATTGGCCAAGACTACCAAAATATTTTGGCAATATATGAATAAGCTAATATTCCATCATATTTATGCTCATTTTTTGGATGATATGGCATTATGATTATTAAATAGGAACTGCTATCAATTGCTTCAGCAGCGGAAATTTTAAATTTTGTGTTAACACATTTTAAGATGCGTCCATAAATTGCTGAATTCAGGCGAGGGCCAATAAATAAATGAAAATCATTGATAAATTTATAAAATTATAAGTGAATTATTATAAATTAAATGTCATACTCAAAGATTAGCCAAAACGTGTCGTATGCAATTGAGGCTCAAGTTTGTCGAGCTGGGGCGGGGGCGGGGACTGAGGATCTTGGCGCCGATAATGTGGACGATACGCTCAAGTGTATCGCCCAGCGATTGCGCAGCGGGAAGATACAGGGGAGGGGGGGGGGGGGGTCGGGGGCAACTTGGTGCTAGGTAACTAACAAATAATTGAAAAGTGGGTCTCTTGGCTTTACGAGCCACCTTGTGTAAATCCAGACAGCAAATTCATGCAGCTTATCGGCAGCTACTCAAAAGCACTCGAAAAAAAAAACGGCATCAATTGTTGTTATTGTCGTTGTTGTTGTTTTTTCTTTGACAACAGCATTGTGAGAGCCTAGCAGGAAGCTTGACGTCAGAAGCCACAAAATGTCTATTGGGTCTAACTAGGCTAAGGAAAAATACCCCGTGATAAGCGCCATAGCAGCCAATCTTCCATATAATTCACCCACGCATTATATACACTATATAATTGTTGGCTCGGTACCTCGACCATGATCATAAATGCTGTAGTATATCTGTTATTCACTAGTTGGAATCAAGTCAATTCAATGTCTTTGCGTGGAAATTTTCCATGCACAGCAAGTTTTTCCATTGGCCTATGCTGGGTCCAATGCCTGCCTCTGCAATGGGCATTATCCATGGGCATGGGCTTGTGCAGGGGGAGGCTTTGTTATCTTCTTGGCAAATATTTGTAACTGTTTGTCGGGAATCTGACAACACAACACAAAATTGCGTACACAACAACGCAGATTGTGAATGAAAGCGACTAATTGAACAAGTTATAAAATTAATGTCTGTACATTTATCTTAACTGTATTTGCGCTCAACAAATCATTTATCATGCAGCTCTGAATGACAGACAGTTGCTTATCTTGCTAGTTAAAATGTAGGACAGTTGAATCTTTGAGAAGAGAGTGCTGCCAATTTGTTTGCCAAAATGGGCAGCACTTGGCACTTGGGAAAAAAGATAGGGCAATGCAATTGCAGAAGATAAGAAAATGCAATTCGATTTTTTTCGAGTGTTATTATTATGAAAAGTCTTAAAAAGGTAGCGAAAATGTTAATGCCAAGACTTTGGTTAGCTTTTAACTAATGTTTAATGTATAGGGACAGAATTAGTTAACTTTTTTAATTAAAAAACAAAAAGGTTTTGGCCTGAAACTGAAGTTAGATAACATCAATCAGAATGCATTCACGACGTTTTCTAAAATCCCAAAACTTAAGTTCCAATTAACTTGGCTCTTACCAAAATAATGTTTAGTAAATTATTATATAAACAATGTGAGAATGAAAGTATTCTCAATTTTGTATATACAAAATATAAATACATCAGGTACTCAAATACAATACTATACTATATACTATATTTGTATGAAATCAAGTCTTTATTTTGGGATTTTCGAATATATATAAATTTATGAATGCAAGATTTCTCGCTGTCCAAGGCTCCGGGCTCGAATAGCCGGCTAATAAGCAGTATATGCCAGTGGCAATGTCTTAACGGCAGGCCGTATAAGGCGGCGCTATTTAGAAAGAAAGGTCAATAGCTTTTATATATCCTATATCCGAACTGTAATAATAGTGATAAATTGTCCAGAGTTCTCTTAACATAAGCCCAAAAAGTGTATGGGAAGTATCTTTCTATAGTTTGTGGCTCTGCAATGTATCTGAGCGCCAACAGATCCACCCCCCTTTGGGCCGCCTCTGCTTTCATGTGCAGCAGCTGCGTCGCGTTGAGTACTGCTAAATGTTGTTGTTATTGTTATTGTTGTTGTTGCTGACTTTGCACTTGAATTTGCATTTGGAAAATGAAAACGAAGTTAATTTTTTCTCTTTTTTTTTTTTATTATTTATATCTGTCTGTGAGCGGCAAATGTAACTGGTTTTGTGGCGTGCTCAGATAATAATCAACGTGCGAGAAACAACAATAAAAAAATAATAAAAAAAAAAAAGAAAATTAAATAATAATTAATGGGCACACAAACTTGATAGAGTTTAGTTCAGTTCTAAAACATCCTCTTCTTAGCACACTTTATGTTTTGTTTTGTTTTTTTTTTTTAGCTGACATACTAAGCACGGATGGGAGCACATACAAATGCATTCTATAAACACACACACTCTACACACCTCTGCATCCATTTTGGCAGCTGCTGTTGTTGTTGTTTCTGATGTTGTTGTTGTTGTTGTTGCTGCTGCTGAGAGAACTCGGTCAATGCACGAGACGATCTGGCAAATAAATGGACGCGTAATTTGGCAAATTCTTTGGCGGGTTTTTTAATGATTTATTTTTATTGCCGCTTGCTTTCGGCTTGTTGTTCGTTGTTGACTTGATGCTTTGCTACTGCTTCTTCTTTAGCCCAATTTTGCTTATGTGTGTCATGTATTGTTGTTGTCGTTGTTGTTGTTGTCGTTGTCGTTGTTGCTCCTGCCGTGCGGATGCGGATGCATTTGCCTTAACGGTTGCGATCCGGACTAATGGCTCAGAACGTAGCGTGTGTTAATCGCTTCACGAAATCATCAAGACTGACGGCCCGTAGCCGCTGCCGTCTCTCATTGGCGCTGACGCCGCTGTTGACGCTGACTGCGCCGTCGCTGCTGTTGCTGTTGTTGCTGCCGCTGTTGCTTTTGTTGCTGCCGTTGCCTGCCTTCGGCATTTGACACTTTGCGCTGCTGCTGCTGCTGCTGATGTTGCCTCTCGTTTGCCTACCTCCCCCCTCCCCCTTCTCCCTTCGCCCCTTCCCCCTCCGGCTACACTCTCCTCTTCTGGCCAAACGACCCTGGCCAGCATCTGCCGCCTCCGTGGCTCATTACAAAAATATGTGTGACGTCGTGGAAAGCATTTTACATTGCGTTGTGCCCAACGGATTCGGTTCTAATGTCCAACCGGTTTTATTTTCTATATATACATGTATACACATACATATATATGTGTATATTCTTTTTTTTTTTTTTTTTGGTTTTTTGTACACCCACAGCCCGCAACAGCCGCCAACCCAGCGCTTGGGCATCTTCGTGTCGAGCGGCCAATTGAGCGCCTGTCCAACAGGTTGTCACTCAGGCAGGGCATCAGCTGGGGGAAACGGTTGTTGTGCTCGCAATTGCCCTAGACAACATTGAGGGTATATGTGCACATCTATAGCAATTTGTCGCGATGTAGGGTATCAGCGCCAGCTGCAACAATCTTTAAGTCGCTAAAAAGTCGAAGCTTTCAATGTTATGAAACACAAATCGTCTATTAATATATTGTAAAATGGGGGAAAATTGAAAACAATATTAATTTTGATTAATTAATGAAAATAGATTACAATATTATTATTATTGTTCTTAATTACTATTAAATGTATTCATTTTTATATAAATTCCCCATTTTATTTGCCTAAATTTGATTTATTAATATTTTGGAGAGCTTTTTACATTATTTTTTTCCACTTTTGGACACTCCTAAATATAGAATTAATTAAATTTGCCATATATCATAATACAATCATGAATTGTTAGTTGTGTCAGCTATAAAATAAACAACAATTTTGTATAGAAATAAAGGAATTCCAGGAATTAGAATTATTAAAAAGAATGCAAGTGCCTCTAGGGAACCAAACCGTTTGTATGATCGACAATTTGCCTTCATTTCTTCGATTGTATGTGTATGCATTATCAGTTTTGTTACAGGGTATTTAGCAGTAATATAGTTTTGGTAAGTAAACAAGCAAAACAACAGCACAAATTGGCAGCACTTCAAACACACTCTCAAGTATTCACGTTGAAGACAAATGATCGAATGGCTGAAAGCACTTGACATACATACATATATACAAAAACAAAAAGCCAAGTTTCTTTTATTTCCGAATTCTCAAGCATGTGTCCCTCAGCTGTTGCCAGGGTATTCGAAATTCGTTGCGACAACGTTATGTGAACCTTTTAATAAACCGTTTCATTTATATTTTATTTTCGTTTTATTCTTAATACAAACGCCGCCCGCCTTTTGAAGAATTGCCCATTCCATGGCTATTTGCCGACACACACAGAACTACAACTACAAACACAACTACAACCACACACAATGTGTTGTTGTTGTATCTGACAATGGCATATGAGATTGCCGTCTCCTATACACACAGTTTACAGTTTAATTGGATGTGAACAGACAAATTGCGGTAGCATCGCCCACAGCCCCCCCCCCCCCCTCCACACAGCTCTGCTGGAGGACTACCCATTGACGTACCACCACTCTACCTGACCTTGGCTTGAGAATTGGCGATTAGTATAGCTTAAGCGACCTCTTTCTAAGACTTTCGATCATTTTATAGGACAAAAACAACCACAGCTCTGTATTGCCTTAACATACAATCAAATATATATGTATATAAACATTTACATGTACATATGTATGTATTTATAAATATGTATGTACTTACCCAAAAATTCGCACGAATTATTTAATTTCCATCTATTAAACGCAGGGGAAGCATGAGGAGAGAGATCACTGAAATAGCAAAAGAAGTTGAGAGCGGGTTAAAATAACAGTAGAAGAATGAGAGAGAGAGAGAGAGAGAGAGATAATAAAACTGAAAAAGCATATACATACATACATATGTATATGCATACATACATTGTGCGAGCATAAATACATTGATAAAATATTATAAGTTTATACATAAGAATGACGCCAGAACGGACCTACCATATATTCAATCGTACATATAAGCAATATACATGCATATACACATACTTACATGCATGCAAACATGCATGTCTACATACCTATATACTTATATACATATGTACATATACACATACATATATAAAAACGTATTTAGAAGCAAGCATATATGCACCCACAAACATACATGCATATGCACTTATACATTTACGTATATACATACATACAAATATACATACACATATAAATTCGCAGCACAGCGAATCTGTGTTTGATATATAAGACCATGCATATGTATGTTCATGCATGCACACATATGTACATATGCATGTACATATGTACGTACATGTATACATAAATACAAACATATAAACGTACATATGAGCAAACATGCATGAATACATGCGATTTAAAGATTCTTTGGGCGAAGTTTTAAGTTGTGTCCGATTTGCGTCAAACTTATTTTCAAAGCTCTACATAAGAATGTCATAAATACGTGTTTCAGCGATTCGGGAAATTCCACTCGCAACAGTGGTAAATTGGCGAAAAATGTTTGTATGAAAGTTGTTTGTTTACCGTCCGATCAGATTCAAAATCATTTCAAATTTGTTTGAGGACATTGATTTTATAACATACGTGCCACGGGCAAGGCCGGGTTATACCCCCTACTATATATATATACATACATACATTCATAAATTCATACATTCATACATACATACATGCATACATACATACATTCATACATTCATACATTCATACATACATACATAAAGTCACACATATACAAACATTATAAATTAAAACTTATTATTATTGTCACTAGGACTTGTTTATGATAAATGCTTGAAAACCTGCAAGCCTACTTGAAATTATGAGAATCGAGGAGTAGAGCGATATTTCCTTACACGTTATGTTTAAATTTACAGCGCAGGATGTGGATAAATGGCCCAGCGTTTGGTAAGTATAACAGAACACACATACATACATATATTCATACAAATATGAATATATTTAATTATACTTTAATCTACAAACATACGTACATACATATATTAGAATTGCTTTCAAGGCTGGAGTACAATACATCTATTTTTTTCTACAATATGCATGTCATACATGTATTGTTGTTGTGTAGGGTATTAAGAAATCGTTATGCTTTTGACAACTTTAGCACTGGTTAATTAATTTTTCATTCTTTCGAGTGAAAAGTGAAATTGACGTAACCGCCACTCTTCCAAATAACTTATAAAGAAATTCACTAAAACGAACGACTTCTTTCGTCTACAGTATGTGACTATGAAATACCCTGTAACAAGCAGGAAGTGATATATACTAGGTGACTAGGTGTAAAAGTTATGTATATATATGATCTGAATTAGATGCTACGGTCAAAGAAATATATATATATAAATACCTATATTTGCATCTATTAAGAGCTTTTGCACTATATGATATAAATGATGGCCTAACTAATAATACCCTTGTGAACATATTTTTGGGTGCAGGGTATACAATATGCGGAATTGAAAGAGGAATAATTTCACTTGCTATGGAGACACACTTTTCAAGTAGTGTCTGTTTGTATTTTATTATTACGAAAGTACATACGTACACACATATGTACATGCATGCATGTATACATACATGCATACATATGTATGTATGTACATATGTATATTCTCGTTGAATATAAAAGTGCAGTTAATATTGACTCTACCGAATTTCAAGTGGTGCTCGTGCGCGCTTTTGTTCTTGGCTGATAATCATGAGAATCATATATTGTGTAACCTTAATTACTTATACATAGTATATATATTTGAAATATAGAATATACATATGCTTTTACATACATATGTATGTATGTACATATTTACGAGCAGTTGGCAACCTGGCCTCCTTCTGTTTGGGGCCTGAAAAGAAAACATGCAATTAAAATGTGCTACTTTTTGCTATTGTATATTTTTATATGTATATATGTAAGTACTTGTATTATTATTATTAACTGCTGCTCACCCGTGTATACACACACACACACACATATGTACATATGTACGCTACGCTAACTATCTACTTACTATCCATTTCACACTGCTTCTTCTGACTTTGGCTTCGGCTTTCGTTCTCTTTAAGAAATGTGCGCGTGACACGAGCACGAATTTTAATGTCTAACTATCTTGACACGATAAGTTAGCTATATAGAGCTCCAATGAGAATAAGCACACTCCAGTCTGAGAGGTCGTCAAAAATTATATTGTTCATATTTATTTTCTATAAGAAATATATTTAAATAAAAAGTTTATATGAATACTAGCGGGTATAACCCGGCCTTGCCCGTGGAACGTATGTTAAAAATCAACGTTCTCAAAAAGCTTGGAAAATGATTTTGAAACTTATCGGACGGTAAACAAACAATTTTCATAGAAACGTTTTCCGCCAATTTACCAATGTTGCGAGTGGAATTTCCCAAATCGCTGAAACACGTATTCATTATATTCTTATGTAGAGCTTTGAAAATAAGTTTGAAGCAAATCGGACACAACTTAAAACGTTGCCAAAAAATCTTTAAATCGCATTCCCCCCGAAGAAGTTTGAATTCTGCGAAAAGTGTGAAACCCGTCTCAAATGATTTTTCTTATAGATCTCTGGAAACGAATTTGAGCGCGAAACGTCACCCACCAAATCTTTGACCTCCATTTCCACCAAAGAGGAATGGATTTTCCTAAAAGTGTGAAACACCCCTCAAATGAATTTGAACAAAAGATCTTTGAAAATATGTTTGAGGCCGATCCGATGGTAACCAAAAAAGTTACATACAAACGTTTTTCGCGATTTTTCCACACTTGCGGGTGGAATTTCCCGAGACCCCGTCTTAACGTGCACCTACATTACATAAGGTAGCTACAGTGAAAATTTCAGCTTCCTAGCTCTTACGGTTTGGGCTGTGCGTTGATCACCAATCAGTCAGTCAGTCCGGACAAACAGTTTTATATATAGAGATAATTATAATTATTATAATAACAATATTTATATTCTTAATAAAAAATTGGCTTTATAAAAAAGTTAAGTCCTTCAATAATTTTCAATTCCAAACTTGAAATTTATTAAATATTTAAAAATGGTATGCCATATAATATACAAAGAAATTCTTGAGTTTAGGCCTGGAGTTTTCTAAGGTTTTATTTGCTTATTCATTTATTTTTAAATTAAATTAAATTAAAATTATTTTAAAATCACGCAAGCAGACATTATTTATCCATATATTTTTTATACATTTTGTTTTAAAAAACAAAAGAATACTGTACATAGTTTCATTCGTGTAAAAATCGAAGAAAATGATATTTAAAAAAAGTCGGAACACATTAAGGCCCTCTCTACTCTTTCAGTATTAATGCAAATAATTCAGAGCTCTGAATATGTATTATGCATAATTGAATAAACGAAAAAAGAATACGACCATAATCGACAAAAATGTGAATTGTTGAACAACTTATTTTTAAAGTGCAAAAATTATCGTGCCTACATTTTTGTGACTCGTGTTTGAAGAAACAAATCTCGTGACGCGTCCATCTCTAAGCATGTGTGCCTGGGATTGCCGTTGACTTAAACGTTTTTTAGTGACGCTCGAGTAAATAAAATACAGTGCATAAACTTGTTGCTACATATTGTTATAGTTGTCATACTATTTATTTACTGTTGTTTTTAAGTTGTTGCTTTCTGCTGACAGCAAATTCTTTGGCGGCGTTTTCTAAAGTAACGCCAAGGAAGGAGTAGTAAAGCGAGGTGAGGGGGGGGGGGGGGGGTTGGTTCAACGGCGAAAGTCAAAGGCCAACGCCGAGGGCGGCAATTTCAACAGTAGAATGAATGTGTAGAAAGTGAAAGATCTTGATTCGGTAAATATGTACATACATATGTATACAGAAAGAAGTCAGTGCTCCATTAAGATGCCAGAGATTGCATTTATACGCCTTGCGTGTCTGGCTCTGTTTGTTTTGGACTGGAGATCGCATAAACTGCATCCAACTGGGCGGACGATGCGACCGACGCTGGACATGGACAAGTCGAACCTGTCTCTGGACATGGCTGGTCGTATCCTGTGCACCGTCCATTTGGCGGTCATCTCGCAAGCCTAAACTGTCACTTCAAATGCCTTGGCCGCGTTTATTGCAGACATACATAGTTCGAGTCCAGTTTCTGGGATGCGTATGAATTCCGAAAAGTAGAACTCGTCAAGCACCAAGCAGAAAGTGCAAGCCAACCAAATCTTTAACTGTCCGTTGCGCATGCGCATTCAACAGAAGACGAACAGCTCATTGCACAGTGGTACGAAAAAAAACAAGCACCAGTCCATGTCACAGTTCATGTTTCTGGGAAACACATTTTCATTCATTGATATGGGTAAGCTTAGTTTAAGCTTATCAAAGCATCTGTTCCAATTCACAGGACCCTAAAACATTGGGTATTTACGAAACTGACTAAATATAGAAATAATTTTATTTTTAAGACTGGATCCTCTTCAGCTAAAAAAAACAGGTAAAAATAAATCAATTAAACGAGAAAAGTTCTGTATAGAGGTTTATCCAGGTTTATCCCGTACAATTCACATTTCCTCTGACTTGTAACGAGCCATTTGATTCAAAGCCTTTAAATAAATTTAGCTCTTTACTGAACAAGCTAAGTTGGCTGCGCCTGAACACTTGTTACTAGTTAAGTTGGCTGCGCCTAACTGTCGAATGTTGCGCCGCATTTCGTTTGCTTTACTTTCAAATAAAGTGATTACCTCACTAGTTATCATAAATTTGCACTTTGGCACTTAATATATTGATCATGCTATTTAATACGTGAGCAGATCCAACCAATTTTACGCAATTAATTGGGTTATAATTGCAAAAACAGGAAGCGACTGTTCTATGTCAGGCAACGCCCCAATTTATGCATGAACAGCTTGCCAAATATAAGATTAAAAACTTTTTGATTACATATACTTAGATACAGTTTTGTTGTTGTCGTGTTTGTAATTTGAAATACTTATATCAAGATAAATACATATATTGATGGGCTCTCAGGTTATTAAGTACTATATGCGCATATCTATAAATATATTACGGTGGAATACGTATCTAGAAGTTCATCCGTTAGTTTGCTTTTGTAAAATCTGCATCCTAATATAATATAGGAAATATTTTCTATATCAAATATAGGAAATATTTTCTATACTATATAAGAATTTGTTAGTCGAGTCAGGCATTACCAGCTTTTGCACCACTGTGCAGTGGTATCGTTGATTCGCATCTGTGATTAGATCGACAATTTGCAATGCTTCGATGATTCGACGCAGGGCAACTAAACGACACCCACAACGTTGACAACGTGCCCAGAACATTAGCTGCAAGGGGAAGGGGAAGGCGGCGGCGGCGGCGGCGCATACCGAATATACTTAGTATAAACCGTGAGCGACATCTTCACTCAAACGTTACGGGCAAAAGTCAAGCAGTCGAAACTCTCATATCGGATGGGGTGGGGCGGGGGGATTTAAGTTTCTCCTGCAAGTGGCGCAAGTGGCTGTGGCGGCGGGTCGGTGGCGGGTCGGCGGCGGGTCGGCGGTGGATCCGCTTGTGTTTTGGGTCTCTGCTGGGTCGTTGTTTCATTTGTAGACGAGACTCGCAGCCAAACGGTCGCGTACGCGTTTATACCAAGAATTTGTGGACAACAAATCCAGTTGGCACTCGGTTGTTCGGTAGCTGAATTGCTGGTTTGCCACGGTTGCCAACGCCGCCAGCTCGTCCCGTTGCCGGTGACATATATATATATACATATATAAAATGCCTGCCTTCCACATAGTCGTAAAGCTGCTAATGCTGCGCCTGCTGCTGGCCAGTCTGTCGGGTCTGTCGGGTCGGTCGGGTCTGTCGGGTCTGTCGTGTGCGGCCTATGACTTTGGCTATCATCCCAGCGCCGAGGAGTTTGACAGTCTGCTGCGGGAGACGCGCACCTGGACGCGCGATCTGCTGGCCAACGAGCGGCGCCGCGAGAGCTATGTGCCCCGCTACACCTATCCGGAGCAGGCACCACCCAACGCCGAATTGGACTTTCAGCTGTTCAGCGATGATCAGGAACAGCAGGCACAGCAGCCGTATGTCTATGAGTCGGTCGCACCGCTCGAGCCACAGCCGGAGCAGCATGTCCAGAGCGAACTGATAGAGATTAACGATGTTCCAGCAGCGGGAGCAGCAATATCTGGAAACAACAACAACAGCAGCAACGGCGGCGGCAATTTTCCCATCTTCTTCACCAATCCCGCCACGGGCATTGTGTACGCCATTAGCGAAGTGGGTCGGAACACCAAGTCGCAGCCGTGGCCTGGCAATGGCAGCGACACAGATGCCATTGACATCTATGTGACCAAGGCGCAGTATGATGCCGATTTGCTGGCGCTGCGTCAGCGCTACGAGAAACAGTGCGCCGCCCCGTTCCCGTCCCCGTTCCCGTCCCCGTTCCCGTCCCAGTCTCAGCCTCAGTCACCGTCGCAGTCAGTGATGTCGACGCCCAGCTTTAAGCCGCCTGCACGGGGCACAGCGCGTCCACAGATCATACGCCTGCAGAAGCCACCCAAAAAGCCGACAGTTCCTAGCTCGCCAAGCACAGCCGCCGGCAATAACAAGCTTCCGCACAGGCCGCCTCCCATAATGGTGGCCAGCGGCACAACGGGCACCATCAGCGATCAGCTGCTCAAGCTGCCCACAACCACGACCAAGCCTCGGACTGGTCCCCGGCCCCGGCCCACACCCGCCAATACCCAAAAGCCCAAGCGCAATAAGCGGAAGAAGAAGAAGAAGAAAACGCAAAAACGTCGACCGGGACACAAGTTGACAACAACAACGACAGGGCCACAGATTGTGCTGGGCAAGCGCACGACGAGCAGGCCAGGATCAATAGCCGCCGCTCCGGCCACACAGCTAGAGAAGCCGCACATGCCACTGCCCACAGCCGCACTGGCAGCCGCCAGCGGCAACAGCGGCAACAGCGGCACCATCTTCAGCGACCAGCCCATCGCCATCTCCAGCGGCTACATTGAGCTACCCCATCGCTTGAGGCGCCGCTCAGTGGATGCCCTGCCAAGCACATTGGCGGGCGCCCGACCCATCAGCAGTGGCCGGCCCCGGCCCCGGCCCAGCGGCAGCGGCAACGGTCGGCGTCGACCAAGCACCAGCGGTAACAGCCGGAAGCGACCCGATACGGCCTCGTTGCCAGCCAATCCCGCGACTGGAGGCAGCGGCTATCGTGTGCCACACGCCGTTCACCTGCTGCATGCCCGGCACAATGGGAGCGAGGAGCGCGACAGGCGGGAGGGCAGAAGGCACAGCGCTGAGGGGATTCTTGATATATTTGAGCTGTTGACTGGCGATGACTACGACGACACGGATGACTCCTACTATGAGCAGGATGCCAACGAGCATATAGCGATTAATAAGCACAGCAGCAGCAGCAGCAGCGAGAGGCCGACGCAGGAGCAGAACAGCAGCTCGGCGGAGGAAGGCGCCGACTTCGGTGCAATGGAGGAAGAGCTGCCAAGCATAATTAAAAGCAGCACCACCAGCAGCACCACCACCAGCACCACAGCTCCAGCTACAGAGCTGGCCCTCGAGGAGGAGGAGGAGGAGCAGCTGCAGGCGGGGGCAGGCGAGGAGAAGCTGTCGAGCAGTAAAAATAGCATGAGCAAAAAGCGCATAAGACGCCGCCCGCCCGGCCCTAGTTCCGATGAGTACTACGATGACGATGTCGATGTCGATGATGAGGATGTGGAGAACGATTTGGATGCGGACTCGGATTCGATAACGGATTCAGGCATTGGCAGCTTCTTTCGCATGATATTCTATCCGGTGCAGGTGGCAATGTCGCGCATCTTTGACGGCTTCACGGGCCAAGCGGACGAGGACGAGAATGTTGTGGCCACATCAAAGCCCAAGTATCCCAGCTATACGCTCTATCACAGCGCCCACAGCCACAACTCGCTGTCCGACGACAGCGACGCGGATGAGGGTGAGGATGGGGATGGGGATGAGGAGGACGATGACGGCGGCTCGCTGGGCAGCTGGTTTGGCTCCTGGTTTGGCCTGCGACGCCGCACCAAAAAGATTGGCAGCACCACAGCCATGCCCGCGGCGCCGCTGCCTCTGCCAACGCCCGCCCCAACGCCCGCAGAGCCAGCCGGCTGGCTGGAGTCCTGGTTCGGATTTGGCAAGACAACAACGCAGGCGTCCAGCGAGGAGACTGACTATGACAGTGAGTATCGTATACTCCCCTTTCAATGATAAACGAACTTACGCAAACATGGCGACTGCAGCTGAAGATCATTTGCACAATGTCCTAGACGAGAGATACCCTGTAATCAGCTGACGTACAGGCTGTGCTTCTTCTACCCCAGCCACATGCTAAGGGTAATGCCTGCGGTTGTTGTCCGATGTTTAACAAATTTCCAGGGCTTTCACATGACACTCAAATGCGTTTACAAGTCAAAGGGCAAGGGAATACGCTCAAAAATCTGGTATTTTTTCCAGCAATGTGCGAAGTGAACAGGGACTTATTCCTTGATTAATTATCAATAATATATAACATACTAGCGGGTATAACCCGGCCTTGCCCGTGGCACGTATGTTATAAAATCAATATTCTCAAACAAATTTGAAATGATTTTGAAACTGATCGGACGGTAAACAAATAACTTTCATACAAACGTTTTCCGCCAATTTACCACTGTTGCGGGTGGAATTTTCCAAATCGCTGAAATACGTATTTATTAAGTTCTTATGTAGAGCTCTGAAAATAAGTTTGAAGCAAATCGGACACAACTTAAAACTTCGCCCAAAAAATCTTTAAATCGCATTCCCCCCAAAGAAGTTTGAATTCTGCGAAAAGTGTGAAACACGTATCAAATGATTTTTTTGATAGATTTCTGGAAATGAATTTGAGCGCGAAACCCACCAAATCTTTGACCTCCATTTCCACCAAGGAGGAACGGATTTTCCTAAAAGTGTAAAACACCCCTCAAATGAATTTGAACAAAGATCTTTGAAAATAAGTTTGAGGCTGATCGGATGGTAAACAAAAAAGTTACATACAAACGTTTTTCGCGATTTTTCCACACTTGCGGGAGGAATTTCCCGAGACCCCGTCTAAACGTGCACCTACATCACATAAGATAGCTACAGTGAAAATTTCAGCTTCCTAGCTCTTACGGCTTGGGCTGTGCGTTGATCACCAATCAGTCAGTCAGTCAGAACAGTTTTATATATAGAGATAACATTTGGTGTATTAAGCTCTTATAATATCCGAGTTAAATTTAAAAAACTTGTTTCAAAATCGATATTTATCGATTTTATGGAAATGCCTAGAGATAACGAGAAAAATAAAAAATCGTTCTGCGTATGTAAGCGAGAATATATATGTTACCAAACTTCAATCGACAGACTTATATGAGCTACAAGTTCAAAGTGATTTACGAAACAATATCGGCGTGCAATTAACTTTCTGACGCTAAGCGTCATTATTTAAGTTTTGGGCAATGCTGTTACGGCATTGCCGGCAACGATAATTCATAAAAAACTAAAACAATTATAATAAGCAAACAGAAATTAACTTGCCCAAGGGCAATAAAACGCAGCGCAGGCAGCTGCAGCTGCATAGAAGCGAAAAAAAAAGAGAAAAAAAAACATTTCTTATCTATTGCGCGCGCGCACCCTAGTGCGTGTGCGTGTGATTGTGCGTGCATTTGTTTACGTTTTTGTAGTGCAGGTGTTACCTTTCAGCAAAGTTTTTGAGACTTCTGTGGACCGTTGCGGTAAATAATACTTCTCAGTATGGACACGCATAGCGACTCAAATGACTCAGAAATATACAACTTGTCACCATCGTATATCGCCAAAATGAGAGCTATAGACGCCCAAGCGAGGCGACTAGACGAGCGGTATAAAAATGTGCTTTGCGAGAGCCAGATTCCCGCTACCTCCTCGAGTTCGGTCTACATCACGACTATAGCCAACGCCTCCGCTATTACCGCAGTCACATACGCAGTGGCTTCAGCTACCTCTTCGACGGCTCGCAACACAGCAGGCCCCAACAATGCACAAGGCAGCAGCAGGAAGCCACCATGCCACCCTTCAACCACCCCATGCGCCGCTGATATGCCCATTACAACTCCAGCTGCAGCAGTAATTAACACCAGCTCACAAGCCGGTAATGTGCCCTTTAACAAACCCCCGAGCTCGGAATGGCAAACAAACGGCACTGCCAAACGCAAGCGCCCCAACGCTCCCCTTTCGCCTGACCATGCCCACAAAACTGGAAAGACCAAAAGATTATCTAACCAGCAAGCATCAAGGGTACCCCAAGCCAGCCGGTCAAGCGACGACATCCCCTCAACGTCAAAAGACGCTCGTCTAAGACACAATAGATTTGCAGCTCTAGATACTGCCGATAACGATGTCGACGAAAATCAGGTATATTCGGAAATAGACGCTATGGAGACAGAAGCCAGCATGCTGGAGGACCTCCCACTGCCTGCACCTTCTCCACCGCCCTCTAAGTCTAGAAAACCCGGTCCCATCATGGTTCCGGGCATAACAGACATCCACAAATTCCAGGCTGCCTTGGACAAAGTTATACCATCAAGCAGCTACTCGACTCGCACGTCTGGCTCAGGCCTAACTAGACTGTACACCAGCGACGTTCCAACCTTCCGCAAAGTAGTTGCTTTCATGGAACAAACGAAATGCCAAAACTACCACTACCAACTCCAAGAAGATAAGCCTTTCCGCATTGTCATCAAACAGATGGCGTCCTCTACTGCCCAAGGCTATATTATCAAGGAGATGCAAGACAAAGGACACAAGGTAGTTAATATCTTCAATCCTAAAGGCAAGGCCTCAAATGGCACGGAGCAAGACAGGCTACATATGTTTTTCTTGGACCTCAAACCGGCCCCCAACAATAAGGAAGCACTTAAAATAAACCTTCTATGCCGCCAAGGAGTCATAGTAGAACGCCCCCGCCGATCTGCTGACATTGTACAATGCCACCGCTGCCAGGATTACGGACATACAAAAAATTACTGCATGAAGCAATTTATCTGTGGAAGATGTGCGGAAGAGCACCCAACAGGATCCCCTCTCTGCAAAGCAGTCCAGGAAGCCGACTTCTTCTGCGCCAACTGCGGCGGAAACCACTCTGCCAACTACAAAGGCTGTAAATGGTACATAGACCGTATCAAGGTACGCAAGCCGGCTCCTAATATCTCGGCTCCTTCTCGCAAGGCCCATAATAAGTACGCTCGGCAACTAAGGGATACAAACCAATTTATTCCTCCACCTATGGTAGCTGGCAAATCTATGTCATTTGCGGAGATGCTCAGATCGGGCAACACTGCAAAAAAAGAGTGCGAAAGGCAGCTCAACAACAATCCCGGAAATCACCCGAGCGTAAATACCAACTCGAGAATAGCGGCTCTTGAAGATGCCATGCAAAAGCTTACCATAAGAATGGACCAGATCCTCGATACTATCCAAAAAAACTCTGAAACTCAGCACATCCTGATGTCGCTGATCTCACGCCTTATCCCTTCAAAATGAGCCAATTAAGGATCGGATTATGGAACGCGGATGGCCTTAACAAGAAAATCAGTGAACTAAGGACCTTCCTCGCCACCCACAATATTGACATAATGCTCCTTACGGAAACACACATGCACATGTGCACAAAAATATATGTCCCCGGATACACTGTATATCTGACTCAACACCCCTGCAACTACCGTAGAGGAGGTGCCGGCATTTTAATCCGCAGTAGCCTGAGCCACCACCCCATGGAGCACATATCTCAACCACATCTGCAAATGGCCGCAGTCAAGATAAACACTAGCAGAGGAGATTTCACAATTGCTTCTCTTTACCTCCCGCCGACTGTGCCATGGACCAAAGCCAATTTTGAATTCCTTATAATGAACCTGGGACAAAAGTTCATTGCGGGAGGGGACTGGAATGCGAAACACAGGCTATGGGGAAACATCAGAGCCTGTACGAGGGGGCAGAGTTTGCAAGAAGCCATTATCGACTGCAGATGCGATGTCTTGGCAACCGGAGATGCAACATATTACGCGTACAACTCGCAACGCACTCCTAGCGCATTAGACTTCTTTATATACGGTGGCCTCAGGCAGAACTCACTCGCAATCGAAGCCAAATTCGACCTCTCTTCGGACCATCTTCCTCTTCTGGCTATTGTCCACACCAACCCTCTACAGCAGCCAAAAAGAAAAAGGCTAATGCCAACAAATGGGGATATTGAAAGATTCCAGGCTGAACTGAACAATTCAATCAACCTCAACATGACTCTGTCCTCCCCTGAGGATATTGAGGATGCTATCGATTATTTCTTGTCGAAGATCCGACAAGCAGCCCAACTTGCTACACATGAAATAGAACCGACCAGCCCATCGACCCGTCGAGACCAAATCCATCCGGCTGCAGCCCCTCTACTGGCATTAAAAAGGCGGCTACGCAAAGAGTACGTGCGCACTGGTGACCAAAGGGTGAACAGGATTTACAAAAGGATATCCAACAGGCTCCAAAAAGTCCTTGCGGCCATAAGTAACCAGCAGTTTAACAAAAAACTTGCGGACGCAAGCCCAGATGCAAGTTCGGGATACAACCTCTGGCAGCTAACAAAAAACCTAAAAAGACAGCCCGTCCGCAAGAGCCCCATAAAAAGAGAGGATGGTTCCTGGGCCAGATCGAGCTTAGAACGCGCTGAAACCTTCGCCACACACCTAGAGGAGCGATTTAAACCTTTTGATTCCCCACACTCACCCCTGGAAGAATACATAGACAGGACCCTTGAATCACCACATCAACCCGGCCTGTCCACGGTCCATGTGACCCTCAAAGAGGTCAAAACACAAATCCAAGCGCTTAAGACAAGAAAAGCCCCTGGATCTGACGAACTGGACACCAGAACGATAAAGCTGCTCCCCACCAAAGGCTTACTCTTCATTGTGCTCATATATAATACGATGCTTCGAATCGGACACTTCCCAAGGCAATGGAAAAGCGCTCTGATCGCCATGATACCAAAACCAAAAAAATCGCTCACGCAAGTCGAATCTTATCGACCAATCAGCCTGCTCCCGACCCTCTCCAAAATATTCGAAAGAATATTAATGGCTAGAGTTTCGGAGCTGGACTGCGTTAAGCACATCATACCAAGGCATCAGTTCGGATTTCGAAGACGGCATGGGACCCCAGAGCAGCTTCACCGAGTGGTCGATTTTATCCTCGACAGCTTCGAAAACTTTGAGTATTGCGTCGCAGCATTTGTTGACATCAAACAGGCGTTTGACCGAGTGTGGCACAAAGGTCTCCTGTTCAAACTAAAAGCTTTGCTTCCCCCTCTCTGTTTTATATATTCCACAGCTTCCTCAAAAACAGAAGATTTGTTGTGGTAGTCGACGGCACGTTTTCTGGAGTCAAGGAAATGCAAGCTGGAGTCCCCCAGGGCAGCGTCCTTGCTCCGTGGCTCTACACCATCTACACAGCCGACATGCCGACGGTGGACCCGACGACATTGGAGCACCCCGGTAACTTCAACCTCGCCACGTTCGCTGACGACACAGCAATCCTCTCTAAAGCCAGCTGTGTATACCAAGCCACCGACCAACTTCAAGAATACCTGCACGTATTCGAGACGTGGGCATCTAAGTGGCGAATTGCCATCAACAGGCAAAAGTCGGTATGCTGCACATTCGCGATCCGCAGAGACACGTCGCCAGGAGTATTCCTCCAAGGCGAACTCCTTCAGCATAAAGACGGCCACCGCTACCTTGGAGTCTACCTTGATCGCAGGCTCACTTGGAGTAAACACATAACAGCATCATGTCATAGTTTACGTCAAAAATTAAAAAGTATGGCATGGCTCTTAAAGGAAAACAGCAAGCTTTCCCTGAGCAACAAGGTGCTGCTGTATAAAACCCTACTGGCTCCAGTTTGGCGCTATGCAAGTCAAATCTTTGGCACTGCAGCAAAATCCCATTGGAGGAAAATTGGTGTCTTCCAAGCCAAGGTGCTGAGACTAAGTACTGGGGCCCCCTGGTACATCCGCAACCGGGCTTTAGCAAGAGACTTAAAGGTTCCCTTAGTGGGTGACCTTTTAAGACAGCAGTCCTCCAGCTACATGGCCCGTCTTTCTGCCCACCCCAACATATTGGCAAGAAGGCTCTGCAGAAGAAAGCGACGGAGACTTCGCCGGATCCACCCCATCGACCTCCCAAACCGGGTACTTAGATAAGGAAAACTATAAAGCAAATAATTTAAAACTTAAAAGGTAATGTTAAGTTAGTTGATCCAATTATTGTAAAGCTAGGTTAAGATGCTCAAGAATAGTATCAATAAATTAGCTAATAAAAAAATGAAAAAAAAGAAAAAAAAAAAGCAATATCTGGAAACAACAACAACAGCAGCAACGGCGGCGGCAATTTTCCCATCTTCTTCACCAATCCCGCCACGGGCATTGTGTACGCCATTAGCGAAGTGGGTCGGAACACCAAGTCGCAGCCGTGGCCTGGCAATGGCAGCGACACAGATGCCATTGACATCTATGTGACCAAGGCGCAGTATGATGCCGATTTGCTGGCGCTGCGTCAGCGCTACGAGAAACAGTGCGCCGCCCCGTTCCCGTCCCCGTTCCCGTCCCCGTTCCCGTCCCAGTCTCAGCCTCAGTCACCGTCGCAGTCAGTGATGTCGACGCCCAGCTTTAAGCCGCCTGCACGGGGCACAGCGCGTCCACAGATCATACGCCTGCAGAAGCCACCCAAAAAGCCGACAGTTCCTAGCTCGCCAAGCACAGCCGCCGGCAATAACAAGCTTCCGCACAGGCCGCCTCCCATAATGGTGGCCAGCGGCACAACGGGCACCATCAGCGATCAGCTGCTCAAGCTGCCCACAACCACGACCAAGCCTCGGACTGGTCCCCGGCCCCGGCCCACACCCGCCAATACCCAAAAGCCCAAGCGCAATAAGCGGAAGAAGAAGAAGAAGAAAACGCAAAAACGTCGACCGGGACACAAGTTGACAACAACAACGACAGGGCCACAGATTGTGCTGGGCAAGCGCACGACGAGCAGGCCAGGATCAATAGCCGCCGCTCCGGCCACACAGCTAGAGAAGCCGCACATGCCACTGCCCACAGCCGCACTGGCAGCCGCCAGCGGCAACAGCGGCAACAGCGGCACCATCTTCAGCGACCAGCCCATCGCCATCTCCAGCGGCTACATTGAGCTACCCCATCGCTTGAGGCGCCGCTCAGTGGATGCCCTGCCAAGCACATTGGCGGGCGCCCGACCCATCAGCAGTGGCCGGCCCCGGCCCCGGCCCAGCGGCAGCGGCAACGGTCGGCGTCGACCAAGCACCAGCGGTAACAGCCGGAAGCGACCCGATACGGCCTCGTTGCCAGCCAATCCCGCGACTGGAGGCAGCGGCTATCGTGTGCCACACGCCGTTCACCTGCTGCATGCCCGGCACAATGGGAGCGAGGAGCGCGACAGGCGGGAGGGCAGAAGGCACAGCGCTGAGGGGATTCTTGATATATTTGAGCTGTTGACTGGCGATGACTACGACGACACGGATGACTCCTACTATGAGCAGGATGCCAACGAGCATATAGCGATTAATAAGCACAGCAGCAGCAGCAGCAGCGAGAGGCCGACGCAGGAGCAGAACAGCAGCTCGGCGGAGGAAGGCGCCGACTTCGGTGCAATGGAGGAAGAGCTGCCAAGCATAATTAAAAGCAGCACCACCAGCAGCACCACCACCAGCACCACAGCTCCAGCTACAGAGCTGGCCCTCGAGGAGGAGGAGGAGGAGCAGCTGCAGGCGGGGGCAGGCGAGGAGAAGCTGTCGAGCAGTAAAAATAGCATGAGCAAAAAGCGCATAAGACGCCGCCCGCCCGGCCCTAGTTCCGATGAGTACTACGATGACGATGTCGATGTCGATGATGAGGATGTGGAGAACGATTTGGATGCGGACTCGGATTCGATAACGGATTCAGGCATTGGCAGCTTCTTTCGCATGATATTCTATCCGGTGCAGGTGGCAATGTCGCGCATCTTTGACGGCTTCACGGGCCAAGCGGACGAGGACGAGAATGTTGTGGCCACATCAAAGCCCAAGTATCCCAGCTATACGCTCTATCACAGCGCCCACAGCCACAACTCGCTGTCCGACGACAGCGACGCGGATGAGGGTGAGGATGGGGATGGGGATGAGGAGGACGATGACGGCGGCTCGCTGGGCAGCTGGTTTGGCTCCTGGTTTGGCCTGCGACGCCGCACCAAAAAGATTGGCAGCACCACAGCCATGCCCGCGGCGCCGCTGCCTCTGCCAACGCCCGCCCCAACGCCCGCAGAGCCAGCCGGCTGGCTGGAGTCCTGGTTCGGATTTGGCAAGACAACAACGCAGGCGTCCAGCGAGGAGACTGACTATGACAGTGAGTATCGTATACTCCCCTTTCAATGATAAACGAACTTACGCAAACATGGCGACTGCAGCTGAAGATCATTTGCACAATGTCCTAGACGAGAGATACCCTGTAATCAGCTGACGTACAGGCTGTGCTTCTTCTACCCCAGCCACATGCTAAGGGTAATGCCTGCGGTTGTTGTCCGATGTTTAACAAATTTCCAGGGCTTTCACATGACACTCAAATGCGTTTACAAGTCAAAGGGCAAGGGAATACGCTCAAAAATCTGGTATTTTTTCCAGCAATGTGCGAAGTGAACAGGGACTTATTCCTTGATTAATTATCAATAATATATAACATACTAGCGGGTATAACCCGGCCTTGCCCGTGGCACGTATGTTATAAAATCAATATTCTCAAACAAATTTGAAATGATTTTGAAACTGATCGGACGGTAAACAAATAACTTTCATACAAACGTTTTCCGCCAATTTACCACTGTTGCGGGTGGAATTTTCCAAATCGCTGAAATACGTATTTATTAAGTTCTTATGTAGAGCTCTGAAAATAAGTTTGAAGCAAATCGGACACAACTTAAAACTTCGCCCAAAAAATCTTTAAATCGCATTCCCCCCAAAGAAGTTTGAATTCTGCGAAAAGTGTGAAACACGTATCAAATGATTTTTTTGATAGATTTCTGGAAATGAATTTGAGCGCGAAACCCACCAAATCTTTGACCTCCATTTCCACCAAGGAGGAACGGATTTTCCTAAAAGTGTAAAACACCCCTCAAATGAATTTGAACAAAGATCTTTGAAAATAAGTTTGAGGCTGATCGGATGGTAAACAAAAAAGTTACATACAAACGTTTTTCGCGATTTTTCCACACTTGCGGGAGGAATTTCCCGAGACCCCGTCTAAACGTGCACCTACATCACATAAGATAGCTACAGTGAAAATTTCAGCTTCCTAGCTCTTACGGCTTGGGCTGTGCGTTGATCACCAATCAGTCAGTCAGTCAGAACAGTTTTATATATAGAGATAACATTTGGTGTATTAAGCTCTTATAATATCCGAGTTAAATTTAAAAAACTTGTTTCAAAATCGATATTTATCGATTTTATGGAAATGCCTAGAGATAACGAGAAAAATAAAAAATCGTTCTGCGTATGTAAGCGAGAATATATATGTTACCAAACTTCAATCGACAGACTTATATGAGCTACAAGTTCAGCTTGAACAGTTTTTAAAACTGTAGCTATTATTGGACGAGGTGTGCTATAATAAATAATAAAAAAGATCCGCGTCTTCGAAAATCCGCCAGAACTTCCTTTTGACAAAAATCGAAAAAATTGTATATCTTGCAAAGTTTGGAGAACCACTTGCAAGAACCGAAACCGAAACGAAAAGCAGAAAGCTGGTTCGAACCGTGAGCCAACAATTCTGATCACCCCTGATCGCAATTGAACTTGTTGCGGTTCGCGGTAACTATTCGAGCTCCCCTCGCATTCAAGTAGAAATACTGTTGCTCAGGCTGATGCGTTGCGGCAGACGGCCCACTGACCCGCTCCCAGATCTAACGGTGGCATCAGAAGCTTCTGCTGTCTTCTCTCAATGCGTTGGATTCACGCTTTCTGCACAGCCTGAGCACTTAACTAGTTTGACCCTCTTGGCCGGTGAGCACTCGCCTTCGCTCTCTTTTAATCTCCGTTCCCATTTGCTGCTCTTGCAGAGTGGTTCGCCGGCTGGTTCGATGGCACGTCCAAGCGTCGCCGCAAAACAACAACGACGACGACCACAACGACAACGACAACGACAATGCCGACGGCCCAGGTTCCCATATTGACCATTGTGGATCCGTTGCGCAATCCGCAAAACTGGATTGGCATATTGGCGCATCACATAGTGAATGCGACCGCTGGTGGCGGTGGTGTCGCTGGCGTCACCAGCACCACCAAAAACCCGCTGCTGGAGGCGCTGGTCACACGTGTGAGCAGCACGACGAGCGGCAAGCCGGAGCTGCCGCGACGCATCAGCTATGACAAGTATCAGATCTGGCGACTGAAGCCGCAGGACGAGCCGCAGGTGCGCGCTCTGGAGGAATTCAAGAAGAGCGAGGACGGCAACAAGCTGCAGTGGCTCAAGGGGCCCAGTCTAAGGTAAGGTTCGCATGACCAAGTCCAATGCCACAATTCGCAATTGCCCAATCCATTATCCAGGGGCCTCACCGATGTGCTGGTGCCGCCAAAGATGCTGGTCGACTTTCAGGGCACGCTCAACTTCGAGGGCATTGCGCACGAGGTGCTCATCTTCGATGTGGGCAAGGCCATCGCCTATGAGCGCAACAAGGATGACTATCTGTACACAACGCCCGCGGCGACTAGGCGACCCACCAAACAGCCACCGACGCCGCCGCCCCTCACCTGGAACAAGTACTACGAATACGATGACATACTCCGGTATCTGGAAGCGATGCGCATGCGGCATACGCAGCTCGTCGAGCTGATACACATCGGACGCTCCTTCGAGGGTCGACCGCTGATCGTCGTCAAGATCGAGTCCAAGCAGATGGCTGCTGCGGCCAGCGCCGCTGCCGCCGCCAGCCACAAGCGTCTCAAGCACAAGCGTCGCTCCGGCCGGGCCAATGCCGTGTTCATAGAGGCCGGCGCCCAGGGTCTGGCCTGGATTGGACCCGCTGCGGCCACGTGGATGATCAGCGAACTGCTGCGACTTATGCGCACAAACAGTGAGTACCTCAATCAAGATCAGCCGGCAGCAAATCCCAATGAACCCTAAGCCAAACTAGTTGCTCCAAAAACAACCGAACCAAATCTTAATTTTTACATTAAATGCAATTCGGGCAAAATAGGAATTCGGTCTAGGGTCTGGCTGTCAAGTCAGTGTAGCTATAGTAAAAACTCGCTTGGACGGATTTCAATTAATTAATTTGCGTCTAACGGGCTGATTCCAGATTCGTTAGACGAGTCTTCACTGTATTAGCCATGCGTAGTGCATGCCCCTATTTGGAGTTATCCTTTGACCAACCACCCAAAGAATCAAGCCACAAGTTTATAGACTGTTAAGACTATGGTAATCGGTTAATTTATACGGTTTCTAGTTAATATCAGATTGTCAAACGTGTAATGTTGTGCCAGGTAATTGTTGATCCGGTACGTAAATATTTATCCTCGACAAAAAATACTGTTGGCGCTGTCGCGCATCCAGATGAGCCAGGTGGGCGGCTGCTTCATTTCTGTCAGGACGGCATTGCGACGTGACCTATCAAAGATCTTGCGGCCCTGGCAGTCCGTGTATTTCGCTCTGGATTTGCTGGCGGCGGCCTTTTGCTGGGGTCTGACCTTGGCCAGCGAGCCAGATGGCGACGAGCACGACGACTTCGGCTTCGGCTTCGGCTTCGCCTTCGCCTTTGGCATTGGCTTCGGTTTGCCACTCACATGGCATTTGCCGGCGCAGACCCTTTTGGCGCTGGCCAGCACCGCCTTGTTGCACTTCTTGCAGCTGGCTATGCTGCCGGAGGCGGTCGCCGTGATGCTCCTGCTGATGGCATGGGCTCGATTGTAGCAGGGTCCACCGCTGTGCGTGGCCAGCGTTATGGCAAAGGCAATGACCAGCAAGCCGAACACAGTGCCCACGGCCACGTGCACATTCCGATCGGCGTTCTTCAGATCCACCAACAGCTGGACTATATAGTAGCCCAGCGTTATCCAAAACGTGAACGTGCAAATGGCAAAAAAGCTGTCAAGTAAACAACAGGTTAGGAATCCAGGACATACTTAAGCCTTAAGCCGAGTTGCTCTTACAAAAATATTCTAGCTTCTACACAATTAACAGAAGCACGCTACCAGTTCATATCGATTTATATCGATTCCATCGAAACGGGGCAAGTTATCGATTATCTATTTATCAATCATCAGCGTATTATACGCGAAAACCTGCATTTCAAGTTACGTGTATCTGACTCTTGTCATTTTCAAGCTATGCTTAAAAAGCCAAATGCAAAAATCGATAATTATCGATATTATAAAAATGGCAGAAGACTCAGCTCGCCTTGCGTATGGCAAACGATATATATTTATCCGAGACTGATCGTGCTTTAAAAAGCTTTAAAAAGCCAAATGAAAAAATCGATATATATCGATATTATTAAGATGTCAGAAGGCTTAGCTCGCCTTGCGTTTGGCAAACGATACATATTTATCCGAGACTGATCGTGTTTTAAAAAGCTTTAAAAAGCCAAATGCAAAAATCGATAAATATCGATATTATAAAAATGGCAGAAGACTCAGCTCGCCTTGCGTTTGGCAAACGATATATATTTATCCGGGACTGATCGTGTTTTAAAAAGCTTTAAAAAGCCAAATGCAAAAATCGATAATTATCGATATTATAAAAATGGCAGAAGACTCAGCTCGCATTGCGTATGCCAAACGATTTGTATTTATCCGAGACTGATCGTGTTTTAAAAAGCTTCAAAAAGCCAAATGCAAAAATCGATATATATCGATATTATTAAGATGTCAGAAGGCTTAGCTCGCCTTGCGTTTGGCAAACGATACATATTTATCCGAGACTGATCGTGTTTTAAAAAGCTTTAAAAAGCCAAATGCAAAAATCGATAAACATCGATATTATAAAAATGGCAGAAGACTCAGCTCGCCTTGCGTTTGGCAAACGATATATATTTATCCGGGACTGATCGTGTTTTAAAAAGCTTTAAAAAGCCAAATGCAAAAATCGATAATTATCGATATTATAAGAATGGCAGAAGGCTCAGCTCGCCTTGCGTATGGCAAATGAGATATATTCATCAGAGATTAATCGTGTAATCTGTCTGCCTGTGAACAGACAGATAGACGGATAGGCGGACAGGCGGACGGATGAGTTGAGGGTATAAAAACAGAGAGATTAGACTTACACCAATATGGCCAGCACCTCCATGAGAAACGTGGCGATCGCATTGATGAACTCGTTGTTGCAAATGCGAACGCCGCCGGATACCTGATTGGTGCCGCCGACGCGACTGCCCCAATGTTTCTTGCAGCCCGCAGAGCAGTCGGTATTGATGCCGCATAGCTCGTCGCAGGCCAAATGCTCGCTGCAGGTGCCGCGACTGACGGCGTTCAGGAGGCCCAAGTTACCTTGCAGGTGGACCGGCAGGCCGAGCGTGTCCCGTCCACGCAATAAGTCTTGGGTAACTCGTCCATTGAGGCCATATGTGCCATAGTCCACGCTGCAAGCAGACCTTGGTATTTGACCAAGCCCCTCATCACGTCTGGACACATTCTCATTCATGCTAGATTTGCGTCCGAAGGTCATATAACCGAATGCCACGGCGCCAGGTGGATTTCCGCCCTGTCCAGGCCCACCGCATCCACTCATCTCGGTGCCTCTGCGGGATCCCGGTTGAAACTGGTCATAGCCCATATCCATTCCCGGTCCGGCCCCATACCCATACCCATACGCAACCTGTTCACCATCAGGTCCCACCATTCCCTGCCAATTTTCGGGGCCCATTCCTGGATCCATTCCTTGCCAATCTTGAGGACCCATTCTTGGATCCATTCCTTGCCAATTTTCTGGACCCATTTCTCCATCCATTCCTTGCCAATTTTGTGGTCCCATTTGTGGCTCCATTCCTTGCCAATTATCAGGGTACATTCCTTGCCAATTGTTTGCATCCATTCCTGGATCCATTCCTTGCCAATAATCTGAACCCATTCCTTGATCCATTCCTTGCCAATTTTCTGCACCCATTCCTGGTTCCATCCCTTGCCAATTTTCTGGACCCATTCCTTGTCCCATTTCTGAGCCTCTCCATGAGACTCTTGCCGGCTCCGTCCCTTGCCAATTGTTTGGACCCATTCCTGGTTCCATTCCTTGCCAATCTTCTGGACCCATTCCTTGTGACATTCCCTGTCCCATTCCTTGTCCCATTCCTTGACCCATTCCCTGTCCCATTCCTGAGCCTCTCCCTGTGCCTATCCCTGAGGGTCTTCGCGAATCCATCCGTGGTCCCATTCCTGCGCCATTCATCGAGCCCCTTCCTGGCTGCATTCCTGGTCCCACCCTCGGACCCATGCCTTGCCCCATTTCCGGACCCCTTCCAATATTACACGGACATTGAGGACCCAGTCTCTGTTCTGGTCTCGAGCTCGATCCTTGGTAAGGGCCGCCTTGAGTTGAATATGGCATCGACCTAGCGCTCATGCCCGATGATCGACCATTTTGCACTCCGGGCGATTGATTCTGGGCGTTCTGTGATCGATCCTGATCCTTGCATTTCGTGCATGGGCAGGGAGCCTCCGTTGGCGGACGTGACGCCGGGCCCGGTGGTCCAGACATTGCGCTACGCTTGCCGGGATTTCACACGTGTATATTTTTTTACAAAATTTTGACTATAGACTAGCACTGACAGATTTTGGATAGAAACTGAAGTCAGGGGCCACCAAAGCTGCCTGACATACCCACTTAGATGGGGCAAAATTCTCACAAATTCTCTGAATTTCTGAAAATTATCCACTCAAAATTATTCCAGTCTTTTATGAATATAATTGGAGGTATGCAGGGTATATTAGGAAATTCCAGAACATAAATTAATCCACTATATATAAATAAATACATCAAAATCTTATGAGGGTAATATTACTTACCAAATTCCTGCGTCTTGGGTTTTTGGTTACAAAGCGATCCACTTCGAAATCGATTTTTATCGATTTAAGGGAAGCTCTTCACATCCTGAAAAAAATGCATAAATATCTTAAAATTCAATCTGTTTGGCTTTAATATTCGGCGTATTACAAATGGGTTGTAAATCGATTTTTATCGATTTAGTGGTCATGATAAGCAACATACAAATTTCATAATTATCTCAAAATTAGAAATCTTTAACTTTAATAACCTGCGTTATCTGAATCGTATCTGAGTTGGAAATCGATTATTATCAGTTTTCTGCTTATTAGTTTATCGATAAATCAATAAATCTTACAATCTTTGAAACAACTTTTAACGGAATATTTTTTAAACATCTTCTCTATTTCTCTCTTTTATATTATCCAAGTTCGACAAAGTCGTATCATATATATAAAAATAGGGATATAGCCAATGTATGTCATGTAATTATTTAATAAATTTCGAAAGATTAATGTGAGAAAAATATCCCAACTTCTTGATAATGATGCAAATTCAAACACATTAAGATGTGTTAAGAGGTTTTTGAATTGTTTTAAATTTACCATATCGATTCTCTATAATATGAGGAATAGGAATCGGCTCCTTAGTGATTAAATTTTTACACTTAATTTTTCATGTTATCGTGGTTTTTTTCAGAGACCGATGAGGAGCATGAGTTTGTACGGAACACCACCTGGTACATAATGCCAGTGCTCAATCCGGATGGGTACGTGTATAGTCATGACTACGATCGCTTCTGGAAGAAGTCACGTTCCCAGCATGTGGCTAAACAACCAGCTGGACTGCTCGATTCGGCGATGACCTGGCTGCAGCAGAAGCGTCATGGTGATAAGATCTGTTATGGTGTGGACCTGGATCGCAACTGGCTGTATCAGTGGGGCAAACGGGGTAGCTCCAAGGCGCCCTGCAATGAATTTTATGCCGGTCCGTCGCCCTTTTCGGAGCCAGAAACAAAAGCTGTGTCCGACTTTTTGATGGACTATCGCACACAGATCAAGGTGAGTGGACGGGCAGCCAAATCCGAATCGCTTAATCTGACACTTATCCAATTTTTTGTGCATTGCTTTTGCAGCTATATATATCACTGCAGGCCTATGGACAGGTGTTGTCGTATCCGGTGAAGGCCAATTCCACCTTCAATTCGGAGCGCATGGATGACTTTCTGGACGTGGCCATGGTGGGCACCGATGTGCTGCGCAAAAAGGGCAGCAAGGCGCGCTACAAGGTTGACTCGGCCAATGATTTGATTGAGCAGCGTTCGGGTATGTAGTCAGAGATCCACTCCATTGATCGATTGATCTCAATGATGCACTTACTCCTGCTACTCATCCTTCCGTAGGCTGTGCTGATGCCTTTGCCGCCTATGAGATTGGCATACCGTTCAGCTTTACGCTCCAGCTGGCGGATAACGGTGTACATGGCTATCTATTGCCCAGCGGCGCCATTGAGACAACAGCGCGGGACGCCTTTGAGATAGTTAGCGGCATGCTGGACTACATCTGAGCCAGTTGGTAGGAGGCAGGCCGTGGAGATGCGAGTGTTGACGTTTAAGCGCGCAGCATAACTCAAACGTTAGTTCCTTTTTTTTTGGCTGCGATCAGATTCGCATTTCTGCTCTTACAATTAAGGACGAAACCAACGCTATATAACTCAATATGATATATATTTAATACTTGGTAGTCTATTTTTTTTCATTTTTTTTTTATATACATTAATATTTTTGGATATTTTTAGTCTTAATATTTATAAACAAACTTAGTGCATATAACTTATTTTATGTTTAACGTAAACAATAAAAAAAATTTGATATTTATCTAACTTAAATGCTGCTTTTAATTTTTTCCACACTTAAGTCCTAATTGCGTAAAGAACAATAAAGTGAATTATATTTTTTTTTATAAAAGTAAACATAGAAATTACCTTTCTTCTACAAATATATACTTATATATAATAATCATCCAACGGCTTGCTCTAATTTTGATATATTAGGTAAAGATCTTATATCAATGAGAAACTTGGAGCACTTCAAAGGCAGCAACTGGCGCCATTATTTAACAATTAAACATTAAAATTTAATTATATATAAAGGCACTATTTAAACCAATATACACTATCTCTCAGTGCAGGCCCTGGGAGAGGAGTATGCGTTCCGAGAGCGCTGAAAAGTTCGTATATAGCTCATTGCCGCTAAAGTAAAGTCCGATGAGCAGTTTGAATTGCGCCGGTGTCAATGGATAAGTCTCAGTGGGCATGACAACGATGGCATCGACAGCGTTTCGATTCTGCTTCTGCTTGGACACGTGCACCATTTCCAGGTAATTACAGAAGGCAGCGGCACACTTGGCTACGTGACGTACCAGTGTCTTCCTGGAGCACTGCTGCAGCACTGGGCGGCCAATCAGTTCGGCGACAATTGAGTGCATATCGAATATAATGAGATCAGGACGCGGTTGGCAGTCGTATAGCTCGATAATGCGGCGCGGTGCGCTCTCAATGTCCTTGAGTGCAATGCTCATCCAGCGTTCCATATGAACTAGCGACCGCGGCTTTTTCAATGTGCCGGGCAAACTCATTTGGTTTTGGGTCATCAGAAGCACCTTTTTTTCACGCTCCACGCAAAGCTCGCACAGCTGCTAGCGAAAAGGATTGATAAGTTGGCGAGCGGAGTGTCAAACGGGACTTACCTTAAGCAAATGCCGTCTGTATTCGCCGTTAGGCGCTAGGAAAATGTGATTTCTTATAAACTGCAAGCATAGATATTTATAAATGTTCATGAAGACACACTGCTATGTTTTTAGAAGTATTCCATTAGGCTGTGTACTCACATCATTCTCTGAAATATGGGGCATATCTGCCGGCATTTAATTGGGCGCTTTAATATCTGACTTTATCCCAATCCTACACACCAGGGATGCTGGTAGTGAATCGATACGCGATAGACCTAAACTCTTGTTATCGATATTTTGGTGAAATATATTATGTCGGTGCCGATGCTTTAAGCGGTATTTTAAAATGGGCAATATTTTCATTGGCTAGTACATCACGGATAGTAGTAGAAAAGAAAAAATTGAACAGCGCTTTGCTGACGTTCTAATTAATATTCAGAATTGTGTAAGTACAATTTGTTGTTTCTATCATTATTAAATTTCAAGGGTTTTTGCTTACAAAGTTTACAGTGCGTTTACATAACAATGTTAGTGACTTTGCTTACTGTAACATCCAAGCAAATTATTGAGTTAAAAGTTCAATTGAGTAATAACGTTGCCATTTCGAGTATAACAGAGTTGCACTTTCACCACACCGCAATATTAGTGCTGTAAAGGGCCGGCAGTTGAGCATACCCACTGGCAACTGGAGTGACTGAGATAAATATACAATAGGCACAGAGCGAGATAAGTATATGGACTAACGCTGTAAACTCAACACAGCCGTGCCGTGCCGACGAACGAAAGAGCGCACAAAGCGTAATGTGAAAGAATTGAAAAAATCATCAAGTATAGAGGCCAAAAGCAAACGCAGCAGTTGGGCGAATTTTAATATTTTTGATTAATAATTCAAAGTATCGCATGCTAGCTGCATTAACAAGAAAGTGAATGCACGCGGCAAATATATTGCGGTAAGATAAACAGCCAAACTGAACAGCAAATAGCCAAAAAATTCGAAGAAGCGACGACGACCAACCAACCAACACTAACATACATACATACTCCGACATACACGCACGCACATACACACACAGACACTCTCCAGTGAAAAAGTGCAAGCCGCGAGCGCTTTTGAAGGCGTGAAACGCAGATCAGCTTCCAAGAAAAGTAATCAAGCGCAGAGAGGGCATGAAAATTTGATTGGGAGTCTTGCTATGGCCAGATGCTGATGTTTGCAAACACATTTCCGTGTTTTTAGGAAGGCAACATCGAACGGCAAACGGCACTTGCCGACGACTGCTGCGACCGCGATAGAGCCCATATTCACACACACACACACGCGCACTCACACAACACACATACAGACAAGCACGCCCGCAAATACAGTGAAACACGCAACAGCAGCGCCACAACACACACACACATCTACACACCCGCGCGATCCGCCGTGTGGAGCAGGAGCCACAGGAACGGAAGAAGTGAGGCATATACAGGGAAAAAGGCCCGGCAGCCAGGCAACGCAGCGCTGCCGCCATTATCTTGAAGATAGCAAAAGGGAACAGCGCGGGTCCACAAGTTGATGCCACTGCCGAATCCTGACATCGTTGCTGTCGTCTTCGGCCAGGAGCCCCGAACGGAATAGAAACATCAACAACAACAATAACAATAACAAGAGAAGCGTATTGGCGAAAACTTTGCATTGATGGTAATGCATGCTAGAAAACCGCAGCGTATGAACGATGGGTAAATTACAATTTCCAATAACATTTCGCTCATATCTAATTTAGCATGTAAATATATAAACTTGTAGTTGCTTACACCGTAGTTAAAAGAAATCTATATGCAATATCTACGTAGAAAAACCCTAAAGACTTAAACGCCAACTTTTGTTTACATATACATATATGTACGCACGTTCCGTGCTGCTGCTTACTGCACAGACACACACACACACACGAATACGCATACATATACCCCACACATATGCATATATGTCCCCGCCCCGCGAATCGTGATAGTGAACAGGCGCTAATAAAAACACACGTATGTATGCATGTGTGTCTGCATGCATAAAACATATGTGATTTGGGCATCTGATTTAGTGAAAGAAAAACATTAATGTTTGTTGCATATTGTCATCTTGTAATATTTAGATTGCTAGTTTTTGTTCCATTGCGTTGCTCTCGTTTAGCGTGCTTTGGCTCATTCTCCAAACGTTCGTCTGTTCGTTCGTTGTGTCTTTCGTGTGCCGTCTACGTCAAGTTATTCACCACACCTTATTCGCCTCTCGCTCGCACGCTCTCAATTGCTCAGCTGTATGGCGCTCTCTCTGTCATCTCTGTCATTTACCGCTTGCATTTCGGCACTACAAAAAGAAAAACGGTCCAGCCTCAATTCTTTTTGATTGGAGGCGAGACCCGTAAAGGACCTGAACTCTTCTGCATTAGAATTAATTTGACGTCTTTTTGTTTTTTGTTTTTTAATTTTTTATATATATATTAAATGTTAAAATTCTCGCACTGCATGTGTTGTTAACCTCTAGGCTAACTGACAGACTAACCAATCAGTAGCCTTTCATCGGAAAATCAAGTCATACATAAAATTGAGATTTTTATTTTGTTTTTGTTTGTGGGTAAATATTTGTAAAATATTTGGATTAGCAAAAAGCGGCACACACGCAACATTTGTGAATTTCTCCATTTCTATTAGAGCCATAACAACTGAAAAATGGATATGAATGACGGTTGGAATGATTCTGAGTCCGAGGCAGATTCGGGCCGCGGCTCCAATTGGAGCGAAACCCTTAGTGAGCCGAGTAACGATGTCGCCCAGCAGCATGGTCCAGCTGTTGCCGAGAATATTCCACAACAGTTGGCGCTTCTGTGCAATAATAGGATCTATGATCTGGTGCCCGAGGGCGATTATGATAATATCGGGGATGAGCTGGAAAAGTGCACACTTACAATTGATCTGGCCGATGAAGTAGCCCAATTAAATCCAGCACTCGCCTTACGGAACCCAGAGCCCATCATAATGGATGACAACGATTCTTCGGCCCAGGGGGGGAATATTGAACCACCTGGTTCCATTCGCATGGTTAAGCCTTCATTTACGGTTGTTTATACTGTCTGCAAGTGTGTTTACGATAGCAACAATAAGTTGATATCCAGCAAAATAGCACACACCGAGGCATTTCCATGCTATGATTTATCCGAAGACGATGAACAGAATGGGGATGAGGACAATGGGGGGGTCGAATATATGTTTTCCGATGAAGTTTGTGAAGAGAATAACAATAATATTGATAACGATGATGATGATCAGCCGATACCATTTAAACGCATGAAACTTGAGCCCCATCCATAATATCATTTCCCGACTCTATATATAACTAATTGTTAACTGAGAAACAGACAAAACACAAGCAATTAAAACGAAATACGAAAAAAACAAACAAAACTACATTAACAACGAGACCAAATAAATATCTAGTTGATTCCATTACTTGTTGCTTTTCAGTTGCATGATTATTGTTTATTTGTTGGCCATTTCTTTCATCACTCTGCATATGCCATTTAAGTATATCTATATCTATATATAAATATATATGTATATATATTATAATTTAATTTTAATATGTACTTCTAATACAGCTATAAGTAAATTGCACTAGCTAAACGCCTTTGTGTGTATTTAACGTCCTCCTTTTAGACATGTTAATTAAACTTTGTGTTTCCTTTTTGATTTGCAGGTACTTTGAGAAGCATACCAGTCACACATCCTACCAGGTGAGCCTTGACCATCGACGGTTGTCTATAGACTAGAGCCCCCCAAAACCCCCCTCTACTCAGACGCACTAAAACTTTTAGTACTAATAATATCCTCGTTTTTTGTTATTTTCTGTATGTGTATATATTTATATATACATACATATATATATATATATATGTGTGTGTATATATCAAATGTAGACTTTGTAATCCATAAGCTTTTTTGTTTAATGCCATAGTCAATTTGTATTATAGAAGCGTGCAAATCCATAGATCCATAGATCCATAATTGTATGCATTATTCCATTCTTCATCCAGTTAATTAGTATGTGTGTGTGTATGCATATATGAAAGGTGTGTTTGTGTGTGTGCCTTCCTTCATTAATTTGACATACTCGATATATACTACATATGTATGTACATATATGCATATAGGTATATGTATATATGCATCTGTATCTGTATCCGTATCTGTCTGGTCTGTATGTAGTACTGACGCAACTTTCATTTGTTACCCTCTCCAACCCACTCCGCATTTTGGGCACGCGGCATTACAGCGAATCAAACGAACTGATCTAACTAATGTACACGTAATTAGAGTAACACTTGGATAAAGCTACATAAACACTGGAGATCCACAACTCAAACCAATTCTTAATCGCACAACTTAAGCCAAAAATCGAACAACTTAAAACTATATATATGTAAACTATATATACATATATCTATATAAAGGAATCGAGAAACCGTTTGAAATAAATCGAAATAGCAATTAAAAAATGTACACAAAACGCGTACAAATCGTAAACGAAAAATAATATTATATAAACGAATATATATTTAATAGATCGCTATAGGAATATCAAACAATTTTATTATTTATAATTATTAATGAAATTTAAATGCAACGTTTTTTATTAAACGGAGTTTCCTCAACGAAATTCAATTGCAAGACCAAAAAGCAAAAGCAATAAACAATTAACTTAACTATTAATTAAGCAAAAGAAAGCAACAACAACAACAAAAACAACACTGCGCATAATCGAACGTAGCCTTAATAATCAAATTTAACATAAAACTCGCAAACGAACTACAACAACAACAACAACACAAACGTGCCTAAGCCATAAAAAGCATTAACAAAAAGAGAGAGAGAGATAAAAGGATATAAAGCAAAGGATATTCTAACTATATACACACATACATACACACACACACACACACACACACACACACACACACACACACACACACGCCCACACACACACTCTCAGACATAGAAACGCCTGCATACATCGCGTTCAGACTGCAGTGCCTCAGCAATATTGAAGTGTTGCTGCTGCAGCAGCCGGCGACAACAACAGCAACAACGACGAGGCGGCAGCTGAGGAAGGCGCGGCCACGCGGCAGGACGAGCACGAGTCCGACGCCAACGCCATCTATGACGAGTGCCAGCAGCGGCGGCAGCAGCAGCAGCAGAAGCAACATGGCCGTTGATTTGTCACTGCTGACCAACAGCAACAACAACAACAACAACATCATCTGCAGCAGCAGCAACAGCATTAAAATTGCAGCAGCAGCCACAGCCGCGGCAACCGTCGGAATTTGTCGCGTTGATGTAAGTAGTTCCAGCAGCAACAATCAAGAAGCAGAAAGAAACAAAAAGAAACAGACAAAAAACATTAGAGAAAACTGAAAAGTAAAAGGAAAATTGCATTTAAAAAGCGGCAGCCACTGCATAAACTGAATAAATAAAACAAAAGCAAATAAATAAAATTGAACAACGATAACATTAAAAAAAAAAAAAACTCAACATACACACACACACACACGCACATAGAACAACAACCTGCAACGTGCTTAAGAAACACAACAAAAACAAAAACAAAATTCACTTTACGTTTTGATTGTTTTCGTGTTTTATGTTCGTTTCGTGTCGCCCACAAATTCCCAACCCTCTCTCAAATCACTAACAGCAAAACATACACACTCACTCACACGCACACACCAACACACATCAACACATGCACATACGCACAACAAACTAAAAATTTTAAAATTCAAAATTTAAACCTGGAACTGCACAGTCCGAAAACAAGAACAATAACAATAAAGCAACATTAACAAAAAGACAAGAACAACTATTGGCAAGAAACTTTTTATAGAAAAACATATCATTGTAGATCAACTTTTTGTTTATATTTCGTAGCTTTAGTTTTTACTAATGACAGACCCCCCGTCCCGCCCCCGCCCCACTCTCTCCCCTCAAACATTGGTAACAATAACATGTTAATAATAATAACAATAATGTTTATAAATAACGAATCAACTGAAACAACAACAAGAACAAAAATCATCTGCAAATTGTGTGTGTTCGTTTTATATTAATGCAATTCCTAAAACCCCACAAATATCTTCTTCGACAGAGCTCAAAGTACAGCAGTTCAAAGCGCGACTATGAACGCGATCGTTCTTCCAACTATCGCGATCGCGACATTTCGCCTGGCGGTGCTGGTGCCGGCGGAGGCGGTGGAGGAGGCGGCAGCGGTGGTGGCGGCCCATTGAATAATGGCAACAGCTATCGCTCACAATCACCGGACATAGATTCGCCATCATCGCGCTCGCATGATCTGCGCGAGCGCACCGATCATCGCAGTGGTGGAGGCGGCAGCGGGGGCGGCGGTGGTGGTAGCAACGAGCGCTACAGTTTCATACAAAAGATGCGCGATCGGGATCGCGATGTCTACAAAAAGGACAAATATTCCGGTAGCTGTAATACCAACAATTATCAGATTTGTACTCACAATACTTATTCCAATACTTTTTCCCATTGCAGATAAACGTGATCGGCGCGGCAATGATCGCGACTCGGAGTCATCGTATCGCACGAATCACGACAGGGATCGTCGTGGTGGCGGCGGCGCTAAGCTTTGCTCATCGCGCGAAAACGACAAGCGCTCCGGCTCCGATGATCGGGATCGAGAGCGCGAGCGTGACTTGCGTGATAAGCGTGACAGGGGCGCCGATCGCGATCGGGACATGTACAAGAAGGACAAATATGCAGGTGAGTGTGCGTGTGTGTAGTCGCAAAAACTCTTTATATAATTCAATCAATATCCCACCTGTGCTCACTTCTATCTACTCTTCCCCAGACAAACGCGAGCGCAGCGATCGCGGCGAGCGTGTGGCGCGCTATGGCGACTGGAGCGAGCATGTCAGCTCTTCTGGTAAGTGCATCAGTTGACCTTTAAACAATAATTCTATTTTGCTAACCAACTTGTTTATTCACAGGCAAAATGTATTACTACAACTGCAAAACTGAAGTCTCCCAATGGGAGAAGCCTAAGGAATGGGTAGATAGAGAAAGGTATAAAATCCCAGTCAAATACGTCATCTGGTGGACCCTTGAATAACAAACAAAACTGTTTATGGAAGAGCTTACAAATCGAAAGTTGAAAGAAGAGTAACTATCCCCGGGGACTCGTAAATTAAATAACCTTTCGCATGTCTACATTCGATATGCAACATATTTCTATACCTAGCCACATCAAAGTTTAATTCTCAATTCATTTTAAATCTAAATGGTATAATAGTTCGATATTGATTAGCTTTGTAGGGATCATAGACAAATATTTCGTATGCTAGCTTTACGACTCTGTTTAGCTAAATAACTTTAATAAAGCTGGCATTTATTAGATCTTATCTTCAGCTAACTTAGTAATTCCGGGCTTTACTATTCGTCTCACATATCTGCAAAACTATAAATCATTGTTAGAAAAGGGTTTTTTAGTCTCCGATGTGCCCAGGATAGCCGTTCTAACTTGTTATTCCTGAACTTATTCAAGGGTCACCCACACACATATATAGAATCTCCGCTAACATATTTTTTAATGCACTTTAGAAATTTGCCGCGCGATCAGCATCGTGAGAAGGACTATCGCGATAAGGATCGGGACCGAGATCGCGATGATCGCTTCTCAAGATCGAGTAAGTTTTTAGCGGACTGCACAAGTCAACAAGAACAATGATAACAATTGACACGCTTCTCCATTCCAGCATACAAACATTCCAATTCTTCGCGCGACAATTCACGACTGAGATGGAATTATGACAACGATGGCGGCCCGCCCAGCCATCGAAGGCGTTTGGATGGTAAGCAGCATCTGCAGCACGTTTAATAGTTGCTCTACAATACTCACATAATTCTTATGCAGGTCGACATAACGATAATGCTGATATGGACATCAGCGGCGACTCAACGCCCACCTCGGAGGCCAGTTATTCGTTAAGCGGCACACCCACCACACATGGCGGCAGCGTGGGAGGTGGCATGCAGGCTAGCGAACAGTCGTCTCTAATGCCGCAGGGCGTATTGGCGGGCGCATTGGGCAATGCACTGCCACGACTGGCCTCTCATCCAAATCCCAGCGCAGTGGTAACTCCCATGGGGGCGCATTACGGTGCCGTCGGAGTGGGCGGCACTGGTGGCGGCGGCGGTGGCGGACCGGTGAGCGGCGCTACAATGCTGCCTACCAGCGGATTGGCCTCGGTGCCGTCCAACATTGCCAACAGCAGCAACAGCAGCCTTAGAAACTCAGTTGTCGGCCACATTGGCTCAACGTCAAGCGTAAGTGACAAAACTATTTCTATTCGATCATCTTCTGATTTATTAATTTGCAGACTACTGTGCCGACGCTGGCGAATCAGGAGAATCATCTGAACTCGAATGCGCCCGGGCCGCCTGGTAAATTGCTCAGCGCTGGTAAGGATCAGGCGACGCTGATGATGCGACAGAAGCTACATTTAGTCCTTGGCGGCATTGATACGCCGCATCATCATTTGCTTCTCGGCAGCATTGCCAGCGGTGGGGGCCTAACGGGCGCCGGCAGTGGCTCAGCAGCCGATGTCGTTAATCATGCCTACAACTCGCTCCACAATGTGACTGCCAGCACCTTAAACAGCTTAAGGTGAGTTCCACACAAATTTCGGAATCCATTTGGTTTTTATGCTAACCAATCAAAATTTAATCATGTGCAGGGACAGCAACCAACTCAACTCACCAATGTGCATGCCGCATGCCCATCATAGTCTGTCGCCATCGCTGAGCTATACAAAGAGTCCCATACCAACGATCGTGAGTCACACGAACAATGTGAACGCCAGCAATGCCTACACCTGCAATGCGCCGTTCGGCCTCAAGACGGTGGCAGATGGGCTTGCCGTTGGCGTTGGCGTGGTGTCCTCCTCACCGGCGACAAATGCGATCGGTAATAGTAATGCCATCGCTAGCAGCAGCAACAGCAACAGCTGCAACGTACCCGGTCTGGGCACTGTCAGCGGCATCAGCGTCATCACCTCCATGGGTAGCAACAGTCTGTGCGGCAGTGCAGTGGCGCTTGGTGACGGGCCGCCAACGCCAACGCAAGAATTAGATTTAAGTGGCTCAGCTTTAGAACAACACCAACAGGTGGCTGCCGCCGCAGCCGCTGCCGCAGCAGCTCTTGCAGCGGCCCAAGTGACGCAACAGCAGGCGGCACAACAAGCCCAACAGCAGCGCAAACGTAAGTGCACGTTATTACAAAATCCTTATAGTTAATGTTTATATGTTGTACTTCTTTATATTCACAGTCGATGGCACTGGTTCGGGCACGCTAAGCACACTGCAGAGCTGTGTGGCCTCAGTGCAGGCGGCCAATCTGCGTGGCCCGGAAATATCACCCAAGCTAGCCAAGTACTTTCGCGCTGATTTAATTGCGCACGTGACCAACTGGCAGGCGGAAGTATTGGAGCGCCAGGTGAGTAAAGGGCGCTGGCGAAAAATTAGTTCTGAGCGGGCAAATAAAATACCAGTTAAAAATGGGTGCGGGAGCTATTATGAGGTTCCTCTAATGTATGTGGGAGACCTATATAGAACACGAGCTTTACAAACGGACCGCTCCTTTGGATGTCATCTTCCATAGCTGCGCTTAGTCCTAATTTTCCGTATAAAGGTGCTCCGTTGGACGGACTTTATGTTCCTAAAATAAATTCCCTTTTTTTTTTATCCATATCTGGTACCAACATACATTTGCAAGGACTTCAAAAATGTGACTAAAAACGGGTTTAGGATTTATGAAAACAATCAACGATTGGCAATTATTGTTTAAACAAAATAGAAAAGTTTTTATGTATCATAAATGAGAATATATAGAAATATTGAAGAGCAACAAAATAGAAAAGTTTTTATGTATCATAAATGAGAATATATAGCAATATTGAAGAGTTTGAGAAGGTGTATGTTTTCCAAGTATTTGTTATTTCTTTGACAACGAAAGATAACTTTTCACGTCCGTCTGAAAGTTTACAAGTAAATTTATTGCAGACTAAATACTTATTAATTTTTTTTTTAATTTAAAACTGCATATTAGGTATTCACGTAGTTAGTTCAGGCAGGTTACACTTGGAATATTGTTGTAGAGGTTGCCTCTACCCAAAAAGTTCGTTATTCTTAAACTCAAATTTGGTACTCTTGCAGGCGCAGAAATGCTGCGAGGACACGCATCTGTTTGGGGACATCACCTGCACACGGATATGCGCTGAACTGAAATGTGCGCGCAGTTTAGTGCGGAGCACAGAGATCAATGCCACGCTGCAGGAACAAAAGTAAGTGTGCGAAAATATATTTGTGATATATACAATTTGTGGCTAATTTGTTGCTCATCATCCATTACAATACAAAACAGAATCATGTATCTGCGCCAGCAAATTCGCCGAATTGAGGAGTCGAAGACTCAGAACGCGTTCATGTCGGACGATACTTAGGATCAGGAGCAATTTAGGCTGCGCGTGCATCGCAAGCTGTCTGTCAGGCTCAAAAAGAGCACATTTTGGCGCAGCTGATGATGATGATAGCAATGCCCCACTAAACCCACGCAGATGAGTGGCTTATCTCATCTGTTCCGCTCATCCGATGCAGATCCCAATGATGATGCATCGCAACTTGAGCAGGGTGGAGCAGGGCAATTAACACGTGCATCCTTCTTTGTTGGCGGCGGGCATACTCCTTGGCGACACTGGTGTTGGCGTCTGTGCTAGTGGCAGGCAACAGGTGCTGAACAAATATTGGTCGCCGAGCAGGTAACATCAACAATGGAGTTGCTGCAGCGACAACAAAACGGAAACGGAAACAAACAAACAAACAACAAACAAACAAACAAACAAACAACAAACAAACAAACAAACAACATGATGATGAAGAGAAGAACACATGAAACTAAAACATAATTAATAATTAGCAACGCGTAATTTATAACTTAAATAAGCATGAAGCGCAGCGGCAATGTTGAGCTTATGTTGCCGTTATCTAAATACAACAAACAAACAAACAAACATACAAAAACACCAATAACAATCGAAACAATATTGCAAAACTAATTGAAAACAAACAGAGACTACGGACAAAAAAACAAAGCCCAAAACGAAACCAACCCAAGAAGCAATAAGATAGAAGCCTCCTCGTATCGAATCGAATTAACAAAACAAAATAAAGAAAACAAAGAAAACAAAACACCAACAACAAACAAGGTAAAAACAAAACATTAGTAAACAAAACCAAGTCAACCTAGTATACTCAACTGCAATAAAATGCTAATTTAACTATATACAATATATATACATATATATAGAGTATGTGAAAGTGTATATTTACAACAACAAACAGTGTGTGTGGCAGACTCGCTAAATACCCTTCTGCACGGAGAACCCGAGGAAAACAAATAACCAAACAAAACAAAACTAAGGCGTGCAGAAATGGATGAGAAAGAGAGAGCAACTATGCATTCTGCAAGAGAGAGATAGAACTAGTGTATACTGATAGAGCGAGAGAGCGTCGGTTGAGAGAAAAGTCCACACAACTAGCCTTCATTAGTAGCCGCAGATAAATCCGTTGGGGGTATTCACTCTTGACAGTTTCAAAGTATTTTTGTGTGCGCAAAAAATTTGTTCAACTTTGAAGCTGTCACTTTGTCCAATACCAAAAATTAATTTTTGTCTGGTTTCTGTCTATGAAGCAATAAGGTTTGCGTTGCATTGCGAGTGTTTTTTTTTGTTCTTTACTTAATATCGGTTCTTTAGGTAATATATTCTTCTGTAAAGAATCGATTCATTACAGACTTCACAATATTAATATCCATAAAAACTCAACACACAACACACACACCCTCACAGATACACACACACACATAAGCGCCTGGCCGAACAGGCTTCATTTCTAGCTTCCTAGTTCTTATGCGAAAATGTATTTATTTTTTTCTTGAAATTGAATTTGCATACACTTGTTTTTTTTACGCATTATTTTTACAATTTTTTTTTAAATTAAAATATAAATTAATATATATTAAAAAAAAATATATATATATTTATATATATATATAAATATATAAAAGTAATTTGTCTTATTTAAGCAAGCTGAAGAAGAGAAAGAACACCCAACACTGCACGTGTATGTTAGTGTAATTTGAGTTTTTAAATTTAACTTGTCTAAACTTAAAAGAGGAATACGAAAAACAAAAACAAAAAAAAAAACAAAACAAAGTATAGAAAACAAAGCAAAAAAGTTTAACAATATAAATAATAATAATAATAACTACTGTAGATATACATATAATTAAATACAATGGTATATATAAATATATTTAAATACAAACAGAAGGTAAAAATAAAAAATTTATATTATTTAGCTAAGCGTCGAAACCGAAAAATATAAAAAACTTTTATGATTAAAAGCGATTTTTTCTTGGGCTGCATCGAATCCTGGAAATCCTCGAATGCCAATCGATGGTCCTGTTGCCTGCGAGTTCAAAGGGGTATAAAATCCGAGATGTAGCTAAAAAATGGATGTCATTTTTAGAATATTGGTCATAACACGGCCATATCCTTGCAGATTTTCAAAGGATTTGGTGCGTTAGGATCGCAAGGACCAACTGCATCGATCTGCATTTAAAAAATATGGGGTCATCTAAGAATCCAGGACTTGTGCATTTTCTGTCGCCTGCCGCAAAGGAAACAGGCCAAAAACACAAAATCCTTAATAACTCTGGAACTACAAGGAGGATTTGGATGTCCTTTGGCCAGTTGGTAGCCCCTGTCCATAAGAAATTTTTGACACATGACTCGCAGGGATCCGCAAGGATACGGCCGAGTTACAGGCAATTTTCTATATGCAAAATTCACACTTTTTCTCCGCTGTTTACAGGACTTTCGTCCTTTTTAATGTTTATTCTGAATTGGGGCCACAAGGACATTGTGTTGGCCAAAGGACATCCCGATAGTCCTTAAATTGGCCAAGTTGGCCCGGATTTTGTGGTTTTTGGGCAATTTTTGCGACTAACCCCCTAGGAAATTTTTCGGTGAAATTTTTGGTCGAATCCTGAAAATCCTTGAATGCCAATCGATAGTCTTATTTCCTGCGAGTTTAAATAGGTATGATTTTCCGAAATCCGCAAGGATACGGCCAAGATATGGCTAAAAAACGAATGTCCTTTTTAGAAACTTGGTCATAACTCGGCCATATCCTTGCAGATTTTCAAAGGATTTGGTGCGTTAGGATCGCAAGGACCAACTGCATCGATCTGCATTTAAAAAATATGGGGTCATCTAAGAATCCAGGACTTGTGCATTTTCTGTCGCCTGCCGCAAAGGAAACAGGCCAAAAACACAAAATCCTTAATAACTCTGGAACTACAAGGAGGATTTGGATGTCCTTTGGCCAGTTGGTAGCCCCTGTCCATAAGAAATTTTTGACACATGACTCGCAGGGATCCGCAAGGATACGGCCGAGTTACAGGCAATTTTCTATATGCAAAATTCACACTTTTTCTCCGCTGTTTACAGGACTTTCGTCCTTTTTAATGTTTATTCTGAATTGGGGCCACAAGGACATTGTGTTGGCCAAAGGACATCCCGATAGTCCTTAAATTGGCCAAGTTGGCCCGGATTTTGTGGTTTTTGGGCAATTTTTGCGACTAACCCCCTAGGAAATTTTTCGGTGAAATTTTTGGTCGAATCCTGAAAATCCTTGAATGCCAATCGATAGTCTTATTTCCTGCGAGTTTAAATAGGTATGATTTTCCGAAATCCGCAAGGATACGGCCAAGATATGGCTAAAAAACGAATGTCCTTTTTAGAAACTTGGTCATAACTCGGCCATATCCTTGCAGATTTTCAAAGGATTTGGTGCGTTAGGATCGCAAGGACCAACTGCATCGATCTGCATTTAAAAAATATGGGGTCATCTAAGAATCCAGGACTTGTGCATTTTCTGTCGCCTGCCGCAAAGGAAACAGGCTAAAAACACAAAATCCTTAATAACTCTGGAACTACAAGGAGGATTTGGATGTCCTTTGGCCAGTTGGTAGCCCCTGTCCATAAGAAATTTTTGACACATGACTCGCAGGGATCCGCAAGGATACGGCCGAGTTACAGGCAATTTTCTATATGCAAAATTCACACTTTTTCTCCGCTGTTTACAGGACTTTCGTCCTTTTTAATGTTTATTCTGAATTGGGGCCACAAGGACATTGTGTTGGCCAAAGGACATCCCGATAGTCCATAAATTGGCCAAGTTAGCCCGGATTTTGTGGTTTTTGGGCAATTTTTGCGACTAACCCCCTAGGAAATTTTTCGGTGAAATTTTTGGTCGAATCCTGAAAATCCTTGAATGCCAATCGATAGTCTTATTTCCCGCGAGTTTAAATAGGTATGATTTTCCGAAATCCGCAAGGATACGGCCAAGATATGGCTAAAAAACGAATGTCCTTTTTAGAAAATTGGTCATAACTCGGCCATATCCTTGCAGATTTTCAAAGGATTTGGTGCGTTAGGATCGCAAGGACCAACTGCATCGATCTGCATTTAAAAAATATGGGGTCATCTAAGAATCCAGGACTTGTGCATTTTCTGTCGCCTGCCGCAAAGGAAACAGGCCAAAAACACAAAATCCTTAATAACTCTGGAACTACAAGGAGGATTTGGATGTCCTTTGGCCAGTTGGTAGCCCCTGTCCATAAGAAATTTTTGACACATGACTCGCAGGGATCCGCAAGGATACGGCCGAGTTACAGGCAATTTTCTATATGCAAAATTCACACTTTTTCTCCGCTGTTTACAGGACTTTCGTCCTTTTTAATGTTTATTCTGAATTGGGGCCACAAGGACATTGTGTTGGCCAAAGGACATCCCGATAGTCCTTAAATTGGCCAAGTTAGCCCGGATTTTGTGGTTTTTGGGCAATTTTTGCGACTAACCCCCTAGGAAATTTTTCGGTGAAATTTTTGGTCGAATCCTGAAAATCCTTGAATGCCAATCGATAGTCTTATTTCCTGCGAGTTTAAATAGGTATGATTTTCCGAAATCCGCAAGGATACGGCCAAGATATGGCTAAAAAACGAATGTCCTTTTTAGAAACTTGGTCATAACTCGGCCATATCCTTGCAGATTTTCAAAGGATTTGGTGCGTTAGGATCGCAAGGACCAACTGCATCGATCTGCATTTAAAAAATATGGGGTCATCTAAGAATCCAGGACTTGTGCATTTTCTGTCGCCTGCCGCAAAGGAAACAGGCCAAAAACACAAAATCCTTAATAACTCTGGAACTACAAGGAGGATTTGGATGTCCTTTGGCCAGTTGGTAGCCCCTGTCCATAAGAAATTTTTGACACATGACTCGCAGGGATCCGCAAGGATACGGCCGAGTTACAGGCAATTTTCTATATGCAAAATTCACACTTTTTCTCCGCTGTTTACAGGACTTTCGTCCTTTTTAATGTTTATTCTGAATTGGGGCCACAAGGACATTGTGTTGGCCAAAGGACATCCCGATAGTCCATAAATTGGCCAAGTTAGCCCGGATTTTGTGGTTTTTGGGCAATTTTTGCGACTAACCCCCTAGGAAATTTTTCGGTGAAATTTTTGGTCGAATCCTGAAAATCCTTGAATGCCAATCGATAGTCTTATTTCCTGCGAGTTTAAATAGGTATGATTTTCCGAAATCCGCAAGGATACGGCCAAGATATGGCTAAAAAACGAATATCCTTTTTAGAAACTTGGTCATAACTCGACCATATCCTTGCAGATTTTCAAAGGATTTGGTGCGTTAGGATCGCAAGGACCAACTGCATCGATCTGCATTTAAAAAATATGGGGTCATCTAAGAATCCAGGACTTGTGCATTTTCTGTCGCCTGCCGCAAAGGAAACAGGCCAAAAACACAAAATCCTTAATAACTCTGGAACTACAAGGAGGATTTGGATGTCCTTTGGCCAGTTGGTAGCCCCTGTCCATAAGAAATTTTTGACACATGACTCGCAGGGATCCGCAAGGATACGGCCGAGTTACAGGCAATTTTCTATATGCAAAATTCACACTTTTTCTCCGCTGTTTACAGGACTTTCGTCCTTTTTAATGTTTATTCTGAATTGGGGCCACAAGGACATTGTGTTGGCCAAAGGACATCCCGATAGTCCATAAATTGGCCAAGTTAGCCCGGATTTTGTGGTTTTTGGGCAATTTTTGCGACTAACCCCCTAGGAAATTTTTCGGTGAAATTTTTGGTCGAATCCTGAAAATCCTTGAATGCCAATCGATAGTCTTATTTCCCGCGAGTTTAAATAGGTATGATTTTCCGAAATCCGCAAGGATACGGCCAAGATATGGCTAAAAAACGAATGTCCTTTTTAGAAAATTGGTCATAACTCGGCCATATCCTTGCAGATTTTCAAAGGATTTGGTGCGTTAGGATCGCAAGGACCAACTGCATCGATCTGCATTTAAAAAATATGGGGTCATCTAAGAATCCAGGACTTGTGCATTTTCTGTCGCCTGCCGCAAAGGAAACAGGCCAAAAACACAAAATCCTTAATAACTCTGGAACTACAAGGAGGATTTGGATGTCCTTTGGCCAGTTGGTAGCCCCTGTCCATAAGAAATTTTTGACACATGACTCGCAGGGATCCGCAAGGATACGGCCGAGTTACAGGCAATTTTCTATATGCAAAATTCACACTTTTTCTCCGCTGTTTACAGGACTTTCGTCCTTTTTAATGTTTATTCTGAATTGGGGCCACAAGGACATTGTGTTGGCCAAAGGACATCCCGATAGTCCATAAATTGGCCAAGTTAGCCCGGATTTTGTGGTTTTTGGGCAATTTTTGCGACTAACCCCCTAGGAAATTTTTCGGTGAAATTTTTGGTCGAATCCTGAAAATCCTTGAATGCCAATCGATAGTCTTATTTCCTGCGAGTTTAAATAGGTATGATTTTCCGAAATCCGCAAGGATACGGCCAAGATATGGCTAAAAAACGAATGTCCTTTTTAGAAACTTGGTCATAACTCGGCCATATCCTTGCAGATTTTCAAAGGATTTGGTGCGTTAGGATCGCAAGGACCAACTGCATCGATCTGCATTTAAAAAATATGGGGTCATCTAAGAATCCAGGACTTGTGCATTTTCTGTCGCCTGCCGCAAAGGAAACAGGCCAAAAACACAAAATCCTTAATAACTCTGGAACTACAAGGAGGATTTGGATGTCCTTTGGCCAGTTGGTAGCCCCTGTCCATAAGAAATTTTTGACACATGACTCGCAGGGATCCGCAAGGATACGGCCGAGTTACAGGCAATTTTCTATATGCAAAATTCACACTTTTTCTCCGCTGTTTACAGGACTTTCGTCCTTTTTAATGTTTATTCTGAATTGGGGCCACAAGGACATTGTGTTGGCCAAAGGACATCCCGATAGTCCTTAAATTGGCCAAGTTAGCCCGGATTTTGTGGTTTTTGGGCAATTTTTGCGACTAACCCCCTAGGAAATTTTTCGGTGAAATTTTTGGTCGAATCCTGAAAATCCTTGAATGCCAATCGATAGTCTTATTTCCTGCGAGTTTAAATAGGTATGATTTTCCGAAATCCGCAAGGATACGGCCAAGATATGGCTAAAAAACGAATGTCCTTTTTAGAAACTTGGTCATAACTCGGCCATATCCTTGCAGATTTTCAAAGGATTTGGTGCGTTAGGATCGCAAGGACCAACTGCATCGATCTGCATTTAAAAAATATGGGGTCATCTAAGAATCCAGGACTTGTGCATTTTCTGTCGCCTGCCGCAAAGGAAACAGGCTAAAAACACAAAATCCTTAATAACTCTGGAACTACAAGGAGGATTTGGATGTCCTTTGGCCAGTTGGTAGCCCCTGTCCATAAGAAATTTTTGACACATGACTCGCAGGGATCCGCAAGGATACGGCCGAGTTACAGGCAATTTTCTATATGCAAAATTCACACTTTTTCTCCGCTGTTTACAGGACTTTCGTCCTTTTTAATGTTTATTCTGAATTGGGGCCACAAGGACATTGTGTTGGCCAAAGGACATCCCGATAGTCCATAAATTGGCCAAGTTAGCCCGGATTTTGTGGTTTTTGGGCAATTTTTGCGACTAACCCCCTAGGAAATTTTTCGGTGAAATTTTTGGTCGAATCCTGAAAATCCTTGAATGCCAATCGATAGTCTTATTTCCCGCGAGTTTAAATAGGTATGATTTTCCGAAATCCGCAAGGATACGGCCAAGATATGGCTAAAAAACGAATGTCCTTTTTAGAAAATTGGTCATAACTCGGCCATATCCTTGCAGATTTTCAAAGGATTTGGTGCGTTAGGATCGCAAGGACCAACTGCATCGATCTGCATTTAAAAAATATGGGGTCATCTAAGAATCCAGGACTTGTGCATTTTCTGTCGCCTGCCGCAAAGGAAACAGGCCAAAAACACAAAATCCTTAATAACTCTGGAACTACAAGGAGGATTTGGATGTCCTTTGGCCAGTTGGTAGCCCCTGTCCATAAGAAATTTTTGACACATGACTCGCAGGGATCCGCAAGGATACGGCCGAGTTACAGGCAATTTTCTATATGCAAAATTCACACTTTTTCTCCGCTGTTTACAGGACTTTCGTCCTTTTTAATGTTTATTCTGAATTGGGGCCACAAGGACATTGTGTTGGCCAAAGGACATCCCGATAGTCCTTAAATTGGCCAAGTTAGCCCGGATTTTGTGGTTTTTGGGCAATTTTTGCGACTAACCCCCTAGGAAATTTTTCGGTGAAATTTTTGGTCGAATCCTGAAAATCCTTGAATGCCAATCGATAGTCTTATTTCCTGCGAGTTTAAATAGGTATGATTTTCCGAAATCCGCAAGGATACGGCCAAGATATGGCTAAAAAACGAATGTCCTTTTTAGAAACTTGGTCATAACTCGGCCATATCCTTGCAGATTTTCAAAGGATTTGGTGCGTTAGGATCGCAAGGACCAACTGCATCGATCTGCATTTAAAAAATATGGGGTCATCTAAGAATCCAGGACTTGTGCATTTTCTGTCGCCTGCCGCAAAGGAAACAGGCCAAAAACACAAAATCCTTAATAACTCTGGAACTACAAGGAGGATTTGGATGTCCTTTGGCCAGTTGGTAGCCCCTGTCCATAAGAAATTTTTGACACATGACTCGCAGGGATCCGCAAGGATACGGCCGAGTTACAGGCAATTTTCTATATGCAAAATTCACACTTTTTCTCCGCTGTTTACAGGACTTTCGTCCTTTTTAATGTTTATTCTGAATTGGGGCCACAAGGACATTGTGTTGGCCAAAGGACATCCCGATAGTCCATAAATTGGCCAAGTTAGCCCGGATTTTGTGGTTTTTGGGCAATTTTTGCGACTAACCCCCTAGGAAATTTTTCGGTGAAATTTTTGGTCGAATCCTGAAAATCCTTGAATGCCAATCGATAGTCTTATTTCCTGCGAGTTTAAATAGGTATGATTTTCCGAAATCCGCAAGGATACGGCCAAGATATGGCTAAAAAACGAATATCCTTTTTAGAAACTTGGTCATAACTCGACCATATCCTTGCAGATTTTCAAAGGATTTGGTGCGTTAGGATCGCAAGGACCAACTGCATCGATCTGCATTTAAAAAATATAGGGTCATCTAAGAATCCAGGACTTGTGCATTTTCTGTCGCCTGCCGCAAAGGAAACAGGCCAAAAACACAAAATCCTTAATAACTCTGGAACTACAAGGAGGATTTGGATGTCCTTTGGCCAGTTGGTAGCCCCTGTCCATAAGAAATTTTTGACACATGACTCGCAGGGATCCGCAAGGATACGGCCGAGTTACAGGCAATTTTCTATATGCAAAATTCACACTTTTTCTCCGCTGTTTACAGGACTTTCGTCCTTTTTAATGTTTATTCTGAATTGGGGCCACAAGGACATTGTGTTGGCCAAAGGACATCCCGATAGTCCATAAATTGGCCAAGTTAGCCCGGATTTTGTGGTTTTTGGGCAATTTTTGCGACTAACCCCCTAGGAAATTTTTCGGTGAAATTTTTGGTCGAATCCTGAAAATCCTTGAATGCCAATCGATAGTCTTATTTCCTGCGAGTTTAAATAGGTATGATTTTCCGAAATCCGCAAGGATACGGCCGAGATATGGCTTAAAAAACGAATGTCCTTTTTAGAAAATTGGTCATAACTCGGCCATATCCTTGCAGATTTTCAAAGGATTTGGTGCGTTAGGATCGCAAGGACCAACTGCATCGATCTGCATTTAAAAAATATGGGGTCATCTAAGAATCCAGGACTTGTGCATTTTCTGTCGCCTGCCGCAAAGGAAACAGGCCAAAAACACAAAATCCTTAATAACTCTGGAACTACAAGGAGGATTTGGATGTCCTTTGGCCAGTTGGTAGCCCCTGTCCATAAGAAATTTTTGACACATGACTCGCAGGGATCCGCAAGGATACGGCCGAGTTACAGGCAATTTTCTATATGCAAAATTCACACTTTTTCTCCGCTGTTTACAGGACTTTCGTCCTTTTTAATGTTTATTCTGAATTGGGGCCACAAGGACATTGTGTTGGCCAAAGGACATCCCGATAGTCCTTAAATTGGCCAAGTTAGCCCGGATTTTGTGGTTTTTGGGCAATTTTTGCGACTAACCCCCTAGGAAATTTTTCGGTGAAATTTTTGGTCGAATCCTGAAAATCCTTGAATGCCAATCGATAGTCTTATTTCCTGCGAGTTTAAATAGGTATGATTTTCCGAAATCCGCAAGGATACGGCCGAGATATGGCTTAAAAAACGAATGTCCTTTTTAGAAAATTGGTCATAACTCGCCCACATCCTTTCAGATTTTCAAAGGACTTGGTGCGTTAGGATCGCAAAGACCAACTACATCGACCTGCATTAGAAAATATGGGGTCATCGAAGAATCCAGAATTATGGTGTGCTCGAAGGACACAGACACAGGAGTTCGCTTATTCTATTTATAATATTTTTTACTCTTATATGTATTACTTGTTTATTGAATGAACTTGAATAAATAAATTTTCTTCAATAAATACAGATACGAGTAAAACTTATAATTGTTCCTTTATTTTATTTTCGTATCTTAAATTCAACACTGGAAAGATATGTATGTTTCTGAAAACTGAATTCTTTAATCTGAAAAGATAAAAAAATACATATTAGAACAAGCAAGTAATAAAGATATAATATATAATTAGACAAAACACAGCAATAATAATTAACGCATGGAAATTCATATACGTACGAATTCACGGACGTACTTAAATTCGTGAGAATCGCATAGAAAGGCATATTTAAAAATACGCTTTGTTAGGTTTGCACAGTTGAAAGTAAATTGCGTTTGGCATAGAAGTTCATACATTCCCACATGTATATATGTATAGATGCTCACATGCATATACTCATGCATACATACTAACATGCAGACATGCTTACATGCATACATGCAAACATATTTACATGCATACATGCTTACATGCATATACACATGCATACATACTTACATGCGTACATGCTTACATCCTTACATGCACAATTGCAAACATGCTTACATGCAAACCTACATTCTAATAGACATACACACATATACATACCCACACAAACATTGATTCACACTTTCATATACCTACCTTTACATATGTACGTATATGAAAGTGGATACAAAAAGAGAAAGCTAGGGTATCTTCGGTACTCCCAAGATTGACTACCTTTGTAGACATTTGCCTCACGGTCGTGCGCATATGTCAGAATAGTGAAGCTCGTAAATGTTGAGTTTCATGAGAATATGGTGGAAAACAGAATTATTTGCAATACGAAACTCAATTTTGGACCTTCCTATAGAGCCATATAATAGAGAAGTGTGATTTTAACAAACTTTGGGTCATGTATAAGCAAAATAGTTTAAAAAGTAAATGCTGAGTTTGGTCACGAGAATCTACTTTTTGACCAATCGTTCCTATAGCAGCTAGATGATATAGTGGGCCGATCCGGCCGGTTTCGACATATGTACTGCCTGCAACAGAAAGACGGACCTTTGCAGAGTTTTAAACATACTTGTTCGTATAAAAATAGACAAAGGGACATAGTTATATTGAGTCGGCTGTTGATGCTGATCAGGAATATATATACTTCATGGGTTCAACACAGTGTTTTTCTTTACTTTAGGCATTCACTGGCAAAACTATATTACCCTCTGGTAGGGTATGCTAAATGAAGTATTTTCAGTCTTCGTTTTGTTTAAGAGAACAAACTTTGCGAGTATTTCGCAGCCTAGCCTGGGCTTACTTGTAATTTTTAAAATTTAAACAATATTTGAACTTGCCCTTATGAAATCGTGGACCCTAACAGGGGGTAAATTCAGCTTCCTTAGTCTTATGGCCTGAACAGTTCTTTGATCACCAATAATTCAGTCAATTAGTCAGAACAAAACACAAATATTTGTGCATAAATAAATACTAATGACATCCTTTTCTTAAAAATAATATTATGGCAGGCTGAACTATGCATCTGCGTGAGTGACATACATATCTAGGTCGAGGAGAACAAGGCTGGTTAGTTAAATAATAGATTTAATAATATTTAAGGTCAACTAATTGACCAGCACGAAGAGTTCTGTGTGTGTGTATTTGTGATTGATATTAATTACAAAGGAATTGCCGCTCTAGCTGGCGCACAAAAGTATGCAACGGCTTTTTAAAACAGACGGAATTTAATTGTCATTACTCACAAAGACACTCACACACACAAAGCTTTGATTCACTTTAAAGTTGGCGCCAAGTGCCTGCAGAAAGCTTAGCATTTGCCGGCTGCCTGTGGCAGACAAAGAGAATGAGAGCGAGAAAAGCCGCTGAGCTTTCGCTGCAAAGTAGCGGCATTTAACCCAGCAGACAATGTGCAGAGCAGGCGAATTCGCTGCTAACGCAATGAATGCGAGAAGGAACAGCGAATGAACACCCACGAGGACATCACACTAGGAGCCGACGATGTGTTTATGCCAGAACGTCGCACCGCCTCCGCCCCCCCCCGCCGCACCGCACCGCACCGTAGCATGCCTAACCGAACTGTTACCCGCTGCTTTTGCTGGGCATTTGGCATCTGCGGGCTGTCAGAGGACAGCGAATGCCAACAAGTAGCAGTTCAGCATCGACAACGCCAGCGTTCGCTTGCGTCGGGCTGATGGCAGCGCAGTAGCACAGAGCATAGCAAAAACAAGAACAACAGCACGACATCAAACGACGCGAGTTTTCAAAAATTATTGTAACGGTCCAGCAGACAAACTGTTTGAAAATTATTCCGTTTTTGTTGTGCTTTGTATTATTTATTTTGAGTGTGTGTCTGTGTTTGTTTTCAGTGTAAGGCGTAGACCGTCGAATCAGAAAGAAAGTTATTTTAGTTAAGGCGCTAATTTACAAAACAAAAAAAGCCATCTTTGCAAATAAAAAATAACGGTAAGTAGTTCCCGGCAGCTCTTCAAAAGATTAATTAAAATACATAAAGCTCGTTACGAAGTATGGCCCTTTCATTTAAGTGCCTTTCCTTTTAGTTTGTACAAGTCTTATCGGTGCAAGTCTGAAACCCAGGCTGAAAACTAGAACACCATTAACAATTTTTAAGCAAATTATGTTTAAAAGTCGCATGAAGTTTTCAGCTTATAAAATTCGAGGTTTATAATAATGATTCTTCGCGTTAAGAGTCCCGACTTAGGGAACATATGAGAGCCAAGCTTGAATTATAAGCCTGAAGTCTAGCCTTAGAGATACTAGGTTTTATATGAAAATTACTGAAAGACGGAAACAAGCTCTATGAATTGTTGAAAACATTTTGAAACCTAAAGCATAAACTAAAAGCCCTAAGACGAATTTTATTTGAAACAGAATACGAAACTTTTGAATTCGTTTCATGATGAGTGCAAAGAGTTGGGAGTTAGGATTACAGCAAACTTTGAACAGGTTGTCAGCCAAATTGCAGTCTTCTTACATTTTTTAAGCTTGTGCATTTAATTTAGACGTAAACAACCCGAAAAGTTTTTAGAGAAAATGCAAAATATACCTCAAAGCGTTTAAGCTGTCAGAAACGCAGCGTATATGATAATTTGAATACCCTGTTTACAATTTGAAAAAAGAGTTTATTGGGTTTGTGTACTGCACACCTTCCTACCCGTTCGGTCGCTTTTCAAGCAAAAGCATTTCGTTTTGTTAAAATCTTTTTAATCTATATATTCAAAAGTCGCAGTTCGAAAGTCCTTGCAGCTTCAGAGACATCCAGGGGAGTCAATCAAGTGTATTGCGTAGCCGGCTACACACGATAGAAAGCTTCTAACTTGTTTATAATATGGTTACTATCGGATACATTTTGCAATTTATTTCTTGCTTTTTGGTTGCATTTGCAATTTGTGAACCGTCAACACCAGATATAACTAGCACCAAAAACAAAAATAAAAATATTTTCCCCCTGTTACTGGGCGCCGCATAAAGACAATAAAAAATATATTTGTGTGGTATGTAAAGCAAATAACTAGCTGAAAGTTTGTTCAAATATTTGGCAATTGCAATGCGCCAGTTAAACAAAAAAGCCGAAGATTAAATACCCTAGCAAACAGATGGCTTGGAAGTGCTTTTACTGCCGATCAATTGAGCCTATATGAGCTATATGCTGGAGAAGTCCGATTCGATCGGGAGTACAGCGAAGCTCGTAAAATAGCTTAATTAACCGATCTGTTTTCTATATGAAAATCTATTGATAGCCCGATGCTAAGCTAAGATTTGGCTAAAGCATATACTTATAGCCAGCATCACGAAGTTTGTAATTGCTGAGTTTAGACACGATATTTAATTTAAGAACTTTATTCAATCGATTGTTTCTGTGGCATCTATATGATATAGTGCTGCGAGCCGATCGATTCCGGAATATATATATAAATATATAGAGACGTAACCATGAAAACTTTTGCGACATTAGCTTTGCCTCCAGCTGAGGGACTAGTTTGAATGGAAAGAGACAAACAGACAGTTAGACGAACGGACATGGCTATAACGACTCGGCTGTTGATGTTGATCCAGAATATATACACTCTATAAGGTCGGAGACATCTGCTTCTAAGTATGTTTCATACATTTCGTCACAAAACTATAATACCTTCTACAAGGGTATACTCAGTATAGAGTATGCCAGAGGCACAGCCTCTATCAGAATGTTGTCCATAGAGGGCGTGGTTTTGTCCTTTTGCCTTTTAAATTGATTTACGTGCGCCTTTTTAGGAGCTAATATCTAATTATTAATGGAACAGGAGCAAGAAAGACAAACAGGGTGCATTTTCAAGCACTGAAGTGCGCTTCGCACTCCAAATTTCATATGATTTGTGTCCTGTTCTGGCAGCTTTTGGTTTGTTTTTGTTGGCTTTTGTTGTTGGTTTCTTTTTTGTTTTTTTCCCTGTGGCCTTTGGGCGGCGCGCTTTATGCATTTCTGGCGCTGTCAAAATTGCTGGTACTTAAAATTGGCGCGCGCCAAAAGCCAAAAGCATTTGACGTTTGCCAATGTTGACAATTTGCATTGCCCAATGCCAACAGCCATAAATTTGACGCCACCAAGACCCGGACAATGTTACCCACTGTGTGCATAGCTAGATCCGGGCGGGGTTCGCCCAGCCCAACTGGAGTCCGGAGTCTGGCAATTTGCTTTAAGAGCGCGCTGAAAACATGTCGGAATTTCATCCGAAATACTCAAAAGCAAGCACATTGAAAGCGAGAACTGAGCTGCAGTATTTAATATATTTTTATATAATTTTTCAAAATTTTTAAATATAATTTATGTATTTACACCCTTATTAAAAATGTTGATGTCTGCAGTTTTATGCCCAAATGTAGGCAATTCTGCTCTAAACATGCTCTATAAGCTTTCGTCATTAAATTTATTACTTTAATAAATTTATTATATTTTTAAATGCAGTACGAACGGGTGCAACAAGTCAGAATGTTGCTGCAAAATACTTATTCACAGTTTTTGTATCAATATTAAATTGTAAAAAGTAGCTAAACAAGTAAATAAATCAAGTACAATTTGAACTGGCAAAGAAGCGCTTGAAATCGAAACAGAATAAATGCATCAGTTATATGCACAAACATATATAGCTCCTGATGTATTTGTGTCCGATCGTTAGGGTCCCAACATTTGAATACTTTATCAGTTTCGCTTCTTCTTATTATTTCTGAAGGGGCCAAGATTGAAAGGCAGACAGGTCCTTGAAACAATTTCTATTTAGTTGTAACAAGTTATTGCTGCTCTTTTTATGCCCTGTATCAATTGAAAATTCGTCAATTGAGGTATTTTGGTTTTGTGGAAGTGTATGTAACAAGCAGAAGAAGGCGTCTCCCATAGGTATATAAAACCGAGTTGATCTATTGGGAATTACCAAGGCTAGGGCCATGAATTTCTCTCTTTTCGACATATATCTCCATTTGCGTAACATAAAAAGCTGTCAATATGTAAGCAAGATTCCTTAAACATTATTCGGAGATCACAGCTAAAGACACCAAATATATAGATTCTCCTTTAGTACAAGCATTAATAGAATTTCGATTCTTAAATACGTCTCCCATACCTTCCCCCATTAAAAGGAAACGCATTTTACCAGGTAAAGCCTTGCACTTTGGCGCACATTTGGTTGCCATTTTTGAAATGCGATAAATTTGACAAATATCGCACTATAAATATTGAGATTAGTCAATTATGCATTAGACCTAGTTTTGGACTAAGGGCAGAAGCAGAGCAGCTAATGCATCTGTGTATGTCTAGAAAGAAGTTCAAGTTACGTGATATCTTTTAGCCGTGTACTCCCTACTCGCGCACTTTTACTTGTTTTGTGTTTGGTTTTCAGTGTTGACCTTGTGCGCTTTTTCCATGTATTTTTTTGTTGTATTTATTTTTTGTTTTCTGGCATTCAAATTATGTGAATGTATTTCATTTTCATTTGCGACTTGCGCTTGCTTTAGATTTGTTGTTTTATGACTTGACCATTTGGCAACATTGCGGCTTCGAGGGTGTTTGCATAAAGGGGGGGGGGGGCGGAGGGAAGCGGAAGAGGAAGGGTCAGGGGGTCAGGGGGTCGGCTTTAAGGCGGCCTCTAACTGCCGTGCCTGGCAAACATTTTCAACAGGATTTTCGAATGCTTTGGCAACTGCACTTAATTTTTATTACCTAGCACTCGCATTTTACATAGCCTATTTCACTCTCTATATTATGTTGTTAAGGGGCACAGAGGTAGCGCGGGTGTGGTAGGCGTGCGGGGTAGTCTGGTGTTACAGTATCCAACAACAGGTCAATGTTTTTGCATAGTGGCCAACATTTTATATCTCCCTCGGTTTGGACGGCGCCCAAAGTTCTTGTTGTTGACACTGCCTGCTACCCATTCTACACACACACACAGACACACACACACATATACACAAGTATATATCCCATACACACGCTCACGCACTTGCTGTTATAATTTCATTTGAGGTTTAGGCAACGGCCTCTGGTTACATTTACATTTTTATTTCCTCTCGGACGCATCCATTGGGTTGCCGGGGAGTTGGGGTCACGCCCCTTTGTTGCTGTTATTATTACTGTTGTTGTTGTTTCATGACTCTTGCCTAATGCTGTTTGTTGGTAAATCTTTGCCTGATTTAAATGAAAGCGTCTTTGGCTTTTGGTCTTAGTGCTTAGTTTTTCTACATTGCCACATTTCAATTTCATGCGAGCCGCGTGACATTCCTGCAAATTGCATTTTCAGTTGGCCTCAAAATATGAACAAGACTCAGTATATCTGGCTATAAGTAATAATAACAAAATACACACATATATATATACATATACATATATACATATATATGTGTGTCTATAAAATACAGAAAAAAAGAAAACAAAAATCAAATTCAAACAGCGTCAGCAATAATGCCGGACGACTTCGGAATTGGTTCTATTCACTGCCTAGCTTCGAGTACCCACTCCCACTCCCCTTCCTCTTCCTCTTCCCACGCCCATTTTCATGCCACATTCTGAACTATGCGCAAGCCGTTTGCCGTGTGTTTTATGAGGGTTTATTCCAGCTTTTTGGCCAACTCAAAGGCGACAAGCAACAACAGCGTAAAACAAAAACAACAACAGCAACGAAAATGGACTAAAAAAATGAATAAAAATGGTAACATGGCCATGAAATCGTAAACAGTTGATTCTGATTTTTCGTTCATCTATATACATATGTGTGTGTGTATATATATAAATATATATATGAGTGTGCGTAAGTGCGTAGTATTGCCAAGTGTATTGCCATAGCGAATTGTTGGTAGGCAACAGATTGCGATTTGCCAATTTTGCCTAAAACTACTTAAGTATTACACTTAATTTAGTACGGTTTTTATAACTATTGCTGCATAAATCTCAAGAGCATAAATTAATTAACAAGAAGGGGAAAATAATCAAACTATTCGCAAAGCTCTTTAATATTATTCGACTACAGCATTTGCATTCGGCCCATTTTTCCCAGTTAGCTGCGAGTCTCAATGAATTTTACTCCACGTATTCGGCATTTTTCTATCTACTTTCTCAAATTTAAGCATATAACTTTACTTGAGACTTGATATCTTAATGTACGCTGCGACTTCTGTTTTTCAATCGTTAAACGAGCTTTCTTTTTTCCCTGAACCCATTGAAAATGGGTAAAAAGGGTATATTCGTTTCGTGCAAATGTATGTAACAGGCAGAAAGAATCACGCCGACCCAATATATTATATATATTCTTGGTCAGCATTGACAGCTGACTCGATCAGTCAGGTCCATCTATCTGTTCGACAGTCTGTCTGATCGTCTGACGGTCCGTATGTAAGAACGTGGTCGAGTTTGTCAATCGGTTATCGATAACTTGCCCCGTTTCCAAGCAATCGATACAAATCGTTGTAGAAATCCTGTTTATTGAGTAAACCCCTTGGCTAGAACATGTTTCTACTGGAATAGTATATACAGATCAAGTATTTTTAATTTGGCAACTAACGCCACCACACCACCCTCCTAGAAGAAGGTTCAGGGTATCCCCTAGTCAGGCCCTCACGCCTAAAGCTCTCTTCCTTGCAAGCACCATAAAAACATTTATTGTATATATGTAACTAACTTTATACCACACTCACTCATAGCTCATCTACTTGACAGTTCTTTCTCGTCTACTTATTAACAATGACGCGACTTGAACTCAACTAGCTCTTAAGTAGAGTTGAAATATACTTGTGCAAGAATCCAGTTGTTATTTAAATCATTGTTAAATACATTTAACATGCTAAACCTACCTTTTGTGATATTATACAATATAAATGTTAAGTTGCAGCACATTTCGTAGCCTGACAATCTGTAACGATAAGAAACATACATTTTTTGTAATTCAATTAAATTTAATTCAAATACACTTTTCTTATTACTATTATTTTTAATATTATAACCCATTTTAGAAATGCCATTGACAGCTGTTTTGCCTGTGGCTAAGTTATTATAAAATGCTTAGCTTAAGCTGGAATAGCAGACCGCAAACTCTTAAGAGCTGCTGATATTAAAACTAATTAAATTAAATGAAGTTTTTCCGTATTTAACGTTATCAGGATCAATACTAGAAGGGACCTGCGCTTCGTTTAGATAATTTGCATTTGTGGTTGTTTTGTAAACACACTTTGATTATCTTTGCGCCTCCAGGACTCAATTCCCCCCCTTTCACTCGACCCCTCAGCATCGCGTTGCGTCTTTTTCCCATTGTGTACACAGCGCTTAGCGTATCGCAAATATCGTTTGAGGGCATCGGCGGGCGGGCTGGGTATTGGGTAGGTGCTCTATGTTGGCTGGGTCGTGTGTGATTGTCGTGCGAGTTGGCATATGTCACCAAGGTGTTAGCATTTATTTTTCTTCTTCCTTCTTTTTTTTTTGTTATTCCAACGCATAAGCGCGTTTGTGTGTGAGAGTGTGTTAAATTTGTGGAAATGGCATTTGGGTTTATGGTTTCAGCACACACACACACACACACACACACACACTTACAAAGTGAACAACTCGACAAGCGCGTTTGCGTGTGTGCGTGAGATCCTTTTTAAGTTCAAATTTTTGTTGTGTTGCTTTAATTTTTATATGTTTCAGCGTGGCAATTCGATTGTGTGTTTTAAATAAAGTATTTCAATTACTTTTCGTTTGTTTTAATAGCAAAACATTCTGAAGAAAGATGTTGCTTAACAAATACATACATTTAATAATAAAGTTTGCCTAAATAAATAAATATGTTTGAAGTAATTTTCTAACAACAAAGAACATACTAATAATTACAATATACTCTGCTTAAATAGGTGTCATAGGGTATGCAAAAGGTTGACACTCTTGCCAACTCTTTTGTTTATATCTATTCCAAGTTTTTGCATAAGATTTAATAAAGTTAGCTACTTGCACAGATTCTGAAGCTTTGAAAGCACTTTTTACCCTTTTATGCCGCGCCCACAGCAGAAGTGTTCGCTATTCACGGCAGCGTTTAAGGGTAAATTTATGTAAATAACAAAATCACAAAATCCTTAAATTGTCATTAGCTAAGCCTTTCGAGATTTGCGCTGTATGCTTTTTTTTTTTTTTTTTTTTTGTATATATTTTTTTTCTGTTTTTGGGGCCTGGCTCTTGTTTATTTTGGCGTCAAAATGCGACACTCACAACTTCACCAGCTCTGCTCTCGACGCTTTTTAATGGCCTAGTCCCAGAGCAACTCCCGAAAAAGTAGGCAATGCTTTTTATTGCTGCATCATTAACTGCTTTATGCCAAGTGCTTTTAATGCGCCAAAGGGACATGTCCAATTTTGAATAATATCAGCAAATTAAAAGCTTGTATTCATATTGGCTGACTCAAGGGTAAAGTAAATATTGTTAGTTCTTTATAAAGCGTACACATTTGTATATATTTAGTTTTTTTTTGCGCACACATACAAATTGCGCTCGGATTTAATTAGTTATTCACTTCCTTTGACAGCATTTATGTTCAGCGTAACCAAATCTGCTTGGCAAAAATTGCAGAGCACTTTATCTGCTTTGTAAATTGAAATTGAATTACTGTGCTGACGCCTTGCAGTAATTTTATATGCCACACATGCAGATGTAAAAGCAATGTTTGCAGACATTAAGCAGCTTTGCACACAATTTCAATTCAGTTTCTATTTTTCCGAACCACAAACAACCAGAATCTGTTGTTTATCAATCAATTCGAGTGTAGAAAATACAAGAAATACAAGTTTATTTTCTTAATTTGAGTTGAGAAAACACACCCAAAATTTATGCTTTTCTGGAGCTTCCAAATATATTGTAGGACTGGATAGGAAATGGGGTACAATTTCTTTCCGATTTGTAACGGGTAGAAGGTAATGTTTTATGGGAAATAAGTTTGTCATACAGTATCAGCCGAAGTCATATTATTGTCACAATATAAATTTAAACATATTTGGCTAGGAACTCTACGACTATTATCGATTCATCCTAGATATGTTTTAATGATTTGATTTCTCTATATAATCCAGTGATCAAATGATACAAATCTAATTGCATGCCTTCACAAAAAACTAACTTTGCGGAAAATTCATTAATTAAAAATATTTGCGTAAATAAACCAACAAATTCCTAATCAAATTGAATCAAATTATGCAATATCGACATCAATTTAAATTCTAATATTCTTCTCCAATTTGTAAAGTTTCATGTCACGACTTTCGATAATGAAACAAAACGGTTTGCTTTGCCTTGATTATGTGGCTGCAACTTTCTATTAAATAAAGCATTGGCTGCATGCCAGTTGACAAGAGGGTATCTGCTAGCTGAGCACCCTTGACTCGAGCTCTTGTGTAGTGTGATGATCTTCTGCTAATAGCTCTCAGCTCACACTCGAGCACTGGCAGCCCCAAAACGAAAAGTGTTGCCAACTTGTGGGCGCATCCGGTTTGCCAGTTGCTTCTGCACTGTGTGTTTCATGTGCTGGTACTCACCCAGTGAAAATGTAAGAAAGAGGGTAGATTGCTGTTAAGTGAATATATTTAGCGGGCAGAAGAATGCAACTTCGCGCCCTTTAAGTGTACACTTGTTCATCTTGTTCAAATTATGTATGTATATCATATGTAGAGTAAGTTTATTTGAAATTATCGATATCAGCGTCGAAGTCGATTATTATGTGTATTAAGCTTAGGGTTTTGTGACATGTCCAGCAGCAAATTAAAGATACAGACTTCAAATATCCGAGTAGCTACCACATTTTAAGAATATTTTACCTTTTGTATTCTATATGAAGTGCGAAGGAAGTGCGAATGCAGGGTATTTTCCAGTCACGCACTTTCGTCTTGAGCACTCGCTTGGATTTGTGTAGGGGGTATTTTTCAGTCGCGCACTTTCGACTTGAGCACTCGCTTGAATCTGTTTACAGGGTATTTTTCAGTCGCGCACTTTCGACTTGAGCACTCGTACTTGTTATTTTGAGCTTGTTACTGATTTGCGTTTCGATTTACTTTGAGGCCTATCTCTCATCGTTTGTGCAGCTTTTGTTTATCTGTTAAAAATGTTGCCGATTTGTGAGCCATTTGGTAAGTCGTTGTGCATATATATGTGTGTGTGTGTGTGTGTGGGTGTGCATTTCCGTTTCCGTTTGCGATAGTTTCCGCTGCGTTGTCGGATTGCTGATGGCTTGATTGCAACTTTATAGCACGCAATGTTGTTGATGCTTTTATTGCGAAGAACGAACCTCTTGTGTGTGTGTGTGTGTGTGGGGAGGGGGCGGGGAAGGGCGTTACGTGGCAGGGTCAGGGTGGAAGAGCATCTGCTGCTCAGGACGATTACTCTGGTCATCTATGGCGCACAAATGATGTGCCAATAAAGTTGGGCGCCTCTCGATTGTACCCAATAAAATTCATCTGGTTTTTATGGTCAGCAAAGGGCGCGACCACGCCTACAATGCTAACACACATAAACAAAAGCAGCAGCAGTAGAAGCAGCAGCATCTGCGTTGCCTTAAGCCCTTGTCAAATGTCATGTGGGCTTATCTTTTGGCAGCGCTTCAATTGTCATTAAATTTTGCCGCTGCTGCTTTCAATTTCGAGGCCTTGTCCAACGCTGCGTATACTTAACTTCACCAAACTTTACTTATTTTCTCGCATGGCTGCTGTAGTTCTTGTTGTTGTTGTTGTTGCTTATGTGCGTGGACATCAGCAAGCATATATGTGTGTAGTTGCAGCTATTCTGGCAACTAGTTGGCGCCAAAACTAACAAATGCAAAGCACGTCTCAACTCTCGACTAATATAGAGAGGGTTATGGGTTGTCTAGAGAAAAAGTTAAGCGCGTGTTTTGAAGCGTATATTAAATTGAATGGTCAGACGAGACACAGCAACAACAGCAACAACAACAACAACAACATAAGCAATAACAACAGGGGCATCTAACCACTCAAATGGTGTTTCATGTACTTGTATGTAAGCGTATATTGTTGTCTCTTTGTTCCAGTTGTTGTGGTCTGACACTCAAGCAAAACGGATTCTCTACAAATGATGACAACGCCAGCGTGTCTCCATGTGTGTGTGTATGCGCGCGCGTGTGTGTGTCTGTGTGTGTGTGTATGTTTAGCCGGTACAAGAGGAAATGTTGGCGCTGGAATGCACAACATATTTCAACTGCTGCGTTGTTCATCATCATCATCAGCCCAGGTTGTTGTTCGTGTTGTTGTTATTTGTTCCCTCACTAAATTAATTGAGCAAGTTTTGTTTTTAAAGTCCCATCACATAGCAAATAACAAAGTACTCGCTTATTTATAGACTTTAAGAAACTGTAGCTAGTTAGAACTTTACTCTCTGCTTTCTACGCCAAGTTCTTAAATAAACATTTGTGCGGCTTCTTTTTTATATATAGTGCTATGGTTTTTAATAACACTTTGCGCACATATGTAAGGATAACAGAGTTGTTGTTTTTTTGTGTAATTTATGAATTGCCTGTGGGTAAAAATTTATGAGCGAAGGTTTTTAATAGCTGGAAATATGATGCGCGTAAATAATTTACATCCCAAAAGTGTATTCCTTACGGCATTTTTTCATTAAAGCTTGTAAATTATCCTAGTAATAATATAAATAATAATAATGAAAATATGATTTACAAAACTAATAATAAGAATAACAACAATCAGAAAATTGAAAATAAGAATAATAACAATGACAAGAAGAATAAGCATAATACTAATAATAAAAATAATACCAATAATAATAATATAATTAGCAATAATTATAATGATAATAATAATAAGAATATTATTGATAAAAATATCAATTATAATAATAACAATAATAATGATAAGAATAAGAACAAAAATAAGAAAATTGAAAATAATAATAATAAAAAAATGACAAGAAGAATAAGCATAATACTAATAATAAAAATAATACCGATAATAATAATTAATTAGCAATAATAATAATGATAATAATAATACGAATATTACTGATAAAAATATCCATTATAATAATAACAGTAATAATGATAAGAAGAATACGAAAACAAATAATAATAATTATAATAATTAAAAAATATAGTTAATAATAATTTAAAAATAATGTTAATCAACAGCGATAATTAAAAAAAAATTGTTGTAGGAGTCGCCTCTGTTTTACTTCTGCGAACAGCGTCTTGGGTGGTTCTATGGACTGAACCGCCCGCAGTGCCTAGCAATTACGCTGTGATTTTAACATCAAGTGGTTGCCGCCTCATTGTCATGACTTTATCAGCATTTTTTGCTATACACTTCAAGAGTTTATTAAAATGTTGTCACGATATGTTCAAGTCATAGATACCCGAGGATCACAGTAGAGTCGCCATGCATCTATGGCTCAGTATAAGCGAAATTATACATAGGTCCGTCTCCCGTTCAATTTCAATTTGTTAAAATATATACATGTATATATGTATGTATATATTTTATTTGAACGATCAGCAGAAATAAAGACGCAGCATTTGCGAGCCACATTATTCTTCAAACAGATTCCTGCAGCCCTTTTAAATCGAATCAATATATTATAATATCAGCCAGCTAAGCCATTAATCTGCAGAGTATCTAATTTTCGGCGTGCCGATTAAAGTCGTTCTCTCTAGTTCCTTTTTTCGCATTTTGTTTTTGTTTTTCGTTTTTGTCGGCGTCGACATTCTGTTGGTTGTTGTTGGGACGCAATTAAAAAACAACATTTTCAGGTCTTTTGTCCTGCAATTGCTGCTGTTGATGCTTCTCTTGTCGCTGTTGTTGCTGTTGTTGTTGTTGCTGTTGCTGCTGCTAGCGCGATGCCATTTTGCAGGTTTCATTTTTGAGGTGCTAATGACTGGCGATTAAGGCCGTGAAGTCAGACCAAGCTGTTGTTTTTCTTTGGTCCGGCTTAGAGCTTTAACAGCTTTTCTTAAGAGCTGAGTATGATTTTTCAACTAGCATAAATTCCAAGCGATTAAGGCACAGACTCATATACAGACACGCCCGCACACAGATACGCACGTAAACACACACACACACACACACAACAGCACACACATATAAGCGTAAGAAAGTGGTGGAAACAATGGAACACTCTAAGCCTAACTAAGTGCTTGTCGGTCCCAAAGCGTTTGCTATAGAATTTGTTCTTATACCCTTTAAGCTAGTTGGCTTACATTAATCATTCCTAATGTCAAAACTATAAATATTTTAGAAAAATATATGCCTTATTTATTTTATAAGCTGACAAATATATATTTATATGTTTATGGCCTTTCCTTTAAGTTTTAATTGTCATATTATTTAACGTTTAATATATTTATACCTAGTTTTAATTAGAATGCATACCTTAAAACTATAAAAACTTTGTTTCAAGTTTATAAACATTGTTTTGTTTTGGTGCTAGGTACTTAATATTATCTAAAGGTCTCCTACAGTTGCATTTAGATAAAACTATAATATATATTTATATAAATATATATAGCTGTTTTAAATTTGTGCATAGGGTATCTTGTATTCTAGCAAGCTCTAGTAGAATTTCTCTCGACGCTTTGTATATTCTTATTTGGTCCATGGCTATGCCTAATTATGAGTGTATGCATGTGCCTAGTAGATAATTACGCTCAAGGACGAACTTTGTTTGTTGTTGTTGTTGTTACTACGCTTAAGCTTAGCAAAAAGAGTGACAAAATCGACATGTGAGGCCTTAAAATTATCGTGATTTTTCGTGAAATGTAAACTCATTGAAAAAGCATTCAGTAAATACTGACAAATATTAAAAAAAAACTTCCTTCAGCCTTATGTGAAGTCTGCAACTTGTGCAACTTTTCTCAATCGTTATAAAGTTATGTACAATATAATTAAGACTTACTACAAAATAAGTTAGAGTGAGATTAAAACAGTAGAAAACTAGCTTTTAGCATTGAGTCAAAACTTGTCGAACGTATACAAAACACCAAAACACAATACAAATTTCAACCGTAAGTTGGATTTACGAAAATCACATAGAAAGGTGATCAAAAGGGCTGAGCCAATAGGTAAGAAAGAGAGTGGAAAGGATAAATTGAAAACCGCATTTTTTTTTAAGTTCGGCAAGTTATCGCTTTCGGTCGAGCCGGAATTAAAAAATAAGAACCTGCTTTCAACCACAATCCGGAGCAAATCATAAATTTCTCAAAAATTGTCAGAGTCAAAATTAAAAAAAAACAAGTACATGTCAAGTTTGGTGACTCTAGCTCATATAAGTTGCCTAAATTGCTCAAATAACAGGATTTCGATTTTTATCGATTACTTGGAAACGGGGCAAGTTATCGACTATTGGAAACAAACTCGATCTGCGCGCGGACTAGGAGCACATACAGCTAAAATTTCAAGTCTCTAGTTCTTATGGGTTCGGAGATCCTTGCGTTCATACATACGGACAGACGGACAGACAGACAGACGGACATGGCTAGATCGACTCGGCTATTGATGCTGATCAAGAATATATATACTTTATGCGGTCGGATATGCTTCCTTCTGCCTTTTACATACATTTGCACAAATTCATAATACCCTTTTTACCCATTTTCAATAGGTTCAGGGTATAATTAAGGAATAACTAACCGTAAAGTGTATATGATTTTGATCCCAACAATTGCAATTATCTAATGATATTTGGCACATGTAGATTTAACATTCAATACTTGCATTCAAATTAAGAAACCTAAAAACCTGTGCTGCGAGAAATAACAATTTATTCTTAAAGTTTGAATGCAACTGCAGACTGAAAGCTGATTTCAGTTTGTTTGTGTTTGTCTGTTACAAAGTGTTGAAAGCTAAATTCACACAAAAATAATTTTCATAAATGCATTTGCAAGTGTGCGCACACAGTTTTTATTTAGTGCCAACTTGTTTTATGGGCGCACGATTGAGAACGGCTCGACAAGGACTCGTAAATATTTTGCGAACATTGTAGCAAAAGCAATTCACTTACCAAATATGTAAATGAGTTGGTTACATTGTTGGCTTTCGTTTAGCAGTTCATAGTTGAGTCTGTGCAGTGCTCATTACGGATACGAACCAGACCTCCAATTGAAAAGTTTTGCGCAGGTGAAGCAATCACAGCAGGAGAGTTAGGTATACACAGGATTCCTCAAAAATGGTCACACTTACAAAGTGCGCGTTTATAATTCGCAACTGATTCAAGCAGAGACTTGGCGACTAGTCTTTGGTATTTTCGGCAGCAGCTAAGTAGTGTGTGTAAAGTGTAAACGTAAAATAGATTAACCCATTTATAAATATTTAATTTCTTTAATTTGGTAAAAGCTGTATTAAATTCTATATACATATCACATGTCCATGATTTTCATCAAGTGGCCGCTTTGTGCAACGGCCAAAATGAAATCTGAATCAATGTTTTAAGTGTGCGCAGATATAAAATTAATAGTCGTTTCTGTGGCAATTCATAAGCAAACATTTTTCCAATTAATTAGCCGGAATAATTGCTAAGAGATTGCAGAGATGATCAATTAATTTGCCCGCCTGTTAAGTGCCATCGGCAATAAATTTACCTTTATTGCGTTGTTATTATTACTTTTTGAGTGTGTTTGTGTGTGCGTGTGTGTGTGTGTCGGGGATTGCTGGCCGTGCGGCTAATTTGCCGGAGTTGCAGCTGACTGACAATTGACTGTCAGCTGTCAGCTGTTTGATTTGTTATGCAACAATAGGTTAAGCATTAACAGCAACATTAGCAACAACGAAATTGGCAAACGTTTTGGCATTAATCAATGGCAACAGCAAAGTGTCAAAAAGTCACATTGTAAACGCCCCTTGTTATCCTTGTAGGTGAAAAGCTTAACAAATGACACACTATCACACCTACACTCGCACCCACACTCGTAGACACACACACACTCGTTCACATTCACTCTCATGATTGCAATACAAATGATTGATTATGCGGTATATTGCCTGTTTGTTGTTCACCTCCCCCTTGACACCAGTTGCAGCTCCAGTTCCATCTCCAGTTCCATCTCCATCGTCATCGCCATCGCCATTCGACATTTTATTTTCATCATTGAGCACTGAAATTTTAATGAGATTTTGATGCGAAAGACACGTTAAGCTGCATTCCACATTATTTATGTTAAATGCGTTGCATATTTAAATGCCCCACTGCAGGCCACTTGTTTAAGCCATGGCAAAAAGCAAGCAGCTCATCAATTTGATCAACCAGGATTCGTCAATCGTATCCTTAACCGCTTTGCAAGTCAAATGTATTCATCAAATTCGCTGCTTTATTTACAAATACGATTTAGCCACAGGATATAACGAGATTTTCGTCAAACTATAGTATAATCTGTAGTTTCTGTTAAATATCTACAGCTGCACAATGCCAAGGCATTCGCATTATCAATGGACAGTGGTATTATACCCTTTGAAAATGTATATCAATATAGGGTATAATGTATAAATGTGCATATGTATCAGGCAAAAGGGGCACTTCTTTCTTTCTCGGGAACTTTACGAGCCAAAGACAAAGCATACGCTCAGTTTTCCCGAAATCGAAATGAATCGATTTACAGATTAGCTTTTAGTTTTTTAAAACAGATTTTGAAGCTCATAAAGGTCAAAAACACCAAATCTGGAAAGCAAGCAAGAGTCTTGCCCAGAAATCAAGGATAACGTCTTTCTTGTGAAATGTTTCAAGGTTGGAGGGATAATACAAAAAGTATATTTTATATATGCTATTTGATTCCCAACATGACTAATTGATTCCCAACATGACTTGGACGAACTGAGTTTGAAAATCTCTTTTATACACAAAACCAGAATATTTTATTTTTTGGATAGCTTCTCCATTCTTCTGAAATTTAAAATAGGTTTTAGTTAAGATTTGTGTCTTTTTTTTATAAACAAATTGTAAAATATAAATTGAACAAAAGAGGAACAAGAAAAAGTGCTCTCAGCTGAGTGTGCCCGAATGAGCGATACCCTGTACACTTGCCATTATATACTATACCATACTACTAGATATTGCTTAACAAGCTGCTGTATAGCAGGGATATTTTCTACTTTGGGCACAAATCTCCTTTAAGCATAATTTATAAACTCGACTCCAGTTCGTGCTACTTTAAGCCAACTGCTTTTTCTTGCGTCATACTAATTGAATTAGGGAATTTACGAGTAAGAATTTTGTAGGAATTCGTTTAGTGAGTTGTGCATCCATTATTCTTTTCATGACTTCATCCAGTTTAAATGTCTCGCAGTTGCTGAATTTAACAGAAAGTATTTAAATTACGACCCAAGCACCACCGTTAGTCAGGATTTAAATATACTACTATATATAGGAATAAATGTATATATATTGCTTGTCATTTGAACTCGCATCCTGCAGAGTTTGTCAGCGTGCGCGGCTGGGCGGGGTTAATTGTCCTGCTCTGTGGATATGGAATTGAATTTTGTTACGGATTTGCATTTTGTGTGCACCGCAATAATATTTAAACTTTTACGTTGGCCAATCTATAATTGTCTGTGTTTGTGCGTGTGTGTGTGTGTAGATTTATGTGACTTTCAATTGTTCATGCAGGGGAGACTAAAAAAGTTAAGGCAAAACCATGGTTCAGCCAATTATTTGAATTTTGCTCGTTGAACTGACGGTTGTTCGGACATTTCGGCTCCTCAATTATGCAAATGCTTCCAAAATAAAGCAATTCCATTAAAATATAAATTATTGCGAGCATTTTAAAAGAATGGAATGCCTCAGCATGGGATTGCAAACCGCACCAAATGCATTTCACACTCCAAACGAAAACAAAAAAAAAGAACAATTATCCGAGGTAAGCCGAATAACGAATACCCTCGAAATTCGATGCAGCACTTCTAACTAAGTGCTCCTACTAAGACTTCATTAATCAATTCTTCAAGTTTTGTATTAATATAATTGAACAATATGTTAATTTATTCTATTATAATTTAATATATTTTTTAATCAGTTCTTGAAGTGGCGCCTCATTGAGAGATTTCCATATTAAAGAGATTGAATCAAATATTTTGGATATCTGACTACCTAGAAGATATATGAACTAAATGAAATTTTCGAAACTATGAACCGAACTAACAAATTATTGAAATATTCTTAAATAAAACCATACAAATAATTATCTATGTGGCTTATATTACAAAGCCTATAAAAATAATTCGTTCGATTTTGTTCAAATCTCGCAATTTCTCAATAATCGATAAAAATTATTTACATAAATTTTAAAACAGTTTTTATATTAAACTAAATAAAAAAATTAAGTATATTGCTTCGACCTATTTAATCATGTTATTTGCAAATTTGACATTCATTTTAAACTGTATTAATCACTTTTTTGCTGTGATATTTCTGTTTTCCGTATCGATTCAAGAAAAGTTTTTATTGCTTTTTTAAATATAATGTTTTGTTTTGCTTATTTAAACTAATATTTTAGTTCATTGAACCCTAAGTCGAAATTTATCCTCTTGGTAAGTTAATCCTCATGTTAGCTGTCTTGGACTTAAGAATTAATACTGTCTGCTTTGCAAAATTGTGTATTATATTTGTTTTTAAAACTTTTCAAAACCAAAAATTTATCCTGTTGGTAAATTTATCGCCATGTCAGCTGCCATGGACTTGACAATAAATATAGACTTCTTTAAAGGCTTGTGCATTATATTTGTCATCGAACCCTTTACTAAAATCGTGTCCTCTTGGTAAATTTATCCCCATGTCAGCTAGCATTAAGCTTACAATAAATAATGACTGCTTTACAGATTTCAAAACGGCTAATGGCAATATACTAGATTGTAAGTGGTAGCTGGAAGTATGGGCAGCACAATGCCAAAAATTAGCCAATGCTTGGTTGATGGCAGCCGGGCGCCATTGTGGGGCACATTGTGATTGCGATTGCAATGGCGATTGCCTGGCGTTGTTTACATTTTGTACTTTGCATTTTGGCTTTCAATTTTCGCTGTGGCAAAACGAAATTGTGCTAACATTTGCATATTTTGTAGATTGGCTCCAATAATCAGCGAGATGCGAGTTGTAAGTTGAGAGTTTTGCGTTTTGAATTGTGATTTGTCGGCGTCGAGGTCCAAATGCAAAGTGCAACAGTTGAGACAATTGCGATTGTTGGCTGCCGTCAAATGGAATCAAGCTGAGTGCTTTGGACTTGTGGGCCATGGGCCGTGGCCGCGGGGCGTGGCAAGGCCATACTGATGCGTATGTTGATGCAATGCGGCAGCAGCTACAACTTGTGGGCTCTTCTATATTTACTTTAATGGCATGTCAAACAACTGACACAGCAAAGAGACGCACACACACACACACACACAGACAAAGCGGCATGAAGTTGGGACGCCATTTTGACATGTCAAGTCGCGTTCCCGAAATGCGCAATATATGAAGACTGCAAGTGCAGGCAATTAAATTAACATGGTCTGTATGCAATGTTATGTGCAAGCTCGAGGGGCGTGGCCGGGTGAATGGCGAGTGGGCTTATAATATAGCTCTGTGGATGCCATCATATGGCTCTGACCCGTAGCTGGCAATGGCTTCGTCTGCGGAGTCAGCCAACGCAGATCGTTGCCCAAATTAGATACTCTATTTGCAGTCATTTCCATCTACGTCGCAGTGCACGGTCCTTTTGCAACCCTTTGCCAACCCACTTAACCTGCCCGGTCACTCCCCCTCTCTCCTCTGTCGTTGCCGTGCGCGTTCCATTACAAACTTTTTGTTTGGGTTTCTACGTGTGTCGAATGTCAAACAATTTCATGAGCGACAAATTTTTGAATAACCTTTGAACAAAAGTTTGTTACGTGATTTTTGCTACACACACATTTCTGTGTGAGCGTGTGTGTGCATTTATATAAACGTAAGCAAGAATGTGCTAACATGCAGGTTGACGGGTATCTATAAATTGGTAGAATGAATGCGAATGCAAAGCACCGTTCCTTAGAAACCCCCCCTCTTTATTTTTTTTTTGTTTTTTTCATCAGTTGTCGGAAAGGTCACTGTTTCTGCATCAAAGGGGACACATTTATAATAAGTTATATAATGTCCTAGTATACACTATTTGAGTTATTTTTTCTTTAGAGTTTGCACCTTTATCAGAGGCTTTAAGAATACACAGCTATAAATGATTACAAGCGCTTTGTTTGATCTATACATATATGTTAAGTACAAGAATAATGTTGCCAGATTTGAATTCCAAATTGATATATAGGCCAAACCTTGAAAATCAGTTGAGTTCTGACAGAGTAATGGGGGTGGGAAATTTCGACCTACATATGTCTATATAGGATATTTGAGGGTACCATTTACACATGAATTTTGACCAAGAATAATAATATATTTAAATAATGTTGTCAGATTTAGATTTTGACACATGTCTATATAGGATATTTGAGGGTATCATTATCACATAAATTTTGACTAAAAATAATATTATCAGATTTAGATGCCAAATTGATCTATAGGCCAAACCAACGCTGTGCGTTGATCACCAATCATTCAGTCAGGAATATATATAGAGATATATGTATGTGTTTATATTGATATATAAATATATATTTGAGAGTACGTACTCACCTGTAAATTCACCTGCACGATTATTTTACCTTCAGGTATCAGTAGGCAGGAGACGAACCACATTCCTGAAAGAACATAAAAGGAGACATAATATTAATTAGTTTAAAAACGCAACTGAACCTCTCTTAAGTAAGTGAGTATTGCGTAGTAGAACAATATTTATTAAATATGTTTTTTGTTCATTTTGAGCTCAGCTCAACATACACACATGTTTACATACTAGCATGAATTGAAATACACACAAGTCAACATGCATCATATACGATATAGTTATGTTTTTAATACATACCAGTTTTTTCAATTGCCACATTTGAAATTCAGGCCGCCGCCTTCACTAAAGCCATAGCCACTGCCTCTGCAATAGTCGAATACATCTCCTCCTATGTTTAAGACGTCGCCGCCTTCTCCTTCGCTCAAGCTGTATTTTCCTTCTTAGTTCATTTCATTTTCCTCCTAGAATTCATGGGAATCGAGTAGAAGGGAATTAGTTAAGAATTCTTAATTTTTTGAATTTTCAGCGCAGATGTAAACTTGGTCTTGCATTTAAACATACAAAATATATGCATTACATTTATTTTCATATTTGTATATGTATATATGTATGTATGAATAATATATGCATATTAACATCCATATATACATACATACATGCATACATACATACATGCATACATACATACATACATGCATGCATACATACATACATATATACATACATACATACATACATACATACATACATATATACATATATACATATATACATATATACATATATACATATATACATATATACATATATACATATATACATATATACATATATACATATATACATATATACATATATACATATATACATATATACATATATACATATATACATATATACATATATACATATATACATATATACATATATACATATATACATATATACATATATACATATATACATATATACATATATACATATATACATATATACATATATACATATATACATATATACATATATACATATATACATATATACATATATACATATATACATATATACATATATACATATATACATATATACATATATACATATATACATATATACATATATACATATATACATATATACATATATACATATATACATATATACATATATACATATATACATATATACATATATACATATATACATAAATACATATATACATATATACATATATACATATATACATATATACATATATACATATATACATATATACATATATACATATATACATATATACATATATACATATATACATATATACATATATACATATATACATATATACATATATACATATATACATATATACATATATACATATATACATATATACATATATACATATATACATATATACATATATACATATATACATACATACATACGTACATACATACGTACATTCATAAAAAAAAACAAAAAATAATAGTTGAAAAAAGCTGCACTACTGGCTATTCATGAAAAACTGCAGAGCCGACTTGAATTCTTGAGAATCGAGGAGTAGAGCACTTGGTAGAAATACGTTTTATTTAAATTTGCAGCACAGCAACAAATAAGCTTGGTCTGCGTTTGTTATTAAAAAAACTGAACATGCATGCATACATATATAAATAAATGCATACATACCTGCATGTATACAATAACACACACAAGCCCACCCACACACACATGCATACACACACACACACACACATATATATATATATATATATAAAACTTATATGTCTTCGTACAAAATACTTTTTTACTTACAGACAATAATACAAACATTAATATATACTGTATACACATACATACTGTATTACATTCATGTATATACACACACATGTTATACATACCTACACACACAAACACAGTCACTTACATGCACACTTTTATGTCTGCAAATCAAATTTATATTGTCATACACACCATAATACATAAACACATACGCATACATACGTACATACAAACATACATGCATACACATACAAATATACACTCATTCATACAAAAATAATGCCTTTTCGATTTTCGACATAATTTGTTAATAAAACATGGACATTTGTTAATTTATTTATTGATTTTTTTTATACCTAATTTGAATATTCGGCCAAAATAAATTTATATAGATAATAAAATAAATTTGAACAAATAAAAAAAGCTGGTTAAGAAATCGAACTCTCAGGCGAGACGTTCGATTGAACCGAATTTTCCGAATTTATTTATTTATTTATTTATATGTGGTCGACAAAACGAGTGTCTTCCAATTATTCAACACATTATAAATACAATTAGAAAAATTAAATGTTAAAAGCCTAGATAGAGAACACAAATTTCAAATAGCATCACCGACCGATGGAGGTGTTTTATTTGCCAGTCCGGCCAGCTGTGCCCCTTTTCACAGCTAATTTTGTCAGTGACGCTATTAGAGCCTACATCTAAAAAGAAGGGTGTAAGTAGGAAAAAGTGTTCTTACGTAAAATTAAAAATAATGTTAATTTGCTATATTATTTAAGAATATAGCATAAATAGGAGAAAAGAAAGGAGGAAGATTGTTAATAAAGTATAGAACTGTATGCTAGATATGCAGAGTGTTAATTAGATAGAATAAAGAGATAGTATTGGGAGTAATGGGAAATCACCGACCCGGTGGGGGAAAATTTTCAGCCAGCCCGGCTAGCCATGCCCCTGCTCATAGCTGGGAATGGTCAGTGACTTCCCGAAGGTATCCTGAAAGCAACGATTTTATTAGGGGTAGAGAAAGTTCGGTAGAGAAAACGTGATGCAAACTATTGTAATTTTTACATAGCACGCGAAAAGAATTGTGCATAGCGTAGTCTGTTGTGCACGTCGATAGGAATAAGGGGCGGTAATTTCTGGTTGGTCTAGCCGGAACAGAGAATTGAAGACGCCCTAACAGAAAAGGAGAATCGATATCGCCAATAACCAACTTATGTAGAAAGACAACACCGAGAATTGTCCTACGGTTGGTTAACGACGGAAGATTAAGAAGAAGCAGCCTGCTGGAATAGGATGGCAACCGAAGATTAGGGTCCCAATTTAAACCTCGTAAGGCAAAAAGCAGAAATTGCTTCTGAACAGATTCAATACGATCCTGGCTATTGTTATACTGCGGAGACCAGATGCAAGAGCAGTATTCAAGGATAGGGCGACTTAGAGTCCCCATCAAATATTGCTCCCCATTTAATTATTAATTTTGAAACTCGCAAAAATCACGCCTCTTAAATTGAAAACATTTAAAAAACTGCGTGTTCTCAGTTTAATCCTTGGGATTGTCCCATGTTTCCAGCTGAAAAATGAAAACCGCAGCTGTGCAATTGTTGGGTCAAAAAAATAAATATATATGCAAACTGTGGACCCAAAAGGTTGCCCGATGCTAATGCCAAATGTTAATTAGACGCGCGGCAAAAACAGCAGCAGTGGGCGTGGCTAAAGGCCAAAGTGTAAATAAATAATGAAGTACGAGTAAAAAAAAAACGGTGGCAATAAGTGAGCAAAGGTCGCAAAGTGGAAGCTGCAACTTCAAAACAGAGCTTAAAAAAGGCAGCAAGAAAATTAAAAAAATTAAAAAAAAATAATATAACTTTATATAAAATGTAACTAGACAAAAAATGAAAACAATAACAAGGCGAGGCAGTTGATTTTCCTCAGTTCAGCTGCGCGACCCAGCTGAAAATATTGGCATGCCAACGGCACCGGCTTTGGCATGGCAATCAAACAGGTGCTTGGCCCATTGTGTTGACGAGCTCTTTATATTACTCGTTGCGGGTATTCATGTGTTATAGGGCATTATTCAATCTTTAAGTGTATTTGATTTACGATTTTATTATTATTATTATTCTTGTTATAAATATTATGATGTAGTCGTGGCCCTTTGTGGCTGCACATGTGGGTCGCAATTTATGGCAGATGGGGTCTGCCGACTCCTTGTACCTGTTGGTGGCAGCTACTGCTACTGCCACTGCGATTTCAATTATTTTTCCTACATTGTTGACTTTGCTCGCAACGCACGCAAATCGAAAGCGGCGAAAAAAAAACAGACACATTATAAGTTCGTAACGACTGGCACATACCCTTGACTTCAGCTTTGAGCTGAGCTTTTGGCTTGTTACTAAATGTTTTTCCATAAAGAATTTGATTCCATCCCACAAAGTGTTCTCTTTACGGCTCAAAGTAACTCCCTGCCTTATGGTTCAGTTCGTGAGCTTGGTTTTCTACATTCTTAAACCCAGATTTTGGTAGAAATATGCAACGCTTGGCGGCAAAGTTCCTTGGACTTTGGGGGCCTCGCCTTAAAGTTTTATGTGTCTGAGCCAACTCTTTGTTTTTTTTTTTGCCCAAAGCCAACTCATTTCTTTTGTTTAAATGCAGCTTGAGTTCAACATATTCGATATGTCAGCGTTAGCTGCAGACTCCTCGAGCCTGACTATTAAAACTGATTAACACATTTATTCGAGCTGAGTGTTGAGTGCTGAAGTTTTGTGCCATTCATTGTAAATCGCGTGCCACCTTCAGGCGTTCGCTTCATTTGTCAATCAACAGCAGCAACAACAACAAGCAGTCGGGTTGACTCTTGAATGCTTAAGAACGTGCGCCAATGTCGAGCGAAAATGCAGAAGCCCCCTGCTTCAGCCCCTACAATTTGCTTTCCCCTTTGCGCTTTAACTCGTATTTATTTCATTTCATTTATTTCTACTATCGCGGGTGTGGCTGCCAAGCCGGAAACTGAACTTGTGGTTGTTGTTGCTGTTGCAGTTGTTGTTGCTGTTGTTGTTGCTAAAGCAGCACTTGAGCACAAATCCCATTGTCTATGCCAAGTTGCCACTTAGTCGAGCGCAGCAGCAACAGCAAAACTTGGCAGCGTTCCGTTTGTCTCAATGCAGCGGCCGCACATGCTGCACACTGGCCCAGCCTCAAACCCAGCCCTTCGCAGCCCCTTACAGTCCCTTGCAGCCCTCGCTATCCGTCCCCTATCACACCCTCTGGCTCTGTCGTGGTTCCCTTAGCGCGTATCCTTGGCTGGCGCCCACTTAAGTATGCTAAGATTTCCGTTGCGCTGGCGTTGCGCTGCTTTATTGTACTAACAGCAAAAGCAGCAACAATAATAACAAATAAATATAAATAATGAAATACAAAGTCATTTCTCGCTGACAATGATAACTCTGTCGCTGTGTGTGTGCAAGCGCGCGTGTGTGTGCCTGTGAGTGTGCTCGTGTGCGTGTACGTGTGCGTGTGTATGTGTGTGGGGGGCATGACAGCTGAGATGCGTATGCTTATAAGCATCAACTGCTACTGCTTCTGCTTATTAACTACACAATGTAAGCAAAAACACTCGACGATACTCAAAGGAAAGTGGAAAACTGTAACCAAATCAGTCACAATAGTCAGCAATAGAATGCAGACCGATTCGTGGTGCGAAATGTTGTTCCATCATTAACAGATGCCAACGAAAATGTGACTTGTCTTTAGGGGATTTCATTAGAAACCTCGAAGAGTATGCGACTGCGAGTTGCTCTCTAGGCAAGACTTATGTAGTCTGAGTAGCATATCCAGTTGTTTTATGTTATCGCCTTTCTATGCGATTTTCACAAATTCAAGTGATGTAGTTTAGCAAGTGTGAGAGGAAATGAGAGCACGAGTGTGGGCGAAAAAACAAGAAAATGAGATTTGAGTATTGAGGAGAGAAGAGAAGGGAAATCAGTAAAACAAGTGAGAGTAAGTCATGGGCAAGACTGACAGATGCTTCTCTATAGTATAATACCTTGGCTGTGACTCCAACATAAATGGTTAGTGGTTCGGTTTACGGTTCGAACCAATGCTTAAAGGTTAGATTTCTTTTTCAAAAAGTTAGTTTTTAACCAAATGTTTATTAAAAGTTTCTCGGTTTAAGTTTGGGTATGGCTATACCTAATCCAAATCATATTGCTCATCTTGGTTAGCCTTAAAACCAAATCAAAATCGAAATCATGTAAGTTTAAAAGAAAGTAGATGTGTGTAGGTAAAAAAAGACATAACTTTTTGCTTGTTACGTACATTTGCCCAATCTTATCATGCTCTTGTTGCCCATTTTCAAAGCGTGCACACTGTAAGACAAGTAACAAGATTTGTGGTGGTATCTTGAGAGAACTGAAACTTACATGTGCTAAAGTTTTATGCAACGTTTTCCTAATGTCAGTCACTGAATACAGAATATATAGAAATAAAATTTTATATTTGTTGTAATCCGAAAATAACAGCCAACCCAAATGCTTTAAACTCATTTGAAATGATTATTTGGAATCTCTTGTCGCCAGCTACGGTAACTAAAGTCACCGCCAGGCACTGGTTGGCAGTTGTTGTTCATCTCCCTTGGCTCGAGTCCTTCTCTCTCTCTCTCTCTCTCTCAGCCTGCCTCCCTGTATTCATATACTACACATGCTCGGCACGCACACACGCACACATGCAAATGCTGCGGATGATAGACACTTGGCTTGAATGACAACAGGAATTGCGTAGGTCCTCAGGCTCCGGCATGGACAACCGGCATTTCAGTTGCGGCTCGATGGAAAATCAAAGCCAAAGCCGCAACCAGACGAGTTTAGTTTAGTGAAGTGCCTGCTGCACGCCCACCACATGTACACGGGGGGATATTGTCGGGAAAATGGCAGAACTTAAGGCGAAATACGAAAAACGTAGCCAAAAATAGGTAAAGAAAGAAAAAACCTAGCTGAAAAAAAAAGCGAAAGAGTAAGGGCACAAACTGTGCATACCCTGTACAGTATGATCACAGCACGCATTTGGGGGGACATGGGAGCCATTGTGAATTCAACATTCAAATTAACTAATTACTTATGCAAACGTTGCCACACAGAGGAAACTGGCCACAAACGAGCGGCCGCAGGACACGCCCAAAAATATGCAATCGGCTTGAGGTTTTTTTTCTCTGTTTGGCGACGCGGCAAACAATTGCCTATTGATTGATGAACGAAATAAATGGCGAAAAAAATGAATGCCACATGGAGCATGCAGCATGCAGAATGCTGCACGGTTCCGGAGCAGGTCAACTGCTTTTTAGTGCAATGAATATGTGATATGCATATATAAAAGCCGAGTCGAATGCCATTTTGCATATATGTAAGTCAGCCAGCCAGACAAAAATCTTAAATTTATGAAACTAATGCAAGAAATTTGTGATTTTATTAATGTCTAGCAAATGTTCAGAATGATCCACTAGTCGTCAGCTATTAACGGCTCAAACACGCAGCGATAAGATGTTAAATAATTGATGAAGAATTTGTTAACTTCAAGTTAGTTGCAAGAAGAGAAGATTCGACATTAATACGAATGGGAGTTAAAAAAATTTAATGGTTAAGATTATCTCTTTTCTTTAAAATTACTCAACTTACCCTTAATTATAGTGTAGTAAAACTATCCAAAGTGGCTTCAATAGATATCTTCGATAGCCGATAGATGGCGCAGTCAATACTAAGTACATGTAGAACTATGTATACTAAAACCTTAACTTTCGGTTTGAATAATGAATTCATTAATATATTGAAATCCTACTATGAAACATGAGGTATAGATATTTTAAAATATACACGATATGATTAAAAGCTATCGAGGATGATAATCGTGGTGTACACTTTCCATATTATTGAAAGGCCAACCGATAAAGCCGATTACCTATTTGAATTGTTTATATTCAGATTGTTATATGTGACTCTATGTGAATGCATATTCATATAGATTCTGATATTCGAAGCAAATATATATAATAGCACTATATTGCAGAACTGAAGAAGGTAGGGTATATTCTAGTCGAGCACACAACATTCGAGTGTTTTTACTTGCTTTCATCTTGTTCGTGTTCTTTTCAATCCCAAGCAACTCGTCAGCAGTTGTCTGCCACAAGCAGTTTGACAACCAGCTGCAGACTGCCTAGAGTGGTTCCGGAACCAACTTCTAGTCGCTGACGACCCACCAGCCGTGGAGTACTAGAGTGCGCCGGGGACTCGAGTTAAATTGAGCCGCCGCCAAGTTGGAGCGCCCTGCAGCCTGGCAAAGGACACTGGCGACAACAACGCCTGTCACTTGCCGCTGAAGTGGAATGACGGATGCCGTGCGGTACTTGCAATACGATGCATGCGCCGCTTGGACAAAGTGCAACCAGGCAGCCAGGCAGCCAACCAGGCAGCCAACCAGGCAGCCAACCAGGCAGCCAGGCAGCAAGCCAGGCATTCAGGCATTCAGGCAGCCAGGACCAACAGCTCGCAATGACGCGAGCTGTGGCTGCAGAGTCGAAGCTGCCACGTTGCAACGCCGGCTGGGGCCCACTTTCCTAGCTGTACTTTGCTTGTGAATAAATAAAGAGGCGCAAATTAAATTTGGAATTGTTGCCTAGGCGCCGCATGGGGCATGCTGCAGTGGTAAACGAAATGAGAGTGTAAATTATAGCTGGCAGTTGCTTGAGCGCGGCCCACGATTCGTATACGCGATGCAAATAGTCACAAAGCATTTGCCATGTCTTTGGCTGTTAACTGCTATTATTGCCAATCACAATATGACCAAATTAATGGAGGTATCTCCCTCTACCTCTCGCACTCTCTCTCTCATTGCTTACCTCTGTCTATCTTTGTGCGGGTTTTTGCCATACATTATTAGCAGCACATTCTTTTTTTCCAAGATGAGCAGAAGCTATGAGCCAGCCAGCAGGCAGCAGCGACAATCCACAAGCACACACACACACACGCACACAGTTATGAACATATATATTCATATACATACCAGGCATATATATATTTAATTTTTTTTTTCTTGTAAGCTCCGAGAAGAAGCAGCAGCAGCGGCTACAACAGCAGCAGCAGTAAATTTCTCACATAATTTGGCGTTTCCTTTTATATTTTGTTGTCTTCATATTTTTGTTTTTTATTTTTTTTTGCAGGGTATTACGAGCAGCTCTTTAAACAGGCAGCAGTATGACGTAATATAAACTATATAACAAAAGGGGAATACAATATAGTTAACAGCAAATACATTTAAATATTTAAGCAAAAGGAATTCGTATATGCAAAGAAATTATACATTAATTACAAAATAAGGAAAAAACGGAATTCTTGGGTCAATTTGTGATTAGGGTAATTGTAACTTTCTTTCTGTCGCTCAAATGAAACAGTGTTATAAAGCGCTTTTCTATGCGATTTTCATGTCCCCCAAATAAAGCTTTTTAATTTGATTTTTTCACTGTTTATGTTAAGTTGATATTGAACATTTTTAGTAGTTCAAAAACTTACTCTCTCATTTGTTTTGACTCCATTTCTCTGCCCGTCTTCCTTCGCTTCTTCCCACCTTCCTTATTTTTCTATAAATTGTATGCGAAGACGAGCGTTATTCTTCCTTTAAGTAAAAGTTTTTTTTGGCCTTTTATATCTCTCATCTCTCTCTCTCTCTCTTCCAGTAAATGCGCCTTTCTATGCGATTTTCATATTTGTTATTTTTTTATTATTATTATTTTATTTTATATTATTATTATGATTATTTTTCTTATTAAAATCCAAAAAGAAGGGTAACTGCCAGCAAGCAAGCATTGGCACATGAAGCTCTTTAGCTTGCCATTTGTTGTTGTTATTTAAGCATCATTTACTTGGCCAGTTGGCCTGACACTTTGACTTGGGGCTGCCATTTGGCTCTGCTTGACTTGGCTTTAAATTAAAAGGCAGCAGAAGTCGTTGGGTTGTAAGCCTTGCGGTGGCAAATGCCAACTTCCATATGTGTTCTATGAGTTGCTGCCGCTTAGATTTATGACAGCATTTGGGGTTGTACGGGGCTAGGTGCTTGGCTCCGGTCATGTTTAGTTATCAAGGACACGCACCATTGAGCGTTATGCCCCAATCAACTTTCAGCTGCACTAGATGTGCACGATGTGATGACAGTCGTATGAGAATATTTTGCTTATGACGCTTGGCATTTCACAAATTCTCATAACAATAAAAGTCGTTCATCTCTCTCTCTCTCTCTCTCTCTCTCTTTCTCTGTCTCTGTGTACACGCATTTAATTGTGACACACTTGTCTAATGAGCTCATATTGCTTGATCTTATCCTGCAGGCCAAGACGAATCCTTCACAATGCAGACCAATGTTCAAATTGATTCAAAGAACCTACGCAGCACCGATGACAACTTTCGCTCACGCAGCCATCACATAACCATTGAGGTAAGTGCCCCAAACAACTGACTTGTGCCCCATGTGGCAGCAACAATTGCTATGCCTCTGCAACTATGTGTTTACTTCAAAAGTAGCAACAATTGCTTACAACACAAAGGCAACAACTAACAACGACAAACTTTAGTTAGTTCCAGCACATTAATTAAACTTGCAAGTTTTGCTTCCTTTTCAATGTTTTGCTTACAAATTGTTATGTTGATCGTTGCCTTTGGTAGCAGTTGAAGCAGCCGACTAAACGGGTTTGCGTGACAGGGGGAGGGGGGCGTATGAGTAGCGTCTGTGGCAGAGGCAGCAGCTAAAATATGTTAGCTGAGTTAATTAATTGAAAGCTTTGTTGGACAAGCAAAGTAATATACTGCAGCATCTTTAAATATATATTTGACGGCACACACGACGTATGATTAATTAAAATTTGCAAGTGTAACACACACACATACACGTACACACAACTAGCAGCTGCGCACGCAAACCACAAAAGAAATTATAATTTTTGAGCTAAAATGCGTATACTATTTGACAAGAGCATGAAGTTAGAAATATGCGGTTAACTGGAGGATATAAATTAATATAATCTGAAAGAACGCATCCCCTGAGACCTTGTGTCGTAATGGTCTCATGAGCTGATGGAAGAGTCCTATAAACTGTTATATCAAAAAAACAAAGAATTTGATGATATTTCGAACATGAGAATTTGGTATAAATCACGAATATATATAAAGTTCGAAATATTCTGCTAACTGGGAGATATATTTACATTTTGAAGCATAGTTAGGAATAGATGCTAAATAAAGGATATATTTACATATGTTGAAACAACTAATTTACTGAGACATTGTGTTCAAATAGTCTCATGAGCTAATGAAAGAGTCCTAAGAAATGGTACATAAAAAAATTTCAAATATGCGAATTTGTCATTTATAACTGTAACTGTCTCTTATAGACAAAAACAATAATTTTGTACCCCAATATGAAAAGTATTAATTAATATGTATATATTATATATTATATTATATTATATAGTATATTATTATAAAATAAGCTCAACGTGGCTTTTGAAATTAATCTGCACTTGAATCAAAAGCACACTTTGTTGAATGCAAAATAATGCTCGCTGGGTTATCAACAGAAAGCTCTGCAACAAATTGAGCTTTGTGCAGACAGCAGCCAGCTGAGAGTCACGAAAGCAGGCAACACTTTGTCGCTTAACGGGAATGGAGCCAGGTATCGATACTTGACATGTGCACAGGTAGGTGAAACGTGTACTCAGTACATTTAAAATTTCTCAATTAAAAATCACACTAGTGGTATACCCTACTTGTGATACCATAGCAAAAACTTAAACGCATGCAACAGGTGTTCAAACTTTACCGCTGTTGGCGCCGCTCTGCAGCCGGTGCACAGGCGCAGTTGTTGGCGTGCGGCGTGAGCTTTAAAGCTGCCCGAAAGCTTTACAAAGCTGCCGCTGCAATGTGGCGGGGCACAGCATCAGTCAGCTGCGCTGCGAGAACTTGAGGCGAATAGTGCCAATGAGAACCATCTGATTTTTGCTGTGTCCGTCCCTCGGCGCTCTGCTAGCCAGCTTTTCTCAATGAATCGACACGCCCCTCGACCGTTACTGCCGCCCTGGTCCATCGCAGGACGTGGGTGCGCATTCTGTTGCGGTGTTCATCAGTTGCCAGCGTCGTCGTTGTCGTCAGTCGCTGGCAACATTTTGGCGCGTGTTGACATGCAAAAGATATTCGGTTAACGCGACGCTCGACGCTTTTACCGTTAAACGCTTTAAGTTCTTACTGTGTTATTCGCTTGTTATACGCTTCAATTCAAATAGTAACAGTAAAACAACAGTTGCAACGGATCCAGATTTATTCTTCTTCTCCTCTTTTTTTTTTGTTGTTTTCTATTGTTGTCAGTGATATTGTTATACAGTTAGCTGGCAAAGCAGGAGAGCGGAGGCAAATGTATTTAAGAGATTTGCGCTTTCATATTTTATTTGTTTTTTTTAATGTGGGCTACTTATAAAAATTTTGTTAAAATTGACGGTCATTTCCTTTGTTCGCTCAAGTGTCAGTATGCGTGTGTGTGTGTGTGAGTGTGTGAGTATGCCGGCATTTTGTTTGGCGCGTAAAACGGCGTCTGTTATCAGCGGAGTGTTGCAAGCTGCTTATCAGGTGCGCAGGCTACTAAATCATTTGCTCGACACACAATAAACATGTTGCTGTTTTGTATTGCATCGCCAAACACACAGACAGACACACGCACGCACACATGCACGGGTCAAGGCGCAGGCACAAAAACACTAAGAAGCACACAATGGCTCTTGTCTGCATATAAACGGAATACATAAATATCAAAATGTGCCAGCTAGTGTGTGCGTGTGTGTGTGTCGCTGTGCTAGTGTGATAATCATTTATTGTTAACATTGTCGCAGCAATGGGCAGCGGGCAACAATGGCGCGACAATGACGAGCCGTTAAAATCTGTGACCGGAAACGGAAATCCATGTAATGACATTTTTAATGCGTACAATTGCTAGCTAGGAAGCGTTTTTAATTTCTCATTTGTCAGTGGCGAGCAGGCACCCACGCACACGCACACACACGCACATACACACATAAATACATATGACATAAAAATGCTCATCTTATAAAATGACAGTTTCATACACACACACGACACACACACATATGTAAATACATATATTATTATAAGAACTTCTAGTAATTCCGCTGAAGCCAGCTGTCAACTTGCTATCATCTTAAAACAATTGCAAATATTGTGATGTGTTTTTAAATGATTCAAATCATACATTTAAGTGGAAGTTGCAAACATTAAAAAAAACGTATGTTGCATACTTTTCGGCGCTGCAAGCTTATTGCAATTAAAGTTTAATGAGCTTGGGGCGTGCCACAATTGATTTAAAGCATTTTATTTACTAGTTTTAATAAGTTTGCAATTAGTTTACTTAAATACTTCTTACTTTCGTCAATTTTTTTTTAAATTTAAGATATCAAAATAGCAACTAGTTAAAACTTCAATAAGATTCGATCGGAGTTTATTTATGCAGGACTTTTTATGGTGTATTTAAAAAAAAATCATATCAAAATGTTCTGAGTGCAGTCTGTTGATAATGTTGACTTAATAAAATTGATTATTAAACTTGTCTGAAGAGCATCGCCGCAAACTGCGCATTGACATTGACCATGAACCGTTAAGGTCAAGCATTTGCAGCTTGTTGCATGCAACCACGAATAGAGAGATAGCAATGAAGATGCGTCGAAGCAAACCAAAGCCAATCAAGACTGTGGCCCCGAAGGCAACTAAAATGCCGCGACGCGTAGGAGGTTATGCGAACAGGGGCAGAGCCGGGGTTGCGGTGTGTGTCTATGTTGTTGTCATGAATGCGAAACAGACCAACTGCCAATTTGCAGCAGCAGCAACAGCAGCTTTGAATGCGGCCAAGTTGTTTAGTTGACCGCTGCCTCGCCTTGGGTGGCAAATAGAAGCCAGCGAGCCTCTTGTGCTGCCGCAGCGACTCGAGTAGGCGCCAAGTGGGCATAGCAACTGGACCTAAAACTCAAGTGAATTGGCCATAGAAATGGGATTGGCCAAGTCTGCATTTGACTTCTTTGGGCCTCGGCTGCATTCAGGATAGCTTAATAGCTTTTTCTTCCACTTGTTTGTTAGTCTACGTGTACTCTTAATTTTAGAAGATAATTGATTATTGCTTTAAGTTTCCTCTCAATACGCCATGTAAAGAATAAAGTTCTCCTCGTCGGCCCCATATTTGCGTAGTCTCTTGCAAGGAGCAGAGTGTAAGTCCAGTATGCCAACTTTCGTCAAGATATTTTGAAAAACAAAACGACTTTTTATAAAGAAACTTCAAATTCGACTGGTCGTTTCTAAGGCAGTTATATGATATACTCATCCGATTCGACCAGTTCTGGCACATGTGCTGCCTGCAATAGAAATTGAGATCTTTCGAACATTTCGGAAAAACAGACAGGCAGGGTTGGGTGTATCGTGGTAATAGTACCCACTACAAGGATATAAATCGAAACATTATCCAAGACATACTAGAAGTCCAGTCGAATATGAGTATTATAAAGCCAAACAACGCCCAGATCCTCATTCCCAGGCCGATCAACCTAATGCCGGGACGGCATATTATCGCAATGATTTCGCCTACCGTCACGATAAGCGTTAGGACAACAACAAAAAACCTGAGTTGCTGCATTGAGTCTTTCTTACACATGCCGCCGCAACATAGCATAATTAAAATTGGAGCAATATTAAACAACTAAAAATCTTTAGAGGACTGCGATTTTGTCTACTCTGTCGAAAGGATTAAAAGTTTATCAACTAAGTCTGGATTTTCTCGATTAATAAATTTTCTTTATTTTATTTTATTTCATTTTTCTCAGTTGCATCCACCATATAGTTTTACTTGCAACTTTTAAGTTCGACGGCGTTCCGAAAATCTCAACTCAACATTAATGTACTATTTTTCGAGCAACTGTCAGAATACTAGACGCAAAAGAAAAGTATTCAATCTAGTGCTCCATTCATTTGCTTTTAGATGTTTTTCAACACTTGACGCTGCCAACTCAGGAAGCAGGGTCAAATATTGCAGAGTTTTGCAACACGCACTCATTTTTGTTATTTGAGCACTAAATGTAAATCTATTTGGAAATGAATGGGTCTTTTTCGGAAATTGCTTCAGAAATATAAAATAAATTGGATTTTTCAGCCAAGATTAGTTTAAGTTTCCTTTAAGGAACGATTCATAGTCAATAAAATGGAATTTCAATTTCTGTTTAATGCCAGCTTGCACCCATTACAACAACCCAAGCGTGGCGAGTTGCATCATTTAAATGGAACATATGCTTGGTGTGTTAAACCATGCCTAGATCTGTATTACCTTAACAGAAGTAAATATCTATTTATAAAGTAATTTGTATAAATATTAATTTATATATGACTTATCCAAAAATTCACATGCACGTATATTTTCTTTCCATCATCACTAAAAGAAGAAAAGACGAAGAGAGCGGGTTAGATCAGGAGAAGGAGAGAGGATAGAGATGAGAGGGAGGGAGAGAGCTTAGAGGAGTAAATTGGAGAAAGAGCAGAGATAAAATTTATTATCTTGCCAGCACATTTTGTTAACACAACATTCGTAAGCAACATCTTAGCCTTACCTGCATTCATGAGAATCGCATAGTAAGGCAATGGATTAAAATGCGTCTTGATTTTACAGCGTAGCGTAAAGAGAGCTTGGTTTGCGTTCGCTTAAGGAAAGTGATAAAATATGCATTGAAGTAGAGAGTATCTCCCAGGCGTGTAATCGACTTTGGCTAAATACGCGTTATAGTTGTATTGGAGCAGCGAGTGCGAGGGCAAGTTAATAGAGTCATCCTGTTGCCGTCGGAAGCATGATTGTGCCTCGCCCTTGCTATTGCCCTCTTAACAATTCGACCAAGTTAAATTGGACATAAGCATTTAAGCAAATAGCGCGAGCACCGCAAAAATACAAAGAAAAAGAATCAAATGAAATTGTTTTAAATGGTTCCAACCCGACTGCCCCAATGGACACCCTCCCGCCCCCGTTAGGTTAGGTAGGGCAGCTGGGCTGTTGTTGTCGCGGGTCACTGAGTGGAGTGTGTGTGTGTGAGTTTGTATTGCGGGTGTTGCTATTGTCGCTGTTTTCGGGCACTCAGCGTGATTATCATATTACATTTGGCTTTTTATGAGTTTCGCTTCTGATCACACCAAACTTTGATATTCCTCTAGGAAATTCCAAAAGCATTTTAAGCCTGTTTATTAAAAGCCGAAGCGTTAGCCAATTTGCAGGATTCTATGAAACTTTTGTTGATTTGTTTGCCTTTGAGTTGACAAGCACACACAGACACACACAAACTCACACAAACAGAAAACACAAACACACACAAGCTCGCACAAACACACACACACATAGTCGCTGGCATGTTGTAAGAAGCCCAAAAAATATGAAATGTAGACGATTTACCTAAGGCTTCTCTGCTAGGTTGCGCACAACCGCATATCGAGTTAAAGTTGCAAATTGGGCTAGCCCAAGTTACACACACGCACACCCACACAGATACACACACACCCACACTAGTGCACTATAGTGTTTGCCTAACTAAAAGATAGTCCACTCGCTGCTCCATGTTTGTGTTGTTGTTGCTGTTGTTGTTTTCTCGCCTAAAAATAAACGGTCAACGACGAGCGCCCAAAATGATGAGAGTGTGTGTGCCGTGTGTGTGCCTGTCCTACTGTGTGTGTTTATGTAATTATGTAAGCCACTTATGGCAGCTCAGTTTTAATGCAGTTAAGACTTGCCACTAGCCCTAGGTATAATCATGTTAATTTAAATGCTTCGAGCAGTTGACAGCAGCCGAAAGAGAACAATGTCATAGTTAATAACAAAACATAACACAAAGAATACACGCAGCCAAACACACACACACACACCCAAGCCCACACTCATGTGAAGCGTGTCGCCATATGCTAGAGCAGGCCAACGCCCAATACACACACAGACACACACAGGCACACACAGACACACGCAGGCAGCTCGCTCACAACTTTGCACAGGCAATAAAACATTTGCAGCAGCATTTTGTAGCATACTTTTCGGCTGAGGGACCCAAAGTACAGTACTGCATGTTAACACTTTGATACAACCATCTAGCCGTGTGCGCAGCAAGATTCGCACAATTTCAATTAACTGCATGCAACACTTTTACTCACACAGACTTGGTTAACTTGGCTGTTTGCCAGCTCAGCCGGAAATTCGAGCAATGTCGAGTGAGTAGCCATAAAAAATTGGAACTGTACTGAAATTTCAGATCAACTGAAATTGAGATATGAAAATTTCAGCCAGAAATAAGGCTGCAATTCAATATATATTTTCAGTACTTTTTCTTTATGGAAAATATGTATATTCATTTATTCTGCAGTTTTTGCCAATAAGGAGAGAAATTTATTGAAGCAAAATTGTAAAAAACATTTTAAACAATGTTTTAAGGCTTAGATAAATGTTGAAGATTCCATTATTCGATTACTAATTTTGTATTATTATGCCGTCAGTCATGTTTAATCAACGCAGTAGTTTTGAGCCTTGGAGCCTTGGAACCTTAAAACCTCTTTCAATGCCCGCTCGTAAATTCTTTAACTCTCTATCTCGCTCTTTTTCTAAATATCAAACTCTTTGTCAAGCCCACTTACTAACCGACTGGAACAGATTACGCTCAGTGTAAAATGTTTCTCAAAGATTCAGATTATAGCAGCTTGTCAATCTCTTTGTTTAAGATAGACCTAGTTTAATCAATTAATGTATTTTAGTACTTTTGCTAAAAGGGAAGTTGGTTTGAATATTACGAACTTGTAATTTGATATATTGCTATATACGTATGTGTGTAGGGCCGAGAATGCGATATTTGCTTTATCGAACAGAACTTCAAGGCTGATTAGTTGAATAATGAATAGCTGAACGTTATTTGTTTAATGTTTGAAAATATTATTGCAATATTTAATAGTTGTAAACATTGCATTTTTAGTACTTTTCTATGAAAAAGTACTAAAGTACTAGTAGTACTTTTCTATGAAAAAATATTATAATTTCTTATAATATTTAAATATTTAATATAATAGTTATATTCAAAATTGTCAGAATGTGTCGGAATGCTGTTTTTTTATGCTGAAAAAATTTCTTCAAACTGCAAACCTTGCCACCGGAAATGTTTGTTGAGCTAGCAGCATTTTGTTTATACGCGGTTTTTTGCTTGAGATTGCATTTAGAACTTACTAACTTATAAGATTTGAACGTATGTATTACACCTTAGGCAGTGCTCACTGTACTTTTTCATTTTAGTTCGAACCCCTGTTGGTATGTCATCTTCAAGCACACCGAACCGCCCGCTGAGCTGGCCACATTCAGTGCATATGAAAAGTTGTGGTCATCTATTTGTCTCCAGTGTGGCAAAGCAGGACGAAACACATTGTCTGCTCCTGTCCATTGTTGTCTGGCCAGTGCGGACCAACCGAACTGTCTGACCACCTTGGATGGACGATTGTGGCCTCTCAGCAGCTGCCCTGCGACGTCGCCCTTTGCCAATGTAAACAATTTAATTTGCTTAGTTGGCGTAATATTCGCCATCAATAAAAAGTAGCGAACAAAACTTTTGGGGCCCCCAACGATAAGATGTTGGTGTTGATGTGCTATGCAAGCGTGTGTGTATGTGTGTGAACGTGTGTGTGTGTGTGAGTGTGAGTGTGTGTGCCGCAAACAATGACTATCGATAACATTCGGGCCCATCTTGGCCTTGTATTGCACAATTCTTTGCTGCTGCGTCTGCTCTGCAATTGAGTGGCAAAACCCACTTGAAATAAATCCAAGCAACACCACACACACACATACACACACATTGTTTAGGCCAACACATTAAAACGTTATGGACAACGCCTTTGTGTCGTCTTTGTAGGGTGCTTTGTTCTCGCTCTCTCTTTGCCGCCCCCCCCCCCCCCTCTCCCCTCGTTCCCATCGGCGTCGCCCCCTTGCCAGCTCAGCCGCACTTGTTGACCGAATTGTAATTGTTAATCTCCTGCATTGATTTTCCACTTGACGCCTTTGTTTGATATTTAAGCCAAGTTCTTGTCGGCAAAGTAATCGAATTAACGCTCAGCCAGTGACTGATGAAGTGGCTTCTACGTCTTCGTCTGCGGCACACAGGACAGGCTCGAGCCGTGCCCGGTTCTGGTTACGTTTCTCAATTAATTGCAACGGTTGTCAGATTCTGTGCAACGTTGCGTATGATTAACGCGATAGCAGCAACAAAACTGCTCCAGGTGCGATATCCTGACCAGGAGATACCCTCTATTGTGCTTTACCGTTACCAGAATTCGAACATTCTTCTATACATATACAATATCTCACACACACACACACACACACACACACACACACACACACACACACACAAGCACGCCACAAGCTGCGCAGCTTATGATGCCTTCATCACTTCTCCACATTATAAGAAATGTATTCTTGAACAGCTTCAGTGCTTAATTTTGAAATCTTAAACATTACATACAAACTGTGCCCAAGGATAATGTTTCAGCTTTGTGAGTTGGGAGAATGGCAGGAGGTGTCAAACAGGTGAAATATTCCTAATCTGTATTGTATATACTATATATGTATACTACAGTAGAGCCAACATACCCAGTATGGTATATCTGGCTTATCCTATTTTCTATCTCTATCTCTTTCTTTAATCGATATTTATCGATGTTATCAGGATCAAGATCGTTAAAACTGTATTGGATCGTCGCTGCTTTCTTCTGTGTGTTACATACAATAAAAAAAAACTCTTTAATACTACCTCTACCCATAAAACAGGGTATAAAAACAACAGCATTAAGCACAACAATCATTACAGCTCTATATATAGCTTGTGTATACGGACACGTTCTTGATATGCACGTATGGTGATGGCCTGAAGGGCTTTTCAGGACGCGTTTGTCATCAAATTGGCTGACATCAGAGCCAACAGCTTCATGAATAACTTATGAACCCACACGCTGGCCCATCTGGACAGCAGTTTTAAATGATGGCTCTTTCCTTGATAATATGCAACTAATTGGAAAATGTTTCCTTAAACCAAAAGCTGACTGAATTTAACAACTATAAAAAAGTTACAATTCGAGGAATTGGCTTTTTGCGCTTGAATGGTTTCTCGCTTATAATGTCTGCCCATTAAATGGTAAAAAGGGTTGCAAATTCGAAAATGAAATTTAAGAAGGCGGCAAAGCAGGTGCTTAAAGCCATGTCTGTGCGTCCGTCAAATAAACGCGCATATCTCAAAGACTTTAAGAACTTAGGCTAAATACATGATTTGGTATTTACGCTGATCTTTCTCTCTCGCTATTTCCATTTTACAATTGGTCTCGATCTCATATTCTTGATGGTATTCTTACTCTACCTGTTTCTAGCTTACTCATCAACATCGCCTTTCTATGAAATTATCATGAGCAAATCTTTCTTTTTGTATTATCGTGCAGTTCACACACATCTCTATGCGATTTTCATTATGAGTTGGCTTTAAAAATGTATGTTTAGTGTTTTATACTTAAAAATCAAATTTTATTGCATTTTATTTGTTCTATTCAGCTTAATTTAATAGCTTTGACTTATGCTCAGGGTATACACTAGTTCTTGTTTAAAAAGAAACCTATTTAAATTAACTGATAAATCTTTGATGCTTTGGACAGAGCTCTGCTTGTGTGTGTGCATGTGTTTGTGCTCTGTTGACTTTGTTAAGCTTGTGTATATGAACATGAACAATATGTGTGTAATATTGTATAGGGCTACAGTTTTGAAATATGCACATTTCACATTGACAAGCTTATCATGAATCATTTGGCCAATTCATGAATAACAAGCAATTATGCGGGTCGATACCGAGAGGAGCTAAGGAGCCAAGAAATGCAAATCGCCAGCGGGTAGGTGTTTCTGATATGTGTGTGTCTGTGTGTGTGTGTGTGTGTGTGTGTGTGTGTGTGTGTGTGTGTGTGTGTGTGTGTGTGTGTGTGTGTGTGTGTGTGTGTGTGTGTGTGTGTGTGTGTGTGTGTGTGTGTGGGTATGTGAGTTTGCGGCAGACAGCTGTCAGGTGAGCAGCTGGAACTGATTTATGCAACGCATATCGCATTCAGGTCTTAACCCAGGCCCAGCTCAATTTCACTTGGTCATCAGAAGCGGCCGCAAAAACTTGTGAATCGAGCCCAAAATATGAAGGCTTTTCTCCCCCTTCCATCCCCTCTGGCTGCAGCTACCTTGACTTTTAATGTCTTGAGCCAGAGCGAAGCTTTCTGTTTCTATATGTTTTCAACTTTTCCCCTTTGTCATAAGTTGCTTAATTATGTGTGCAGAGCTTTTTTTGTTTTTTTGGTTTTTATTTCTTGTAGAGATGATTGGGCGTGTAGGAGGGGGAGGGGGTATGTGTGTGTGGGCGGTGTCACCCAATAATTTATGCTAAACGCACGCCCCGCTCTTTAAGCAATTTCATTTAATTTTCATTAGCAAAAGCCGCAAATTGGTAGCAACAGCCAAAGAAACTTTGCCCCAAACATTTTTCATTAATATTAAAATATTCAAATTAAGAATGAGCGTCAGCCAAGCCCAGGCAACTGAACGTGGTTCGGGCGGAGGGGCCCGTATTCGGCCTGGCAACCAAATTTCTGGTATACTTGCATCCGTGTCTGCCTAAATGGTGTACAAGTGTGAAGCATGTTCCTTTCCCTGAAATTTGAAATTCATAGATTGTTGTTGCGCCGTTTTTTGAACAAATAAGTGCAATTATTAGTATTTTCGCGTTGAATATTTCAATTTGGACCCGAACAAATTCGTGTAAAAGCTCTATTGATCCAAGGCGAGCCTTGCCCGAGTTGCCCAAGACGAGCTCCATATTTGTATTCCATTTTATTGTCAGCAAATTGGCCAAGCTTAGGCGGCGGCTTTAGCGTCGATTTTAATTAAGCGGCTTCGTCAGCACACAACACCCCTCTCACACCCCGCTCCCCAACCCCCGTTCCCCCTTCCAGCCTCAGCCGTCCCGCAGCCAATAAGTCCTCAAACCACTGCAAGAGCCACTGAGATTGGTAATACAGGATCGGGCCTTGTGCTAAAATCTTAGCGACCCCGGTCATAAATCAAATAAACGCCAACTAAGCCGAATAAGTAAAAAAAAATATATATCAAGCACAAATAAAAACAATATCACACCGAACAGCTTATACTCTTTCAACTAATACTGTTGCAGATTGTTTTAGAATACATAATTTTATATTTATGCATATTTTTTGTTCAGGTTTGTTATTGTTTTATGATATTGTTAAAAATATTATTTTGAATGATTTTTATGAAATAAATAATTTTTTTTTGTTTTCTATTAATAGCAATTTTATTAAAAACGAATACTAAGCTTGGGATGGGTTAAGATTCTGGAAAGTTAGGTGAAAGCGGTTTGAATAAAGAACATATATAAAAATTTTATACATTCGTTTTCTATGCGGATGGTCATGCAGTCTGTCAATCAGTAAGTCAATTAGACAGTCAATAAATCACTTAATTAATCGGTCAATCAGTGAGTCAATCAATCAGCCAATAAGTCACTTAACCGATCAGTCAAACAGTAAGTCAATCAGTCAGGTAATTGGTCAGTTAATCAGTCAGTCAATCAGTAAGTGAATCAGTCAGTCAATCAGTCAGTCAATCAGTCAGTCAAGTAGTCAGCCAGTCAATCAGTCGGTTAGTCAAACAGTCAGTCAGTCAGTCAATCAGTCAACCAATCAGCTAGACAATCGATCAGTCAGTCTATAAGTTATATTAATGTAAATAACTCAAATCGTTTGCGATTTATTTGCATTTGGATAGCACAAAATTGAAATTTATATGAATAGAAAAACTCTCAACTTATTTCGATTTTGTTCACGCGTACAAACTGGATGAGTGCATTAATATGCCCCGTTGTGCATTGTCATTTGATATTTGCAGTGGACTGACTGGCAAGTGGGCGTGTGTGGGGACTTTGGTGTGGTTGGGTGTTACGTTTTGGCGGCATGTCTAGGTTCACGGTCAGAGCGCATGATAAAAATTGACACCATTTGCCGGACGCGGCGACTACTTGGACATACGCAATATGTATGTGTATGTGTGCGAGTGTGTGTGTGTATTGTGTATTGTGTACTGGGCTACTGGGAATGACAACTGCTACGGCTGGGGCAGTAAAAAGGCCTCGCCTGCGTTTTGGCCAGTAATAAAAATGTCATTGCATTAGTGCGAATGTGCGTGTGTTTGTGTGTGTGTGCGAGTGTGCGATTGTAATAAAAGTTTAGTATGTGACACATTGTGTGCTATATCCTGATGCTGATGCTTGTTGTTTATGTTGTCATTGTTGTATTTGTTGCTCTTGCTGTTTTGTTGCTTTTGTTGTTGTTGTCGCTGTCCGTTGACCCTTCACATGCATTAGCCTAGACCGGAAGTTGGCACTTTACAGCATTGCGTCTTTGGACAATTTGAAAGGCTTTAGAGAAAGGCAATATTTTGCCATTTACCATGCAGATTATGGCCCACTGTTCTTTGGCCAATTGCTATTAGGAGCTGGGCTCAGTTTGTGCACGGTCAGGCCTCACTGTACGCTGCTAGGACGCAACGATTAAGCGTATTTGCTTGTCGAATGTCTGTCGGTCTGTCTGTCTTTCTGTCAGCGACATTTGCCTTGATTGATTCGATTTGACTTAATTCACGCATATTAATCATACGCCCCGTGGCAACCCCAAATCAAAGCAGCATCTAAAGCTGTAGCTGAAAGCCGACACGAAGCAACGACATTTGAGGCATTCTCCTTCAAGTAGGCAAACAGTGCCCGAGGCTGTGATGGCTGAAAAAGTAATTATGCATAAAATATCCAAAGTTGAGGCGGGGGCTGCCAGATAGGTCCTCGGAGTTGAAACTGTAACTCAAATTGGAGCACGTAGACGGCCTAATGGTTACTAAGTACTGGCACCCTCACTATGCTCAGCGGGTTAGCTGCCTCTTGCCAACTGCGAGTTGCCAGTTGCCAGTTGCCGCTTGGCGTTATTTATTGATTACGTGTCATATCACTCATACGCTCCGTTATGCGCCGTTCAGCTTCGCTTCGATTGAAATGTAACGCAAGTGAAACGTGCTGAGCCAGCGACTTGGTAAGGACGAGGCGAGGCACCAGCGAACGGGGACGAAACTTGTGCAAATAATTAAGTGCGCTTAAGTGATTTGCCCGATAGAGACACAATAAAAGAGACTGCGAGAGAGAAAGACTGAGAGAGTGAGAGAGAAAGAGAGGCGTTTGCACAGAGATAGATGATGACGATGACGATGCTAGCGGCACAACTCACTCATCAATTTTGTTTCACAAAAAAATACACATATATATCACATACATACATATGTATATGTACGTTTGTATATGTGACTGGGTGTGCAGCTCTCTGTGTCTTTCAACTCAGTCCGATGACCCCCTCGAGGCAAAGCTGTTTGAAGTTCATCTGACTTCCACACACATCACACACATTCAACTGCAGCTCGAATCACATTCGTAATATTTATTTATTAAAATCGAGTATTGAATGTGTGCTGGCTTCAATCACAACAAAACCAAATCCATCATTCAAGGGCTTTGCTGTACATTTAATTTCTCCAGCTTCATTTATTTATGCCTGATTTCTATATTAAAGCATAATCTTTAATATCAGAGCTCAGTTAGTTTATTTCGATAAATTTCACTTTTCATATTTCTTTCTCTAGAAATAGCAGAATTCTGTATTCACAAAAATTGTAATACTCTATAAAGTACATTATGAAATGGAACGACAGGCTAAGTAAAAATAAAAATTCTTGTTCCTGCAATTGCCTCAAGCAAGCACACAAGTCTACAAAATCCAAAATCCAATTTGAAGCATAAGGCAACGAGTGCATTAAAATTATTTCCGAAAATGTTTTCGACTGGAGATGGCCCCAAACGACGTCGAGTAGCTAAGTCGGAGCATAACGATTGCGCTTACTTTTGTTGTTTAGCTCGGGGCTGTGTTTGTGTCTGTGGGTGTGTGTGGTTTGAGGGTGCACAACTGCCGCTGTCTTTGATCAAAATCTGCAAATTTTTGGGTTTTGTTGGCTCAACAAATTTGCACGAGATGTTCAAACAATTGCCGAACTGAGCCCGAGATTCGAATCTGATTCACAATCAGAGACTGAGTCCTGCCTTGAGCTTGAGCATGAGCAGCAGCTGGGCTAGGTGGCGAGTTGGCTGTCAGGAATGAGTGGAGATGTGTTTGTGGCCAGTTGCCGCTTTGTTTGACTGGCCCCAGGCTCATCAACAAATTGCAGCACTTTTGTTTTACCGCATAAATCCCAATGGCCTGCAGCTACAGGTAACCAGGCCAGGTAGCCAGCCAGCCAGCCAGCCAGTCAGCCGGTCGGGCAAGGGCAATGACAAGGGCAACTTCCCAGCTGTCCTGGCGCAGCAGCAGTTGCAGCCACTCTGCCAGCAAGGACTTTGCTTTGTTGCCAGCTTCTTTGGAGAAGGTCGCCTGTAAGTTACCGTGCCCTTTTTGCTGGGATGGGCGGGATGAGCATATGGCTCAGGGTGAGGATTTGCCTGGCTGTCATGAAGGTCAGCGCGGCAATTAATGTTGCAGTTCCCACACATACAAACACAGGCAGACAAACACTTTCTCCCTCACACACACACAGACACTCTCGCACACAGTTGCAAACACGTGCCCACAACTGGGGTATTAAAAATGCATATCTCATATGCCAGCCGGACGCAAATAAATATGAATAACTCAAAAGTGCATTTTAATTAACTGAAAACAATTGTTCGCCCTTCTTACAGACCACAGCCAGCCCTTTCCCACCGCAGCAACTCGACCTGACTGTTCACTTTCCCATTCAGGTGCATTACAATAAATCCCGAATTTCGCTCGCTCTGACATTCAACCAGTTTAAAATATGCGTCTAAGCTCAATTCAATTTCAATTTGTGTGTATTTAATAACACTCGTTGTTAACAGTATGCGCATCTATCAATTAGTCGTGTGCAAACTGATAAATATTTGATTTTTGTTTAATAAAAAGAAAATAAAATAAAAGAGAATAATGTGTTTGCTACGCCGCATATTTAATACCCTTCTAGACATATGTGAAAAAAGTGACTTTATACAAACGCTTTATTTTCGACCTAGTCTGCCATATAAGATATTAGTCCTTTTCGATAGGGTCTTGTAGATACTTTCTTAAGAGAATAGAGGATAGATTTCACGGTGTCTCGAAAAAACAGAAAAGTTTCTCATAATAAAAACTCATATGTGACCGATTCTTGCTACAGAGTCATATGATATATTAGTTAGATATAGCAAATTTGTATTGTAGGAAAGAAAGTAAAGCTTTTAACTGCCTAGTTGAGTCAAGATATCTCGAAAAGCAGAAGAGTTTTCCAAAAAAAATTAACGTTTCATTCTTTCCAAAGAACTTTTTGATAAATTGGTCAGAAATTGCAAACTTTAGCGCATTTGTAAGGCACAAAGTAAACCTTTTAAACGCCAGGATATCTTGATAGATCAAAATACTTTTTCTTGCAACAATTTTCGACAGATAACTTCCTATATACCATATATGATATAGTGCTTCGATCCGGTGGATTGCGTCATTAACTGTCTGCAACAGAAAGACGAACCTATCAAAAGTTTCGTGATAGTTGCTTTACTACTGAGAGGCTAGACACAGGCAGAGAAACAAGGCTATATCGACTCGTTGGTTGATATTGATCAAGAAGATATATGTGGATTACGAGATGTCTTCAGCTATGCTTTGCGTTATTCGTGACAACATTATAATAAATAAATAAAAGGTTCTAGTTGGGAGCTCCCGACTAGGGGATACCCTGAACACTCTTCTTCCAACAGGCGACAGCTTTAAAATGAAAGATACTTGATATATATATATACTATTCTAGAAGCTAAATGCCAAGTTTGGTGACTCTAGTTCATATTATTTGCCGAAATTGCTCAAAAACAGGATTTCGATATCGAATTTTATCGATTACTTGGAAACGGGGCAAGTTATCGAATATCGGAAACAAACTCGATCTGCGCGGGGACTAGAAAGACCTACAGCAAATTTCAAGTCTCTAGCTCTAATAGGTTCTGAGATCCTTGCGTTCATACATACGGACAGACGGACGGACGGACAGACGGACAGACAGACAGACGGACATGGCTAGATCGACTCGGCTGTTGATGCTGATTAAGAATATATATACTTAATCGGGTCGGAGATGCTTCCTTCTGCCTGTTACATACATTTGCACAAATACATAATACCCATTTTACCCATTTTTAATGGGTTCAGGGTATAAAAAGATGCTACTTTTATATAAATATACTCATAATTTATAAATTATATCCACCTCTTGAAATGCTTACTAATTAACAGTATGTTCTGCTGACTCATCAAATGTTAAACACATTACGAACAATTAATTTAGTTTAATAGATTTCCTTGAATATAATTGCCATGTGCGCATACTTTTTGCTGTCAGTTTAAAATATGCTCGAATACTTTGGAACAAGTTTGACGGCCATGGAAAATTGTCAATAAAAAAGTTGTTAATTTGTAAAACGAGCTGCGCGCAGCACAAAAGTACAGCCATATTAAATTTCAATCAATGCATGGCCACACTCCACGCAACCGCCCATCCCGCCCATCCCGCCAGTCTATTGTGTGCGTACGGGGCGTATGAATATGGGCCAAAATTGGAAAAGTGCTCGTAATTATGAGCTGTGGCCAAAGACTTGGAGAATATTCGACAACTTTGGCACTTAAAAAGCTTCTCGCTGTTGTTATTGTTGTTGCTATTGTTATTGTTGTTGTTACTGTTGTTGCTTATTGCAATTTAATTAGAAAAACAAAGTGAAAAATTTCGCTTTAGCGCAGCGACTTAATGTGGGCGTGCCCATTGGCCTTGTGCTGAGCTTGACTTTCGCCCCAAAGGGGCCTGTTTATGAACGGATTGGCGTGGGGGTGGGGTAGTAGGAGGGTGTACGTGGTGGGAGGGGGGGGGGGGTGCGTTAGAAACTAACGGAGCGTGCCATGATTTGCCGTTGGCTTCGCGCAGCGTTGCTTTTGTATGCGTGTGTCCAAATGTTCAAATGCGAGGCCATAAAATGTGAAGCAAAGGAAAGCAGCGCAAAGCGGAAATGATGTGCGGCCATTTTGGAGACAAAGCCGGCGGGCAACAAAGGCCAGCAACAACAACGACAACAACAATGACAACAACCGGCCATACTCGTTACAGCTGCGGTTGCCTGTCCAACAACTGGTAGCTAATGTTTTTTTTTTTTTTTGTTTCCTTCGGTATCTGCTCGGCCGGGAACCTCAAGTCCATGTCAACTATCTGCATTTTGGTTACGTTTTGATGCGGCAACGCCGATTGCGGAGACGGCGGCACTGCCAGATGCACGACATGGTTGTTATTCTGACAGTTGCAAGTGCTTCGATTGCAGGCAAGCGGTTTAATGTCAAGTGCAAGAGGTGCAGCGCGGTAAATTGGCAAAAGGGCGGGGCGGCAGGGGGGGAGCATGTAGGTGTGTCGTAGCACTTGCAAACCGGGCAGCGGGGCGCTCATGCATAATTTCCGTGCTGACTCTGGCTCCATAGCCATTTGGCTGCCATTTTAGCATGCCACAAAACTTTTTGCCCAGCAGCTGGCAACATAAAAAAAATCGAGAAAACAGTTGGATATTAAACGGCCACAGCTCAGCGGGTGACTATGAAAAACCCTAGACTATCATTATAAAGTATCTGTCTTTTGAGTTTGTCAGGGTTTTGGGTAATCTTATGGAAACATAACATGCCTTAAATACGCACACTTACTTTATATATCTTTATACATCTCAAAAGATATTTCTTCCCCCATAGCTCAGCGGGTGGCTATGGAAATCCCTAGGCCTACAATATATAATATTCGTCTTCTGAAATTGAAATTTTGCAAAATTTTAAGGCATGATAACATACCTAACGTACCTACACATATGCTAGAAAATATCACTTCCTAAATATAAATATCACTAACTTAATATATGTCGAAAGTTTTATATATAAATATTATATATATCCCATAAAATGTTCTCCATATAATCTCATACATCTCTGTCTAAATGAAAATTACAACAAATGAGTGAATTAATGTCTGAATGAATGAATAAATGAATAAATAAGTATATTTGCATGAATTGCCACACGTTTAAGGAAACAAATATTTTTGGAAAACTTAAGGCATATGTTAATACGTAGTAGATAAATTATATAGTTTTTACATTTAAATATCTCTTCAGAATACAAATTTATGTCTGAGCCTTTGATGATATATTGACGATGTTTTTTATAGAGGCCCCAACTCTTATAAAGAAATACACTTTTATACAATTTTGCGTGGGCTGCTTTTTGTACATTTTGAGAATTATATCTTTGCCTTTGCTTTTTGTAGCTTGGCTAACTATATTTGCCATGACTTTTGTAAATTTGAGATAGCCTAACATCAATTGAAAGCCAATAGATATATGAAAATTAAATTGAGGGGAAGCTTGATAGTTTAGGAAAAGTTTAGGAAAATTTGTACAATGCAAAATGGCAAAAACTGGGACCAAAATTGATTTGAAATATTCATTGCTAGCCCCTAAATCAGAAAGATACATTTAATACACATCCGATAAGCTATCACTTGTTAAAATGTATAATCGATTAAAACTAGACCTTCAAGCTAATATGCATTAATTGCTTCATCCGAATATACCCTGCACACAGTATTTTAAGTGGGCAACTGAAATGCTGCAAATGGCAGAGGCAAGCGTGTAGCTGGAGTTGCAACTGGAAGGAAGGTCGCAACATGTGTAACACGGAGGCCAACTTATACGAGTTGCATAATTATGCAACGCATTGTTGGCGTTTTGCGGCCGCTGATTTGCATATTTATGCTGAAACGGGTATTATGCATAATACACATGACACACACACACACACGGGCGTTCTGAATATTGCGTATTAAAATGCAAATTTAAGACAAATTAGCACGCCCTTAAAGTGGGCATGGGCATGGGCGTGGGCATAGGCGTGGGCGGCAAGTGCCAGCACATGCTGCTGCCCCCTATATATGTACATATATATAGACATATAGTTGTATATGTGTATAAAGCTGACATGTGTCGCCTTGCATTAGCGCCGGTGTCGTCGAAGGGCGCCTAGGCACGCCTGCCCCCTGAGTGCTGACGACATCGCTGCTGCCACAGTGTGACCACGCTAAGGATGCCAGCAGCACAGCGCAGCGCAGCGCAGCACTTGACCGCAATCATTCAATTTATATTTCAGTTTGGTGGACAATTCGCTGCACACAGCCGCTGGCAATTATGTCAATCATCTGACAACAGCAGCAGCAACAACAGCAACAGCCATAACACCTGACTTTAAATAAAATATATTCGTATTTACAGTTTTCACAGCGAGCGAACTGAGCACCCCCTCGGGGTTAGGGTATGGCTTGGGCTGGGGGAGGGGGGGGGGGGTCTGGTGTCAACATCAGCAACAACCTCATTGAAAGTCACGGCAATATTTTTGTGTTTTTTTGCTTTTAGTTAACTTTTACTGAATTTTATGCACTTTACGACACCAGAAACGAATGACTTTCATTTTCATTTATTTGGCAGCTCGTAAACTTCGGTTAGTTCAGTTTGATGGGCAAACTTTTATATTTATTGGGTCTTCAAAGCACGCACACACACACACACACACACACGTACTCAATCACGCACACACATGCACATGATTATGTGCGGCCAGAATTTGTCATGGCATCATTGCAAAAGGTTTGATTCATAAAACTCGATTTAACTGAATGGAAACAATTTTCCTTTAACGATTGATTGTCCGTAGCTTAAATAACTCCCTTTTTAACATATATGTATATTATATTATTTTTATTATATATATTATTATATTTTGTCAACAGCCGAGCTGATAAAGCCATGTCCGTCTGTCTGTTTCTATGCGAACGGGTCACTCATTTTTAAAGGTTCGTCTTTCTAATGGAGGTTGTACATATAGCTACCATACATGTATGTAAGATCTTATCAACATCAGACCACTATATCATATAGCTGCCATAGGAACGATCGATCGAAATGTTGGCTCTGATATGGAAACCTATTCTTTTTATATAAAGGCAACTGGACAAACTCGGGATTTATTAGTTCCATAATGAATCTCATGTATATGCAAAATCTTATCAACATCGGACCACTATATCATATAGCTGCTATAGGAAAGATCAGTAGAATACTAGGATCATATATAGCATATATGTATATCTGTTTTCAAAGAGATTTTCAACAATGTCAGCATTTTCGAGCTGCACTATCAATCACATATCTGCAAAAGGGAAATGCCTACAAGGGTATTGAATTTCCGGCGTATGCTTAATTTCTCGTTTAATATAAATACAATTTTTGCATTGAATAGTCAATCAAAAGAAAATCACGACTGCAAATTGCAAATACATATGTACATATATATTTTACACACAATTAATGTGTATTAATATGCACTCAATCAAAACCATATTAATTTATCATTTAAATCTTACCTTGACAAAAAATATCCATTTCAATTGACTGATGTGAAAACATTTTCATTTCAATAGCCAATTTCGCTGCACATGTGACTGAAAAAGAATATTTGATTAGAACTTAAAATTCATTTTTAATGAATTCTAATTTAATAAAAAAAAAGATATGTATATATATATATATATATATATATATATATATATATATATATATATATATCATATCTTTTTTTTTATTAAATTAGAATTCATTAAAAATGAATTTTATATATATATATATATATATATATATATATATATATACATATATATATATACTAGCTGGCATTAGCCGACCATTTTGCTTCTTAGTCAAACATTTCCAGCCCTTGAATTCCACGTCTCAAGTTCTATTTCATTTGAATATTTGACAACGAGTTTGAAGCACATTGAATTAAGTACCAAAATCAATCAAATTGTTTTGCTAATTTTCGTGCTGGGGTGTGATGTTTAAATAAATCGTATTTCCAACCAAGGTAGGACTTTGTAAAAAGTGCGCAGCACGTATCAAATAAATTTGCAGATCTTTGAAAATTAATTTGTGTCCCCATCTTATCTTTGAGCTACTTTTCCACCTGGCAAAGAATTTGAAATTTAAAATTTGATTTCGCTCTAATTGATTTTTCTTAGCTGTCAAAATTGAAAGCCCATTAAAATATAATATATTTTTTTAAATAATTTTATTTATGAAACGGCTTAAAATATTTGACTAGAAAATGTAATTGGCATTGGCCACATACTAATAAATATCTGTAGCTGCAGTTATATATCCATCAAATATTGAAAGATTTTGTCTATGCAAGAACTAAATTAAAAGGGACAGATATATCGATTTGTGCATTTAAGCTATAAAAACATATTCATTAGCGAGCCCAAACTAATATACTACCGTCACTTTGCGAACGAATAATCAACTGTTAACTACGTCAAACTCAATAAGCTGCGACAAATAGCAAATTATTTTTAACAATTTTGTCTGGCTAAGCACATGGCCCATTTCGTAGCAATTCATGCATTGTGGCACCCTGCAGTTTTCTCTTCAAATGCCAGTTCCAGAAGAACGGTTTATATAATGATAAAAAAAGAGATATTTATATTTTATATCGGTTTTATGACGCTGTCAGCTTGGGTGGCACGCGGAATTGCATGTGACCCTTGGAAATATTTCTGCTTCAACAGACATGTTATATATATAACATATGATTGCGTAAAGACAATTTGGCTCTTTTTCTCGCAGTCACCTGGCAGGGAGCGTGCCACGTTTTTGTGGCATGTTGGTCCATACCCCGCCCACCGTAGTCTGGCTGCTCGTAAAGCGCATGTAATGCCGTTAATGCCAATTTCAGCGCTTACAAATTGCGCATACGACGCGTGTGGCATGGCAAGGCAAGGCAACGGCAACGGCGGGCAGGGCATCTCATGGCATGTCCTCGTACCGCCAACAATAGCAACAAGCGTCACAAGTTTTTGCTTAGGAAATGAAAATTTCAATATGTCAGCGACAGCGCCCGCGTGTTTGAGCCATGCGTATGGCCGCACCTCCCAGCACGTTGAACGTCACAGCAACAACACGAGCAACAACAGCAACAAGAGCAACAACAACTTGAAACACATTCAACCCTCAGCGCTCTGTCAGCTGTCATATGTCTTCCGGTGTTTATTGACAAACGTGGCAGACAGTTGCTCTCCGAGGGCAAAACATATGCATAACTTATCCAGATGGCAACTTTAATTAGCGTGCGGCTTATCGAAATGCCAAAAGCATTTAAAGCCCGACGGCAACTTTCGACTATATCTGGTCGCAAAAGGGATAAATGTATTTGCGCCTCAGGAAAAGGTGTTCCATATTAGCATATTGAACACAACTGTTTGATGTCTAATATTTTAGTATTTAAACATGATTGTATATGCACAATTAAATTAGTTGTTAGATTATATACACATTGCAATAGAACAACAGACAACTCTGGTTCCTTTCCCAAGCAAATGACGGGTGAACCTTAACCCTCTTAACCTAACCATGGAAAACCCAATATTTGAAGATTGATATACATTAATAAGAGAACACTTACAGCAATTAAAAATATGCAAAGCAGATTCTGGTATCCAATTCCAGGCTTTAAGATATATATACTAAGTATTGTCTTAGCTTATGACGAAGCTCATAGTAGCCCGTGCTATTAACTATAGTTAGGCTTATAGTTTTTACCTATATCCTAAATTTAGAGATAAGGCATAAATGGATTTTGATTCATGCCGGTTCGAACCCTTGATTTTAATCTACTTTTTGCTACGACTCGAACCCTGGACCAAGCCAGCAGCATAACATGAAAGCGAACTGAAATGCGATCTGAATATTTTTCTTTTAAGAAGGGTTTGCTTCATAATAAAAACGTTTGAGGAAGATTCAGCTTCAAAGCTTCAGAAAAAAAGGCAATTAGATATTATAAATGGAATTGTTTAATTTGAATGTTCATAAATATGATAAGCAAAAGTTTAAACCACAATATGGGCAACAAAACGTTGACAATTTCTTTTTGGGTATTAGCCACAAATTAAGATCGAAATTCGAAATAAAGTGTTATATTAAAACTTGCGAAAAGCAACATGTTTAAAGTGTGTCTCACGGGCGAGTAATATGACGGCGTGTCTGCGTCTTGCAACCTGCTGCTAACTTGATTTGTTTTATTGCCAACACTGTGGAGGACGAGCACTTGGGCCAATTAAGGAGTACAGCTAGTGGCTGTTGCTTTGTTTGACATCAATTAGTAAATCAATTAAAATTCTCGCCAGCTCACGAATCATTAAGCGAAACTGGGCAGTCGTAAGGGGAGTTGGGGTCAAACTGAATGTGCATCAATGACGGAATTTGCATGGGGCTTGCGAAATTTCAATTGTACTTGCAGCTTTGCGGTAACCAAGTATTGCGACTGAGCGCCAAATGAAATACAACTAAAACAACTTCATAAAAATGTAATATTAATAATAATAATAATAGTAACTATTGCCAATACAACGAGTACAATAATAACACGTGCGTTTCACAACAAATAACAACGAGTTCAAGTTATATATATATACATATATATTATAAATATATACACATAAAGCGGCTTTATCAAAATGTCGGTCGATTTGAGCGCCCAACAGGAGCCGACCATATCCGTGATAACCACTGTGCCGGTGGCGCAAAATGGCGGCGAAATGGACGCCCTGCTGCTAGGACGCATCGGGGTGAGTACCAGAAAAACAACCAGCTAAATTGAAATAAACAAACACACCCACACACACACACACAAACACAGCAATAATAACAATAACAAATACAAATATATTATTTTTATATTTCACAACTAAACTTAACTAAGTAGCAAAGTGCGTGACATCTAGATCAAAATATATATATTCTACTTATATACATTTATTGCATAATATATATTTATTTCTAATATAGAAAAAAAAAAGCGCACAACTTTCTTTGGCGTGCATATTAGCTATACAAATATTTGACTTGGCTTTCGTTTATCCTCCTCCACCAACTTGTTCAACTTCCTTCAGTTGTATTCTGTCGCATTTTCTCATCCATTTCACACTTTAGTCTAGTATTTTTCTCTGGCAAATACCAGCTGCAGTAGCTGCTCGGCATTTGCCATTTCCATACAATTTTCAACTTCCACTATTTTCGTTCTGTCAAAATTTTAGTCGTTCTTAGCATTAACAGCAAGTAGTTGCAATTCGTACTTCAACGCTTACCGCAGCAGGCATACCATATATAGTTAGTTAGCTCTTGACTAGCTGGATTATATATGCATATATACATATACTCAAGATATATGATATATGTTTATATGATTCTACTTTTATTCAATTGCCTTTCGCGTTGCGCTCATCACAACATCTTCGCTCAGCGTAAGTATCGTAGTCACTAATGAATTGTCAGCTATTTACGTATTCAACCCTTCAATATCCGCGCAGGGAGACACGCCCACTACTGAATGTAAGGTATATATATATTATATATATATATTAATCAATCATCGTACTTCAATTTAGTTGCCTTCAAACCTCGCTTGCGTTTCGTTCTCGTCGCCTTTGCGACAATTTATAAAACAAGTTTTATATATTTTTTTGTTTTTATTGCTTCAGAGTGAAACTTCCTTGAATCATAATTAAATCTACTTAGCTGAAAATCTCGCTAATTGCATTTGAAACGTAAAATGGTCTTGAGCCTTCACAACTACGTAGATGACGTCAATGAGCAAAAGGTAACGAGTACGTTTAAGTAGTACTAACAAGTTTTCCACGAAAGGATTACAACATCAACATAGCGCACATTTATGGAAGGTGACTTTTTAATCAGCTCATTAATGTGGACCACTAAGCAGCAATTTCTATGGCACGAAAAGTATATTATTTCTTTGCTTTTAACATTGAAGTAGTCGCTCTTTGAAGTATATATAAACAATGTGTGTGTGTGTCTATGGAAACTAATCTCCATTCTTTTCAGATCAGACAATTATATCATTTATATCTAATAGTTACTATAGGCACAATTGCTCAAAAACTAATGATTTTTCTGTGAATAGCTATTAATTTTTACCAGGGCTGCAAACAAAACTTTCGTTGGTTCAATTCACGCTTTCAACCAGCTCACTGCTTTAAGCCTTTTTGTCTGTGAATAACTTTTAGTTTTTACCAGGGCTGCGAACAAAACATTCGTTGGTTCAGTTCACGTTTTGAACCAGCTCACGGCTTTAAGCCTTTTTGTCCGTGAATAACTTTTAGTTTTTACCAGGGCTGCAAATAAAACATTCGTTGGTTCAGTTCGCGAATGAAACCAGCTCACGGTTTTAAGCTCTTTTTCTGGAAATAACTCTTAGTTTTTACCAGGGCTGCAAACAAAACATTCGTTGGTTCAGTTCACGTATTGAACCAGCTCACGGCTGTAAGACTGTTACTTTACCAGGGCTGCAAACAAAATTTTCCTTGGTTTAGTTCACGCATGGAACCAGCTCACGGTTTTAAGCTTTTTTTCTGTGAATAACTTTTATTTTTTACCAGGACTGCAAACAAAACATTCGTTGGTTCAGTTCACGTATTGAACCAGCTCACGGCTGTAAGACTGTTACTTTACCAGGGCTGCAAACAAAATTTTCCTTAGTTTAGTTCACGCATGGAACCAGCTCACGGTTTTAAGCTTTTTTTTCTGTGAATAACTTTTATTTTTTACCAGGGCTGCAAACAAAACTATTGTTGGTTCAGTTCACGCTTTCAACCAGCTCACGGCTTTACGCTTTTTTGCGAACAACTTTTTCGTTGGTTAAGTTCATAGTTTGAACCAGCTCACTGCCTTTAGCTACGGTTCGTAAGCCTGGTTCATGTATGAAGAAAGGCTGTTTCATTTATTTATAACGTATTAATGAAACCATTCAGTTTATAATTTATAATTGTCCGCCCTACTAAATACATTGCGGCCGTGAATATCATCATCTACAAGTTAATTCGAACCGGTTTGGTTCACATGAGCTTTGCAGCCTTGTTTTTCGCCGGCTTCTGTTCCTTACATATAAATCACATGATATTAACATCGATTTTAATTTATATTTGCCAGAAAATAGCTAAAGAAATGTATAAAATATGTGCTTGAAGTCCTTTGCCGTTCAGCGTTTCGATGGCAACAGCTTTTTCTTGTGTTCAAATAAAGATTTTTCAACGTCTTTATTTATTTTAATTGAAGGCAGTATTTAGATTGGAACTAATTTAACAAAACGTATTTATCGTTCTCTTTGATGATGCCTCCTTTTCTGCAAAATCCATAAAAATACATTTCAGTTCAGGTATTTTTTGTTGGCATATCTCAAAGATAATATGAGCTAAAGATTCCAAATTTGATATGTAAGGTCTCGTACAGTAGACAGATAAATCGGTAGTATTTCACTTTACGGATGTGCGGTAAATTTAGTATATTATAACATCTAGAGATACCAAATTTGGTATGTAGAAACTCATATAGTAGACTTTATAGTTGTCCTCTGCAATGCCTCGATAGGGTTTTTTTCATAGATGCATAACCCGACGTTCAGCATATTATTATATTAGATAAGATATAGGCCCAAAATGTATTTGGTTGTGAATTAATTTTCAAGGGACCGTAATTGTCATAAGTTTCAAGACAAATATAAAGGAGTTTCTTTTATTGAATATTGACCTGACTGATATGGTACTTCCACAACTGGGCACAGTATTTCCTTAGGTCTGGCAAACCTTAAATTAAAGCAGCGTAAAAATTTCTCATGCTTATAGATGGAAAGATTTACTGAGTATTTTTTTAGATTTCTTGTTGGGGCAATGAGAGAACTTTTGAATGCATAAGAGTTCTTCACTTGTTTAGCTTTACACTATATTGCTTGTAAAGTCGCTCCACCCATGCATTCACATGGTCGCAGGCTATATTAATCTGGCGCCTGGCCGTGTTAATTAGAAAAGGCATTCCTCATGCCCTGCCCTGCCCTGCACAGCAAGTAGAGGCAACAACAATTGCGCAACTTTTTGCTGTAACCGAGTTTCTCGTTTAACTAGTTTCTGTGATTGCCAGCCACAAAATGCGATAAATTACAGCACAGTAAATTGCAGTATTAAAACGTGTGCAGGTAAGTGCCGGCTAATAATGAAGTGCCTGAATTTTAATTAAATTTCACACAAAAAAATATATGTATATATTAAACTAGATATAGAATAAATGTAAACCAATCAACATAAGAAAAACCCTTGAAAGTATTTTAGGGGTCACATGCACCCAGCCAGTTTTTTATATTCTTATAATTTTTGTTATTTTTATGCAAATTATTCTTTTTATATTTTTATTACTTTGATTATATTCATTTTTTATTTTTATTTCTCTACCAAGGACAATCTAAATTACGTCGACAACAGAGAGGGACAGAGAGAGAGACAGAGAGGGAGGGGGAGGGACAGCAGGAGGACATGTGAAACAAGCTCATTAAAGTGCCAAGTGCAACCATTTGATTATGCACCATAAAAATGAAAATAGAATTTCGACAAATCCGCTGCACTTGCAACAGCTGCCGCCGCAGCCTTTCAGACCGTGTTCCACTCAAATGCCGCCACATCAAGTCCTCCTCTCGCCCACTAAGCGGTTTTATGCCAGCTGGGTTCCTTCGCCAAGTCAGGGCAACACTCACGGATTTTATTTCATAGTTTTTTCTTTAGTTTTTACTATACCCTGCACCCATTGAAAATGTTTAAAAAGGGTATATTGGTTTTATGCAAATGTATGTAACAGGCAGAAGAAAGAATCTCCGGCCGTCCGTCCGTCTCTGTGTCCGTCCGTCCGTCCATTCGTATATATTAATGCGTCGATCTCAGCTCCTATAAGAGCTAAGATCTAAGCTACGAGTTTGTTTTCGATAATCGACAAATTGTCCCGTTTCTAAGCAATCGATAAAAATCGATATTGAAATCATGTTTTTTGCGCAAATCTCTTAGGTTTTAAGAGCCAGAGACACCAAATCTGAGATTTAGCTTCTGGAATATAATACACAGATCAAGTATCTTTCATTTTATAGCAATGTCCTGCGCCCACGCCCCTCTTTTCAAGCAGAAACTGCATTTGGCGTTTCAGGATATCCTCAAGTCTAGGACTCCCGACTAGAGCACTCTTACTTGTTTTTTGTCTTTTTTTGTCTCATATCAGCTGGCGTGCTTTCGATATAATATTGAATATATGCAAATTGCAAAAATTCGCGTATCAGATAAGTATTATTATCGAGCTGCATGAAATATTTTAGCGTAACTTTTGTATCACAATACATAAAATTAATATGAATATGCTAGGCAAAGTATATGTGCTTATATGCTTTTAGATTTTTGATTTGAAGATTTTTTTACATTTATGTTTAAATTTGTATCCAGACAATTACGATAACTTGTATTACAATAATATTAATTACAATTTTTTTTTGTTAATCAATTGAATCATTGACATTCTTAAGACCATCTGAGAAATTGATTAATTGACTGTCTGACTGATTGATTGATTGACTGACTGACAGATGGGTGCTAATCGCAGATTTCAAAACGTAAATTTTTAAGAGCGATCTGTGGGCAATTCCACCTTCATTAGTGGAAAATGAGAACTAACACTTTTTGTTTCACCTTCAGTCGGTTTCAAACTCATTTTCACAGTTCCTTGTGCATTTGAGACTTATTTTTGTATTGGAAAAATTTAGCTCATAGGCTGAAACTTGGCTTATCGGCTTTAAGCTAAATTTTAAAGCTCAATATTAATTTCAGCTATTTCCAAGCTGTTTAAAAACAACCGGAAAATGGTTAATTGCAACCATTTGCTATTAATTTTCCTTTCATTGTCAAAATGACATCAGCTTCAAGTTAATAAAAGTAAATTTAAAATTTAACCACGGCTGGCAAAGTTATGTTCATAATTTAAAATAAATAAAAATATAGGTTATATAAGAAATAGATAGCTTTTAAAGCGACATTCGCTGCATGCCCTTTCACATAGAAAAAGTAGTTGCATGTATGGAATGACAGAACAGTCACAGTTGGCGTATAAAAAGGTATTTTTGTCTAGTGTTTCGTAATTGTTTTTTACACAAACCCGGACAGTTGCATGTCCTGCTGATGTTTTGGCCTTCCAACACAGTAAAAAGAATGTGTGTTATTTTTTTCTACTCTTACATTCTATGCTTGAAAAGGCATTTTTTTTTCTGTCGGAAGCTACATTCCACAACATCCGGCAAGGTAACTGCGCAGTTCAAGTTTCAGCTTCCGATTTGCCTGTATTGTATATTTATCACAATACAAAATATATATATGTATACATATAAATCATCTGTATTGGGAAAATTCCTCACAAATATTTTCTTTTTACACATTTAAATGAATTAATTACATAATTTATTACGTAATCAAAGTCATATTTCATGCATTTTAATATTGATAAATTCACATTTGCATACACCAAGTTTTTGAATGCCCTCGCCCTGGCATGGAAGAGTATGTTTGCCGTATGTGCTGAAAATTTCTCTTCTGCTTCTATGATTTTCGTCTCATATGGAAAATATTTCTTGTGAATGTGTGTGCCGCTATGCATGTGTACGCGCGTGTGTGTGTGCTGAGGAATGTGTGTTTTTTTTTCTTTAGTGAATGCCATAAAGGTAATCGAAATTTTATAATCTTGCGCATCGACAAGTTCTTCACGCTAAACCTATTTGCTTATCGCTGAAATATTGTGAGGCTATTTAAAATCTGTTATCAGAGCGCTCCGATTGCCTTGCAAGCTGCATATGGGCGTGGCACACGGGTGTTACAGATTGGTTGACTTATGCAATTTGGCAAATTGATTGGCTCAGCAGCCAATGCACAGATCTGGCATGCGATAGCTGTAAGCTGAAAGCGAGGCCCAGAGCTCAGCCGGACAACAATTGCCACACTTGCAACAACTGCCGCATAAATGATGAGCTGACCAGAACGTTGACGATGCGAGTGCGGATGTGAATGTCTATGGCCAGGATGTTGTGAGGGACCCAGGGGTAGAGGGAGAGGCTGACCGGCAGTCGAGTGGATTGTTGTTCACGTTAATCGAATTAAATGCTGGCCACGTTGTTGCCATAGTCACTGCACATACACACACACACACACAGACACACACACACACACACTGACAGACAGACATACATGATGAAGCTGCACAATATGGCGTAACCGTTTGCCAAAAGCGGCAAAGCTTGATTGAGTTCAAAATCAGATTTGTTGTGCGCTCTCACATTGCAAATTGAAATAAAAACGAAACGTGACATTTGGTTGTGGTAACAGACACCCTCAGGCCTCTTACACACCCACACATCCACACACACACGCGCACTCATTGACTGGCATGTAAAATATCTAACAATATGGCAGAGCAGTTAAAGCCGATTGCGACAATGGCAGCCCAGTTACTCAGCTACCCTAGAGTCATATATATTATTGTATACCCTGAACCCATTGAGAATGAATACAAAGGGAATCATATTTTTGTGCAAATGTATGTAACAGGCAGAAGGAAGCAGCTTCGATTTCATAAACCATATATATATTCACGATCAGGACGAATTGCTATGTCGATGTAGCCTTGTGTCTGTCTGCCTGTCCGTCCATGAGTATGTACGCATCTTTGAAAGTCGAAAAAAATGATGAGACTTGTATGCTTCGATCTTGGAAAGTACAAAAGTTAGAGACTTATACGTTTCGATCTAGGAAATTGCAAAATATAGAGACTTGAATGCTGCGATCGGGGAAATAGAGAGTTAAAGCTAGAAGATTGTATTCTATTCCTTTACCTTACGCAGAACGAGACTATAATTAGTTCTTTTCGATCTCTTCGGCCACTTTCATAATGAAGAAAATCGATTTGAGACATGAATCCATCAATCATAAAATTTTAAGCACAACTCGAAAATGTTAAAAGCTTAATACAGCAAACATGTAATGTAGATTCTCGTATAGTGTGCCCAGATTAAGAAGGTTTCCATTTTTTGGATGCCTACCTCCACTTCCAGTAAAATTTTAAAGCTAGATCCTTGCGCCTTAGTATGTACACACTTATGTATGCCATATTTTGAGGACTTAATGCTAACATGCCATGATGATTGAACTGTAAGTACCTTAGTTAATCTAGAAGGCATTCCCCACACATAGTGGGAGGCAGGCAAAAGGCGGAAGACTGGCAACGAAGGAAGCTAGAAGTTTGCAATGCCAGCTTAGCGCTGTTGTCAGGGCATCTGGATAGTCGGACACTGCCGACCGAAACGCTATTACTTGCTTTCTGTTATTTCTTTTTGGAGGGTTGCGGGTGCCAAACAATCAAATAAAGTTTTGCGTTTTTTTTTTTTGCGAACCCTTTTTGGCTGGCGATTGTGGCTCTCGCATATATATTTTATTGTCAAAATCAATAGATGTCAGCGTTTAACAGTTGCCAGTGTTGCCAATGCCTGCTGGCGTTCTAGCCCCCCGCCCGTGGCCCCCCATCCACCCATCGCTGTGTCTGTCACTTGCTTTGGGCTTTATTGGATTTTCTTGCCCGTTTCTTAACGCTACGCCTTTTGTTTTTCTGGCTCAGGTAAGTGGTAAATGTTTGTCTATATGTAGCTACGATAAAGCCTAGTTGTGTATATATATGTATATATATATGTATATTTATGTCTTTTTCTATCTGCTTCACTTTCACATGCTTGGCTTGCTAACACACACACACAGAGTCACACACAAACCCACACACACACATAAATAATATTCATACATATGTTTATTGTGATTGAAGCGCTGCCGCGCAGCAATCAAAAGTTGTATATGCAATCATTTTAAAATAAATTATTCTTTTTCTCTTCTACTCCCCCCACACTGTCACACACACACACACACACCAACACACACGATATGTACGACAAACAACAACAACTCATGCATTCAATATACATTCAACCAATTCCATATATACTTTATGTACTTGTGTGTATCTGTGTCTATAAAAAACAAAAAAAAACACAATATCTAAAATAATATAAATACTAACTGTACACAAAAACTTAATATGCTGCAGCATTCGGTAAGTGAAATTGGATAGTTTTACGTTTTAGTTCTCGTTTTGTGTATGGCAACACGTCGTATAATTAATATTTAACAATAATTAACAAGCTTTTAGGATCAAATTATGTCGATACATGTGCGTGTGTGTACTCGAAAAATAATTGCAATACATTTGAGATTTTAAAAAGCTTAAATACAAAAGACAACTATAAACATTATTGATATCATTTATAATAAGCTAAATAAATCTAATGCAAATTGATCAAAAGCTTGATCAAAAACCTGGCTTCACAGATGTGGAAAACTAGATTCGCGAGTCGAACCTGGTTTGGTCTGGTTTGAAACACGAACTGAACCGTCGAAAAGGCTGCTTGGCTTTGCAGTCTTGTCAGTCATAGTCATAGTATATTGAAATAGATATGCATCTGGTTTGTGCGTTCAATCTAACTTAGCCAATCTGAGCTCGTCAGCTACTGCATATTGCCAGTGTTTGACTAGAGTATAACGCAGAGTCAACGCAACAAACGGGCAAAATCTCATCCCAGCTGTTATGATTAATGCGGTTGCCCCCGTTGCGCAGCTCAGTGAGTGTATGAAGTTCAAAGCGCAAATGACAGGCACTGGATAGATGAGGCCAAGTGGCTGGCTTTAAGACAAAAAGTCTGTTGTTCTGGCATCGCTAATGGACGGCCGGCGGCAAAAGCGACGTCTCTCATGGTTACCTGCGCCTTGGCCAGGACCTGGACCAGCCGCTGGGCCAGAGCTAGAGCCGGAGCCAGAGTCAGAGCTGAACTGGCGCATCTAACGATGCCATTATATTGTCATGAATATGATTATGTCTGAGACTTTATGAATGGGAGGGGAGTGGGCCAAATGCGGCGGCGACGTGGCGTTATGTTATTGTCGGTCGGTATGACGTGGCGGCCCAGGCGCATAATTCATATAAAAACTTTTACGCCTCTTAAGTAAATAGCACAAAATGGAATAGAATTATGCGTGCCAGTCGCCTCGAAGTATGCACAAATTTCTTTGCATGACAATTTATGCGCCTAGCGTGTAAAGAATTTCTGCTGCTCTGCCTCTTGCCACTCGTCGCTTGCCGCTTCGCTTTGCCTCTAATTGCGCGTGGGTGCAGCAGCAGCAGCTCTTTGGCCCAAAAGGTTGGCGTCAGGTGCTGTCTGCCATAATTAAAGCCGCAGCTGCTACTGCTGCTGCCGCCTTTAGTCTTGGCCTGACAAAAGTTCAAGTTCACAGCGCACCAGGCTCGACCTTGCTAGTAAACTGACAAAAATATCCATACACACACACAGGCACACACACACACACACAGTTGTAGGCCCAAAGAAACGAGTCTGGGGACCGCAGCTCAAGTGAAAACTGCAAAACTGGCAAGGTTAGTTAAGGTCCATTATATTTTCTTCTCATAACTCAGGTGGCGCGCTTTAAAGATATTTATGCTGCCCCATAAGCTGGCAAAGCCAGAACTAAAGAGCACATCAGTGGCACCGCGGCCAAACATCAAGTATACGTTATATTGCGCAGAGCTATGCAAAATATTTTTCATTATCAAACAGCCGCACGTACCGCATGTTTTCAATTTTAATAAAGCCGTCATGATGGCTGCTTTTCGTTCGTATTTAATTTACAATGCCAACAGAAAATAAATGAAAGAAACTGCGCATAATTATATAAACAAATATAGGCGTCTTTTGAAGTGTAGCTCAGACTTGAAATTTGTATAAAAATAAAAAATGGCTGCAAATAATGTTGAACCGAACCGACTTGAAATCCGTAATTTTCAAGTTTTTATCTAGAATGAACCGAGCATCTGCTGCCTGATCGAAACCCGATTCATTCTTTATTCTTTAGTTATGTTTTAGCTAGGAATCAAATGGTGGCTTCAGGATTGCGCAAAAATCAGGTTCACGAACTGAACCAAAAGGCAGGGCGTTGGTTCGAACCCTAAACTGAACCAGCGACTAATTATTTTTGTTTGCAGCCCTGAAAAAAAAATCGAGTATATAAGAGCCTTAGTTGAAAATTCTCAGGTCAGAATTATTTATATAAATAATAAATATATATTTGCTTGGGGCATACGAGTGATATAATAGGCGGTTCTTTTAAGTATTGATCGATTGATCAATTGATTGCTTGATTGATTCATTAATTGATTGCCTCATAGCTTGATTGCCTGATTGCTTTCATTCACAGGCACATACGCTATTAAGTATAGACCCGCAAAACATTTTCTAGCAGGTCATTTAGAAAGCTATATACAGTTTTCGTATCGTTTTCTTATATGGGTATACCCATTAAAATGTTTGCTTATCGTCTTGGTTTCTACTACTATATATATATATATATATATATATATATATATATATATATATATATATATATATATATATATATATATATATATATATATATATATATATATATATATATATATATATATAAGAAAACGATACGACTTCCTGTTTGATATGGTTCTGAACTGGTTTGTTCAAAATATTAACTCTTTTTTCTTAAGGAAAGTAAAAGCTTTTAAAGGATTGTATGCTTGATTTACTTTGTAAATGGCCTACCTGAACCTCTAATTCCCATAACCTTTTTAAAACTGAAGCAGTTTTCATGATTGAGGACACTTTTCTCATAGTTTCAACTCTATTAATAAACTGAACAAAAACTCGGCAAGGTTTTTCTTTTAAGAAAATGTTATGTAAAAAAATACCATGAATAAATTGACAGCTTTAAAATAGCTGCTCAATAATAAGGAAAATTTCAATATGCAAAATTTTGAAAAACAAAAAAGGTGAAAAAATGTATTCAAAGGAGTAGGGGATGGTACATGATATTTTTATATTGTAAGAGAGTAAGGGAAGAGTGCATGATATTTTTATATTATATTACGAAAAACTCGATAGGCAATTTATTCATTTTGTGAAATTGCTATATAATGATGGAAACTCCGAGACATTTGCAGTGCCATCATTAAAATATGTCTGCACATTCATGTGTGCGAGACAAATATGCAGAAACGATTGCTGATTTTGGGGCTTGTGTTTAGTCATGCTTAGAATTTCCCCGAGAATGCGTGCCAGGCAAAAGGACAACAGTAAACAATTGTCGCGGCTAAACGGAAATCCTGCGACACAAAAACAATAAGTGCCTGAGCTGGAACTGGAAATCGAATTGGTGGCTGGGCGGGGGCAAAAGGGCGGCGATGGCTTAGCGAGCCTGCAAGAGAAACATTTATGTTTACAAATCGATTTTGAAATTGCGCTTATCAGCAAATATATATATGTATATATATATATATATATATGTATATATTTATATATAAATCCCAATATCCCAAGCGTAAGCCAGACAAAATGTCGACATGTTTTCTCGCCTTGAAGTAGGCCATGAAATTCGCTTGTAATCGCCTCGCCCAAGATGCGAGCAGAGCTCATAAAGTGCAGGGCATGACAAAACTGGGCGGGGCAAGGCTGGCTAAGGATCTCAGAGTAGACAAAAGAGCGATAAGTACACTCTTGTATGTCATATGTGTGCATGTTTGTGTTAAGTGGGCGTGGCCATTGTGTGTGTATGTGCATGTGTATGGGTGTGATGTCGAGCTTAAGTTAATAGCGAATATTTACAAATCGATTTTGTTGTGATTGCGAAAACAATTTGAAAATGGCTTTAAGCGATTCCCAAAGAACTCAAACGGCATGCTGGCAAACATGGCCGCCCACACACACACACATACACACACACACAGCTAACCACATACTCGCACCCACACACATGCGCATTTGTGACAATGGGAATGCTGCAAAATTCGCAGTCGCCGCTGCCTTCAATCCTTTCCATTGTTCTCTTGCACACACACACGCTGCAATGCACTCACGAGTTGGCAATTGAAATAGAATAGTCTTCCTGCAGTCGCCGCAACCATTTGTCAGCAACGCCTGACAACATTCACGTTTGCCAATTTGTCGCGACTGTCGGAATAAATGCGTCCAGCTGATTGACTAACCGACAGTTCAGGAGATTGAAAGATTCCTCCAGCAAATGCATTTGCCCATGGACTCTATTTGCGTTCATGGTATTTCAATAAATGATGTGTGTGTGTGTGTTGAACATTTTGAGCCAGAGCGCGTGTTGCATTTCATGTCGACACGAGTTCGCAGTGCGTGTTTACGATATTAATTTCGTGCGTGTTCGTGTAATAAAATTTAAAAAACTACACAACATGAGAATATACTCATATAAAATAAAATTAATCGTTTCAAATCGCAGGCATTTAGCACGCATTCATCTCAATGGAAATATTAAATAGTTTTATAATATGATAATTGGGAAATAAGTGGGAGGGCACTATAAACAATTTTGTCGCAGGGGATGATACATTCAGATATATTATTTATATAATATCAAAGATTTTTTATGTAAATTTTGAAGGATTATATTCTTGGGCGACTCAACCGCGAATGAAAGACAGACAGCTGTCAGCAATTACACTATGCAACAGAATTCAATTATTTGAATGATGAAACCAATATTTGGTTACAAAATGGATTTTATGTATGAACGATCTTAGAAACTATACAACTAGACTTAAAATTTTGAACGTACGTCCTCCTAGTGCGTGCGCATTACGAGTTTGTTTACGATAATCGATAAATTGTCCCTTTCCAAGCAATCGATAAAAATCGATATTGAAATCCTGCTTTTTGAGCAATCTTGTTGGCATTTAGAGTCACCAAATTTTACAAGTAGCTTCTAGAATAGTCATGTAGTTTCTAGCCGATCAGATATCTTTCATTTTATAGCCACATCAAGGGCAAGCCAGAATACTATAATAGCTCTTGAAAAACCAGACAAACGAAGCGAATCGATAAACAGTTAGCTTTTCAAGACTTACCGTCGTTAACGATATATCCAAAATTAACAAATGGCAAACATTTTATTGACCAGCAGCGTTGCAAAATGTTGTTTATTGAGTTTCGTGCTTTAACATAAAATATAAGAATCGATGTAAAGGGAACCAAGTATCGTACATTTCAAATGAAATGGAGTGAAATTTTCAAGGCCCTACTGCGGCTGATCATCGTCCTCGCCGTTCTGTTCCATGCCAAAGTCCTGGTCCTTCAGTTCGTCCTTGTTTGGTTGGTGCTGCCGCTGTTTACGCCGTTGCCGGTTATTAAGCTTAACAAATCCTCGCATCTTCAGCTTCTTGTGCAGCGGACTGTGCGAGTGCTCAACCTGTGGATAATCATTGGCATCGCCGTCAGCGTCGGCATCTGATTTGCCAGCAGCAGCATCGGCTTCAGTATCCGCGTAGGCATCACCATCGCCAACCTCTTCGTCCTGTTCATCCTTGTCCAGCTTGAGGGCGGTTATGTGTGCCATTGGTTTCTGATGTTTGCGTTGCCGCTGCATATCATCGGCAGCCAAAAGAGCATCGGCAGCGGCAAAGTCCAGCCAGCCGGTTCTCTTCTCCTTATCGTTCCCTATTTCCTTGTCTTGGTCAAGATAATCCGACTGGCTTTGCCTTTCCACGGTGTGCTGGCTTTCATCCTCATCGTAATTGTAGTAGCCACGCTTTCCCACCGCCGAAGTGTCGAAGGCATGCTTCGCCCCCGTATCCAAGGCATAGCTCTTGGCCAAACTGCTACCAAATAGCGCAAAGAACATAAATGCCAGGAAAACATTCTTATTATTCATGATACCGATGTTACTTTGTGTAGCTCTCAAGACTGAACTGAAATCCAAGCGAAGCAACTGTCTTAACAGTTGCCTGGAACATGAAGCCTACTGTGGATTACAAATTAAATAGCAGTAGGTGGCATTTCAGGTTAGGCACATTCAAGTGAAATATTATGCGAAAAAGTCGTTTCAAATTCTTTGAAATTCTAATGAGATGCTTAGTTGGCATCAACGCGGCAAATCTAACAAAATTTGAAGTTGGTTCGGTTCAGGGCTCAAACTGGCTGCCTACTTATGGCTTGGCCTTTAGTCAGACTTGCCACGTCCATGAGTTAAAGATTCATCCAACTCATTTGGCTTAAGACTAGCTTCATGGCAAATAACTATTTGAAGGCTTAACTCAGTTTAGTTCAGCGCTGGTTTGCAGTCGTTTTTAGTATACCATTTAATAGAGTTTACTAAGCAAGTAATAATGGCATGGCCGAGTATACCCCACTGGGAATTTAATAGTCTTAGGGCTGTTTCTCATGTTTTTGGCAAAGTTAATGGCATATACCATGAGAATAAATTGTTGTGTGATTTAGCATATCGATTGCAATTAATAAATAACCTTACGCGACATGGTTAATTGCTGCGAAGAGTTCAAGTTAAATGTTATTCAGTATTTATTGATTTGCATGTTAATATCAAAATATCAATATAACAAGTTACAAGGCGGATAAAGTGCCTGTCAAAAATTCCAACGCGCTTAAGGGCAATCTAGAGAGATCGCACGTTAGAATTCATGTATAACTAATAAATCAAACCTGAATTCTCGAATTCATTTCACTATATATAACGTTTTAATCGAAACTGAAAGACAATTTCATGCTGCGACTACGTCACGAGTAATGCCCGAGAGTAAGCCCGAAACACGCCGTTCTATGGCAGCTCGATTTGAGACTAGACGTCTGAGATTCTCTTTGAATTCCTGAACATGTTGCTGTAGCTCAACATTATTTTGCTGCTGCCGGAAGCGAGCCGCGGTTGCCGCCTGCACCGCCCGGGCCAGGCGCAGCTCGTTGAGGGCGTGCAGATAGCGACGGCTCTCAATCAAATTGGGTCCCCTGATTGACCAGGGCAAAACCGAGCGGCGGGTAAGCAGCTGCAGCAGCGGCGGCACAATAATGCGAGCCGAAGGCACCACAAATGGCAATTGTACATAGCTGAAAGGGGCCCCGTTCAGGTTCGACTGTTGCCGCAATAAGCCTAACTCTTTTTTGGTTTCAGCTTCGGCTTGTAACTTCGCCTTCTGCTCGCTTGAACTGTCGCTTAAGTACGGAATACTCTTTGATTTGGATACATCCTTATCAATGCCATCCGCATCGGTATCGACCATGTTTAAGTTGTTATTCTCTTGGGTCTTCGCATTGTTTAGTTTCATCGGACTTTCTTTTATGCCGCTCGATTTCGAACATTTCTTTTTGCCTTGGTAAAAGTTTTTGGGTGATGCAGAAGACTTGCCTGGCAAGAGGCCCGATTCCAGGGCCTTGAGATCATCTGACAATAATTTTGTATTCTCGTAAAGCGTGCGCAGAAGGCATTTAACGCGTGCTGTAAAATCCTTTCCACCATCATCGTCAACATCATCGTCATTATTGTCTTCATCGGACGCATCATCATTATCATCATAGTCATCCTCGTTGACCGTTGGCCCAGTCGGCGCTGACTTCTCGTAGCTGACATCCTTGTAACTCTCAGCCGAGCAAATGAGCGGATTGGTCCTGTATTCAAACAAGCGTTCAGCATCGCCGACGCTGTTTTGCAACAGTTGCGGACTTTGGGGCTGGAATTCCAATTTGAGTTCGAGCTGCTTCTGGGGGGCCAAATATCTAAAGGCGCTTAGCCCCATATCTGGCGCCATACAGGAGTTGGGCACATAATTGGGTCCCTGGGCCAACGCATTGTGTGAATGCAGCATCGCCTCATCCTCGTCCTCGCCTAGTCCCGAGCTAAACGCCAGCCAAAGGCAAATGCTTAGCAACACAGTCAGCAATTGCATTTGTATGGAATTCTTTTATTTTACTTTTTCGACTGCCTCCTCAGATGCGTTCAGCTCTAATACACAATTATTATGCACAGCACACACAGTTGTGCTGTTATTGAAGCCTGTTGGGTAGACTACTAGATGCATATTTCCCTAATAAAGGCTATACTCAGCTATACTAAAAGGGCACCAAAAACAAAGCGAATTCATTAACTGTGCACAGCTCAGTTTTGGACTATTATATAAATGATAATAAAGTTAAGAAATATTCTCAATTACAAAAGAACACTCTTTGCATACATTTAAAAATATGACTTGTAGCTCAATTTTTGTCCAAACTTAAACTTCTTACATGTCAGAAAAAATCCAACATAGATGCAAAAAATGAGCGGAAAACTATACAACTTTTCAATTTAATTTTGTTTTCTTAATCGTTGTTCATTTCCGTAGAGTAAAAGTTATAGATCAAGGACGGAAATGTAAGGAAATGTGTTGATGACAACTTCTTGGATTTTTATTCGAACTATTTTAACTACCAAGCGCCCAGATTCTCATAATTTCTTGGGCAAGTGGGGGAGGCTTAAATAAAATCAAATACTCTAGACCTGTGTATACTATACAAGAAATCACATACCAAAATTTGTTGTCTTTAGCTCTCACAATTCTCGAGTTACGCCTCAGGGCTTAACACATTAGTGGCATTCCTTTGGCAACGGAGCTTACAAGTATTTCTTAAGATTAGAGGTGTTCTTAAAAGCGGCACAAAAGGTCTAAGACATTTAAGATATTTCAAACTAACGCCTTACGAAAACTTCTTAGCCTCAACACATTTAGGTTGCCACATATATTAAGCCCAGCAGATTAGGGATATTCCCCAATCTGAAATGTGCCTTTGGAGCATTGCTCAAAGGACATTCTGTAAATATTTCAGCATTTTATAATAGAGTTGTTTGCTACCAAGAACGCATTTTAGCTTGTCGCTTTATGAGATTTCTCAAAAAATTTGTTGCTCGAAATGCAGGCATTATCCATTGTAATCATTATAATTTCCCAGCTGAATACAAATTGTAAATTGCAATGGGACTCGTGGCCAAGCAATTACCAAATGATATTTCATCAAATTATCCGACTAGAGACCGTTGAATCAAACTTGAAGTAGACGAAGCGCAGGGTAAAGAGTTAAGAGCAGATATGTTGCGTAGCAACGCGGATCTGCGGTTGGTGTTGGCAGGCGGGTGGCCGGGAGGGGGGGTAGGTGACAGCCACAGCACAAATGACAGCTTGTTGCACACAACAAATGCATTTGCCATAAGTCCAACGGAGGAGATGGCATCGCCGTGTGGCTGTCAACACATCCGACCCGCCCACAGCATCCGCTTGTGGATGCCCGCAACGAGCAACTTCCCTCTGCTTATCTGTGTGTGTGTGTGGGCGTGGGCGTGGGCGTGAGTGTGTGTGTGGGCGTGAGTGTTGGTGTTGCGTCTGCTATTTCTGTAACTTGGGCATCTTGGCCTTAGTTTGCCATTTTTCTTCATCTTTTGTGCTGCTGATGAATTCGTTAGACTCGGAACGGCAACAGCCAACAATCCCCCGTGCCCCAGATAACCACGAACCGCACACGGTCCACAGACAGACGCAACAGCCATAGCATAACCATAACCATAACCACACGGCCCTCAAACGCAATGACGCCCACGCCTTGGCTTACGCTTGAATTCATTTCCCTGTTGCACCTTTAGGGAATTGTGCAGGTTGGGAAAAAAAAGGAAAATGTAAATATATCGTAATAACTGAAATTTTCAACATCTTTCTGCTTGACGTCGACTGCAGAATCGAGCAGCGAAGGGCCGCCAAATGAAGCAGCCGCCAGACCAGCATCAAAGTGCCTCCGCAAAAATGCAGGCGGATGACAGACCGCAGCATCAACAATAAAATAACAACAACATAAACCTCAGTAAAGCAATGTCATGTTTTCTTTTTATACCTGGTCCGCATAAGTATAACATAAAATATTCTCAATCAGCATCAGTTGTGCAGCCCCTGCAGCCATGCAAAGCCAACACATCAGGTCTTTTAATAAAGACTGTTTATGTCATAGCATAATATGCCAGCGGGCATTACCCGGCTTTGCCTGTAGCATATGTTTTTTCTTCAAATTGTAGACAGTATTTTTTCAATCATTTCCGACTAGGGGAAAGTTTTTATCTGAACTATCTTTTACCTCACGCCTCAAGTGACATTTGAAGACGATATTTGAAAATGAGTTTGACATCGTATACAAATTCGAATATTCCATCCAATTCTGTTCGGAGGGTTTACTTCGATGAAACACTTTGTCGTTCTCAAGTCATATTAAGCTTTATATAATAATTTAAAGACAATCGGGCGCAAAGAAACTTTCACGTATACTACCCTAGACTCATATTTACACCCAGAGACGTGCAATTACTGGAAAGTGTGAAACGCGTCTAACGCGAATTTTCAAAAATTATTTTAATTATTATAGTTTTTGTCGTAGCTGTCACAAGGCTGAAGAGGAGACAGACAATCCGGGTTTTCGACTCCACATGCTTGTTTTAGACCCGTTGAAGCCTCGCAGCTCCACCTAGAACAACAGACACCCTTCTTCATTCCTTCTCTGTCACCTCATACACTATCCGACACCACAATGGGCACATGGCTGGGTGAGCTCAACCCAAATTGAAAATAACTCTATTCGCTTTGGTAACACAATAAGATATGGGCTTATATTTCTTTAAATTAACTACTATTTTTATAATTAACAATTGAGTTCATCTAATTACTTATTGACTGTTATTCATAGCACAGTTTGGCGATCGGCAAAAGTTTGCTCTTTGATTTTCTAACGGCAAACAATCGCCATCTTTGAAGGAAACTTATTTTGCCGCACAACCCAAGCAGCTTTAAGCTCTTCAAGCCGCAAGCTTTGGTCCTCGCAAGCTCAGGCTACTCAAAGTGTCACACCAAATGTTAGCTTAAGCTTGCGAGCTTACCAATGCAATCCACAAAACAGCTTTTAACGGCTTTTGTCGCAATAAAATAAAATACAACTGACAACAGCAACAAGAAACATGTGTGCGAGTGTCATTGGCTTTGCATCTTTTGGACCACATAAATCATAAGTCGCATCAAGTATACGCAGTGTTGCACTGCAGACCAGCCCAACCGCGATATACATGCCCCCTCCCCTCCATCAGTACTGTCTCAAAAAAAGGCCACTTGAATTTTTGTTGAAACTGGACAAAAAATTATTTACATCGCTGCCTGTTGCTGATGCCAATTGTCAGTTTTATACTTCGTTAAAACTTTGTTGCTGGCAAAGTTGCAAAAAACTTTTAAGCTGTACTTTTGTTAAAATTGTTTTCAATTGACTTGGAAAAGTGTTAACGCAGCGACAAGCTGTTGGAAAAACTGCTTATCAAGCATGACTGAAAATGCTGAATGGCACACACACACACACACATACACGCACACACAAACAGCCCTTAAGGCCTGGCTAGCCCTGTGGCCGCGCATTCATATTTATACGCTGGTATATTTGCATTCATGATTGGTTCTGCCGTGCACGTTGGCATCAAAGGGTTTTCGGCATAAAAGGTTTTGCCACTTTGCATACAATTTTCCGTTTCAACAGGGTACGGGGGGGCGTGGCTCTGTTGGCCAAGCAACAAATGCCAGCCAACCAGTGCCAGCGGCAAACGCGGCGTATGCGCAATACGAGCGCTTGATCAACAGCGCGTTTAACCCAAGGCTAATGCGTCGCAACGTGAGCCCAAGATCCCGCCCAACATGTGACATGTGGCGTGTGGCACGTACATGGCCGCGTGCCACATGCCGCTTACGGCTTGCCACGTGCCTCATATGTACGTATAAGGGCCAAAAATAAAGTTCGGCTATTGCGACTTTGTTTGAGATTTGAGCCGTTTTTGTTTTGCTCGACGCATTCCGCCCTGCTTGCCACGTGACGGGGCGCACAGAGCTTGCATGCCACAATCCAATAAGCAACACACGCAAAAGCTGTCACATGCAGATGTTGCGAAAGCTGCCACAAGAGCCTGCCGCATGCTGTGTGATAACCAGACGCAGGCCGTGCCGTCAGCCTCGTCCACATGTGCGTTCGTCCGGCTCGGCGGTCTCTCAGTTCTGCTGACAACGCCAACAGCTGCAGTCGCAGTCTCGCAGTCTCGCAGCACAGACGCACAGATAAACACGCGGCTTTCTCAGATACACGCGCGCGACTCAACATGCCACTCGAATCGGGCAGTAGTAGCAGCAACAGCAGCAGATCGCTGGCCGTTTGAATTTTGCGGGCTATGCAAATTGCAATAAATTCGATGCGCCCTCTTATTGAGTGTACGGGTGCGTGTGTTTAATTTAAACGCGTAATTGTTTGTTTTTTGTTGTTTTTTTTGCTTAATTTCTGTGTAATATACAAGTGACAGCAGCAATATATAAACACGAGTGCATATTTAAATGAATTGTTTGCTTAACAAAAGCCAATAAGTAAATAAAAAAATGCTTGAATCACAATTTCTATAATCACACCATAAAACAAAATTTAATTAAAATCAAACAAACATCGAAGTAGTTGAAATTATATAAAATGTAATAAATAAATGCCTTGCATAGGAGGGCAATTTATTTCTGTTACATTTTAAAAATCAACACAGTGCAAATAGGCTAAATTTTCTTTTGTTAAATTCTTTAATTATCTGGTTGGTCGATTGGGTTTTCTATTGTGAAAAATAAAATACATACATAAAATATATAATAGTAAATATAAAATATATAAAAACATATAATAAACAATATAAAATATATTAAAAAACAATTTATTTGAATTATTTTATTCTTTAAAATAAAATATGAAACAATGTTAATATGCGTTTAAGGCATAATAATAAATGAATAATAAATGAATCAACGTAAAACAAGGTGATTCCTATTTGATAGGAATAATATAAAATAAGAATCACTTTGAATATACGCTTATAGGCATAAAGATATAAAAAGAATATATGATAAAATGTATAAAAAAATATAAAATCATATAAAAATGATATAGAAAATATATGATTTTATTCAATCTCGAATTATATATAATTTTCAATAATTATCTAAAATAAAATTACTTTCATAAACATATACATATACCTATAATGGAAGCATAAATTTATAATTATAAATAAAAATCAATCATAAGAAATAATTAAATTCATTTTTAATTTGTTTAATTTTCATTATCATGCTTTGTTTAAATTCAAATAAATATATGTATATATATATACTTTTTAATAATAATCTAAAATAAAATTACTTTCAAGACATAAACTTATAATCTAATAACGTATAAACTTAGTATATGTCACGTATATACACAATGCAAACAAGAGCTCGCAGTGTATTTGTTTTTTTCCGATGCACAACAAATTGTATTGAGTATACGAGCCGTTGCCGCAAAGACTAATAAACTTTGGTAAATGGTTAAAACAGGCTTTACTCAGCTCAGGAACTTAGCCCAATCAAGCTAAGTTCAGATGGAGTCTGATATCTGCTGTGCAATCAAAATCGAATCGCCATCTGATCCATTTGTGCCCGTAGAATGCCTCAATCAAAATTGGTTTCCTTTGTTGCCCGTTGCCTTAGATTGTTTAAATAAATGTTGCAAATTGCTCTTGCTAGTGGCTTTTCTTGATTCCTTTTTTGTTGTTGTTGTTTTTTTTTGTTTTGTTTTGTTTCCTGCAGCAAATCCAGGCAAATCTTTGCTTTTGGTTTTTTGGCTTGGTCTGCGCTGATTGCCAGCGCCAACAAATCCGCCCCTGGTCACATCCAGATTCCCGAATCCAGCAGCTGCTGCTGGTTCCCCCAACAAGCTGCATGCCTTGCTCAGGTTTTTTTATTTGCTGCCTGCCACTAAAACGAAACCTACCCCACCCGCAACAATTGCCGCTCACTCACTCAGCACCCCTCACCAAAAACAAAAAAAAAGCACGCAGTTCGCTGTCTGCATGCTGATTTCTTACCTTATTTATTTGGGATTGTCTTACCAGAGTTTCAAATCTGTGACTTATTTTTTTGTTTGTAGAAAATTCTCTTTGTTTTGCGTGCTGCGGCATTTCGTATGCCCAGCAGCTGAGCTGCAAGCGGGTATATCCCAGCCCAGCTAAGCCCAAAGATTGCGCCCATAATTATCCCAAAATGATTAATCGGAGTTATCAGAGACTTTGCCTAAACTTGAAAACTGTACATAATAATTCGCTGGCTCGCGGTTCACGGAGCCAACTTTCTGCCTTGTTCCTCGTTTTTATAGTCTTGAATCCAACTTTTGGATTCGAACTGATTTCGTTTGCGTTTTGGGCAACTTGTTTGTTTGAAAGTTCGATTCGTGGAACACAATTTATTTCTAATTCAAAATTTGAACCGGATCACTTCTTAACCGCTTTGCAGTCTTGCTTGAAAGTTAATCAGATTGCTTTTAGCCCTACATTGGGTAGCTGCTAGTCGATTTAGGAGCTTGTCTCTTGGGTTTTGGTTTTGTCTTTGTCCTTGTCTTTGTCTTCGTCCTGGCAAATTATCACAGTAAATAGCAGACAGCGTTGATGTTGCGCTTATCGTCTCGGTTTCTTTCCTTTTTTTCTCCTTGGTTTCGTTTTTTAGGGGTGTGCGTACGTGTGTTAGGCGTTGGCGAGTCTCCACGTTTTTGGTAAAGCTTTAGTCCAGTGCCCGAGGCTGCAATATGTTAATAATGTCTGGTAATTAGCCATAGACAAATGCCTTTGGCAGGCGCCTCTAATTGCCAACGAGCCAAACTAATTAAATCACGTAGCAAACGCATAAAAACAAAACGTTCGCAGTTCCATTCGATTCCCAGTCCCAATATGCTTAAGAGCCAACCCATTTCCAGTTTTCTCTATCTCTATCTCTGTATCTGTACCTTGACCAAAAGCGTATTAAATCTCTGTGCAAACTTTTAGTCAAATTGGCAGCTAACAAAAGCAACTTGAGCAGCAACGAGTGGGAAGGGCATGCTCGAAGCCTAAATACCCTTGCAGAAGAAGTCTAGCTTACGGCTTTGCAGATGAATGAGGTTTGATTGTTGAGAATGGTGTAGATATTTTAAGAAATAGAATAGTTGTCCTTACAAAAACTCGCTTTTCGATTGATACTTCCAATAAATCTATAATATATAGTGGTTCGATGTCGGTAAGATATGGCTTGTATATGAGAATCCCAGTGATACAGATAAATGCCAAGTTTGGTTAAGATATATTAATAAACAAGAATGTTCTTTACATAGGAATCTTATTTCTGATCGATGCTTGCAAACGAGTTACTGTCGACGGGATCCGTAGATATATCCTTCTATGCGTTACACAGTTCATTACAAAATGATAAAACCCTCTGCGAGGGCACAAACACAACTTAAATCAGAACGTATATTAGGCTCTTTGAGATGGTCAGTCTCTGACCCGCAACCGGACCCACAGCCAGCCATTGGCCCTCACATGTGCCTGCGTGTCCTGCTAGGAGTTTTAGTCCTTGTTGTTTTTGTTATTGTTGTTGTAGTTTTTGTAATTGTAGTTGTTGTTGTTGTGCTTATCAAAGGCTTGAATCAGCCCCAATAAATTGCCTTCATCATATTTCGTTTAGCCTGGGCCCAAATGTCCCCAATGTGCTCACACACTCTCTCTCTCTCTCTCTCTATCCCCCTCTCTTTCTCGCTCTCGCACTCTCTCTTTCGCTCTCTGATTTTCTCTTTCTCTTTCATTCTCTATCTATATCTATCTATCTCAGTTTACATATGTGTTTCCGTCTCACTCGCCTTCTGCTGCTTATCTTTAATAAAAACTCAATTTCAAAACAACTTGAAATACGTGCAAATGCGTTTATCCTTTTATTGTGCGTAGCACATATTTCTATGCAAGACACTGTCATAGACTCTACACACTCACGCACACTCGACTTTACAGCCACACACAACCCACAAGTAGGATTTATTAATATTTGAGGTCCTCCATGACATTAGCACAGAAATCGTAAATTAGGCCAAGCTGGAGTGAAATATCAAATGCAAAATTAATCCTGTCGCATTTTTAATTTTATATTATCTACGAAGAGTCTGTCCTGACAGACTGACAGATGGTGATCAAGGCGAAAAGAACACAAAAACTTTCTTTTCGATTTTTGGAATATTCGAACGGCGAGTGGGAAAAAACTGTGGACAAAGATTATGAAAATATCATAAGACAATTAGTTAGCCATATAAATCAGATTTGCGAACGTGGCGTCTTGAGCCTGTGTGGCCAACGTATCTGAGCGCTGAACTAACAAGCGGGAAGTCGCCGATTCAAATCCAGCATTATTTCATATGCTAAAGCATGGAGAAATGTCTGAAGTCGGCGCGAATTGCACAAACAATTTCGCTATCACTTGCATTTTGCACATTATTTATTTAACACGGGTGAAACCGGATAATTCTTACAGCTTCTAGCTCTCAGCATTTTCAGAAAATTAAATTAAAGCAGTTTACATTTGTTTATGCGCAGCTTGAGTTCCTTCAACTGCACAGTTGACATCTTTATTTAATTACATTTTACCTGCGCAGTTTATTAAATGATTTCGCAGACATGCCGGAAGGTTTTGATACCCTATGATCATTGAAAATAGTTAAAAGGGTATGAATGTGAGAGGCAGAAGGAAGCTGATTTAACTGCATTAAGTAGAAATATTCGTGATTTGAAAGAGCTGAGTGGATCTAGACATGTCTTTGTCTATGCTCTGAGTGGAATATGTAGAGTATATTGTTTTTCTGCCTGTGTGTCTATCTAAAGAATTCTTTAAGATTCATTAAATCGCTAAGCACGCTGCGAACAGAGTATTGATTTACCTGGCTTGCAGACAACATACGTATAATTGAGATGCAATTAATATTTACTGCCTTTATTCTAACCAAACGCCAGGCAAATGATTTTCGTGATTTGTTCGCGTTTCGAATCAATGCCTCATCTTCGATAGCTTTAAGCCCAGGTTTCTAATATTTCTAATGTTCCGTTTTTTCATACACTTTAAAACGTGCCGTAGTTTAATAGCGATTAAAAAACTTGAGCATAGCTATTTCTTTGAAAGTTTCATCGCCAACAAATAAAAGACAAAAGACTTTTGTAGAACAACTGAGCAGGGTAACAATTAAACCACTAAGCTGCCACGATGAAGAATTGCCACACAAAACACCAATCCAGCCCAACCCAACCGAACCCAACCACTGCCCCACGCGACTTGGCGTTGCCATCTTTCATCTTTGATACACCCCCCACACGCTTCTGGGATGGCAGCTGGGGGAGGGCAGCAGCGCTTCAAGTGCTCGTGTATGGTTACATTATCTGTAACACAGAATGTTATTGTTCCTCTTCTTCAACTTCTTATTGTTGTTGTTGTTGTTGTTGCTGTTGTTGTTGTTGGCTTATTTAAGTTTTAACTTCAGTTTCTGTCGCTGTCAGCTCGTGCTCGCTTCCCGCCTGTCATCCAACTTGTCATCTGTCACTGAAGCTGAAACTCACCCATTCCCATGGCCGTTACCCATTGTTTGGCCAGATCATGCTCAAGTGTCAATGCTCTGGACAGCTCAAACCCCCCAGCTTGGCGCTAGTATCAAATTGAAGCGCCGAACCCGCCATTGCAAATTGAATTCAGGCGCGTGTCAAAGTGACAACATAAAGGTTAATGGCTCCCTTTCTCCCTGCCTAGCCCACCGTCCTTCCTACAACTATTCACGCCGGCAAAAAAAGGCATGTGTATATACATATAATATAATACAATATACATGATATCCAACTTACTTGATAATAAATAAAACGTCAACCAAAGCTGCAAACCTAAATCGGAAAACTGGTTTTTCACAGCTGCCCGACTATATTTTCACTTTTCAATAGAGCAATTTAATTATTTATAAATTGAACATTTGTATATTTTTTGCATTATTTAATAAGTTGTTTTAAGAGTTTCAAAATCAAAAAATAATTGTTTGGAGCACAGCATTTTGTAAATAAAAATTGGTTCGGTTCACGTTCAGGTTCGACTAAGCTTGATGCAACAAATCTAGTTAAAGGTTCGATTCGATGGCAAATGAAAAATTGGTGTTTCGGCTTTAAGCTGGTTCGGCACAGCCTTGACTACAATAAATACAACAAAAATAAATAAAAGCATAAAGTTATAAAAACAAAAACAACACAAAGACTCCGGTTATCATTGAACACCACATAAATTTCAATAGGGCCAACACAGACTGCGCAACGGCAAATGGAGCAGCAGTAGCCACACGAAGACCGCTAGGATTTATTGGCCGGTCCGCGTGTTGGCCATAATTTGTGACTCAGCCGCTGTTGCAACAACAACAACAACGACAACGACAAAAGGAAACAACAAGAAATAACAACAACAACAGCAATAATTGGCAATAGTCGGGTCCGAGTAGAGCTGTTAATAAGGGCAGGCGCCGAGGGCGAGGCCGAGACCCATACTTCCAGACTCCCATCTCGCTTCCGAGGCGGCCAAGGCGGCAAAGAGCAACAGATTAAGCGCAAAATACAACGATGAATGCCGCACAAAGCGGCGGCCACACGGGTGGCGGCTCCATGGGCAAGAAGGGCTCCCAAATGGAGGTAATTGTATTAAATTTTAAGTGCACGCTTCCAAAATTTTCAATGTATATGTATTCTTTATTCCCGCTGACTAACTTTGATGAGAAGCGTCCAGTTACAGAGCGTTTTTTCCTACTCAACATTTTTATGGGCCTTTTATGGTGGGGGTGGCCAGCCGGGGGAGGGTTGAATGTGGCACAGTTGGGAGCTTAGACACAGCCAGCGAGTGTCGCTATTTGTAATTGAATTTGTTGGCAGATGGAACGTGCTGGGGCTACTAAATGACGGACACAAATTAAAATGAACCAATTTGATTAGTTGCTAAGTAACAAAAAAATTAGTACAACACGACCACACAATCTTAACAGGATTCCAGGGAAAATCGTGAAGCTGAACTGAGTTGTGAAAGGAAGTCAAGAACTTAAACCTAAAAAGGGAGAAGCTCAGCGTTAAGCAAGCGAAACGAGCAGCAAAGCGAGAAGCAGCGCGTAAAGCAAAGCGAGAATCAATAACAAAAATAAAGTAAAAGGAAGCGACAAGTTGAAGTTAGAAGTTAAAGGAAATAAAGAACTCAAGCCGAAGGGAAAAGCAAAGCAATAAGTAAGCAAGGCGAGAAGATAAAGCGGAATTCGAAGGGAGAAACAGAGCGATAAGCACTGCATAAAAGTGCATAAGCCAAGTCATAGCGAAAATGGAAACAGGCAACAGAGTAGTTAAAGGAATTGAAAAACTTAGCCCAAGGGGAGAAGCACAGCGCTAAGCAAGCGAAACGAGCAGCAAAGCGAGAAGCAGCGCGTAAAGCAAAGCGATAGTCAATAACAAAAATAAAGTAAAGGGAAGCGACAAGCTGAAGTTAGAAGTTAAAGGAAACAAAGAACTCAAGCCGAAGGGAAAAGAAAAGCAATAAGTAAGCAAGGCGAGAAGATAAAGCGGAATTCGAAGACAGAAACAGAGCGATAAGCACTGCATAAAAGTGAATAAGCCAAGTCATAGCGAAAATGGAAACAGGCAACAGAGTAGTTAAAGGAATTGAAAAACTTAGCCCAAGGGGAGAAGCACAGCGCTAAGTAAGCGAAACGAGCAGCAAAGCGAGAAGCAGCGCGTAAAGCAAAGCGAGAATCAATAACAAAAATAAAGTAAGAGGAAGCGACAAGTTGAAGTTAGAAGTTAAAGGAAATAAAGAACTCAAGCCGAAGGGAAAAGCAAAGCAATAAGTAAGCAAGGCGAGAAGATAAAGCCGAATTCGAAGGGAGAAACAGAGCGATAAGCACTGCATAAAAGTACATAAGCCAAGTCATAGCGAAAATGGAAACAGGCAACAGAGTAGTTAAAGAATTTGAAAAACTTAGCCCAAGGAGAGAAGCACAGCGCTAAGTAAGCGAAACGAGCAGCAAAGCGAGAAGCAGCGCGTAAAGCAAAGCGAGAATCAATAACAAAAATAAAGTAAAGGGAAGCGACAAGTTGAAGTTAGAAGTTAAAGGAAATAAAGAACTCAAGCCGAAGGGAAAAGAAAAGCAATAAGTAATCAAGGCGAGAAGATAAAGCGGAATTCGAAGGGAGAAACAGAGCGATAAGCACTGCATAAAAGTGCATAAGCCAAGTCATAGCGAAAATGGAAACAGGCAACAGAGAAGTTAAAGGAATTGAAAAACTTAGCCCAAGGGGAGAAGCACAGCGCTAAGTAAGCGAAACGAGCAGCAAAGCGAGAAGCAGCGCGTAAAGCAAAGCGAGGATCAATAACAAAAATAAAGTAAAGGGAAGCGACAAGTTGAAGTTAGAAGTTAAAGGAAATAAAGAACTCAAGCCGAAGGGAAAAGAAAAGCAATAAGTAATCAAGGCGAGAAGATAAAGCGGAATTCGAAGGGAGAAACAGAGCGATAAGCACTGCATAAAAGTGCATAAGCCTAGTCATAGCGAAAATGGTAACAGGCAACAGAGTAGTTAAAGGAATTGAAAAACTTAGCCCAAGGGGAGAAGCACAGCGCTAAGTAAGCGAAACGAGCAGCAAAGCGAGAAGCAGCGCGTAAAGCAAAGCGAGGATCAATAACAAAAATAAAGTAAAGGGAAGCGACAAGTTGAAGTTAGAAGTTAAAGGAAATAAAGAACTCAAGCCGAAGGGAAAAGAAAAGCAATAAGTAATCAAGGCGAGAAGATAAAGCGGAATTCGAAGGGAGAAACAGAGCGATAAGCACTGCATAAAAGTGCATAAGCCAAGTAATAGCGAAAATGGAAACAGGCTACAGAGTAGTTAAAGGAATTGAAAAACTTAGCCCAAGGGGAGAAGCACAGCGAAACGAGCAGCAAAGCGAGAAGCAGCGCGTAAAGCAAAGCGAGAATCAATAACAAAAATAAAGTAAAAGGAAGCGACAAGTTGAATTTAGAAGTTAAAGAAAATAAAGAACTCAAGCCGAAGGGAAAAGAAAAGCAATAAGTAATCAAGGCGAGAAGATAAAGCGGAATTCGAAGGGAGAAACAGAGCGATAAGCACTGCATAAAAGTGCATAAGCCTAGTCATAGCGAAAATGGAAACAGGCAGCAGAGTAGTTAAAGGAATTGAAAAACTTAGCCCAAGGGGAGAAGCACAGCGCTAAATAAGCGAAACGAGCAGCAAAGCGAGAAGCAGCGCGTAAAGCAAAGCGAGAATCAATAACAAAAATAAAGTAAAAGGAAGCGACAAGTTGAAGTTAGAAGTTAAAGGAAATAAAGAACTCAAGCCGAAGGGAAAAGCAAAGCAATAAGTAAGCAAGGCGAGAAGATAAAGCCGAATTCGAAGGGAGAAACAGAGCGATAAGCACTGCATAAAAGTACATAAGCCAAGTCATAGCGAAAATGGAAACAGGCAACAGAGTAGTTAAAGAATTTGAAAAACTTAGCCCAAGGGGAGAAGCACAGCGCTAAGTAAGCGAAACGAGCAGCAAAGCGAGAACCAGCGCGTAAAGCAAAGCGAGAATCAATAACAAAAATAAAGTAAAGGGAAGCGACAAGTTGAAGTTAGAAGTTAAAGGAAGTAAAGAACTCAAGCCGAAGGGAAAAGAAAAGCAATAAGTAATCAAGGCGAGAAGATAAAGCGGAATTCGAAGGGAGAAACAGAGCGATAAGCACTGCATAAAAGTGCATAAGCCAAGTAATAGCGAAAATGGAAACAGGCTACAGAGTAGTCAAAGGAATTGAAAAACTTAGCCCAAGGGGAGAAGCACAGCGAAACGAGCAGCAAAGCGAGAAGCAGCGCGTAAAGCAAAGCGAGAGTCAATAACAAAAATAAAGTAAAAGGAAGCGACAAGTTGAAGTTAGAAGTTAAAGGAAATAAAGAACTCAAGCCGAAGGGAAAAGAAAAGCAATAAGTAAGCAAGGCGAGAAGATAAAGCGGAATTCGAAGGGAGAAACAGAGCGATAAGCACTGCATAAAAGTGCGTAAGCCAAGTCATAGCGAAAATGGAAACAGGCAACAGAGTAGTTAAAGGAATTGAAAAACTTAGCCCAAGGGGAGAAGCACAGCGCTAAGTAAGCGAAACGAGCAGCAAAGCGAGAAGCAGCGCGTAAAGCAAAGCGAGAATCAATAACAAAAATAAAGTAAAAGGAAGCGACAAGTTGAAGTTAGAAGTTAAAGGAAATAAAGAACTCAAGCCGAAGGGAAAAGCAAAGCAATAAGTAAGCAAGGCGAGAAGCTAAAGCCGAATTCGAAGGGAGAAACAGAGCGATAAGCACTGCATAAAAGTACATAAGCCAAGTCATAGCGAAAATGGAAACAGGCAACAGAGTAGTTAAAGGAATTGAAAAACTTAGCCCAAGGGGAGAAGCACAGCGCTAAGTAAGCGAAACGAGCAGCAAAGCGAGAAGCAGCGCGTAAAGCAGAGCGAGAATCAATAACAAAAATAAAGTAAAAGGAAGCGACAAGTTGAAGTTAGAAGTTAAAGGAAACAAAGAACTCAAGCCGAAGGGAAAAGCAAAGCAATAAGTAAGCAAGGCGAGAAGATAAAGCGGAATTCGAAGGGAGAAACAGAGCGATAAGCACTGCATAAAAGTACATAAGCCAAGTCATAGCGAAAATGGAAACAGGCAACAGAGTAGTTAAAGAATTTGAAAAACTTAGCCCAAGGAGAGAAGCACAGCGCTAAGTAAGCGAAACGAGCAGCAAAGCGAGAAGCAGCGCGTAAAGCAGAGCGAGAATCAATAACAAAAATAAAGTAAAGGGAAGCGACAAGTTGAAGTTAGAAGTTAAAGGAAATAAAGAACTCAAGCCGAAGGGAAAAGCAAAGCAATAAGTAATCAAGGCGAGAAGATAAAGCGGAATTCGAAGGGAGAAACAGAGCGATAAGCACTGCATAAAAGTGCATAAGCCAAGTCATAGCGAAAATGGAAACAGGCAACAGAGTAGTTAAAGGAATTGAAAAACTTAGCCCAAGGGGAGAAGCACAGCGCTAAGTAAGCGAAACGAGCAGCAAAGCGAGAAGCAGCGCATAAGCAAAGCGAGAATCAATAACAAAAATAAAGTAAAAGGAAGCGACAAGTTGAAGTTAGAAGTTAAAGGAAATAAAGAACTCAAGCCGAAGGGAAAAGAAAAGCAATAAGTAAGCAAGGCGAGAAGATAAAGCGGAATTCGAAGGGAGAAACAGAGCGATAAGCACTGCATAAAAGTGCGTAAGCCAAGTCATAGCGAAAATGGAAACAGGCAACAAAGTAGTTAAAGGAATTGAAAAACTTAGCCCAAGGGGAGAAGCACAGCGAAACGAGCAGGAAAGCGAGAAGCAGCGCGTAAAGCAAAGCGAGAATCAATAACAAAAATAAAGTAAAAGGAAGCGACAAGTTGAAGTTAGAAGTTAAAGGAAATAAAGAACTCAAGCCGAAGGGAAAAGAAAAGCAATAAGTAAGCAAGGCGAGAAGATAAAGCGGAATTCGAAGGGAGAAACAGAGCGATAAACACTGCATAAAAGTGCATAAGCCAAGTCATAGCGAAAATGGAAACAGGCAACAGAGTAGTTAAAGGAATTGAAAAACTTAGCCCAAGGGGAGAAGCACAGCGCTAAGTAAGCGAAACGAGCAGCAAAGCGAGAAGCAGCGCGTAAAGCAAAGCGAGAATCAATAACAAAAATAAAGTTAAAGGAAGCGACAAGTTGAAGTTAGAAGTTAAAGGAAATAAAGAACTCAAGCCGAAGGGAAAAGCAAAGCAATAAGTAAGCAAGGCGAGAAGATAAAGCCGAATTCGAAGGGAGAAACAGAGCGATAAGCACTGCATAAAAGTACATAAGCCAAGTCATAGCGAAAATGGAAACAGGCAACAGAGTAGTTAAAGGAATTGAAAAACTTAGCCCAAGGGGAGAAGCACAGCGCTAAGTAAGCGAAACGAGCAGCAAAGCGAGAACCAGCGCGTAAAGCAAAGCGAGAATCAATAACAAAAATAAAGTAAAGGGAAGCGACAAGTTGAAGTTAGAAGTTAAAGGAAGTAAAGAACTCAAGCCGAAGGGAAAAGAAAAGCAATAAGTAATCAAGGCGAGAAGATAAAGCGGAATTCGAAGGGAGAAACAGAGCGATAAGCACTGCATAAAAGTGCATAAGCCAAGTAATAGCGAAAATGGAAACAGGCAACAGAGTAGTTAAAGGAATTGAAAAACTTAGCCCAAGGGGAGAAGCACAGCGAAACGAGCAGCAAAGCGAGAAGCAGCGCGTAAAGCAAAGCGAGAATCAATAACAAAAATAAAGTAAAAGGAAACGACAAGTAAAAGTTATAAGTTAAAGGAAATAAAGAACTCAAGCCGAAGGGAAAAGAAAAGCAATAAGTAAGCAAGGCGAGAAGATAAAGCGGAATTCGAAGGGAGAAACAGAGCGATAAGCACTGCATAAAAGTGCATAAGCCAAGTCATAGCGAAAATGGAAACAGGCAACAGAGTAGTTAAAGGAATTGAAAAACTTAGCCCAAGGGGAGAAGCACAGCGCTAAGTAAGCGAAACGAGCAGCAAAGCGAGAAGCAGCGCGTAAAGCAAAAATAAAGTAAAGGGAAGCGACAAGTTGAAGTTAGAAGTTAAAGGAAATAAAGAACTCAAGCCGAAGGGAAAAGCAAAGCAATAAGTAATCAAGGCGAGAAGATAAAGCGGAATTCGAAGGGAGAAACAGAGCGATAAGCACTGCATAAAAGTGCATAAGCCAAGTCATAGCGAAAATGGAAACAGGCAACAGAGTAGTTAAAGGAATTGAAAAACTTTGCCCAAGGGGAGAAGCACAGCGCTAAGTAAGCGAAACGAGCAGCAAAGCGAGAAGCAGCGCGTAAAGCAAAGCGAGAATCAATAACAAAAATAAAGTAAAAGGAAGCGACAAGTTGAATTTAGAAGTTAAAGAAAATAAAGAACTCAAGCCGAAGGGAAAAGAAAAGCAATAAGTAAGCAAGGCGAGAAGATAAAGCGGAATTCGAAGGGAGAAACAGAGCGATAAGCACTGCATAAAAGTGCATAAGCCAAGTAATAGCGAAAATGGAAACAGGCTACAGAGTAGTTAAAGGAATTGAAAAACTTAGCCCAAGGGGAGAAGCACAGCGCTAAGTAAGCGAAACGAGCAGCAAAGCGAGAAGCAGCGCGTAAAGCAAAGCGAGAATCAATAACAAAAATAAAGTAAGAGGAAGCGACAAGTAAAAGTTAGAAGTTAAAGGAAATAAAGAACTCAAGCCGAAGGGAAAAGAAAAGCAATAAGTAAGCAAGGCGAGAAGATAAAGCGGAATTCGAAGGGAGAAACAGAGCGATAAGCACTGCATAAAAGTGCGTAAGCCAAGTCATAGCGAAAATGGAAACAGGCAACAGAGTAGTTAAAGGAATTGAAAAACTTAGCCCAAGGGGAGAAGTACAGCGCTAAGTAAGCGAAACGAGCAGCAAAGCGAGAAGCAGCGCGTAAAGCAAAGCGAGAATCAATAACAAAAATAAAGTAAAAGGAAGCGACAAGTTGAAGTTAGAAGTTAAAGGAAATAAAGAACTCAAGCCGAAGGGAAAAGCAAAGCAATAAGTAAGCAAGGCGAGAAGATAAAGCCGAATTCGAAGGGAGAAACAGAGCGATAAGCACTGCATAAAAGTACATAAGCCAAGTCATAGCGAAAATGGAAACAGGCAACAGAGTAGTTAAAGGAATTGAAAAACTTAGCCCAAGGGGAGAAGCACAGCGCTAAGTAAGCGAAACGAGCAGCAAAGCGAGAACCAGCGCGTAAAGCAAAGCGAGAATCAATAACAAAAATAAAGTAAAGGGAAGCGACAAGTTGAAGTTAGAAGTTAAAGGAAGTAAAGAACTCAAGCCGAAGGGAAAAGAAAAGCAATAAGTAATCAAGGCGAGAAGATAAAGCGGAATTCGAAGGGAGAAACAGAGCGATAAGCACTGCATAAAAGTGCATAAGCCAAGTAATAGCGAAAATGGAAACAGGCAACAGAGTAGTTAAAGGAATTGAAAAACTTAGCCCAAGGGGAGAAGCACAGCGAAACGAGCAGCAAAGCGAGAAGCAGCGCGTAAAGCAAAGCGAGAATCAATAACAAAAATAAAGTAAAAGGAAGCGACAAGTAAAAGTTATAAGTTAAAGGAAATAAAGAACTCAAGCCGAAGGGAAAAGAAAAGCAATAAGTAAGCAAGGCGAGAAGATAAAGCGGAATTCGAAGGGAGAAACAGAGCGATAAGCACTGCATAAAAGTGCATAAGCCAAGTCATAGCGAAAATGGAAACAGGCAACAGAGTAGTTAAAGGAATTGAAAAACTTAGCCCAAGGGGAGAAGCACAGCGCTAAGTAAGCGAAACGAGCAGCAAAGCGAGAAGCAGCGCGTAAAGCAGAGCGAGAATCAATAACAAAAATAAAGTAAAAGGAAGCGACAAGTTGAAGTTAGAAGTTAAAGGAAATAAAGAACTCAAGCCGAAGGGAAAAGCAAAGCAATAAGTAAGCAAGGCGAGAAGATAAAGCGGAATTCGAAGGGAGAAACAGAGCGATAAGCACTGCATAAAAGTACATAAGCCAAGTCATAGCGAAAATGGAAACAGGCAACAGAGTAGTTAAAGAATTTGAAAAACTTAGCCCAAGGAGAGAAGCACAGCGCTAAGTAAGCGAAACGAGCAGCAAAGCGAGAAGCAGCGCGTAAAGCAAAAATAAAGTAAAGGGAAGCGACAAGTTGAAGTTAGAAGTTAAAGGAAATAAAGAACTCAAGCCGAAGGGAAAAGAAAAGCAATAAGTAATCAAGGCGAGAAGATAAAGCGGAATTCGAAGGGAGAAACAGAGCGATAAGCACTGCATAAAAGTGCATAAGCCAAGTCATAGCGAAAATGGAAACAGGCAACAGAGTAGTTAAAGGAATTGAAAAACTTTGCCCAAGGGGAGAAGCACAGCGCTAAGTAAGCGAAACGAGCAGCAAAGCGAGAAGCAGCGCGTAAAGCAAAGCGAGAATCAATAACAAAAATAAAGTAAAAGGAAGCGACAAGTTGAAGTTAGAAGTTAAAGAAAATAAAGAACTCAAGCCGAAGGGAAAAGAAAAGCAATAAGTAAGCAAGGCGAGAAGATAAAGCGGAATTCGAAGGGAGAAACAGAGCGATAAGCACTGCATAAAAGTGCATAAGCCAAGTAATAGCGAAAATGGAAACAGGCTACAGAGTAGTTAAAGGAATTGAAAAACTTAGCCCAAGGGGAGAAGCACAGCGCTAAGTAAGCGAAACGAGCAGCAAAGCGAGAAGCAGCGCGTAAAGCAAAGCGAGAATCAATAACAAAAATAAAGTAAGAGGAAGCGACAAGTAAAAGTTCGAAGTTAAAGGAAATAAAGAACTCAAGCCGAAGGGAAAAGAAAAGCAATAAGTAAGCAAGGCGAGAAGATAAAGCGGAATTCGAAGGGAGAAACAGAGCGATAAACACTGCATAAAAGTGCATAAGCCAAGTCATAGCGAAAATGGAAACAGGCAACAGAGTAGTTAAAGGAATTGAAAAACTTAGCCCAAGGGGAGAAGTACAGCGCTAAGTAAGCGAAACGAGCAGCAAAGCGAGAACCAGTGCGTAAAGCAAAGCGAGAATCAATAACAAAAATAAAGTAAAAGGAAGCGACAAGTTGAAGTTAGAAGTTAAAGGAAATAAAGAACTCAAGCCGAAGGGAAAAGAAAAGCAATAAGTAAGCAAGGCGAGAAGATAAAGCCGAATTCGAAGGGAGAAACAGAGCGATAAGCACTGCATAAAAGTACATAAGCCAAGTCATAGCGAAAATGGAAACAGGCAACAGAGTAGTTAAAGAATTTGAAAAACTTAGCCCAAGGGGAGAAGCACAGCGCTAAGTAAGCGAAACGAGCAGCAAAGCGAGAACCAGCGCGTAAAGCAAAGCGAGAATCAATAACAAAAATAAAGTAAAGGGAAGCGACAAGTTGAAGTTAGAAGTTAAAGGAAATAAAGAACTCAAGCCGAAGGGAAAAGCAAAGCAATAAGTAAGCAAGGCGAGAAGATAAAGCGGAATTCAAAGGGAGAAACAGAGCGATAAGCACTGCATAAAAGTACATAAGCCAAGTGATAGCGAAAATGGAAACAGGCAACAGAGTAGTTAAAGGAATTGAAAAACTTAGCCCAAGGGGAGAAGCACAGCGCTAAGTAAGCGAAACCAGCAGCAAAGCGAGAAGCAGCGCGTAAAGCAAAGCGAGAATCAATAACAAAAATAAAGTAAAAGGAAGCGACAAGTTGAAGTTAGAAGTTAAAGGAAATAAAGAACTCAAGCCGAAGGGAAAAGAAAAGCAATAAGTAATCAAGGCGAGAAGATAAAGTGGAATTCGAAGGGAGAAACAGAGCGATAAGCACTGCATAAAAGTACATAAGCCAAGTCATAGCGAAAATGGAAACAGGCAACAGAGTAGTTAAAGAATTTGAAAAACTTAGCCCAAGGGGAGAAGCACAGCGCTAAGTAAGCGAAACGAGCAGCAAAGCGAGAACCAGCGCGTAAAGCAAAGCGAGAATCAATAACAAAAATAAAGTAAAGGGAAGCGACAAGTTGAAGTTAGAAGTTAAAGGAAATAAAGAACTCAAGCCGAAGGGAAAAGCAACGCAATAAGTAAGCAAGGCGAGAAGATAAAGCGGAATTCAAAGGGAGAAACAGAGCGATAAGCACTGCATAAAAGTACATAAGCCAAGTGATAGCGAAAATGGAAACAGGCAACAGAGTAGTTAAAGGAATTGAAAAACTTAGCCCAAGGGGAGAAGCACAGCGCTAAGTAAGCGAAACGAGCAGCAAAGCGAGAAGCAGCGCGTAAAGCAAAGCGAGAATCAATAACAAAAATAAAGTAAAAGGAAGCGACAAGTTGAAGTTAGAAGTTAAAGGAAATAAAGAACTCAAGCCGAAGGGAAAAGCAAAGCAATAAGTAAGCAAGGCGAGAAGCTAAAGCCGAATTCGAAGGGAGAAACAGAGCGATAAGCACTGCATAAAAGTGCATAAGCCAAGTAATAGCGAAAATGGAAACAGGCAACAGAGTAGTTAAAGGAATTGAAAAACTTAGCCCAAGGGGAGAAGCACAGCGAAACGAGCAGCAAAGCGAGAAGCAGCGCGTAAAGCAAAGCGAGAATCAATAACAAAAATAAAGTAAAAGGAAGCGACAAGTAAAAGTTATAAGTTAAAGGAAATAAAGAACTCAAGCCGAAGGGAAAAGAAAAGCAATAAGTAAGCAAGGCGAGAAGATAAAGCGGAATTCGAAGGGAGAAACAGAGCGATAAGCACTGCATAAAAGTGCATAAGCCAAGTCATAGCGAAAATGGAAACAGGCAACAGAGTAGTTAAAGGAATTGAAAAACTTAGCCCAAGGGGAGAAGCACAGCGCTAAGTAAGCGAAACGAGCAGCAAAGCGAGAAGCAGCGCGTAAAGCAGAGCGAGAATCAATAACAAAAATAAAGTAAAAGGAAGCGACAAGTTGAAGTTAGAAGTTAAAGGAAATAAAGAACTCAAGCCGAAGGGAAAAGCAAAGCAATAAGTAAGCAAGGCGAGAAGATAAAGCGGAATTCGAAGGGAGAAACAGAGCGATAAGCACTGCATAAAAGTACATAAGCCAAGTCATAGCGAAAATGGAAACAGGCAACAGAGTAGTTAAAGAATTTGAAAAACTTAGCCCAAGGAGAGAAGCACAGCGCTAAGTAAGCGAAACGAGCAGCAAAGCGAGAAGCAGCGCGTAAAGCAAAGCGAGAATCAATAACAAAAATAAAGTAAAGGGAAGCGACAAGTTGAAGTTAGAAGTTAAAGGAAATAAAGAACTCAAGCCGAAGGGAAAAGCAAAGCAATAAGTAATCAAGGCGAGAAGATAAAGCGGAATTCGAAGGGAGAAACAGAGCGATAAGCACTGCATAAAAGTGCATAAGCCAAGTCATAGCGAAAATGGAAACAGGCAACAGAGTAGTTAAAGGAATTGAAAAACTTTGCCCAAGGGGAGAAGCACAGCGCTAAGTAAGCGAAACGAGCAGCAAAGCGAGAAGCAGCGCGTAAAGCAAAGCGAGAATCAATAACAAAAATAAAGTAAAAGGAAGCGACAAGTTGAAGTTAGAAGTTAAAGAAAATAAAGAACTCAAGCCGAAGGGAAAAGAAAAGCAATAAGTAAGCAAGGCGAGAAGATAAAGCGGAATTCGAAGGGAGAAACAGAGCGATAAGCACTGCATAAAAGTGCATAAGCCAAGTAATAGCGAAAATGGAAACAGGCTACAGAGTAGTTAAAGGAATTGAAAAACTTAGCCCAAGGGGAGAAGCACAGCGCTAAGTAAGCGAAACGAGCAGCAAAGCGAGAAGCAGCGCGTAAAGCAAAGCGAGAATCAATAACAAAAATAAAGTAAGAGGAAGCGACAAGTAAAAGTTAGAAGTTAAAGGAAATAAAGAACTCAAGCCGAAGGGAAAAGAAAAGCAATAAGTAAGCAAGGCGAGAAGATAAAGCGGAATTCGAAGGGAGAAACAGAGCGATAAGCACTGCATAAAAGTGCGTAAGCCAAGTCATAGCGAAAATGGAAACAGGCAACAGAGTAGTTAAAGGAATTGAAAAACTTAGCCCAAGGGGAGAAGTACAGCGCTAAGTAAGCGAAACGAGCAGCAAAGCGAGAACCAGTGCGTAAAGCAAAGCGAGAATCAATAACAAAAATAAAGTAAAAGGAAGCGACAAGTTGAAGTTAGAAGTTAAAGGAAATAAAGAACTCAAGCCGAAGGGAAAAGAGAAGCAATAAGTAAGCAAGGCGAGAAGATAAAGCCGAATTCGAAGGGAGAAACAGAGCGATAAGCACTGCATAAAAGTACATAAGCCAAGTCATAGCGAAAATGGAAACAGGCAACAGAGTAGTTAAAGAATTTGAAAAACTTAGCCCAAGGGGAGAAGCACAGCGCTAAGTAAGCGAAACGAGCAGCAAAGCGAGAACCAGCGCGTAAAGCAAAGCGAGAATCAATAACAAAAATAAAGTAAAGGGAAGCGACAAGTTGAAGTTAGAAGTTAAAGGAAATAAAGAACTCAAGCCGAAGGGAAAAGCAAAGCAATAAGTAAGCAAGGCGAGAAGATAAAGCGGAATTCAAAGGGAGAAACAGAGCGATAAGCACTGCATAAAAGTACATAAGCCAAGTGATAGCGAAAATGGAAACAGGCAACAGAGTAGTTAAAGGAATTGAAAAACTTAGCCCAAGGGGAGAAGCACAGCGCTAAGTAAGCGAAACCAGCAGCAAAGCGAGAAGCAGCGCGTAAAGCAAAGCGAGAATCAATAACAAAAATAAAGTAAAAGGAAGCGACAAGTTGAAGTTAGAAGTTAAAGGAAATAAAGAACTCAAGCCGAAGGGAAAAGCAAAGCAATAAGTAAGCAAGGCGAGAAGATAAAGCGGAATTCGAAGGGAGAAACAGAGCGATAAGCACTGCATAAAAGTGCATAAGCCAAGTCATAGCGAAAATGGAAACAGGCAACAGAGTAGTTAAAGGAATTGAAAAACTTAGCCCAAGGGGAGAAGCACAGCGCTAAGTAAGCGAAACGAGCAGCAAAGCGAGAAGCAGCGCGTAAAGCAAAGCGAGAATCAATAACAAAAATAAAGTAAAAGGAAGCGACAAGTTGAAGTTAGAAGTTAAAGAAAATAAAGAACTCAAGCCGAAGGGAAAAGAAAAGCAATAAGTAAGCAAGGCGAGAAGATAAAGCGGAATTCGAAGGGAGAAACAGAGCGATAAGCACTGCATAAAAGTGCATAAGCCAAGTCATAGCGAAAATGGAAACAGGCAACAGAGTAGTTAAAGGAATTAAAAAACATAGCCCAAGGGGAGAAGCAGCGCGTAAAGCAAAGCGAGAATCAATAACAAAAATAAAGTAAAAGGAAGCGACAAGTTGAAGTTAGAAGTTAAAGGAAATAAAGAACTCAAGCCGAAGGGAAAAGAAAAGCAATAAGTAAGCAAGGTGAGAAGATAAAGCGGAATTCGAAGGGAGAAACAGAGCGATAAGCACTGCATAAAAGTACATAAGCCAAGTCATAGCGAAAATGGAAACAGGCAACAGAGTAGTTAAAGGAATTGAAAAACTTAGCCCAAGGGGAGAAGCACAGCGCTAAGTAAGCGAAACGAGCAGCAAAGCGAGAAGCAGCGCGTAAAGCAAAGCGATAATCAATAACAAAAATAAAGTAAAAGGAAGCGACAAGTTGAAGTTAGAAGTTAAAGGAAATAAAGAACTCAAGCCGAAGGGAAAAGCAAAGCAATAAGTAAGCAAGGCGAGAAGATAAAGCGGAATTCGAAGGGAGAAACAGAGCGATAAGCACTGCATAAAAGTACATAAGCCAAGTCATAGCGAAAATGGAAACAGGCAACAGAGTAGTTAAAGAATTTGAAAAACTTAGCCCAAGGAGAGAAGCACAGCGCTAAGTAAGCGAAACGAGCAGCAAAGCGAGAAGCAGCGCGTAAAGCAAAGCGAGAATCAATAACAAAAATAAAGTAAAGGGAAGCGACAAGTTGAAGTTAGAAGTTAAAGGAAATAAAGAACTCAAGCCGAAGGGAAAAGAAAAGCAATAAGTAATCAAGGCGAGAAGATAAAGCGGAATTCGAAGGGAGAAACAAAGCGATAAGCACTGCATAAAAGTGCATAAGCCAAGTCATAGCGAAAATGGAAACAGGCAACAGAGTAGTTAAAGGAATTGAAAAACTTAGCCCAAGGGGAGAAGCACAGCGAAACGAGCAGCAAAGCGAGAAGCAGCGCGTAAAGCAAAGCGAGAATCAATAACAAAAATAAAGTAAAAGGAAGCGACAAGTTAAAGTTAGAAGTTAAAGGAAATAAAGAACTCAAGCCGAAGGGAAAAGAAAAGCAATAAGTAAGCAAGGCGAGAAGATAAAGCGGAATTCAAAGGGAGAAACAGAGCGATAAGCACTGCATAAAAGTACATAAGCCAAGTCATAGCGAAAATGGAAACAGGCAACAGAGTAGTTAAAGGAATTGAAAAACTTAGCCCAAGGGGAGAAGCACAGCGCTAAGTAAGCGAAACCAGCAGCAAAGCGAAAAGCAGCGCGTAAAGCAAAGCGAGAATCAATAACAAAAATAAAGTAAAAGGAAGCGACAAGTTGAAGTTAGAAGTTAAAGGAAATAAAGAACTCAAGCCGAAGGGAAAAGAAAAGCAATAAGTAATCAAGGCGAGAAGATAAAGCGGAATTCGAAGGGAGAAACAGAGCGATAAGCACTGCATAAAAGTGCGTAAGCCAAGTCATAGCGAAAATGGAAACAGGCAACAGAGTAGTTAAAGGAATTAAAAAACGTAGCCCAAGGGGAGAAGCAGCGCGTAAAGCAAAGCGAGAATCAATAACAAAAATAAAGTAAAAGGAAGCGATAAGTTGAAGTTAGAAGTTAAAGGAAATAAAGAACTCAAGCCGAAGGGAAAAGCAAAGCAATAAGTAAGCAAGGCGAGAAGATAAAGCGGAATTCGAAGGGAGAAACAGAGCGATAAGCACTGCATAAAAGTGCATAAGCCAAGTCATAGCGAAAATGGAAACAGGCAACAGAGTAGTTAAAGGAATTGAAAAACTTAGCCCAAGGGGAGAAGCACAGCGCTAAGTAAGCGAAACGAGCAGCAAAGCGAGAAGCAGCGCGTAAAGCAAAGCGGGAATCAATAACAAAAATAAAGTAAAAGGAAGCGACAAGTTGAAGTTAGAAGTTAAAGGAAATAAAGAACTCAAGCCGGAGGGAAAAGCAAAGCAATAAGTAAGCAAGGCGAGAAGATAAAGCGGAATTCGAAGGGAGGAACAGAGCGATAAGCACTGCATAAAAGTGCATAAGCCAAGTGATAGCGAAAATGGAAACAGGCAACAGAGTAGTTAAAGGAATTAAAAAACATAGCCCAAGGGGAGAAGCAGCGCGTAAAGCAAAGCGAGAATCAATAACAAAAATAAAGTAAAAGGAAGCGACAAGTTGAAGTTAGAAGTTAAAGGAAATAAAGAACTCAAGCCGAAGGGAAAAGCAAAGCAATAAGTAAGCAAGGCGAGAAGATAAAGCGGAATTCGAAGGGAGAAACAGAGCGATAAGCACTGCATAAAAGTGCATAAGCCAAGTCATAGCGAAAATGGAAACAGGCAACAGAGTAGTTAAAGGAATCGAAAAACTTAGCCCAAGGGGAGAAGCACAGCGCTAAGTAAGCGAAACGAGCAGCAAAGCGAGAAGCAGCGCGTAAAGCAAAGCGAGAATCAATAACAAAAATAAAGTAAAAGGAAGCGACAAGTTGAAGTTAGAAGTTAAAGGAAATAAAGAACTCAAGCCGAAGGGAAAAGAAAAGCAATAAGTAATCAAGGCGAGAAGATAAAGCGGAATTCGAAGGGAGAAACAGAGCGATAAGCACTGCATAAAAGTGCATAAGCCAAGTCATAGCGAAAATGGAAACAGGCAACAGAGTAGTTAAAGGAATTGAAAAACTTAGCCCAAGGGGAGAAGCACAGCGCTAAGTAAGCGATACGAGCAACAACGCGAGAAGAAGCCCTTAGAAAAGAGCGATAAACAATAAGAAAAATAAAGTGAATAGCAAGGCGAGGAGTTAAAACGAATTTCGATGTGAGAAGCAGAGCGATGAGAAAAAAACAGAAGTGCGAGAAGCGAAGAAAGCGAGCAAAAATGTGTTTAGAAAGTGAGGGCCAAAGCCACTAAGAAATCTAAGTATGATTTTGCTGTTGTCCTGCTGAAATGGGACTCATGAAGCGAAGGGAGAAGCGATTTCTTAAGAATTTATAAAGTAAGTGCAATGTCTTGCGATATCAAAGTTGTTTAAGGAAATAAAACGCTAGAACCTAGAAGTAATGCGAGAAGTTAAGCAAGAATAATTTAAAAAAAAAGAGAGAAGCAAGAGAACAAGAATAGAGAGAAGCAATTTTTTAGGGACTTATAAAGCAACTTAAACCTTTGTGACAAGCCAAACGAGAAATTGAGCAAGAGTCAATTCATAAAGAGAAGTGAAAAGCAGAAGAAGATAACGCAATAATCGAAGAAAGGCGATAAGCTGTGTAAATAGAGCGAAAGAAGAGCAGTAAATATATTGAGAAATTTTAAGTCAAATCAAAGGAAGAAGCGATGCAAGAAGTCTAAATGTGGTTACCTCGCTATGTATCGAAATGGGACTCAGGACAGAGAGAAGCGATATGTAAATAATGTATTAAGCCTTGCGATATCAGAGTGTTTAAAGGAAGTAAAAAGCAAGAACCTATGTAAAAAGCAAAGCAAGAAGTTGAATCAGAAACAATTAAATGGATTGAGAAATTTTAAAGTGAAAATCAAAGGGGGAAGCAATGCAAGAAGTCTAAATGTAGTTTCCTCGCTGCCAGTCGAAACGGAGCTCTTGACAATGTTGTGCCTTGCTCGTGGGCAATAACTTGCCTCATCTAGCAAAGTGTGGGTCCCGAAGATGAATCCATTTCTTTGTCTTATATTTACTCAAAAATAGGATACAGTGCTTCTCGTCTTTGTCATCAGCTCTGAGTCTACCAAGAAATAGAAACCTTGGCATAAAACACTTTTTAAGAAATGCATGAATAGACCCAAACTGTTCCCAACTCAAATATATTTCACGCTTTTTGCAAGTTAAAACTTATCCAGCACGCTTCAGAGAAATTAAAATTATATTATAAAATTGCTCTGCGGCATTAGTGGGGATAAGCCGGAAGACAAAATTGATTAAACAAGTTAGGCATATTAAACCACTTGACAAAAAAAATTAAAACTAACTGGAAAAAAAAGTGATGCTGCCTTCTTTTAGGCAAATTGTGTTTTTGAGCACTTTTCAAACAATTCAAACGAGGGGCCATGAAAAATTCATTGCCCGAGGCAAAGGGCCTAATGAGAGTTTTCGCCCAACGAGCAGCAACAAATGCGTGTATTAATTAAATTTCAAACAGCAACAGCAACAACAACAAGGCAAATAAAAAACCAAACTAAAAGTAAATAAATGCAAGAATTTGTTCAAAAACAACAACAACAACAACAATTGCTGAAAATTGTTATTGTAAAAAATTGTAAAAGCGCGCATGAAATTGCCCAAAAGCAGCCCGCAGCCAACAGGCAAAAGGCGACAGACAATTAGAAAGAATAAACGATTGAACACCGAATGTTAAATACCCTTGCCATATACAGAGCCTTACCGAAAAATTCTCCTGCTAACCAATTGTTCACATTGGAGATATATGATTGAGTATGTGTGCTTGTAGATATAAGTATGAAAATGCTGAGTAAATGCTGAGTTTCTGTAAGTTATATTGAAGAAGTCTTTTTTAGACAGCCTCTTTGTAGAGAGCTATGTGATATTACAAATGGATATAGTTGAGATTTAGCTTATATGTAAGAGCAATAATAAGACTCGTAAATGCCAAGTTTGGCCTAGATGTGTTAAATAACGCAAAAGTTGTTTATACAAGAGATTAAGTTTCGACTGAACACTTGGATTGTAGGCGTATGATATAGTGGTCCGATCCGACAAAGTCAGACACATGTACAGCTTGAACAAAGAGACAGACAGACAGACAGACAGACAGACAAACATGACTATAACGACTCTAAGTCGTTAAAAGATATCTCTCTTTCCATGCGTTACATATTTCGTGACAAAATTAAAATACCCTCAAAGAGGCTTTAAAAATGGCAACAAACTCAAACATACTCACGCACACACACACACACACACACACACACACACACACACACACTGCAAGGTATGCCCACCTGCCAGCCAGAGCAAAGGAGCACAACAACTTAATGAGCAAGGTCGTGGCCGTCTCACCTGCTATTCAAATGGTTGGCCATAAATGTTTTAAATGGCTATAAAAAAAAAGGAAAAAAAAAACAGTGCGGGCCCTAATGAACAGGCGCTGGGCAAGGGGCATGCGGCAAGTGGCAAAAGCAAAAGTTAGTGAGCTTGTCAACAAAACGACTCAATGCCGATGCTGGGCCTCCAAACCAGGCCCAGCCCCAGCCCCAAATGCGCCCCAACCCTACATCCTTTCTACGACTTCCAATTACGTCGCTGGCTTTGTGTCCTTTGTGTGCAATTTGTTTAATTTTTCAATGCAGCCAAGTTGCTTGAATGCATGAGATTTATGTGGGGTTTGTGGTCTCCTCCTCCTCCTGCTGGCTGGGAGTTAGGTGGGATGGCGACCCTCCAACATTTGATATTGGCTGACGGCGCCGGCAGCGACGTTGACGGTGTTGCCGTCGACTTCATCATCCATTAATGTCACTCAATCTGTGCGCATAAATTTGCATAAAGCGAAATCCAATTTCCAGGTATGCACACACACACACAAGCGCACACACACAGCCGAGCGCAATGAGGTCGCCGCTGGCAAACGTGAAATTTCATTTGTGATACGAAGTGGAATTGACTTAATCGCTGCCACGCCCCTTGTTGAATCGGCCAACGTCCAGCTCGGCTGGCATTGACGCATTTCAGCAAATTTTTGCGTGCCGAAATTTAATTTGTTATTCGCGCCAAAACAGAAACAAAAACCAATTTAACCTCATATGGTAAAAAGCATATATAGTAGGAATGACAAGCACGAAATGGTGAAGCGTGTTTTGTTTCCGGTTCTGTTTCTGTTTTTGTTTCTGGCCCAGTCCAAATGACCAGCACGAAATAGTGGGGAGTGCTCAAGCTAAATAGCGACAACTAAAAATATAGAAGTTGGCTATCTCAGTTGTTGTTTCCTGCTCTGATTTAAAAATGTATCTGTTTTTGCTACCCGACATTATGTGATGAGATTTTTGTTCAGGGCTCAGGGTACCAGTCAGAATGTTGTCTAGTTAAAGCAATGGAAATCAAGTTTGTTTTGACATAATCTTACCAACAGAATATATCAAATATTTTTATAAAATTTATTAAGATTATATTTAATATATGCATTTAATTCACATTAGCTTAAGTCAAAGCCAAAGTTAAGGCAACAAGAAACCCAAAAATAAAAAGGTTCAAATCTAACGAAAAGGGATATTTTATGGCGTCAAAGACACATAACAAATTTCGAAGTCTTGAGCATAGACAAAAGAAATAAAAGAAAGCCAAAAGGCAACACTGTCTATGAAACCTCCTAAAATACGTAAATTCGTTGGGTCATTTAAATAAAAATATTGTATTCGTAAAAAAGTATTCAGGGTATATCACAGTCTAACACTCTCGATAAGAACACTCTCACTTGTTATGTGTTGAAATGAGTGAACTTTAAGAATACAGAAATAATCATAAATGCAATTTTAAAAGCTTTAAAAGTTTTGCATCACCTTGAAGTTTGATTCAACTGTTCTTTATCGACATAATCAGGTCTTTGATACTACTTATTATAAATAAAAAATTGATATTCCTTATACAAATCAGTTTTGCAGAAGTTTTGAAGGGTTTTCATAGCCTAATCCTATTAAGCGACTTAGTTGTCGTAGTTTCGTCGACACCATTTTTTATAGAAATTCAAACGTGCGGCGATTTAAATACGTGGCTGACAGGTCATCAGTCCACGCCACAGGTAACTGGCTCTTAAGCACACCTTCCTCGGGCGGATACACACGCAGCGCTAATCGGTCATTAACATGACACCGATTTTTTCCTTCACGTTGATCGTACGCCACGTGGTGCGTGGCCCAAAACTGTGACAGTCCATTCGTAACTCTCTCTTTCTCTCTCTCTCTCTCACTATCTCTCTCTCACTATCTCTCTCACACACACTATATCCCTCTCTCTCTCTCTACTTACTCCTTGAGGGTGGCATTTGGCCTATAAATATGCGTGTCCGAAGCGTAACCTTCGCTTGGGCCCTTTAATTAAAGGTTTTGCTGTAATTTTTGCTTTGATATATTAATGCATGCGAGAGTCGAAAAAACAAGTTCAAGCAACGAAATACTATGTCAGACTATAAGATTCCCTGTTATCAATCTGAATGAATAATATTTACAGCAGCTTGCCTCATGCATCTATTTGATTTGAATTTTCTTTGAGTGTGTTTCAAATTTGTATTGAGAAATCAAACATAATATTTTGTACAATTATTTAATGCAAATAACATATTCACACAATTTCTGAAAAATTATTTAGTTTGCTGGCTCGAGACACAAAACGATTTTGTTTTAATATATATCTTCTGATATATTTTGGCTTCACCTCGGCAACCGTCTTCGGGCACTAACACCAAGAGACAATAAACAATTAACATTTAAATAATTTAAATTAAACAATTAATTAAATATTTACAATATTTACATGTCTCCGCTTCTTGACGTGGAGATTGACTCTTGTTGGCTATTCGATAAATGTCTGTACAAATGAGTCCGATTTTCTGTGTCTGTTTTGTAGTTTAGTCGTTTGGTGTGCTACCGAAACAATTATTTTCAGGTAATACGAGGACAAAATATATATACAATTAAAACGAATGCCAATGGGGTCACCGGCCAGCCCAGTAATCGCGGAAGAAACCCATAGCCTCTGGACGCATACTTAACTTTAACTAAGCTATATGAGAAGGATGATCAGTTTATCGGACACAATATACGATAAAGGAATTGGACACGAAATTAAAATAACTCTGGACCAGAAATGACTTCCCGCAGAATGTAATTAAAACATTATTAAAAATACAACAAATCACAACCCAAAACCATACAAAATCTACGAAGATATACTGAAGATTTGTATATCTACCAAGATTAGCATAGCCTCTGGACGCATACTTAACTTTAACTCTAATCACCCGAGGAGTATGATAATAAATACAGCACTAAGCTGCATGAGAAGGATGATCAACCTATGAAAATATACAAATCTTCAACATAAGTACCACGATTATCAAAACCACGAATATCATAGCCTCTGGACGAATACTTAACTTCAACTTTAATCACCAGAGAATTATGATAATAAATACAGCACTAGCTATATGAGATGATCAACTTTTTGGACACAATATACCACAAAGGAATTGGACACGAAATAAAAAAACTCCTGACTTAGTAAAAATACAACAAATCACAACACAAAAGCCTACAGAACCTACGTAAATAAACAAATCTTCAACATATGTACCACGATGATCAGAACGCCTCACGGATTCAGACTGCTATAACAAGCAGGAAATAAAAGTAGCACATAAACCTACGAATACTTCACAAAAATTCCTCAACAATACATCAACAATGATGGACGAAAGTAACGTCATTTACACAATACCAGTTTGTGGGGAGAACAACAATATTCGCGATAGCGTGTACATCGGCAAAACAAAATCAAATCTAAAAAATTAAAAACAAGGATAACCCAACACAAATCGGACTTCAAATTAAGACATCAAAATAATATGAAGAGCAAGCACACACCGAACTTTGATGGGACAACAATACTAGAGGAAGAACAACACTACAACAAGCGGCACACATTGGAAATGCAACACATAATAAGCACACCAAACAAAAAACGACTAAACTACAAAACAGACACAGAAAATTTCGCTCATTTTACAGACATTGAATAGCCAAATAGTTTCAATCTCCAAGTCAAGAAGCGCAGACGTGTAAAATTTTGCATCTTAAATATTTCATTAATTGTTTCATTTAATTTATTTTAATGATAATTGTCTTTTGTCTCTCTCTATATTATTATAAAAATGGAAAGGTCGCCAAAAACAACATTAATAATAATATATTTTTTAATACAAAATCCTTTTCAAACTTTAATTGTAAGCAGAACAAACATGAGCAGAATGAATATATAGCTAATATACCCGTTGCAGCTGGCAGCCAGGGCAACGGCAGCAAAGCCAAATGCTAATTTAATCTAAGGAACGAACGTATAGAATTTCTTTGAATCGCTCGCAATAGTCTAGGATTGAAGGGCAGCCAAAACTCCGACATCAATTGGCAGTAACACATTGCATACACCTTTAGTTGGGTCAAGAGCGGGTGATGGAAGGCCGTGGAAGAGTGAAAGGAATGCGTTGCCTTAAAGTTGACATTCATTATGCATTGTAAGCTCAGACCGGCTTTAACGTCCATCAGTCTGCGTGCAATCAGAGTGGCTAAAAGGGTAGCGCCTGAGCCGGAGCCCCGACCTGATCCCAAGCCCGGACGCTGTCCTGCTGCTCATTTCAATTGCAATTGGTTGGCAACCGCAATGTTCGCAGGTTTTAATTACCACTCGAGTTTAGCTGCCCGCTTTGGGTATGTCCTTGTCTCTTCCTCTGCATTGCTTATGCGCAATCACATTTTTATTAGCAGTGCATGCCAGAGGGCTTAGTGGTTGGATGAGCAGCAGACAACAGTTAAAGACACTTTAAGTTGGCTTTTCGAAGGCTCCCGACATTTTATGAACTCTATAGGGCTCAGCTGCTTGCGCGTGAAGATGGACATAAACTTTTGATACTAGCATAATATTGATTGGTAAATGCAGCATATACACACGCAGACTGTATCTCAAGAACACTTTACGAGTGGGAAAATTTAAAGGAAAACCAAAAGACAGCAACAAAATAATGAAAGCTATACAATCTACAATCTATATTAAAGACTACTCGATATTTACAATATAAAAAACAGCTAGATTTCGAGAAGAAAATATCAAGAAAAATATTGTAATCGAATTCAAACTTCCTTTTATACAATTGAAAAAATAAAAATAAAATTTTTGTCCGTATGATATACGAAAATTGAGATTCCTATGTATGCCGAGATCGACACGTACATCCAAACTGGATTAATGTTCGGAGAAAGGGACACAGCTAAATCGAATAAGCCCGTCGTTCAGAACAACAATATATGTAGATACTTAATGGGAAAATGCCTTCTTCTAATTGTTACATACAATTGGCAATGTCGCAGCTTGTTTAAAATTTGACTGTAGTCTTTTAACTGATGACAGTTGACGACATCAGAGTTGCATTTAAAGTTCCTATGCAGGAAAATAAAAACGTCTCTGATTTATCAAGCCTCCCTCGTATTATACGCTTATTTTTTATCAATTTTTAAATGGTACAACAAAATAAAATCAAAAGATTGAATATCAAATTGATTAAGTGTGTAAGATCGACAACCAATCGAATGTAAATTTAAATGTATCAATGTAACCATATTATAGGATGAGATAATAAGCAACTTAGTGCAATATGCCTGAAGTATCGATATCGTAAGCAATATCGCTTACGATATCGATACTTCGAGCAAAACAAGAAGAATAAAAAGAATTCAATTCTAAAATCGGAGCCGTACGGAACGGACGAGAATTGTAAAAATAAAGCCAACGGCCGTTTGTATTATACAAATCAGGTGTGGGGTATACCAAAAAAAAAAAAAAAAAAAAAAAAAAAAAAAAAAAAAAACATTGCAAATCATTAGCAATGAAATACACTGAAATATTAAGAAAATCAAAGAGCGAATTAATTTCCCTATAGGGCGCCCACAGCGTCGAGTTTGGAGAAAGCGTCCCAATTCAGCAATTGCGCTCAGCCCTAAAAGCAATCATGGACGATCCCGTGAATAGAGCCGGAGCCGCAGGAGGAGATTGGATGCTGGATTTGTTTGAGGAAGGTAACAAAACGTTGGGTGGCGACGATGCAGAAGACGCTAGAATTCGGGGCAACCATAGTGATGCAATTTCGAAAAACGCACGCACAACCTTGACGGCTGAAAGTATTTCACCACAAAGCGCGCTGCAAACATCAGAAAGTCACGAAATTCAGCAATTGCAAGGGATGGCGAAATTATTGGAAAGCAGAAAACGTAAAGCCGAGTTACAGTTAACTATATCAAAAGCTGAAAAAGAGGTGGCTGATTTGCAGCTTGCGCCAAAGGAGCGCCTTGATGTCAGTCATATTGATACTTAAGTGCGCAGCTTTTCTGGCGACGATGGCTACTCGATCGTGCAATGGGTGCGCGACTTCGAAGACGTAATGACCCTGAACGACATACCAGATGTTAAGCGGTGGATATTAGCGAAAAAATTGCTAACTGGTTCCGCTAAGGCGTACATAGACCATGTAGCTCCATTGACTTGGAAGGACGTGCGTTGCGTACTGCTGGAAGTTTTCGAGCAAAAAGTGACTACATGGGATATAGGCAAGCAGTTGGAGGCGCGTAAGATCGGAAGAGGCGAAAGCGCATTGCAGTACTATGTTGCAATGTGCAGCATAGCAGCGCAAGCAGACATGGCCACAAGCGACGTCATCAAATTTATTGTGGACGGCCTGCAGGATAGGACTGGAGCAGCAGCAGCCATGTTATATTGCCGTTTCTTGAAGGAGCTGCGTGACAAGATGATTGTATACGAGAAAGTGCGAAAAGCATCAGCTAATGTACCTAGTCGTAGCAGCGAAACGCCAAGAGGTCGAGCAACGGGAAGTAATGCATCAAGTCGACAGCAAAAAACCAGTGAGATACTTTGCTATAATTGCCGTGGCTTTGGTCCTATGATGAAGAAGTGCAGCCAGCCAAAGAGGCCAGATGGGGCGTGCTTTAAGTGCTGGAGTATGGATCATCAGTATGCGCGATGTCCTAAGCGCAGTACTACAACAACAATTGCAGCAGTGCAAGGCAACGAGGGCACGGGTGAGATGAATAATAACGAGTTAGCAGCTGTTCAATTAATACAATTATAAGTTCTGTTTGGTGAAGAAAGAGGCACAAGTGTTTTTTGTTCATTCGATACGGGGAGTCCCGTAAGCTTTATTCATAAGGCATTAATACCAAAAAATATAAAGTTAAAATCTGAAATCTGTCAGTCAATACCATGGATTATGAGGACGGCCTATACCAAAATGGGGAAAGTTGAAATGCCGAATTAACTTTCTTATGAAAACCTATATTATTTCACTTAATATTTTAGACGATAAGATATTACCTCTACCAGTATTATTAGGAAGAGATTCTTTAGAAATCATTGAAGTAAAATTAGTTCATAAGAAAAGTATTAATGCTGAATATCATTTACCTCTTAATTCAATAAAGAATAAAACCGCTTATTCGACATGTGCATCTTTGTTTACCAGTGACCAACAAATTATTAGTGATAAGCAATTCAATCATTTATCGTATAATAATATAAGCAATCCTACATTAAGTAATCAACAAATTAGTAGCAACTTAAGCAATCAACTACTAAATGAAGAGGTAGGCAGCCAAGTTAATAGTAGTCTTTAATACCTTAAAGAGCAAGATGATTTTAGTAACTTTTGTGCCAATATTGAAATCGAAGAGAATGATACCATTAACATGGGTGAAGAGTTTGGCAATTCTTGGGCAGACAAATGTAAGGAACTAATTAGAACTCATTATCTACATCGGGAATGTGACTTTACAGCGCCCCCTAAATACAACATGACTATAAGAGTAACGGACACAACACCATTCTACTGCAATGTCCTGTCCTATTATGAGAGAGACAGAGTAGCGGAAATTATAGAGGACCTTTTAAATAAAAAGGTCATTCGACCTAGTGAATCTCCGTATGCTTCCCCTTTGGTTCTGGTGAAAAACAAGTCAGGAGATCTCCGAATGTGTGTTGATTATCGCGGTTTGAACAAGCAAATTATCAAGGACAATTATCCGTTGCCGCTCATTGAGGACTGTCTGGAATATTTAGAGAACAAATGCTGTTTTTCCGTTATAGATTTTAAAAGTGGTTACCACCAGATTGGAGTTGAGGAAAAATCAATCCCGTACACTGCGTTCGTAACCCCTCATGGACAGTACGAGTATTTAAGAATGCCTTTCGGGCTCAAAAATGGATCAGCCATATTCCAGAGATTTATTTCCAATCTGCTTAGTGACCTCATTAGAAATAAGAGCATCGTAGTTTATATGGACGATATAATGGTGGCAACAAAGACAGTAGAGGAACACATAGAAATCTTGAAGAAGTTGTTAGCCCGTATCAGGGAACATAATTTAGAGATAAATATGAAGAAATGCATATTTTTAAGACGAGATATTGAGTTTTTGGGATATAAGGTGACACAAAAGGGCATAGTACCAAGTGACTCTCATATAGAAGCGTTAAAAAGCTATCCAGTTCCTCAAAATATAAAAGCACTACATTCGTGCCTAGGGTTTTTTTTTCATATTTTAGACGCTTTGTGTTGTCATTCGCGAAAATAGCAAAACCATTGCTCGAAGTACTAAAAGCGGGTGGTCCTTTTCCCCTTAACAATGAACAGCTAGAAGTATTTCAAACGCTCAAGAAAGCGCTAGCGAACCCTCCGGTCTTAGCCATCTTTAGTCCCAACAGAGAAACTGAGTTGCATACCGATGCAAGCTCACACGGATATGGAGCCGTACTGTTACAAAGACAAGATGACGGAAAAATGCATCCCATTTCGTTTTATTCGGGTAAAACAACAGAAGTAGAATCTCGCTATCATAGCTTTTAGAGCATAGTCCATTTAAAATAATTACTGATTGTAATTCGTTAGTACAGACGTTAAGCAGAAAATCTATTAGTCCAAAAATTGCGAGCTGGTCGTTAGAGTTGGAAAACTATGATTATTCTATTACACTTAGGCCTGGTGTCAGTATGGCACATGTGGACGCATTGAGTAGACAATCTCAAGTGACTGAGTTAATGGAAAATAATGGGAACGATAGAGAGGATAGAGATAAAATAAAACATATCGGCAATGTAAAGTATGAAGATAACACAAATCATAGAGGTAATACAAGTTATAACGTAGAGCATAGAGATAATGCAGAGCATAGAAGCATTCTTAAAAAGGTGATGGGGGGGGGGGGGGTCGACCAGATTGGAGACATGAATAAAAATGGATTCACCGAAATTAGAGCAAAAGAGAAGGAAAATTTTGAATATAAAGAGCAGCCGATTATAAACTCAGCCCTAGAAATTGGAGTGGTTGGTGTTACCCCAGATGATGTGGACTTAATCTTACAAACTGAGCAGATGCGAGATGAAGAGATAGTAAAAATTAGAGAAATAATAGAGGAAGGTCGCGAGACTGAATTTGAAATGATAGATGCAATAATATACAAAAGAGATAGTGAGGGCAAGTTAGGTCTATATGTTCCGAAGTGCATGGAAGAGCAATTAGTCAGAATAGCACACGAGAAGTTAGGACATCTAGCGGCAGACAATTGTGTTAATGACCTAAAAAGAACATATTGGTTCCCGTCAATGCGTAGTAAAGTAGCACAATTTATTAGAAATACATAATAGAATATTACATAGCATACCGAAGTCAGAAGTGCCCTTTCATACATTCATACATTACACATAGACCATCTAGGCCCTTTACCGAGTATCACATCAAAAAGAAAACATATTTTGGTAATCGTAGATGGCTTCACAAAATTTGTGAAGTTATTTACGGTAAATAGTACCAGTACACGTGAAGCCAAAGACGCCTTGAGTAAATACTTCGAATTTTACAGTAGACCTGTAAGAATAATCTCGGACCGAGGCACGTGTTTCACATCGCTAGAGTTTGCGAATTTCTTGCAAGAACGCGGTATAGAGCATATCAAAGTTGCCACTGGGGCAGCACAGGCTAATGGCCAAGTTGAAAGAGTTAATCGTGTTCTCACCCCCATGTTAGGTAAACTCTCAGAGCCCGTTCAGCAGGCAGATTGGGATAAGTTGATGAACAAAGTCGAGCATGCCATAAATAACGCTATTCATAGTAGCACGCAGAAAACACCCAGTATCTTGTTATTTGGAGTGATCCAAAAAGGACCAATAGTTGATGAATTAACTGAATATTTAGAGCATAAATTAAACATAGAGGAGAGAAATCTTAATGCGGTGCGAAAGAAAGCTAGTGAAAATATTTTATGCTCACAGCTAAGACATGAGAAAATATATGGCAAGAAACATAAGGCCCCGTTAACGTATCAAATAGGTGATTATGTGGCCATTCGTAATGTTGACACAACAATAGGAGTTAATAAAAAATTCGCACCAAAATATCGTGGCCCATATAAGATAAACCGAGTCTTTGACAACGACCATTATGAAGTGGTTGATATTGAAGATTGCCAATTGACTCAGATGCCATACTGTAGTATATTAGAGCCAGCTAGGCTCAAGCCATGGATGTACGACATACAATAGATGTATGTCGTTAACCTACATATATAGATAACCTAAGATCATATAAATAAGTGAGATGTATTGTAAGATCGTGGGCGATCTGTAGTCAGGTTAGCCGAATGTAAGATCGACAACCAATCGAATGTAAATTTAAATGTATCAATGTAACCATATTATAGGATGAGATAATAAGCAACTTAGTGCAATATGTCTGAAGTATCGATATCACTTACGATATCGATACTTCGAGCAAAACAAGAAGAACAATAACGAGAAGGAAAGGCTATCTTCGGCACGCCGAAGATTTAATACCCTTGCAGACCCAACCATTTCATAATGCTCATAGTGCTTTGCACGTATCTAAGAAGCACAGGGAAAATAGTCAATTACAGTTAATTAACCGAGTATGGTGAAGATGTCTTGAAAAACAAAAAAGTTTTCCATACAACTTAATTTCGACCGATCGTTCCTATGGCAGCTATATGATATAGTTTCCCGATCTTAAAAGAATTTTGCATATATATGGGGAGCTTAGTTAAACTAATAAATACCGAGTTTGGTCAAGATATCTTGAAAAACATAAAAGTTTTCCTTACAAAAACTTAATTTTCGACCGAGCGTTCCTATGGCAGCTATATAATATAGTTGCCTGATCTTAATAGAATTTTGCATATATATTGGGAGTTTAGTTAAACTAATAAATACCGAGTTTGGTCAAGATATCTTGAGAAACATAAAAATGTTCCATACAAAAACTTAATTTTCGACCGATCGTTCCTATGGCAGCTATATGATATAGTTGTCCGATCTTAATAGGATTTTGCATATATATGGGGAGCGTAGTAAAACTAATAAATACCGAGATAGCTTTAAAACTGAGAGACTAGTTCGCATAGAAACAGACAGACGGACAGACGGACATGGCTATATCAACTCGGCTGTTGATACTGATCAAGAATATATATACTTTATGGGGTCGGAGATGTCTCCTTCTATGCGTTACACATTTCACGACAAAATTATAATACCCTCTGCAAGGGTATAAAAAATTCGAAATATCGTGGCCCATATAAGATAAACCGAGTCTTTGACAACGACCGTTATGAAGTGGTTGATATTGAAGATTGCCAATTGACTCAGATGCCATACTGTAGTATATTAGAGCCAGCTAGGCTCAAGCCATGGGTTCAGTGTGTATCCGACACAATAGATGTATGTCGTTAACCTACATATATAGATAACCTAAGATCATATAAATAAGTGAGATGTATTGTAAGATCGTGGGCGATCTGTAGTCAGGTTAGCCGAATGTAAGATCGACAACCAATCGAATGTAAATTTAAATGTATCAATGTAACCATATTATAGGATGAGATAATAAGCAACTTAGTGCAATATGTCTGAAGTATCTATATCACTTACGATATCGATACTTCGAGCAAAACAAGAAGAACAATAACGAGAAGGAAAGGCTATCTTCGGCACGCCGAAGATTTAATACCCTTGCAGACCCAACCATTTCATAATGCTCATAGTGCTTTGCACGTATCTAAGAAGCACAGGGAAAATAGTCAATTACAGTTAATTAACCGAGTATGGTGAAGATGTCTTGAAAAACAAAAAAGTTTTCCATACAACTTAATTTCGACCGATCGTTCCTATGGCAGCTATATGATATAGTTTCCCGATCTTAATAGAATTTTGCATATATATGGGGAGCTTAGTTAAACTAATAAATACCGAGTTTGGTCAAGATATCTTGAAAAACATAAAAATTTTCCTTACAAAAACTTTATTTTCGACCGATCGTTCCTATGGCAGCTATATGATATAGTTGTCCGATATTAATAGGATTTTGCATATATATGGGAAGCTTAGTTAAACTAATAAATACCGAGTTTGGTCAAGATATCTTAATAAACAAAAATGTTTTTGATACAAGAACCTACTTTTCGACCGATCGTTCCTATGGCAGCTATATGATATAGTGGTCCGATCCAGCTGGTTTTGACATATGAGCTGCGTGCAACAGAAAGAGGGACTTCTGCAAAGTTTCATAAAGATAGCTTTAAAACTGAGAGACTAGTTCGCATAGAAACAGACAGACGGACAGACGGACATGGCTATATCAACTCGGCTGTTGATACTGATCAAGAATATATATACTTTATGGGGTCGGAGATGTCTCCTTCTATGCGTTACACATTTCACGACAAAATTATAATACCCTCTGCAAGGGTATAAAAAATTCGAAATATCGTGGCCCATATAAGATAAACCGAGTCTTTGACAACGACCGTTATGAAGTGGTTGATATTGAAGATTGCCAATTGACTCAGATGCCATACTGTAGTATATTAGAGCCAGCTAGGCTCAAGCCATGGGTTCAGTGTGTATCCGACACAATAGATGTATGTCGTTAACCTACATATATAGATAACCTAAGATCATATAAATAAGTGAGATGTATTGTAAGATCGTGGGCGATCTGTAGTCAGGTTAGCCGAATGTAAGATCGACAACCAATCGAATGTAAATTTAAATGTATCAATGTAACCATATTATAGGATGAGATAATAAGCAACGTAGTGCAATACAAGCAAAACAAGAAGAAGAATAACGAGAAGGAAAGGCTATCTTCGGCACGCCGAAGATTTAATACCCTTGCAGACCCAACCATTTCATAATGCTCATAGTGCTTTGCACATATCTAAGAAGCACAGGGAAAATAGTCAATTACAGTTAATTAACCGAGTATGGTTAAGATGTCTTGAAAAACAAAAAAGTTTTCCATACAACTTAATTTCGACCGATCGTTTCTATGGCAGCTATATGATATAGTTGTCCGATCTAATAGGATTTTGCATATATATGGGGAGCGTAGTAAAACTAATAAATACCGAGTTTGGTCAAGATATCTTGAAAAACACAAAAATTTTCCATACAAAAACTTAATTTTCGACCGATCGTTCCTATGGCAGCTATATGAAATAGTTGCCCGATCTTAATAGAATTTTGCATATATATAGGGAGCTTAGTTAAACTAATAAATACCGAGTTTGGTCAAGATATCTTGAAAAACATAAAAATTTTCCTTACAAAAACTTAATTTTCGACCGAGCGTTCCTATGGCAGCTATATAATATAGTTGCCTGATCTTAATAGAATTTTGCATATATATTGGGAGTTTAGTTAAACTAATAAATACCGAGTTTGGTCAAGATATCTTGAAAAACATAAAAATTTTCCATACAAAAACTTAATTTTCGACCGATCGTTCCTATGGCAGCTATATGATATAGTTGTCCGATCTTAATAGGATTTTGCATATATATGGGGAGCGTAGTAAAACTAATAAATACCGAGATAGCTTTAAAACTGAGAGACTAGTTCGCATAGAAACAGACAGACGGACAGACGGACATGGCTATATCAACTCGGCTGTTGATACTGATCAAGAATATATATACTTTATGGGGTCGGAGATGTCTCCTTCTATGCGTTACACATTTCACGACAAAATTATAATACCCTCTGCAAGGGTATAAAAAATTCGAAATATCGTGGCCCATATAAGATAAACCGAGTCTTTGACAACGACCGTTATGAAGTGGTTGATATTGAAGATTGCCAATTGACTCAGATGCCATACTGTAGTATATTAGAGCCAGCTAGGCTCAAGCCATGGGTTCAGTGTGTATCCGACACAATAGATGTATGTCGTTAACCTACATATATAGATAACCTAAGATCATATAAATAAGTGAGATGTATTGTAAGATCGTGGGCGATCTGTAGTCAGGTTAGCCGAATGTAAGATCGACAACCAATCGAATGTAAATTTAAATGTATCAATGTAACCATATTATAGGATGAGATAATAAGCAACTTAGTGCAATATGCCTGAAGTATCGATATCGCTTACGAAGAAGAATAAAAAGAAGAATTCAATTCTAAAATCGGAGCCGTACGGAACATACGAGAATCGTAAAAATAAAGCCAACGGCCGTTTGTATTTTACAAGTGAAATATATTATAAATTTAAGACTTATTACGCCAAATTTGTTCATATTATTTGACATTGCCTCCTAATGCACTGCCCTAAAGCTGAGCTCTATACTCTCTTCTCTCATGGGATTCAAATTTATTCTCGTTCGTTCACTTTGCTCGTAAAGTTAGTCGGTTCCACTTTACGCATTATACGACGTAACCTGTTATTAATTTACTCGCTGAAGCTCTAACTCTACACTCTGTACTCGTTCCGTTTGTTCTGTTTCGGTAATATTTCCGTATTGTTACTCGTCTCATCATTTTGTCAATACTATGTACTCGCTCGAAATCAAAATGCATTCTCGTTGTGCTTTTACTCGATTCTTTATTTTGCTCGCTCCATTTCCATTTTCTATATTTCGTATTATTTGAAGAATCCCGTTTGTAATGCATATACTCTATACTCTATACTACTAAAAATTTAATATTTTCTTGTTCGTTTCTTTGTCTTGAAACGTGTTGTTTCTCAAGCTTACTCGTTTCTTCAATTTGCTCGCTATGTTACGTACTTGTTAAAACGTTTTCATTTTCCTTATTATCTGAAGTGGCCTGTTCTTAATTCACTCGCTGGTGTCCCAGCTCTATACTTTGAACTAACACGGACTCAAAACACATTCTCGTTGGTTTCTTTTTACGTTAATATTGCCGTGCTATTACTCGTTTCTATACGTTTGCTACGTTGAAACGTATCCATTAACCATGTTGTTACTCGTTTGTTTCTTTCGCTCGTTAAGTCGTTTACTCGCTAATTCGCTTCTGCTCGACTTGTGTAGAAAAATCGATAAGTCTTTGGATTATTTCAGCGAAATATGGTTAAGGTGCACAGAGGCAATGGCTGCCATTTATCACATTCATTCGGATTGACAGATTTACCTATGCCCAATGTGCATGAGCAATAAATGTTATTTCGGCACGTACCATAAAAGATGGCAGCTTTCACTCGACAAAATCTGGGCATTATTTATGGTACTTGTCTCGCTCTGTCTGTCTCTCTGCTTGTCCGGCAAATACATAGATCTTGATGTTTCCAAATGGCGCGTGCATATATTTCATGGCTTTTTTTGGGCGTAATCCTTTCCTTGCATTCAGCTCACAAATCTGAGCATCGATGTGAATTCTGAATAGAGCTGTCTACTTGGGGCTCTGTTTTTTCGCCAACCTCGTCGTACGGCTTGGCTGGCTCCTTTGCCATGTCACGGGTCCGAGGCGCCGAGTCATGCCAAAAGCGAGCCATCAATTTTGTTAAATCACTGAAAATGTACAGCGAGCAATAAGTACATAATGTAAAGAATAAGAGAAAAGAAAGCAAACGGAACAGGACATTGTACAAGATATGCCAAACGCTCATACGGATGGAAGAAGGAGGATGTGGGCGGATGTGGTAAGACACTTCGGCAAGGGCCCGTCCACCAGCTCCAGCAGGCCAGCGAGCACTCAAAAGGCACGAGATGAGCTCGTCAAGATACGTCCAGACTTCTGTCACCCCACCTTCCAGCTGGCCCTGCACACCCAGCGGCCCGCACACCAAACACATGTTAAATTTCCCTTTACGTGCTTGTCTCTTTTTTTGTGCTGCCATGTTTTTTTTCTCTTTTTTTTCTGTCCAAGCCACGAAACGGCCTTTTGGGCCAGATACTTACAATGTACCACTAAATATTTGCCATCCTCACAAATGTCTTTTTTTTCTGTGTGCTACCACAGAAAAGCGAAAAATTGGGATAAAATGGTAGAGAACTAATTGAATGAAATTTGCAATTTTGTCGGTTGAATAGCAAAATATTGCCATAAGCAGTTAAGGCTGGGCATATTTGCAGAAATTTGTTCACACAACTTTAACCCAAGCTCAAATTTAGAGTTGTCGTTAGATCAAGAAATTCAAATTAGCATTGCAGCAAATATGAATTTAAATTATTTTATGCATCCGAAACTTAACCTAACCTAACTCTTATAGATCCTAAGGCCTGAGGCTAACCTAACCTAACTTTTATTGATCCCAAGGCATAACTTTTATGCATCCTAAGGCTACCCTAACCTAACTTTTACGCATCCTATGCTTAACCTACCCTAACCTAAACTCCAAATATTTTTCTTCATATTTTGTTTCACTTTTAATTTCATGAAATTATTGTATCCGAGATATATCATGTTATTGTTCATGATAATATGAAAGAAACAAATCGTCGGCAAATTGAGCAAAAATTCGGGGTTCAAGCCTCCGTAAAGACGGAGGGCAAATTATTTTTCTATGCTGAATAATTATCAATATATATTAATTTCAATCAATTTTGTGTTCGTCTGAATTTCTCTGAGGATTATTTAATTCAAATATCTTTGCATTTATTTTTCTCTTTTGTCTTCTGCTCTCTCTCTCGCTATTTAAGCCTTATGTATTTATTTTAATGGTACTTTGCCCAATCGTCAATATTTGCATTTCCATTTACAGCTCTGTTTGGTTTTTTTCTCTTCCAGTCGTTCTCTTTGTTTAGGATTCACTGTTCGATTCCGCTTGGCTTGTCGTAGGTTTTAAAAACAAATCCAATTCAATTCTAGGCCAATCTCAATTATTAATACTTCACTGTTAACCAGGCAGCATTTCCAATTTGCTGCACTCCAAACTTCTGCCACTTAAACATGGTGAAACTAGCCCCCTCTGCCTGGCTACCCCTCTTCTTTGCAATCGTATTACATTAACATTCAATTCAAGTAGCGGGCCTTTGATTGTGCACAATTTATAAAGGAGGAAAAAGCCAAAAAAAAAACCCCCAATAATAATAGCAAATAGGAATGTTGTAGTCGGGTCCAAGCGACTGCGCAATACTCTGCTCACAGGTTAAGTTTCTTGAAATTCGAAAAAAGAGTATATTTGGCGGCAACATTTTTGGCTTGAACCCGTTAAATTTGGTTACTTAAGCTCCAAAAGGATTTATTTAAGAGGTTTCAATTCGAACGAACTCGCTTTTTCTTAGTGCAACGAGCATAATTTTTATAATAATACAAAAAATAACAAAAAAAATAATATGGCTATTGAAATGTGGCCAGTGGAAACGAAGCATAATTTTTCTTACCGCCTGTCGCTTGGATGCCATTTTCCCTCATATTTTTTTCTAGGCACGAGCTGAGCACAGCTCCCTGGCGAGTGGATGCAAATGGAACTAGGCTGTCAGCCCAGTTGACAGTCTGTCTGTTTGTCATTCGCTCAGTTTTCGCCATCTGTCATCAGTTTTTGTCTCTCTCTCTCTCTCTATATCTCTCTCTCTCTCTCTCTCTATATCTCTGTCGCTATCTCTATGCCACTTTCTCGCTGATTTGGCTGTCGCACTGCCGCTTATCAGCGTAGCAAGAGAAAAGGCAACCGAAATGCAAAATTAATGTAAAATGCTGGCGGGCCGTTGAATTTATTGTGAAACACGCCAAACCGCAGTCAAGACACAGACACACAGCTTAAGACACAGTGCGGCAATTGTGGCACTCAGTGCTAGCAGTGGGCGTGGCATGCGGACTGGCACTCTGGGGGGCTGGCCGGGTGGCAATGTGGTTGAGCAAACATTGTTGTCGCCTGGACTGGCTCACGATTTATGTTTGAAACAAAAGATGCAGAAATGCCCACGATTGTTGTACGTGACTAACGTTGGCTTTTGACACTCCGCCCCCGACCACCATCCCTCCTTTTTTGCTGCCATGAATCCTCCTTGTGCCCTACCGCAGCTCTCGCGCGTATGCAAAGCGCATTTTTGTAATTTATTTCATTTTAATTTGAATTTATTCGCCTGTAGCAGCTCAAAATTTGAAACAAAAACTAAGCGAATGCCTCAGCAAAATAAACTGGTCTACAATTGACCTTCGACCTTTGCCTGCCCGCCTGCCTGCCTGCTTGCCTGTGTGTGTGTGTGTGTGTGTGTGTGTGTGTGTGTGTTTGTGTATTTTACACTTATTCATGTCATGCGGCAAGCACTGACATGCTGACATATACATGAGTATGTCAAGCACTTCAGGGCATACAAATTAACGCTGCTTACATTTAGGCGCCCCTGTGTCAGCCCCAAGCATTAGGCCATGCCTAAGCTGCCCAAAGCAATGCTTAAAGGCCTAACACATCCTTAGCAAACAAGACGATTATAATGCCAAGACGTTGTTATATTCGAGTAGCACCTGACGTCTGTGTAGTTCACGGATTGCATAAAACTTTAGCAGAAACTTGGCCATTTTTCGCACTTTTCTCTTATCTCGTTATTTTTACGTTTGTTTCTAGAACACCCATTAAATAGAATTATATTATATGCTGGTTTTGGCTACCTTTCCATGTTAGAAATATTTGTTAGCTAGCCAGAGGTCCGGGGTTTTATTCAAACCAAAAAGAAACACAATTGTGCTTTAATTTGCTTTACACCGATATATTTCGGCTGCGCATTGTCCTCAAGGCACTAACACCAAGAGAGAAAAAAACAAATCACATTAATATAAATTACATTAAACAATAAATTAACTATTTGTGATACAATATTTACACGTCTCCGCTTCTTGACGTGGAGATCGACTCTTGTTGGCTATTCGATAAATGTCTGTACAAATGAGCCCGATTTTCTGTGTCTGTTTTGTAGTTTAGTCGTTTGGTGTGCTATCGAAAAAATTATTTTCAGGTAATACGAGGACAAAATATATATACAATTAAAACGAATGCCAATGGGATCACCGGCCAGCCCAGTAATCGCGGAAGAAACCCATAGCCTCTGGACGCATACTTAACTTTAACTAAGCTATATGAGAAGGATGATCAGTTTATCGGACACAATATATAATAAGGGAATTGGACACGAAATTAAAATAACTCTGGACCAGAAATGACTTCCCGCAGAATGTAATTAAAACATTATTAAAAATACAACAAAATAACAACCCACAACCATACAAAATCTACGAAGATATACTGAAGATTTGTATATCTACCAAGATTATCATAGCCTCTGGACGCATACTTAACTTTAACTCTAATCACCCGAGGAGTATGATAATAAATACATCACTAAGCTGTATGAGAAGGATGATCAATTTATCGGACCCAATTACAACACAAAAGATTACAGAACCTACGAAAATATACAAATCTTCAACATAAGTACCACGATTATCAAAACCACGATTATCATAGCCTCTGGACGAATACTTAACTTCTATATGAGAAGGATGATCAACTTATTGGACACAATATACCACAAAGGAATTGGACACGAAATTAAAAAACTTCTGAGCAGAAATGACTTCCCGCAGAATGTAATCAAAACATTATTAAAAATACAACAAATCACAACACAAAAGCCTACAGAACCTACGTAAATAAACAAATCTTCAACATATGTACCACGATGATCAGAACGCCTCACGGATTCAGACTGCTATAACAAGCAGGAAATAAAAGTAGCACACAAACCTACAAATACTTCACAAAAATTCCTCAACAATACATCAACAATGATGGACGAAAGTAACGTCATTTACACAATACCAGTTTGTGGGGAGAACAACAATATTCGCGATAGCGTGTACATCGGCAAAACAAAATCAAATCTAAACGAGAAAGAAGGGCTATCTTCGGCACGCCGAAGATTTAATACCCTTGCAGGGTAGTTTGGTCAAGATATCTTGAGAAACATAAAAATTTTCCATACAAAAACTTAAATTTCGACCGATCGTTCCTATGGCAGCTATATGATATAGTTGTCCGATCTTAATAGGATTTTGCATATATATGGGGAGCGTAGTAAAACTAATAAATACCGAGTTTGGTCAAGATATCTTGAGAAACATAAAAATTGTCAATGCAAAAACTTAAATTTTGACCGATCGTTCCTATGGCAGCTATATGATATAGTTGTCCGATCTTTATAGGATTTTGCATATATATGGGGAGCCTAGTTAAACTAATAAATACCGAGTTTGGTCAAGATATCTTGAGAAACATAAAAATTGTCAATACAAAAACTTAAATTTTGACCGATCGTTCCTATGGCAGCTATATGATATAGTGGTCCGATTTTAATAGGATTTTGCATGTAAATGGGGAGCGTAGTAAAATTAATAAATACCGAGTTGGGTCAAGATATCTTGAAAAACATAAAAAATTTCCATACAAAAACTTAATTTTCGACCGATCGTTCCTATGGCAGCTATATGATATAGTTGTCCGATATTAATAGGATTTTGCATATATATGGGGAGCGTAGTAAAACTAATAAATACCGTTTAGTGAAGAAATCTTTATAAACAAAAATGTTTTTCATTCAAGAACCTACTTTTCGACCGATCGTTCCTATGGCAGCTATATGATATAGTGGTCCGATCCAGCTGGTTTTGACATATGAACGGCGTGCAACAGAAAGAGAGAACTCTGCAAAGTTTCATAAAGATAGCTTTAAAACTGAGAGACTAGTTCGCATAGAAACAGACAGACGGACAGACGGACATGGCTATATCAACTCGGCTGTTGATACTTATCAAGAATATATACTCTTTATGGGGTCGGAGATGTCTCCTTCTAGGCGTTACACATTTCACGACAAAATTATAATACCCTCTGCAAGGGTATAAAAATGAAAAACAAGGATAACCCAACACAAATCGGACTTCAAATTAAGACATCAAAATAATATGAAGAGCAAGCACACACCGAACTTTGATGGGACAACAATACTAGAGGAAGAACAACACTACAACAAGCGGCACACATTGGAAATGCAACACATAATAAGCACACCAAACAAAAAACGACTAAACTACAAAACAGACACAGAAAATTTCGCTCATTTTACAGACATTGAATAGCCAAATAGTTTCAATCTCCAAGTCAAGAAGCGCAGACGTGTAAAATGTTGTATCTTAAATATTTCATTAATTGTTTCATTTAATTTACTTTTATGTTAATTGTCTATGTCTCTTTTTCAGAGTTTTTGGAATATAATTTTCATACAAATTTGATAAATCTAAACTCTGATAATGATCGCTTTGCTGGTTTTCGTTATTTGACGCTTGCAATTCTTAACATGTTTAAGCTTTGAAAGAGGGGTATTGAGATTGATAATGTGCAGATAATAAGCTATAAGATATCTGATATCTCGTCGGTGCTTATAACTTGTTGTTTGTTGTTTAACATATGCCCAAAGAAAATAATAATAACCAACATTGAGCACGAGCCGCTAGGCATATTACTCAAAACGAAATATAAACTTAAATTAAGATGGATTACATTGCCATTAAATAAATGTCACATATTTATAGAGAAAATGTAAAGTAAATGCGGTTTTTGTGTTCAGCTGGGAAAAAAAAGGAATTTGTTTTTTTTAATAATGTCAGCAGTTGCCAGCAGTCCGAGCAACTAAAAGGAAAGCTTCATATCAGATGCCGTCGTAGCATAACAATGGCATTGCCAAGCTTTAGAGAGTGAGAGAGAGAGAGGGGACAAAAGTTTCGAGTAATCCATTGACTGATTGTTTGGTATGTTGTAGATGGAAATCTCAGAGGAAATGTTTAAATATTTAATTTATCTTATAAGATTTAAACTGAAGAAATTAAGCAAGTAAAATATTTAAAAAATATTTTTTACTTAATTTGTGTACAAAACACAGGCTAAGTCTGGGACTCCTTCGACTTCAATCTCCTTCAATCTGGCATGCAGTTATTTTTAACGGGCGTGCCAATGTGTTAAGTAAGGAGTTTCCCGTCCACCATTTCTATGCACATAAAAATCGACAACAAAAAAAAAAATCGTGAAACATGGCGCGACTGCTAACGCTAACAGATGCCGAACAAACTACGCTTCCAGCAAGCGAGAAGAGCAGCTAAAGAATGCCGGCTGATAATAAAAACAATTTATAAGTTTTGCAAGTCAGTCCACCTTCCAAACAGCCCCCACTATCCGCGGGCGATTCGTGTGGCAAAACTACTGAAACGGACTAAAGCATGGCCCCCAGGAGGGAGTGCAGCTGGCGCTGCGTAGCTGCTGATTGGCTTGGCAGCCCGTGAAAGTTGCTGTTGTCATGTTGCACGAAGATGCCAGATCGAAAATATTGCTAAAACTTTGAACGCAAGTGCAGCTCAATCAGCTGCATTGTTTCGCCCGATAGGACTTGGCTGGCATTTAATTGCGAGCAGCGGCCCACTTGGTCAACAGCTCAGTAACTGAAAGTAACTTAGTGGCAGTAATACAGCTGCAAGGAAAAGAAGAAAGCATTTGGCAGACCGAAATTCAAATACCCTTGCAAACATAGACAAGATGTCTTCAAGTACAGAAACGTTTTTCATGCAAAAACTCTGTTCGATCGATTCTTCCTATAGATCTATATAATACAGTAGAGCGAGGGCAAAAAGAGGGAATGATCACTTTAAAATGAGAACGTCGGAGACCAAAGAACAGTCTAAGCAGTCGACTTCTCTGCGTTAACGTGCACTAAAGCAGGCCAAGGTGGATCTGTGGGTGGGTCCTGCGTGTTCTGTCTGCACACAAACTTATTGAGGCAGCCTACCTAAAATTTCACCAAAGTCTATTAACAGATATCAAAGTTACTAAGCGGAATGCTCAAAAGGTCACGATTCTAATCAAACCTCCCTCGTCGTATCTTATAAAAGAAAAAAACTTGTTCATACGACAACTACCGTTTGACGCGAGTATTCCAATTTCAGCTTTTTGATATAGTAGTCCGATTATGTAGTGGTCTCCTTATGTAGTGCCTGCCACAGAAAGATACAATATATGCAAGGTTTTATCATTCTGATCAATAGCCTACATACTTATAGAGTTGTCTGCATTGCATATTTCGTGACAAAACTATAGTACCCTTCACAAAGAGTATAACAAGGACTGCAGTAGAGCACACGGATAGCGTGCTAGGAAACGGAAGTCAAACGGAAAAGCCGCGAAACAATGGGGGGCGCTCCCAAAAGCGCTATAAAAGCGGCAAAGCGCGTAAATTTCGCGCAACTCAAAAAGCGCGAAATGCGAAAAGCGAGAAACGAAAAACGAAAGTGAAAGCGGGACGCAGCAGCTGAACAGAACCAAGGGGCCAGGGGGGATGGGACACTAACAACAAAGCGAAAGTTATTTTAACGAGCCAAACTTTTTGGTGTTGGCCAAGACAGCGCGACCATAAAAGTCCCCAAATGCCACTTTGGCCGGCATTTTATTAACGAGGCTAATTCCATGTACAGCAGCCGGCAAAACGATCTCCCACACTTAATGGTCTGTCCTGGCTGGCCCTTAACACAACTGTCAATCCGCCACACACACACACACAGAGAGAGAGAGAGGGAGACACACACACACATGGAGGCGGCACACTCTATGGCCGTCAATTCTGCTTAGCTAATCTCTGGCCCCGCACACGTAACCAGCAGGCAGTCCCCAAGCCCCTGCTCCACGAACCGCAGCTTTAACGCCACATGCATGGCCAGCAGCCGTTGGGCCAGCAGGGAAATGGCCTGGTGGCTTATATAAAAGCCAGCGCCAAAACAAAATCCGCTTTAGCTGCGATGCAGCTCCTACCTCCGTGCCCGGGAGGCCAGCCAAAACGCCAAGATCCAGCTACTATACAAAAAATATATAAAAGTCAAAAAAAACGAGAAGGAAGGGCTATCTTCGGCACGCCGAAGATTTAATACCCTTGCAGACCCAACCTTTTCATGATTCTCATAGTGCTTTGCCCGTATCTAAGAAGCACAGGGAAAATAGTTAATGACAGTTATGACAAGCACAGTAAAACTAATATTTGCCGAGTTTGGTCAAGATATCGTGAAAAACAAACAAATTTTCCATACCACTTAATTTTCGACCGCTCGTTCCTATGGGAGCTATATGATATAGTTGTCCGATCTTAATAGGATTTTGAATATATATGGGGAGCATAGGAAAACAAGTAAATGCCGAGTTTAATGAAAATATCGTGAAAAACAAACAAATTTTCCATATAACAACTTAATTTTCGACCGATCGTTCTTATGGTAGCTATATGATATAGTGGTCCGATTTTAATAGGATTTTGCATATATATGGGAAGCTTAGTAAAACTGATAAATACCGAGTTTGGTCAAGATATCTTGAAAAACACAAAAATTTACCATACAAAAACTTAATTTTCGACCGATCGTTCCTATGGCAGCTATATGATATAGTTGTCCGATCTTAATAGGATTTTGAATATATATGGGGAGCATAGTAAAACAAGTAAATGCCGAGTTTAATCAAAATATCGTGAAAAACAAACAAATTTTCCATATAACAACTTAATTTTCGACCGATCGTTCTTATGGTAGCTATATGATATGGTGGTCCGATTTTAATAGGATTTTGCATATATATGGGGAGCGTAGTAAAACTAATAAATACCGAGTTTGGTCAAGATATCTTGAAAAACATAAAAATTTTCCATACAAAACTTAATTTTCGACCGATCGTTCCTATGGCAGCTATATGATATAGTTGTCCGATCTTAATAGAATTTTGCATATATATGGGAAGCTTAGTTTAACTAATAAAGACCGAGTTTGGTCAAGATATCTTGAAAAACATAAAAGTTTTCGATACAAAAACTTAATTTTCGACCGATAGTTCCTATGGCAGCTATATGATATAGTTGCCTGATCTTAATAGAATTTTGCATATATATGGGGAGCGTAGTAAAACTAATAAATACCGAGTTTAGTCAAGAAATCTTTATAAACAAAAATGTTTTTCATACAAGAACCTACTTTTCGACCGATCGTTCCTATGGCAGCTATATGATATAGTGGTCCGATCCAGCTGGTTTTGACATATGAGCTGCATGCTGCGTGCAGAAAGAGATAATTCTGCAAAGTTTCATAAAGATAGCTTTAAAACTGAGAGACCAGTTCGCATAGAAACAGACAGACGGACAGACGGACATGGCTATATCAACTCGGCTGTTGATACTTATCAAGAATATATACTCTTTATGGGGTCGGAGATGTCTCCTTCTAGGCGTTACACATTTCACGACAAAATTATAATACCCTCTGCAAGGGTATAAAAAGAAATAGAAAGCAAGAACAACCAGCCGAAGATTGAATACCCTTGAAAGCATATGGCTTATAAATCATTTTAGAGAAAGTTTTATTTTCGATCGATTATTTCGCTGGGTGGCATATGATATAGGAGTCGGATATGTGTAGGCAACGTTGAAAAATTGTGGATCTGCTTAATGCTGAGATTGACCAAGATATAATTTTGCTATCGATTCTTCCTATAAACCTTTATGATAAACTTCACCAATGTTAATGAGATATAGCTCATATGCTCGGAGCATAGTGAAAATCGCAAATGCCAAGTGTGGTCAGGATATGTTAGAAAACAAACCAGTTATTCAAGCCAGAACATAACTTACGACCGGTCATTCCTGTGACAGTTAATATGATATAGTAGTCAGATCCGATTCAAATAGACAATAGACTATGTTAAGTTTCTTGACATTAGCTTTGAAACTGAGCATATAATTTGCATCGAAATTGACAGACAGACATGCTCTGTGGTTCGACGCGGCTGTTGCTACTGATCAAGAATATATATACATTATAGTTTCGAAGATTTCGTCTCCTATTCGGTACACACTACGTATCAGAATTATAGTACCCTCTGTAAGGGAACAAAAAAAAGCTGCGGCCAACTTTCTGGCTACACATTTTACCATTTTTTTCAAAAATAATACAAGAAACAGCATTCAGAAAGCAGCTGACGGTGTTTTAGGGGAAGGGTGGTAACTGTAGTCCAGTGCAACATATTTATTGTAATTTTTCAGTGCAGCAGCAGCCACGCGACGGCCTTTCAAAATTTTGCATATTCAGCTAACCTTACACACAGATACATCCACACACACACACGCACACACACACAGAGAACACAAAAAACACCGAAACTCTCACACATGTTTGCACATGCCTTGGTTATTAATTAAAATGTCAAAGCGAGCTGCGTATAACGCGTCGTATGCGCAACGTGCTCCATTGCATGGGCCATGCAAGAAGCAGAAACTAATCTGCATATCCCCTGTCATGCATTGTGGGCGGGTGTGACTGTGTGTGAGTTGTGTATATGCACGTATATGTCTTTCTGTCTTTTTTAATCCCGACAGCGAACAAATCTGCCCGCGTTAAAAACAGTTCGAAATCCCACATATACATACATATGTATGCAGGCAATAAAAAATGATATAGCTTTGAGATACATTCAGACGTTCTACATACATGCATTTAATATACATGCAGCAGATAATCTCAGATTAGAAGTGACTTAGCCGTATATATATGTTAATTTTAAATATACATGTTAATACGTACTTACCCGAAAATTTGCTTGATTATTTTATTGGCATCCATAACTAGGAGGAGGCAAAGACAGTCTCATATATTTCATAAGCTAAATGAACAAAAGAAACAAAAGCGTTTAGATTAAAAGCTGTATAAAGAAAAAATCAAAAACAAGAAGAGAAATAAGAATGCTTAGAATCGCTTAGAAGGCTGATATTCAAAATGACTTGCATTTGGTATAAGAGAATCTACGCTTACGCACATACATGCCATCTTATATAGTATGCAACCATGAATACACATGTGCATATATACATGCATACATACATACATACACATAAATAAACTCACGTACGAGCATGCATACATACATATTTACACATATATATACATAGATGTATGTATCAACTATCCTTCTTCTGCCCTTCACAAAAACTAACCGTAAGGGAAGGTCGCAAGTCCAATATATTCCTCTTACGGTCATCGCCTTTCTATGCGATTTTCATGCAACTAAGTATCTCTTGCTGAAACGGTATGGGGAATCGAAACAATCAAATTGATTACTAAAATCGATCAGAATCTTTTATGATTTGTTGACATGAAAATCACATGGAAGGGCATTTATCATTTGGACATTAAAATGGAAACTTAAAATCAGTTTGAGCCTGTACAAAAACCAAGAAATCAATTGCATATCTAGTATTTAAATAATACCAGTCAGCAAATGTGTTTGTTGCTTGCTTCAAGCTCAAAGAAAACTGGCACTGGCATATACTATGTGGCTCACTGACGTTTATTTTGTTAAGCACTTAAGCAACTAAAGTACTTAAATGCTCCAAAATACTGCAGGTCAGGAAGTGTGCGTAACTTGCATAGACAAATTGTAGGAGAGATTAATTCAATTGTTTTGTGTGTCAATCCACACATAATCATCTGGCACTTCTGCTCCTCAGATAGTCCACTCAAGGCTCAATTGTTGGTCGACAATGATGACATTTGAAGTGGGCAACCGATGGCTGATGAAACCACAAAACAAGACTCTGTTATCCGAAACCCTTCAGTGAGAGCATCAAGCAATTCTCAGCTGCAATTGAAGCGACCCTTAAGTATGGGTTGTGTGACGAAGGCTGCCATTAAACCTGCCCCGCCCATCCAGAAGCTTGCACAATACCGAGCTAAATGGATGTCTTGATAACTATAACATCTAACGGTCTTGCCTGATGGCTGCTTGTCCCGAATGCCACACACCCTGATAACAATGTGATTAAAATGCAATTTGCTGCCATTTACTTGGGGCAAACGACAGAGATGTTGAAAAACACAGCGAGAGCAACAACAGCTCAGCTCATAAATGTGTGAGTGTGTGTAAGAGTGTGTGTGTTAGAGTGTGTGTGTGTGTACATGTGTGCATGTGTGATCCCTTGTTTCAGAGATGAGCGTTTGATCGTGTCACGAATAAAAGCTATAGGATAATAAAAAAAAAGAAAGAAAGAATCGAAGATGGAATACTTATGAGTAGGGCTTTTGTATTAAAACTTAACTTCTGTCAAATTTATCCTATAGGAAGCACATGATAAAGAAGTCCACTTTAAAACAGTTTGGCAGAAATTTTAGGAGAATATTAAAACTCGTTGGAGATGGGTTTCGTGAAGTTATATTGAAGAACAGAAAAGTTATCCATACATAAATTCATTATTCGACAAATTCTTCCTACAAACTTATATTACATGAAAAGTACTCTGTTGATAGGATCTCTTGCTCATATATAAGATTCATGGGAAACATCGAAATCGCCAAGCATGATAAGACTAAAACAAGAATCTCATTATCGACCGATCATATATATCACATGTACAGCCTGTACAACAACAATAAAGGACACTCGGACAGACGGATATGCTGTCGATCCGATTCAAGAATATAAAACATTTATATATACATACATACTCTAAAGGGTCAGAGATGCCTTCTTTTATGATCCTCTATATCACCTTCTACACTCTACAAACTTATTCAATACAATGTACAACAGACGTTATTTCTCCCAAAAGTTTTGCAGATTTGATTTGAGCTTTCTGATGGACTTTTTAAAACCATAAGATTACTCAAGGAACTGAAGAAAACAAAAATCACACACAGCGCTGTCTGAAACCGAAAGCACGACAGTAACTGAGTTCTGAGGAGGCGTCTACTAGATAATATTTAATTATGGTTATAAATAATTAATATATTTATTAGTTTATTTCACCAATCGCAAACGGGTTTTAGTCCGGAATTTCAATTTAATAATTATCATTAAACGAGTCCTTTAGAAGATCAGTTGGATAAAGAACTAAATATGACAAATTTACTTTATCAATATATCAACAAAGAAAAGGGGTGAATATAATTAATTAAATGAATCATAAATTAAATTGATCCAAAGCAGAAAACCAGGCTCACGAATCGAACCTGAAAGGCGTTGGTTTAAGCCCCGAATCAAACCAGCTAACACGATTATTGGGTTTACAGCCTTGATCTTAACTTGCATTAGCACTCCACATATACTTTATCGATCGAATCGTTTTTCGGTTATCGCAGCTAGGGTCATCTCTAGCACGTTTACGTGTATGACTCTTATGCTGCCGCACAAATTTGCCATTGCAGCCAAGTGTGTGAGCTCCAGCTGTGCGTTTGTTGCACATTTAATGCACGACATTCATTTCCGCTTTAAGCTGAAAAATAATAAAATTTTATTATGCACTTAGAAGTTGCACGACGCATTTTTTCGCCTGCACAATGTTGGGGAATGCTGATGCTGATGTAAAAGCGCATAGAATGTAGAGTTTGAAATTCGGCGTCCTTGGGTGGCAGGAGCACATGTCAGAGTGGCAAGGCGCAGGAAGAAGCGCCTCAATTCTGGTAGCCATATGATGTCAGCGTGGCGTGTCTGCATAATTTATGGCATCAGGCTGTGGCTCATCAAGAGCTCTGCAACACTTTCGCCTCGACTAGCATAGAGGCACATGACTCGGCCTCGTGTTACAAATACGCATATAAGCCCATGCTGATGCCATAGGATTAGGATCTGCCCTCAGACCGTGACATGCAGGCATTCAAATTACTCGTAAATATCTAGTAACGAGCTTTCTAACTGGCTACCAAGTAGCCGAGCAGCTATGGTTCTATGGTATCCGTTGGCAAGTACTATTGCCGACTTTGCTGTCTGTCCCGTGATTGATGATGAATGATTGATGCATGATTTATGTGCCAACAGCAAACTGCCATCGCTGTTGCCGTTGCCGTCGCTCACGTTCTCACGTTCTGCACTTGGGCAACAAGAAAATTGCCAAATGCAGGCCAAAGAGTAAAATGCGTTAAAGTGCCAACACATTTTCACCGATTTTCTGAGCTCTCAAATTGTTCAACCTGCAACTTACTGTATGCCCGTGTGTGTGTGTTTGTGTGAGTGCGTCTGCATGTTCTGTCATGTGATGCTTCGTTAGGCCGACAGCTTCTCGTTTCACACTGTAATCTTGAGATAGCTAGCAGCTTGCAAGTCACACATAAAAACACACACCCAAAGACACACACACACACACAGAGGCATACATATGGGATGATTGATATACATATATACACGCTAGTTTGGCATTTTGTACACAACAGTTTGTTGCATGTGGCATGCCAGCCAAGTTTGTAAAATTTATTGAATCAGTCTGAAGTTGCCGGCTAATTGAAATTGACAACAATTGCAATTCATTTAACATGCATGTTAGTTGAGAGCCATTTCGTTTGTCCAACCAAACGACAAATTCGCATTGGGGACTTGTGAGACATTGTGGGCTTGTGTAAAAAGTAATTGATAGTTTTCTTAATATAATTTGCTTGAAAGTTGTTTGTAAAAGAAAAGCCATTAACTAATATATTAGAAGTGTTTCAAGACTTTAAAACTGACCAGCTTAATAGCTTTGGCTAAGATCGTTACACTAGATTGAAGCTAGCAATAACGCTTAAACAACTGCAATTGATTTACAATTTGATATAGATTGATCGATATTTTTCCATAGAATATTTATTCGATATTGTTGCAATTTATGCCTTCTTAACAGTTAAAAATGGGTAAAACGAGAAAGTAGGGATATCTGCGACACGCCGAAGAATTAATACTCTTAGGTACATTTACCCTTTGCAGATATGTGCGTGGGAATAAATCTTGTTAGTGCTGAGTTTGATGAAAATATCTTTGACGGAATATTTTGCGATATGAGAACCTACTTTTAGACCGATCGTTCCTATAGCAGCTATATGATATAGTTGTCCGATGTAAATAAAATTTCGCATAAATAAAGGGAACATAGTGAAACTTATTAATGGCGAGTTTGGTCAAGATATCTTGATACACAAAAAAGTTTTTCATACAAGAACCTACTTTTTGGCCGATCGTTCCTACGGTAGCTATATGATATACTGGTCCGAAGTTGATAGAATTTTGCTTATATGTAGGGAACATAGTGAAACTTATAAATGAAGAGTTTCGTCAAGATATCTTGATAAACAAAAAAGTTTTTTATGCAAGAACCTACTTTTCTATGGCAGATATATGATATAGTGGTCCGATGTTGATAGGTTTTTGCATATAACATATGCAGGAAGTAAAGTGAAGCTTACAAATGACGGCTGGCAACAAATATGTTATGTAAGTTCTTGTATACCCTACATAGAAGAAACAAATTTTACTTTTTGGGTAGATCCTCGCGTTGCCTCTTGCATTGAGATACAGTAGATCTTCTAGTTGGGCACTCTTGACCTTTTATATTTTAGGCGTATCTCGAATGGTTTACGAACTGGATACAACCAACATGGTATACTCTACAAAGATCCAGATAATTATACTTTTTGGATAGATATCCTCTGTGTTCTCTGGAATTGGGATACAGTGTATCTTCCAGTCGAGCAGTCTTGAGTCCTGCTTGTTGCTCTTTCATTTTGCTTTCCACTTTCTAGCTACGAATACCTATCATCTAAAGCTAGTTAATTTGTGTAGTCTATTTTATTACCCATTTCATACCGACTTGTCATCGGCAGCTAGTTTATTTCCATAGTCTATTGAATGAGCACTCTGTTTTATTCCAATTTATTTATTTTATTTCCATTTCATCGTACCCACTTGTCATTGGCAGCTAGTTCATTTGTGTTTTCGATTTAACATTTCCATCACTTTCTCCATCGGCGCTGCCTTCCTTTATGGGTAGATAATGCTGAATCTAATTACATCCCTCCGTGTTATTCCATGGCTACTGCTGGGACATGCGACCTTTGGCCCGCTTCAGCAATCCTTGCAATTTATTCAATTTATTCACTTCGCTTCATGGGCACGTGATTGTGGAATCTATCCCTGAGCTGATTCAAGGTGTTTGTTCATTTTTTCAGATCTGACAAGTTAGCGAGCATTGCAAAAACCTTTAAAGTTTACTTTATTACACTCGTGTTAGTTAATTTGGAATAGGGGCAAAAAGTTTTCCACAATTTTCACGCTGCTTTCAGCATAGCTGAAAGTTTGGGCAGCAAAAAAGAGTTGGGTATTCATATATCCCATACAAATAGTATAAATAAGCTCGTACATTTTTTAAGAGCTGTTCGCAGCTACCTGCGACAAGTTCCTAAAAAGTTGAACTTATTAGCAACTTGGCAAGCCCATTAATTTCAGTTGAGTTAAGCAAGTTTAGAGAAATTTCATGCATAACAGGTGCAACCAGAAGCAAATATTTACACTCATACGCCACGTGCTTGTGTGTGCTGTGGCATTCTGTTTGCGTGTGTGTGTGTGTGTGTGTGTGCCTTATTCCACTTGACGCGCCGAGCACCTGAAATGGAAGCACTTAGCTGAGGCTTTTTGTTGTAAGCAACTTTAAGCTGCACATTGAACCAGCAAGACAGTTCAACTTTAAGAAAATTTATTTTCGATTTAGTTAAACATAACATAACAAGCACTTTGGAGCAGCGCAATTATGAAAATATATAACAAATTAAGTTATTAATTAAAATGTAATTCCACAGCTCTAGGAATTCTCTAGCTCAAGCCTGATCCCTCGTTTAATTGAGTGTCAGCAAATTTGATATGTGCCATTTTTAACTTTTTAATGAATGCGATAATCTGTTATTATACATGATGTGTATTGATTTGTAAATGTGAACGTAATTTTAAACCAATTTGCGCCGATTAAAATCTAATTTGAGAGCCAAATGTGAGCGCGGGCGCTATCAAATGTCGGTTTACACTTTACACACACACACACACACATCAACTAATGCTGTGCAATTGAATTAATTGAAGCCAAGTTAATTGAAAGCATTGCCAGCTGAATAGCAATCGTTGCGCAAAATGAGTCGTCACTCGAATTGGTGGCAAGTATTTTTGTGGCAGAGCAAAAAGCGTTGCATGCATATTTAATGTAGCGCATCGATATGAGAAATTGGCTTTAATGTCAATTCCAGTCAGTGAGTCTGTCTGACTCTCTGTCTGTCTGGCAGTCAGTTGCAATGCAAGTCAATATTTGAAATAAGCCGTTGACTGAGCTGGTGTTGGGGAGCCCATCTCATTGCATTTGAAGACGTGCCTTTGGCAAACACTTCAACCGCTCTTATCAAGAAAGCAAACGCAATGAAGTGCGCTCCACAGCACAAATGCAAACAGAGACGTTGCTCGAATCGAATGGTGGGCCAAGGGACAGAGCTTATGTCGTAAGAAACTCAGCCACCTGCCAACCATCGTTGCCCGGCAGACCGACCGGCCCACCCGACCCCAACTGGCTCCTAGAGCGGCATTCGGACGGGCGCCAAAGTCAAGTGGCAGTTGACCCAAGTGGCGCCAACCGGGCGTCAGTTAGCCAACCCAGCTACGAGTCGCTTTAAATCGAATCAAACTCAGAGCGTTGCTCAGATTCCAGGCGAGGCATTTCATGCGTTTTATCCTCAATATTTTCATTCAATTATTGCCATATATTAGAAATTGCCAGAGCGACACAATTGAAGCCAGGCTCCATATCATTTCGGCTGGATTCACGAGAATCAAATACACAGAGGTAATTGAGCATTAAATATTGCTATTCACATGTAACTTGTTTTAATTACATACTCAATTTCAATTGCACATCAAAGCTGCAATCCCATTGATTTATTTGAATTCGTTTGCCTTAATTATCTCATTCAATTTCACAATTAACCATGAGCATTTCATAGGAATCAAATTTGGGAAGTGTGCTGTACATATTGTTTACAGATTTCCTATTTACGAATATATCTATCTGTATATATATTAAAGTGCCTGTTATGATTAACTGATTGATGATTAGCGTACTGCCCAAACCGAAAGAACTATAAAACTGGATTCTTTACATTTTTTACACGCTAAAATAGGGTTTTAAGAACTTCCACCCGCAACTGTGGAAAATTGATGGAATGAAATGGCACCTTGTTTTTACAAAAATCTTAATGAACCTTTTTGTCCTGATTGACTGCCTGACTGATTGACTGACTGACTGACCGACTGACTGACTGACCGACTGACTAACTAACTGGCTGATTGATTGACTGATTCACTGACAACTGAACAAAACTTGCCACGGACAAGACCGGGATATACCAGCTAGTAATTATAAGCGTAATTATATATTTAATATATTTTCTGTTTCCCATTTAGGTTTCGTTTTCCACAAACTTACCAAATCAAGGGCATTGTTATTAATATTTTAACAGCGTCAACTTTGAGTTTCGTTGTCGTCTGGGGTAATCAACTGACCATGGAGGGCATTAGTATAATAATTAAACTATTTTTGTTCGTTTTGTTACCTGCCCTTTTAGCCAGCCCCATTGAAAGACATAAGATGAGCAAGTGGAAGACATGAGTGGCTTTTGCACAAAGGCCAATGACAGACACTTTTTATACAATTTAGCAATTTACCAAGCCATTAACAATTTATCCAAACGGCTGACTTAAAACTTTGCTGCTTTTCAGCAAAGAAAGCTAAAACTTTTCGCCAACGTCAGCAAATTTAAGCCGAAAAAAATAAATCGTTAACATAAATCAAAACACTTTCAGTTTTCTCGACTGCTTTTATCTCCTTCTTTTCTTTTCTTTTTTTTTTTTTTGTTCTTGTGTCAAAGCCATTACAAATGCACTTTGGCGCTTGGTTTGGCTTCTGGCTCGACTGCTGCTGCATGCCACACGGTGTGGCAGCTTATGCTTCTGTCAGATTTTATACCTTTCACCCATTGGAATGGCTTCTCTGGGTAAATGTGCTTAGCAGACAGAAAGAGGCGCCTTCGACTCTTAAAAAGGTTTATAAGAACTCAAATGGAGTTCATCAAGTCATATCCGTCTGTTTCGATCTCGGCAACTATAAAAGCTGGAGACTTCAAATTTAAGAAATATAATTCTTACATATAATACGCAGCATAATCGCTTTTTTAGAATATGTTTTTAAGTATAACTCAGGGATTATATGAGATATATTAGCCAAATTTGGTATGCATATCCTCTTATAGTATATAAAGATAAGGAACAGAGGTTTTTTGTTGCCTCTCCAAGTACTTATTAGAATTGAAAAGCTCACATTTTTAGAGCTATAGTCTTATGTTTGGTATGTGCACATAACTGGCTGCCATATTTAAAGATTTGACTACAAGCACCGAAGTTATTTAGAAATGCATTTTCTATAGTCTGTTGCGGGCGGAATGGGTACAGCCGGCAACTGGCTACAGGGTATCTCCAAGTTGTGCCTTTTTTTTTTTGGTGTTGTGTATTCGCTTGTTATCTTTCGTTTGGCTCTGCCCCAAATCAATGCCAAATCACGGCACACCGCAATCGCACAGCAGCATCCACGCCCAAATGTATGCTACAAAATATGCTGTGCGAATAACAAGCGGCAGGGGCCTGTGGCAAGGGCAAGGGCAGGGGCAGAGGCAGAGGCAACAGCAGCAGGGAACAGATAAAGACTGAGCCAACGTCACGCCTCGCATAAGGAGATGGCATTTGATAAACATTATTGTACATGTCCGACAATTTTTCAACAATCGCTCGAGCGTGCCGGCATTTGATTGATCCAATGGCCATCAGGCGCTGTGAGACAGACGGCGGGTGCGTTGGCATTGCCACGGCTAACAAACGGTTAGCGGTATAAATGACAAAGCATTTTGTATTTGGCAGCTGCTGCTGCTGGAAGAGTGATTGATTTTGTTTGGCAAAGTAGATGGCCGTGACTGCCAGTGCGTGGGCGTGGTCGTGGCTGAGCCAGCTGATTCGAACGCTTCGTTCTCACATTTAATTGCACTTAAAAAATCACACAAGCGTAAATTTGCCACATTCATTCGCATCGTTCAGTTCAGGCCACAGACCGACCCACAAAAGCCCAACCAAACAAATTGGTCACTTTCGCTGCAATTGAGCCGAGTCCTGCATATATATCGAACTTGAATACACTTCCGTTTCAGTTGAAAGTAAGCATATTTGACAAACCTTAAGCAAACATTTAATCTCACAAATATTTCCAGCAATTGAATTAAGTATACACTTAGTTGGCCTACTTTTGACTACATATGACCACAGTTTCTATTTCCTAGTTTCTACTGCTTCCAACCCTGGTACCTCATATTCTACACAATTCCTATAGAACCCTTCAATTTATATTAGCATTTAAACAGTCCTCTCTTAATATCCTTTTAATTAGCCAATGCTTAATTAACATAAATATTCCATATTTAAACAAAGTTAGTCAGTTTTTGAAGAGCTTGTGAGAAGCAAGAGTATTCGGGACACGTTTTACTGTGGAGTATTTGACCATATTTATTTGCAGCCACTTATATTTATACCCTGTAATAATTTTAAATGAGCTGGAAAGGGCTATTTGGGAGTTGGGCAAATGTATACAACGTGCAGCAGACTTTCCAACTCTATAAAGTATTTGATAATCTTAAAAGCTGAAATGTCTGTTATATTCCCCTATATCATACGCATAACAAGCTCATTTAAAAAATTTTTTTCGTGTCCTAATATTAGTAAATATCGTGTATGTATGCACAGAGAGAATAACAATTTCTGCTGCGTACAGGGTATCCTATAGTCGAGCACTTCCGACTCCATCACTGTTAATTATTTGTATTATGCATGGCTGCATTTTTCAATTACTCGTCCACTTAATACAACCAATTGACGCTAACCAATCCTCCTCCTCCTCCGCCAAGCACTAAATGGGCAGCACGTGCCACAACAAAAATACATACGTATATATGTATGTATATTTAATATAAACATATACATATGTATGTATGCGGACACGTATTTGCATGTGTGGATACATATTTGTATACAAATTCGCCACACGTTTGCGAAACAAACCGACAAAGCAATTTATTATGGACATTTCCATAAAAATTTGACAGATTCCCCACACCACAGATTCCCCACACCACAGACTCCCCCTCAACAGACTTCATCATCAGCATCTTGGACGCCAGACTTAAGCTTTTCATGTATCCTGTCCAGCTCGTTGGCACTTTGACTGCTCCACTTCCGGGCAGCTGGTGTGTCCAGCGTCCGCTCTTGTGTGGTCTGCTGCTGTTGATTGCTTTCCTATGGCGGTCGCGTGTCGCGTGCGTGACCAAATCGAAGGCGTATTTCGTCCGTTATCACTTTGTTGGCAGCCGAATTGATTAACCTGTCCACATGTCAAAATGTGAGACAATCCATCTTCAAGCTTACTTCTCGTCTGTCTGACCGTTTATCTGCTCGTCTGCGAATGCCAGTCGCCGTCTTTATTTAGCCATATGACTAGCTACTAACTAGGCATGTATCATTTTTTATTGAACTGTCGTTTATAACTACATAATATCAATACAAATTCCCTGACAATTAAGAAACCAGTTAAGTCCCGGAATTCAAATTTGTATTTTTCTTTGAACCAAACCTTGAAGCGATAAAGTAGACAAAAATGGCGGAACCGAAGCCTAAAGCGAACCACATTTAAACAAAAAAAAGAGAATGGCAATCTTCGGCACGCCGAAAATGAAACACTCTTGGGAAAATACATCGCTTTCTTATGTTTTTATAAAAAAACATTCTACTTGGCTGGTTATTTCTACAGTGACAAATAATCACTCGATCAGGTCGAAATAAACTCGTCGTCCAGATCAAATATACTACTCAATGTTACACATTTCATCACATATTTATAATAATTTATCAAAAGGGTAGGTAGAAATCTAACTGTTTACATAACGGTTTGCAATACTCACTTTTTTTCACTCTTTCTCTCCCTCTTCTCTCCTTCTTTTATATGTGCGCCAAAAAAAAAGAAGTGCGCCAAAAATTAAACGGTTACGTATTTTAACGATTGTTACAAAATCTTCAAGGGCGAATATCAGGTGGCACACTACAACACACACGCACTTGTCACACATTATAAAATAATAATAAAACAAAAATTATTTAAATTGTTATTAAAATCAATTTAATAAACACGCGCAAAAAAAACACGACCGATCAACAAAAACGGCAAGCACAGACTGAACTGCATCATTATTACGCTCTAATCGACGCTCAGCCGGCATTTGCCCTCATACACATACACAGCTACAACTGGTGCGCTCACACCAACCGCAACAGAGTAGCAAGATCAAATAGACATATGTATGTACATGTACGAACAACCATCGCTCTCTGGTCCAGCTGCAGCCTGCAGGCGAAACCAGCAGAGCGTCAACGCTAGTGATGTGACAATAGTGAAAGAGTGGACATTATGGGTGTTGTGTGCATAAAAAATAATTAATTCGTCCACTGTTGACGCATCACTAGCGTTGTTGCTTTGATCTGCAAGTTGCGGCCACAATAGAGAGAGAAGAGAGCAAATGGGGTGAGCGCAAAAGTTTAAATGCTTGTGCATAAGTATTAGTGCGAATGCCGGCTTAGCGTAGCTGCGCGCATAATGAGGCAGTTTAGTCTGTGCTTGCCAGTTTCCTTGATCGGTGGTTTTTTGTACGCGTGTGTATTAAATAGATTTTAAGCAAAATTTATTTAATTATAGTTTTATAGTGGTTGCTAAGTGCCAAATAAATTAGTCTGCCAACCGATATCCCTTCCTGAAGATTTATATAACAACCGGCAAAGTGCATAACATTTTAATTTTTGTGATTTCTTTTTGGCGCCAATTTAAAAAAGAGAGAGAAATATGATTACTGTATTTTAACAGTTCGACATTTGTCTACCATTGCAAAGGATTGCATAGGGTATTATAAATTTCATGCGAAAGATGTAACACACAACGAAGAAAGCTTCAATTTATACACATATGTACATGTATTTCTGGTCACGCATTTCTGACAAGGTATTTTAAACTCGAATTATAATAGTTAAATAGTTCTATATACTTCGCAACATTTTTTTCATATGTATACGTATAATTATTCATTATATGAAGTTTGGTCGTAAATACATAAACTTTGTGGCTTAGAATCCTTGTTGATTCACATTTTCGAGCGCATTTCGTATTCAGTTAACGAACCTTCCATTAGGGTTTGACGATTGCCATTAGCACACACTCAACTCAAAAGCAGTTATGTACATATTGTAAAATATAATATATGTAGATGTTTATGTAAATATAGATCGCCCTGAAAGAGCAGTCAATTTGCATGGCCATTTTGTGTAAGAGTCGAATAAATTTATGATAACAAACTGAATGTGCAAAAGATGATGCCAAGTAGACGGCCCAAATCACAAAGTTAGTATGGCCTACATTCCGGCAGGGTCATGGAACGACAGTAGGGCGTCAGGCATATGTGAGTACTTCGATTAATGAGTGACACACCCCCCAGCGAGACACTTGATCATAAAAATCATAATGGGCATCCATGCGACGCGCATAAAATCAGTGCCAGACGACTCTATAAGTACTATATATGTATATATGTATATATATGCATATACATATATATATGTAAATGTGGCTCTGTGCGTGTGAGTGTGCAAACTTAGCTGCCTTTACGCCCACAAATAATGAGATGCTTCGTGCATTAAAAAATATATACGTATGTATGTACATGCATATACTCAATGTCAATCTCCTTTCCGTAAGCAATTTTACATGTATTTATGCATATGTGCATGTGTATAACAGGCTAACGAGAGAATATTTAACTGTAAAATATATATGTATGTACACATTGAATGTGTAGCTGAGAGAGTGCAGCCTTCTATCTCGCTCTCGCTAGCTCTCTTTAAACTATCTTAGTTTCCCCTGCCATTCTTCAGCTGCAATTTAGCCAACAGATTTTGTTATACTCTGTACTTATCAGATATGGTGTGTGTGGGTTTGTTTTGGAACGGAAAAGAAACACAGTCGCTGCATTCAGTGCGGCATACGTGATTTTGTATGAGTATTTTATTATGTACGCTGGTTATAGGGTATTTCCTAGTCGGTCACTATTTGTTATAATAATCTTCTCTTATTTTATTCATTACTTTTTTCTATTATTTCTATGCCAATTGTTTTCGCATTGTTTTCCTTTTACTTGCAGAATTGCTCTTTAAAATACATATATTATATGTATGTATATTCCGTTTTATTATGATTTCTTTGGATTTTAATCTGTTTTGCCCTTTGTCTTCGCATTTTGTGTGTATTTTTGTTTTGTTTTTTCTTCAAGCGCTCTCTTTTTTTGCATAGGCCAAGCTTTTCTGGACTGTCCACATTTGCCCTAATTTATTGTTTCGCCTGATGGCTCGTTTATGAAGTTTCTTTTACTGTTGCTTTGCTTCGCTCGCATTCTCAAAATGTTTGTTGCTTTCGTTTTGTGACGTAGTAACTGCCTTAATTCGAGCGCCCTGTTCTTTTCTGTCTTATGTCTACGCCTAGCTTTAATTTTATTTTCATGCACTTGTTTGTATGGCCTGGACCGGTCTCATAAAGTGGCATACTTTATGGCATACTTTGGGGGGTATCTGGCTTGAGAACTCCCCTGCCCCCCAGTCACCTTGCCCGGCGGACTATGCTGCTCATTTCACATGCCATTTGTCCAAACTTTCTCTCCACTGTGCAGCACTGGTTGCCCCGCACCTTGGTTCAAGTTCGCTACTCTTTCGTATATTCTATAGAAGTTCCTGCGCTTTGCGAAAATGTCCTTTGTAGCACAAATTCCGGCTTCGGTGCATAACTGGAGGCTTTCTCTGCTCGCATATTTTCAAAACGTGCCAGTTTCCGCTACGGATGAGGCCAATTTATGCCCCGGCGATTGCGGGAAGTGGAATGTTGCGCACAATTGGCAAACTTGCCGCTCACCTTCGAACCCAGCTGTTGTTGTTGTTGTTGTTGTCGCAAGCACTCAAAGCGCCCAAACTAAAAGAAGAAAAAAAGGGATATTGTCGGTGCCCAGAACATTAAATACTCTTGCAGACATATAACCATTATCCTATATAGACGACATAGGTAAAAATTTGCCAGCCCCATAACTCTGTCAAAACTCAATCGATTTTCATAAGGTTTGTCTTTTTGTTGATGGTTTGACCTCTAAATCAATTTGGCATTTAAATCTGGCAGCATTATTTTTTGTCTAAACTCATGAGAAAACGGTACCCTCAAATATCCTATATAGACATAGGTCAAATTTTCCCACCCCCATAACTCGGTCAAATCTCTTCCGATTTTCACGAGGTTTGGCTCATTCTTCATGGTTTGGCCTATATACCAATTTGGCATTTAAATCTGGCAACATTATTTTTTGTCCAAATTCATGTGAAAATGATAGGTCATAGGTCAACATTTTCCAACCTTAAATCTCAACCGATTTTCATAAGGTTTGAATTTTCGTTCATGGCTTGACCTCTAGATCATTACAGTTATTTTGTTGCTTCAAACTTGAATTCAAAGCTCTACATAAGAACTTAATGAATTCGTGTTTTAGCGATTTGGGAATTTGGGATTTGGGTTTAAATTCATTTTCAAAGATCTTTGAGAACGGGTTATACCCGTTAGTATATGTATATATCTTATTAGGATCGAAGAAGTCATTTTCGATGCGTTGCGCATTTTACGACAACATTAAAGTACCCTCCTAAAGTTATAAAAACAAAAACTGAGCACTCAGCGTAAAGAGGAAAAGAGAGCAAAATATAGAGCTTGCAGTAAGCAAGAGAAAGAGGGGCAGACACGTGCTGGGGCAGAGTTTGAGAAACATTTTGAAACGTGACAACGCCTTAATATTTCGCACAAACGGCTGTGCCAACCAATTTGCAGCAGGTACTGTTCAGCTTTCTTTCGAGCTTTACCCAGTTTTTTAAGCTGTCATAAAAATAATCATAAAGGCGGCTCCACAAAAATTGTGCAGCAAATTGTTGCGTTAACTGCACAACGGCAGGCGTGTGGCAGGTTGGGCGTGCCAAAGCCAACAGTTCAATAGCCAAAAACCGAAATAGAACCTCAGGCACAGGACATGCAACTCCTCGAATGCCACGCAAAGGCCAAGCACGCTCCGCACTTCCGAGTGAGGGCAGCCGAATCCTTCAGCTGGCACTTGATAAATTGGACACAAGACAAAATAATTCCGAGCACGCAAATCATAGCAACTCGTGCCCAAATACACACATAATATACTTATTCATGCACCAGAAAATTAGAAAAATAAAAATCCTAAAAAGATTCCAACAGTTTTAACGTCGGCTTAACGAGCTACAAAACGGTTTAGTTCCGGTTCAGATGGGCTTCCGGTGGGTTTGTGTGGTACGAACTGAATCCTAATTTAAACCAGGCTCATAAGCGGCTTAGAAACGGCATCAAATATTTTGCCAAGGAAATAAGATTTGTGTTGCTAAACTGGTTGAGAATTTTTGGAATATATTATATATATATATTTTGTATATGTATATATTATATTTACTTGTTACATTCTTTTAATTGTTGTTGAACTTATTTATGTTTTTCTAATGGCCTAATATGATTTAAATTGGAATTTTCTGCTAATGTTTATAATAATAAATAAACTGATAATAAGTAATAATTAATAATTATATAAATATAATTAATTAATAAAGTGTACAAAATAGAAAACAGATAGAAAAGCTTGCCTATTAAATGCAAGAATGCATTATTTAGATTTTACCCATGAAAATATTACCTATGAAAATATTTAAGCCCAATTTTCAAGTGGCCGGCATAGCAGGAAATATCCTTTCCAAATTGAGTTTATGCCCGAATGAGACTCAGTTATTTCTATAGTAAAGCGCAGCTGTTTTAAATTTGAAGTAGTATAAAGGTAGGGAAACTTTTGCTACGCGCCTAAAATGTTGGCATGCGCTGAACGCGACACACCTTCTAGGACAACACTTAAGTCAAGGCTTAACGTGGCTATTTATAGGTGCGTAGGCACAGGTGTGCGCAGGTGTTTGCATCACGTGCCGGACTGAGTTTGCATAGTTTTTGGGCACACGCACAGCCAGGGCGAAGGCACGGCTTAAGCAGTTCGTGCTGACATCATGTGAATCCAAAGCAACGCCTCGAGCTTTGTTTGAATAGGTTTGGATATTTTCTTGAAAGGAACCGCCTAATGAGTCGAACAAACAGCTAATAAGCAAAGACTCTCACTCAGACTAGCACTAAGCACTATTTCAATCTGATCGCAATAAAAACAACATCAACAGGAAGAACTAGAACAGCGACAACAACATTAACAACAACAGCGACAGTGGCAATAAATCACGCTGAACTTACTGCAACCATGTGGCGTATGCGCAATGTTGACACTTCTCTGGGCAAATGCAATTACCGGCGGCATGAGATGCCAGTTCTGAGCTCTTGTTTTTGTCACGTTGACGGCGCCGCACAGTGGCACAAAATGCTGGCAATGCAAGAAGAAGTACCCAGCGCCAAAAACTAACATGCTAACATAATAAACACACAAATATAATCGCTGATTTGTTCTTAACAAAAATTGAATAAATTTTAAGATGGAAAGGAAGGACAGATGGAAGGTTAAATAATAATAATACTATTAATAATAATAATATTGATAATTATGCTAATAGTATTGCTAATGCGAATGCGAATGCGTATGCTAATGATAATGCTAATGTTAATGATAATGCTTATGCTAATGCGAATGATAATGATAATGATAACGAAATGAATAATAATAATAATAATAACAATAATAATAATAATAATAACTATTGTTCTTATAATTATTATTATCATAAAAATAATGACATTAATAATATAAGAAATAATAGTAATGATGCAATTAATAATAAAATCAATTATAATAAGAATATTAAAAATAGCAATAATTATGACAACAATATTTTCTATTGAAAATCTTAAAACACAACAATGGACTCTGGTTTTGTTCACTTTGCTGTTTTTCGTTGCTAAACGCTAGCGGTTCTTAACTAGTTAAAACTTCGAAAAAGTTAGAAGGCGTTTGCAATCTTAGAGTTCATAGAAAATTCTGCTGATATTAGTTCTGAAATTTTCCGTAAATATTATAGTTAACAGACATTCAGTTAATTATTTTGTTTTTGGATGAGTCCAGGTGCGGAGGAGAGTGCGGAAGTCGTATCGAATCGAACTCACAGATCGATTTATATAACCAACCTTTTTTTTCTATTATCGAAATTATCTGTAGAATAGGTTTAACTATGTTTTTAATTTAAGTTGTTTATTACAGCAAAAAAAAGAAGTGGAGTTCGTTTCTTTCATATAATGGACAGTTGGTTTTTCTTTTGCTCTTCTGTTCTTTTGCCCCACTGTGGCTAAGGCCGCACACGTGTATCCATTCAAGCATTTGACAGGGCCGTGTGTCCTTGGCTGATGTCACAGTTGCTTTTAGTGGCCACTAAATCAGTTAAGGCACAGAAATGTTTATGCAAACAAACTCCGCAACGGGCAACATTTGTTGAATCGCAAATCTCGTGGGTAACTGCGTCATATGATGGACAATGGTGGTGCCGATGATGATGATGATGGTGCTGATGATGATGATGATGATAAAATGACCTAGTTGAGGGGTTGGCCGGAGGGGGCGTGGCGTGGCATCACATTTTAGCCCATTCGTTCATTATGTTGCCGTTCGCTCAATTCTATTATTCATTTATGCAATGCAGAAAGCGTTTCAATAAAAATTTTCTCGCTCATTAAATTTTATTGCATGCTGTTTGGGGCGTGCGTCTCTCTGTGTGTGTGTGTGTGTGAGTGTGTTTGTGAGCCTGTGTACAGCAATTAAGTTCAACCGCGTGTTAACAAAAACCGCAACGAGTTTGGCTTGCCAAAGGGGTTGGCAAATGGGTCACCATAGGGCAAAGGGCAAATCGACAGCTAACATAATAATTATGATACTGTTGCGGCCTGTTGACGATAATCATGTTATTGTTAATGTTTCTGCTGTTGTTGTTGTTGCAGCTGTCGCAATTTAATTGCATTTCATACTTGCGGTCGTTCTCTGTGTCGCGAATGTTAAAACTAATTAACATCCAGAGAGACGTTTCAATAAGCCTTGCACGAGAACTAAGTATGCCTAAATGCCATGTCATTAAAAATTAATTAAACACATAAACACACACACACACACAGGCACGCACACACACATACACACACAGCTAAGCACATGCGTTAGTTTCATACCATTTGGCTGTCAATTAAAGCAGAAGAGCTGACAGCCTGAAAGCTTTTCGCAACAAATCAATTCAAAGGATTAACGGCATAACGAGTGCTAACTGATATATGGCACACACGCACACACACACACACACACACACACACACACACACACACTCTCATGCACTCACTCACTTATTCATAGCTCAAAGCAAAATTCAGTCAAATCGACACTTCAGTTTCGAGCATAAAAATTCACTCGTTCATACCTTAAAACGAGTATTCGTTTGAATATACTATTTGAGTGCATGCGTGATATATGATGAATATGAAGAACTGCATTCCAACTTCAGTTTTATGGTAGACGCATTAATTGATACTTCGGTTCCGATTCATGATATGAAAATAACTCAACTGCGAATGCAACGCGTTTTAAGTCCACAGAATGTTTTCCTTTGAAGAATTTGTTGATTGAATTTTGAAAAGCTGCGCAAATGTTTTTAACACACACAACAAATCCTATTAAAAGCTTAAAGTTTCTTATGTACCAAAGCGAATTCTTGGGAGTATTTATACTAAATAAATTTAAAGGAAAAACAAGGTGAAACTGGTTGACGAACATTGTACTATTTATTGTATAGATTCAGAAATGTCTAGTCAAGTGGAACAGCTGCAAAAATAAGCAGAAAGGAGCAAAGAAATTCCTTATGTCCGCAGAGAATTATGACCCCATAAAATATATTAAAAATTTAATAAAAATCAATCAGCATTTTACACTTTATCCATAATTAAAGCATATTATGCATATTTATCGTGCGGAATTTTGGAATGGTTTAATTGCATGATTTGCATAATTGCAATTAATTATACAAATTTAAATGCCACTTCAAATAGTTGTTGGAGTAAGTTTTGACATATAAATTATTTAAAATAAAAGTAAATTCATTTTGCATTCATTTTAATTCGATTTTTGTGGTTTATTGAGCTGCGTAAACTGTAGTCAATACCTTAAGCGCATTACAACATAATTTGAATACTTATATTTAATTAGTCGCATTAAGCATCAATATCAATTGTTCAGCAGAAATAAATGCAACAAATTGCGCTTGATTATGCGAATTAATTGCGAATATTTAAATAAGAGGTCAGAGCGTGTTGCGAGGCAAAGCCAAAACAAATAAACATTGCGTATACGCCCCGCTGTATCAATTAATCAAACTGTCAATTAGTTGAATGAAATCAGGACAACGCCCTTAATTAACTATGCTATATATGCTGAATAAATAAATGAAGGCAAATCATTAGCATATTATTTGGACGTGGGAACAAAACAGACGAAAATGGCAAGAGTTTGCATGAAAGAGCATGTTAATGCCGCATGAAAATCAAATACAATTAAATTGCAAATGAAGAAAAATGCAACTTGACGTAATAAATAAACAGCACAGGACCAACACAAACAGCAGCCGGAGCTGAAGTCAAAAGTTTACCCTGCCGTCTCGTCGGCTGCGGCTGCTTAACGAAATATGCAAATTGCCCGAAATGTATGCCAGAGACAGAAGGCAGAGACAGACACAGAGACAGAGACACAAAGCCAGACGAGCAAACAGCATTTTGCAATTAGTGCAACTGTCAGCAAGGACACACAGCATAGCGTGCGGCCCAGTCGTGCATGCCCACATGCCCACAATCTACGCCCGATCCATTTCATAGCTGGGCCATGACCAATGCAAGGCCACATCTCTGTCTCAGCGCAATCTTCCAGTCGAGTGCCTGGAGTGCCTGTCAACGCCCGTCATGGGGTCCAAGTGCCCAGGTCGAGCCTTGCTGCTTGGTTTAGCCCCAGCATGGGGCAGAGTTGCAGCCGTTACGACCGCAAGGCTTCTACTCAGCTTGTTAATCTATTGGATTACAAGCACATAGGTCCTGGCATTAAATAAGTATATATACATATGCGTTTCGAATAAAAAACTCACTTGGAATTTGCCAATTCACTCTGTTATCTATGAGTCGGGCATTCTTTTTTCGTAAAGCTCGACCAGTGTTGTTTTATGTAACTTCGCTTATTTTAACGTCAACATCATTTCCACCCCACGTGAAATGATCAAAAGGCATTTTACCATAAATAGTGGCAAATACGCTTAACCGGTTTTATAATATCTTTGTAAAGCCTTGAAAATAAGTTTGAAGCCAGTAAGCCAATAAGTTTGAGCCTGAGTTTCCTATTTTCCACCCAGAAAAGTAAATTTCCCGAAAAGTGTGAAATACTTCTCAAATCAATTTTGATTAAGATGTTTCGAGTTAAGCTCTCGCTGTATAGGATGGTAAACAGAAAAAAAATCTCCCGTTTGTTTTAGGCGCTAACATTCCTCATGCACTCTAATTCTTGTAAGAAGAGCTCGACAAGTCGAATCACTCCTTGTCTCGCTTACACACACACACAAACTTATTGTCAATTCTCCTTTAGTCTGTAAGCATAAAACGAACGCGAGAGGGTCGCGATCGAACAGTCGAATAAAGAAGACGTATCGAGATAAATTGTGTGTTTTACTTTGAAAGCGGCATTTGTCTACTACACACGTGTTCAGCTTTGAAAGGCACTTCAAATCTGATCGGACGAAATGAAAAATATTCCCCATTGTCAGTGATTTCATTACAAATTGAAATTTATTAGTCAGCAAAAAGATGAAATACGTTGCTTACTTTTATGACGCCCTGTCATGATTAATTTAGCTTTATGTTTATAACAAAAAAAAAAGGAAACCCTAAATGAGACTTTGTCTTCAACTGTGTATCTCTTGTGTATCTATATCTGTATCTGTATCTGTATATGTATCTCTATATGTATCTCTATGTGTTTGTGTATCTGAATCTGTATCTGTATCTGCATCTGTTCAGGTAAGCACTCCAGTCGACTGTCTCTTGCTGCCTAGTACAATTTCACGCTGTGCGCGCACCCCGAAGCATTTCTGGAGTATATGTAAGGATACAGTATCCATACAGAAATAAAAGCAAATAGCCACGACCAAAGTGAGCATAGGAATGGGAACCAGAATAAGGATGAGTACGATAGATATGGGAGGATGGAGTATGGTGGCAATAAAATGTTGGGCGTCAGGGGCAAGCGGCAAAAGCAAAGCAGCTGATGAAAGAACAGAAAACTCTAATTGAATTTCATGTGTGTATATTTGTTTGTCTATGTATGTGTGGGTGAAGGTATGTGTGTGTATAGTTCAAGTTTTAATATGCGTGTGCTTGAGAACCAATGTGTGTGTGTGTGTGTGCGAGTGTATGGCAGTGTGTAGTGTGTAAAACTTTCAATCGCATTTCAATTCGAATTGCTGGGGGAAAAAACAACAAAAGTCTAGAGCAGGCGAATATCCGAAAACTTAAGGATCAAGCAATACCCTTCAAAAGGATAAATAAACAAATATTTAAATATTCAGCATTAGCTTGAGCAAAGTTCATTAGAAAAAAAACTTTATACTAACCAATAATGTCTGCATACTTAATATTAAATATACTTAATGCCATACAAATTTGTCAAAAATTTACAAAATTTATCGATGTGTTTTTGAAACAAGGCCTTAAAAGATAGCCTTATTAATAGTTAACCCAAATGTCTAAATGTCTAACTATTTGTATAATCATATTTTGTAATATCCCTTTCCAAATCTGTTAATTGAAATCAGAATCAAAACATTTACAGAAGGAGCTTTGCAAGTTGCCGTCGGAAAACTAATTCGAAAACTGTTTTCACATAGTTTGTGGGGAAATTCATGTGAAATTCCTTCCTAAAATGTTGGCTTATTGTTTTTAAAAGGCAGCTAAAGAAATAAAGGCAACAGTTTGATCTTGGTAATCCAACCATGTACTATAATTTTGGACAGAGAACACAAAAGTACATTTTAAATAATTTAAATGTGTTTTGCACAGAGCGCAGACAAAAATGTGTTGCATATCGCCAGGCGCATATGGTAAAAGTAAGGGGGGAAATGTAAGCTACGAAACCTAATTAAACTGTCCGGCATATTTGGTTGCTGGATAATGCTACCAACAAACAGCACTTAAACGGATACAGATGCATATAAGCACGCACACACAAAGAAAGTTGATTGGTGGGCGATTCGCACGACATTTCAAATGCCCTTTTTATGATAACATACATTATTAAACACGCCTCGCGTACCACAAATTAGACTACTAATGGCATTCCAAAATGTTCACGTCTTTCATTGCAAATCTATGAAAATAAGCAAAAAAATTAGACATCAAAGATGTTTGAGGAGAAAGCCAATGAAATTGCTTCAGCTATTTCTAATGCTCATGATTATATTGAAGCTAATGCTAATGCTTAGACTTATGCTAATGCTATAGCAAGTCTAAAGCTTATGCTAATGCAAACGCTAACGCTATATCAAAGGCTAGAGCTAATGCTAATGTCTGTAGCTATGCTTTTGGTGTTGCGTGCAGTTTGATTTCATCTCATTTAACAAACCTTTTCATACAAAAATGCCGAGTTTATCGGTCTCGTTCATCCCTCTGGACGTCTGTCAGTAATAATCCAATTGAATCAAGAAACTTAGAATTAAAAATATAAAGTACATATACTCACGTCAGATAAATGTGTGACAATGCCCATACTAATGATCAAGCTAAAGCTAGCGCTAATACTAGGGCTAATGCTAAAGCAAAAACCTATGCTTAAGCTAATGCTTATGCTAGGGCTCATTCTAATGCTAAAGCCAATGATAATGCTTATGCTAATGTCAATGCTAATGCTAATGCGTATGCCAATGTCCAGGCTAATTTTCAGTCTAATGATCAAGCTAATGCTAATGATAATACTCAAGCTTAAGCTAACGCCAATACTTAGGCTAATGCTTATACCAATGCTATTGCATAAGCTAATTCTAATGTTAGTACGAATGCTAATGCTGATTCCTATGTAAATCAACAAGATAATAGCTACTACTAATGCTCAAAATGAAGCTAATGCTACTGCTAATGGTAACGCTTATACGCTAACACTAATGCTAATGCCTTTGGTGATGCTAATGCTAAAACCAATGTGAAAGATAATTATATTGCTACAAAGTAAGTCTAGGCTTATACTAGTACAATTGTTAATGGTCATGCTTGTGCTTATGCTAATGATAATTCTACTGATATAATTAAAAAAATATTTAAAAAAAATTCTTATACAAGGCATAAAATATTTTTGCGCATTAAACAGCAAAGCACAAAAAATAAATCAAATAAGTTGATGAACCCGTCTCCAACCAGGCCCAAAAAAAAACCCTGCTGTCAATCATATCTATGCACGTGTACATGTGTACATTATGTATATAATACATATAAAATCTATAAGTATATCTAAATCAGTCTAGGTTCGTTACGCAACCTGGCACTTGATAATAGACGTTTATTATTCAAGTGCGCCGCCATCTGCGCTCCAGGTGCCACATCGTCAAAAAGCAAAGCTCGCTCCAAGGCAACTTGTTAAGTTAATCGGAAAGGCGTTAGGTGGAGGCATTCCTGTGGTACTGCGATGTGATGTGATGCCCGGGCCGCCGCGGGCTCTACACGCATGCTTAGCTGTATAAACAGCCAGTTGTTGCCCATGAGCCAGCTGCCAGCTTGGGGTTTGCCTAATCAACTGCCGCTTATGTATTTAACTTTGGGCTTCGCATTTGCCAAGCGAGCAGAAAAGATGTCCTTAACTCAAGCTAAGCCGCCCAGTGATGGTCGCGTGAGTCTTAACTTGTGCGCCGTGACAGTTTATGATATTGGGCTTATAATTATATTAATTAATTTTATTATAATATGAATAATATGAATATAAATTTCAAAGAAAAACCAACATGTCGCAACATTATACATACTTTAATTACAACTTTAATTTTAATTTGAGCCGCGCAACGCCAGTTAATTTCTCCCAGTCTCCAATATACATACGCTAATAAAATATAAATTAATAACAAGTACAAAGGTTAATTTGTAAGAATTGGATTCTCAGTAGTTCCCAACTTCAAGCTTTTATATAAGACGAGATTTTCCCTAGACCCAAAATTTTCTTCTTTGCGATAAATCGAAATTTAAATCAATTGAATTCTATATTAAAAATTTTATTAAATTGATGCGTTCAATTAAATTTTCTCACACAAAATTAAAAAAAAAACTAAAATTCAATATTAATTTAAACCATTTGTATACTCTTTTCACAATGTACAAACGAGTGTATTGGGGCTTGCCACCACGAAATAGATATGCGCATTAGACAAAGAGAGTTCCCATAGATTTAGACTAGGCCAAATGTTTGAAAGGCTTGTGATTACCGTTTTAGAGTCACTGAGCCATAGATCAGAAAGTGTTTTTAAGCAAACAGAGTATAACGCAGTCGGGCGCGGATTATTGTGGATTGTAAATGCAAACTAAAATGTCATTTACAATATAAATATCCAAGCAATTGATTTTATCAATAAATACAATAAATGCATTTATATTTTTTATTAACTCATGAATATTTATATATTGCGCTTAAATTCTGATTGACGGAATGAACATTGAAATAATATTTCACGTGCACATCATTGAAGAAATTTTCCACAATTTTGCGAAAATACTTGACACAGAAGTTGAGGGCGTTTTCTTTTCAAGAAAAACTTGAACACCGAGTGCGCATATAATGCCCCAACCTCCAGCGCGCAGCCCGTGTATTTAGCACGTGAGGCCCACTGTGGAAGGCAAAGGCATAATTTTGCTTTTCATTTTCATTTTCGTTTTCATTTTTGCTTCGTTTAATGTGGAAACTTACTCATGTAAATGAAAAACGCAGGTGGTAAAACTTTTTGCTTAACTGAAAAGCGGCCAAGGCACTAACACACACACACGCATGTTTGTTGATGTATGTGTGTGCGTGTGTGTGTGTGTTTGCATAAACTGTAAATATATTGACATATGTATTTTCATGTTACACATTTTTAGAAAACACTCATCTTAAAGTTGAGCAGAAACGTCGACTTGACACATAAATTAACTTTGTTGCATAGAGTGTATCTTTATATACCCTGTACCCCATGAAAAGACGTAGCAAGGGTATATGCTTCTGTGTAAATGCATACAATGGTAGCATACACAAATCCATAGTATATATAGTTCTTATTGGGACGTACCGCTAAGTCGATCCAGCTATTTTTGCGGTCTGTATGAACAGCAACAGCTACAGACATGAAATTTAAAATATTTATATTGTAAAGATTGTAATAAATAGTACGTAAGTATTAGATTAAAGCGATGTATCGGTATAGAAATAAGCGATGCATATATCGATATATGATGTTTTAATTGTAAAGACAACAACATCGATACCACGAGCTTCGATACTCAACCTACTTTTATGCGATCGGTCAATGCGAATGGATTGTCGACTGTTGGAATCAAGATATAGAACAAATAAGAAAAGACTGCGAACTTTACAATGCATATATTATTTCGTATAGCACGTGTATTATCAAGAGCTTGTCTTGTTTATATCGATATATCCCACATTTCGTTAATATCGACAAATATCGATTTTGAAAGCAAGTTTGTTGAGCATATCCCACTGCGAGAAATATCAGATTTGGATTATGTTCGCGTATAGTACACGCGGATCCAGAACATTTCGGATATCTAGTGGATAGTTTCAGGGCTAAGGAGAAGAAGAAGCACAGATGCAGCTTAAATAGAGCAACAGCAAGTGCGAATGCATATTACGGCAGCCCAGAGCTGAGTACAGGGTATCTGCTAGCGGGTCCTCACCACCCGACCAATTGCATTTGTCAATGTGGCATTAATTTAATTGCAGCTGTACAATGTATAAGGATGCATGTGTGTATATACACACACACATGCTGTGTCTTTTGATGATGCGTCTTTTAGGAGCACTCAAATTCCCCGAGATCTTGCCCATAAAATATATAATGTCTTATTTATGTTTTATTTTTTTTTTTTTTTGTTAGCAAGCTTTGATAACTGCAAGTGGCAGCAACTTTTATGAGCGCTTACAATTTTTTACAAAATACATTTCGGGAACTGGAATTAAATTTTATAGGCACGAAAGTAAAAGTTTTGGCAAACCTGAATGTGTCATTAGATTTATGAAAGGCATCCAATAATATCTTCTAGATATATCTTCTATATATATATATACGTATATATGTATGTATATATAGTCTGGGACACTTTAACACAGATACACACGCATTCAAGCAAGCACACCAACACACACACACACATACACAACAGCAGACATGCAATTGGTCATCAAATATGCATAAAAATGTATGCGCTCTCACTCTTTTACTCTCGCTCTCTCTCTCTCTCTCGCTCTCTCGCTTGCCCTTTGTGGCAGCCTCTTTCCCACTCATTAGTTAGTTACATATGTTATGTGGCATGTTAAGCAATGCTTAAAATTGTTGCCCCAAAACCGGACTGCGGCCGTATTAAAAATGTAGCCGGTTAAAATAAAAGCCCACAAATAAAATAAAATACCAACAAAGGCCATATTAAAATTAATGACCCTAGCAATGAACGACACACAAATACCCTGTACGCTGGGCGAGTTCAAAGCGTGAATCGAATCAGCGACAATTTCCTTTTATTATTATTTTATTCAATATTTTCTTTGAATCTGCCCAGCCGAGATACATAGTAATGGGCGTGGTCACTGCACCATACCCTGTAAGCAGAATACTTCAAAGATAGTCTCTTTATTGAAAAGTGGCCATGAATTTATGTATTAAATGGGCTAATTATACCCGGTCTTAAGACAGTTGTTGTTTACAGGGTATCAAAAAGAATAACATGCTTGCCGTTAGACGTTGTTGTTGTTGTTGTTTTAGCTGATGTTGCTGCGTGCGCTTGCATGCTGATTTCCGTTTCCTCTTTACGGGCATCCACACACACACACACCCACATGCATACAAACAAACAGACACACACACACGCACACACTGAGGCACGCTTTAAGCTGCGTAGCGTGAAAATATGCAGGAACATCTCTCGCATATGAAAACGCAATTTATATGGCATACATTTTTAATAAACTGAGCAGTCAGCGCTATCCAATGCAATGCCAAAGCCAACAGATGCGAACACACACACACACACGCAAACACACTCGCATCGATAGACAAATTTAAGGCATAAGCATGCTCCTAGTGGGTCATCTTCTATGTATATGTATGTATCTTGAGGTTGAGCCTCATAAACACCCAGAGATACCTGCCATCTGCCACAGGCTATTTATTATACAGGGTGCACTAGCTGGCAGTCTGCAAACAGAGTAAAAGCCGGTTATATAGTATGTTCTAAAGCTTGATCGAGATGGCGATTGAAGTTCTTAAGTAAGAGAACTTTTTTGGCGATCAAAAAGATATTCGGTGGTTCGAACTACCTAACTTTAGGTACGATTCGTGAAACTGACTTCCCGCAGCCTTAGCCCCAGGTTTTGGTTCAACAAAACTTGCTTTGTCATATCTTTTATAAATAGTTAACATTATTTATATATATTCTTTCTGTTCAGATGTAGGACCTAAGCTATTTATGCTTTGTGCTGGACTTACATAAAGATTTTTGAGAAAAGTTAAGATTTGGTTCGGGTATCGGTTTGCTAATTGTTTTCCTGGACAACTCGCTGGGATTAAGGTTTGCTTCATAAAAGAAAGTTACAAAGTGAAATTTGCGGGTTCGAACCAGCTCGGTTCAAAACCGATTTGCAGCCTAAAAATATAAACTATTACCAGGAAATTGCCTGGCCCCTGACAAAGGCAATGAAATCTTTAGCCAATGCAGACTCGAAGACCCATTCATTTGGCTTATAGAATGTGTCTATAAGATAACTTCAAGCACAAGCGTGCTATATGTTTCTCTTTTATCTATTTATCACTCATAATACTCTCTCTCCCCCCCACTCTCTCTCCACTCTACTCTCACAACTATCGATTTAGAGCTCGCATTTGACTTTAAGCAATTCTGTAGAACTTGAGGACTCTTTAACACCTGTCACATGCTCTTTCAATAAAAAAAACACCCCGTATTTGGAACGTGTCCAATGGCTGCAGCTACAACAATTACAGATGGTATTTCTCATTCCGCACCTTTTCCCCACTTATATTGTGGCTTCTGTTATTCCGTTTGTCGATTACAATGATAGTAAATCAACCGCACGCTGCGAGCCGTAACCAAAAGCACCTAAAAAGGAAATAGAATCGTACACTTCGCCACACCGAATCCTAAATGCCCTTGCAAACACTTGGCTTAAAAGGGTTTGCATACGAAATCTTAATACCCGAATGCCTGTATAGTATATATAGTAGTTCGATGTTCAAATGCTAAGTTTTGTCAAGAAAAGCTGAAATACTTTCCATAAAGCAAACTAATTCTTTGAACAAACCAATGAAAAGTTGCCTAGTACAATTCTTAAGACTGACTCGGCTGTTGACCCTAATCAAATATATATATTTATATATATATATATATATATATATATATATATATATATATATATATATATATATATATATATATATATATATATATATATATATATATATATATATATATATATATATATATATATATATATATATATATATATATATATATATATAAATGCATTAGAGTATCTAAAAATGTCTTCTGCTCGGCATTATAAACTGCATGATAAGATAAGAATACCCTTAGCTAGAGTATAATATAAACATGCAAAAAATGAAATGGAAACGAAATGTTGGCCAAGAAGATTGTGTTGTTGTCCCAGCTGGTTGCCTAGGTGTTGAATTCGCATTCATTTTGCAACATTTCAACGCCGATGCGACAATGACAGCTACAACAGCAGCAACATTACCTCAAGAGCGAAAAACAGAAAAGGGGTAAGTGCTCAGGGCAGCAGCCAGTGAAATCCTGCTGCCAAAATGTAAATACACTTCCCTTTCTTTTTTCTGTTGATGTTGGGCGGGTAGCATAACTTATTTGTAATTGACAGTCGATTGGGGGCGAGAAAATAGCTTGGGCGCCACTTGCCACTTGGCACTTGGCACTTGCCACTTGCCACTTGGCACGTTTGGCTGCCACAACGCGTTTCGCCTGTCATGTGCGGTGCTCGTGTGGTTGCGAATTCCTGCCCCACATTCCTGCGCCTTCGTGTTGCGGCTGCTGCATGTGGCACATGCCAGTGCTTGAAGACAAACATTGAACGCCTTAGAGCATGGCGCCCTAAAAGCTTTTGTTGTTTGTTTCACATCCCCAGCAGGACCCGAAAGCTTTAAGCTTAACGAGTGCCACAGTTTCTTAGTTAAGCTCGTTCTCAGCTTTGCAAAGACTAAACCCAGCTGGGCTTAGCTGTTTATGCTTTGTCGTAATTCGAGTACGAAACCATTTTGAAAAAGCTCACGAAATCGCTTTGTTAGCTTTACTTTTATTTCAAATTCAGAATTCGACTTCATTTAGTTTGCTTTTTATGGTCTTATACAAAGTCAAACAATTTCAGCTTAATAGTCTTGACTAATAGTCCAATTAATATCAAGAAAATGCACGACTTTTCTTCTGAAGCAATAAAAAATATGATTGAAGGTACTTTTATATAATCTTTTAGAAGATGTTTGTCGAGCTGCAACTGAAATATATCGGGCGACAAATATATTTAAACTTAATTTTAAAATGGAAAGGTCGCCGAAGCCAGCATTTAATTTTGAAGGGTTTTTTTTTAGAATAGCTTTGCAAGTGGATTTAAAACCAAAAATAAATGAAACATTAATCAAGTTGTTTAACGTAAGAGAAAAGACTAAAAATTTTTAAGATTCATAAAAATATATTTATAAAATTGCTTTAATTTATAATAAATAAAATAGTTTTATTCAAAATGAATAAGAAATGGGTCGAATCGAGAGAATCAAAAGTTTACAGCTGTGAATAAGCAGGTTCTCGAACCAAATCCTAAGACGAGGCTTTGTGTTGAACCGTGAACCGAACTTCCGAATACATAAGTTAAAATTGTAGCTTTAGTTGAAATAAATAATTTATAAAGAAGCGGCTAAATTGAACAGAAAATAAGTGAGTGCGAGTGCAGATTTAATAATTCTATTGAAAATTGAAAGAAATTGGTCGAATCAAGAAAATCAAAAGTTCTCACATGAACCGCTTTGAACCGAACCACCGAAAACATAAGTTGGACTTGCAGGATTATTAAAAAAGTTAGCCAAATTGAGCAGGAAATAAGCGATTGTGCAGATTAAATAGTTCTATTGAGAAATTAATAGAAATTGCTCAAGTCAAAGTTCTCAGATGTGTATAAGCAGGTTCACGAACCCAATCTTAAAAATATTCTTTGTGTTAAATTTTATTATATTTATTCAAATATAAAATGTAATAAAAAGGTGGCTAAATTGAGCAGAAAATAGTTCTTCCCGTAAAGAACTTTAATGTAGAAAAATTTAACTAAATTAAATGAGAAATTACTAACAAATAAAATGGGGATTCACCGTAAACAACTTTTTGTTTAAACATAATCCCCTCCGTAAGCTCGAACGTTAAAGCGCTCTGCAAAAAGCTGGACCAAAGCTCGAGAGCTTGCTTTAAACAGCTGATTGCATTTGAATGTGTTGCTATCTCTTTCGCACTCAGCCACAGCATAGCCTGAGCGCCGAAATTTGAAGGTTTAACTGTGAACGTGTGTGTATATATGCGTATTCGTATGTGTGTGTGTGTGTGTGTGTGTGTGTGTGTGCATGTGTGTTTATGTGTGTCAAAAGGTAAACAATAACAACAACGACGCCAACAAAAAGCGTCCCTAGTTACATTGCCAGCAACCGACGTAGCCGCCTGCCCGCCCGGCGTGACGACCCACATACACACAAACACACAAGCGCACACACATAGACATTCACATACACACACACACACACACACACATACTCATAGTAGCCAATTCACACACACGCAGACGCAGATTTCCAGTTAACCGTGTGTTTCATTCAGTTTCACTTTCAGTCGTCGCCTGACTTCCGCACGGAAGCGTTCGTTGCGTTCTCCTCTCACAACTCTCTCTCTTTACATTCCCTTTTTTTTCTGTTGTTATTTTGGATGTGCAGCGCACAAAAGTTTTCAACGAAACAAGAACAACACAAAAATATAAACAAAGATTAAAAATTCAAATACAAAACAAAAATGTTAAAGTTAGCTAAGAAATTTCCCTTAAATGCTTTCATCATAAGAAAAACTCGAAAAGCTACGAAGAAGTCGCTCGGGAATTAAAAAACCAACAAGCCAACAAGCAAATTAAAAAACAAACAAGCAAACAAAATAACACACAAATACGAAAGGTGGCAAAATGTTAAAAAAAAAATATATATATATATATATATACATATATATATATATATAATGAAATAAAAACAAAATATATAAAATAAACTGAGGAAATTCTCATTTCCCTGCCGCAAGCTGCTGCCAAGTTGTTGTTGTTGTTGTTGCTGAACAGCTGTTGTTGCTGTTACTGTTACTGTTATTATTATTATTATTATAGCTGGGCATGTGTGTGGTTGTGTGTGTGTGTGTGCTCGCGTGTGTGCGTTAAAAGTTACGCCATTTATGCCGCCTTCCTTTCAAACAAAAACAATGAACATAACAGAAAGCGTTGCCCAGAGGCAACAAATTAATAACAACAGCGGCACATGTGTGTGCGTGTGTGTGTGTGTGTGTGTGTGTGTGTGTAAGAGCGCGCGCTCTTACTCGCATAAATCTATAAGAACGTTTTTAATTTCAAGCAAGCAAACTGCAAATTGTGTCAAATGTGCGACGTCAACAGCAGCAGCTGTTTGATATGCAGCTCTAGATGCTGCCTGCCAATATATACACACACACACACATACACGTATATATATATATATGTGAGTGTGTGTGTGTGTATAAGACACATCCTACCTAAACAACGCCAGCCTTGCCACGAAAAGACAACTGTTTTACTTGTCGGCTGGCCCCAGAGAAGCCAGCTAACAGCTACCATGGCCAGCGGCCCGAACTCAACTGTCGAGAGCTGCTCAAGCAATTGTTTTCATCCTGCCAAAGGACTTGCCGCTGCTTTTGTTTACACACAGCTTCAGGCAGCCAGGCTGCCAGGCTGCCAGGCTGCCATTGTCCATGCACATGCATATATACTTATGCATGTGTGCTGTGCTGTGCAGCTGCCGCTCTTGCAAGTGTCTCTGGACTACAATATAGCCCATATATAGATATATATATATATATGTATATATACATATTTAATGTGGCAAGGCATTGATATGCGCTTGTGTAGCACTTGCTTAGTTGCAGTTGCAAGATGCACATTGGCATTCTCATCGATTGCAAACTGTTCGCGCTGAGGCACACATGTGTGCAGGTATAACACGCACACTCACACACGTAGGCTTTCTCAGCAGAATCAGATTTTAGCTGAACATCACATAAATATGGCAAATTGAGACTGCTTGACTAGCAGATGCCCTGCACCCAGATTTCAGGCAACTGTTTTGCATATTGCGAAGATCTGTTAATAGACTGCACTCAAATTTTGTCGTGTGTTTGAGTCACAAACTTATCAAGCGTCCCTCGTAGATTACCTTGTCTTTTGTCCATATATTATACATATTATTGGAATAGAGTGCACTGCAGCCAGCTGCATTTTTTATAGCTCTTTATCCTGTCTCCTCATATGCGAAAATGCAATCATTTTGCTCTCATTTCCCCAGTATCCTGTGTCTGATCCAAATTTATTGTGATAGCTAGCTTTTTTTTTATATTAACTATGTATTTAAAGCGTTCTTATTTTATATTCCAGCCACGTAATTTTGACAATATCCTAACTGTCATTTTTAAACAGAGTTATGCCCAAAGCTGCAAATTTCCAAAACTTAGCCAAAACCAAAGTTGTAGTAACTGAAATTCCCGTTAATAAGCAGTTCTTCTTTTAAATGGCTTAAATCATTGCCGAAATTTGATATAATGATGGCATATTAGTTGCATTCACAAGCAAAATTATGGCAATCCCTATATAATACTCCTCACTGCAGGGGCATACAAACTGGGATGGAAATTAAGCTGGTTAATTCTGTCCGTAATCGCATAAAATAACTAACAAACATTTTGTTCAATGTTAAATATAAAAGTCAAAGCAATTGTATTGGTTATTTTTATATAATAATCGCTGGTGTTGACCGTCTTTGCACGTCCCAATTTGTTGCTTCAAATTTTAAACATCAGTTTTCCACTCATTCCCCGCACGTACAAATTGTGAATCTTACGTGTCACACAGATATTTTATAATGAGTTTTATTGTGTCGATTCGCTGAAAAGCAAAAGATTGCAATCTAAGTTCTTGAATCATTTTAGTTCCCTGTGTCAAACTCTTTTAATGGACTTTAAGTTGAATATTTAACTTTTGATCATGCCTTTGACCTCAATTTTTGATCGAAGTTTAAAAAACATTGACAATGAGCTTGACTCCGAAACTTGGTCATAAAAACTTCAATCATTATTCAAGTATATAAACATTATAAGCAAGTAAACACGCGTTTTCCACCAATTTTCCACAGTTGCGAGTGGAATGCATTTGCCTCTGCCTTGTTCTGCAATCAGTCAGTCAATTTCCCAGACAGTTGCTCAGAGCAAAGAATTATATATATATATATATATATTCTTTAGCGAGTATAGTTTTCTGCTTCTCCTATTTTGATTTAATTCTTGAACCAACTACATAACTGGAATTCGGCTTCTAATGGCATATAGTTTCTAAACCGAACCCCTGTGTTATTTAAAGAGCAAAATAAAGTTAGTTTGATAGTCCGTAACTACATTCCTTGCTGAGAATAATAATAATAATTTACACACCAAAGAAACAAATAAAAGCTCGATTATTAACCAAATTGAGCAATGGCCCAAAAAAGTATGCTACATAAAAGCTGATGAAATCGCAGATAAGACGAATAGCAAGACAGAAAAAAGAAGAAGACGAAATATGCCCAGAAACACATAATTTATAACATATACATGTGTATATGGCTGCCATTAATCAAATGGCTTTCCATAAACACACCAGAATTTGTGCCTTTTTTTTTTGCCAGCTCTCAGGCATGTCTACTAAGCTCCTCGATATGATTGGCAAAAGCATCATGGCATCTACTAGAAATCTGCCACTTGCTTAGATCTTGAGCAATTTGAACAGAACAAGGTTTTTTTCTTTTTCGTTCTCTTGCTATTGAATTCGACCTATGCAAACAAGCAACCGCAAGAACTACTTCAGCACAGCCCTTTGAGCACATCAATCATACGCACTGTTGTGCGGGGCAAACATTTGCATAGGCCATGTGTGGGCGGCAAGTCGGGACCGTGGCATGAACGCTAATGTGAGCAACCGACAGCGGTGCCATCCCGCACAACTTGACCGACTGGCAAATGCCTCAACTTGCCCCCAAACTCCCCCCCACGCCCACGCCCAACATCGGTCTACCATTGAAGAAAACTTTGGCTCGAACAATATGCAAATTGTAATACGTCAAGTTTCTGCTGCATATGGCTTGTCGGGCTTAAACTGAACTCTGTGTCTGTGTGTGTGTGTGTGAGCCAGCGAAAGTTTTACCAGCTGCCAACTGTGTGCTCTCGGCTCTCGGTTCTTAACTCTGTTTATGCTAATACCTTGCAGCTTGCCACATACGCTGCCTAATTCAATTTTTGGCATTTTGACTAAGTCGTTTATCTGCGGCAAACACAGTACCAAAGTTGCCAGCCAAAATTGAATCAGTAACCAGTGAAAAGCCAACATCATCATCATCACCATCATCATCATTAGCAGCAGCATCATTATGATCAACGCTGTCATTGTCGCTGTCATATTCATGAGTCGAGTCCCATGAGTTTGGCTTTTGACGGTTTTTTTCGGCGTGCGATTATGTAAATTTCATTGGAAAATTTATTGCGAAAGCATGCACGTCGTATGCATTGCATAAATAGCTCATTAAATGCCCAAAGAAAGCCCGTCTAATTCAGTTAAGGCCACGTCTGAACACGCCCGGTCACAAGGACATGCCCAGCTAGCCAATTGGCCACATTCGCTTCCATTCGTAATGCGTGTGTAATGGCGGCATTTTGTGATTAATGAGCCGTTTGACTTGGCAACTAACCGAGAGAGCAACAACTTGTGCCACAAACTAATCAGGCATTATCATCGACAACAACAACAACAAGTGCAACATCATCATTATCATTATCATTATCATTTACTAACAACATAATTAACAAGAACAGCAACAATCATGGTGGAAATACAAAAGCCGCATTCGGCTCTTAAGCGGCCATCGCTAAAACGCGAAACAGTCGTGGTTAACAATAGTGCACCTACCATTAAAAAGGTGACGCTGGTGCCCAAGGATGAGGTGAGTCCAGGAGTGTGGGCGGGGGCAGGCACGGGCACGGGAATGGGGCGTTGTGCTTGTGGCACTTTGTTGTTTGTAGTAATTACATAATTACGCGCTGCATAATGTGCGCTTTGTTCTTTTTCTGTTGTGTTTTTTTTCTGCTTTCTTTATTTTGGCCATTTCACGCAATTTGCATACATTTTGTTGGCAAAAATTTGATTTTCCCTGTAATACCCTTGCATAGGCTATTATCACTTTGTCGTGAACTGTGTAACGCATTGAAAAGACATCGCAGATCTTCATCAGACTTACATATTTTAGAACTGTATCAGCAGCAGTCGAGGCAACATGGACATGTCCGTCTCTCTAGTCTCTCATCGGGAAACCTTGCATAGATCTATTTTTCTATTGAAGGCAGCTGGATCGAAAGTCTATATCATATAGTTGTCATATAAACGAACGTGTAACAATTTTCTCTTCCAAAACCCTTTGTTTTTCAAGATATATAAACCAAACTCAGTTTCTACGAGTATTAACATGCTCCATTGATATAATCCAAAATAATGTTGACATCAAACTTCCATATCATGTTGCTCTATAGGTAGAATTGCTCAATAAATGTGTTTTTGTTTGGAAAATATTTTTAGATATATCCACATCAAACTTGGCTTCAGTATTCCCACAACATATCGAATCGGTTGACTATATCATATCCCTTCTATAGAAACAATCACAAAATAATAATTGTATAAGCAAAGGGTATCTAAGCTTCGACATGCCGTCGAATGAACGGGTATTCGTTCATTCTTATTTGTTTTTCGTATTAGGAAAACTCTCTTTGAAATTTGTTGACTACGTTTGGGAATAATAATGCGATTAGTTTAACTAATCCAATAAAAAGTCCATTATTGCAATATTTAAGTGCATGTAAATTTTATAAAAACTTTGGAATTACTTTTATTATTATTATATTTGGGCGAAACTAAAGTTGAAATAAGTTTCTGGCAGCTGGCACAAGGGATATACAAGTTCTTGAATGTGTCAAAGCAGCAATTAAAAAAATAAATACATATATATATGTATAGCTCGATCTCGTATGCAGACATAATTTCCATTGGTTTCTAGCTCTAAACACCTCTATCTGGGCCTTTCGAGTGTCTGAAATGCATATTGGGCGGCGTTGCCTGGCTGCAAATGCCACAAATTTGGAGACAAGTTAATTAAGTATGCAAATGTTTGTGTCTTTCGGACGTGTCCTTTGTTGCCGACGCCTTGACTGAGGGCTGGCACAAAAGGATTAGGTGAAGTCCTTTTTCTAGGCTCATTTAATTGCTTTTATGCGCCGTAGATAAACAAGTGCCCCCAAAATATCTGCCAAACAGGAAACATACTTTCGCCCAGCTTTGAGCTCAAAACCCTTACCTTCCACTTGCCCCGCCCCCATAACTCGACTACGGCTACGCATAAAATTACAAATAGGAAAATATATATATATGTATATATTATGTGTTTGCCTTTGCCTTTGTCTTTGGGTTTTGTTGCTTCTCATTTTATGTTGTCGCAGCTCATTTGCAAAATTCATAAATAAACGCAGCGCAGATTACGCCAATGGGGTATACAGCACTTGGCGTATGCCCTATGTTGAGGTGACACAAAAGAATCTCTGGAGTATTGCTGGGAATAGCATTAATTACCAAAGCCAAGATGATTATCAACTTGCTCAGGGATATTGGGGTCAATTGGTCTCCCCAAAACAAAGAAGTTCATGTTGGAGAGGAACGCACGAGGTTGTCGTCAGAGCTTAAATATCTTGGGCAGGTTTTTTCCCCAGAAATTCTCTAAAATTCGTTGAAGTTAATGCCAGATCGACTGCGAAATGTTATTAATCACAAAGGAGCATATATTTTGCACTCTGTTAAGGCTTTACGGTTGCAAACTTTTCGTATAATTTATCTCTTGTCAAAGTACTTATTTCCACTTAAATATTTTTCACAGTTTTTACGCAGAATTTGACAACAAGTGAACGCAGCTTGAAGAAAAAGAGTTCTCATTAAAAGTTACCTACTTCATTTCTCAGCAGTATATCGAATCTTCGGGATATTTACTTTTGGGTTAGATCGGATCGTCTGACTATAACATGACATGCTTTTCACGCTTAACTCTTGCACGGGGCATACCCATCGGTGTTGTGTTTGGTCAAGGGTATAACTTAGGTTAGCGCGCACAGATTGCGCACAGATTTTAAGTTTATAAATGCAAATTATAAACTGGCTGAAGGCGTAACAACTTTCGATTGGCATTTCATTATAAGCGTGCCATAAATAAACTCCATTTGCCATATCGATTGCCCAAACGCTTGAATACCCTGACAGCCCGAAGCCCAGGGCCGCGCTATCAAGAGCAGGCTGTCCGCCTCGACACGTTGCCACGAGTTGAAGAGACGGCAACGGAGAGGTTGGCGGAGAGGAAGACGGAGGCGGAGGCGATGGCGATGGCGAAGACGGTCGCAAAAGTTCGCTGCAAATCTTTGGGCCATAAATAAGACCCCCTCGCCGACCCCGTCAGCCCTAGCCACTCGCTGCGCCCGCATTTTATTACCTTTGAAAAGTTGTTTGGCTGAAGCACGCAGAAATAAATAAATAAAATACAAATACAAATACAAATAAAATTTATAGAGCCAACTCAGCAAGCGGCAAATAATTGAGCAGTCCTGCCAAAATGTTTTACGAGTCTCATAATTCTTTTTTTATGTTCAAAATTAAATTTAATTTGTCAGGCAAAGGTAATTGCGAAATGCTTCAGCTTCCTTCGCTCATCGTTATAATCGCCCACTCCCCTCGCTCGACCACCCCCCAACAAAATAGTCCTGCCTCTTTCCCATGTCTGTCTGTCATCATCTGTCACAGAAACAAAAGTTTAAGAAAAAAAAACAGAAAGAAGCGCTGCCTACAGCAATCCAAAGTCTAAATACTCTCTTAAATACATATATGTCAAACGAATTATGAAGCTCGCAATTACTGATTTTGGTCAAGATATCTGAGAAAACAGAACATTAACTCATATAAATTAAGGTCCCTTGTGATAAAGGTTTAATATGAAATGGATTTCATATGATCAGGTCCCAGTTGATACAGGTCCCATGTGTTATAGGTGCCATATGATAAAAATCCTATGTACTATAGGTGCCCTGCGATATAAATACCATATCATATAGATTCCATGTGCTATAGGTCCTATATGATATATGTAGGTCCCATATGCAGTAAGTCGTATATAATATAGTTCGCATATGATATAGGTTCCATGTGATATAGATCCCATGTGATCTAAGTCCCAGTTGATATCGGTTCCATGTTCTATGATATAGCTCCCATGTGATACAGATACCTGGTGATATTGTCCCATATTATAAAGATCCCATGTGCTGTAATTCGCATATGATATAGTTCCCAGCTGATACAGGTCCCATGTGATGTAGGTCCCATTTAATATAAGTCCCATATGACAAAGATCCCATGTGCTGTAAGTCCCATAAGAAACAGATGCCATGTAATATAAGTCCCTTATGATTTAGGTCCCTTGTTGATCATATATGATATAGTGGTTCGATTCTGTATGTACTGCTTTGTTTACGAGAGACTAGTTCCCATAGAAAGAGAGCTCGACTGTTGCTGCTGTTGAAGAATAAATACACTTTTTTCAGTCGGAGATGTTGCGTGACAAAGTTGTAATGCCCCCTGTGTGCAAGGGTAAACAAAAAAACAGATGGAAACTCATTTTTGACTTGCTGAAATTAAACTTTGTGAAAAGTTGTTGAGCGCAGGAAGCGCAGCCCAGGACACTTCCAGCACTGCACTGATTTCCTTTTAATTATCATAATTATGCGTTGAATCGCAATTTGTGCCAGCCACGTTACAGTCCCCGCACAATGTCCACCGCATCGACCTTGAGCACACTTTCAATGCTAATGGCAAATGGGGACATGGACACGCCCCCACCCCCCCCCCCCTTATCCGGCCCGCCCACAATACCGGAGATAACATTTTTCTAAAAAAAAAATTGGACATGCATTCTGTGTGGCTTTGCCCAACTGACGTAGCACTTTAAACCATTTAACAGCTGCGAATCGGTTAAAAAGTAATTTTCAAAAAATTGTATTCAAATAAAAAGATGGTATTTGATTTGCGAAACATTATTCCAATTACTTTTGAATATGGTAAAAAACGTTAGATATTATTACAGCATTCTATATTCAATTAAAAGACATTTACATTTTGACTAAATTAAACGAAAAACAATATATTAAGCTCTCAAGAGTTTTTCTTGGTACATGAAAACACTTTCTTTAAACATTTTCTTGGTAAAATATTTTCATTTCAATTGTTTTCGGCTAGAAATATTATATATTAGATATTATATATATGTTATAAGAGTTATTAGATTAAGAATATAAATTTAAATATGTTTTAAGATCTTAAGAGTTTGCATCCCAAGTTCCCAAGATTTTCATTGATACACACGTAACAAGTAAAAGTGCTCTAGTCGAGAGTGCCCGACTAGGAGATACCCTGAATCTTCCTCTACCAATGCCAAATGCTATAAAATGGAAGATAATTGATCTGTATATATACTATTCTAGAAGCTACATGTTCAATTTGGTGGCTCTAGCCATTAAAACTAACAAATTAGCTCAAAAAACAGAAGTGCTTTTCGATTTTTATCGATTGCTTGGAAACGGGACAAGTTATCGATAATTGCAAACAAACTATGCTGAGTAAAGCGTAAGACATAGGACTATAGACAAAATTCTCTAGAAATAGCAAAAATAGTTATTTGCCGAGCTCACAGTTTGAGAGTTATTGATGAGAAACAAAAGACTGTGAATAGAGTATTGCACAGTCGGTGCTTACTTGCTTGGCAGTTTCCCACAACGGTGTATCAATAAATAAAGAGTGGGCAATAAAATTGCTAATGCAAATTAAACGTGATGGCAAAAAAAAAACCACATGGCCAAACTGCAAACTGCGATGGTTGACTTTTCTCGGGGTGTTGGCCGTTAATTGGGGCCATGCTTTAGGCCAAATGGCAGTTGCTTTGAAGTTCGAGCTGGCGACATCGCTGAGTTTCAGCCGTTCATTAATAATTGCCGCGCCGTGGCACGCACATGGGGCAAGCACTTGGGGCAGGTCGCGCACAGATGCGGCAAGCGCGGCGTTATAAATGATTTGCCAGCAGAGTTCATCATAATGACATAAGTTGTGTGCGTGCACCACAAGCTCTGTTTCAATGCCACTCTCCCTTGCTCGCTCTCTCTCTCTCTCTCTCTCTCTCTCTCTGAGCCATTCGCCCAACCGCTCATCAATATTGCAAATGATTTGCCTGCAAAAGCCGCTCGAGGGCCATTTGCGGTTGACCCTTGTCATCTGTTTGCTGTATGGCTCGTCCAGCCTTTTGCTTGTTCTTGCCAACCGACCACATTCGATTTCGATATTGAAACAGTTTGGAATGAAACCCTTGTAAGCATTTTGTTCACAATCCAATTCATTTTGAGTCCCATGCCAAATAATAAAAAAAAAACCCAATCCGTTTCAGAAAGTATTCAAGATGAATTTGTGTTTAATAAATTATTCCATTGAATTGTATAAGAAGGATTTCTTATGTAATAGTATTATGCACATACTGTCTGTCCTGATTGAGAGAGAATTCCACGCGCTATTATGGAAAATTGGTGGAAAGCTGTGTTATGCAACATTTTTGTTTTTCATCCGTTCGACTTGAAACTTCATTTCAAATATCTTTGTTTCACACTTTTTCTAAAATCGAGCAATATTGGGTAAAAAATTGGCATCAAAAGTTGGGCTCAAGTTAGGTTCGAACCTAAAGAATACGTAAATCAGCGATTTTGCAAAATCCACACGCAAGGTCGGTAAGTAAATTAATAAAAAATGTCATAATAACCCTAATTATGGCATTTGACAAGGAAATGGTACAGGGTATACAAAAATAATAGTTCCCATTCGATTGTCAGGACTTCCGAGAGAGTCCTTTAGCTACTTGGAGTTCAATTTGCGTAATTTAATTTTCGGTTAAAATGTTCCCATATAGAACACAAAAATACATCAATTACCGATGCGTAACTTGATGAGGCTGAATTTCATCTTTCTAGACGAAATTCAAATAAATGAAATACTAAACAAATATGTGAAAATACAAAAATAAATGAATTTACAGTGAAAATCAACAATAAATAGAAATTTAGGCAAATCGAAAGCAACAAATTCCAGGAAATCATTTAACAAAATATATATATGGCTGACTAAAAATGTTTCAAGGATATCAATTAGACGAAATGAAATATTTTCAAATATTTACATGCATAACAATAGTTAAACAAAACATTTTCATATTTATTTTTTTTGGTTGTCTTTTGCAAATTGTATTAAATTGTTCAAAGTGCTGTGCATTGAATTGTGAGATGCCAATGGGCTTGTTGTTAGATGGTTTTTGCAGCAAATTGAAAATATTTCATTAAACTTGACGGCAATTCCAATTAAATATATGTGCAGACATGCATACAGACCCACATATGTACATAGATATACATATATACATATATAGATATAGATAGGTAGCATGGCAATGCGGCAATTGACTGAGGCTAGGCCCATTCTCAGAAATTATGGCCCCGAAAATAAAACGAAATTAATTGCTATGACTGAGCCTGTCCTTGCCCCGTGTGTGTGTGTGTCTGTGTGTGTGTGTGTATCTGTAACGGAATCTGTATTTGTACGGATAGCTTGGCCATTTGAAGCACGGGCAGGTGGGGCGAGGCACATGAAATTGTGAGTTGCAGACACGCAGAACATGGCCAAAAACTTTTTCTGCTGCGGACACATCATAAATTTTCACACACACATATATATATATATATATATACGCACACACTGAAAAGCCTGCGCTTAGTGAGAACAATTGTGAATTATTTGGCATTGTTGTTGCTGTCCACTTATTATGACCATTGTGACTGCTCCTGCTCCCGCGCTTGCTCCTACTGCCTTCATTAGCCATTAATGCGACTCGGGCAATAAAAAGGTGTGACAATTGCCATGGCCAAAAAGTAAAAAAAGAAGCAATAAAGAACGCCCATCTGCGGCACGCCGAACATTGAATACTCGTATAGACATGTGGATGCCAACTGTTTGTTGCTGCAGCTGCCATACTATAAAGTCGAACTAGCTTAAACGATTGTGCAGACATGTGGGAAACATAGTGGAGCACGTTATTTGGCTGGGGTTTGTCAAGATATCTTGAGAAATATAACTTTTTCTATGCGATCGGATGAAACCGCTTCATGCCAAGTTTAATTAAATGAAAAAAAGTTGAATACTCAAGAGCTCAATTTTAGTTACTATGCCAGCTAAGATATATATAGGATATGGTGGTCCGATCCGATGTCGCCTATAATAAAAAGTGGAACCTGTGCGAATTTTCGTGATGATAGTTTTCGAACTGAGCAAACATGTTAGCACAGAAACCGGATCTGTCGAGTCGGCTGTTGCTACAGATCAATAAAATATATACTTTATGGGGTTGAAGATGCGTTACATATTTGATGTACGAAGTTATAGCACTCTCTGCTAGGGTATTAAAAAAGAGCGTAATTTATATACGTAATGAAGGCAATTTGCGGTTGAAGTTGTTGATGTTGTTGTTGTTGTTGTTGTTGTTGCTGTTGTTGCTGTTGTTGCTGCTGCAGCTGCTGTTGTTGTTGTTGTTGTTGTTGTTGTTGGCAAGGCTTTGGGCCAGGTGCCAAGCGCAGAGCTTTGCGAATGCGTTTACAGCTCATTAAATGCACGTCTAACAGTCGTTGCTGCCACTGCCACTGCTACTGCTACTGCTGCTACTGCTACTGCTGCTCTTTCTGAACTCCTTAATAATGGCATTGCCAGTGCTCTTTTTCTTCTTCTTTCGCTGTAAATCGATTGCAACCACACTGGCATTTGCATTTGCCATTGAGCTGGAAAGCAAGAAGTTCCTTTTACATTTTATTACATCGATTGCATGTTAAAACCATTCCAGCATGTTCACAATTCAACTGCAACTACAGCTCGTTGGTCATTTGTATTTAACAATTCGTTTTTTCTCTACTGGACATTCCGCAAAATCGACAATCAATTAATTAAATGTTGTAAATGGCAGGCAAAAACATTAAAAGCAGCATGTTATATCGGCCGTATCCGTCAAGGAGTTGCCCCGGATCCAGCGGCAAATTGTCTTAATCAATTGTACTATAAGAGATAAATTTGAATGGTTAACAAAATAATATATCAATTTCGATTTCAATTTATATCGATTTATATTATAAATTATGCCTTCTCGGTTTCCCAGTCAATCTCTTGAACTGTATTTCAGAGTATTTGCGTAACAGAACCCAAAAGGTTATTTTCAGAAATTCGTTTTCTAAACGAATTCAGGTGACTTCCGGTGTTCATCATGGGCGTGTTAACAGTTCTTCTAATCAAGTTATGATCTAGGTGTCATCCTTGATCATAAACTTAAATTCGACTCTCATGCTAAGACCGTGCTCAATGAGGCCAGAATTGTTTTGGGCTTCATCAAGCGATGGTCGAAGGAGTTTGACGATCCGTAGACGACAAAAAACCCTTTATATATCTTTGATACGACCTATACTAGAGTATGCCTCATGTATTTCATCACCACAGTACTCTATCCATCAATACAGAATTGAATCCGTTTAGAAACAATTCTGGTTGTTTGCCATTCGTGGTTTTAGTTGGGATCCTCGTGTGCGGTTACCGTCATACTCCAGCAGACTTCTGATGATTAACCTTCCTTCCTTAACTAATCGTAGAACCATGCTGGATGTAATATTTATCCATAAATTAATTACTAGTGAAATTGTTCTTCTGTGTTGACTAGCCAGTTCAATTTATCTATCCCTACTAGACTAACACGTAATTTTACACCCTTATCGCTTCAATTTTGCTCAACTAATTATGTCTTGCATGAACCGTTCAGGATTCTCTGTGATGACTATAACAAGCATTACAGACTATTCTGCTCGGAGTCTTCTCTTCCTCGTATTCAGTCTTCTATTCTAAACTATTTAGCTAGTAGATAGTCTTATTTTTATTTGTATTTGTATTTGTGCATATACTTGTAGTTTGTATTCGTTTTTTTAACTTTTTTACTTTGCAACTCGTGTCGTACGTTACACGACTGCGCCCCTCGGTCGGTTGGGCGGGAGGTGGGATGCAGTACGTTGCATCGGGGTTCGCGTTAAAAAAAAAAAATATACATGGATACGGGGAAACATTTTTGAAGATTTCAGAAAGAGAGAGAGAGGGGGGGGGAGAGAGAGAGGAAGAGAGAGAGAAAGGAAAACATCTCATCTTAAAAAAAAAAAAAAGAGTTCTCTATGCTATAATTATTAATAGTAAACTTATTTTGAAAATCTCATATTAGTACTTAAGATCTTGAAAATCGCATAGAAGGGCGGTTCGTGTTCAAGAACGTATAAATAAATTTCAAAGTTTTTGAAGCCTGAAATAATTTAACAGTTAGTTAACAGATAAGAAGAGTCTGTTTTCAATTATTTTTATTTGTATTTGTATTTGTGCATATACTTGTAGTTTGTATTCGTTTTTTTAACTTTTTTACTTTGCAACTCGTGTCGTACGTTACACGACTGCGCCCCTCGGTCGGTTGGGCGGGAGGTGGGATGCAGTACGTTGCATCGGGATTCGCGTTAAATAAAAAAATATACATGGATACGGGGAAATATTTCAGTAAGAGAGAGAGAGAGAGAGGAGAGAGAGGGGGCAAGAGAGAGAGAAAGGAAAACATCTCATCTTAAAAAGAAAAAGAATTCTCTATGCTATAATTATTAATAGTAAACTTATTTTGAAAATCTCATATTAGTACTTAAGATCTTGAAAATCGCATAGAAGGGCGGTTCGTGTTCAAGAACGTATAAATAAATTTCAAAGTTTTTTAAGCCTGAAATATTTTAACAGTTAGTTAACAGATAAGAAGAGTCTGTTTTCAATTCATTTTTGACTGTCAGTGAATGTTCAAAGTTAGATTTCCTTATCTCTTCAATTCTGAAATATCTTTTATATTAGAAATGGGCCCAAAAATAGGGCCTTCGGTCTTCGTCGTGTTAAAGACATATATAGTCCATATGGCCCATGGGCCAGGCTAAAGTTCCGTGTAAATTTTCACTTTATGTAGACAAACAGACGAACTGACAAAATTAAATTTATCCGCCTGATTGATAATAAATTTTTATTGAATTATGTGGTTATTCTGTGTCAGAGAAATAAGAAACGAAAAGCAATACATTAATGCGACATAAGCCCCAGGGTTCCACGGCAGGCAAGAAAATGTTCTTGGAAATCGTTTTAGCTACCGCAAAATTATGAATGTTGAAAGTCGATGAAAAGCATTCACTTTAAATTAATAACAATAAATCCGTTCCGCAGCGGAAATTGATTGAGTTGGTTTAAAAACTAAGTTGCTCGAATAAGCATTTGTTTATTTGTTATATTTTTTTTGCGAATTTTTGTGGCAACGGGAAATTGAGTTGTGGTTAAATTAAGCTGAAGCATCCTTTGTATAAGGAAGGGCACAATATAAGCTCGTGTGTGTGGACAATTGAATTGTGTGGAAAAACTTATCGCACATTCGCAGTCAACAGTTAGCAGGAGCCACAGCCACGGCCACAGTCGGAGGCATTGTTCCCGCTGAAAGGAGGGAAAAATCCAATTAAATGCTCAACCCTCGACGACTTTAGAATTAAAGAACAAATGCAACATTTGTGCGCGCAAGTTTCTCAATTGCTATCAAATGCCATTTTGTTGTGTACGTGTGTGTCTCTATGTGGGTGTGTGTCTGGCATTATGGCACATTAAAAAAAAAAAAATCTGCCATAAAAACAGCAACATTGTCTACAGACAACCGTCTGCCAGAGCCTGCGCTTAATGTACCAATTTTTGAGCTGAAGCTAGTGATGTTGAAAGTCGTTTCTTTATGTGCATTCCTGGTATCCAACTATTTGCAATAATTACATATTTGCCAGCGGGCTCAGCTCTCAACATTGTTGAGTGCACTTTCCAACACTGCACACAATGTCCACTTCAGGACACAAGCCACCCTCTACCCCCACCCCCCAAACCGGCCGCCCCTTTTGAAATAAAACTAAAACAGAAAATACCCGTAAGTGCTTGCTGGCAGTTTTGCAGACTCAATGTGAAATGCAGTTTACAAGAAGCACAAAATTAAATGTTTAGTCGGTTCAGCGAAAAAATACATATATGCTCCTTAAATACACTTTCTTTATGCACTGAAACAATATTTATATACTGAGAGCTGCTAATATTTATATGTTTACTATCTGTTCACAGTGGAAATGAATGCCAAATTTTGTTTACCATGTACTTGACAGAGACTTACAATTTTAAATGCATTTTTTATCTAATCTTTATCTTACAGTTAATTTACCATGTACCTCATAGATATTAACAATTCTTAATACATTTTTCATTTCTATACAGCCAAAATCTAACTTCTTATCGCACTGGATTACAATTTTAAATATTTAATTAATTTTTTTATCTACCAACAGCCATTATTTATCTTGCAGTTAATTTACCATGTACCTGATAATGATTTGCAGCTGTAGCAAAACAAAATTAAACTTGCAGCTAATTAACCATTTACCTAACTATTGTAATTTATAAATAATATTCATTTTATTAATATATAACATATATTTGTTGTGTCTATTAACAGCCATGATTTGCCGCAAAATTAATTTACCCTGTACCTGTTAATAAGTAACAATTTGTATCCTTTAACAAAATACTAACCGCTTATTAACCATTTACCTATTACATTTATATATGCATTTAACTTGTTCTTTTCATGTCTTTAAACAGCCAACATTTAACCTGCAGCTAATTTGCGATGTACTTTGTACACATTATTATTAGTATTTTTATTAATATCTAATCAATTTTGCATCTATTTACAGCCATAATTTCCCTTACGCATAATTTTCTATGTACCTGAATGTTCCTTACAATTTTTATTATATTTTTCTCTCTTATCTCTTAACAGAAAACATTATACTTGCAGCTAATTAACCATCTACCTAATACATTTAAAAATTGCTTTTAATTGTAATTCATTTGATGTCTTTTAACAATTTATCCTGCAGTTAATTAACCATGAGCCTGCTAACGTTTTTTACCTTTTAAATATCTTATGATGCTGCATTTAACTTTAATCATATCTCGATGTTCTTCCTTTTTATATCTAATTGTATTTATATTGTGTTAACATGTGACATTTCACAAAGTTCTTTTTTTATGTTAAAGATTTTGTTTGTCTGTTTTTCACTTCTTATTTTGAGTGTTATGTTAGGGTTTCGCTCAGTGTAGCCACAAGGTATGAAGTCAAATTCCATATATGGACCAGAAGCGGTCAGCACCATGCAAAGCCACAGACAGTCATAAAATGCAATCACGGCTCCTGTGCGGAGCGGCTGCCTGCCTGGGTAACGCATAAGAATCCTTTGTGACCGCTTACCTGGCCTCGTTACAAATTCAGAGAAACACATGCATGCTTGATGCATGAGGGCCCCAGCTGGTTGAGTGGCACAAGGAGCAATTCCGTATTCAGCTAAATTCCGTGTAGCCATGATATACGATATTTATCCAAAGGCAAGCGAGTGCTCCATGAGCTTTGTTACAATTATTTATCCAGGTGCCAAGCACCTTGGGTGAGCTAGTCGCATGGTTAGAAAGCCATGCTCACCATTGACAAAGAGGCAATTGTGAACACTTTTTGCCATCAACTGCAGGTTAGCCAACGGCCATGACAGCAAATTACCGAGCAAATATACTTGACGACTTGACAAAACGACAAACTTTTGAGTCACAATTAAAGCAATGCTAAATAACTGTATCTCAGTCGACAGTTTGTACTTTAAAAACATATCTGACACCTGAAACCTGCAATAAAACGCTGAGGCTGCTTTTTTTTTTAAATAAATTTTAAATTTAATTTTGTTTTTAAGCCAGTTTGTTTTTTTTTAGAAAGCTTTCGTATACCTTTGACGTATCCGATTTTGCCATTTTCCAGAAATTATTTAAACATTATAGTAAATATAGTATTATGTTTTATAAGAAAATACAAGATAATTGTTAAGCTCTAAACTATAGACTATGGACAGTTTTCTTAAGACGAATTGTCTAAGTAAGCCAGTTTTTAAGGCAACAAGGTTTTAGTTTCGAAAACCAGGCTAGTATACGGAATTCGAATTCTGTTAGTCCAGTAACATAGCAGGCAGGTTAATAGTTTTCTACTAGTACAAACCAAAATACCAAGTACGAGTTCTTTAATCGGGAGTGCCCCAATAGGGGATACCCTGAACCTTCTTCTACCAACACCAAATGAAGCTCACACTGGAAATGATAGATACTTGATATGTATATACCATACTAAAAACTGCATGTCAAATTTGGTGACTCTAGAATATAAAACTTAAGAAATTTGCTCAAAAATCAGCATTTCGATATCAATTTTTATCGATTGCTTGGAAAAAGTCAAATTATCGATTATTGGAAACAAACTCGTACTGCGTGCGCACAAGGAGGACCTACGTTCAAAAAAGGCGCTTGCTTAATGATTCTGAGGTCGACGCGTAGATATACGTAGATATATACGGACGGACAGAAGGATGTACGGACAGACGGAGAGACGGACAGATGGGCAGACAGATGAACAGGCGTAGACATGGCTAGATCGACTTGACTATTGATGCTGACCAAGATTATATTTAGTTTATGGGGTCGGAGCTGCTTCCTTCTGCGTGTTACATACGTTCGCACGAAACGAATATACCCTTTTTAGCCATTTTCAATGGGTTCACATGCATTTGCAGCTCTTTCAAACACATTTCTGTCATAAAACTGTTTTTTTTTGGCCTTTTATGAATTGTTAAAGACAATTTTGTTGGCACTCTGACGCTCGAGACTAAACTAAATTCAATATTAAACAAAATGGGTAAAAAAAAACAAGAAACTTGTTTTGGCAAAGGAAAACATGCTTGTAAAGAGCTTTAAGGATTGTGGGAGTACTAAAAAATTTAAGTATTTAGGTGCTAAAAAACATTTTTTTAGTACAAAATCGCAAAATTTACTACCCTATTTGAGGGAAAGCAACTCGTGTGCGTCAAACTGAAGTTTAACAACGAGTAAAGGCAGCAGTAAAAATATAACTTTATTGTACACTAAAGAACTACTTGAAAAGCAGAATATTTAAGCAGAATGTGCACCATTCAGAGTTGTGGCCATGCAACATCAAGTATTATCGTCTGATATACTATTCCGTATGACTCAGCCAAAAAAATATAAAACCAAAGTTGTGCACTTAAGAGTTGGAAAAGACGGAACATTTTCTAGATATAAGTGTGATTCTTCCAGTATTCCACACATGTGTATCGTCCGAAAAGAACTAACTAACTTCAGGAAGATAGAAAAGCGATTTGTTCGCGATATAGGTAAGAGAGAAGGTCCGAAAGGAATGGAAGAGATTTACCTTTAAACTTGATCATCTGCCAAAGTTGTAGCAGGACTGTGACTTGACTAACTAAAACAGGGTATCTGCTAGCCTGAAGCTTTCTCAATTGTTTGGCTTTATTGCAATTGAATTGAGTGCCAGCCAAATAGCCCTGCATCAGTTCTGTGCCATGGAAACTATAGTAAATAATTTCAATTAGGCGCTTTACACTTCAGTACACTAAACAAATCCTATTACCCCGGGGCACCCACACAGTCCGCACCGCGACCCAACTCCCCTCTCTCCAGCCACCCGAACAGGTTGGAGCATGTCCATGCAAGTGCATATAAATTTTTAATTCAATTTCAGAACAAAACATAAACAAAAGGAACTTAACAAGAAAAAAAAAGTAGAAAAGTGTTGTTGAAAATGTTCTTCAACCAGTTTTTTTTTTGGCATCGAAGCCGAATAAAAAAAATTGTTGTGAACTTTTCGGTCGTGGCACAACCGCCGGCTGTCTGAAAATGTCCAAGCGGCAGGAAGGACTCTAAATATGCATGTAAATTGCCCGGCCCTGAGCTGAAGCCAAAGTTGAGGAACTTTTCAAACACACAAGCCATTCCCACTGTACCGCATGCAATGTGCTCTAAAATAGTTTTATTGAAATTATGTTGTGGTTGTTGTAGTAGCTGTTATACCCCTTACTCCAAATAGGTGAAAAGGGTATCATGATTCAGTGCCAATGTATGCCACAGGCAAAGACTCCATAGATAATTTATGTTCTTGATCACATGCTAGGGATTCGAAATTTGAGGTAGTTTATTCGCGTTTCCATAAAATCGATAATTATAGATATTAAAATAAGGTTTACTGAGCATTGCTGGAAGATTTCCATGCAATCGATAGTTATCGATATTGAAATGAGGCTTATTGGGCATAATTCGCTGATTTCTATAAAATCGAAAACTGTCGATGCGGAAATAATGTTTATTAAGCATAGCTCAAAGATTTCCCTAAAATCGATAATTATCGTTATTGAAATACGATTAATTGGGCTTAACTCGAAGATTTCCCTAAAATCGATTATGATCGAATTTATAAAATGGTTTAGTGGGTATATTTCGAAGATATCCATGAAATCGATAATTATCGATTTTTAAATATGTTTTATTGGGCATAGCTTGATTTATTCCACAAAATCTATAACTATCGTTTTTAAAATATGGTTTATTGGTCATAGCCCGAAATTTCCATAAAATCGATAATTACCGATGGTGAAATATGTTTTATTGGACATCGCTAGATTATTTCCATAAAATCGATAATTATCGATATTTAAATGTTGATAATTGGGCATAACTTCAAGATTCCTATAAAATCGATAACAATCGATTTATTTGGCATACCTCGAATATTTTCACAAAATTTACAATTATCGATAATTATTGGGCATAGCTCGAAGATTTAGATCTAGATATACCGAATTTAGTAGGTAGGTTCTCGTATGGTATATACAAATTGAGAATATTTCAATTCAAATCAATCCGAAGCTGTACAAATCAATGTAGGGCATTTTGCCTAAAGATAGGACTTTAAGCACCCAAGCTATTCAAGATTGTATTCTCTATAGTATGGTGCTGAGGGTAGAAGAACTTCGAATATTTGTAACAGCAGTTCGGCGCTCTGTTCGGGGTATCCGCTGCCCGAACACTCCCTTCTAGAGTCCTCCTATTTGTCGTTGTTGTTGCTGCTGCTGCTGAGCGTGTGAATGTGTGCAAATTTTAACCTTAATTTCATTGGCATTCGCCTGTCAATTAAGAGCGCGTCAAGGACTTTTGCCCCGGAATTGCACATCGCAAACCACTTTTCTTCGACACGCCCCGCAAAACCCCTTCCCCCCGCCATCACACACGACCAATTGCATTTTGTAGTCGCACTCTAAAAGCTGCCGCTGCTGTCAGTCATCGATTGCCTCTGGCCTTACATATATCTATTTTTTTCGGCGATTTCTAAATCCACGTCGCCCTTAAAAATCACTTTGGCAATGTTACATTATTTTCGCCTTTGGCCTTTTTGCCCAGTTCTCTTAGTTATTGCGGAAATCAATAGAGCTTGTCCCGAGAAAAACTCATTAAACCAGCGAATAGCATAACAAGCAATTTTCAAAATGAAAAAAGAAAATACACGAAAATACAAATAAAATGAATAAAAACTACAAGCAAAAGCAGCTTTATCATCAATATTTTCCACATTCCGCTTCGCGGCAATCAATCAAAAATGAAAGTCAAACAACAGGACGACAAACCGGAAGTGACTGGAAGTTCGAGACGGAGAAATAATATTTACTAGTTCCAAATAACATTACAACTCTTGACTAATAGATACTCTTCAAACAGTCCAAAGGCTCCGAGCAACGTCTAGAACTAATATTTCAATAATCTGTACGCTAGCTAGATCATTCCCACAGTTTAAAAAACCGCTGTAATGTTTGCTTCTTTACTTCCTATACGAGTATCGCCTTTCTATGCGATTTTCATATGCAAATATATTACTTATATGATATTTATTCACCTTTAGAGGGTATTACAATTGAGTCACAAAATGTGTGTAAAGCACATAAGCATATGCTTCCCATGAAGTGTATATAAGTTTATATATATTGATCTGTTTCAACAGCAAGCTAGTCTCTCGGTCTAAGTTAAGGCTATTGTTTTTTTTTCAAGATAGGATCAGTCGAAAGCTAAGATCTTGTATGAACAGTTTTTTTTTCATGACCAAACTAAACGGGTATTAGTTAAACTATAGTCCTTATCAACATCGTCATGACATTAATCGTTAAGTCAATAATTTTCTTGTGGATATGGCTCATTTTTTATTTTTCAAGACGACTTGACCAAACTAGATAATTATGACCTTTATATATTATTTATATTTAATTGAAATTTTTATCGGACAACTACATCAAATGACTCCTGTAGGAACAATCGTAGAAACAAGTTGGACATAAAGCTATAAACACCTAAAAGTCGTATGTCTACATTCTCTCTTTCTCTGTCACCTTCTCTGTCGATACTCCGATATTTGGTACAGGATATCAACCAGTCGACACTCTTTGCTACAGCAATATTCCAATTTGCTTAATTATAGAATTCCAATAGCAACAACGTTATAATTAGAAACAAACTTTTCCGCATAAGAACTTCTTAGAACCATTCGCAGCAAAGGAAAGCCGGAACACACCCACTGAGACCCACAGCTACGCCCACTTTCCATCAATAACCCAGTAGCACGCAGTGCAAATAGCACTCGAAGGCGTCTTAGTTAATCCTTTAGTATATAGAATTTGGTAATTAGTTGATTTTGTGATGAGGATAATAAACTTATGAAGTATTTCCCTTGTACAGAGTATTTTTGTCAAGCTAAAGTAAAAAAAGTTGTGTTTTCGCGTCCCAAAAAGACAATCATCGTCATGTTAAGAATTGAAGAATTTATTAGAATCGTTCTGTGTTCGCAATCTAAAAAAGACAATCATCATAAAGTTTATTAAGCTGAAATTTAAAACTTTCTGATACCGCGTTCCTAAAAAGACAATTATCGTAATAGTAATGAAGCTAAAATTATAATTTTAAAAATTGCAGCTCAAATCAAAAACGTTCTGTTTCCATCTTCGAAAAATGACAATCATCGTATTAGAATCATCGTTATGTTAAAAATTGCAGCTAACATTAAAAGCGTTCTGTTTTCGCGTTTCAAAAAAGACAATCATCGTCATGTTAAGAATTGAAGATTTTGTTAGAAACGATTTGTGTTCGCGTTCCAAAAAAGATAATCATCATAATATTTATTAGGCTAAAACTAAAAACGTTCTGATTCCGCGTTCCTAAAAAGACAATTAACTAAAATTTAAAGCGTTCTGTTCATCATTGTATGAAAATATTCGTAATGTTAAGAATTGCAGCTAAAATTAAGAACGTTCTGTTTCCGCGTTCCACAAAAGACATTCATCGTTATGTTAAGAATCGCAGCCTGAACAAAAAAACGTTCTGATTCCGCGTTCCTTAAATGACAAGTATCGTAATAGTAATGAAGCTAAAATAAAAAGTGTGCTGTATCCGTGTTCCAAACATGACAATGCACGTTATATTAAAAATTACAACTAAAATTAAATACGTTCTGCTTCCACGTTCCACAAAAGTTATGTTAAGAATCGCAGCTAAAATGAAAAATGTTCTGATTCCGTGTTCCAAAGAAGACATTAATCGTAATGAAAATGAAGCTAAATTGAATATCGTACTGTTTCCGCGTTCCACAAAAAACAATCATCGTAATGGTGTAATCTACAGCTATCTTGACATTTTTAAGCGCGATAAAACGAAGTAATTCATACACTCGAATTTGACTGAAATTATGTTCGTAGTTTTGTCTTCGTTGCCTGTACTTAAAATAAGATAGTAGAGTTGATAGCTTGCAACTACATATATTCCATACCGATAATAATAATATTATTAGTATAGGGTATTCACAGGTGCAGCTATGCAGGCAAACATTATATAGGAGGCAAGAAATAAAACCATACTTAAATAATCCTTTATCGCTTTTACAGGAATTGGTGGCCATATCGCCCGAGCGTCGCAATTGGCGTGGCATCTTTATAGCCCTGCTGGTTATCGCCGCCGTCTTCAGCTTGATCATCTTTTCTATATTTCTGCTATCGCCCGAGGATGAGGGACTGCGCATTCGCGGACGCCGAATGTTGCCCAGCGACATTCTAAGCAAAAGCCTGCAATGGAAGCCATTCAACGGCACCTGGAGCAATGGTGGGTTTTTCCAAAGCAGACCGAGAAATTATTAAAGATGTGCAATATCCATTTAATACCCATTAATGCCCATTTTCAATGGATCCACATATATGGAAAAGGCACAAGCAGGCATCTTCGACCTTACTGAATACACATATATATTTTTTATTTTTATAAGTCGATCTAGCCAAGTCCGTCTGTCACTTCGTCTGTGCAACTGACCAAACTCGGGGCCCAACTTAAGCTAAAGACTTCAAAACTCTTGTATAACAAAAGCAGACCGTGTTGTTTTTTATTCTTATCGAAATATCTTCAGCAATTCAATAAACCGATAATTATCGATATTACAAAAACAGTTTTTTTTAAATTATAAATAATAGAGATTATTATTATATTATACTCTCGTATAATATATACAGATTCCAAATATTTTACTGATCAGATACCTTACCGCCTGCCTTGCGCTTGTCTATACCCTAAAAATATCGTTATTATTAGGCAACATAAACACGAGATATTCAAAGAATGTAACGGCATCTCGGCTCTGACTAGGTGAAGGTTACTTACGAGTCGGACATTCCTGACTAAACTGCGAGCTATTTGTGTTGGCCTTATTCTTAGGGATTCCTTTGCACTTTTGAGTCTTTTATAAATTAGATGTTTATGTTAATCTGTTTCTTGTTCTTACAGATCACGAATTAGTCTATCGGGATCCGTCGGGTGGTCTGTCCATACTTAACATGACGGATTATACCACGCGGATTCTTATGACCAACTCCACGTTTGTGAGTAGCCCATGAATCTATAAATCCGCACCTGTCTCAACAGTCGCTCTCTCTCTCTCTCTCTCTCTCCCTTTCCCTTGTTTTTACAGCGCCAACTGAACGCCGAATCGTTTTTAGTAGCACCGGATCAGAAGTACGTATTGCTGCAATCGGATAGCAATGTCGAAGGCTCCAGGTACGTACTGCATGGGTCATCAGATCTTGGAGGCAGCTCATAATGCTTCCGTCCTGCTTTAACCAGACACCACGTTTACGAGGTGCAAACGGCCAACACATTTCCATTGGGACCAACGGAGAATATTGCGGAAGCACCGCGTCTGCAGCACGTGGTTTGGGCGCCCATCAATCCGCCACCACCACCACCGCCGCCGCCTCCTCCAGCAGCAGCGGCAGCAGCAGCGGCAACGCCGACGACGTCGACCATGTCGCCACTGCCCAACGGCAGCATTATTCTAAACAGTCTGGCTGGAGCTGCAGCAGGCGGTGCGGGCAAGCCGACGCCCACAACCAACGCCAATGGCTCTGCCAATGGGAGCGGTCCGAGCAATGGGAATGGCGGCACCAAGGCGCCATATTCCCTCAACCAGGCCATCGCCTTCGTCCACCACAATGACATCTATTACAAGCCCAAGGTGCAGGGCGAACTTGTCTGCCGCATCACACAAACGGGCGCTGCGGGCGTTTTCTATAATGGAGTGCCCGACTGGACATACGAGAATGTGCCGGAACTGGACAGTCTACGGAGTAGCATTTCCTTCTCGCCGGACGGTCTCTTTCTCGCCTTCCTCAGCTTCAACGACAGCGAAGTCAATGAGTACAAGTGAGTAGTGCAATGAATGGTAGTGAGTACAAGTGAATAGTGCTTTGAGTACAAGTGAGTGTTCATGATGATCATTTCCTAACTGCAACAGATAAAAGATAAACTTTCCAGCTTCTAATGTCTATAGCTAGCAATATCGCTTTTCTATCCCTTGCGTGTCTTCTAATGTGAAAAAGTGGCACGATATTGCAAGACTTTTCAAAAGTGGGAGTATTTTCGCTCGGCAGATAGAAAAATGTGTTTCATTCAGACCGAAGGTTGAGCTAACGTCGAATTCTCGCTTTGGAAGTTAAGAAAGCGATGCCAACCTATTGAAAATAGTCGAAAACAGCCAGGCAGACGCAAAATCCGAGCCCAGAAATAATATATATTATTGATCACGGCAATAAGCTGCTTCGATCTATCCATGCCTGTCTTTTCGAATTTTCAAATATAAATTCTCCTTTCTCACACGTAGATCATGCTTATCTTTTCGTGCAATTTCCCCCCATTTGCATATCGATAATTATCGATATTTAAAGAAAATGTTGCACATAAATAAAAGATTTTAAGAGCTACACATTGATCAGGGCAATAAGCTGCTTCGATCTATACATGCCTGTCTCTCCGAAATCCACACCTAGATCATGTTGATCTGCTCGTGCAATTTCCCCCCATTTGCATATCGATAATTATCGATATTTAAAGAAGAGTTTTAAGCACAAATCGCCTCGAATACTCTTCTTGATCGGTCAAGTATTTCTTCCAAAGTTTCTTACACGACATCTTGTTATCTTCCTTAACTTATTGTTCGCATAACATTATATTATTTGAAAGATCTTTTAATTATATAAAATGTGTATCCAAGCGAGAGCCTTTACAAAAATCATATTCCCATCTCTCAGTCAAGAACTTTGTACATACATATGTATATGAGATGTAGTAAGCACTTCTTTCCGGCAGATATACATGGATGGGCGACAATATCAAGTACCCGGCGGTGCTGAGCCAACGTTATCCAAAGGCGGGCTCTCGCAATCCGAACGTGACGGTGAATGTGGTCAATCTGTCGGTGATCAAGTACATATTTCCCACGCAGATCAAGCTGCCCGTCGAGCTGGGCAATGACAGCTATGTGGGCGGCCTGACATGGGCATCGCCCATCGATCTGTCCGTAACGGTAACGAGTCGCGATCAGACCAAGGCCACCACAGTTATATGCCGTGCACCGCACTTCCACTGCCAGGTGGTGCACACCGAGGTGACCATCAACGATGGCTGGGTATTGCCCGCCGAGCGCCCGATCTTCTCGGCCCGCTTGGCCGCCCAGCTGCGTGGCAGCCAGCTGCGGCAGCTGCAGCTGCAGGAAATGGCCGCGGGCGAGGGTGCCTCGTTCAGTGCCAATGAGAGCCAGGCGAGTGTCACCAACGGACAGACCACCTACGAGATCTCCAATGGCGGCTATCTGCTGAAGCGATTGCCTGTGCGCGATGGCGAGCACGGCCACTATCGTCATGTGGTGTTCATATCGTCGCTGGACCGCCGGCCCGTGCCGCTGACAATGGGTCGGTTCGAGGTGACCGAAATTGTCGGCTGGGACGAGCGGCACGAGATCGTTTACTTTATGGCTGCTCCTGAAAGGCGGCCCGGCGAACGCCACCTGTACAAGATCAGCCTTAAACTAAACGTCACCGAAACGAATCGCACCTACATCACATCGACACAGCCCACCTGCCTTACCTGCGACAACACCGAGTCCACCTATCGGCTGCACCGGGCTCGCAGCACCAATGCCGCCGAATGGCAGCGTGGCGAGCGCTGGGAGGAGATTGTGGCCCGCCTGGAGCCGGATGACTGCATCTATGACATACCCAAGAACTGTTTGTACAATCGCGTCCAGTTCAGCCGTGACTATAGCTACTATGTGCAGGAGTGCTTGGGCCCGGAGGCGCCCAGCGTTTATCTCGTCGAGACGTCCAGCAACGAGAAGATCTTTGTGCTCAATGCCGGCGATGTGCTGCGCCATCGTCTATCCCAGCTGGCGATACCGCAGACGCGCACCTTTAGCGTCGAGATACGACATGGCTTTCATGCCCAGGTCCGGCTATATTTGCCGCCGGGCATGCGCGAGGAGGAGGAGGTCGCCTTTCCATTGGTGCTCCATGTGTAAGTAGCCTAATTACTCGGGAACCCAGATTTTGGTTGAAATCTTGATTTGATTTTTTATACCCCCATATACGTATATATGTATATATTCACAGCGACGCCTCGCCGGGCTCTCAGCTGGTCACGGAGCGTTTTCATGTCGACTGGAACTGGTATCTGTGCAGCCAGCGCAGCTTTATTGTTGCCCAGATCGATGGACGCGGCAGCGGCTACCAGGGCGAACTGCTGCGCACCCAGGTGCACGGCAAGCTGGGCACCGTTGAGATCGAGGATCAGCTCGGTGTGCTCACGTAAGTCTAGCCCAATTGCCGGACTTTTCATATTGCCACAATCCCAATGTATTGCCCAAAATTTCAGCTATTTGCGCGACAATCTCAAGTTCATCGACCCGCTGCGGATCTGCGCCTTTGGCTGGGGCTACGGCGGCTACGCCTCGGCCATGATGCTTATCGATGACTCGCAACAGGTGCTCCAGTGCGCCGTCGCCATCAATCCCATTGTCAGCTTTGGCTATCACTGTGAGTGTTCACTGTACAAGTAACATACTATATAGAAATAAAAGAAGTTAAATTCTAGAAAAATCAAAAGTCAATTAGATCAATATACAATTGTTTGTCCTGATTGACTGCTTGACCGACTGACTGACTGATCAATCTAGGTGCTAAGCCCTGATCAAAACGCCATCAATCATCGAAATCGGTTAAGTGATGACAAGGTTATGCAGGCAGTGGCCTTTTTTAGGGACTGGGAGCTTTACAAGATACAAAATTAACCCCATTTTGAATCATTTTAAAACTGAAGTTTTTACTGTAGTAGCCTTATTCACAATTGTGAAAAATTGCTGAAAAACGTTTGGGGGAAAGCTTTTTTTCTTACCCTCCGATCGGGCTCATAGTCAAAGAACTTGGTGAAAATTCACTTGTGTTGTGTTTCACACTTTTCGTGGAATCCACGCGTTCTGGGTTGTATTGGGCGGATGATAAATATAGTTTTCGGCTAAAACTCTTTTTTAAAGCTCTGCAAAATTAAATTTCTATGTTTTACAAGTGGCAGAAAACCCTTCACTCGAGCATAGCCGGGTAATACCCGCTAGTTTTTTACCTTTAATTATTTTACTAAGACAGTTAAACCACCCATTTTCCGCTCTTGGAAATGGTTGTGCCGAAATTAATTAAACACGCTTCGTAACATTCTGATACTTTGAGAATTAATTTAGAAAAAACAAATATTAAAACTTGACCCTCCTAGAAAACTCTATTAACACCCGGAGGGGTTCTGGGTTTTTCTTAAATTAGCAATTAATAAACGTCATTATTGATTCTTTCTAAAAAACTTCAAAAAAATTAGTTCGAATTAATTTTAATGGGAAGTAAAGTTTGGAGACAAACATTTTCGCCAATTTTTCACCATTCCGTGTGGAATTAGCATACGTTACGAAAGGAAACTACTGTAAAAAGAAACTTTGTTGTATTCGACCAGATCTTTTTTTATACGAGTACATCAAATTCGTTGTATCTAATATTTTATATCATCTCATGGCAGATTCCTTTTTCACGGAGCGCTATATACCGCTAAAGGGTGACTATCTGCGCGCCTTGCAGGAGGCCGATCTCACCATGAAGGCGGGCAATATAAAGGGACGGAATCTGATGTTGATGCATGGTACGGCGGATACGCTGGTGCATCAGGAGCATACACTAATGCTGGTACGAGCACTTGTCGATCAGCAGGTGAAATTCCGTCATCAGGTATATCCCGATGAAGATCATGCCATTGCCAGATCGCTCAGTCATGTGTACAAGACAATGGAATGGTATTTCGATGAATGCTTCGGCCCCGTCGACGACAACGAGTGGGACCCAACGGGTCTGTTTGTGTTCAAGCAATAATTAAGACCCCCCTACGATCCTTATGACGAGGATCCGCTAGCCAATCAGCTAATCGACATCGAACTGGATCCCGACGAGCGCAACAACCAGACAACGGCGCTCTCAGCCCTGGATGAGCTGGACAACAGCCTCCAGGCGCTGGACCTCATGACCTCATCGGCAATGACACTTAGCAAAGTCTCCAGCAAGCTCTGCAACTATAGTAGCAAACGAAAGCTTCAACAGACCGAAACGACGCTGGCCAAGAAGATCCGCATCCTTCAGCATTAGCATGTGTGAGTGAGTGCATGTATGTATGTGTATGAATGTGTGTGTGTGAATTGTGAATGTATGTGTGATTTGTTTTAAACCCAATATGAACAAAGTTGGATTTTTGTTGAACGTATATTTTTAGTATTTTTTGATATTTTTTAGTATTTTTGTCTGTATTTTCAGTATTATTGCAGTATCTTTTAGCATTTTTTTTAGTATTTTGAGTGTGACAACAAATTTTGGGGTGTGCGTGTGTTGAAATTTCTTGAGATGTGCGATAGCGGAGCGTTCTTATAGGCCAGTTTATAACGCAAAACAAAAGCAAGGTGATTCATTTATGCGACTGATTATAAACACATTCTTGTGTATTACATAATAATAAACCAAAGCGGATTAGAAATTGTTTAAACAATTTGAGGCCATTGCTTGTCATGGGGCTGTAGCGAATATATATTGGGATATCGTAGGGGATATATTGCAAAAATGCCGAATAGATAAGCATTCGAAATTTTCAAACTAGCAGTTAAAAAAACAAAAAAAAAACAATGATAATGCATACAATATATATGTATATACATATATATACATATGTATGTCTATTATACCGTTTTATGGTTTTATGTCTCATAATTGTTGATTTATATGTGTACGTGTATGTATGTATGTGTTCTGTGTTATAGATTGGTTTAAATCAATAGCAATGCTAAAATATTGTACGAATATGCTACACATAAATATATATATATATATATATATATATATATATATATATATATATATATATATATATATATATATAAAAATATGTGTATATATATATATATTTGACTGAACGTTAATTTTTGTATATATTAATAATTAATATTTTAAACAACACACTTTATTTATGTCCAACTTAAAACACAAAACAAAACCAAGAACGAACAGTTGACTTCGGCAAGCCGAATATTGAATACCCTTGTAGAACTACGGTTTACAGCTGTTGCAGATGTGAGTGGAGGAAAGTGAAGCTTGTAATTGCAGAGTTGAAATATCTTCGAAAATCAAAACATTTTTCCTTCCAAAAACACATTCTAACATACATTCTTCCTACATAATATAATAGTCCGATGTTGATTAAGGCTTTGTCAAGGCAGAATTAAAAACCAAAAAAATTGTTGATACGAAAACATAATTTTTGATCATTTCCATGCATTGCCCATTTCCTGACAAAGTTAAAAGACCTTCTACAAGTGTATTTAAAATAGAAATAAAAAAAATATATAAATGTTTTAAAAAGTGTGCTAGAAACAATTTGAATGTAGTTCAAACCAAAGCGAAACCACAAAAAATTTCAATGCTTTCCTACTAAATGTTAAAATGCGCCTAAAACGAAAATGAAAGAAAATAAAAACCAAACCAAAATCATAAATAAATGTGATAGTCGCATATGAACGACTATATGATGCCCTATGCTAAGCCAAAGTTGAAATTATAATATGATATAATAAAATATAACAATTTCCATACATGTCATGGACTATAATCAATATAAGCAGTTTTTTTTTTAGTATAGATAATATTTCACTTGGGTAAATTATTGGTACAGGGCATTACGAGATGTAGCCCAATAAAGAGATTGCGTTTTAAACAAACTAGAATGTTAAGCGATGCTTGGGCCAAAGTCGAATGAAGCCAAATAGAACCACATTTAAACCCAGCCAGGACATAAGCTATGCCATCCGAGTGTCCTCTATTCAACAAAAAAAGAAAAAATAGTAATATATTATGCTAAATGAAAATGTTGTTGTGGCGTAAGCCAAATATGAGATCGGTTTAGAGAAAAATGCCCACAGAGAGGGAAACGTTTTTTTTTAGATTTTTTTACCATAAACTTTAATTAACTACGATATGTGTATGTGTAAAGGCGGCAACAAATTGAATTCTACAAAAAAAAATAAATAAAAAAAAATAAATAAATTAAAAAAATTGGACATACATACATACATACATAGGTGTTAAATGTTGCGTCAATACGCCCCTAAAAGTGGCGAAATTTTATTGTAGAGTAACTGTGCGGCTGGTTCAAGAACTATTCCCAATATTTAACTTAAAAACCAAAAAAACATACAAGCAAATAGTCAAGCTTTAAATGTTGTACACAGAACATGACGGAAATTGGGAGCGATTCGAAGAATACATTTATTGTAAACCTAGCTAAATAACAAATAGGAACTCATAAGCCCAAACAACTCTGTATGTAATATTTGTTGAGTCTACGCGGCTCTTAATGAATGTTTAACGTAATATAGAAAACGAAAAAACCAAATTTAGAAAACCGAAATACATATTTATAAATGTTTAAGACGAAAAGCTATTTAAAAAAAAAAACATATATATATATATGATATATATACTATACGTATACTTATGTATGTTTACATATACACGCGTACATAAACTAAACTAAAACTATAACTAACGACGGCAAATGCGAACATTCATACATAAATATTTATACATACAAGTCTAAGTACATAATGAATTAATGATGATGTGTAATTGCGCCCACACACAAACCATTGTGGAAGTATGTTACGTATTTTATGTACTTCAACTGGAACAAAAAGGAAGCTAATAAAAAAATATATATAAAGAAAAACAACTAATTTCCATAAGGTACAAACTACTGCAAATTAGTTGCCGCGTAAAAAACGAAAGAAAAAACTACAACAACAACAAAAAAACAATCCCAAATAAATGACCAAAAAATACACAACTAACTAGAAACATTTTAAGTTGTCATTTCCAATGACACGCCAAACGAAGTTCTTTGGTTTCAAGACAACAATTTAAAGTAACAATAAAATTATGAAATCGTAGCATGTCTGTATGTACTTACTTTGTATTTTGGAAAACGCTAATAAGTATACCAACAATTGAAGAATTCGAAAGTAACAACCAGCTAACAAGTTAAGAAAATCGAAACAATAAATAAACATGAAATTTTTGTGTGTATGCAAAATAAACAAAAAATAACTGACTTTTAACTTGTGTAATAACCTTGACGCATTGATATTTCAAGCTTGTGTCATTTTTTAATCAACTCAACATGAAAATGTTAGAAAACTAAATTTAGTATTACATTTTTCAAATTATAGTCGGTTACTTATCGACCATTGCGACCCATCATCACTGGCATAGTATCGATAGTTCTTACTATTATGGTAGGCATCGATATGCACAGGGTTGTATTATCATTGAATTTTGTTCATCTCTAATACTGCGTAGCCGTCGCGTGTTCGTAGATAAATTGCAATTTCGCTAGCGTTTTTTTTTTTACATTTTCTTGAAAAACGCAAATAAACCAATTCCAATTGACGCTGGGCCAACAGCGTATTGATTGTCAACAACTTGCAAACAAACCAGCAATTCTACTTGCAAACGGTAATAAGCTATTCCCGAAAGAACAAATTCGTGCGTGTATGTGTCCATATTTGTGTGCGTGTCTGTATATGTGCATAAAAGGCATAGCAACCAGACAAGCGGTCGTTCCCAAAGCATGAAAGCACTTAATTGTGCTTATAAGGATTGCCACAAATGCTGCAAGCGGAGCATAAGCAATCGCCCGAACCGCTCGTTAACGATGACAAATGAATCTTGGGGCGGGTTATTTTTTTGTGTTTAACCAAATTTAGTCAAACATTTACTTAATAGAAGACAAAAAAATAGTATAATCGCATTGAAACTCCGTTTTGGTGAACATGTGCATGTGTATGTGTGTATTAGTGGCGTGTGTGTGTATTTGCTAAACTTGAAATACAACGCAAACGCAACGAGAACAGACTCGTCAAGGTAAAGAAAAAATGTGTGAAAAATTCCAACGGAATTACGCGAGAAGCAAATCGGAGGCAGGAAAGAAGCTAAATCAGATTCTCTCTGCAAGTATGTATGATTGTTTGTGTGTGTGTGTGACGTCGATTGCGTATTGCTCTCATTGTATGTGTGTGTGTATGTGCAAGATACATTTTGCGCCTGTAGTTGTAGCAGTAGTTGTATTTTTGGGCGGGGGCAAGTGGGTGTCTGTTGATTGGGCTTCGGGGTATAAACGTATATCTTAATACAACGACAAAAAAACACACCTATTTTTGTGGGAAGTGTGATTCTGACGATTGTAAGTTCTAGAAAAAAGTTTTTTTATCACACTGTAAGCAGTTGCATAAATTAAATGTTTACATGCTTTTCCGTTGTCGCCTTTGCGCAGTACTGCATAATGATTTCAAATCAGGTGGCAACGCCGACCTACATTTGACAACAGCGCCGTTGCCTCAGCTTCTGAGAGCCATTGCCGGGTCTAAATTTAAAAAAAAAAACTCACTGTTACAAATGAAACGAATTCAGAGATCAATTATATCTTCATAACGCTAGCCGATCTATCGACCGTTTATATTATGTAATAATTTGTGCCAGAATTAGGCTTATCAAAGTTTGGCCAAATGATTTCCTATAGTTTATAAGTCCACCGTTTCGAGTTCAATCAAACTTATATTTGCAGCTGGAAATTCACCAACAATCGATGTCATATGATGTATATCGATATTTACGATAGGCACATCCCTGCATGCGGCAACGCTGGAGCAAAGCAGTAGCTCTTAACTGTGAATATTGTCCGTAGCGGAGAGCAGTTAAACAAATCGAAACGTTAATATTGTATAATATTTGTGCTTACAGTGCAGCAGCCTAAGCACAGTCTGTCGTTTTTTTTTTTCATTTACAATACATACTTGTGAAATGAAAATCGTGTTCTCTGTCTCTCGTACCACAAAAAGCCGAAAGTGTTAATTTGCCAAATTCTGTATATATGTATGTATATATACGTATATATGTATATGTATGTATGTAAATACATACATATGTTTGTGTTTGTCTAATTAAACGTCAATGCTGCTGCAGCTAAGATATCTTGACTGGTAAATATAACAGTGTCGCGTGCGTTTGAAAAATGTGTGTGCGTGTGTGCTATAATTTCACGTCTAGGTTTGAACTTGATAATGCAGCTGCATGTGAGTGCGTTTCTGTGTGCGCGCGTTAATAAATTGGTTAAAATACGCATAATTAACAGCTTTTGCATAATCGACATCGTTGCCGTTTCTTTTTCTTTCCAATATATATACATGTGCGCGCTATTTGCATTGCCCGCGCTCCCGGCACCCACGCCACAAGCCACCTGTACGCCCTTGCGCGCTCACACACACACACACACAGTTAAATGAAGTGATTTGCGGTAGTCTCGTGAGCACTGCTCACTTGCCAATGCGATAACGAAAACATATACATATATATTGTATATGTATGTATTATACACATGCATATGTATGTATATTTGTATTTTATTGTCTTCTTTGGCCCATTTGGCTCTGCTTCTTTCCGATTTCGGCTATTGCTAAGCACATTTGTGCTCTGAAAAAATGTACGAATATTTGCACAGCTAAGGCGCCGCCGGTATTGCTCTCTACGCTTCAGCTGCATTTGGCGTCGACGTAGCTTGCAGCTGCGACTGCAGTAGCGAGGGCGGCGCCAATGAATTTCTATTTGTAGAAAAATAGCGCATAATTTGCAATGCAATTGTTTGCGCTTTCTATTTAGTAAAATCCACTTTTGATAACACATGCGATCATTGGGCGTGTATGTATGTGGTTTGTCATGGTACAATGAGATCGCGGATTCCTGACGTCACGAGACGACATATGCATGATCTCTTCTCTTTTTTTATTTCGTTCGTTGATGCGCATAAAGAGAGCCAGAGAGCGTATGAGTTGCCATACATGTGTCAATTGTCATTGTTGAATAAATTTTGGGCAGCAGTGGCAACGCCGTGTCAACTTGTTTATTAATGCAAAATCTTGAGCTCGGGTCAAAAAATGTTTTGCAAATTTAGGAAAGCAAGTGGTTTACAAAGATCGTTTTTTTTTTTTAATCATTGTGCGTTTTTTATTACAGTTGCAGCCGCTTGAGACGGAATATCACGGCCTAGCCTTGCCAAGCAAACAAGTTTGCCGCGTTGCGTATCTAAAAAGTGAGTAGTTGCACATTTGGGACTGTTATGAAAACCGTCAGAGATTAGACGGACTAGCTTTGCTTAGCTGCCCACAGGCAACACAACTGCTACAACTACAACAACAGCTACAACTACAACTAAAACACCGCATTGCACCCCCCCGCTGTCAACAAACGCCGATGCTGCGCCAGAGCAAGAGCTGGAGCCAGAGCCACAGGCAAATGCAGTTGCAGTTGCATATGCACTAACTACGCGCCGCTCAACACAGCCGCTCGACAGCAACAACGCCAGCAGCAGCAACGGCAGGAACAGGAACAGCGGCGGCGTCGGTTGATCAACACTCACATCTAGACAAATACATTCACAAACACAAACACACACACACACACACACACACACATAGACCGCACACAACGACTGTGACATTACAGTGAGGGTGAGAGACGTAAGAGATCCTTACATTTCACGCTATAATAGAGAGAGAGACAGAGAAAGAAAGAAAGAAAGAAAGAAAGAAAGAGAGAGGGAGTGAGACAGAGACAGAGAAGTGAAGGCAGAAAGCAGGAGGCGTATTCGCTGCCCAGCACACAAAACGCCCATTTGAATGGATCCGTGTGTTGGCTGGTTTCAGGAGGAACAGGAGGGACCAGCGTTGCGTACATGGTTAAAGATTTGGGAAACGAATGCCCAGGAGATGGGTGCACTTCTTGAGCAACAGCTACAGCAAAACAACAATAATAATAATAACAACAACAACAACAGCAGCAGCAGCATCAGCAGTAACGGAAATAACATCAGTAGCACCGGCACCGGCAACAGCAACAGCAACATCAGCACTGGCAACAGCAGCACCGGCAACAACAACAATAACAACAACGCGGTGGCCACAAACAATTTATCTAGGATAATAAGCAACGGTCCTACGATCAGCCTGCGTGATCCCGACTCATTACAAATTCTTCTTCAGCAGTTGAACGAAACGCCAGATCGTGACGGGAACAGCAGCAACATTAACGGAGGCAAAAGCTCAAGCAACACGTCTATCGATTCCACATCGAACAACGACAATAATTCGCCAGCAAGCAGCAGCAGCAGTAGCAGTATCAGCGCAAGCGCTAACACTAACAATTCAGTTAACGGTACACCGACAACAGCAGCAGCGCCGACACCAACAACAACACCAACAACAACGCCAACAACAACTGTAACAGCAGCAGCAACAACAACAGCAGCAGCAGTGGCTGCTTCAAACAGCACAACGACGCCGACAGGTGGTGATAGCACCAACACCACCACGAACACCACCACAACCACCACCACAACCACAACTACAACCACCACCAGTACCAGTACCAGTACCAGTAGCAGTACCACGAACAGCAGCAGCAGCAGCAACAACAGCAGCAGCAACAGCACTAGTTTTGTAGCCAATCCCGCGTCCAAGGTGCCGCTGCACGAGCGCGCCAACACCTATTATAATCCATCGCGCAGGAAACGCGTCGTGGACAACAAGTCGAGTACTTTAAATCTGAACAAGCACGCCGAAATGATAGCCAAATATAAGGGCTGTCCGTGGAGAGTGCGCGACTATCAGTACGGTGACGGTATAATTGGATTGCACGAGGAGATCGATCACTTCTATCAGTATGTGCTGCCCACGCCCTGCGAGCATGCCATTCGAAACGAGGTGGTCAAGCGCATCGAGGCCGTTGTCCATTCCATATGGCCGCAGGCGGTGGTCGAGATATTTGGTTCCTTTCGCACCGGCCTCTTTTTACCCACCTCGGATATTGATCTAGTGGTACTAGGTGAGCTATCTGGCAGAATATTGCAATCAATCCCAACATATATGATGTATATTAATCTAAGCAATATAAATGTTTAGCTTTGTATTCAATCAAGCTTAAACTTGAATATAAACCGCTCCACAATGATATTAACACGAGAAGATATTGCTATACGATACTTTCAACATACATATATGAATATACTTTTGTATATATTAGTTCCAATCAAAGATCATTTGATTTGTGAGTAAATTTCCTATAGCATTCGATGCTTGTTAAATTGCATCTTAAGTTGTTCCCAAATTGTTTCTGAACCATCAGCTCATATATAAATCAAGTCAGATTCTTGAGGAACAATCAATCGTTAACAACAACAAAATAATATATGACTCATTTGAGTGATCTTAAATTGAGGTCTATATTTATACTATCAAAATTAATTTAAAGAAAATCAGTTAGCTCTTAAACGGGATTTGCCCGTCCGTAGTTGAAAACTAATTCAAAGTTCTTAAAAAGATATTTTTATTGAATAATGACAGAGTTCTTTTCGTGTTTTTATCGCTTGGAATGGTCTAACATATTTTCTGCAGCTATTTTATGAAGCTTGTTTTCTTTTTCCCTTCTCTCGCTCCCTCTTGTTTTTCTGTTACTTTTTGCAGGTCTGTGGGAGAAGCTGCCGTTGCGCACCCTTGAATTTGAGCTTGTTTCGCGGAACATCGCGGAGGCCTGCACGGTCCGAGTGCTGGATAAGGCATCTGTGCCGATAATCAAGCTGACGGATCGCGAGACGCAGGTGAAGGTCGACATATCGTTCAATATGCAGTCGGGCGTACAGTCCGCGGAGCTGATCAAACAGTTTAAGCGCGATTATCCAGTGCTGGGCAAGCTGGTGCTGGTGCTAAAGCAGTTTCTACTGCTGCGCGATCTCAACGAGGTGTTCACGGGCGGCATCTCATCGTATTCACTGATACTCATGTGCATCAGTTTCCTGCAACTGCATCCGCGCGGCATCTGTCACGACAAGACGAATCTGGGCGTGCTCTTGCTCGAGTTCTTTGAGCTGTACGGTCGTCGCTTTAACTATATGAAAATTGGCATTTCCATTAAGAATGGCGGCCGCTATATGCCCAAGGATGAGCTGCAGCGCGACATGGTCGACGGCCACAGGCCATCCCTACTCTGCATTGAGGATCCCCTAACGCCCGGCAACGATATCGGACGCAGCAGCTACGGTGCCCTCCATGTTAAGCAGGCCTTCCAATGCGCCTATCGTGTGCTCACCCAGGCGGTCAGTCCGCTCAATCTTTGGGGCACCGATGCACGTGTCACTTCCATATTAGGTGAGTGCATATTAAATAAAGAAACCTCAACTCTACCCTGTCCGCATGTCTAACATATATCTGGAGATTAACTTTTCGCAATGTTTATGTATATGAACTCTAGAAGAGAATTTAAGCTTGTAATGTATTTAATATAGTTGGGATACGCATGTTATGCTATTTAAGTTTGAACATAGGCAAATTTCAAAATGAACTGCATATTTTTGAATGTAAATGCAGTGTTATCAGAAATTAGAATTGTCCAGAACTTTGAATCGGAACTAAAACTTACATCCTGTTTTTTAAATACGAACATTTTTAGAACAGTTTGGAAAGGAATATAAAAAGATGAGTGGATATATTTTGAATCTTTTGATTTATAATTGTTACGACGATTTTGCTTAAAATTATTATTGAAAAACTCAAATAATATTGAGAGTTATTACAAATCTGATGATATTGAAAACAGAAGTTAAAGTTAAAGAAGCCTTATAAATCGCTTGATTTTTGTAAATTAATAGAATCAAGATTTTAATACTCTACTCTGATGGATTAAACGGAAGAAGGATTAGGCTTTGGTCCAGACAATGGACATAGCGGTTACTCAGTCCAGTTTTAAATGGACCAATTAGACGAATACATTTTAAGTTACAACATTAGAAGATATCAAATTCTATACCATTATTTGTTTCACGATTTAAATGTGCTTTTATTAAGCAGCTGGACGATTCTAATATCAATTTTTGTTCTTGATTATCTGTATATAAATATATATAGGGCGCATTATACACATAACGGATGACGTTATTGACTATCGCGAATGGATACGGGAGAACTTTGAGTATCTGACCGCCGTGGATCCAATCTCGCCACTGCCCGCCTACACGAATGGGGCCGCCAAGTATGTGATCATGCCCTCCGGTGCCGTGGTGCATCAGATTTATCATCCGCATACGGTGCTGCAGCCGCACGCGCTGGCGCAGCCGTACCATACGGCGGCAGCAGCAGCAGCAGCGGCGGCGGCAGCGGCTGCACAACAGCAGCAGCATCAGCTGCCGCCACAGGCGCAGCTGGCTAGCAATCTGAATCTGACGGCGCTGCGTCATCGGCGGGGCAGCACCTCATCGGCGGATGATTCTGAGGACAGCAAAGACTGCGAGGTTGGCGACCGGGAACGGGAGTCTATAGCATCTGTTGGCCAGCCGATTGTCGAGGTTATAGACATAACCTCATCGCCACCAAATGGACTGGATGTGGCAGCGATGCCCGTGACTGTACCCAAGCCGATTATGGTGGCCATCAGCAACAGCTCGTTATCGGGCTCGTCGGTAATGCACACACCCACACGCATAGATACATGATGAATGGCTGCCGGCCTCATGCAGCCGCAGCACCAGCAGCAGCAGCAGCAGGCCGCCGGCTGTGCCATGCTGGCCGCAATTGCTCCCAACCCAAATGCCACGCCGCGTGCGCAATTGTTGCGCACCAACGGCGGCGTCGCCGGTGCAGCAACTGCGGCCAGCATGCCAGCCAAGCCACAGGCCCAGCCAAGCCAACATACATGTATATCTTCTTCACAACTACAACAGCCAGACATGGAGCAACTCAGCGATGCCCCGGCGGACGGACTGGATGATCCAATCGTGAACAGCCATATCTACAACACAACCACCAGCCACGTCCAAGCCAACAGCAGCGGCGGCGGCGGCGGCGGGAATACAGCGACGCGAAGCTACGGCCAACAGCAGGCGGGGCAGCGCAGTCACTCGAATTCGTATTACCGTCAGCCGCTCTATGTGCCACCACCCTTGCAGCAGCAGCAGCAATTGACCAAGACCATTTCCAATACCCAGCAGAGCAGCTACAATGGCCATCATGCCCAGCAACAACAGCAGCAGCAACGGCCGCAGCATTTGCGTTTGGCCACCAGCAATAGCAATAGTGGGACAAACAGTGCAGGTGCCGGCTACCAGCAGCAGCAGCAGCATCATCATCATCACCATCAGCCACAACAGCAACAGCAGCAGCAGCAGCATCATCATCACCACCATCATCATCAGCAGCAGCAGCAGCAACCGCAGCCGCATCACCATCATCAGCAGCAGCAGCACCCGCAACAGCAGCAGCAGCAGCATAGGCGGCACTTCCAGTCGAGCGCATCAAAAGCGGTAGGTTCGCCCACAGTATCATCATCCTGCACATCAGCAGCGGCAACAACGAGCGCGCATAGCGGCAACAGCAGCAGCAGCCGTTTGCAGCAAATGCGTGACACTCGTCTCGTCAACTCATCCTCCTCAATCATTTCCATATCGTCTGAATCCTCAGTTGGCAGCTCAAGCAGTTCGTCCCCCCGTTCACCGCGCTGCGGCTCTGGTGGTGAATCCCCGGACTCGGCTTCCGGCCAGCTGGCCACTGCAGAAGATCGCTGAGGATATCCAGGCCCAATTCCAATACCAGAGACGCTATGGCGGCCACTGACCCACCCACCACCCACCAGTTAAGTGAACGGGACAGAGAGCGTGCGAGCGAGCGATCAGAGAATAAGAAGAAGAAATCGATTCAATGAACGCAACAGTGAGCCACATGAGAGAGAAACGTGTGATGATGAGACAGAAACAGATTTACCCATTTGATAGCAGATGGAGAGAGAGAGAGAGAGAGAGAGCAGCTTTTTAGTGAGCGAAAGAGATAGAAGATAGATAGCGAAAGAGATGGCAATGGTCATGTGCATTATCTATATATTAGCTGCGTGCGTTTAGAATCAATTTTTTTTTTTCTTGTGTGTTTCTGATAGTTTTGTGTACCACATTTTAAGATCACATTCAATCATTTATGCATATACACATGTATGTGTACATAATATTTGTTTATGTATGCACATGTGCATATGTGAACGCGTATTGACATACATATGTGCATGTAGGCGTATGTATTTGTAAATATTTATATATATTTTTTTATTAGCAGTTTTGCATTTCAACGTTTATGAATATAACAAATTATATACTCAACAACCTCCCCCTCCAAAAAAAAAACAAAAAAAAATTTATAATAAAAAAAAATCCCTTAAACAACAAATAAGAGAAAAAATTGCCATCTTGCATATAGAAGCATACACAACACACACACACACTCACACACAAAATTAACTGTAACTATAACTGTCTGTACTCTCTCTAAATATATATAAAAGATAAACCATATAATTAAATAATGCATTGAACCATTCACAATAGATGCATAATCCATGTATTGCTGTCTCGCTTGCGCCTTTCAACACTACCACACAAACATGAACTTTCCTAAAAACATACACACACACATTTATATATATATACTAATATATAGTAGTAGACCTTACACTTTGCCCTACTTGTGCGCTAGTTGGTATTTCATTTTGTTTTTAAAATAAATATGAAAGAAAACTGAAAAAAAAACTAATTTAAAAAATTATATAAATATATATATATACATATATACATATATATTAAATAATTGAATAAAAAAATTAACAGCGTTTAAGGCAAAAACAAAATTAGTCACTTAAGTTATGTAAAGCGAAATGTGAAGTACGAAATTAAGTACATATATGAAATATTATTTATATAAGAACACTAGAGTTTGTATAAAATTGTATAGTTATAAGGCAACTAGGTTTTCTTGTTTTTATTTCATTATAATTATTAGAATTACAATTTTTTTTAAAACAATGGATACCTATTATCTTATTAAATAAGTTTAGTATGATGCTTATAGCTTAAGCGCTGCATATAGTGTGTATATATCCAAGCGACTCTTAAAAAGGAAGTGTAAAAGCAGCAGAATGCACGCGCAAATATCACGCTAATATTATTAAGTGAAATTGCGCGGCAAACAAGAAACAAAACAGCAACAAAAAAAAAACAAAAAACGAATGCAAAAAAAAAATAGGGAATAACAGATAGTGTTTGAATTTAACATTAAGCATTGTGTAATTTCCATGATAAGCTCTTGATCTAACGATAAGCTGCTTTTTTTTATTAATGCCTCAAATGTTTTTATTATTATTATTATCATTATTATTTTTATTATTATTATTATTGAATATCCCAATACGATTTCTGTACTATTATGATTACTTTATTTAAAATTCTGCGCCTCAACAAAACTAAAAAAAAAACCCACAAAAATTGTACAAAACACACAAATGTAATGTGTTTTAAAGCAAAACAAAAAAAGAAAACGACAAAACAAGATAAAACAAACAAAAAAAAAACGACAAACCAAGAAAAACTAAAACCACAACGGTGTACAATTATTCATTATCATAAACTTACTATATGCATATGCAATTCCTGCCATTTATTAGTGTACATACATATATACATGTATTTTTATATAAATTTACGTATATTTTTTTTTGGTTAGTTTCTTTTCGGCAGACTTTGGTGCTGCTTTCGTCGAGCCCGAAAACTTTACCACTAAAAACCCCATTAAACTTTCCTATGGGCCAGAACTTCTATTCCCCCCGTCCCTTATTTAAATCTTAACTTAAACGTACTGCCATTTTGAGAGAGGTTTTTAAAACAAAACATAAATGAAAAAAAAACATTAGACTTTGTACATGTATAACATTTAGGCTGTTCTTTCCATTTGTAAGTGACAAGAAACCAAAAACTTAAGAATTGTGCATGCAGTGAAAATGTGGCAACGTTTGCCAGTGTTGGCTAAGTTTAGTTTCTCGACTATCCATTAACTGACAAAATGATATATTTCTAGTTACCTTCCTTCTTCCCTTCCTACCATGCGCCCCAGCACAATCATTTCTCGATAGCAGCTGAGAGCTTGCGACTTGGCAGCTGCTTTGAAGCCCACCTTACACCCAATATACACATACACACACTCACACATTGAAATTCACGCATGCATGCAGTACTGTTCGCACGCACACACACATACACACCAACAAGCAGACGATGCGTTGTAAACGAAATAATGTTAGAATGTCAAAGTAAAACTAATAAGAATTATTAAATTTATGCACTCGTCTGTTGAATATTTATATTTAAATATATATATAATGTGTAGTTAATATGAACTAATTGATAAAAATATGCATACGTACACATGTACATAAATACTTATGACTAAACGAGGTGTGCGTGCGTGTGTAATACAGTCGAAAAAAAGTTAGGTTAGGTTTAAGCTGTAAGACTTGAAAACGATGCAAAAAAATTTAAAAATACACACACACACATATGTTAGTAGCACACACACTCACACAGGATGCATACTAGTTGGATATTAATATTAGTGTTGAGGTTATGTCGTAAATTTTCCAATATCCGATCACTGTTTGCCTAGCCAAGTAAGTTGTAACATGTAACGGTTTTATATATATATATATATATTCTGGCATTGTATTTGATTTGTGTATTTGACAAAATGCATACATATGTATGCATATCGATGTATAACTATCGGCTACAGCGATTGTTGTTTACTTAATGTATGTATGTGGCCATGCGATATATAGTAAGTAGCCGATCCAATGCGAATATAATGCACATGAGGTACGATATGATATGATGAAATAAATATATATATATATATAAATGTATATGACGAAATTTCATAGCTATTTAAGGTGAATTCGTAACAAATTATTATATGCATAAAAGTAAATCAACTGATGTGTAATGTATACTTAGCTAATTTATGCGTAAGTCGAACAACGATCATGATATGATGATGAAGTGGAAGCCGTTGCCGCGGCAACCTAATAAATGCCGTGTTGCGTGCACGCAAAAACAACAAAAAAAAAACAAAAAACAACAATGCAAAATATATGTATGTATGTATGTATGTATGTATATGTTTAGTCCTGTTTACCACTTGATGTAGGTAAACTTAAAGGTCTTCGGATCGCTGGCCTCGCACACATACAGCATCAATATTTTACAGTTGGCATCGTTGATCAGCTCCCGAGTGCCGAACATATGGACGCAATTCTCGTTGCCTCCGTAATTGTCGGGCATCTGTTTGGGTCCGTTCCAGGGTGCAAAGGTCATGGGGCGGCCAGTTGATAGCCAGTAGAAGGCGCCCTCAGTGCCCAGATCATTGCCGGATATCCAAAAGTAATCGTTATTCTTGAAGCCCTTGGCCTTTATATACTTGACCAGCGCCTCCAGTTCCGGCTTATCCTCAATGGAGGCCAAGTGAGCGTTCATCATGCGGCAGGCAGCCGCTGCCTGGAACCAGTTCACCTTATTCATCGGCTCAATGTAGTAGTAGTTGTCGCCAATCCGTATAAACGGTGTCGTATCAATGTCCGACGGAATGCCTGCAACATATATGTATATAGCCATTGTGGAATGCCAAAAATAGAGATGAAAACACTTGGAATACACTCACCATTGTAGACCTCCGTGCGGTAGTTTGTGAATATATTCACATCCGGCAGATAGGAGAGCGCCGGTACAGAACAGCAGCTCAGGATGACCAGGCGCAACAGTATTAGGTGTGCTTCTTGTTGTGGATGCATCTTGGCTCGATAGCTGCGACTCTAATTAACTGTAAGCGCCGTTCAGCGTCAACTGTCTTTGCCTACCGATTGACTGGGCTTTTATGCACTACTGGGCCTGGCACCGGCTATTCCAAGTCCAATCTCTGTCAGCTGTGGCAGCTGTTATGCGAAAAACAGCTGCACAAGCACCACGAGCAAAGCACTCCCAGCCTACAGGAATGTCACTAAGAAAACTAAGCGAACCAACTGCGTACTCTACCAGAGAGTATCCTTGATTAATTCATTAAATTTAACTGATTGCGTATGAACTCTTCGGCCCGTTTGTAAGGACATCCCAAAGTATATTTCCACATGCCTCTATATCAAATAACATTCTAACACCCTATATTTATATATATTTTCTTGATAAAATTCATTAATTTTTCCTGTATGTCCGCATTATAGAGTATTCAGTTTTCGATCACATTTAAATTTGTTATATAAATATGTATGCATAAATTAATCTTAATATGCAAAACTCTTTTCCTTGAATCGTTGACTGACTGATTGATTGATTGATGATCTACGCACAGCCCAAACCGTAAGAGATCGACTACAATCTAATTTTTAAACATTTTATTCGAGACGTACTGTACAGTGAGGCTCCGAGTTCGAATCCCAGGCTATACATATGAAAGTTTTGTCTTGGCCGAAGGCCACACAACGTATTTTTAATCAACGCCCTTCTATGCGATTCTCATGAGCTCAAGCAAGGCTTTCAGGCTTGCGAGCTTTGATCATAAGCGTTTTATTGTCAAGTTAATTTGACAATCTAATAAGCTCTGCTCTCTGCTTAAACTCTAACTCGCATTAACTTTCTATCTTTTTCTGTCCCGTTTATTCCTTTTCTTATTCTAACCTGCGCTCTATTTCTTCTATTCATCTAGGCATGTGCATCTATAAAAGTCTGTCTTCTGATTCTTCTTGTATGTCAAATTTGGGTAAGGAAAAAGTTTACATTTATATTTAATAAACAATATATACTAAGGCAACATAGACCTGAGTAGGGGCTAACTTCTAGAATATTTATAGATCCCCTAATTTTTTCTCAAAGACAATATTTATTCAAAAATTCAACACAAAAAGATGCAGTAAATACTTCATTAAGACCTCCTAAGAGTATGCTGCACATTCAGTTTTAAAAAAACCGTTAGATATGTTTGAATTCCATTTTAAGGAACTACACATTTTTCGTAAAGCTTAATTTTCTCATTCATTATATATATGAGAACATAAATACAGAGCAAAAATAATGCAATAATATAAACGAACAAAAGCCGTCACAGTTAAATAAATTCGTTAATAAACTATTTGCTAAGACAGTCATCAAATGGCAAGCCGAATAATCTTAAACGTACCAGGATCTCAGCTTTAGCTAATTACAATAATATAATATAAGTTAAATTGAGCATTGCGAATATGGTAAAGCACACGACGGACTTTCGCATGAGTAATGATCCCAGCCAGGCAGATGCACGTTGAGTCAGCGGCTAGATCTGAGCATTTGATGTTGTGGGAATCACATTTGCAATGGAATCCCCTGATTGTCTAGTCGCTAGACTGGCGCCTGCCATTCCACTCAATCGGACATTCGTAGATCGAACGTGGGCTGTTGGGTCTCCTCCTCGGGCTTGGGCCAAACAATGCCCTCGATCCAGTCCAGATAGCTGGAGACGCGTGTATAGACGCTGGGTGGTCCGCTGGCGCAGCCCTGTCCCAGCGAGGTGACGCCCACCACATACCAGGTGGAACCTTTCTGCATGAGCAGCGGCCCGCCCGAGTCGCCCTGGCAGGTGTCGCCCATGGCTCGCATGTCACCGGCGCACAATTGGCTGGCCGCCAAGCCGTCGGACAGGACGTCACGCGGATAGTGCGGCTGGCATTGTTCGGTGCTAACATGCTGCAGGTTGACCTTGAGCAGCTGCGAGGAGGAGAGGCCCGCGAAACGTATCTGTCCATAGCCGATGGCTGTTAGATCTTTCTCTGCCAGCTGCGCACTGGACCAAAGGCAGGCAATGCGCAGACCCGATGGCTGCGCTTCCTCCAGCTCCAAGAGCGCAATGTCATTATACGCGGTGCTATCATTGTAGCCGGGATGCACAAAAACGCGCCTGATCATGTGGTCCTCGCCCATGCCAATGGTTAAATTGTCGCCGCCCAGGCGCACCGTGACGGGCAGCTGCCCGCCAAAGCTGATGCAGTGCGCCGCGGTCAGCACAAATGTGGCCGATATGAGGCTGCCGCCACAGCGATAATAAATGCTCTCATCGAAATTGGAGCGCCAGCCAAGCGCGGCCATAAACGGAAACTCGCGATATTTGGTCGGCCGGCCGCCCACAATGGAGATGCCAAAGACAAGCGAATCCTCGCAAGCTGTAAAACGCATGCTGTCAAACAGGAAGCAAGCTGGCAAATCTTATATACAATACGCACCCCGATCGCTGCGTCGCTGCACAAGCGCTGGCAGAGTTGGACGCACTGTGGTGCTAGTCGTGCTAGTTGTGCTGCTGCTGTTGAGGGCACAGCACACATACTGGTCGAACTTGACAAAATAACAGGTCTTGGGCGTGACATGCTCCCGCTCCCAGCGATTCAGCGCTGCGGGGCAATCCTCCAGCAGCTTACAATTGCCAGGCACACGCTGCTGCTCGTCCGCAAAGCAATCGTCGAACGATTCCTTGGGAAACACAATGCCGCGCTGCGACTGCGGCCGAATGGCGGCCTGGCCCACTGAAACGGAGTTCAATTTAAATAGCACAATTTGTATGTGAGGGGGCAAAGTGAAATTTAGTAGCCTACCTGCCGCCCGCACCGCCGACGTTGTGCCCAGCACAAGCAGCAGCAACAAGAATGCGGTTTGCATTTTCTCAGTTTGCCTTTCAATTGGGACTTTCTTTGCTGCTCTCCACGGCTGCTCGACTGCAGGCCTCGCTTCTAACTGGCTTCTCGTTGGCGCCTGCGCCGGTTGCTGGTTGGAAAGTGTGCGTCGCATTTGCGAAACCAGCCAGGCAACTTCACATGTTTCGCTGGCGGCTACCGAGCTACGCCTTTGGCTTAACAATTGTTTTGTGGGGCTTCATAATTTTGGCATTCGGTTGGAGGGGTGCTACTTTCAATGTCGATAGCACGTGCTTGTGCTATAGGCCAGCGAACCGTGACCGGTTTTGTTAGCTACATTTAAAGGGCAAATCATTGCTAATCACATATGTATGTTCGAATTTATACAGGCAATTGTTTTTCTTATTTTGTCGCACTTAATTGTCTTGTTGTTGCTATTGCGCGCCAATATTTTAGTTGCGCAAATCTCTTAGTCATTCGTGGTGGCGCCATCTACTGCTCGTTTCGTTGCCCACCGCTATTGAGTAGCTGCTATACAATGTGTTTTTTGTTATTTAATTTACGTTAATTGTTTACCACAGCAGCATTTACCTATTTTTTTTTTTGATTTTTTAACTAGTATCAACATTTTCTAATTTAATAATTCCATAAATAAACACAAATATGTACATTGCATACTCGGTATATATTCGATACATCGACACGATAAATACCACAACATATTCTTGTATGCCTATCGATACACGAGCACGGCCGATAATGGCAGCGACAATTCAGTCGAAAAAAAGTCATTGAACGAGTAGGACGCGGTTTGAGTGCGAGCTTTTGTTTTGTGTACGTCTTGTAGCCGGCATTTTACGCGCGTTCTGTATTTACATTGTAAGTGACGCGCGCAACAGGACGTAAACAACGGTAAAATTTATTAAAAATAGACGCATGCATGCGTAATTTAATACGCACACACGACCACACACACTCACACACATACACAGATGTAATTCGTGTGTGCGTGCTGTTTGTATTCTGTTTTTGTTTTTGTTTTCGTGCAATATTTCCAAGTGTACTATTCCTGTATATGTGTGTGTGTATGTGTCTATACGTGCACTGACACTGTACAATTGTTCCAATTTGAATACCGATCTCTGAAGGTAAACCAGCTGCTCGCTTAGCTGGTTTTCAGGTTCGACGTTTAGACGTTTTTTGTTTTTGATAAATAAAAAAATAATTCAAAATAATTCAAGTGCAACCCTTTCGTTTGTTTCGCAATGACGTCATTGGCCAATGCCGATCATAAGCACGCGCGCAGCTCATTTACTTAACTATATATAGTATGCATATAGCGTATATATGTATGCATTTATTTCATGAATCATCATCCTCTAATGCTGCGCCAAATCCCGCTTCGATCAACTCACGAACTCACAATTGGTTTGCTGATCAAGTTCAATGCTGGAGGCCATGACGTCAGCTGCTATTTCGAAGTGAAACTTTAGTCATGAGCTCATGCCAAAATTCTGGGCCCAGGTTAAAATATATGACTAAAGTTACAAGCATTATTTCCGGCATATTAACAAACAATAATAATAACAACAACAACAAATATTTTCAACTACAACGATCGATTGTAAAGCACAGCCGTCGTTCTTATCAGCTGATAATGAGAAATTGCTCAAGGCACACGATAAGATAAGATACAAATATGTAGATACATAAACAGACACAAAGGCACGCACACATACACATACTGCAGTACGGAAAAGGTGCGCAATGTGCTCAAAGTTGTAGTTGTCCATTTATGGCACTTTTAATACCCTGTTCATTAAGTGCAACCTAGCTTTGCCAGTGCTGTACAATGCCCAGCTGTCTGTCAAGTGCTGTGGAGATTCAACCCAATTTGGCAAATCGATCCGCCCCCACCAATTGCAAAAATCGATATTTTCTAATGTCACAATGGGCGAATCGCTTCTTTCCGTTAACTGTGAACAGCGTACCGTCTTAAGACTTCAACAGCAACTTTTTCTTTTATTTTCTCTCTCTTTTTGTTTAATGACATTAACAAAAAAAAGTTTAATTTTGTATTGTTGGTTTGAGCAATTTACAAGCTGTCAGTTTTTATTTGTATACATTTTAGAGCATAGCAGCGGATTTATTAAAGTACAAATTAGACGAGTTCCAGCAAAAAATAAAAAAACTCAGTATAACCGGTTGCAAAAAAAAGATCAAAAACAACAACAATAATAAGCACAGCAGCAACAACAAAAGAAAAGAACAACAACAATAAACAGCAACAGGTGAGTTGAACGTGGGCTTTATTTTCTGGGGGTATGTGATCAGGAAGGGAAGGGAATGGCCCTGTACGGAGGGAGGGGGTCACCCACAATCAGTTAAGCTTTCACTTCAAGTAAAAGTAACAATTAATTATATTACTTATAATTATATGCCATAAGCGTTCAAATGCTGAACGATTCGTTCGCTGAAAAAAAAACGCGCGCGTTTTTAACATGCATTTTAAACGGTAAATCCAGCGCTCAACTACATACATATGTTTATATGTGTATGTGTATACATAAGTACTTGAAGCTTAGCTTAGGCTGTTTATCAACAGCTTAATGCGACGCTGACAGATCGCAGAGAAAACGCTAGCGTTTTCAAACGCGCACTTGTATTAAAACGACATTTTCTACATAGTAATATCTAGAATATGAATAAATATAAATGTTTGCATTTAATTTTCTTGTCGAATGCAACACTATTAAAATGAATTTCCGCCTGTCTCTATTATTATGCCCAGTAATTAATATGTATAAGTATGTGTACACAAATTTTGACCTGCATTTAAAATTCGAACGTTTTTTTGTTATTTTGGAAAAACAACTAACAAATTTTATTTCATGGAGAGAACTACCGAAACGAGCTGCATGATCTCATTTTGCGTGCAATTTAAACAAAAACAGCCGCCAAACAGCAACAAAATTTGCCACAAAAAAGAAAAGAAAATAAAAAAAAAAAAAAATCAAATTAAGCTTTGCTTGTTTAACACAATTTTTGATTAAGTAAATTCGTTTCAATGAAAAATCTTCAGCTGTTGAAATTCTGAACAATATACGATAATATATACGATAGAATCTACGATAGTATATACGATATGTGAGTAAGTCAGATCAGTTGGATATAACTTTGCATATATGTATATATATATTTACAATATGATGAGCTTTTTTCTTTCCTACGAAGTTCTTACGAAATTATAAGGGAAATATGTATATAAATAGACTTTTATAAAAGACTCTTAGTAAGATATTTTGTGAATATATTATGAAGAAATTATTTCGAAAAATTCTTTATTTAAGTAACCCAACTAATAAGTATTAGGTAAAAAGCATTAAGTGATAAGTATTAGTGATAGGTATTATGCAAAAAGTATCAAGTAAAAAGTATCGTGTAATAAGTATTAGTTATCAGTATTAAGTACAGTGAAAACTCTACAAGCGAACAGCTTCTCTTGGGCGGACATCTCCTACAGCCGGACAAATTATGGCCACACTTTTTCGAGCTTAAAGAAGTATTTTTCATTAATTTTTAAGAATTTTAAACAGAGAATTCTATAGTAAAAAATCATTTCTAAATATACAACAAATTAAACAGAATTGATGATTTATAATAAGAGTTCTGTATAAGCGGGAAATATTGCAGATAGGGCCTCCAATGATTTAATAAGTCTGCAACTATATCATGCGTCTTAAAAGGCAACTCGAGTGTTAATAGAATCAGTGGAAATAGATGAAACCCGAATTGAATGCGAACTTGACAAGTTTGAATAGTTGGTTAGGCGAAAACAATGAAAGTGGAGAAGTTGAGCTAAATAGATGGATTTGACCAGAAAAGCAGAAAGAAATGAACAAGAGATGAAAGCCAAGTAATGAAAAGGAAAGTGATTGCAAATGTAAAACAACAAAAAGATCTCTAATCTTATGTCCGTAATACAATCTGCCGGATATCTTAGTCAAATTGTTTTCTGTTTTCACAAGTTTTTACCTCGCGATATAATCTTAAGCTAATTAGATTAAACAAAAGCATATTAGAATTTGTTCTATTAACTCGGCAACTTGGCAAGCGACGCTTTAGATATGTTTCGTAATATTCCAGATCTTTTAGAGGGCTTAAAATTGGATTTGGGTTTTTCGAAGTTTTTGTTTTTGCTCTTCGCCTTGGTTGTTTGCAGCTATTTTCAAAATAATATTGAAACTGTTTTTAATTTTACAGTAAAATTTGAAAGCCCAGATAAATTTGAAAGTCAGATAAACGCATAGATTTTTGACTTGAGTCAGATTCATCTCCAAAAGTTTGTTTATTTTAACTCAAGAAAAAAAGTCTATAATGGCACGTCGAAGATTGAATACCCTTGCAGATATGTGGGGGATATTGTGGAACTTGTAATTTAATATATGGGTGATATATTGGAAAACATGAAATTTTTCCATACAGAACTCATTTTAGGAATGATTTTTCCTATTGATCTATATGAGATTGAAATAGTCGTATATCAATATATCATATATCCCATGCTCATAAGATTTGGCTCATATATGTTTAGCTTGGTAAAACAAGGTAAATGCCAAGTTTGATTTAGATAGCTTGAAGAATCTGAGAGAACTTAGTTTTCGACCGATCATTCCTATATAATATAGTGCTCCGTTCGGGTGGGCAGTCAGACAGATAGATATGACTACATCGACACGGCTATTGATGCTGTATAAGAATATATGTATATGCTTTATATGGTCGTAGGCGTCTAGAAGAAGCATTGAAAATATGCATTTAAGGTTGAGTTAGTAGTCAAAAAAAAATACTGGCATTCCGAGATTGCAGCGGTTCGGTTCAAAAACCTCATTTTCTGGCCTCGGTTTATATACTTTCAAAGCTTAACACATCTTTGTATTTGTATTAATACCTATATATATTTATTTATTTTCATAATTTTATATAACATATATCTATTTTTTTAAATATATTCGAATGTACTTTTAAATCTTTCTAGAGGTTTTTTAACTGTTGATTTTGTACGTACATCTGCATGATATTTATTTTTTCGACACCTTTACACCAAATTTGAAATAAGTACTTTTTTTTGGGCCGTGTGCGGTTCATTCAACTTGGGAACGTTCGGCCAATTGCGTCGACTGTGCTTTAAAAATAATTTGAACTGTATATTTTTTTCCTTTCGTTTATTTTTTGCCTTATTTTCGCTTTGGCTTCTTGTTTTTCTTTTTTTTTATTACAATTTTACCTGTTGAGTGAGGAGACGGCGGAGAGGGATGCGTGTGCCGCAATTGCTGTAAATTGATATGGAATTATGTGCATATGTGTGTGATTGTGTGTGTGTGTGTGTGGTTGTGAGTCTAACCTCATTTGCGTGGCGACAATCAATTGCAATTTCAGATAAGCAGCGCGTCAGGCTGTGTAGGTCGGCTGTGTAGGTCTGAACCGCGAGGAACTGTATCCGGGCGAAGCGGCGTCATCCGTTGAAAGTTGTTGGGCAAAAGCTTGAAATTCCTCAAGTAATTGCCATGGGAACTGTCTTAAAGATGTGTGTTAACACATACAAAAGTGTGTGATTGACTGACAGATTGATTGACAATCTATGCACAGCTCAAACCGTAGGCGATAAAAAGTTATATTCTTCAATATGGTTACCCTTTGCGAGGTTAGAGCAGTAAAAGTGTGTGATTGACTGACTGACTGACTGAATGATTGACAATCAATGCACAGCTCAAATCGTAGGCGATAAAAAGTTATATTCTTTAATATGGTTACCCTTTGTGAGGTTAGAGCACAGGACTTTGGCAAGTTCCTTCATGATATGTTAACACATACAAAATTGTGTGGTTGACTGACTGACTGATTGATTGACAATGCACAGTGCACAAGTGCACAGTAACTTTATTTAAGCTGGTTACCCTTTGCGAGGTTAGATCACATTGAGGGCAGGACTTTGGCAAGCTCCTTCAAGATATGTTAACACATATAAAAGTGAGTGATTGACTGACTGACTGATTGATTGACAATCAGTGGATAGCTACTTTCTTTAAGCTGGTTACCCTTTGTGAGGTTAGAGCATATTGAAGACAGGACTTTGGCAAGTTCCTTACAGATATGTTAAAACATATAAAAGTGTGTGATTGACTGACTGACTGACTGAATGACACTCAGTGCACAGCTCAAATCGTAGGCGCCAAAAAGTAACTTTCATCCAGGAGTTTACCCTTTGTGAGGTTAGAACACATTGTAGACAGGACTTTGGCAAGTTCTCGAACACTTTTGAAAAATCCGTCAGTCAATCAGTTCAGACAGTTTTCTGTATATATCTAAAACATTCATGCGCTTTTCGAATTCATTTAGAGTGCATTTCTATGAGTTCTTATAATTCCCAAGTGGTTATAGCACAATCTTAAATGGGACAGAAATTCGCAAAATACATTTGTTATGGTCACTTCGCCCAGCCGAATTGTAGGCCTATATTCAAGTAATGTGCATCAATTCAATTTGCCGCCCCCGGCATCATTAAGTGGGTCACAATATGGCCCGTTGGCTGCGGCCACAACAAGAGCATGCAGAGTAAGATATATTGTATCCAGGCAAGAAGAATAATCCCTTATTAGCCCGGTGGGGTTGGTTTCCATGACTGTGCCGTGTGTGTGCCATTTGGCCCAGTTTGTTGTGGTCATAAAACTGTCGTGCCGACCATTTGCCAAGTCGTCTAACGTCTGATTTATGGATCAGACCCAGAAAACGCATCGCATGCATGAGAACCATCAGCAAAGTGCAGGCCGCTGGGCAGCCCGAAATGGTCAGGGGGGTCTGAGTAGAGTTAATATTTGTCGGTTAAATTCAAGAACATTTTCTAGACCAAAAAACGTGACGTTTTCCTAATACCCTATAGTGTCAACAATATTTTTATACTCTAACCCAACATAATGCCATTTCCTGGAACAGCTGCTAATAAATATGTCAAATAAGTCTATTTAACAGATTAGATTAGATGTTTTTCAAATGAATGAACTCGTTTGTATTGGCAGTTGATATTACTCGACTCTACTGCCTGCTGGTGTTTTTCCCTTTCTCCCATTTTTCACACGCGATGGTGAATTCATCAGTAAATTTAAAATACAGACCTTTGAGAACTTTAAACGACATTTAAACACGAGTTTTAGCTAGATATTTTCAAGAGTTTTTAGCCAGTCCGTTGAAGAACATTTTCCACTCATCTTTCACACTTTTAGGTGGATTTCAAATTCTTGTCCTTATTAACTATGAGCTTGACTTTACAGAGCATCTTTCCGTCGGCTACAGCTTATTTTCATAGTTTTTGAGTACACGTCTTCTCATGACATTAATGCCAGTTTATGGAATAGGGCGCAGAGAGGGGGGCGTGGCAGTGTATTTAGGGGGCGGCTTCTTGCATTTGGCTTTCAAGTGAGGCCCACGCAAAGTGTGTCAAATTCCTATATAGGCTCCGCTGCTGGAATGGATGGGTAAATGGGTAAATAATTGCATTTGAAGCAATTTTATTGATCCGCTGCGTGGACTAATTGAGAGAACTCGGGCCATCTGTCCAGATGACGCATTCGCCAACAATTTTGTGATGAAATGCGCTTGCCCCAATAAAACTTGGAAGAAACCAAATGTGAAATATAACAGCAATCGCTGCTAACTATTGTCCAGAACATGGGGAACATAATAATGTTCTCTCCTCCATTATGATCATCAACATGATCTGTCGCCCACTCAACTCGGTTCGTGTCAAGTTTGTTTGGCTTTGCGCCTAAAATTATAAATACAAAAAAATTTAAAAGAAAATACACAACAAAATTAAGAAAAATGCTGAACAAGTTCCATGTGCGCCGCATTTTAAACTCAATCGAGTCAATTTGGCGTGGCAAAAACACAGACAACAACAACGAAATAAAATGAATCTCAACGCATCGGAAACTAAAACTCGGAGGTGTCTGGCGTTAGAATAATACGTATTAATACTGCCTGCCGCCTGGCTATCCAAACACTCATAAATATATTTTCGGCAGATGGCACAATTTGCGCAAGAGTTTATCGGGCGGATCTCTAGACAGGCTGTCGACTTGGCGGCCCAGATTCGCATCTTTAATATTTGACATACAGGAAATGAATAAGTGCTTCGAAAATTAAGATTTCGAAAATCAAATCTGAATACGAATACATTGGGGATCTTCATAGACGGCAAGGCTGGTAGCTCTGCCAGATAGAGATAGTGATGAAAGCCTGTAACAGTCGATAAAATGTTAGACATCTGCTATGTAACAGCAGGAATGTTAACAAGAGCATGCGATAACAGAGAAGAGTTAAATGCGAGTTGTGAATGAAACGAAGAGAAATGTTTAATTGTACCAATAAGTTACCAAATTAATCAAGTGAATAGAAACCAATCTATCAAGATTAAACATTAAGAAGATAACGTAGCTTCAGAATATCGATCCCTATATAGATATGATCCTTTTGTTTGGAATTGAGAATATGTAATGCTAAATAGATCATGTTCGGGCTAGGAAAAAGCTGACTTCTAGGTTTGCCCTTTTTGATCGCCTTATTATCGACTTATCTGAACTCTATTGAATGTTGTATCGGATTATCGCCAGTTTATCGCTTAGGCGATATCAGAATGCAGATCTATAATGAAACTGCTTTCTGCAAATCCAAATGAAATGGTTCAATGGTTCATTTCTTGAGCCCAAACTCGATCCGTTTGGATTCAAGCCCAGTTTATAGCCTTGTGCTCAATATTTGTACTACTCATTTGCAATTTAGAATTGCACTTTGCCTATAAAATAAATTATAGCAGTTTATTAAAGTGTTCAGTTGACGATCCGTTTGTCGAGGGGCAAAGGCAAAGCCTTCAAAGGCGACCTTTGTTTCTGGCAAATTGCCCGTGAACTTTGACCACGACGAATCGCAATTGTGAATCGCTTTATATCGACATTCGAATGGATGGGGGATGGAAACGGGTGAGCGTGTGCACGTTAAATTTGCACATTTGAATACGGGGAGCACTTGGAGCATGTTTGCACGTTTGGTTAATTGAATCTATGTTCGAGTCGGCGCCACGTAGTGTGCGGCGATATGCTAATGAAAAGATCGTCACCTCGAAATCTGGATCTGGCCTGGCCTGGGCTGGCATTCAATTTCATTTAGCTGGCGACCCGCGCTATGCGCTTACTCATTCATGCTCCAGCAATAGACTCGTATTCAGAATCAGATTCGAGAATAAATAGCTGACCACATCAGACCCAGAGCCAGAGCCTGAATCAGTTGCGCAATATACCCAAATGGGCCCCCAAAAGATGACGACAGCGTCCCCAAATTGAGTTGAGGCTCTGTTCTTACTCATATTTTATCTTTAAAACTCGTTGACATTGTGTTCTGGTTTTCTTGTTCGATATGTTTTGTTTTTGTTTTGTTTCTTCTGTTGTTTTCGCATATTTTTTGCTGTTTTCTGTTTATCAGCCAAACGAGTTGCCAAAGTGATAAAATGTATTGAGGATTTAACCTCAAAAAAAGCTGCGTCTAGAGTCGTTTCTGGAAAATCAGCTCAAGACTTGCTTTGATAGGCAACAAAATAAACAATCTAACCGAATATTTTTGAAGGTTGTCAAGAGTCAAGAACGTTTTTCCATAAAATGGGACTATTTAGTTTATAGAAGGGGCATGAATTTATGTAGAACTAGCTGCTAAAAAATTTCATTAGAATTTTCTTAATTAAGCCACAATTTTTTCCAGTTATTTTAAATTTATAAATAATAGGACAAGAGTTTAGTTTTTTTTTTAAATCAAATTTGTTTGTTGCTGGATTTGAACCGGCGAATTGCCGCACGCTAAAAAATCTTCCTGCTCTTAAAAAAGCCTTATTATAATTTTATGACATAATATTGAGCCAAAGAAGTTGCAGATCTTTTTCGGAACCGAATAAGCTATAAATTAATTTATTGTATTTAAAACAAGGCTATACAAATGATGGGGAATTTAATTTTATGTGCAGCTTACCAATTCTTAAAACTAGATTGCTTGGATCTGCTTTTGATACCTCGTGTTTTATATTATCAAAGATGGGTTATTCAGGCTGCCCGAACGAGGTCGAGATCTGCCAGAGCCCAGAGATTGCATACAAATCATAATTGTTAATCCTTTGATTTTCAAAAGCACAAAATCCCTTTTCAAAAGCGTTTAATAAAGAATCAACAAAATAGAAATGTTCGTAATAAATGATATAATTATTTTAAATGCAGTCTAATGCATTAAATGCTTCCGTTCTAATTTCGGACCGCTCTAATTAACGGCCGACCACTGTATCAAGTGTTGCGATATTTTGTCATTTCATATAAAAAATATAAGTACTTTTAAAAAATAAAATTCTTTTTAAAAATATAATAATTGAAAAATATATATTGAAAAATATATACAAACTTAATTATTTTTATAAATATAACTGTAAATGTTTTTGAAAATATAGCACTTTAAAAGAATTAAGAAATGTAAATAATTTTGTATATATTGTAAATATTTAAGAAAAAATAAAAATTTAAACATAAATATTTTCAAAAATAAAAAATATATATAAAATAAAATATTTTTTAAAAATATATAACATAAATATTTATGAAAATATAAAAATTAAAATATTGGTAAAAATGTAAATATTTAAACAAAAAAAATATTCCACTGAAAATGTGCAGAGCAGCTACCTTAATAACACAAAAGTTTACTGCCCAGTTAATCTTGAGACAATTGAATCAAAATATTCCCATGCTTTTTTTGTATTTGAAATAATAGAACAATAAGAAATGTTGTTGTTGTTGTTGTTTGTCAAGTTGACTTTACTAGTCAACTAATTGCCGCATAATTTCAGTTAATTTGTTTAGTGTAATTAGCCAAGGCGAGGCGAACGTGACACGAACTTTAATTTTCAGCCGATTTGTGGCCATAAATAAACAAGCTCTATATAGTTAAACCTATATATATATAAATATATATCTATATATATACATATAAATATATATATATTTGTAATCGCAGTTTTTGCTGGGGACAACAAATGAGTCATGTTTGCCTAGGGGACGTGGGCGGGGACTGCGACAAAGGGGGCGGTGAGCGCGATTGAACGTTTTATGGGTAATTAACAGACGTTGTTGTTGCTGTTGCTGTTGTTGTTGCAGGCATGCAAACAAAGCAGCCGATAAGAGCAGCGGCGCCCCTTGTGGCACAGTCAGATGCGGGGCAGACCACGTCGTCCGGAGCATATAGTGTGGGTGGTCAGCTATGGCTGACTGTGTCCGCTCCCTCCCGTCTCCCGTCTCCGGCCGCCCATTCCTGATCCAACTACAAAATTCCAACAAACGTTCCCCACCATCTGGCTGGCTGGCTGATGGAGCAAGTGTGGCAAGCGTTGCGGCCTCTTTTTAGTTTGCTTGCTAAATCCAAATCTGTGTACCTAGATATTTATATTGTGTATATATATATATATATGTATACACTGGAGGGTATTACCCGGCTTTGTTCGCGACAAGTTTTTTGACTTTCCTGTTCCATCAATTTCCCGCCCTTGTGACATTTACCTTAAAGCACATGTTTCAAATTGTAACTTTATTTTTTTATAATGTAGAATCTCGGGAGTGAGCTTGAACCCATGACCCATTCATTTGCCATTCAGAATATGTGGATTTTCCAAAAAGTAACAAAGTTCTTTCAAAAAGAGTTTTGGGTCGATCGAATGATAAACAACAAAAGTTTCAGGCAACCAATTTCCGCCAATTTTTCAGTTGCGGGTGGAATCGTTCAAAATTCCGTGCGTTGATCACCAAAAACTCAGTCTGGATTAACAGATACTTATATATATATAGATAGATATATTCATGATTATATATTTATAATTGCGTGTATTTTTTTGTGGCGTCTTCTTGTTGCAAGGCAATTCAGAGAAACTTATTTATTTTTTTAGCTGCCTTTTTTTATTTGCTTAATTCATTTTACTCTGAAATAGAATTTGTTCGCCGAATACTTGAAGTTAATTTGTTTGTTTATAAACATTTTCGGCTGCTTTTGAACTCGCTCGTTAAATCCTCTAGTGGTTTTTTACTTGAATTTTGCAAAGGCCGTTCCCAAACACTTTATACATACAGTACACAAATAAATACGTATGTACATTAAATAGTTTAGATATGCATATAGCTATTTATATATAATTTTTTTTTTGTGTATTTGAACTCAAAAACAGCGGTTCGTTTGCATATTCATTTTCGGCGATAAGAAAATTTTACGAAACTTCGGTTTTGCTGTTCGTGCGAAACCCCAAAAAATAAAATGCTTTTGGTGTGAAATGTTTTTAGCTTTATATTTTAAAGTATTTTCCTCAAGTAAGCTTTTATATAAATAAATCCAACTTATTGCTAATCTGACCTGTCGATTAAATAAAAGAAGTGCTAAAAATATGCATAAATTAGAATAATGCATAAAGTTAGCCTAGTAATTAAAGTTATCGATCGCAGTTTAATACCTATCGATTATCTAAATCGATAATATAACTAAATTTCTAGGGGAAGTTATCGATTATGATAGAAGAATCAAGTTTCGCAAAAGGTTATCGCCAGCTTTCGAACTTCCATCCACCTAGTTATCGATATCGAATATTTATCGATCACCCCCATACCTCTTTCCGCTCATTTTAACTCACAGTCAACCAAGAGGCTGCCCCTATTAACCCGAACAGCCAAGCACAGTTTCAGTTATTTTCATTCAAAGTCCTCAGTTTTCCAAACGTGGTAGAAATTGAACGATTTGTCTTTCGTCTCGGCCTTAGCTCTGGGCCAGATCGGCGCCCACAAGCAACAGGAAACCGCAACTAATAGGCGTCGAGAGATGTTTTCAGTCGTGCGGTTTTGGCTTCAGTTTTGACTCTGGCTGTGACTTTGGCCTCCATCGCCCACTCGGGCAGCCCGCAGCGAAATGTTTTGCAAATAGTCAACTTACCGCTTTCATGGGGGCCTGTTGTGTGGGCAACGGGCGTGGCACTCGACCGACCGACCACACAAATATATATATATATATATATGTATACACAGTCTGACGTCAGTATACCCTTTATTTGTGTGTCTTGAATGCAAACATAAGTACTATGTCTGATAAAAAAGTTTGTTTAATTCACTTTAAAATTTTCGATTTCATATTGCTTTGCCTTGTCTGGAAAGTTGCTTGAACCAATTGAGAATTATAAGTGCAAAACTCTGGCTGCCTTGGCTGTGCGCTCTTCTTGCAGCGAACTGCGTAGCTTGTACAACATTTACAGGGTATGGCAAACGGAAATGTAACTGCCCCCGCTCGCCAAGCCCCCCTCTGTCCAGTAATGAAATGTAATGGGTCGCCGGTTAGACAACACGTCACAATGCGCTCACCCATAACTCCTACTACCATGGCGGGCGGAGAGGGGGGAGGGACAGAAGCAACGTTACCCTCGTCGCCCCTCCACTCCAGCCCCTGCCCTATGTAATGTCAACGTTACGCTTCGCCAAGCACTTGGCATTGGAATTTCAATTTCATTTCGAAAGACGTCGACAACGCCTCATAAGATCGGCGTACTATATGCATATCTAACGGAATGTTTGCTTTTACCTTAAATGCTTTGGTTTTTCATTGCTGCTGCTGCTGCTGCTTCTTCTTCTTATATTGATTGCAAAAGTCGCAAACGGATGTGAAGAAATGCACTCGCTTTTTGGGGTGGGTTGGCGAGATGCTTGGCTAGGGCATCCGAGGGCTGGGCACGGCTCGTGGGCTTGGGCTTGTGCTTGTGCTCTGTGCTTTGGATTGCCCCTTTGCCAGTGTCTGCCAAACTGTACGCACAGTTTTTTTTTAATTGAAATTGCAGACGGCAAATAATTTCCGGCCATGAAATTCGAGTGCACCCTTTTCCTTTTTTGTTTTTTTTTTATTGTTGTTTTTGACGATGGCATCACATCAGCAGCTGCGCCAGGGGAGTTGCTCTTTAATCTAATTAAGTGGGTTGGGCCTCTTCGAGCTAACGAACGAGCGATAATGATGACAATGACAATGATGTAGATGATGAGGATGATGATGATGACAAAATGCAGATTATGTCCCATGAGTCCCGTGGGTTACGACCGTTGGAACTTGCTGATACAATTTCGCCACATACACATTTAGAAACCGTCTATAAATTTGTAAATGACGCTTAATTAAAGACTGAAATTTGTCAAAAATTGTTTCGTTTTCAACCGATTGTTCCTATGGAAGTCATATAACTGCGATTTGTTACGGGATTGCAACTATGTTAGGAGATTTGGTCATGATCTGACCGATTTTTCCCATAGAGCTATATGATAAATAATAAATAATGACAAAGAAAACCTCCTTACAAAGTTTTTCATACAATAACTCCATTTTCGAACGATTTTTTCAATGGCAGCAATATGATATACCGGTCCGATCCGGCCGATTTCGACATATGTACTCCCTGCAACAAAAAGTTGGATCAATGCAAAGTTTCGTTTCGACAAAATACACGTATTTTTCGTATCGCCCCACTATGCGATTCTCATAAATTGATGTAAGAACTACAAGTCTTCATGCTTTGCATGTAAGTATTATGCAAGTTCATGTATGTAAGTGTGGGTGAGTGCGTGTGTGTATGCAAGTGTGTGAGCTTGTGTGGGTGTGTATGGAAGTATTTATGTGTGTGTTAGTGTGTGTGCCTATGTATGTATGGGTGTATACATGTATGCATGTTCCCATGTTTGTGCATATACATATGCATGTACATATGTAGTTGTGTGTGCATATGTATATATTTATGTGCAAATAAACTTATTTTAAATGCAAACAAGTATGTATGTACCTATGTTCATATGCATGTATATATGTATGCATGTATTTATGTTTGTACATATGTTTGTATGTTCATATGCTTGATGCACATATGCTTGTAAGTACATACATAAGTATATGTGTATGTTTGACCTCTTACACCAACCGGTAAGTTAATTATCGCTGCGCTCTAGACTTTAATAAAACGTATTTTTAAATCTCGCTTTACTCTGCGATTCTCATAAATTCAAGTAAGCCCTACAGATTTTCATGCGTTGATTATAATTGTTGTGTTAACAGTTCTGTCGGATGTCTAATTACCTTCATTTTTGTGTGTATGCATATATATATATATTTATATTTATATGGGTGCATGTATGTAGATATATATAAATATGAATATGATTAATAGTGTATGATTGGTATCTATGTATATAGGCACATTCACACATAGAAATACATAGAAATGTTCAACAATCAATTCATCATTGCAAACATATAAACATGCATACACACACATATATGTATATGTATATAAACATATGTATACATATATCAATATGTAAAAGAGTATTCTCTTTTGCCTAATGTCCACATAATTGAATAATATATTGCTTAACAGTTTGTTGACTGAGATCTGATAAACACATATACATACATGCATACTATACATACATGACATGGGGATCAAGGGTATTTAGGTGTTCTTTCTGGCTTGGAATTCTGAATTAGTGTGGACTCCAAGTTGCGACTGCTTTGTTTTCGCTTTTGGTTCATTCGCCTTTGGCTTCCTGGGTGACTTTGCTGTCCCTTTCAGGACCCTGCAACTGACTTTTGTTTACTTGCCTTATGCAAATTTCTGTTGGCACGCGCCCCAAGCAAGCCAACCCCCTCGCTGAGGGCAGCTTGTGCCCGCGCCCGCGCCCGTGCCCGCGTCCGTGCTAACGGGTTCAAAAAACTTTTGGTGACATTTGGCCGGAAAGCGGGACGGGCTGTGCCTTTAATTGCTTGCATGCCGTTTGAGGGTGGCGACTTCCCTTGGGAAGAGGGGGTGGTGGGAGGGCTGGCGTATGGGTGGTGGTATTTTGTCTTGTGCTCAGCTATGCACTTGGCGTAACAATATTCTTATTGATTTTCTTCACTTTTGTTTTGTGTTTATGTTGTGTTTTGGCAAAAAGCAAGTCACTGGGTCGCCTGCCAGGTGGTTGCTGAAGGTGGCGGCGGCGGCGGCGGTGGTGGTGGCCGCAGCAGCTGGAGGAGGAGTAGCTTGCAGGAGGAGGAGGAGTAGGGGATTAGGTTGCAGGAGGAGGAAGAGTAGGAGGAGCTTGCAGCAGAAGGATGGAGGAGTAGGAGGATGAGAAGGTGGCAGATGAGGAGTAGGAGGTGGCAGGCGCCGCCGGCAGAGGGCACGAAATTTATGACACCAATTATTTATGAATACGAAATTTGTTTGGCGCGTTGCCAAAGCGCGCGCACGACAGACGCCCAAATAGACAGACAGACAGACAGACAGACAGACAGACAGACAGACAGAGAGACAGAGAAGAAACCGGGCTGAAATCGGATATGGAAATGTGAAATACAAATGCGAAGACACGAATATATGTATACTGAAGCTAGGTCATGTCATCTAAAAATACACAAAAACTTACTTGTACTTTCGTACCTTCATTACAGACAACACGCCGGGCTCTCAAGGCCGCCCGAAAAAAGTGGAAGCCCCCAATAAGAATAACAAGAGTTATCGCTAGGCGCATCGGGAAATATGTCAGGGCGCAGAAGTCAGACACAGATGGCGCCACCGCCGCCACCGCCCAAGCCGAACAAGTCTCAGCCAAATGGCAATGGAGCCCTGCCGAATGGCACCGCCAACAGCAACAACAACAACAACAACAACAATTATAACAACAGTTACAACAGCAATAAAAGTGTCGCAGTGGCAGCGGCAGGCGATTGGAGTCAGCGGCAGAGCCAGAGCCAGAGCCTAGACCAAAATCAGAGCACGGCGACTCCTCAGAACAGCAACGCCGCCCGCAGGAGTCAGACGCCGCCGCGCACAGAGCAGGTCGTGATGACGCCACGTGGCAAAACGGCCAACAGCACCGTTATACTCATCGAACGGAAGCTCGTCGATGAGATCAACGATCGTGTCCATGTCGCTGGCGGAGATCATACGGGCATTATCATTAACAAGGACACCGTCGCCGGCCAGAAGAGCGCCAGCAAAGCGGCCGCCCTCTCGCTGGAGTTTCGGGTATTCCTTGTCAGCGCCAATACGGGCAAACATTCGCAGGAGTCGCGCACGCTGAGATTCTGGTTTCGGGATTGGCTGACAAACGATGAGAAACAGGCGCACATTGCCCAGGACTTTTTCAAGGAGCTTGTCAGTCCACAGGACTTTCCCAGAGGTAAACATACTAGAGATCAATCTATAGCTATATCTATCTAACACAAACTCGCTTCAGTTGTGCATCTAATTAAATTTCTATATAATTTCTAGAAAGTTTTCATTAGAGAAAGAAGCGATATATCCATAAAGAGAAGGAATATATAAGCTCTAATTCTTCCGATATATAATATTTCGATATACAATATTCTCCAAATACTCATAAACATGATTTACTTACTTAAGAGTTTGTGAAATTCAAATACAACAATTTCTTTTTGCAAATTGAGCTCTTCATTTTCACTAATTTTTTTACTACAATTTTCTCATTAGCTTAGCTTATTCAGAATCTAATGAACCATAATAATCTTTTCTCATAAATGATATAGTTTGTCATTTTATCTAAACCAAGAAAATTTGAAATACTAAAGTGATTCGTTGGGTCCGTGAATGGGTTTTTCTAAAAGACATTTTTTGTTAATAATAAAATAGAATATTTAAATTTCTCTTTTCTTCTATGCCTGCCCAAATATCCGATTTTAAACAATTCTTTAGTTTGAAAACTTAATTTTCATGTTCAAAACTGACTTTTCAAGCTTATTTTAAGCTTTTCTGAAATTCCATAAATAATAATAATTTTTATATTGATTTCGGCAACGTTCCCATTTTTAACATATTTAGTAAGCTAGCTTGAGCTCCAGGTATTAATTTATTAAAAAAATAAACTTTATGTTATTTTTTAATAATTTTGTTTAAAGGTCTATAAATATCTGCATAAATAGTAAGTGATTTTCCATTTTTTTTTGTAATTTTAAAACTTAAAAAAAAATAGTAAAGTTGTAAGTTTATTAAAATTTTGTGCTATTTGATGAAAAAATGAGTATTTAGAAAACTATTAAAAAAGAGATATGCTCATCTTTCTAGAATTCAATTGAAATTTGTTCATTCAAGTCGAATGGAAATTATTGCAGAGAATTACGCGCTGCGCGAAGAATTTTAATTAGGTCATAAAACTAAAGCGAGCAGCAATTAGATGATATCTATGTGTGTGTGTGTGTGTGTGTGTATACGTAAGCTGATCGCATGTACATATTGCAGATTATGTTGGGTTTATCAAGAAGATAATGAAGCTGTTGCAGCATGGCTACACCGAGATACAGTCCATAGAGATCGAGCTGCGCATTTTGGAGGAGACATCGGCGCCTCCGTCACGTCCACGTAAGTTAACTTTGCAGCAAATTCTCCTCTTACTTTTCTTTTGTTTTTGGCTCTCTCTCTCTCTTTCCCTCTCTCTCTCTCTCTCTTTCACTTTATTCGCCTGTGTGTATATTTTCTCTCTCTCTCTATCTTGATCTGACATCTGGTGTCTTTGATATACATATGTATACATATGTATACATATGCGTGTGTATATATATTCGGGGCATTTGGCGTGTGCGCAGCGCGCGATGGCTACATCATCTACTGCTACGGGGACTGCAATCGCAAGTTCGAGGAGGCGCTGCTGGCGCAAAAGAAAACAGGTGATGGCAACAATCTGATGAAGGCCATTTGGCTGGACATGTACACTGAACAGCTGAGCGCTCGCCGCAAGTGATCCGCTGCTGCTGCGGCTGCTTTAAATGCCAACTAATCCTCGCCAGGCAGCCAGCCCAAACTCATCCGGGCGGCCAGCTTGAAAAGCAAAAGCGAAACCAAAAGCATAACACGAAAAAAAAAAAACAAAGCTAAATAACAAAACAACTGTTTTTTTTTTGTACATTGCCTTGTCGAGCGTTTTCTTCTTGTGGCTGTTTTCTTTTGTTTTGTTGTTCTGTTTATCGTTTGTTTTCCTGTTTCCTGTTCGTTCGTTCGTTCGTTCTACTAATGCACGCACTTTGTCTATGGAATTAAAATAGAATAACAAAACGCACTGAGTTTTTGTACAAAATATATGTATAAACAATACTAAAAAAATAAATAACAATTAATGAGCCTAGTTGCTATCAAACTGTAGACAACTGTCTCTCCAACTGTTGTGTAGCATTGACTGCAGCTATTCCCCGCTTGCTGTTGTTTCACATTAGCCTTCAAACTGTTTTGGGCACATTGCCCTTAGATGCCGCTCAAACTGTTGCTTGCCAGTGTCATTCAAACTGTCATGGAACTGTTTTGTTTATTCAGCTAACCCGCTTGCTGTTGTTTCACACTAGCCTTAAAACTGTCTTGGGTACATTGCACCCAGCTGTTCCCCAAACTTTTGCTTGCCAGTGGCTTTCAAACTGGTTTTCACTGTTCAACGGGTGCATTGCATTCAATGCTGGGGCAGCATACTGCCACGCCCACTCATGCCCGTTCATGGACACCGTGAGTAGGAACTCAAGTGCCCAATTTGTCTGGTGCCTGCAATTAAGTTAATGCTGCTGCTAAAGAGCTTAAACGCAGCCAACACCGTGTGCTAACCCTTGCCTTAACCACGCCCATTGTAAATGTAGCATCTGCCGCCTGCCAGCCGCCCCTCAACAAAATGTAATCATTAACGCCACTCGAGAGACTCAAGTAAAAGTATTTAAAAAAAAAAACCTTGTATCCATTTCTCTCTCTCTCTTCCTCTCGCTGGGCGCCAACAGTTTCCCTGGAGGAATCACAATTTGAATCTCCACCGTTGACACAGGAGAAGGTGCTTGAACTCATTGAGCAGGCTTATCCGAATCCCGTTTCGCCCGAGGATTTGGCCAAGTAAGTACCTCTAAATCCGTTTTAGCAAAACGTGCCTAACCCATCTCCCTCTCTCTCTCTCTCTCGCTCGATAGGGACTATGGCTGGAGCGAACAGGATGTGCTGTTGGTCATACAATCGCTACAGGAGCGCGGCCTCATCAAGTCAATGGAGTACAATGCCTACACGCGCATCCATCACGAGGATAAGGAGATTAAGGTGGTCAAGCAGATGCCGACGATAGCCTCGAATAAGCAGCCCACGATTGCCATAATAACGGCGCAATATTGTGAGAAGCTGGCCGTGGACGCCATGTTGGAGAATAAGGAGACATTTGTCCGTTATACCACAGTCGGTAGGTGGCGCCACAGGCAAAAATGCTTAGTGCTCGCAACGGAATGCGTTAACTCTCTTTTTTCTCTCTCTCATCTCTCTCCCTCTCGTTCTATTTACCGTTGCTCTCTTGTACTTTAACTGTTACGGTTTACCAAACATTCACATGATCAAAAAAAAAAAAAAAAAACGAATGCTGAATGCATTTGCATATTGTTTGCTTGCCCCTCCCTCCCGCCCGCAACCGGTACCGCAAAATTATTAATCAACTAATTAATTACTTCTCGAACGAAAAAATCAATATATATGTACAAATATATATAACAGATTCCGATCCCAATCTAACGAACTCACTCAGAAAATCCAAAAAGAAACGCAGATTTGGTAAGCACCCCGTCGCCTTCAATTTACATAGCCATATAAAATTAATGTAATCTGTGTCCAGGGTCAAGTTCACATCAATTTCCGAAAGTCAATTTGCCACCAATTTAAAAGGTCTCTATATATGTATGTGTCCAGAGTCCATGAGTAAGGTAAAGAGATAATGTAAAAGTGAGCCCTGTTTTAGGCAGTTAACAGGGCGCTGTTAAGTAAATTACAGCGATGCTATCCAGAACTGTTAATTGCATTTTGGTTTACATAGGTTTGGTTTATAGGCTTATGCAGGTCATTCATATTATTTTATTTATTATTCAGTATTTGAGGTATTTAGCAACTTAACTTTTGGAGATCTTAAAAACACTTTAAAAATAAAAGCTTACGCAAAAGAAAAGAAACTTAATATGGAACATAATAGACAATAATTGCGATTAAAAAACTATGATATATATAACTATTATGTAGAATCTATAAGTACGTAATATCTATAAATTTTAATCGAGCTCTTTCCAGAACGGTGCAAAAACATTTGCGAATTATTTGTGAACTTGACCTTGTGCTTTATTATTGTTGTTGTTGCGTCAGCGTTGCTTATTGTTTATTATTATAATTGTTGTGGTTGTTGTTGTTGTTAACTTTAAGGTGTTTTGGTTTATCATCAGTTGTAAGACTGCGGGCCAATGGGTTAAACATTTACTTTTTACTCTAGCTGCAAAGCTATCATTGTTGATTGTTTTCGTCACGCACATGAGCCACAACAAACACACAGTCCATAGCCTAAGGGACAGTCACAGATGCCACAGCGCAAACCACTTCATTCACACCCACACACACACACATTCACACACACACACAGAAACGTGTACATAGTTGCCCACATGCTGTATCCATGCCTGTAAAGCCAGCACAGCTAATTATTTTGTTGTTGTTTCTATATTCCGTTACCGTTGTGGATCTGCACCACAGGCGAATCGAATGTGTATACTCTGGGCAATATTGGAGCACATCGGATAGTGAGCACAAAGCTGCCGTCGGTGGGCAGCACGCGGGAGGCGATGACGGCGACGGGCAATACGACAACCAGATTGCTAGGCACATTCCAAAAGGTTGACTATGTTTTCATTGTGGGCGTGGCTGGCGGCGTGCCGCACTACACGGACTACAAGAAGCACGTGCGACTGGGCGACGTGGTCATCTCGTATGTGGACAAGCAGCGTGCGCTGATCAACAGGTGCGTCCAATTCAATACCCAAAAGGCAGCCAAATCTAATTTCTCCAATCGTTTATCATTCGTTATATGTGCAGCAAGGAGAAGCCCTACGTGTATGTGTACAAGAGCGGCGAAGATGTTAAAACATATTTCCCCGTCAACGATTCGCTGCAGCAGATTGCGGAGAGCCTGCAGGCGAACATGGAGCTAAAACGCCCCTGGGAAACATATCTGGGCGATGCACAGCAATCACTCGCCCAAAAGACGGAAAGCGACTTTGGAAGGCCGGACGCCAAAACGGATAAACTATTCATGAACATTGGCAACAATGAGGTCATCGAGGTGGCCCATCCAATTGCGGCAGATGAGATTAACGGCGTGACGCGGCTGCGCCTGCACCTGGGACCCATTGGCTCTGGCAGAGATTTGGTGCGGAGCGACGATCTGCGCACCCAGTTTGCCCGTAAATTCGGACTGCTCGCCACCGATGTGGAGATGAGCAGTGTGTTGGACAGCATCATCGGCAACTGCCGGGAGAGCTTCATTCTGGTCAAGGGCATCTCCGACTACAAGGATGGCATGTCGACGCGCAAATGGCAGAACTATGCCTCGCTCTCAGCGGCTGCAGTGGTCAAGTCCGTCATCTGTGGCATGGATGCGCCAACAAATGTTTAAGGCTCGGCCCACATACATCTAGCACTCAATGCATAAGGCTATGATTTTACACTTTCAAATAATTTTTTTTTTTTATATTGTTTAAATTCCTGCAATGTATTTATCAAACGTTTTATTTTGTTCTCTGTGCGTTATTAACCAAAATCGGACCCCGGCTATTAGCTGGCGGCCCCTCAAAGTAGACCAAAATGTATGCGTTTTCCTAATACCTTATACATATATGCATATGTAAAAGTAATATGTATTGAATAATTTCTTGTTATTTATTTGTTATGCTTTTGTACTACATACATATACATAAATAATAATATGCATATATATATCATTTACATTTACACAAAATGTATGACACAGGCACATAACGTATATACCAAAATGTATATTTATTTATGTATATACATACATATATATTAAAATTAATAAATAATGCAATTTAATGTTGCAACCGTAAGCTACGAGTTTGATCTGTATGCGATCTGATCTCTTCGGTCCGTTTTTAAATGTTCACTGCGCGAAAGAAAATGCATTTTAAAACTAATGAGTTTCCATATAAATTGATGCATTGCACTTAGCAATCTTTACAATAACGTGAAAAGACCTGGCTCGGTCTGGAGATTCTAACTTTAAATTTGCCGCGCAAATTAAATCTACTCAATATAAAACAGTCTGGCCCGCTGTCATCATAGCGTTGCCACTGTTGCTCGCATATTCTCATTTCGATACATCGCTTACTTTTATAGCGATGCATGCGTTGCATACATATAGTACTTAAGCTTTAAATACGATTTTTACAATATCATTTTTTTGCATTTTAATCATGCAGCAAGACATTGAATCAGCGAAATGCACTGAGGTTTTCTAATAAAAATCCAAACTATATAAGTTGAAATTGAAATAACGGTGTAGCCAGTGTTGAAAAACGACTATTTTGTTGGGGCGCAAATATGTAGGACATTTTTAAATGCAGTTCAGCAAGCTCCTGTTTAAAATCATTGTTATTTTTAAATTGATTTGATATTTTGATACTGATAAATGCTCAGTTAATCAAATAATAATTTATATTTTTTAAAAACTAACAAACACGAACTCATACCCAACCTGGCAATCAATTCTGTGCTTTAAAGTTTATGTTTTGCAATAAAATGCAGTTACACCAGAGCTGGGCACTTATCGATATGACGATTGAGTATCAAAGGTATCGGAGGAGTTATATGTAATCGACAAAAACTCAATTTGGATATTTAAGGAGCTAAGGACATTGCTGCTTTTGAATAAACTCTGCGCGTGATCTGGGTAAATCAACTCAAAATTAAAAGCTCAATGGATATATGGATGCAGGTAAATATTTAACTCTCATATTACTCGTACTTAAGGTAATAAAAACGGAGTTGTTGCCTATAATTATTGAGGCGAGCATGCATGTACGTATTCACATACATACATGCATACATACGCACGCTTGAACATATGGCAGACTGTTTTTGTCTTTCTCTGACTGCTTGCTTTAAGCTTGGAATTGTCGAACCCGGCAAATTACTATCCGCCTGTTGGCGAGCGAGACTCTTAATCAGTCGCCTGCTGCCGCCAAGCCAGTTGTATTCGTTTAATTGTAGCGCGCATTGACAGAAATCAACACGTGCACACGTGTTGTCTGCGAACGACAGAACCAAACGGCAAATTAACCGTTCAATTGTAATTATAGAAGTACAGGCATTTGGTGGTGCAAAATATGTAAGTGAAGTGCAAAGTGAATAAAGATTGAATTGAATTTGGTTTAACAATATGCTAAGTGGACTTTCGACAGTATCCGCTCGCTCGCACGTGTATGTGGCTCTCTATTGTGTGTGTGTGTGTTTTTGTAAGCCAAACCGGTCTCAAGTTCAAGGAGAGCTGTTCACGTTTGTTTTCCAAACGGGAACGGCTATATGTATTGTAAATATGTACATATGCAGATGAGGCTTTAAAACTTGTCTGTGTGTATAAACGCAGTTTTGATCTGAGCTAATTGACGATAGAGGCCTCTTTTTGTAAAGGACTTACGATTTTTTGGCTATGGGGCTGCGCGCCTCACCAACAATAACCTCTTATCTTATCAATGCATACATATGTATGTATGTACATATATGAAAATATGCAATGTTTCCTGCATTATTGAATGCACGTTGTAAATGCCAGATAAGAGCGCCATGTGGTCCACGTTAATGGTATTGATAAAGCACTTCACAGAAAAAGATACCCTGTATAGTAATTTGAGCACAAGCTTTGTTACCCACAGCATGACAGCTTGGGATAGGTTCGAAATCGAATCGTTAGTCTGTTTCCCATTAAGCCTCAAACAACTTACAATTAATTCTTATACCCTAAGCCCATTGAAAATGGGTAAAAAGGGTATAATCGTTTTGTGCAAATTTATGTAACTGGAAGGTATATATATATATATATATATATATATATATATTATTGGTCAGCATTAATATCCGAGTCGAGCTGTCCGTCTCGATCTCAGGATCTACAAGAACTATAAATTTGATATTTCGAAAGTAGGTCCTCCTAGCGCCCGCGCAGTACCACTTTTATTCCGATCATCGATAGCTTGTCCCGTTTTCCGGCAATCCGGATATAATACTGATATTGAAATTCTGTTTTTTTGAGCATAGCTCAAGAATTTCTGTGTACATGTGCACACATACATACATTCGCGTCTGTTTTGAATTCTGTAATTGGCATTGCAATTGCGACTGGTGAATGTGAAGTTATATAATTTAGTTTTTTTCGTAACAGCTCGTTTCTTGGTTTGGCAGTGGGGCATGAGGCGATGGCAATTAGTTTGGTCGTTTGCAGGCAGTTGCGAGTTCGACACCTGCCGAAGAAACTAACTTTTTTTATTTTATTTTAATTTGTATTAATGCTAAGACAAAGGAGCTTAGCTTAACAGGTAGTTGTTGGAAGACGATGATTCAGGGTATCCCCCAGTCGGGCACTCGCGACTTAAACACTTTTACTTGCTTTTACATACATTTGCATATAAGCAACTAGGTGCCTTCAAACAGTTATCGTTAATCAAGCTAAATGAAACAGGTTAAAGTACATATATAAAAGTCAATGTAGCAATATGCCCCTGCCTGCCCGCATGAATGCGTCCAATTAAAATACCTTTAGGGGCAGTGCGACAAAATTGTTGTTTTTCTCCATAAATTTAATTCAGATTGTCTGTTGTTGTGTTTTCCATAGGTGTCAAATGTTTAAATTTAGCGCTTCAATCTATATTTTTCTCCCTTCGCCTTATATGTAAATATCGCCCTTCTACGCAGTTCTCATTCAAAAAATTATGATCGTATAGCATTCCGACGATATTTGATTGTATTTTCATATATGTACACAGACTTAAAGGCTTTCCCTTTCCATGGGCTCTAATAACATGAAGCTTTGAGTTATTTGTTTAGTCCATCAAAATTGGAGCCGAGCTGTTCCCCCTTCGAATAATTTTGTTTATCTCATGCATTGCTGAGAAGTCAACAAATATTTTGTTTTATTTGTTTTTTTATAATTAACTTCACAGACAGCTGCCGTCAACCCATTATTTACAAGCATTCCGCATAATAATATACAAATAATAGTTCTCAGCTGAGGCTCTGATGAAAGGAAATCTTTGCAATTGAAATGTGAGCTCCATTAGAAAAAGGAGACTCGGGCAAGAATTATGGTATGATAAGTATGAAATGTTGATATCAAAGAGAAATAATCTCTGAATCCACATCTATGAAGTATCTTTAACATTTTTGAAAGCCAAGAAAGAAAACTTGTAAATGCCAAGTTTGGTCCAAATATCTGGAAACCCCAAAAATAGCTTTTCTAGACATCTGAGAGACTAGTTTACCTAAGAGACAGACGGATCTGTAAATATGTAGCTTATATTTATCGTGAATTATGCCCTCCGATCTTTTTGTGGAAAATTCTTTCGTTAACTAAAGATTTAGCATATTTTGTTTGATTCAGCTGCGAAATGGACGATGCGAATTGTTATCTTGTGCTGGAGGATGGCACCGTGATGCCGGGCTGGTCATTCGGCGCTAAGAGCACGCCCACAAGCGGCGAGGTGGTGTTCCAAACGGGCATGGTCGGCTATACGGAGGCCTTGACGGATCGCTCGTACAGTGCGCAGATTCTGGTGCTTACCTATCCGCTAATTGGCAACTATGGAGTGCCGGATGTTAATCAACTGGACGAGTTTGGATTGCCGGAGCACTTTGAGTGGCTGGAGGGCGCCGTCCAGGTGGCTGGCCTGGTGGTGGGTGAGATATGCGACACGCCCTCGCATTGGCGTTCACAGCGAACGCTGTCCGAGTGGCTGGCGGAGCACAAGGTGCCCGGGATCAGCGGCATCGATACGCGCGCCCTAACCAAGAAGCTGCGCGAGCAGGGCAGTCTGCTGGGACGCATTGTCTATGAGAAGCCGGGCAAGCAGCTGGCTCCGTTCGAGGATCCCAATGAGCGCAATCTGGCCAAGGAGTGCGCCGTCAAGGAGCCGCTGCTGTACAAGTCGCCGCAGTCGAGCGGACCACGCATCGCCATCATGGACTGCGGCCTGAAGCTGAATCAGCTGCGCTGCTTGGTGCAGCGCGGCGCCTCCGTGCAGCTGCTGCCCTGGAGCGCAGACCTGAGGGAGGATCAGTACGATGCGCTCTTCCTCTCGAACGGACCGGGCAATCCGACCAGTTGCCAGCCGATTGTGGAGCAAGTGAAGCGCGTTCTCCAGGCTGGCAACAAGCCCATCTTCGGCATCTGCCTGGGCCATCAGCTGCTGGCCACGGCCATCGGCTGCGACACATACAAGATGAAGTACGGCAATCGTGGGCACAATTTGCCCTGCCTGCATCGCGCCACCGGCCGCTGTCTGCTCACCTCGCAGAATCACGGCTATGCCGTCGATCTGGCCAAGCTGCCCGCCGACTGGGAGGAGCTGTTTGTCAATGCCAACGATGGCACCAACGAGGGCATTGTGCACCGCACCAAGCCCTACTTTTCGGTACAGTTCCATCCGGAGCATCATGCCGGTCCCAAGGATACCGAGTTCCTATTCGATGTCTTTCTCGAAGCCATAAGCCAGCCGCAGATAGACGTGCCCAATCTAATCTCACGCCGACTGCGCGTCACCCAGCCCGAGGCGCTGCCGCGACCTCGCAAGGTGCTCATATTGGGCTCCGGCGGCCTGTCAATTGGCCAGGCCGGTGAATTCGATTATTCCGGCTCGCAGGCCATCAAGGCCATGCGCGAGTCGAACATACAGACGGTGCTGATCAATCCCAACATTGCCACGGTCCAGACGTCCAAGGGCATGGCGGACAAGTGCTATTTCCTGCCGCTGACGCCCGACTATGTGGAGCAGGTCATCAAATCGGAGCGGCCCAACGGCGTCCTGCTCACCTTTGGCGGCCAGACGGCCCTCAACTGCGGCGTCGAGCTGGAGCGTGCCGGCGTCTTTGCCAAATACAATGTACGCATCCTGGGCACGCCCATACAATCGATCATCGAGACGGAGGATCGCAAGCTGTTCGCCCAGCGTGTCAATGAGATTGGCGAACGTGTGGCGCCATCCGAGGCGGTATATACCGTGGCCGAGGCCCTGGATGCAGCCGGCCGTTTGGGTTATCCGGTGATGGCACGCGCTGCCTTCTCCTTGGGCGGCCTGGGCTCCGGGTTTGCCAACAACGAGCAGGAGCTGCGGACGCTCGCCCAGCAGGCGCTCGCCCATTCCAATCAGCTAATCGTGGACAAGTCTCTGAAGGGCTGGAAGGAGGTGGAGTACGAGGTGGTGCGCGATGCCTACGACAATTGCATCACGGTCTGCAACATGGAAAACTTCGATCCGCTAGGCATACACACGGGCGAGAGCATTGTGGTCGCACCCTCGCAAACCCTCTCCGATCGCGAATACCAAATGCTGCGCAGCACCGCCCTCAAGGTGATCCGGCACTTCGGCGTCGTCGGCGAGTGCAATATTCAGTATGCGCTCTGCCCGCACTCGGAGCAGTACTACATCATCGAGGTGAACGCCCGATTGTCCCGCAGCTCGGCGCTGGCCAGCAAGGCGACCGGCTATCCGCTGGCATATGTCGCCGCCAAGCTGTCGCTGGGCGAGCCGCTGCCGGAGATCCGCAACTCGGTGACGGGCAATACGACCGCCTGCTTTGAGCCCAGCCTCGATTACTGTGTGGTAAAGATACCACGCTGGGATTTGGCAAAATTCGTGCGCGTCAGCAAGCACATTGGCAGCTCGATGAAGAGCGTCGGCGAGGTTATGGCCATTGGCCGCAGCTTCGAGGAGGCATTCCAGAAGGCATTGCGCATGGTTGACGGTGATGTCCAGGGCTTCGATCCGTATCTGGCGCCCGTCGAAAAGGAACAGCTATCGGAGCCGACAGATCGTCGTCCCTTTGTGCTGGCCGCTGCCCTCCGGGCGGGCATGTCCATCGAGGAGCTGCACGAGCTGACCAAAATCGATCGCTGGTTCCTGCACAAGCTGCAGCACATCATTGACTTCTATGGCCAACTGGAGTCGGCTGGCAGCCAGCTAACGCCGGCCCTGCTGCTCAGCGCCAAGCGCCTGGGCTTTGCGGACAAACAGATCGCCATGGCCACCAAGAGCACGGAGCTGGCCGTGCGCCAGCAGCGCCACGAGCACAACATTCGACCCTATGTCAAGCAGATTGACACCGTGGCGGGCGAATGGCCCGCCAGCACCAATTATCTATACAACACGTACAATGCATCCGAACATGATGTCCTCTTTCCCGGTGGCCATACGATTGTCGTCGGCTCGGGTGTCTATCGTATTGGCTCCTCCGTGGAGTTCGATTGGTGCGCCGTCGGCTGCCTGCGGGAGCTGCGCAATCTGAAGAAGTCGACCATCATGATTAACTACAATCCGGAAACGGTGTCCACCGACTATGACATGTGCGATCGCTTGTACTTTGAGGAGATTAGCTTCGAGGTCGTCATGGATATCTACGAGATGGAGCGCTCCGACGGCATTATACTCTCGATGGGCGGCCAGCTGCCGAATAACATTGCCATGGATCTGCATAGGCAGCAGGCCAAGGTGCTGGGCACCTCGCCCGAGTCGATTGACTGTGCCGAGAATCGTTTCAAGTTCTCGCGCATGCTGGACAGAAAGGGCATCTTGCAGCCACTGTGGAAGGAGCTGACCAATCTTCAGTCGGCCGTCGAGTTCTGCCAGGAGGTGGGCTATCCCTGCCTGGTGCGACCCTCCTATGTGCTCTCGGGTGCGGCCATGAATGTCGCATATTCGGATCAGGATCTGGAGACATATTTGAATGCCGCCTCGACGGTGAGTCGCGAGCATCCTGTGGTCATATCCAAGTTCTTGACCGAAGCCAAGGAAATCGACGTGGACGCCGTTGCGGCCGATGGCCAAATCCTGTGCATGGCCGTCTCCGAGCATGTGGAGAACGCGGGCGTTCATTCGGGTGACGCGACGCTGGTCACACCGCCGCAGGACTTGAATGCCGAGACCCTGGAGGCCATTAAGCGCATCACACGCGACCTGGCCAGCGTCCTGGATGTCACCGGACCCTTCAACATGCAGCTCATTGCCAAGAACAACGAGCTGAAGGTCATCGAATGCAATGTCCGTGTCTCGCGCTCCTTCCCCTTCGTATCGAAGACACTGGACCATGATTTTGTGGCCACGGCCACGCGTGCCATTGTTGGCATGGACGTGGAGCCAATCGATGTGCTCCACGGCGTCGGCAAGGTGGGCGTCAAGGTGCCACAGTTCAGTTTCTCGCGCCTCGCCGGCGCCGACGTCCAGCTGGGCGTCGAGATGGCCTCCACCGGCGAGGTGGCCTGCTTTGGCGACAATCGCTACGAGGCCTACCTAAAAGCCATGATGTCCACCGGCTTCCAGATACCCAAAAACGCCATCCTCCTATCCATTGGCAGCTTCAAGGTGCGACGCCCTTTCACATATATAATTTCCACATGTATTTTAATTGCCTGCTTCTATTCGTCCACAGCACAAAATGGAGCTGCTTTCCTCTATTCGAGATCTGGCCAAAATGGGCTACAAGCTCTACGCTTCGATGGGCACCGGAGATTTCTACGCGGAGCACGGCGTTGACGTGAGTAGTCAAATTGGCTCCTATTCAAGCCATATCATATAGTTGTCCGATTGGATGCATCCTGGCATATTGGCATTGGGTGATATCTTGTTATTGTTCGCAGAAGAACTTTATCTGCGACTCTCTTCTGGAAGAAGCAGAAAGTTAAACACAATCTGCGATTGTTTATTTTTTCTTTTAATGATTCTCTTAAAGAAGATCGCGCAAGTGGAAGAAGAAGAAAGTTGAACACAATCTACGATTGCTAATAATTAGTTGGTTTAGTTTTTATTTTAATGATATGATAAGATAAGAAGTCGCAATCAGGGAATTTTGCAAACTATTCTTCAGGTTCCCAAATTGAAAATAGGCCAGAAGAAACTCAGATAATGTCAAAACGTTTGCTCGTTCTGTTACCTGGCTATAGGTATGCCCGGGCAAAGCCGGGTAATACCCGCTAGTGTAATATACAAAAAACGAGAAGGAAAGGCTATCTTCGGCACGCCGAAGCATTTCATAATGCTCATAGTGCTTTGCACGTATCTAAGAAGCACAGGGAAAATAGTCAATTACAGTTAATTAACCGAGTATGGTTAAGATATCTTGAAAAACAAAAAAGTTTTCCACACAACTTAATTTCGACCGATCGTTTCTATGGCAGCTATATGATATAGTTGTCCGATCTTAATAGGATTTTGCATATATATGGGGAGCTTAGTTAAACTAATAAATACCGAGTTTGGTCAAGAAATCTTTATAAACAAAAATGTTTTTCATACAAGAACCTACTTTTCGACCGATCGTTCCTATGGCAGCTATATGATATAGTGGTCCGATCCAGCTGATTTTGACATATGAACTGCGTGCAACAGAAAGAGGGACTTCTGCAAAGTTTCATAAAGATAGCTTTAAAACTGAGAGACTAGTTCGCATAGAAACAGACAGACGGACAGACGGACATGGCTATATCAACTCGGCTGTTGATACTGATCAAGAATATATATACTTTATGGGGTCGGAGATGTCTCCTTCTATGCGTTACACATTTCACGACAAAATTATAATACCCTCTGCAAGGGTATAAAAACTTGCTTATCATTTAACAAACAGCTTTATTTTTGACATGATCGCAATAAGTTGCCTGCGTTTCGCTTGGTTTTCATTTTCCAATTAGTCTCGAGTTATGGGAATGGGCAGCAGACCGGGCGTACTTGAGGGCCATTTCGATAATCTGATTGACTGATGTATATACATACATATATACCTATATAACGTCTCTAGGGAGTAGTCGGGCTGTCGGGCTGTCGGGCTGTCGAGGGGGCAGAGGAGCTGCTAATTGAAAGCGCTCTTCAGCTTTTGTGTGTTCCGCTTGAGCATGTCGCGTAGCTCGTCGCGCCTCGCTTCCGGCGCCAATGTTTGCATCAGCTGCTCCGTTTTGCTGCTTATGACTTGCAGTGCTCCAGGATCCACTTGGAGTCGCTGCAGCAGCGGGCCCAACATGCTGCCCTCCATCGAGCTGGCTGGCACAGCCGGCTCGGGCTCTGGCTCCGGCTCTGGCTCTGGCTCCGGCTCGGGCTCTGGCTTGGACTCTGGCTGTATGGTCTGGGGCGGTGCGGGTAGTGGCGAGGGTGGCTGCAGCGGCAGCAGCTCGCCGGAATGCATCTGCACCACGTGCTCCACGAACTTGAGAGACTTGCGGCGCATCGGACTGGATCTGCAGCTGGCGGCGGGGCTGCTGTGGCCACTGCGGCTGCCGTGGCTGCCACGGCTAGTGCTGGCGCTGGCGCTGGCGCTGGCACTGGTGGTGGCCCGTTCGATGCTGCTCGCCGCCTGGCACAGTGCGTCCGCATAGTGCTGGGCATACTGGGCGCAGCCCAGCTGCTGGTAGAGTCGGCACAGGCGCTGCGCCTGCTCCAAATAGAGCTGGGCGTGCTGTCCATTGCGAAACTCCGTTGCCTTGGCCAGCATGGCCAGCATGTGATCGAGCAGCAGCTCCAGCAGATTGGTGCGCCGCAAAATCTCGAAGCCGTCGTTGAGCTGAGGTGTTGCTGTAGTTGTCTTGGTTGCAGCTGCAGCTGCAGCTGAGGCGGATGTGTTGCTGGATGTGTGGGATGCCTGCGATGTGCGGGGCATCAGCAGCGGCAAGTCCAGCGTCAAGGACTCGCCGGAGTCGCGTCGCTGCTCGGCTAGCTTCAGCTGCTGGGCGCGCAGCATTTGTGTCTTGCGGCGCAGCTTGCCGCGCGTGCGCTCCTGATGCTGGCGCATGCCCAGCAGACCCTGTGCATCACTGGGCTCCAGCTCTTGCTGCTGCTGCTGCTGTTCCCGCTGCTGTTCCCGCTGCTTTGGCTGCTGCTGCTCCTCCGTCGCAGGCAGCGTGTTGCGCGCAAACTTGGCCCAGCCGCGCAGCTGCAGATAGTCCTGGGCTAGCAGATTGTCGAGCAGCCGGCGATAGTTGAGCTTGGGATAGAAGTCATCGGCATGCTGGAGATTGCGCAGCGCCTGGAGCACATGCATGAGCGGCTGCTCGGCTATGCCCGCCATGATGGCGCGCAGCTCCATGAGCGCGTCCTCCGGCACATGCTCGAAGAGATTGCGCCGCTCGATGAAATAGTCGCTCAGCTGCTTCTTGGCCAGGCAATCGGCAAAGGTGCGCACGAAGCGCACCAGCCGCTCGCCCAGAAACTCCTCCGGCCAGTCGTTGCTGTGCCGCTCGCATTGCCAGAACAGATGCGTCCGCAGCTGCTCCATGATGTGACCCATGGCCTGGCATTTCTCGTTAACGAACGTCCGCACCAGGGCCTTCATCAGCAGCAGGACCTTCAGCTGCATGCGCGTCAGCTGGCGCTCGAGAAACTGCTCCGCCTGCGGGAATACAATGCGCCACTCCAGCTCCCGGAAGGGATTACGCGCCCGTTTCGGTGCATAGCCCACGGGCACCACGTGGAAGCCAAAGGATTGTATGCGCTTGCGCATCAGCGTCGTCGGCCATTGGAACTTGTCGCCCGTATGCAGATTGGTCAGCTGCGGGCGAGCGCGCAGATTGAACTCAAAGGCGCAGTCCGGCCAGCTGTGCGGCACATGGATGGCGGGCACCAGCTCCTCCGTGGCCGTGTAGATGCTGCAGCCGCGATAGCTGCCAGCCGACAGCTGCGACTGGCTGATGCAGAGCTCTCGAGCCAGCTGCTGGCGCAGCAGCTCGGCAAAGTAGTTCATGAACTGCTGGGAGCTCAGATAGCATTGCTGGAGGAGATCGCGCCGTCGCTGCTGCTCGACGCGGCACTGGCGCAGCACCTGCACCGTCTCGTAGCCGCTCCGGCTGCTCTCCTGCCACTGTTGCAGATCTTGAGCCGCATCCTCTTCGTGGTCGTGGTCGTCGTCGTCGCTGCTGCTGCTTTCATTGGAGTCCACATCGTCGTCGTCGCTCTGCTCCAGCCAGGCCGGCAGGCAGCTGTTCAGCCGGCAGACGCACGCCTGGGGCAGCACATTGCGCTGCAGTGGCTCCTCGCACATTAGCTTCAGCTCGGATATGGGTCGCTGTGTATTCAGGCGTGCTATATACACATGATCGTAGTCACCCTCGCACCAGCTGCCTCTGCCCGAAACGGAACTAGAGCTGGAGCCAGGACCGATAGTGCTGTAGCCGGAGCTGCTGTAGACGCCATCGATGTCGCCCTCGTCGCTGCTGGGGCTGCTGCTCGGGCTGCTGCACTGCATGGGCATCGGTTCGCGCAGCTTGAGCCGCACGTAGCCCATCCAGCGGCTCTGCTCCAGCAGCTGGACATACTGGGAGCGACAGGGCGTCGTGTTGTAGTAGTCCGTCTCCAGCAGCACCTTGCAGAGCGTCGCTATGGAATCATAGTTGGCGTCATTTGCCCTGGCGACATCCACATTCTCGAACACGACATAGGTCAGCGTCTTCTGCAACGGCTGCGGCTGTGCCGGAACATGGCCAGAGGCCCCCGCCTGCCGATGTGGCCCATCTCTGTGCACAAAGAGGAGAATCGATTAGGCAAGGTTCTCCGACTAGCTGTTCAAATTAAATGTTAGTTAGTCGTAAACAGTATGAAAGAGGAACCGTTTGACCCGAGGAGGTGGGCTTGGCTGGGGCTGGGGCTGGGGCTGGGTGTTGGTTGCCCCAGGTGGACTCGATAGAGCTGTCCAGGCTGTCCAGTTCTTCAAAGAACAGCTCCCCGGAAACGAGTACGTTTTCCAACAAGCACAGGACAGATACCCAGAAGGCGTTGGCTGCCTTCTGTCTGCATCCTTTATCGCGAGAGCTGTGACAGAAGGAAGTTGGGGTTGGGAGGCTGCAGCCTTTGTTGGGACTCCTGTCGTCAGTCTCATTCTGTTCTTGAGTTGAAGTGTAGGAATTTGGATGTTTGCTTGGGATTGTGTTTGACCAAATTGCTAGTGAGCTTTGTCAGCAAGTGGAAGGCTTTACACTCGCGCGTTGGTATATCCTGTTCAGGGAGGATAGGGTATCTCGTCGCATTCGTACTGGCGACAAATCAAGAGTATACATAGATTTGGATACATAGATTCCTTCTGAGAGCGAACCCAGCCCTAGGTGAGCTTTGGACATTCGGACGGAGGCCAGCTTTACGGGTAGCATAGCAGGCAGCTCCTGCAACCGGCAGGAGTACACAACAAGAGATAGCTTCCTCTTCCGCTCCTAGTATTTCGAACATCCAAAATTTGTATTGACTTACGTGGGTTTGAAGAGCAGCCGCTTGGCAACGGCCACATCGATGGCGCTGGCATGGATCAGACTGTGCTCGTTGAGGGTCTGGCCGCAGGCGCGCTGCCTGGCCTGCAGCTGGTCGTCGATGGCGGCCAGCTCGTTCTCGTAATGGCCAAAGAACTGGATGCCCAGCAGCAGCTGGTTAAGCAGGAACGTGTGCAGCTGCCGCTCCAGCTGATGTCGCGTCTTCTCCTCGATGACGCGCTGGTGCTCCTCCCGCTGCCCCTCCAGCGTGCGGGCGTACAGCGCACTGACGCATTCGGTGGCGCTGCTGCCGTTGCTGCCCCCGAGCAGCCGCAGCTGTGGCGCCAGATTGTGGCTGCCACGAATGCTGCCGCTGCCATGGCTGCTCAAGCTGCGACGCAAGCTGTTGGTGTTGCCGCCGCGCTGATGTCGCCGCTTGCGGGCGTTGCGCTTCTGCAGCTTGGCCAGCTGACGCTGGCGCTTCTCCTCCTGGCGACGACGCTGCTGCACACGCGGCGGCGCCTCCGCCGCTTGCAGCTGCTGCAGCGGACTGGGCAACGCATTGCCGTCTGGCGCCTTGGACCAGGTACAGCCCATGGATCGAGTGTTGTCTATGTGTGTGTGTGTGTGTGTGTGTGTGTCCAGCTAGGGATTCGACTTGGGGATAAGAAACGCAGCGCAACGCTTGCAGCTGTGGCTCCTTTCTTACTGATACCGATCACGCCGATCAAATTCCATTTTCTTGCCATTCGCGTTGTCGCTGTCGCTCTTGATGTTGCTTAGATAAGATCGCCGTCAAGACCAATACCAACAATGGCAACTATTGGCGACAAGTTGACAAGCTGACAAGCTGATTCCTCCTACACTTCCGGCCGGCCAAGTGGGGGGAGGCCTTGTTATCAGCCTTTCTGGCATGTAAACACGACGATGACTGCGCGCACAGTGGAGCGAGCACGCAAAATGAGATGCAAAATAAATACATCTATATCGATTGGATATAGACGCATATACTTAATCCAAATATCTTTAGATAATGCCTCTGATCTAAAGACTTGCTAAAGTTTCTCTTCAAATGAATCGCAACTCATATTTGAATATTCCAGGAAAAAAAACCTATCAATCTGGGGGATTTTCTTTTTGTTTGTTTATTTTCTGCCACAGTTACTTGTGTTTTTCCAAGACTAATGAACTGCATTTGAATGTTATTAGCTATTAGTGCAAATTGGAAATATGTTATCTAAGAGCATTCATTAAAATACATTAAAATATGATTTAAGATCGGAAACGTCGAAACCCACGCCATCATCTAATTTACAAACTTGTTTGCCGTCAGCTTTATAAAAAAAAAAGATATGTAACTGAAGAGAATTTTAAAAATAGAAAAGTCAACTTTGAGCAACTCTTGCGGGTTATTGATAGTTGTTATCGATATCGATATATATCGACAACGATCTATATCAAGACAAGGGTATTTATTTTTTTTGATTTGAAATAACAACAGTACCGAAAGGTTGAGCATTTTTTATAATCGATAATTGATCGACTATATATTATCGATAATTTATCGATGCATTATTTGTCTGTCTTTTTGTCTGCCGGCGCCACTGTGCCACTTGTAGCTTGTAATGTTTTATTGTTATAAATGCTATTCGTATTGCTATTATTATTGTCCATGCACAAGTGAATTATTATGTAGGTCCATAAAGAGCAGTATCTTTATGTGGCCTAGGCAAACATTTGCCAATGAATGGTGCTGAATTTGGCCTTGGGCGCGGCCTGCATGCGCTGTGCTATCCTCGATAAAAATGCTAAGCAATGCCCCATTTCTTCTTTCCATTGCAGGTGGAGTCCGTACAGTGGACATTCGACAAGACAACACCCGATGATATCAACGGAGAGCTGCGACATTTGGCCGAGTTTCTGGCCAACAAGCAATTCGATCTGGTCATCAATTTACCCATGCGTGGTGGCGGCATCCGCAGGTAAGTCACGTTTTCCTTTTCAATTGGTCGGGAAATGTTACCCAGATCCACATGGATCGCATTTAAATAAGAATCCCCCCCAAGCTCATTCAATTTCGAACCCTTCTTATGAGTACTCATGATTGAGTACTCATCATGTTATCTATGCATATCTCCGAACTCATTGAGTACTCATCATGTTATCTATGTATATCTCCGAACCCGTTGAGTACACATTATGTTATCTATGTATGTATATATGTATTGCTTGTTTTGTCATCTCGGTACCCATTTTGTATGCATATTCTCAGGTAATATATATGTATTAGGTTTATTTTACTGTTATTTTTTCTTTATTTTCAAAAACTTCGCCCTGCTATGCGATTTTCATGAATTAAAGTAATGTTACACGTATGTATTTAAATCATACTTCTCTATAAAATTGTTGTTAAATCTTTTCTCTTCTCACCACGCTGTTATTGTATTCTTCAACTCCATTCGCTTTCTCTCTCATTTAATTCTTCTCCGCCTCACTCACTTGTTTTTTCTCTCATTTCTCATTTCGTTCTCCCCTCTTCTCGCTCATGCTCGCTTGCTCTAAACTTCTCCGCCTCAGTCACTCGCTTTCTGCCCGCTTTAGCAAAGCCTTTCTATGCGATTTTTATGTTTTTTAGGTGTTGTGTGTGCAAGTGAATTATTTTAATATTTAAAGGGATGTTAATGCTATGCTATGCGATTTTCATGAATTAAAGTAATGTTACACGTATGTATTTAAGTCATATTTCTCTATAAAATTGTTGTTAAATCTTTTCTCTTCTCACCACGCTGTTATTGTATTCTTCAACTCCATTCGCTTTCTCTCTCATTTTATTCTTCTCCGCCTCACTCAGATGTTTTTTCTCTCATTTCTCATTTCGTTCTCCCCTCTTCTCGCTCATGCTCGCTTGCTCTAAGCTTCTCCGCCTCAGTCACTCGCTTTCTGCCCGCTTTAGCAAAGCCTTTCTATGCGATTTTCATGTTTTTTAAGTGTTGTGTGTGCAAGTGAATTATTTTAATATTTATAAGGATGTTAATTGACTTTGAATCGAACCCAGGGTCTCATCGTTCATGACGCATGGCTATCGGACACGTCGCCTGGCGGTCGACTATTCCATACCGCTGGTGACGGACGTTAAGTGCACCAAGCTGCTGGTGGAATCGATGCGTGTGACTGGCCGCAATCCGGGCATGAAGACGCACACGGACTGCATGACGTCGCGTCGCATTGTGAAGCTGCCTGGCTTCATAGACGTGCATGTGCATCTGCGTGAGCCGGGCGCCACCCACAAGGAGGACTTCGCCAGCGGCACCGCAGCCGCCCTTGCCGGCGGCGTCACCATGGTCTGTGCCATGCCCAACACGAATCCGGCAATTGTGGATCGCGAGACGTTCAATCAGTTCCGCGAGCTGGCCCGAGCCGGGGCCCGCTGCGACTATGCGCTATATGTGGGCGCCTCGGACACCAACTGGGAGCACGCCCATGAGCTGGCGACGCAGGCGTGCGGCCTCAAGATGTACCTCAACGATACGTACGGCACGCTGAGGCTCAGCGACATGGCCGCCTGGCAGCGTCACCTGTCGCGCTGGCCCAAGCGGGCGCCCATCGTTTGTCATGCGGAACGGCAGAGCATGGCGGCCGTTATGCTGCTGGCCCATCTTCTGGAGCGGCCGGTCCACATCTGCCATGTGGCGCGCAAGGAGGAGATTCAGCTGATACGTGCCGCCAAGGAGAAGGGCATGAAGGTTACCTGCGAGGTGTGTCCGCATCATCTGTTCCTCAGTACGCGCGATCTGGAGCGCTTGGGCGCCGGCATGGCGGAGGTGCGACCGCTGCTGTGCTCGCCCGAGGATCAGGAAGCGCTCTGGGAGCACATGGAGTACATTGATGTGTTTGCCACAGATCATGCGCCGCACACGCTTGCCGAGAAGCAATCGGAACGGCCGCCGCCCGGCTTCCCCGGCCTGGAGACCATATTGCCGCTGCTGCTGCATGCCGTCCACGAAGGTCGCATCACCCTGGAGGATATTAAGCGCAAGTTTCATCGCAATCCGCGCAATATTTTTAATCTGCCCGAGCAGCCGCAGACCTACGTGGAGATCGATCTGGACGAGGAGTGGACCATTAGCAACAACGAGCTGAAGACCAAAGCCGGTTGGACGCCCTTCCACGGCACCAAGGTGAAGGGTCGCGTCCATCGCGTCGTGCTGCGCGGCGAGGTCGCCTACATTGATGGCCAGGTGCTGGTCCAGCCCGGCTATGGCCAGAATGTGCGCTCCAAGCTGCCGCTGCCGCAGAAGTCCGAGGCCGAGGGCAGCGACCTGCCCAGCGATACCGATGTCAACGACACCTTCTCGCGTCTTTTATTGACCGACGGGACCGGCACTGCAACTGGAGCTGGCGGAGCCACGGGCTCACGCGCCCCCACCGTGCATTTCGTGGACGAGCCCGGGGCAAGTACATCGCCGGCGGCGGGCAGCTTCTTGCGTCCGGTGTCGCCGTCGCCACGCCTGCGTCTCGACTCGTCCAGCAACGCCACGCTGAAGGAGTACCTGCAGAAGAACTCGCTGCTGCCCACGCCCAATCCGGTGGCGCACTGCTTGGTCGGCAAGCATGTGCTCTCCGTGGACTCATTCGACAAGGAGCGCCTGAACGACATATTCAACTTGGCGCAGCTGCTGAAATCGCGCGTGACCAAAGACCGGCCCGTCGACGATTTGCTGCGCGGTAAAATCATGGCCAGCATCTTTTACGAGGTGAGCACGCGCACCCAGTGCAGCTTCAGTGCGGCAATGCAGCGCCTGGGCGGACATGTCATCAACATGGATCAGGTGACCTCGTCGGTGAAGAAGGGCGAGACACTCGAGGACAGCATCAAGGTGATGGCCAGCTATGCGGATGTCCTGGTGCTCCGTCATCCCGAGCCGGGCGCCGTCGCGGTAAGTACCGACTGTTACCATTACCATATCCAAAATGTGTCGACCTCATCATCCCGAATCCGGACTCTCTCTCTCTACATTCACAGCGCGCCGCCTCATTTTCGCGCAAGCCGCTGATCAATGCCGGCGATGGGGTCGGCGAGCATCCCACGCAGGCGCTGCTGGACGTCTTCACCATACGTGAGGAAATTGGTACTGTCAACGGCCTGACAATCACCATGGTCGGCGACCTCAAGAACGGACGCACCGTCCATTCGCTGGCACGTCTGCTCACCCTCTACAATATCACGCTGCAGTACGTGGCCCCGCCGGGCCTCGGCATGCCCGAGGCCATCATGCGGTATCTGCAGCAGCGCGGCGTCACGCAGCTAACGTTCGACAGCATTGAGCAGGCGCTGCCCACCACCGATGTGCTCTACATGACACGCATACAGCGCGAGCGCTTCAACAGCGAGGAGGAATACCAACGCGTATGTGATAATCATATAGTTATATAACCTCTAACTACTCCAAATGGGTGGCATAGATAGCATATATTTCAAATACTAGTTGGAGGAACCTAAGGCGATCTCATAGAGATGAGGGCGTGGTCGAGATCCGTCTATCCGTCTGTCTTCGATCAACAGTCGAGTCGATATAGTCATGTGCGTCTTGTTTTGACTAACGAGTTTTCCACAATATTATCCACATCGGAATACTCTATCCGATCTTGTCGGTCTGCTATATCATATGTCTAAGCCATATATATTCATCTCTTCACCGTGATGGCAGCCGTGTTTTATGAAGCTTCCTGGCTGGGCTTAGGATATTTCCCAGTTGGACACTCCCGATTTTCTGTTGAAGCAATTGGTACTCATGATTTGTGGCATCTTTATTTATTTTTTTCAGTGCTGCGGCCACTTTATTGTCACGCCCAAAATGATGACACGGGCAAATAAGCGTACCATTGTGCTGCATCCTCTGCCGCGCGTCGAGGAGATTAGCCGCGACTTTGACTCGGATCCTCGTGCGGCCTACTTCCGACAGGCTGAGTATGGCATGTACATTCGCATGGCGCTGCTGGCCATGGTCGTTGGCTGTCGCAGCACGGCGCTCTGAACTTTTTTCCAGTTTCAATAAAACTGCATTTTTTTTCTTCTATTTTTGTACTTTTTATTAGCATATAAGCATAAATACAAGCGGCAGAACCAGTTGTTGCCCTAACACAAATATAGTTTCATTTGATTTTATTTTATTCAAATGATAACGGGCCAAAGAAGCGGCAAATTGGGTTGCTGTCTTGGCTAGTTACCGATAAGTTAGCTATCGATATATCGATTGTAGCGTTACTCAACACGCACAATATTCGACAAAAGTGCGGCAGCTCCGCAATCATTTCAAATTATAACAAACAATCATAGAATCATAATAATATATATTACACAACGATGGGTAAGAAAAAAAATGGATTCCATAATATATACAATAATTGGCTTAAAGTTCTATTCGTCAGTCTTTTATGTTCACAAACATCACGTGCTTTCCCAGCGCTATTTGGTTAATAGCGCTCGACAACAATCTCTGTGGGCCATTGATTTGCGGTGTCCTCATCCTTATGCTTATCCTTGGCATCGACATTTAGGGTCAAGGTGCTCTCCGCAAAGGCGGCATTCAGATGCCCGGCCAGTTGTGGCTGTGACCTGTCCACGCTGGTCATTGCGACGGCCATGGCACTGGCACTGGCCAACGACTTGGCCTGTAGCTGCTTGTTGTTCCTCTGGGTGCAGCAGCTAGAAGCCAAAACAGATCAGTCAGTGGACACCGATGGCGGGGATTACACTTACGTTTTACGTTTGCGACAGGCCACCATGGAAACGAGCACGGCCAGTATAATGATGGCCGCTAAAAGGCCCGATAAACCTGCCACCATGGTCATCATGCCGTGCGGTTCCCCATCGGAGGTTACTTTAGTAACTGGCGAGATAGATAGAGAACGGACAAAACAGAGAGAGAGTGTGTGAGAGGTTAGTGTTCCAGTTTTGCAAGTGCCTTGCTGTCTGCCGGTTACGGACTGGCTTCGGCTTCGGCCCGATTCGTAATGCATTCGAGTCAGAGTCTGTGTCTCAGGGTCAAATCGTTGTTTGAACTTCAACTTGTTGATAATCGGTGATTGGCTGAATGCCGGCATTTGAGCTAATGCACACGTTTGTTTACCTTTACGCAATTGGCAATGACGGTAGGCGGCGCAACGCCCACACGCCCAACGCACTTCCGCATTGGCCGTATTGCCCGTTGACTTTCTAAGCCGGAAGCAGACTTGACACTTACTTGAATCTTCGACAACAAAGCGCTTGCTGTTGGGTAACGCCGAAGCCTGGACATAGCTATCCGCCTCCATTTGAAAGTTCAGCTGATGCGATCTGTTGAAATGCGAAAACAAGACAAAACGAATAAAAGGCCATGAAACACCTGTCCAAATATTACTAGCTGGCTGCAGCAGGCAGACAAACGCACAGCATATCCACAAAAACTATACCAACAACAGCAACAACAACAATAATAATAACCATAATAATAACAGTTTTTCTCTCTAGTCGATTGAGTCTTAACCCAGTTGCAGCAACCGCTGGCCACGGCCACGCTCGACTTCATCCGATTGTTGTTGGCCAGTCTCTCTACGCCTCCACGCCCTCCCTCTCTAATCGTGGGCCAGCTTCGTCTTGTGCTAATTAATTGATTAGCCCGGTGCGTTAATCTGGCATTATCACTATATAACAACAACAACAACAACAACAACGTTGACAATTTTCGGTTTCGGTTTCGTTTTTCAAGTTGTTTTTTATTGCTGTCGCTGTCACTGATTTAGTCGACATTAATTAATTTGATTTAATTGTTGAGTGCTTGTTCTTAATCGCACACAACAAATAAATAAAATCAAATCGAGAAAGTGTCGTCTCGCTTTTGTCTGGCTACAACAAAGACGTCCAACACTATGCTACAGCGAAAGAGTTTTATCTGTGGCTGCCAGCTAATAAAAAACCAAACCTATTAAATGTCGACTAATGGAAATGTGTTATTGCAAATGCGCCTAATGGAAACATATTGTTCTCACAGTGCTTGCCAAAAGTTAAACGTCGCTTCTGAGCATTTCAATTGGAATGCGTGCAGAGCTATTGCCATACCAATAATTAGAATAGCAATTGATTTATGGCGAAACTCAATTGTTAGTTAATTAAAATGATCTCGTGAGCATATTTAAATACAGATTACTCAATAGCAGTAATTGAAAAATTTGCATAGAAATAAGCGACTTATGTTAATCCCAATACAATATATGTATACATATATATATATATAGATATAGAAGATATATCAAACTGATTTGGCAATTATTGGCCCAACCAGTTTGATATATCTTTTATAGCTGCCGAGGCGAGCCACGTGCCCGACTCGAAGACCACATGAAAAGAGGAAGAAGAGTTCGGGAAAAGCGAAATTCGACTAAAATATGTATGTATGTGTAAGCAGCAAAGTGTCAATGGTCGCAGAGCACATACACACATACATACATATGTATGTAGCATATATGTATCTATGCTTGTAGAATAGACAAATGGGCAAAAGTTGATGCGGAACGAAAAGAGGAACTTCTCAAGATCATGAGCAGAATGCTAACTCTCCGCCCGTGTTGATCTGTGTTGTGTTTAATGGCATTTGCTTGATTTGCATTCTAATAAAATAACTATCGAAATCTTTAAAATTACATACATATGTATGTATGTACCCACATAGGGCCAATTGGGTATATTGTGATATAAGGGAATTACAGGCATGTGCATGTACATGTGCTTAGCGTATGTCCAAGCTAATCGCAGATCCGACTGTGAATGAAAATACGAGTGGGCGCGGTGGAAGGGAGGGGGGGGGGGGTGGATTACGAACGGGAGCACATGGTTGCATGTCGTTGCCATCGGGCGAAATTGTTGGAGAAATGCGAGCACGAGTCTGAGATTATTATTATTAATATTATTATAATTATTTGCTTCTTTTTTTTTTGCATTTATAGTTTAATTTTAATTTATTTAATCAGTTGTGCTAGCGGCGATTTGCAAGTTAATTGCACAATTTAATAGTTATAAATAACAGAACGGGATTGGGAGTGGAAATGGAAGTGATGTGGAAGCATTGTCAGCTATATCTAGTCACATGTCCGACACATACATATGTACATGCATACATATGTACATATATACTACTAAGAACAAATGCCATATAAATTTGCTAAAATTACTAAATTGCCAATTGCACAATGGCAAGCCCGACAAATTACGGCTAATCCAATAAAAGATGTGACAGCCAAGCCGAATCATCATATAACAGACACGTATCCTACGCGTTATGCCTAGTGTAATTACTAATACTAATTATCTTCTTGTGAAATTATCAAATTCAATTTATTCGCAATTTGAATATGCAATCACTTTGTGATAGTGAGTGCCATAATCAGAATATGATTTATTTCTTCCGGAACTCCTCAAAACTGAATGTCATTAAACTGACATGCAAAATTCTTGAAATCTTGAAATTTCCAGCTGCTGAACTACTTTCACATATGTAGCTAACAGGTACAGGTAATTGAGAGCAAAGTGTTGCCCCAACACACTTGACCAAATAAGCACACTCAAAAAACAAAAAAAAAAAACGATAAGCAAATAATTGAAAAAACAGATAGAAAAATTCTGCAAGATTGAAAAAAAAAAAATAACGGACAGCACTCAAGTCCTTTATTAGGTCGGTACTCACAGGCACAAATTGTTCGGTTTCCGAAAAGGTTTGATCTTGTTTTTTTGGGATCTTTCGAAATCGAAACCGTGAACTGACGTCGACAACGCTCAGCGTACGACTAATGCGGGCTACGTAAAGCCAAAACGTAACTTTCGATTGCGCCAAAAGCAAGCGGCGGCGACGGCGACAGCGGCGTCGGCGTTGCAGCCAACAACAGCTCGCGGCTCGTTCAACGGAATCGGACTTGAAATTGTATTCGGAATTGGAACCGGAGGCAGTTAAACAGCTCCGACTGTAAGTCGGCTTTTTTTGTTTGTTTTTTTTTTGGTACGGACTCTCAAACTTGACTTTCCAGCGATTTTGTTTTAATGAGCTTAAATCGAATTAAACTGTAACGAACGCAATGAAATTGGAGCTGGCGCACGAGTAGGAAAGCGATGCGAATACTCAATGTCAAGCCGCGAGTCTGGCGCACAGCCTTTATAATGCAGCCAAGCGCTCATCACAATAGATCTTCAACATTTATTCACACCTACATACCTGCATATGTACATGCATACATGCATACATACATACATGCATACATACGTACGTACGAAGGCGCATTACTCATACGTCCCGGTGTACGCGATGACGTTGATTGTAACAAGAGTTTTCGATTTCCAGTCAACTGATAAGGCCAACATTGTAAAAGAATTGCCAATACATGACTGGCTGTCTGTCTGTTAACATTGATTCGGAGATTCCGACATGCCCATCTCCAAACCCATTTCCGTGTCCATCTCCGCCTTAGCGTCTGTGTCATGGGACGTTCGAACACAAGCTTCGGGTTCTTTGCTAATTTCCCCCACTAATTGCCATTCAACTGAATCAGCTGCCAACTGTTGAAGCTGGGGTACCTAATCTTACGAAGGCCGGCTGAGTCCTCAACTGTTTTGCTGCCAAGAACGCAAATGTTTGGCTTGCAGTAGTTAAAGTGACGTCAGAAAGCCCTTGAAAATTTCAGTTAGGTGGCAACGCCTGTTAATTGACCAAAAGATCGTTAATCGATTTGAATCGGTTTTAAGGATATGTTTGGACAATGATGAAGGGACAGTAAACGTTTTCATGCGAAATCTTGCGACAGATCGTTCCAATGGCAGCTATATGATAAAGGAGTCCGACCCGGGCGACTCCATAGGACCTACATATACATATGTATGAAGTTTGTATACCCGTGTATTATAACTAACTGTGAAATGTATGGAGGAATACTTCTCCCAGCCCATATATATATATATATATGTATATATATATATGCACGATCCGTATCAACAGCCGTTTTGTATTGTTAAAGTTTTTGTTGTCGTCCTATAGATAACTTTAAATTCTATTTATACTTTAAGGTTCCAAGATAGACAACAATTAGCGCTAATTACGCCTTGGTATATGGCTAAGCTTCTGTATACAATTTAATGGCCCGAAGACAGTCCAGTTGCAATAATCTGTAGAGTTTATTTTCACAAAGTTAAAAGCCTTTTTGCTCCCCAAGTTAAACCAACTTCTGAAAGCTAATGTATTGCTTATTTAAGGTAGTTGCTATTGTTGGGTTTGTATTTGTTTTTCAAGTGTGAATATATGTGTAGCTCGTTCTGTCCCTTTATAAAGCGCACTTATAGATAAACAACAAATGTTTACGGTTCTATTCGCTTAAACAATGGAAGTGCGACATAAGTTTTCTTTATGGAATCGGGCTTGCATTTCACAGTAAACGCAAATGTCAATTAAAATGGCACTCATCGTGTTTTCCGATAGCTGTTTGTTTATTTAGAATGCTAGATTGCATAACTCCACATTAGAAATTCACGACTGAAAGTGAATCTATTCGGGAAGATAAATAATGTCTAATTTATCCACATGTCATATTACGACTGATGATAAGCTTAACACTTTGTTGTTTGTCTCAGCAAGGGTGATGATGGATTAGAACTTTTTTTTATATTTTGTTTTAAGTAATTAGCTGCTTTTTTTTTAAATCTTTGAAACTCGATTTCAATATTGGAATCTTAGCAGACACTGTTTTCGCCCTTTATCAGCGTATATTTTGGCTCATTTTTATTTAGTTATAGTAAATAATTATAGTTAAATTAAATTTTTTGTTTGCCCATGTTTGCAAAGTTACACGTGCATATAATTGTGCACTTATAAATTTATAAATTTTATTTTGACGCCGGGCTAATCAAATGCTCGTGTTGTTTATTTTGATATATAAATATATAAATATATATACACATGGATAATTGTTTTTTCCATATGCCAATTTAACTTTCCTTCTGTGCTTCAATTTTGTATAAAAGCGCATTTTTAAATATCGCCCTACTCTGCGATTCTCATAACGTTACGGTCGCAATCGAATAAGCTCTTATCTCTGCTTGCAAATATTTGTTAGTAATGAAGCTGGCAATCGATTAAACCACATATGTGAATGTGTGCATGTATTGTTGTTTGTATAGGTATAGGTATACCATGACGTCTGTTGCCAAAGCTAAATTCGTTTGTACCCTATATGCATACTGAAAAACACATCCACTGTTCGCGCAAGTGCGTAATACCCGGCACAAAGATCTGTTTTTCCATGGATTGAAAATTTCTAAAAGCATTTCTGCCATTTGGACAGCCATATATGCACAAGCACACACACATATATATATATGTATATATATTGATTGTCGTGAATTTTTATTTTTATTTATTTAATATTATACAAACCCTTTTAGGAACATTCTGGTTCAATTAGCATTTGTGTTTCGGCACTGGGGAATGTGTATATTTTTGAAAAGTTGTTTTCAATGGCGTTTGAACTGATTGCAGTTGCTTTTGCTTTCGTTGGCCCAAAATAGCCAACAACAACAAATTTGTCACACTGTTAGCGAGTCGCACTTGTAATTTTAATTGATATGTACATGGCACAGTGCGTCTGTGTGTGTAAAAAGTGTTGTTATTTTGTTGTTTTTTTTTTAAATAATGACACAGCAATTCAGAAAATATGTTCGATAAATTTTTGAAGACGAAATGTAAAACACATCAGTATTGTCGGCAGTCGAACACTGAAAACAGCCTCTTGGTCTCGAAGGCATCGGCCCCAATGAGCAGGCCGAAAAAAAACGCAAAAAAATAAATATAAAAATAAAAATAAAAACAAATCACACAAATTTCGGACAGACGAATTTGTATTTGTTTGTTGTTTTTATTTAGCTTTTCTGTTGTGTCTCGAAATAAATGTACGAGCATATCGTATAGTATAGATTTGTACTTAAGTATGTGAAACGTCTCTTGTTGTTTATTTGGTGACGTTCGAAGAGAAACGCAAATAATTAAACAACAAATAAGAAGTGCTAAATATTTCAGATTTTCGTTTTTAAACATTTGTTTCATTTTTAAACCTTCAAAGACATATTTCAGGGCTTTTTGCTTCGAAACTGCGCTAATTGACTGTTTATTTTATTATTATTATTATTTATTTTTATTTTATTTATTTATATAATATATAAAATTGTTATGGCAGACTCTTCCCTGTAACATAAATAACTGAATTCAATGGCGACAAATATGTCGTAAATTGTTTGCTATCTAATTGTTGTTCATCTGCAGCACGGCACGCTTAGCTACAAAGTTGTTCAGTTAATTTGTTGTTTTAATTGTAAGAATAATTACTTTGATCTTACAGTTGAGTGCACAGTTTGTGGCTACCAAAAAGGCTATCGCCTTAAAGTTATCGATATTAACGATTGCTGGCCAGGATGGCAGTTATAATTGAAGTGCCGATTAATCGATTAATGTGCCTCACTTCCGCATTGCTGTAAGCCTAGCAGCTGCGCATGCGTCGCAGTTGCACGTGCGAAAATCGTGACAGAATTGGCAATTTGCCAATTGCCAGCAATAGATAACTATGGGAGTCAACAAAACTGTATACATACCTACGTATGCTCGTGTGTGGGTATGTATGCATGTATATATGTTAGTGTGTGTATGCACATATGGAAATGCAACGGTTTCAATTGTTCCAACATTCTGAAGCGTCACTGCCGCTGCGCTTAGCCACATTGAGTTGACGTTGACGTCAACGGCCGGCTATTGTGTAGCAGCAGCAGCAGCAACAGCAGCAGCAGTAGCATCAGCGACAATAATAATTGATTTTGATAACAGCTTAGTTAATTTCACTGTCAAAAAGCTTGCGACGCCCCCGTCCCCCCTGCTCCCTGCCCCAATCCCGTTCAGTCATTCAGTTGCGCAGCCTGTTGCCCACTCCCACTAAATACAAATTGCCGTTGCGGCTGATAAATTACACTAATCGCTGTGCTGTGCTGCGACGCCAACGGCGGCATCGACGTATTTTTTTTTGCATTGTTTGCGTGTTTTGCTTAGTCTTCGTTATCGACTCCGTCTCTACCTTTCTCCCTCGCGCTAAGCACGACTTGAAAGCTCGCTAAACAGGAAAGGAAAACGAAGCTTAAGTGCCGTTATTGAAATTCGACCGCTTTTATGCATGTGTATGTATGTACATACACATGCACAGAAAGTAAATTGCATACTTAGTATACATATAATACATTTAAATTTATTTGTTTGTGACTGCAGAAGTTGACAAGTTGTTATTCGGCCTCGTCTGTAATTTTCCAAACTACACTCGTACAAAACGGCAAAAGCGTCAAATATACCGTGTCTGTGAAAAGTTATCGCACACGATTAAAGTGTCAGCGAATGCAATTATCGATAACAAAAACGTAGCAAGATATTTTAAAGTTTCGTTTTTGAAAATATAGAAAATGTTAAATATAATAATATTTAGTAAGCGCAGAAACACTTTTGTAAACTTCGTTTTTTGTCCAAAAAGATATTTGCATATACTCCAAAAAGTATGCTATCTTCTGCACACTGTACCACAACGATTCAGCGAAAAAGTGGAAAGACTCTATACCCCCACCCACACACACACATTTGACCCTAGCCAAAGTGGAGGCAACTCGCTTTAGCCTAAAGAAGAATTTAAACAATACCCACCCCTTCACCCGTTCTACATTGTACAATTCGCGAAGATTTGTTGAGTGGGGTTTGGGGTCTGTTTTGTATTTCAAAATAATCTGTATTAATTTTAGCAAACAGTTTCCGCTATCATCGCTGTTGGGATCCAAATAATGTCAGTATGTAAATTCGATATGCTCGAAATCTGAGCAATGGCCTCAGTTTATCAATCTGCTCAGCTTGTGCCAACTACAGCGAATCGATGCTGCTCTTCTTGTTCTTATTCATGCCAAGGTATTCCCACCAAGTTGTCGGCCTGGCGGGGCCTGAAGCCGCTGCAGCCGGCGCCCGAGCCACTGCAGTGCCGGCCGCCTGGGCAGCCGTGGTAGCAGGTGTCTCCTTCAGAGTTGCTGCGGCCGCAGCATTATTGCTGGCCTTGACAGGCACGGTGGATTCCTTCTTGGACGCCCTCACGCTGTTCACATTGGTCGTCTGGATTGTCGCGCTCGATTGCTGCGGTGTCGGTGCAAGGCTTGGCCGTGGCGACCCAGTTGCACTATTCCGCCGGCGTTGCCCGCTGGAGAACAGTTTACCCAGGTACGGCATGCACATGGCGCAGAATGGTATTCGTTTGCGTAACAGAAATTTTGAACTTGGCAAAGGTCTAAATGTGTAAATGTTAATTTTAAGCTACTGCCTTCGTCTATTATCAAATTTCATCTGAGCTTCCTGGCAACGCAAGCTGCCTGAGCGCCGACGCACTGCTTGCTGCGACAGTCAGCCACAAACACGAACACAAACAAACAGGCAGACAGACAGACAGAGACGCAGGCCTTTAAACAATGCGAAGTAATCCATGGCACAGTGGCTCAAAAACACACGCACACTGGCACAATTCAAATGTCGATAAAAGTCCATTTGTCCATTTGAAAGTTAACTCTAATCATATCAACGGACGGTATTATAATTTTGTCGTGAAATGTGTAGACCATAGCAAAAGTCATCTCCGATCCCATAAGGTATATACATATATTCTTGATCAGTATCAACAGCCGAGTCTGTCCGTCTGTCTGTTTCTATTCTCTCAGTTTTAAAGCTTTCGTCATGAAACTTTGCAGAAGTCCCTCTTTCTGTTAAATATATACATATACATACATACATATATATATATATATATATATATATATATATATATATATATATATATATATATAAGTTGTTGTTTTGTTTTACTATGTTCCCTACATTTATGCAAAATCTTATTTACATCGGACCACTATATCACAAAGAAAAGGTTGGTGCTGCAAGCCCTACTTTTTTCAAAAAAACATTTAAATATGACTTTTTACTATTTGTTAGTTGTACAAATTAAGACAGGCATTCTTTAAAGCAGGGCTGAAGACACATTAAAATAATTGTTGATTCACGGTTCAAATTAACTGCCTGCCTACGGGTTCGGTTCGTTCAGGTTGAAACCAGGTTCTGGTTCAAACCTTGGCTTGTCATATATTTTTAGCAAGTTAATAAAAGAATTTTATTTTTTTTGTATAATTGCCCGCTCTAATGAAAATATTGCAAGCCGTATATATTTTCAAATAGAAATTGCGGGCTAAATTTGAATCTTTAGATATGGCCAATAGTTGGAACCAAAGTAATTTATACCACTAACCATACAATGAATAGACTTGTCAAATGTCGTTTTAATTGGATACCGATAAATCGTCAACGACTGAGCCCCATGGGTGCTCGCGCCCATTTTAGTGTGCCCAGACCATTGAGTAATAAAGAGACAGAGCTGAATTCTCACTCCGAGCTCTCTCTTTATTACTCAATGTGCCCAGACAAAGTAAGACTGCTGAGAGTGGCAGCCGAACGCCGGCCTTGAAAACCGAACGTTCAGTATGAAGCCGCATCTCGCTCAGCGCACAACGTCGCTGCGGCTGATGCTATTTCGTAGTATATGTATGTTAGTTTCAGCCCAAATACATACATATGTGTGTATGCGTGTGCAGAGTGTGCCTCGCTCTCACTTATTGCTTTGTGCACTTCTGTGCATCTCCTTCTCCCTGCATAGCTTCTCAAAAACCCCGAGATCTACAAACATACATACATATGTTTGTGTTGTGTGGATGTGCGCACAAGTAGATCGCGGCGTTTGTCGCGAGCCAGAGATTTTTTCTTCAATTGCGTGCCCTTTGTGCCTATGACACACACATTCAAATGCTCTATCATGTATTTCTTCGACCATTCAGGCATAATGAGAAGAATCTGATATATTTATATTAATTAAAAACTTAAATGATCTAAATGATATATTTATATATTATATTCTAATTTTGTTGTTTACTGTAGGGACCAATTTTGCTTAAAATTAAAAAAAAAAACTAAGTCATAATTCTGCAAGGGTAATTCCTCGTCGGCTTGTCGAATAATTTAAGAAAAGACCAAAAATTGAAAATGTTCAAGTTTTTCGACTTGCTACTTGTGCACACGCACACTCTTTCGAGTAAGCAGTTGGGTGACATTATTAAAGGGTTTGGCCTATTCATGTGCAAAACTCCTATTTTCCATGATAGTTGTAAGGGTAAGGGTACCTGAAAGTTGGCATAAGTGCATGATTACTCTTTGGGCTTGCCCATTGCCCATCACACACATGCATATTTTTTGCCAATGTGTGTGAGATGAAACACAGATGCCAACAACTATTTGGCGCGTCGAGGCATTGATACCCTTATTTATAGAAATGGTATAGAATGTTTAAGGAAAACAATTATTATTGATTGCACTAATAGTTGCACACTAAATACGATATTATATATTTCTCAGAGATAAGATAAAAATGCATATATATGAAGTTTCGTGGTATTAGGTGACAGAACTTATGAATAGTTAAAATACCCTATTTTGAGAAAGGGTGCCTTGCTGATTGAAAAATGAAAAATGATAAAATCTGCCGGGCTGCTTGCAAGTTGAAAGCGAGTGGAGAAGAAGAAGACATAACTTTGCGAATTAAAGGCATAGCAGTGCTTAGAAACCACAACAATGAGTTAGAAGAGTGTAGAAGCATAGATCATAGGATGTAGCTTCAAACCAAAAAGGGATAGCAGGGACAGAATTTGGGGTGTGCTTTTTTCATTGTCGAGTCGTTTGTTTTGATTATGGTTGTTGTTGTTGGTTCATATGGGAAATGTTCTGAAGTTGTCTTTGATTTTTGGGCAACGGCAGAAGTAGCTGTAGACAGTCCGGTGTTGGGTTTGCAATTTGTCATTGAGTAATACTCAATTGTGTTTGCAACCTCGCTATCGCTCGTGAAGTGTTTCGAAAAAGAGCTTTTGATCCAAAAGCCTCCTCTGTCTCTTTATTACTCAATGGGTTAGTGTTTGTACCTAAATTTTTAATCTGCTTTAAATGCTTTTATTTTCAACCAAACTATATTTGAATCATCATTGAATCGGTTTCGGTTCCGTTGTTTTTTGTATTCGGTTATAATTAAATTAATTATAATTAAATTTTGGGTTCCAACCGGTTCAGTTGACCGATGATTTTGCAGCCTTGTAATACAAATAAATAAAAATCTTCCATAAATCCAGCAAAATAATTTTCGTAAAAATATTTATTTAGTTAATATATTAAATACGCTTACACCCAGTAATACAGTAATAAAGTAATACATAAGAAAACTCCAGAGAGTAGTGAAAAAAAATTTGAAATGTAGCTCGTTAAGCGTGTTGAACCACGGTGCGCCCAGCATCGCTTACACCCAGAAAGTAATACATAAGAAAACTCCAGAGAGTAGTGAAAAATAATTTGAAATGTAGCTCGTTAAGCGTGTTGAACCACGGGGCGCCCAGCATCTGTTGCTGCAGACGTCGCTTGGGGGCAAGTATGTATTTATAGACGCGCTGCATCTTTTTTTTGTCCGCTGTAAACTGGAAAAATGCGTGATTTAGTTTGTTACGAGACAGCGGATAGCAGACATGGCTTCCTTTGGTGCACGCAACATGAGCCAGCCGCCCGGTATTAAGATCTGTTGCTGCCGGATATTGACTTGCATCAACTTTGGCTTTGTGCTGTCGCGGGGCGGACTCTTGAAGCTGATGGAGCTGAGCCTGGCCATGATGTGTGAGGGCCTGCTAATACGCTATGGTGTACCCTATGCGGACTCCATTGGCCAGGCGCTGACCAGTCTGTTGGCCACAACTGGCCATTGCTTCACCACGACGGCCATCTTGCTCATATGCTACTGTTTCTCGGATAGATCCTATGGCCTGATCCGACAGTCGCTCTTTGTAAGTATACCCAACGCCCAGGTCATAGGGTCATATACAACCTCAGCCATTTTGCAGGAGACGCTGTTCAATGCCATCGCCAGCTGCATGTACTTTAGCTCAGCCAGCTATATGAGCTTCGCCTGCGTCGTCTGGCTGCATCCTCAGTTTCTGGTGCGTCCCGGCTTCTGGGCGTATCCAGCCATGACCGCCGCCTACGTAAGCAACTGTTTACCCATCTGCTAGTTCCATAACAAAATATTGTCTCTCTATTTTTGTATTATTAATACTTTGCAGTACTTGGGTTTTGCGGCGGCTCTTTTACATGCTATCGACGCATTTCTCGCCTTCAGGCATTTTCGATAATACGATAATACGATAATATTAAATTAAGCTCTTAGTCTTAAAATGCTAACATAAATGAAAACTCCCTGAAATTGAACAACATGTATTCTCATACCATTCTCATAATCATATACATAAGTGAAATAAAACTTTTATACAGCATTCGCCCAAAAAATCTTTAAGTAGCATTCCCCCCGAAGAAGTTTCAATTCTGCGAAAAGTGTGTTATAGATCTCTGGAAATGAATTTGAGCGCGAAACGTCACCCACCAAATCTTTGACCTCCATTTGCACCGAGGAACGGATTTTCCTAAAAGTGTGAAAAACCCCTCAAATGAATTTCAACAAATATCTTTGAAAATGAGTTTGAGGACGTGTTTCGCGATTTTTCCACACATACGGGTGGAATTACCCGAAACGCCGTCTCAACGTGCACCTTCCTCACATAAGGTAACTACAGTGAAAACTTCAACTTCCTTTCTCTTACGATTTGGGATGTGCGTTGATCACCAATCAGTCAGTCAGTCAGTCAATTAGTCAGTCTGTCAGGACAAACAGTTTTATATATAAAGATAACTACTATCTATCAAATAAGTTTAGATATATCCAAAGGTTGGGGGCCAGGTTAATCGGTAATCGATTTCAAAAGCAATCATTACACAAACAATCCTAACATATATCTATATCCCATAGATCGGCATAGGTTAATATCCTTTGTGTCTACATTCCGACATGCGTTGTTAGAAACGTTGAAGAGAAACTGAAAAATCTTAATTTACTTTAAAGCTTAGATAATATTTATACCTTAATCTTCTATATATATAACTGTTTGTCCTGACTGACTGACTGACTGACTGACTGATTGGTGATCAACGCACAGCCCAAACCGTAAGAGCTAGGAAGCTGAAATTTTCACTGTAGCTACCTTATGTGATGTAGGTGCACGTTAAGACGGGGTTTCGGGAAATTCCACCCGCAAGTGTGGAAAAATCGCGAAAAACGTTTGTATGTAACATTTTTGTTTACCATCCGATCAGCCTCAAACTTATTTTCAAAGATCTTTGTTCAAATTCATTTGAGGGGTATTTCACACTTTTAGGAAAATCCATTCCTCCTTGGTGGAAATGGAGGTCAAAGATTTGGTGGGTGACGTTTCGCGCTCAAATTCATTTCCAGAGATCTATAAGAAAAATCATTTGATACGTGTTTCACACTTTTCGCAGAATTCAAACTTCTTCGGGGGGAAAGCGATTTAAAAATTTTTTTGGCAAAGTTTTAAGTTGTGTCCGATTTGCTTCAAACTTATTTTCAAAGCTCTACATAAGAACTTAATAAATACATATTTCAGCGATTTGGAAAATTCCACCCGCAACAGTGGTAAATTGGCGGAAAACGGTTGTATGAAAGTTTTTTGTTTACCATCCGATCGGCCCCACACTTATTTTCAAAGATCTTTGTTCAAATTCATTTAAGGGGTGTTTCACACTTTTCGAAAAATCCGTTCCTCCTTGGTGGAAATGGAGGTCAAAAATTTGGTGGGTCACGTTTCGCGCTCAAATTCGTTTCCAAAAATCTATAAGAAAAATCATTTGAGACGTGTTTCACACTTTTTGCAGAATACAATCTTTTTCGGGTGGAATGCGACTCAAAGATTTTTTGTACGAAGTTTTAAATTGTGTCCGATTTGCTTCAAACTTATTTTCAAAGCTCTACATAAGAATGTAACGAATACGTGTTTCAGCGATTTGGGAAATTCCACTCGCAACAGTGGTAAATTGGCGGAAAACGTTTGTATAAAAGTTGTTTTTTTTTTACCGTCCCATCAGTTTCAAAATCATTTCAAATTTGTTTGAGAACATTGATTTTATATCATACGTGCCACGGGCAAGGCCGGGTTATACCCGCTAGTAATAATAATAAATTTACAACTTGCATACAAGGTTCTTATATTTTAAATTCCTGAACCTGTATATCCTTTTAAGATTGTTAGGTGTTCACTTATTTACTTTAATATTTTACTTCTCTCTCTCTCTCTCTCTCTCACTCTGCTGCCCATTAAACAGTTAATCTTTTTAATATTAACCATCTCAATTTGGCGTTGAATTTTAGATGCTCGGATTGTATGCACTATATTTGGAATATGCTCCATGGTCAGCCTTATTTTCTCATTTGATCTCGCCCATATGCCAAAGAATTGTAGTCCACAGTCATTGTTTAGATGCATTTATGCAGTTAGGTACGGTAAATGTGTTATAAATAAATATAAGTACAAGTACATATTTAAAGGCACCATTAGTTGAGAGATTTACAATAAAAGCATATAAGTATATGTAAAATATGATGTAAATGGACTGGTTCGATTATCTCGGGCTTGGTTTGCATTCTGTTGGGCTTTAGCCCGATAGCACCATGTGCAACAGCCTGCTGCTGATTGTGAAAGGCAGCCGCCTTTAAGCCATTTTGTTAGCCGCTTTGAATTTTCTATTGAGTAAAAATAATTTAAGAAAACAGTTGACCAACTGGAGCGAAGCAATATACTTAAGCTGTTTCAGCGCCTGGCTGGTCTCGAAGTCGGCCTTAAGCAATCCAATGCGCACCCAGCGCGGACGCTCGTGAATCACCTTGTGTATGATGAATTTGAGGCCCAGCAGGAGATGCTCAAAGATGACGAACGAGAGATCCGGTATGGAGGGCACCCAGTGCGAAAAGAATTGTCTGTGAAGTGCGAAGCATCTGTTATATTCGATATTCAACAACAATTACAAGAGGTTGCTACTCACTTGACATTTGGCTGGAGGAAGAGCAGGCCGCAGTTGCTCAGCAGCGACATGACAGATAGCAGCTCGAAGGCCAGTTGCCAGGCACCAATATTCTTGGCACGACGGGCAAATGGGCGCTTGAAGATGTTGCACAGCTTAAACATGTCAATGTGCACGGCAAATACATTGTTGATGAGGGCGCCGATGGCGGCGAAGGGCGCAACGGCGGCAAAGAGCACGACATAGCCAAACTGTATGCAAACCTGCAGGTAGTCCTCGTAGGTGGAATGATAGGCATCCAGGCCGGACTCATAAAATGCTTGCTCGTAGCGTGGCTTATTGCTGATAGCGCTTAATTTCTCCGGCTCCACCTCTTTGTGGCGATACTTGGCGTATTTCTGGCGCAGCACGGCCATCAGCGGTATGCCAATTTCCTGTGCTATGCACAGCAGCTGGAAGATGAGCAGCTGCATCATCAGCTGGTACTTGAGTTGCCTGAGATCCTGCAGCACGAACGCAATATAAAACTGTGAAAAGAAATTGTTAACAATCTCGAATAGCATCAGCTTGTTGACCCGATGCCGCTCGTACTGCGAACGTGTGCGGTGATTCTCCAAATTTGTTAGGAATGTGGCGAGCTTCTCGTATGCCCACGAAAAGATCGCAATTAGCACGGACTGCACGATGACAGGGATGTAAAGCAGCCACGAGTCTGCACCGAAATCGGCCAGCACCTCGGCCTCGATCTGGAACTGGTAGAGCGCAAACCAGCCGGCAGCCACCACACAGCCCAGCACCACCGGATACGAAATGCAATACATTTGCAGGTACGTGAAGCGCATGGGATAATGCAGTGTCATCTTGCCAGTTATGGGATCCGGCTTCAGTTGACCCTGGTAAGCGGCGCGCGGTTTGTCCAGGCTGCTCATCTCAATGGTGCCCCAGCGATAGGAATAACCAGCACATCTACGTTTCCACAGTTCCAAAAATATCTAGAAATAAAAAGGAGTCAAATCCAAGCACTAATCCAGGCACTCGGCTTATCACTTACTGTTGTCCAGACAACGTAGAAGCTACACACCAGCGACAGATTGAGTTCCATTATGCATTGGAGTATGCCAAAAAGAGCAGGAAACACCAGCGCCTTCGTGTAGAACTCAATGAAGCCAAAGTAAAGTCCAATACTGGAGCCAAAGTAGTTGCGTATATCCTCTATGGGCAACGTGGTGCGCTTGAGATTCAGCTTGAATCGATCCAAATATAGCTGCAAATACAGTTTTTAAAATTGATCTGCTTATTCAGGGATCAATCGACTTAATCACAGCTTTTCTAACTTTATAGTAAATCACAATTGATAGATATTTGATGCGTTATATGTGATGATTGTTTTGGCAGTTTTTGAGACACCCTTGGCTAGTACATACAATATCATGCAATGGAAACATGTCCTCGATGTAACCTTTCTGTATGTAGGATCTTATGGGCGGCTCCACAACATCTTTAATCAGCACGGGCGTCTCGCAATAGTGCAGTATCTGCTCCTTGGTCATGCCCGGCAACAGAAAGTCCGAGACGCAGCCATGGTTAAACTTTTGCATGCTGCCAGTGGTTGTCATTTTCTCTAGTTCCGCCGCATCGGCCAGACGCAGCAGCGTATCCAGACTGGCAGACAGATACAAATACTTTTCGGTTTTGCTAAAACATAATAGGAATGATGTGGAGAATCTTAATGGGTGCGAGCATATCGAACAGCTTACCTAACAATTTCCAGTGTAGTTTGTATGTCAAACTCCTGAATGATCTTCTCCACATCCTGACAGTGGCGCAGCTTGGCCTTCTCCGTGAATATAATAACTATATATGTCTGCAACAAATATGCAATGCACATATAGATATACATACATACGTCGTATATTGTGTAAAGGTATTTATTATTGCCCTTGCTGGGGGCGCACAAACTGACCTTGCCAAACGTCTCCGCTTCCTCGTCGTCGACGTCGTCGATGGTGCCATATTGCGAGCGCTGTTTTTGCAGCGCCTCAAGCTTTAAACTACGCTGACGCCGGAAAAGTTGATTTTCAATAATGTTTCTTGTACGTGGACCTGGAATATAGGGGGTTTAGTATATGTACATATATATCTATTTCTTGCCGAGACACGTATATTTGCATGGATTTCCATAGCCATACATACACCTGCATGTATGTTTGTACATACATATGAATATCACGGCGCACTACTCACTCTTGGCATCTTCAGACATTATTTATGAGTCGTCGTCGCTGCCTGCCGCTGCAAATGCGAATAACAATGCCAAAATTTTGCCAAAGCGGCGAGTAAGTGTCTCACTTATGTACACAATCCTATACATACATATGTGCACACGCACACATACATATGTATGTATGTATATGGATACCACGTACAGACGGGCGTTGATGTGTATGCCTGTCTGTATAATTATAAGGTTTGCCCCAATGCCAGCAAAAAAAATTGTTTAATAACGCCAAAACATTTCAAAACGTGGCCAGTGCCAGAGATCGTGGCTATTTTAACATTTCTCTGGTTATTGCCGGTTTCTGTTGTTGTTCTTTCTTTCGCATTCGCACTCATATGTATTTGCCTATGTGTGTGTACACATATACAGTTTGTGTTCTTATTTAAGGCAGCTCTCAGCGGCGCTAACGTCACAGAGCCAAGTCAAACAGCTGATTAAGCGACTGCTGTTGATCGGGTTTAATGGACAGTATGCTGTTCACATAGAATTGAGCGCAAGGCACAAGTCCTTAAGCATAATACTATACTTCGTTAAAAATAAATACTGCAATTTGTGTGTAAGAATATCCCATCAATACAATTTCCATCAGTTTTTACAATATTGTCATATCTAGGCTCATACTGAAATCTTAAGTTTCATATAATTCTCTCTTGTATATTTATTTCTGACATATCATCATTAGATCTTTGGAACAGTTTTTGTATAATAGCATATATACAGCATGTCGATTGTGATTGTGGTAATCCTAGATTTGAATCTAGCGCCAGTTTCAAACAGGATCTTAAATCAAAATGAAAACAACAACTTTCTTTGATTGTGATATATTTAAAAAACTCTAATATACAATTTATTTAACAATTCTGCTTATTTATTTAGTATTCAGCACTATGCAGATAGCTTTAGCATTATTTTTTTATTTTTTTTCAATATTTAACAAACATTTTATAAAGAATGGAAACATAATAATTACAAATTACACATAAAAACGCTTTTGACACTTTACAATTTAAACATATAGAGACGACGCAATAAACTACTTCCAAATCACAGTCACATTCGTATCCTTTTCAATATCCTTCTCGATGGTGCACGGAGAGAGTCCAGTCTTGCAGCAAATCTCATCAAAACTAATCAGCCCCGTATACATCTTCTGGCGACCAGATGGCACTGATCCGGTAAATACCGGATATTTCTGTATGCAGCGTATAAACTTGTGCTGCAGCCCGAAGATGACCATTTTACGCTCATCGATGTTGTGATGTTGCGGGCACAGGCGCTGACAAATGGCACGGAGCGTGACGCCATGCGTCATTGACGCATAAAACTGAAAGATTCTCTGCACGCTGGGCAGCATTTTATCTGGCTGGAGAGCCACGTACTTGCGACAGGCATTGCTCAACGCTGTGCTCTGTATGAGGTGCTTTAGGTTCTGGGTCATATAGACATTGCTGTACTTCAAAATGGGCAGCAGCTGCACAACGCCGTAGTAGACCAAATTCTGTATGCAGGACTTTACTAAATCAGTTTCCACATCCGCCTCGGCGGCTATGCGAGCCACATGATTAATGCCATTGATATAGGGCAATATCTGCGAGACAGAGAAACGCACACAGTTCATTTGATGCCATATTAAAGATAAACTTGCTGTACCTGTTGAGTGGTTAGATCCCAGTTTTCGAGCGGTGTATCACGCAAATTGGCCAATAATAGGGGCACCATATGGTCCTTGACTGGTGGCGGATCCGGCTTATGCATGACAATTTTCAAATAGATTGTGTTGTCGCCTTCAACAATGGTGGCCACTTTGCGCTCATTAAGATCCCGGAGCACTGTCTCAAAGATATTTTGTAGCCGCAGCTTGTCGTCCTCGCGCGACAAAAAACATGATTCCTCCTCCATCATAATCAAATATTCGGACAGCTTCTTCACCACCGGCTCATATTGCACGGAGCGGGCACGGGAATCACACACAAAGCACAGGTTAAAGAGAAATGCATTGCGAGCATATTTCTGCTGGTCCTGTATGCCAACTGGGTAACCAACGATTTTTACGTCCATCGCATTCACCGTTAGAATGCAGCGCTGCAAGTGCTGCTTGGGTATAATGTACACGTTGATGGCATCGAAGACCTCTTTCGAGATATAATTTTCAGGCACCTAAAAACGCAAGTGTTGCTTATTGGTTGACCGCCTAGATAGACCCACGCCCAGCATACCTGACAGCTGATTTTGCAGCCCGCAGTGGCGTGGAATTCGCTAAGAAAAATGCAGCGTATTTTGCCTTCTGTGCTGCCGCCGGTTATTCCGGGGCCGCCTTCCTTTGTGTGGGAGTGCATACTTGTCAGTTGCACCTGCAGCAATCACCGCATTTTGTAGACTTGGAATAAGCTTCGTATCGTGGTTGAATATTTGGCCAATCCGCAATATGTTTCCATTCGCGATTGAGTTGACCAGGGTTTTTGCGAAGTATATGCGCAGATACTTTTACTCTCTCTCTCTCCCTGCGCACCACGTCACAACTTTAGGCATCTATATTCGAGCTGAGTGTACCCCATAGGCATTAAGCCTTCTTGTATTCTTTGCTTATCTCATGTTGACATTGCGCCTACAGGCAACAATCTGAATTCACTTAGGCCATCAAGATCCTACACAACTATATTCCTTCTTAGCTGAAGCACCGTGGAGCTGTGACGCAATTATTTTTCGTTTCACTCCCACAAAATAATTCACGATCATTCAGAAACTCAGTTATGAACCAGTTCGATCAAGTTGATCTTTTAACGTTGAACTACTCTTTCTTGAAGGTTAATTGTTTCATTAGATGACTTTTGCTAATCGCAATCAAAATACCGAATGCACAATTCACGAAAATTTCGTAGATTAACTTTAAACTCAATTATCCAACCATAACGGCCGCGAGCCGTGGGTGCCAATAAGAAACAATAAGGTGGCTAAGGCTAAGGGTTAAGGACTAAGGCGCCAACTTTACCGAAAATATGCGTTTAGTGTAATCACTTTTTAATAGAAAATCCACTTGCACCCTCTCGGAAAATTGGCAAGCAAAATCGAATAATTTTTCGTAACATTTACCCATTTTTGTTCTATCAATTATATTACTAGAAACAAAGTAGAGTTAGCAGTCCGGCAACGCCTTGCTTCAACTGAGTAGTGTTGTAAAGCGCAAGATCCGATTGCCGGCTGGTGGTATCGACACATTGATTGCTCGATATCCGTGCTTTCGTCTTTTCTGTGCAAAATTATTTTCCTCAGCATATTTTGCACAATTGAATAGTTAATCAATTTGAAGAAATGACGAACGAAAGCACAAATGTCGCTGAGCGGCTCAAGGTGGGTCCGCGTGAAAATGTCACTTATCCTATAGTCATGAAATATTGCGGACACTGCACCATGCCAATAGAGGTAAAAGAATTTCGCATATTGTCGAAGGTGCATTTGTCGTTTAACAAATGGTTTTCAGTACTGTGAATACTATCCGGAGTACGATAAATGCAAGGACTGGCTGGAACGCAATCTGCCCGATGATTTCGAGCGTCTTAAAATAGAGGAAGAGCAGGCTGCGGCAGATGGCACAGATGACGACAAGAAGCGTCAGAAGCGGGGTGGCAAGGGGCTGCTGCGTGTCAAAAAGAAGGAGGATGTCCCCAAACGCATATGTGTATCACGTGCTGCCCGCGGCAAGAAGAAGTCGGTAACAGTGGTTACCGGCCTGAGCACCTTTGGTAGGTGTTATTCCCGCAATTTGAAATGGATACACTTATGATTTTGTTCACCCACCTACAGATATTGATCTCAAAGTGGCTGCTAAGTTTTTTGGAACGAAGTTCGCTTGCGGTTCGTCAGTAACTGGCGATGATGAAATTGTCATACAGGGCGATGTGAAGGATGACTTATTTGACGTCATTCCCGATAAATGGGCCGAAATTGATGAAGATGTCATCGAGGATTTGGGCGATCAGAAGCGTTAATCTAAAATCATAGAACCAATAGCCATTTTCGTCCTGTTTAAGAAATGTGCTTATTTTATACGCAAGTTACATCAAATATAAAAAGATTTAAACTCTAGTTATCCCTGCGCCTGGTTCGGTTGCAACTGATCCGCGCCAGAGTTATAGAAGTGTTTGTGCGTCAACTCAATGATGGCCTCGTTCTCCTCGTCGGTAAGTGGGATTTTATTGTCATCAATGAGCTGCAGCAAAATATTTAATAGTGACAAACACACTAAAAGACTTAAATTGCGCTCACCAGTTGAGTATGCAGTGCACTAGTGGGCGGATCATTAACCATTTGTAGCATCTCGTGGGGCATGAGCCTGTAGGCGGCCAAGTCGCACAAGTAGCTATTAATGGACTCGCGTGTTTGCGTTTTACAAGGCGATTCCTCCAGGAACTGTAGAGCCTGTGTAAATAATACTTTTTCTTTAGTTTCGATGCCAGTTTTGACATTCCGCTCGACCTGTTATACCTCGTAGGTGACCGTAGCCAGGTTGCGCATTCCAAACTTCTTTTTGGTGCCCTTAATCTGTTGTAGAAGGTGCATTACCTCTAGATTGGTGACGTACGCATATGTGGCATTTACGCTGTCAAGAATTAAGTATTTTATTACAATTTTCTCAGTTCGTATTAAACGCTTCACTTACGTTTCCATTGTGTTTAATTTTTATTTAGCCTTAAATAATTTGTAAACATTCTACAGCAAAGTGCGAGTAGCATCGATAAGAAGTCGTATCGATTAGTGAGTACAAGTACTTGGCGCGAACAATCGATTCCATTAATATTACTGTACAATGTCGCAACCAATCACAGGTAGCATTGACAAACAACGGTTTCGACTACTGAGTACAAATATTTGGCGCGAACAGTTGGATTCCCATAATACTAATATACAATTCAGATACGTTCTTTTAACTGAATTCTAGTTGCACTTTTATATTCACTCACATCGAGACGCATCCAAGTAACCGAGGAATATTTGTAACTTTCTTCCCAAAGCATTCTGTTGACATCGAATCAACCACTGGTAAAACATCGACCTATCGATATACCTTAGTAATTTAACATTACTACTTAAAATTGAAATTCTCGGCTTTTCCTCAGTTTCTCTTCAATTTTCATCTAAATTAATAACAAACCAAAATGGGGATTGCAGAAACAGACAAAAGGGTACAAAGAGACTCATCAGACGTCAAGGCCCAAAAGGCCAGGAACCGCTCGTTTTTGAAACGACGCGCTGTGCAATTGAGCAATTGCTATTTGCAGAGCAACTGGAATCTTTGCACACATTTGCAGCGCCAATGGAATCGCCGCCGATTGCGTCGCCTCTTCTCGTCGGATAAGCACTCTGGCAGGGATTCCAACCGCTCCAATCTGAAGCAACAAAGCTGGTCGTTTTTCTGGTACACCTTGGTGCCCATGTTTTTGGTGTTGTGCTTCAGCTGCGGCATCACGTTGTATCAAAATACCGACGCCGTTTCGAAGTTCATGCAGCGTTACTCTACCCAGTATCAGGCCATAGTGCACAACAAGCTGAACTACTGTGATCGCACCATACCTTTGCACGAAATATTTGAACACATTCACGAGAATGTCATTAATCAGGAGGTGGCACTCGAACAGCTGGAACAGGCGTTGGCCAACCAAAGCTCATTTCAGGCCATTGCGCTGGTTGGAACTTCGGGCGTTGGCAAAAGCCTCACAATGCGAATGCTGCAGGAGCAGTATCCATGGTCGGAGAACGTCCAGAATATTGCCTGGAATGACTATGAGCTCACAGACGAGGAGGCACGCTACCAAGCCGTATGGGGCATGCTCAGCAATCTAGCACATTGCGGCCGCAATTTGATAATCATTGACAACATGGCCATGTGTGATTTGGAATATGTATCATCAATTAATTCATTGATACTATCAAACACTGACGTGGCCAGTGGTAACAACGACCTGGACAAGAAGCAGCTGACAATCATCTATGTTTTCAATTTGAACGGCATGCTTCCGGAGGATCACTACAGCCAGCAGCTAAAGATGTTGCAGAAGTTGCCGCCAACCACGGTTATACCGTATCGTGTTTTTGGGCCGGCTGATCTGGAAAAGTGTGTGCGCCACGAGGCCAAAGTGGTGGGTCTTGACTTGGAAGAGCGCTATGTCGAGGAAATGGTCAACACAACAGATGTGAAGGTCTCCGGATGCAAGACGGTACGTTCTAAGGTTTTGATCTATGGGCTGCCACAGTCAAATGACGAGGAGAAGGAGAAGCACAGCCAGACTGAAATGACACCTATCGAGGGTCACTAAGACCATAATACTGACTAAGCTTTTAGCTATGCATGGATAGTTTTTCAACGAGTTCATTTTTCTTTCTTTCGGCATTTAAGTTTGTTAAACCAAAACCAAGGTTACGCTTCTAGCATTTTTCAGGGGGAATAATGGGAAGTAGAATCCTGTAAAATTGAAGTGTTACTAAGAATCTAAATGTACACTTGCATATTAAAATAATCCACATTCCAATTATATTTAAAAACATTTATTTAGGTTAATGCCAATACAAGGGCACAAAAAGCTCTCATTGAGCTTCGGAAATGACTGACAATTGTACGTAGATATGTAATTAGCTTTAAGATTCCTAAATGTAATCTTGATAAAATGGCCTACTCAGCCAATATTCTTTGATTGTGATTATCTATGCTTAAATATCCAAGTAGCTATAAATATATATAATTAATTGTCCAAATATGTTGTGATTGTATGCCCTCGCAGAGGGAACTCTATTTTGTCACAAAGTGTAAAAGAATGTCTTAAAAATATTTCGAACGTATGTTAATATAAGACAAGGGACATTGGTCAAAACATAAGCCAGTATTTAAAATTAAAAAAAGTAGTTTGCAGTTAAATTTCAAGTCTCATAACTTGGTTCGATCATGATTTGTCGTTTTGATTAACTTTTCAATGGCTGTGTTCTGTGTGCTTGACTTATGCAAATTGTTTATCAAAGGGCATTGGATTATGTCATAAATATCGTATTCAGTAAGGCATACAGTTTTCTGTCTAAGATACAGTATGTTACTTATTTGTTAGAATTTCTTCTCCCTTTTGTCTTCAAAATTAAATTTCGTATATGTTTCGACTCGCCTCTTCAAATAAATCGAATATTTCATGTTTTACCAACTAACAAGAGGAATCTCTTGAATTCTTGTGAAAAAGTGACGAAGACCTTGAGTCCAGAAGGAGTCAGACCTCTAATATCGAATATCGAGAATATATATATATAAATATATATATATATATAGAGAGAGAGATAAACTGCAGCTCAAGCGTTTAAGATGGCTCTTCACGAGGAAATTGGCAATGTGAACATCTGGTGGTTTCCGCAGGACTTTTGCCAATCCCGATTTGGTGATTTCCGACAGAGCGGCACCAATTCCTGTACCCTAATCTCATTAATACTTGCGGATAAGGTGTCCAAGATGCCAAGCTTGTGCCAGAACGTAGCTGAGTTCCCAGAGGTTGCCTGGGACTTAATTGGCGAATCGATCAACGATGGCAATAATGTCTATCACGACCTAATATCTGCGAACCTCAATATTAATATACCGGACGCATTGTCAGCGATACGATCGCATCAGAAGATCAACTTTCGCTTAGAGGAGTGGTTCTTCACCCAGGTTGGCTCCGATCCACTCAGTCCCATGATTGTCGGTGTCGAGCTCTCGCGCATCTTTACCACCACACTGGAGGTGTTCCAGCAGGGCGACGGCTGGGACGTGCCCTCCCACCTGTTCGCCGCCATTGTTGCCGACTGTCGCACCGTCATGGTCACCATCGACCTGCGCACCTCAATTGCAGCCATCATTGACTCACACCAGCATGGCAGCGATGCCGGCGCCGTTTTTGCCCAAAGCACCATACATTACATTAGCGACCTGATGTTCTGGTTCATTAGCATGTTAGATCACATTTATTCAAGCCATCCAGCAATTTTCGAGATCTCCTTCCTCTGCTCCATGCCCGACGTGGCGCTCCGAATCCCGCCCGCCGTCGAGCAGTATGCAAATGATATTTGCAAGCCAAAGGAGAAGACTTCGAAAATGACATAGTAGTACATATATCATATATATACATATATATATGTGTGTATATATATGTCTAGCTAGTCACATTATTAATTTCACCAGTTCCAAAACACCACCCAGTTCCATCCAAGAAACATGAAATCACAGTGCTGACGCTCGTTGGTCATTTTTATGTGTTAACGTTGAGTTTCTAATTTCCTGTTTCTGTTTATTAACACAAATTTCAAGCGGGCGAACGACCGTGATACGTACGTATTTATTCAATAAATCATAAATGTTCTCAGGTTATGTTTTTAGAGATCATTTTCTCAATTTCTCAATGCTCATTTTTCTCTGTTCATCTTTGTTAAATTTTTGACAAGCAGTTTGACTGTCGGTTAAACTTCTACACGGAGAATAAGTAAACCCAAGCTTCATCTAAGGTTTTATAATTCGGAATCTATACCCTGTAAAAACAAAGTTATGGTTTCGTGAAAATGTTTATAATATATTGTAAATATATGTCGTCTGTCCCGTCGATCTCACAGTCTGAGAGGGTCCTGCTTGTACACGATAATGTTGTTTCAAAAGATCGATAACTCGCTCCGCTTACAGAAAATCGATAATTATCGATAATGACATCCTGTTTGTTTTTTTTTTTAGCTCATATATAGTGTACACAGATACCTCCCGCCTTTCGCGCCCCTCCTCCATAAAAAAAACGTGCAAGTGTTGAAAAAAAAAGTGTGTTTTTTTATTGTATAAGGTAGTAGTAGGTAGCATATAAATTTATTTAACATACGATATACATACATATATGTAAAAAAAGACATAGCTAGCTTAAATACTTTCACTTGCAAACATTCGATTTCGCCTTCACTTCTTGCTTCGCGCTTCCCGCTTCTCGCTTCGCGCTTCTTGCTTCTCGCTGCATTCCATCCAACTAATCTCACTTGACGATACGCTAGTGTGTGGTTATGTGTGTGTATGAGAGTGTGTGTGTGTCTGTTTGTGTGTGTGTGTCTGTTGGTGTGTGTGTGTGTTTGTGTGTGTTTGTGTGTGTGTGCGATTGCGCCTAGAAGCCGGCAACGCCGCCGCGCTTACGATAATCGGCATTTGCATAGACCGCCGTCGCATTGCGTCCAATGGCGCAGACCACGGAGGCGGCATCAAATTTCAATGGCTGCAGATTGTGGCCCCGTTTCTGGAGTAGCTGCAGCAGCGACTCCGAATACTTGCCATACTCGTACTCGAGAACGTCGGGCAGAAGCTGATTGTAGAACCGCGGCGCATCCACAGCCGCCTTCAGGTCATCTCCGAGCCAGAGATAGCGTGCGGCCACCTCGACAATGGCCGGCACGATCTTGCTGCCACCGGCAGCCGAAATTGCCAGGCGTATGTTGCCGTCGTGGTCCGCCAGCAGCATCGGCGACTGCGAGGACATGGGTCGCTTGTGCACATCGATGGTATTCGCCGGCGACTGCGGCAGCTTGAAGTAATTGTGCGGCACAGCAAAGTCGTTCATGCCGTCGTTCAATATGATGCCTGTGCGTGGTCCAACCAGGCCGGAGCCGAAACTGCAAACAAAACGTAAAGAATGGTCGCATATATGAATACTCTGTCTTAATCACAATCAAATCAATTGACTTTACATTAATCACAATCGAATCAATCTGCTTTTAATGAATACTGTGATCGGGACTGCAACCGGAGCAAAAGTTAAATTTGAACCGAACCGATTTGAGTCCGGAATTTGAACTATATTCACATAAGCCCCATAAGATAACCCATATTCTTAATTTGTTAAGCTGTTTCATTCGAATTGACAAAAACTGTTATATGACCAAGGTTTGAACTCTGTTGGTTCGAACCGTGAACCGGACCACAGATCTCAGCCCTGAAATCAGTCTTAAGTCGGATTCCTTTGTTGGCTAATTTGGAATATGAAATGGATCTATTTGAGATTATTTTAATTGTGGGCACTCACTAGAAATTGATGGAGCTGGTCACGGCGACGGCGTCGCCGTTGGGCGCGATCACGGCGAGCGCGGAGGTGCCGTACGGATCTTCGTCGGAGGAGAACTGTGCGCCGTACTCGTGCGGTCCGCTCAGTACATGGCTGTCGTTGATCTTGGCGCGCTGCTGGACAGCATATTCCGGATTGTTCAGCTGGCTGACCAGTTCGCGCACCTCATTGAAGCGCGGATCGCCCAGCTCGGGGCGACGGGCAAATCCGAACTTGATCGCCTCGGTGATGCGATGCACGGTAAGGGCATAGGATTCCTCATCCGCCAAATCGGCGCGCGTCAAATTATAGCCCTCCAGAATGCTGAGTATGTGGGAGACGACAGATCCGCTACTCACTGGCGGCACGGCATAGAGTGTATCCTCGCCCAGGGGCATGGTTACCGAGTGCCGCATTTCAGCTGTGTATGCATCCAGATCGTCCTGGGTTATAATGCTGCCCAGCTCCTTCAGATCCTCGGCCAGCATTTTGGCCACAGTCCCGTTGTAAAAGTCCATCGGCCCATTCTCGGCCAGCAGCTGATATGTGTTGCACAGCTTCGCCGATGGCTTCAGTAGTGTGCCCTCCACGTGCTGCTCGCCCGTTTCCACATTCAGAAAGATGCTCCTACAAATCAATGGGATATATGGGGGATATATAATGGATTCTTAAAGGCAAGTTCCTAGCGACTTACTGATACTCCGGATTGTCCTTGATGGTGGACCACACGCTGCGCACACTCTTCTCCTGATGCTTGGTCATTCGGTAGCCAATCTCGCAAATCTTTAGCGAGGGCGCCACCAGATCCCGCCAGGGCAGCTTGCCAAAGCGCTGGTGTGCCAAATGATAGCCCATCACCTCGCCCGGCACCGCAATGCTCAGTGGGCCAGTGAAGGAGGAATTCGGGTCCTTGTCGAACATCTTCTGATCGGCCGCATACGGTGCCAGCACGTGCGCATCGATCTGATGGCCCCGCTGGGACTCACGGTCATAGATATTCATCAGCAGGCCGCCGCCGATGCCCATGCTTTGGGCAGTCAGGAGGCCGCTGCACAACATTGTGGCAATTGTTGCATCCACGGCGCTGCCATTGCGCTTCAGTATATCACTGTGGAGAGGGGAAACGGGGGCGAAGTTTAAGCATATTTCAGGACCAAAGTTGTGAATACGCATTTGAAGATTTCTCCAGTTTTGGCACTTATGAGCTCATCGAATTTGCCCTGAAAGCTTTTAAGCACTGTTTGAAAGTCTTTAAGAAGCATAGAAGAGCTTTCCTTTATTATTATCATACCCTGTTAGAGCTTTCAAGTTGGAGCTTTGGAGAGCTTTCAGCTTTGAAAGTCCATAAAAGCTACATGGGCCAGAAGAAGATAGCATTTTCCCCTTAAATCTGTTTATCATTTATTATTTCAAGCTTACAAGTTTAAGCAGCTTTTAAAGGTTATGAAAGCTTTATAAAAATATTTTGAGCGTTAATTATACATTTCCCGCTCTGTTATGCTGAATCTATGTCAAAGCTAAAGCAGCTTTTAGTAGGCAGTAATCAAGTTCAAAACGCTTTGAAAAGTTTACGAGAAGCATTTTAGAGCTTTTAAGTATTAAATATTCCCGTCTCACTCTAGATATGAAGATACTATTTGAAAGTTTAAGTAGCTTTGAAAGTACATAAGAGCTACATAGGCTGTTAATCATTTGTTGTATTAAGCTTACAAGTGCAAGCAACTTTGAAAGCTTCTGAAAGCTTTATAAAAGCCTTTCGAGTATTAATTATATCCCTCTCGCTCTCTTATGCTGAACCTATGTTAAAGCTGAAGCAGCTTTAGAAGTTATGTTAAAGCTGAAGCAGCTTTAGAAGTACATAAAATGAGCTTTTAATTTAATCAAGCATTTGAAGCAGCTTTGCTATAGAAAATCTTTAAGGTATTGTGTTTTTTCTTAAAATATGTTGGAATAATTTAAGCTTTTGAATTACGAGTCATATTAATCAATCAATATGGTGATATGAATATTGGGGGGAATGGTTTGCTGTACCTGCCAATCTGACTGCAAGGCTCCACATCCGAGCAGACGGCCGCGTGCTCAAAGACGCCCAATTTGGATGAAAACTCGATGTTGCTGTTGTCCAGTATTGTTGCCGGCGACGGAGGTGGCGTTGTTGCCGACGTGGAGGCGGCCACCGCAGGACCAGCTATTGGAATCTCATCAGCTGCTGCTGTTGCGGCAATTGTTGTTGCCTCGATGCTGTCGTTGTTGCTGTTGTGCAGCGATGCTGGCGGCTGCTCATCTGTTGAAGTAAATGTTTTAAATGTGTGGCTTGTGCTTGGATTGCTTGGTGGTGTTGTTGTAGTTGTTGTTGTTGTTGTTGGTGTGCTTTCTATTGTTGTTGTTGTTGTTGTTGTTGTTGTAGTTGTTGGTGTGCTAGTTGTGCTAGTTGTTCTTGTTGTTGTGGTCGGTGCCGGTGACGAGGGCGCGGCGTCTGCAGCAGCATTTGTTGCTGCCGCAGCTGCTGCTGCTGTTGCTGCTGCTGCTGCTGCTGTGCTGCTGCCAACAATTGCTGCTGTTGCTGTCGTTGTTGCTGTTGTTGCTGTTGCTGTTGCTGTTGCAACTGTGCTGTTGCTGGCTCGCAAGGGCGTTGACTTTGGCCAGTCTTTAGTTGTTGTTGTTGTTGTTGTCGGTGCAATTGTTGTTGTTGTTGTTGTTGTTTAGTAAGTTAAGGTGTAAGAGTTTCTTGTCAATACATATATTTTTTTTGGTGCCACAATAGAAGAAATATAACATTACGAGTGGATGCCACAGGGTGCAGGATTGTGAATCGAATGACAGAGGCATGCAAAGCTTATATGCAACATTTTTCACTGTGTTCTTGTTGTTGTTGTTGTTGCTGTTGTTGCTGTTGTTGCTGTGGTTCTTGTTGTTGTTGCTGGTTGTGATGCTTATCTACACACATACTTATCTATATAGATATATGTTTATGTGTGTCTGTGTGTGTGTGTGTGTGTGTGCGTGTGTGTGATTGGATTAGTTGGCATTTGTGAGTGAGTGGTTAGGTTAGGGTTGTGGAATTGGCCACTTTGTCAATCGGTACCAGCTGCCACTTACCGCTGAAGCACAGGCTGATGATCACATAGCTAATCAGGGCGATTCCAATGAAGCAAATCAGGACAATCGTCAGCTTCTTCATCCAGGCCAACAGATTGGCACGCCTGCAACGGGCATAACACATATACACATGCAAAACTCAATCATAGATGGGTTAAATGTTCTGAAAACCACTTTCGCCTCAATTACGACATTCAAAAACATCCAATTCCAATGTTTGCCCCTTTTAGTTAGCGTTTATCTAGGGCATATATTGATACCAGGCTCGCTTCGTGAACCTTGTTTAATGCATTCAGGAACCTTGAAAATTTAACTTTGTCATATATTTTCTTAATTCTAATGCAACAATTTAAATTAATTATTTAAAACTGCCCGTTCTTATGAAAATATTGCAAGTCGTTCAAATTTTCAAACAGAATTTGCCGGCTAGATTTGATCTCTACCCAAAACTGGCATCTATCAAATATATGTAGTTAGATAAATGCCACTTTGGATTAAGTTTGGCTCAAAAGTTTTTCATTATGAAATTGGTTTGCTTTAAATGAACAAATAGTTTGATTTGGGTTTCTTTCCTGGTAAAGGTTACCATTCAAAACTTGTTCGCAGCCTAGATTGATATACGATATTTGATGCCCGAATAAGTATGCTACATTTTCTGAAAATATAACCCTTAACATAAGCTAGTGCAAGATAATGGATATTGGAGCATCTTTTTACCAATTTTGATATATCAATAATCGAAAATAGATATAAATACTCTAAAGTTTTTTAAAGAAGATGCTCAAGAGGCGAATGCTATTTCATATTTCAGTTAAGTATGAAGAAACCTTTTCTAATAAATACTATAATATATCTTAAATACTATTTATCGAATTGGAACATGTTTTAACAATTCGAGACTTGGCGAAATTGAGGCGAAAGTGATTTGAATTTTATTTTCAAGACTTACATCTGCTCGCGTTGCGCCTCCTCGGCAGCGGCGGTGTCCTGCATCAGTTCGCCGCCATTCTTCTCCTCATCGTCCAGGCCGCTGGAGGATTTGAGTGGAATCTTGTTCATCGCATCGTCGTTGCCGTGGTGCACCATCTTGTGAGCATCCGCTGTGGATGCTGCCGCTGCTGATGCGCTGCTGCAAGTGCTGCGGAATAACAAGCGAAATGTGATTCGTTTAGCGCTTCAAAGTATGCAACAGCTTATCGCGCAGCTCGTTGCAAATATGCAACAGATTCCGCACGCGTCCCAATGCCAACTGAGCGCTCGACACTAGACACTAGACACTAGACACTCGGCACGTTGCCACGCGTGCGGCAACAATGCCGCCCGCTGAGTGCCGCCTGCGTCATTGGCAACAGCGACGTCGTCGTCGTCGTCGTCGTCGTCGTCGCCTGCCGTTGATGGCAGGATGTGGTCGTTGCGGTTGCATGTCTGTGGGTGTGTCCCAGACCATTTCCCATTTCCCACTTCCCATTTCCCAATCCCGATTTTCATGCTGTCGCTGTGTGCGTGCGTGCGCCGCAAATGGGTCAGACGCTGACGTCGGCAGCGGCCCGGGACAGCGCTGCTTGCAACTTTCTGGCATAGCACATTTTGTTGCACGTTGCGAGTAGCTGCTAACGCAGCCGCTGCCGCTGCCCATAACCATAATTGAATGTTGTGATTGACAGCCCCGCGAGCGGGTGGCCCGAAGTGGAAGCGTGCATAGATTGTTGCCCGTAAATTGGGTTAATTGCAGCCACACTTGATGTGTGGCACGGACATCAAATCGTCGGCACAAGAACCACCAACTTTGGCCTCACATGACCTGCGACAACATTGTCATTATTGGCACCTGGCATCAACAGGGCGAGCCACGACTTGCCCGAGTACCCAAAACAGAGGAGCAATCGCTCGCGCCAAGCTGTTTGTATTGGCAAACTTATTGATTGACTGACTTACTGACTGACTGAATGACTGACTGATTGACTGACTGATTGACTGACTGATTGACTGACTGATTGACTGACTGATTGACTGACTGATTGACTGACTGATTGACTGACTGACTGAATGACTGACTGATTGACTGACTGATTGATAATCAATGCACAGCCCAAGGCAGGTAAGTGTTAGCAAGCTGCAATTTTTAATGTTGTTTTTTATTCCACGCGCAACTGTGGAACATTTGTGGAAATCGGAAACCGATTTATTTAAAAGATATTTAAAAAATTTCATTGTTTCACACTTTTCCGATAACCAAAACCAGCTGTGTGGATAATAGAGTGTACAGTAAGGGCAAAGATTGGATGCTCGCCTCCAAGCTCATATTGAAAGCTTTACATTATCAGAAGCAACACGTGATGCAGCGATTATTTAAGCCCAGCGTGTGGTTAACTTTTTGTTTGTCATCCAATTTGTCTACTATAATTATTCCCAGTTTGTTAAAGGTTTTATCTGTACATATCTAGATGCATAAATGTACTTTAAATGCCTTATTAGATCAATCAGATTGCGCATTTGTTGCGAGTATTTATTGTAATGTACATATATGTGCAAATATGTATGTGTAAATATGTATGTGTATATGCAGCTACATGCACACACACATATACATACATGTACATACATATATGAATGGGAGTACGCATGTTACCCTATACCAAATGCAGACTGTTTACTTTGCTTCTGCGCTCCCAATTTGAAAAGAAAACGTAATTATCAATATTGCACTACTCTGCGATTCTCATAAGTTCAAGGGAGGCCCACAGTTTTTCATGCTTTGCATAGAAGTGCTACGTATATTTACAAGTTCTGCTCGCGTTTTAAGAACCTTCACTTGTGTATGTGGATATGTACATATGTGTGTGTATTTGTGCAGGTATGTACGTATGCATGCATGTACATATGAAATTATGTATATTAGTATGCATATACATGTTTATTTCATGTATGTACGCATTTATGTATATGAGTTTGCATGTATAAATGCATGCATGTAAGTACGTATGAATAAATGCAAGTATGTATATACATATGTATGTATCTATGTATGTGTGTATTTGTGTACCTATGTATTTCTGTGTGTATGTATGTATGTATGCATATATGTATGTATGTCTGTTTGCATGTATGCATGTATGTATATATGTATGTTTATCTGTATGTTAGTATCTATGTTAGTATGTATGTGTGTATGTATGTTTGTATGTATGTTTGCATGCAAGTATGTATATATATTTACTAGCGGGTATAACCCGGCCTTGCCCGTGGCACGTATGTTATAAAATCAATGTTCTCAACATAATTTGATATGATTTTGAAACTGATCGGACGGTAAACACATTACTTTCATACAAACGTTTTCCGCCAATTTACCACTGTTGCGAGTGGAATTTCCCAAATCGCTGAAACACGTATTCATTACATTCTTATGTAGAGCTTTGAAAATAAGTTTGAAGCAAATCGGACACAATTTAAAACTTCGCACAAAAAGTCTTTGAGTCGCATTCCACCCGAAAAAGTGAAAAGTGTGAAACACGTCTCAAATGATTTTTCGTATAGATCTTTGGAAACGAATTTGAGCGCGAAACGTCACCCAACAAATCTTTGACCCCCATTTCCACCATGGAGGAATGGATTTTTCGAAAAGTGTGAAACACCCCTTAAATGAATTTGAACAAAGATCTCTGAAAATAAGTTTGAGGCCGATCGCGAAACGCCGTCTTAACGTGCACCTACATCACATAAGGTAGCTACAGTGAAAATTTCAGCTTCCTAGCTCTTACGGTTTGGACTGTGCGTTAATCACCAATCAGTCAGTCAGTCAGTCAGTCAGGACAAACAGTTATATATATAGAGATATATGCATGTATGTATCTATGTATATATTTATGTTTGTATGTAAGTTAGTATACATATATGTGGGTACATATGTATGCATATTCCCTTTTACCAAATGCAGACCAAGTCAACTTGCCTTCTGGGCTGCAAATTAACAAATAATAATATAATTGCCCTACTCTGCAATTCTCATGAATTCAAGTAAGGCCTACAGGCTATTCTGCTTTGATTATATTTGTTGTGTTTACAAGTTCTGCTGGCAATCTACTCAACTTTGTTTTTGTGCATGTGTGTGCGTGCATGCATGTACATATTTACGTACATATGTACATATGTTTGTGCGGAACATACGTATTGCATGTTAGTAATGCTTAGTGGGTCGCTGGCCCGTTCTGCGGTTGGCCTAGCCTGGCCATTTGCTATTTTTAGGTCAACTGCATTTAATTTCATTTCATTTTCGTTAAATGGCCGCAGCAGCAGCAGCAGCAGCAGCAACAACAAACGACAAGAGGCGGCAAACGAAGCCAACAAAAAAGAAGCGCGGCACACGCCACAATTACCGAGCATTACTTGGAGGCATGTGGATTGCAATTTGGGTTTACGACCCCGTCGCCGCCTCCGTTGGGCCATAAAAAATGGGCGAGAGAGACCACACCAAAGAGCCATAAGCAGCTGCACGGACCTGCACATGCACATGCACGGCGGGCACGGGCACGGGCACGGGTACGGGCATCGGAGATTGGGCACTCGCCTAAAAACATGGACAATCTGTTGCCGGCGCTGTCGCCGCCACTTCGATTGGAATTGGTAAATTGCTGGGCATATGAGTATACTTGGAGACCCTATGCCGCATTTGCATGCAGCTCACGGGCATTGCGCCAGTTTGGCATACACTAATTGCCCGATGGTCGATACAACTGTCTGCAGGTGGCGCGTGCGCAGCGCCCCATCCGAATTTGGCGAACAGCTCAAATCCGACATCGAGTCCGCGCCCGAAATCCGAACCGGCAACCGCACTCTCTGCACCGTCCCGGGGCCCCAGGGGAATCGCTGTCATTATTATGATACCACGATGAGCCACGGTGATTAGTTATGTACGTGAGCGGCTTGGTCAATTGCCGGCGGCTTTTGGGTGCGGCGCGCAGTTGGCGGTGGTTGGTTCATCATTGCAATTAATTACTCCACATAGTATATTTAACAATTATTTGATTCAAGCCGGACGCTTTTATCTGAGCCGCCTTTATCGTCTTCTTCAAGTCTTTTACTTCCACTTTTCCATTTCCCCATCTGTTTTTCATTTAATTTTTTATGCCCTGAAAAGGGTATAATGTATTTGTGCAAATGTATGTAACAGGCAGAAGGAAGCATCTCCGACCCCATAAGGTGTATATATTCTTGATCTTGATCTTGATCTTGAGCATCAACAGCCGAGTCTATCTAGCCATGTCCGTCCGTCCGTCCGTCTGTATGAACGCAAGGATCTCAGAGCCTATAAGAGCTAAAAACTTGAAATGTTAGCTGTAGGTTCTCCTAGTGCCCGCGCAGATCGAGTTTGTTTCCGATTGTCGATAGCTTGCCCCGTTTCCAAGCAATCGATAAAAATCGAAATCCTGTTATTTGAGCAATTTCGGCAACTAATATGAGCTAGAGTCACCAAACTTGACATGTAGCTTATATATATATCAAGTATTTTTCATTTTATACCTAACGCCTGTCGGAAGAAGAGGGTTCAGGGTATCCCCTAGTCGGGAGCTCCCGACTAGAACCTTTTAAGAGCTAAAAACTTGAAATGTTAGCTGTAGGTTCTCCTAGTGCCCGCGCAGATCGAGATTGTTTCCGATGAAAATCGACAAACGACTATCGAACTCTACAAGAGTTTTTATAGGCCTGTTTAACAACGACTGCAACTATCACACACTTCTTTGTGGCCACAGACATGTATATACTCTATAACATCTCCCTGTTTGTGCCCGGGTCGCAGTTTCGGTTCACGCTTCGAACCAGCTTCCTGCCTTTAAGTTCGACCTGTGCGCCTGGTTTTCGACACACGAAAGCCCAGATTCAGTTGTTTTTATGTCGAATTACTTGTCATATTGAAAACTAATCTCATGATCTTTGATCTCACAATTGGCAGCTGACAAATTTAGTTTAGTTTAGTTTGGTTGGGATTCAAGCTATTTACATATGTATGTTGCTTCTGAGTCTCTCTGAGTTGTTTTTTCTTTCAACTAAAACATATTAAATGGATAGTTTTTTATAACCAACTCGGATCTCGAGATACGATCAGAAAAAGAAAACAAAGATGTTTTATTTATTTAGACACAGTTTTCGAGGCCAAATCTACAGATAAAAATCTGTGATCTATAGATCTATATTTGGCATACTCATATCTATTATATCTAAGTGACAATAATGTCATCAAGAATTCATACTTTTTTTTATATATCGATTATTTATATTATATAGTATATTCAATTATGATCATTCCTCCAAATTAAAGGGGTATTTGGATTACTATCATATTGTTAAAATTTTTCACGCTGAATTTAATCGTATAAATTTCTCCAATATATTGCATTAATTTATCTTCCATTTTTTTCAATTTTATTATATTAAAAGTGAGTATATTATTTCAAGTATATTCTATTACATATAGAACTTTATGCATTTTATTTTTTCCATTCTTTTCCCTATATTAAAGGGTATCTACGCTTTGTATTACCATTGCTAGCCTTGCACAGTTGTTTTGCCTTTGTCGGATTGGTTTTTTAAGGGGTGTGTGTGGGTGGTGTGTGTGGCGGGGGAGGGGGTTCTGCCCACATACCAAATGGGGTCAGCTAGACAAATGGAAGCTATGCTACAATTAGAATAGTCGACTGTACGCATGGACAAAATACATAAGTTCAGTAATAGCAACAATAAAAAAATGTTGCAAATTGCAATTGTTGTTCACACTTGTTGCACAGAAATAAAAAAAAAAAAACAAAAATTATAGCTGCTGCAGTCGCACATATGTGTCTGAGGTTGGTTTTTTTTTTGTTTTTTGGCTTGCCTAGACTTGGGCTGCCTCCCAATTCCCCCGCCGCCCCGTCTGCCCGCCTCTGGCACGCACACAAACTTCTGAAGCGCACCTCGTTTTGAGCGCGCTGTCCGCCCTTTGGATTATTTGATTTATTTGCGCGCTTCGCTTGTGTTCATGCATTTTAATGTACTTTTGTCAAATCGTATTTATTTAATTGTCCAAACGTTTTTGCCGGGGAAACTCGATTTGCTTTTGGATAACTTGCCGTGGCTCCTATGATCTATGGTCGTGTGGGCGACCTTCGATTATTTTATGCCTGATCGAAAGTTTGAAATTTGTCAAATGTTTGCACATCTAATTAGGCAAAAGTATTTGCCGAGGGCCAGTTTCTTTTATGAGCATAATGAGGCCTGCCATATTGGCATAGCTAATCGTATGAGCCCTGACTACTTAATGCTATTCGTTTGATGTTGTGATGCGTCATCTTTAATCTGACTGAAAGCAGTTATTTATGTTCCATATTGACGTTATTTTCGCCTTTTCTATTTGCCGATTACTCATGCCTGATTTATCGGTGCAGTCTCCTGATAATTATCGATGTCTATCGATAAGCGATTTCCGTGAAAATGCACATATGTTAGTTTTGTTCTTAACCCAATAACGTTACATCATTTATCAGCACATATTTCTGGAAAACCTTAACCAATTTATCTGGCAAGCAATTCAAATCTAGCTCAAGATCACAATTCCGTGTCAGAAAAGGAACGGTACATTCGCGTGTGTAAAGATTTAAATAAATTAACATGAATAAAGTATTCAATCAACGTATTAGTGGTAATCAAAAAGGTGACACAATAAATACAAATAAAGATTTACAAAGCAATTGAATAATCTCAAAAAAAAAAAACAGAAAACAGAAAACAGAAAACCCCCTTATATCCATATGTACGTCAAAGTACACTGGCAGAAAATAGGCGAATAATGCTAAATTTGAACAATCTATAAATATGCCTCTATGCTATAAATAAAAACAGTATATGGCAAAACTCAAAAATTTTTTTTTTTGGCTCAGTTTTATTGTTATTGGTGAAGTGTATATGTATGTTTTTCAATTATTTAAAAAATTATAAAATGTGTATGTTTTTAAATCAATTATTTGTGTGAGTTAATGAAAAACAAGCTGCTCAATAAAGTTTTCATTAAGGTAAACTTTAGGGAAATTCACCCTTTTGGCTAAAGAGTGGAAGTGAAAAGCACTTTTAATGATTTCCAGTACTCCATAGTGAATATGTGTTTTGTCGGAAAATGAATGGAAAACTGTAGATTGCAGCTTTTAACTCTAAGCCCATGTTCAAATATCTATGCAAAAGCATTTGAAAACGTCAAATTCACTTCACTGAGTGGAAGTAGAGTGAAATAGAATGAAAACTTTCCCACGGCTGGGAAATACTGGGAAAAGAAAGAAAATACTTGAACCGGAGCAAAGCCACTAAATACCCGTTGGTAGATATATAAAAAGAGATGCTTAGCTGAGTCTGTGAAACGTATCTAAATAAATGTTGCACTTGCAGTCACTGGCTTCAACTAGGAAGCAGTGCAGCTTTTGGTTGCAACTCCAGCAGCGCCATTGACAGGGCGAACAAAGAGAGAGATCGAGAGACAAAGATCTTGCATTGATCTGAGAGATTTGCGTGCCAGCATCGCATTTTGACACATTCGCAATTCGTGACAGTGCAAATTGAGCGAGCCCAAAGTTCAGGGCCATTTGGCAAATACACACATTATAGTCCACATGCGGCAGCATTATACATAAATATATATACATATATGTATATATATATATATATATATATATATATATATAAATGAGCGTGTGTGTGTAGATATGGTGGACAGATAGACGGGGACACACACAGATACAGATACAGATACGGATACAGATACATATACAGATACAGATACAGCGGCTTATTAGCTGACGGCGTCGCTGGCAATAGCCATAGACTCTATGTGTTATATTTAGAGAATGCCTTAGATTGTTGTACTCAAATGTTGATTAAGTTGTCAGCAATCAGCGTCGCGACCGGCCAATGCCGATATGATGATACCCGAAAGCCACCGGAGATGCCGTTTAGCTGTAACAACTAGTACATACTTATTACTGTTGATTTAACTCTTGATATGGCTATTGTTGTTGCTGCTGTTGCCGTTCCAAGTAGCTGCTGCTGGGATGCAGCTGGCACGGCAGCTATGGCTATTAAGTGCCTGCCATTCAAAAGTGTATCCGAGATTTGAGCTAACAATTGACACTCAAGTTGCTGTCACTCGCCTGTATAATGACTTCGAACGAACACAAGCACACACACAACACATACACAGCTTGATAAAGGCAGATTGGATGCTCGAAACAAATGGCCCGCCGCTGGCCAGCACATTGATAGTAAAACAGTTGTCCCTCAGCTTGACAAACATACATGTTGCTGTCGTGCCACAGCAGCAGCAGCAGCAACAGCAGCAGCAGCAGCAACATTGAGGGTGTGGCTGCGGCTTATCACTGGAACATTGCCGGCAATAGACCAAGTGGCGGCAACGGCTCGTTTAGATAGCAACACAGACGGCAGCTGCAGCAACAACTGCAACTGCAACAAGAGCTGCCACAACAACAGCAGCAACAGATAAACCGCATAAAATGACGCTGTGTCAAATTAGCAATAGAAAGATCAAGTCAACTGCTGGGCATATGAACTTATCATTTTTCTTGTTTTACTCAATGAAAGACATCATGCAACTTATGGGAAATGCTATCTGCATACATATAAATATATTTACATATATACATATAGACTACTTTTAAGTACGCACAGTTGACAGCAGACAAACTTGTTTGAGTCGAAGGCCAAACGACAATCTTAAGAGTACTTAGTTCATAGAGGATATCTTTACTTGGAAACGTCTCTTGTTCCCCAATGAATTCTATCGAAATTCTAACAAAAGCTGATTCGACTGTCAACTGGGGATTACCCATATCGAGTTTCCTGATAAATAGCATAGGATTTATTTGACTGACTGATTTGAATACGCTTTGTATTGTTTTTGAAAGAAGTACAAAAAGTGCAAAAAGTACTGGATTATTTATATGGAGTAGCTAAAAAAGTCAAAATTTAAATAAGGAAAAAGAACAAAATCAAAAACTATTAAAAACAAACGAAATTCGCAGCTTTCCATATTTACCCAAACTGCTAAGAAAACTAAAAAAAATTAAAGTAAAAAGTAACAGAAAAATAATAATAACGATTTTCAATAGAAAAGCGCCCAAAAAAATAATACTTAAATCAATTTCAACAATATAGTAAAAAATAACTTGAAATACCGTTACAATAAATTGCCATTTACATTACAAATACATCAAACTGTAATCTAATAAGGCAGAAAAGTTAACATAACTCTGTATCTGTTAAGTTAACAGGTGTTAATCTGAGCTCTTCTCGTATTAGACGAATTTTCGCTATTAATTGGAAAATCCTTAAAAGTTGCATATTTTATGTTAAATTTCCAACGAACCCCGCCCATAAATGCAGACAAAAGGCTTAAGTTTTAACAGCCAGTCCACCCTACAACTACTTCTCGCCCCGCTAGCCTGTTATTTGCATGCATTGTGTATATTTGAATATTCTCATATTTTCAAATGTATTTTCATTTAGCAGACAAATTGAAATGCATCTTAAGAATCTCAACAAGTGTTCGTCTGGCATCTACCGTTTGGCGTTTTAGCGGCGTTTTTCTTTTATTTTCTTTTCTCTTTCGCCTTATTGTTTTTTATTTTTTTTTTTTTTTGGCGTCTGGCATTTATTTAATATTCATATTCGTTTTTATTTTGAACATTGCTTTTGTTTCATTCTTCTTGCTGGTTATTTATTTATTGGCAGCAGCAGCAGGCGAAAGAGGACAACAACAATAGCAACAACAACAACTGAAATGAAGCAAATGGAACTGAAACAAAATTTTGTTGCCTGTTGCTTTATTCCCTGCGCGGCCAGGGCGGGGGGCGGGGTTGGCGAATACCAGATGGGTTGCCCTCATGGGCATTGGGCATTTTTTGATTTTTTTTTACTTGGACTTGGACTTGTTGCCGTTTGTTGTTGCTGCTGCTGTTGTTGTTGTTGGTGTTGTTGTTGTTGCCCGCCAACGTTTGTCGCTATTTGTGTTGGACGTGTGTCTGTCTGTCTGTCTGCGTTTTAGGTGGGCGAACCTGGCGTCTAGTTGAACGCCGCTGCCAATGCCGGGCCCAGCACACAGCCTGGCAACATAATCGCATCGCACGCACAACGGCAACAACGGCAACAACGGCAACAAACATTTGCATTCGCTTTACGAAACGCACACGCACAAAAAACAAAAAACAACAAACAAAAAAAATAAATAAATTATAATAATATGCTATACATAAGTATATACTATATATAGAAACATGTGTGTGTGCGTGTGTGTATATAAATTAATGTCGCATGTTTTGTCACCTCTTTCAAAAGATTCGTTCTTTTTTTGCACTGGAAAACGAACAAAAAAAAAACGCGCGCGTTTTCGAAACGCACTGAAAACGCGTCAAATTTTTCGTATTTCTTTAACTGTGCTTTCCTCGCTGTTTTTGTTTTTACTCGATACGCGCCGCTGCCGACGCTATATAATTGTCTATATAGATGTGTTGGATGCGCTGATAAATCTCAATTATATTTTTTTGTTGTCCGATATTCTATAAGTTTTTAATGTTATTTATATTTTTTAGTCGCGTGTCTCGTCGCAGCACTGGCTGCTGGTCAACTGAATTAAGAACGGGACGCGTTGCGGCCGCGTCTGCGGCGACGGCAGCGTCGACGCTCGACACCGACGGCGGCGGCGGCATTCACAGCGACTCGTCAGGCCGAGGCACTTCGTCAGAGCGGTTGCTCTTGTTGTTGTTGCTCTTGTTGTTGTTGTTGTTGTTGTTACAGCGCAAATTGCTGCTGCTGCTCTTGTTGTTGTTTTGGTTGTAGTTGTTGCTGTCGTGCGGAAATCACAAAAATTAGGCGGCCCCAATGGACATAGGCCATGATTGTCACACGGAGCCGAGTCGCATCGAACCCAACCGAACTGCGGCTGTGAGCCGTGCCGTGCCATGGGCGTGGGGTGTCGTGGGGGTCGGAGGGGGGGTTGGGTGGCTTGCTTTGGTGCGTGTGTATTGTAGTCAAGGGGCGGCTAAACTGAGCTGCGCCACCCACCCGGCCATTAAAAGCAATTTGTTGACAGTGACACACAAAAATGGATACATAGAGTGAAGCGACAAGTTGATAAACTGAAAAGAAAGACGAAAAAAAACCAGGCCCAGTCCCCGACCCTGTCCCTGTCACTGTCCCAGGCCCAGGCCCAGGCCCATGCCAACAGATTTTCCATTACATCATCATATTATTTCCAAGCTATGGAGAACATTACGATTCGCGTGCTTCCAAAAACGAAGTAAAACTCATAAATTTCGAATTGCGATTCTAGTTAATTATAAATCGATTTGTTATCCGGTTGTCATTGGCATTTCAAGTATTTTAATTACTTTTTTAAAATCTTAAAGCTATTCGATATGTACAACTATAGAAACTCATTCACATTCGGAATAAGAGCAAGTGTTGATTACACTTTTCAATATAATTATAAATATTACAAAGAAATTGAAGGAAACTATTAATTTCATTAAATCGAACTATATGTAAATTGGTTTATTAAACATTATCAGAGTTGCTGAAGAAACTAAAATATGTTAAAGAGAACGTTTTTCAACCGTTCCTTTATACCAAATGCAGAGTAAGTTTATTATTATTAAATAATGCTCTTCTCTGCGGTTCTCATAAGTGCAAGTAAGGCCTTCAGGTTTTCCTGCATTGATCATAAGCAAGTGTTGTGTTAACAAGTTCTGGTGGCTATCTAAAAATCTCTGTCTTTGCCAAAGTTTGAGTGTATGTGTATGGAGCATGTATGTATGTAGTAAATACATATATGTATAAGTATATATACATATATATTAGATGCTAAGAGAACTTCGACTTGGGCACAAGGCTATCGTTTAGTGCTTTTATAAACATGAGTGAATTCGAGTGGTACAGGGTATCTGCTGGTCGAGCGCAATCCTCCCCGATGCCACACCCCCTGCCCGCCCTTAACCAACCAACTGCAACGCACCTATTTAATTTTCTTTTTATTTTTAGCACTGCATTTTATTGTTGCCATTTCAAAGGCAACAAAAATATGAATTAGCAATTCGTTTGTACAAAACACGGACAATAAACCGTAACAGACGCAAATTGCCTCAAATAGGTATATTTACGTCTAAAAGATATAAACGATATATATATATATATATGTATATATATAAATGTATATATATTTAAGCAGAAACCAAAGATCAGCCTATTTTGGCATAGTTTAAGTGCAGCCACTGAAAACGATTTCAAAATTAAATCATAAATTTGCGCTCTCGCCTTTATCGCAACAGTTGAAATGCAGATCTCGAAGCTGACTTGATGTCTCTATCTGTGCGTGCGTGTGTGTGTGTGTGTGTGTGCGTGTGTGTGTGTGCTGAGAGCGTGACCAACGACGTTGGCGTTCCATAAGTAGCCGCGCCACATTCTGCGTCCGGCGGCAACGGCTCATCCACAGCTGGTGGGCGTCCACGAATTTCCGCCGCATCTCCGGGCAGTGCCAGAGGCCAATGATAAGACAAAGCCTGGAGCGGCTCATGGAGGCATGTCGCTGGCGTGCCGGCTAGAGTGAGCCGCGTGCGAGCATCGAAATGTGTGTCAACAAATTGCACAAATTATCAACTGGTCGCAACTAGTAGCACAGCGCAACCGGCACCACATGGAGAGATGCGTCGAGCTATGTGCACTTGCAGCAAATGGGCGGGCGGGCAAGGTGGAAACTGCGTGGGTGGTTCGGGGTCAAATACACACGCACACACACTGCCTGCTAATAACTGTGATTTGACACTCATTTAATCAGTGCGTCTGTCCGTGCGTCCGTCCGTCCGTCTGTCCGTCCCTCAATGAAGATGCGCTACCGGTCACCATTTAAGGCGGCGACGCAGCGAATCGTTGTCAGCAAATCAATTAAATCACTTTGAATAGTCGCTCTTCGACTCGGAGCTTGGCTCATGTGAGTGGGCTGCTGGTGGGCAGCGTGATTTAATGCCAACAAGTCGACTAACAAATGCGCTGCCTTTCAAAAAAAATTAAAAACAAAACATGACCCTGTGAATTTCGAAATGAATATAGCTATGGTGCATGATGAATAGAATAACCAAATTAATATATAAAAAACATAAATTAATTAAATATCCAGTCCTCTCAAATGAATTGTCTAAGTGACCCAGCCATTCACACTAGTGTATGGTATCTTAGTCTTAGTCTTAGTCTCAGTCTTGGCAGAAAGCCACAGTAGCCCGTGCTATTAAAAAGTTGGGTGGATAATTTATAGCTGCTAACAAAAATAAAATATCAAAAATAGATGCGATTTTATGTGATAAATTACATAATTCGGCTTAAGAACTTATATAAACTTCAAGCTGCGTCCTCAATTCCTAATAAAGCATAAAGATTCCCATAAGCTGAGCACAGAAACTGGTTGAGAATTTCAATGAAAGCTTTAAGCTTCAACTAAAGCTTATGTTAGAGCTAAAGCTAAAGGTTATCCAAGCAAAGCGTAACTATTCTTGATCAATTCTTGATTGACAGCCGAGTTGTTCCAGTCACTTCCATGAATCTCCAAATTAGAACTTACATATTCAAAAACTACGAGCGCTTTTAGCTACGAATCTAGTATATAGCTTGTTGAAGTACTTTTTTTATATATACTATATTAAATGTAACTTTAACAATTGGTTGTTGCCAATGTGCCTATTTTTAAAATAAAAGCTTAAAAGTTATTTAAAAAAAAAAAGAAACAAATTATAAAAGTTCAATTTTTAGACTAATAACAGAGTTTCAGTATTTAAGTAAGTTAAAGTAAGTTAAGATTGAAAGAACTTTTAGAACAAAGTAAGTTAAGATTGAAAGAACTTTCTAGTACAGAGACTAAGCAGCCCAATTGGATGCATAAGCGGAGCTCAAAGTGCTCGTCGGGCTAAAGTACAGGGTATATACAGGGTATATATATATATATATATATATATATATGCTTAAATTCTAAGAAGAGACTCCACTATTGCACTGCAGAAGTGCTCGTTACAGGCTGGTCAACTCTTGTCCATATTGATGTACATATTATGTCATCTACATGCCACAGAGATATCTTATTTCTTGCCAGGCACAGTTGCACTTTATGGATATGCCCCGCACCACGCGTTTCTTTTGTGGGCGTGAATCGGACACATCGATCATGGCTGCAAATGAAACTGCAACAGCGCGCGCTGCTGCCCCTGCTGCTTGTTGCAAGCAATTCGATGACGTCATCAGCAACAGCGACAAACTGCATGTGCTGGTGGGCGTGGCAGTGTGTGTGTGTGTGTGTGCGTGTGTGTGTGTGGGTGCTGCCCTTGGCCGGCTAAGCATAGCTAGCCCATAAAAGATTTGCCAGACAGGTTCAGACTGTTGCAAGTGGCAGCGGAGCGAAGCGGGCGAAGAGGCAATTGAACTTGTCGCTGAGCCAATTGAGCAACTGCAAGAGCAACAGCTCCATTGGGGCATTCAACAGTTTGGCCTACGAATTGCTCCGGCGGCCCGACACTTGGGGGCACCATCAAAATATATGACGGCTTATAAAACCGCGCCCAAAACACCCCCGGAACATCTGTCGGATACTGTTCCATAAGTATAGCATGAGTGTGTGCGTGTGCGTGTGTGTGTGTGTGTGTGCCGCACTTAGAATTCTCATTAATTAGTTGAGGAAACATTTTTTAAGTGCTCCACTTTGACGGGCTGCTGCTGTTGCGCTTTCATGTAGCCCGTTCCGCACCCAATTCCCGCCGACCGCTGCCCGCCGCCCGCTCTGCCATGCCCCGTTCATCATCCTGCAACTATTTTCAGTCGTGTCTGACACACTTTGGCAGCAATGAGGCATCCACACATTTGTTTACAATACGCGCATCTTCTGCTGAGCTGCTTCGAACACACGCACCAACATCCTCTCCACTCACAACCGCTCCACCCCCACCCCCTCGCCCCGCCCATCCCTCACCACACTGCCACACCCACTGCCGTTGCCGCCCATTTGTTTGGCTTTGGGCACTTTGATGGATTACTATATGCGGGGCGTCTATTGAACGGCATTCTTGGCCATAAGTTGGTTCTTTTCTTTGGACTGACAGCAAGTGGCAAAGAAACGGGAAGAGCAGCAAGGTTGCCCCCTGCCCCTTGCCTCTTGCCCCTTGGGGCATCCATTTGTTAATCAAATTATTTGTGTGCCTGGAACCTTGAAGTAATCTCCAATCTAATGTCTTCTGCTAAACTAAACATATCCATTCATTAGTTTATGTGCCCAAGCATCATTGTAAATTGGCTGTGAATACTTTGGTTCAAATATTGATCTGCTGGCGAAACTTGGAATTGAGCATAAGACAACATAAGTTACAGAGTTCTGAGCCATTAAAACAATTTTATTGAACAGCCAGCAATACCATATATCAAGCATATCAGAAGTAGAGAAATTTATATATAATTTTAATTTTAATTTCAGTAGATATCTAAGTACAAAATTGAAAATCTTTAGAATTCAGTTGGTATCTTTAAAGGGGACCTAAATTAAAATTCTCGCTGGTTCGATTTACGGTTCGAAACAACGCCCTGCCTTAAAGTTAGGTTCTTGAACTAGGACCTAGACTTTGGATAGTCATATATTTTCCAAATTTGAATGCAACAATCAAGTTTTCCATTAAAAATTGCCCGTTGTACCAAGAATATTGCATACATTTTCATATAAAATATGGGCTAAAATTGATCTCTACCCAAAATTGGCATCTACCACACATGTCTAGATACATATATCCAATTGTTGGGACCAAAGTTATTTATGCTTTGCGTCTGGATCTCATTTAAAAGTTTCTTTATTTGCATCGAGCACTTTGAATCTTTCTTGTTTTGTGAGATACTTTAATGTTTATTTTTTACACTTTTGAGGAAAAAAATGTAAGAAATTTCATGAAATTTTTCTATGAATGTGATTGAATTTTAAATATGAAACATATACCATAGACATTATTTCTTAAATCTTTTTACATATATATCTTATATAGTATATGTATATATATATACTAGCGGGTATAACCCGGCCTTGCCCGTGGTACGTATGTTATAAAATCAATGTTCTCAAACAAATTTAAAATGACTTTGAAACTGATCGGACGGTAAACAAATAACTTTCATACAAAAGTTTTTCGCCAATTTACTCCGGTTGCGAGTGGAATTTCCCAAATCGCTGAAACACGTATTCGTTACATTCTTATGTAGAGCTTTGAAAATAAGTTTGAAGCAAATCGGACACAATTTAAAACTTCGCACAAAAAATCTTTGAGTCGCATTCCACCCGAAAAAGATTGGATTCTGCGAAAAGTGTGAAACACGTCTCAAATGAATTTTCTTATAGATCTCTGGAAACGAATTTGAGCGCGAAACGTCACCCACCAAATCTTTGACCTCCATTTCCACCAAGGAGGAACGGATTTTCCTAAAAGTGTGAATCACCCCTCAAATGAATTTGAACAAAGATCTTTGAAAATAAGTTTGAGGCCGATCGGATGGTAAACAAAAAAGTTACATACAAACGTTTTTCGCGGTTTTTCCACACTTGCGGGTGGAATTTCCCGAAACCCCGTCTTAACGTGCACTTACATCACATGAGGTAGCTACAGTGAAAATTTCAGCTTCCTAGCTCTTACGGTTTGGGCTGTGCGTTGATCACCAATCAGTCAGTCAGTCAGTCAGTCAGTCAGTCAGGACAAACAGTTATATATATAGAGATTATAAGTATAAGAAGAACTTGGCAAGCCAAGTTTCGAACCCAAGCCTGGATTCATAGATATGAACAAGCACGTTCACGAACCGAACTGCAAGGCAAGCCTTTGGGCTTGCATTCCCGATGGTAATTTTCCCCTCGTGTACTCGATCCATAGCAATATTTTCTCAAATGCCTCTAAATTACCGGGTAATAGCTAATGTTCAACCGAAGTTGACCTTTAAAATATGTTCGCCTGTGCGAAAGCAATTGAATGTGGTTCCGTTTGGATGCGTGAAAGAAGTACTTACGTTTGCAGTGTTGCAAGATTTGTGGCGGAGGCGCCAACGCCGCATGCCGTGGAATGCATTTGCCAGCAATTGTTTTTGTTGTTTTTGTTTTTGTTATTGTTCTGCCACCGATTCGCTAAGTGCGCTGCAGTTGCAGTTGCAAATTCAATGAATCCGCAACAGCTGTGTGCACAGATTTCGCGCTAAATGTTGCAAATGTTTATGCCAAAACACGCAGAATTTAAAAAAAAAGAAACAAAAACAAAAAATCACACAAATGAACAACAACAGCCACACGCACACTCCAAAACACGAAGAAGAATAAGAAGAATAATAAGAAGAGGTAGAGGCAACACGAAGAGGCGTGGACCGGCGGACACAGAGCAGGAAAAAATGCAAATCTGAAGTTGAAGGAAACTGCGATATAATACGGTATCGGCTTGGTGTATGGCTGAGGCGGGCGCAGACGCAGCGGGGCGTAAGGTATGGCCAGTGCTTGGCTTCAATTACAGTTACAATTGCAGTCACAATTACAGTTACAATTTAAGGTTTGTGGTTATGCGTATTCACAGCTCGGCGCACGACGTTCAATGTCTGACTGAATTTCCATTTCCGCTGAGGATGCTCCGAGACCACCAAACGTCAGCGGCAACGGCAGCGGCGGCGGCGGTAGCGGCGGCAGCGCAGCTGCTGAAGCAGCGCCACCAGCGTCAGCGGTGTCTACTCCCATCCACACACACACACACACACATATCCACCCACGTGGCTGAATGTCGTTCTTGTTGTTGTTGTTGTTGTGCTTGATATTGCTTAGCATAAACATACAAAAAAAAAAGGAAATTAAATGCCGCTGCGCTCTGCTCATGTGTTGGCGTTTGCCTGTGTGTGTGTGTGTGTGTGTCTATGGGCAACACACACACAAACACACACTTGGCAATGCATGTCATTGTGTTCACATTTTTAAAGCAGTTGAAATATCAAATCAAAGAACATCAACTAAAGTCAGCAGCGATCGAAAAATGCGCTTCTTGGCGTATGAGTAATATGTGTTAAGTACAATGGATGTTTAACTAAAGCTTAAACTCAAACTTAAAACAAGCCTATTACAATCCTATTCAATTAAGAGTGTGAAAGTAAAAATATTGTTAAACCAATATGAAAGAATTGTGCAAAATTGAAATTTAAACATCACATGATATTAACTAGAATGGTTTTAAGAGAAAAACTATGTGATTAAATGATAAATCTACAATATAAGATTAAAATATATAAAAGTAAGCTTAAATAAACGAAAAACTGTTGACTGCAACTCGATTTTACGTAAGTATGTGGGTGTGTTTGTGTGTTTGTGTGGGTGTACCTTTGCTTGTACAGATATATATGGATATATGGGTGCATGCATGTTAAACCTAATGTAAATTTCAATAAAAAACTAGTAAATTGCTCTACTATGCGATTCTCATGAATTCAAGTAAGCACCTCAGTTTTTAGGTGTTGATTATAGGCATTGTTGTTAACAAGCTCGGGTGGCAATATTATCTTCCAGTCTATCTCTCTCCTTTGTTCACTTCCCCCTCTTTCTCCTGCTCTTACGCTAACCCGCTCTCTAATTCTTTTGTTCTTTTACTGATATGTAAAATTATTTGCCTCAATTTTTGCTAGGGTACATATTTAAATAGAAATAAATATTAAGGCAATTCAGATCTGGGCACAAATTAGCTTCTGGTGTTTTATATATAATATGAAGAGAGTTTATTCAAAATCTGAGCCAAGCGAGTGCTCCAATTATTGGTGCTATATTTTTTTTTTGTGTAGAGCATCTGGCAAGCGTCGACAAATGTTGTCTCGTGCCCGGCTGCTGGTCACGTCAATAGTCCATTCCAGAGTTCTTCCACCACATGTCGTTGTTGCTGGATGCTGTGGTGTGAATGAATCACAGCCAACAAAAATATAAAACAGGGCAAAAAACTACATAAAACGAATGTGTAAAAGGCCAGCTAACACACACACACGCACACAGACACCTACAAGCATTTAGGCTTGGCCGTTGCCACGCCACTTGTTTGTTTACATTCGCAGCAGCTCTACCCCCTCTCCCCATCCTCCCCCATGATCGCGTATACGCCGCCTATGACGATGGGGCCCGCCGCTAAACTGGGCGCGATATGAGATTTTCCAGCTGGCATCCAATAAAGCGCAGCGGAACAGCCAACAAAAACTATGCCTATGGCCAGGTTCCATGCCACACGTATGGCCACTTACTGCATGTGTGTGTCTGCGTGTGTGTGTGTGTGTGTGTGAGAGTGTGCATGCTTAACAGACGCATTTCCATGGAGCCAAGTGGCTGACACTTGGCCACTTGACATTGACGGGGCGACTTGTGACACTTGCTCCCCAACGCACTTAGACGCGCCTGTGCCATAAAACTTCTTATTGTTATAGTGCCAATGTATGTGTGTATGTGTGTGTGTGTGTGTGTGTGTGAATGTATCTCATAGTTACAGAAACGAAGCGCACTTTGCCACCAAGTAGCCGGCCGCAGTGACATCAGTGCGACATTTTCAGCCAACGCAACGTTGCCATTTTCGGCTGCGGGCCCCTAGACAAACATTCGATAGATAACCGACGAAATTTCTATCCATTAATTTACAACTGGCACACATAGCCTAAAACATAAAACACAAAAACCAATGCAATTACCAAGACAACGAACTACAAATACGCTCTCGAAGATCTGAACGATAAGAGAAATATTCAATATTAAACAGTCGGACTTTATGGCCTGATTTTGTCACGATATGTGGAACGCATCGGAGGCGACATCTCCGACACCATAAAAAAATATATATTCTTGATGCTGTTCAAGCTTGAATCATGAATCTTTGCAAAGGTTCGACTCTTCGTGGCAGGCAGTATATAGTATATGTCGGTTTGTGGTCGGATCGAAACACTATATCATCTAGCTGCATTTCAACTCGTCAAACTCCTTGCAAAATAATCACAATTTTATCAAAATCGGACCAGTATATCATATATACACAGTTCTACGGGAAGAAACTGTCGAGAAACTAGTTTACATTTTTCATTTTAGTTCAAGATCTCTTGAGCTAACTCACCTACCGTTCTTTTAATACATCTAACAAACCATACCAAATCGAACATTTCTTTATCATATACAAAATCTGTCAGATATAAATCTTTTGCATAAAGGCGTTTCTATGTCATATATCAGCATAGGTAGTTAATATTTCCACGACGTTCGGTATTTCTATTTAAAATGTTATTTTTTTTATTATTATCATTCTATTATTATAATTATTATTATTATTATTATTATTATTATTTTTATTATTATTATTATTATTATTACTATTATTATTATTATTATTATTATTGTTATTATTATTATTATTATTATTATTATTATTATTATTATTATTATTATTATTCTATTATTATTATTATTATTATTATTATTATTATTATTATTATTATGATTATTATTATTATTATTACTATTATTATTATTATTATTACTTTTATTATTATTATTATTATTATTATTATTATTATTATTATTATTATTATTATTATTATGATTATGATTATGATTATTATTATTATTATTATTATATTTATTATTAATTTACATTAATTATATTGAGTTATGAACCGATCGACAAAGTGCATAAGCTTTCGCTCTCTCTCACTCTCACTCCCTCCCTGTCTCTCTCTCGCTCTCACTCGCTGGCAAATGGCTAACAAATTGGTGGCCTAGAGAAACTTTTTGAATAGTCTGTGATTTGGTATTTCGTTGTTATGTTTATAGAGTAAACCCATTGAAATTGAAGTCGCGTGGTGATTAGCGATTAGCGATTAGCGCCATTTGATAGCCGACATCAATAGTCAGCAAGGGGCGCAGCGCTTCCGGTGGCCAGAGTTGGCCAGTTCCCCCCTGTTGCCCGTCTGCGCCCACGGTCAACTCCAGCTAATGGAGGCGTTCATTGGCCCCTTCGTGTTGCCTTGGTTTATTTATTCAGCTTGTGGCCACGTCCGTTGCATTTTTGAGGGCCATAAAACGATGCAGAAACAACAATTAAAGCAATAGCAGCAACAACAACTACATCCTAATCCAAATAGGGATAGACGAGCGGATCGCGGGAGGCGCGCAACGTTTGCCAAAGGCTTTGCTTGATTTTGCCCTCCGTAACTCTGGAGCCCGCCTTCAGCTGGCTGTACGGCGGAGGCGGACGCTGCCGCTGCTGGAGGCGTCGTCGCTGGCGCCCCGAAGTCAGCCAAAGGAGCTCCGCCTGCCTGCGCCGACGTCGCTGCTTGAGCGTGCGGGAGGCGCAATAGGGTCGCATCGTCACATAGTAGAAGATCTCAATGACAGAGAAAATGCTGAAGCCCATGAACAGACCCAACAGGCCGCCAGTGTTCGCTGCAAAGGGAATGAATGGCTTCAATTGGAGAAACACTTGAGGAGCTGCATCTGCACTCACACAGAAACTCGGTGAAGCCGAACATCTCGGATTTGGTTGTGCTGCGAAAGTTATTGTTGAGATAGTAAAAATGCAGTATGGATAGATCGTAGTCGTCGCCAATGTGGCTGACATTGAACAGCTTCTCGGGCAGATCCTCGCCGCTCTGATAGCTCGGCCCGGCGACAATAGTCGAGCTGGTCATGATCGATTTGTAGGTTAGCTCAAAACAGCCGGGCCAACAGTTCTCGCAGGACAGATTCGTTTTCGATGACTCGATCTCGGTCTGGATGCGATTGGTGCAGTTGTTGTCATTGGGTCCGCAGATGCGCGCCGCCGGATCGATCCGCGGCAAATAGTAGAGCACACAGCTGCAGTCGCGCAGCAGCAGCTTCGCCTCGCACTCCAGCTCGCAGTTCTTGCGCGAATAGGTGCGATAATAGGCCAGGTCGTTCTCATCCGAGAAGAGGCAGCGGCGCACCGTTTTCTTGATCGAACGTATGTTGGGCGTGGCATCCTCATAGACCGGCTCGATGGGTATGCGTGCCTCGCGGCCAGCACTGACCACAAATCCATAGTTGCTCACCTTGGGCAGCTCCGCGGGATTATGCACCAGCACCTACAGCCGGGCAGAGAGGGAAAGAGAGAGTGAGAGAGAGAGAGAGAGAGGAACTCGTTGGGAGTCGTTGACCTTGAAGCCATTGCCCATGGACTTGGTGCAGTAATATTCCGCCGTTGAGGCATTCAAGACGACGGTCAGTCCCATGCGACTGCCCGTGCCGCCGGACGTTCTGGGATAATAGTATTCCGGCAACTTTTTGGCATAGCCCAGTTCCGGCGTCCAATCGATGGGCTCGTAAAGGGAATTCTCCGGCGCCGGCTCGATGCGGACATCGTCCGTATAGTTGCGAAACAAGTAGATGGGATCCAGCGCATTGAACGTGCAGCACAGCCCGTCGTCGGTCAGTATCGAGTTGAAGATCATCGGGCAGCTCTCCTTGCGCGCCCCAAAGCTGCAGTGCAGCAGCATCTCATCGCACGGCTGCGCAACCTCCACAAGGAGAGCCTTGAAGTACGTCCAGGTGCCGGTGTACGTGATCTTCTGGTCGTCGCCCTTGCTGCACAGGCTCATCAGCAGCGAATAATTGCCGCTGGTTCTATGATCGGAAAGCGAACAAGAGAAGTCTATTCACATTTGTATAAAGAGCTTTTCCCCCTTATCTCATTTGGAATGGAATGGACTGAGAACTTTAACCTGCTCACCTGAAATTATGGAATATACTACGAAATTATTGTGCTTTCTTCTTTTGTGCAATCCTTTACTCAAATTCCTTAATACATTTTTGCACTTCTCTTTTCTATCTTTCTTAACTGAAACTCTTTTTGATATTTTTGTAATTTCTCTTTTCTTAAGCATTATTAACTGGAATTCTATAATAAATTACGGAACTATTGTGCTTTTTTCTTTTTTAACATCCTTAAAATTCCTTACGACATTTTTGCACTTCTCTTTTCTACCTTCCTTAACTGAAATTCTTTATGATATTTTTGTTATTCCACTTTCTTAAGCATCCTCAAGCGAAATTCTTTATAATATATTTGTACTTTCTATTTTAATTAGCATCCTTAATTAAATTTCTTTCAAATATAACGATATTTTTGTACATTAGCATCCTTAACTGAAATTCCTTCATATCAACACATTTTTGCATTTCTCCTTAACTGAAATTATTCAACTCATTTGGACATTTGTGGTTCTTCTCTAATTGTATTAAATGCATTGCGACATTTTTGTACTTTCTCTTTTGTTTGGCATCCATAACTGAAATTCTTTACAATATTTTTGCACCCTTCCTTCTTTATGTCATCCTTAACTGAAACTCTTTATCTCTCTTTACTGCTACCAGAAACATTGTTGCATTCTTTACATGCTTAGAAACCAATTTCCTTAAGAATTCCATTGTTACCAAGGCTTTGCATCGGATCAGGCTCAGCTTGTACTCACCGTGAGATGCGCTGGACGCGACTGCGAAGAGCCAGGTTAAGATTGCATATGGTAATGGCCGGAAAGGGAATGTTGCTGGTCAGCTGCTGCTTGGCGCTCGTCGAGATGATGATGGGCGAGGCGCTCCACTTGATATAAATGTTGGAAATGAAGAAGCCCGAGAGGATGACGACCAGCACAAAGGATATGCCAAAGAAGACTCTGCCATTAAATATTACAACATTATATCTACATATAGATAAGAGTTTAACGCAGGAGTGCAAACTTTTCAAAGATCTATGTAAAAGGTCAATTAAGGCGCGGACTTCAAGCTAGTAGTAAGAATATTTTGAGTTTCGTGCGTAAAGTAATGTCGAAAGTTTGAAGAAAATACCGGGCAAGGCCGGATAATACTTGCTATGCATTTTAAATTTTACCAAACGTGGCCAAATTTGTCTGTGTGTGTGTGAAGGTGTGCATGTGTCTATGTATGTATGTGTGTGTGCCTTTACAAACGCATAGCAACTTTTTTCCTGCTACGCTGCAAATTACAAAAAACATATTTTTATATATATCGCCCTACTATGCGATTCTCATAAATTCAGGTAAGCCCCACACATTTCGTGCTTGGAATATACGTTTTTTTCTCATCTCACCTTAATCCATTTCCTCTTATCCATCTCTGTTCTGTATTCTCTACTTCTCTACCCTCTCACTTTCTTCCTCTTTCGTTCTCCTGCTCTTGCTCTTACTATTTACCTGTCTACTTCTTTTGATTATTTCAGGAAGGTGTACTTATAGATAGGTTGCTTCTAGATGGCATCTAGTTAATCATTTTTGTCGATTTGTTTACCTGAGTAAGTACACATTTACCTATATGTTTATAACATAAAATAATATAATAAAAGAGCGGCAATTGTGGGCGTACCGCTCTGGTATGGTAATCCGCTCTTCGGCCATATACTTAAGTCCATGCAGGGAGCTGTTCCGCAGATAATACTTGATGCTCTTCTTGGCCGCCTCGAGGCTGCACATCGTTTGCTCATCCTCGAGGGAGTCATCACTGTGACTGTGACTGTGACTGTGACTGCGATTGTGAATGTGTTGCTGCCTTTTGGCCGCCAGGTGGGGCTTTTGTGCTTTGCTATCCCCATAGAATCTCATGATGCGACTAACCGCACAGCCCGTCACGCAAGTCGCATTTATACGAGCTCCTCGAACACTTCGATCCAATCGCAGCACATCAGCTTTAATCATATTGACCCTTGGCAAATACCAAATCAGCGATAACTCTGCCAAATTGAATTGCGACATCGGCCACGGCAAATGCCGCTTAATGCACACCGCCCACTGTGCGTGGGCGTGGTCGGCGACTGCATCAGTGTTTGCCCAATGCAAAAAGGATTCATGCAAATGCAAATGCGTACAACTTTCGCACAGGTGGCAAAGGCAGCGCCAGCCAGTTCCCAGCTCCGGCGGCACGTCCACGTGGTGCCTGCAGCTCTCTATAAAAATAGCTGAGGGCGTAAAATACGAGTACATTGTATAAACAAAAAAACAACCAAAGCGAAAAACAACAACGGAAAAAAATACACAAAACTTAAAACAAAACAAGTTCACATTACGCAGTCGGGTGCAACCAACTGCGGCATGCTCATCAAATTTATTTAAAGATATGTACATATATCAACTTTTCGATTTGCCACGCCCCTTCGTTTTTTAATTGATCTTTTAAAGAACGTCTCCGCAGTACTCTTTTTTCCAAAGATGGCCAACCTAGCTCGAAAACTGCGCCATATGCACACAGATCTTTAGAGGTCTACCTGCAAATGCCCGGCTATAACTTGATATACATATATATATTTCAACAGCCTTTCCGATGGTCGGGCGGACTTTGCAGAAATCCAATATACTCTTTTCACTCCGTGAACGAGTATAAAAAAATGGAACACTGTGGACATAATTTATGGCCTTTAAGATCGGGATTCGCCTATAGACGAATGGATTTGGCAGAGAAGTAATCTGGTGCGAAAACTGTATGGGAAATCAAATAAATTGTGATCGGCTCTGCTCTATTTTTGGGCATGGATGCCACGAAATGCGTGACTGATTGTTTTTCAAAATACTTTTGAATGAAAACTAAAAGAACTTCTATATAAATTCACAAGTCGTAATCCGAAATTTCGCCCACTTAACCCATTTTCTCCACCAGGAGAATTGAATTTTTTGAAAAGTGTGAAACACATCACAAATAAATTTACACAAAAATCATGGAAATGAGTGACAAACCGTTCGAGTGGTAAACGCAAAAAGATTTAATACAACCGTTTCCACCAATTTTCCACGGTTGCGGGTGGAATTATACAAAACGACGTCTTAGCGTGGACTTACATCAATTTGGGCATCAAACGGTGAATCAGGTCTAAAATCGAACTAGAAAGAACGTATATTTTTGGCACGCCGAAGATCTAATACCCTTATAGGCCCGTGTGGTTGCCGGGCAATAGAATACTTCCACAGCATGTCATCGCTTGTCGTACGAGGCGACTAATAGAGACACCAGGTTCTTCCACTACCGCACTTCTGCCCGAAACTGGTGCCACCCGTGTCGTAATACAGGACTTCAAGAGATACTTTCCTAGATCTCTAAATACCATGAGTTGACTAGTTCCGAGAGTGCTCTCATCGGAGTAAGCCCCATGTAGCAACCATTTGATATATGAGCACGATTTGAGAAGTCCTATCCTCTCGTTAGGAGAATATAGAAGAAGGTAATAGCTTAGGCGGATCAAAATGAAAGCATTACAAGTTTTATATAAGAACCGATTCTTGTTAGAGTATAGACAAGATGTTGCCCAAATGTGAGATATATGGTAAAACTTGTAAATGTTTACTTGGCATAAGTCAAGATTTTTGGAAAGAAAAAAATGTTTATCATTTTCCTTATGGTATCGGATCCATCAGTTTATAACAAACTTAAAATACCCTCGCAAGGTCAAGTTTAAATGTTTTCTATGCATTTCGTATTCATGCCAATTAAATTCTTTAAGGTAAAAAGGAGCCGTTTATATATCTTCCGCTCTCCTCTAAAGCATAAAAATGACATCTGTAGTTTTAACTTTTCTTTCTAGAAACAGATTTCAATTACAGATTAAATGAGAAAAATTCAAAGGAGCTGCTTTTCATGCTTTGCTTTTTGCTATGTTACAATTCATTCTCTTCTCATTTGTAAACAATGGAAAAAATATACATATATGTATATATATATGTAAATACTAGGCGTAAAACTGAGTAAATAAAATTGTTTTAAAATGTATGTGTGTGTGTGGGTGTGTGTATAATTAGCTAGTTGTTGTTAAATTGGAAGAAATCAACATTGAGATCCAAAATAGCCGCATTGGGCGTCTCCTTCATGCTGAGCGCCTCGACGGCATTGTCGCTGGCATGATCGTAATGTGGCAGCATTGCGCCCGCCACATCACCAACGTTGGGCGGGGCCACAGCCACCGGTGGCTGCATAAGATCGCCAACATTGCGCAACAGGCTCTCCTCGGATGGTGGCAACAACTTGCCGCCAGCGGAGAGGTTTAAACGTTGAGCAGCTTCATCGGTCAGCGTGTCGTCGAGGGACATACTCAAGCCCGGATAATCGACCAGATTGCGTGCGCTTGGCACAGTGCTGGCATGCAACAGTTGCTGCAATTCCGGTTCCGGTGTGGGCGCCTGCGCCGATTCCATTGCCGATATGTCCAGCGCATACTGACCCTCGGGTATGCCCAGCACGCGTGCAATGCGTGCATTCACAAAATGCAGACCAGATGTGTTGCGTATGAGCCGCGTGCTGCGCAGATGCAGCTGCTCCACAAAATCATTCAACTCATGCAGAAAGAGATCGGCACGCTGCTCCTCGCTCAGATGTCCGTATCGCTGCAGCTGAGCCGTCAAGAGTCCAAACAGTGTCGGCACATAGCTTTGGGTCAATTGCTGCTGCTGTTGCTGCTGTTGTGGTGGCTGCGCATGTTCCTGTTGCAGATGCTGTTGATGCTGCTGCTGCTCCTGCTGCTGTCGAACGGCGATGGCACTGGGCATGTGCTCCGGGTACTTGACGTAGTGACGCTGCAGGCGACGGCCCAAAAAAATCTTGCTGCAGCCCGGACAGATTGCGTTCGGCGGCACAGCGCGCTCCCTTTGTACCGCCATCTCAACGGCTGGCATCTCTGCTGGCTCAGCAGCTTTAGCCGCTGCACGATAGTCTTTGTCCCTCAGCTCTGTTACAAGCAGCTGCAACATTTGCGCCGAATTTGGCGCTGCTGTGGCCGCCTGTGGCAAGGCAGCGCGTATAATGCGTCCGGAACGCGTCCGCAGCATAGTATCCGCGTCTGATGCAGGGATTGGCTCATTCGTGGCCTTGGTTGCAGTCTCGCTTGGCGCTGCAATGGACAATATCGCCTTTGTCGGGATGGCTGTGCCTGCTGGCGCCGTGCGTTTGCGCGAACGGTTCGCCCTCAAAGACGTTGTGGTCGCCGCTGAACGACTGCTATGAGGTGGTTGCATGCCCATGCCTACGGGATCCATGCAACGATAGATGGTCTTCTGGTGGGTCACGGAATCCGTGCGCACGACCTCGTTTCGCTTGCTGCCCGTTAAGAAAGATTTTAGTTGGTCTAAAGATCTGTAAAGAAGCTCACTCACCGATCAATCACAATGTGATCCTCCTTGGCCAGGCGATATAGATTGTAGGCTAGTTTGGCCAATGAGTCGCAGTCCTTGTTGGCCACGTTTACCAGCTCTGAAGCAGCGGCATCTGCATCAAACGGATAGCATTCGCTTAGATGGGGCGGCGCCACAGCAGTTGGCAAAAAGTCGACGCAGTTCAGCAGCGACTGATGGTAGTCGCCGCTATTGCTGTTATTATGATGATGATTATTATTGTTGTTGATGTTGTTGTTGTTGCTGCTGCCGTCATTATTCTTGTTGTTGTTTTGTTTTTGCTCAGCTGCCGCGGCCTGCAGCTGGATTACAGCGCTGTCCAGCTGCTCATCGGGCAGCTCGATTGCAAAACCAAGCAGCGCATCTTTGTGAAAATTGCAGTTGTTGCTTGGCTCGCCACTGGCGCCGTTAAGCGGCACCAGCAAATTCTTCATCACTGGCCGCCACTATTAGGAGCGCCAAGAGTTGCTAAGTGCAAGGTCACGTTGTATGCTTAACGTTTCAAACAACAAAAAATTGCAATTTGTTTTTGCCATTCGCACATATCGATAGGTATTTGACTGCACCAGAGTTGCCTACTGACCATATGTGCAGAAACATCGCGATGAATCGATTAGCGGCAACAATCGATTTAGTAATACTCACATCCCTATTATTAACATTTACTAAATTTGCGGCTAAAACTGCAAGCGTAATTAATTAAAACCCAACAACGAACACTTATTATAGCCAGTTAAACAATTGTCAACGCCGTTCAGTTTGCTGTTGTTAAACGGATAAACTCCCGCCTTCCCTACCCTTTGCACCGTCGGCGACCCACGACCGCTTGCGATTTTTTTTTTTGTGCTGTGCATTTTTGGCCAAGATGTCGAAAAATAAACTAAATTTAGTGCTGCCGCCGGTAAATGTGGATGCAACTGTTGCTGCCGCACAGGTGGCACCAACACCGCCATTTAAAACACCATCGGGAACAGAGTAAATAAGATTTATATTTTCTATATATATACATACATTTTAAAATTTCCAACAAAATTTTTAATTTTATACCTCCCAACCGCCCACATTCCAAAGAATATAAATTGAAAATCTTGTGTTGTTGTATATTTTGTTTTTTGCGATTGCTTGGCGAATTTATAACAAACACATTAAAATAAACACACATAGACACGCCTACAGATAACTTGTATATATGTAGGTATTTATGTGTGCAGAAATATCCCCCCAATGTTAATATTCCCCCCGCTAACCTACCATCCCTATACAATCCAAAATGTTGCTGCTTTTCGTTTTGTTCTGCAAAAATTCATTAAAAAGTTAAATTAAAGAACACATAGTTTGCTGGGGAAGCCAAAAACGAGCATCGATGCACTAACCGAAACATTGGAGGGCCTGGACATGGATGACACGGAGCGCAAGCGAATAAAAGTGTTTCTCAGCCAGAAAGAGAAAATCGGCGAGCTCTCTGAGGAGGATCTGGAAAAGCTGGGCGAACTCGGCTCCGGCAATGGCGGCGTTGTTATGAAAGTACGCCACACCCTCACACACCTAATTATGGCACGCAAACTGATCCATTTGGAGGTGAAGCCGGCGATCAAAAAACAAATCCTGCGCGAGCTAAAAGTGCTGCACGAATGCAACTTTCCCCACATTGTTGGCTTCTATGGCGCCTTCTACAGTGACGGTGAGATAAGCATTTGCATGGAATACATGGACGGCGGCTCCCTAGATCTCATATTAAAGCGCGCCGGCCGCATACCCGAATCGATACTCGGACGCATCACGCTGGCGGTGCTGAAGGGGCTCAGCTATCTGCGGGACAAGCATGCGATCATCCATCGCGATGTGAAGCCAAGCAACATACTCGTCAACAGCAGCGGCGAGATCAAAATCTGTGATTTCGGCGTTTCGGGTCAGCTAATCGACTCGATGGCCAACTCATTTGTCGGCACGCGCAGCTACATGTCGGTTAGTTAACAAAATCAAATCCTATTCTGGTCAAAAGGAAAAACTGCTCAGCGAAATTATGACACCTCTTGACTTGAGCAAGTTTTCTTTATGGCCACAAACAAAATTTAACTAATATCCAATGTTTTCTTCTGAGAAAATGTAACTGAAAATGATTTACAGATCCTTTTCTCAACAAGCTCCAAATTCTTTTAATCAAAAACAAGCTCGTTTTTCGAGTCCTGACATAGAGTACAAATACTATAGTAACTTTTTTGTAAATACAGTTGCCGCTCTTAATTTTCTATTCTTAAACTATATTTGAAATATAGAACTTTTATAGGCTGGCCTATAAAAAAATTAAATCCTAAATATAATAAACTTCAGTTGTTGCGATTTGGTAACCTATTTCTTATTTTTATAAGATTTGTGGGTTCTTGGGATTTTTGGGACGCTGTGTTCCTTACTTTAGTTAAAGCACAAGCAAATCACATAAATCCAATCACCCAAAAATATATAAAAAACTTTAGCTTACAATATTCAAAATTTGAGAAAATTGTCATTTGTGGAACCGAAGCGTTCTATTTTTCGAGAGGCTACTGTATTTTAAAAAATGTCTGTTTATATGAAGAGATTTGTTCTACAACTCAACATAATATTTATAAAAAACAATAGAAACACCTTTTGAAAAAAAGTAACATTAAACATTAATTAAAACAAGACTTTAAGATTAATAGTTATTTTGAAATTGATTATCAGAATTTTGTTGTCTCGCTGATTAATATACGTATGTTCCAATTAACGCTAAAGTAATTAACAATGTTAACGCATATTTCAAATAAATTAGCTTAAATTCCATAAATAAGTTTACAATTATATGTATGCATCATGAATGTAATGTTGAAATGTTTTTCAAGCCGGAACGACTGCAGGGCACACACTATTCGGTACAGTCGGACATTTGGTCGCTGGGTCTGTCGCTGGTTGAGATGGCGATCGGCATGTATCCAATACCGCCGCCGGATTCGTCAACGCTGGAGACCATATTCGCAGAGAATGCCAATGAGGATGGCAACCAAACGGTGCTGGAGCCCAAAGTGATGGCGATATTCGAGCTGCTCGATTATATTGTTAACGAGCCGCCGCCGAAGCTGGAACACAAGATATTCTCAAATGAGTTCAAGGACTTTGTTGACATCTGTCTCAAAAAGCAGCCGGACGAGCGTGCCGATCTCAAGACGTTGTTGGTGAGGCGAAGTTAATTTTCGCAGCTGTTGTTGTTGTTGCCATTATTGATATTGTAATACTGATGCATTTGCATTCCCATTGCCAGAGCCATCCATGGATACGAAAAGCAGAGGTGGAGGATGTCGACATATCGGGCTGGGTATGCAAGACAATGGATTTGCCCCCATCGACGCCGAAACGCAATACATCGCCCAACTAATTAGCATTCCTTTATTTCACGCTCGCGCACGCACATACACGTTATTTATTTGTATGTAGTTATGTATGTACTTGTTGTATCAACTTGCTCCCACACTCTACACACTCTGCCGCTCCACTTTCTGGCACTTTGTGTGCGTGCGTTCGCTGTCACTGGCCTTAACACTCAAACAAACAAGCACAAGCCTACGCAGACGACACAAGGAGAGAAAGGAGAGTGCAAAAACTGAACAATACAAAAAAAAAAAACATTAAATGAGACGAAATTGTATTCGCCATCTAACAAATCGCCTAATTGAAATTGTTTTGGCCCAACTATTAGTAGGCCGGGAATTCAATGTGCTGTAGCCTAGCATCTGGGGAACCGAGACGGAGCTCCTGCTCATTCGTTGACTGGCTCACCTTGTAGCATAACAAAATTTTCTGACTTATCCGAAAAAAGTTTTATTTTTTTGTATACACAAACTTAAAGAAAATATCTTTTCCAAAAATGTCTAACTTTTCGAAAGTATTTCGGTTGGGGCAAAACATGTTGGCCAATTGTCGTGTAGTCAAATTCCAACGGTCAATTTCGGTCACTGCATTCCAGTTGCAAAATTTGAAGGGAGAAGCCTTGAAGAAACCGATACCCGAAGAGGAGAAGCCCGCATCGGCAACTCCAGTAGGTTTGACACCATCGCAGCGCAATTTGGTTGAGTTCGTTACCGGCGAAATACTGGAGGAGCGGCGCGTACAGTTGCAGTTGGAACCGCCATACATGATTGACGACTTTACTGGACATTTTTCTGGCTCCAAGGTGGAGCTAATAAGAGAGTCACCTGACGAACGCATTAATATTTTCTTTAATGTCAGCAAAAGTGTGCCGCGTCGGAATGATGAGACCGGCGATCTGACTCCAGTGCGCAGCGTTCCCAAATTTGAAGTCCTCATCAGAAGAAATGATTTGCTGCTATCAATATTTTGTGTATTTAAGCCGTGCGCCTTTGATGATGTGGAACCGGAGTCCTTGGATCAGCAGCCTCAAGAAAATGATGTATTCGAGATTCAAGACTTATCGCTATACAATCACGGCTGGAATGACAGCTGCTTTACCATTGATGCATCGCTCATCGATGACAATCTACAAACCATGATTCTGGAGATGCTTGAAGAGAAGGGCATTACACATGAGTTTGCTAGAAAGCTTTCCGACATGGCCACTGCGCGCGAGCACGCCCTGTATATCGAGTTCTTGGAGAATCTATCAAAGTTTACTGTGGGCCTACCGCAGCCAATTAAACAGGACGCAAACTAAACTTTCCCATAACTATTTATAAATAGTCCCTAATAAATGAGAATGTAATCCGAGAAACAATTTAAAATTATTTAATGCGCGCGCTTGCTTACATATATACTTTTTAATAATGTGGCAACGCCGTTGCAAAGCCCAGTTAACGTCAACAGTCAAGCTTTGGCTGGCAACGCCGTCGTAACCTGTGACGACAGCAAGCAAAATGAAAACATCAAACGCTGTTATTGTTGTTGCGCTCGTTATTGGTCCGCTGTTTGCCAAATTAAATATATAAATAGGCAGCTGTAGTTAGTTTTGATAAGTGTAAGTGTGTCGATTGTGCTTAGTCACGGATTCAGTTTCAGTACGCAATTGCCATTAAATTGTTGAATGTATTTCCTGTGTAATTGCACTTGCAGTGAGACGCCAAAAGCTAGCAGCCATCCATCGGTCAGAGCGAGGGCAAAAACAAAGCAGCGGCGGCAGCAGCAGCGCTCAGTTCCGGACGCAGTAAAAGTTCTTTGTCTGCGCGAAGCAGCGACGCCTACCGCGACGGCCTGGGTACGTGCGTCGCTGTAAAATTTGCAGTTGTTTGTTGACAGCGAACGGGCGACGATTCGACGTTGACAGCGACGGCGGCGTCAACGGCGGCAGCGCGCTGTTATAGTTGGAGTTGGTGTGCGAATATGTATGTGTGAATATGTAAGTGTGCGAGACGAGAAATGCAAGTGCAACTAAACAAAGCAACAGCTTACCACGCGCCATAACAACAACAGGAGCTGAACAGTCAGTCAAACTAAGCGCTGCAACGCAGACGTGCGCGTCGCCAGTAAACAAAAGAAAGCTGGCCAAGCTGCTGCTGCTGCTGCTGCAACTGCAACAGGCAACAATACTAAGGAGACTAACACAACGCAACAAAGGCAGCTAACAAACCGTTAAAGGGCATTTGAAAACGAGAAAAAATCAAACAAATCAAAAAAAATAAACAAAAATGTCATCTGTGAATGTGAACCAAAAAGAGAGTCCCAGCCGCGACTCGACGGCCTCAACATCGGGACACATATCAATGATGGCCGAGAATACGCTAGAGTCCCTGTCCAGAGACTACAGCCTGGTCAGTCTCAATTCGGCTGGTAGCCAGGACGAGTTCTTTCGCTGTCGCGATCATGCGGACAGCGTTCTGAAGCGTATGCAGCTGTATGTGGACAGCCAGCAGCTGTGCGATGTGGTGCTCATCGCTGGCATCGATGGCAAGCGGTAAGTGGACGCCAAATGACAACAAATGGCCAGGCCAAACAAAGAATGGAAAGTTGTTGCAATGCGCAAAAGCAATTTTCCGCACCCACCATCCCCAGCCGCCAGCTCCATCAACGAATTCGCCTTATTAGCAATTCACCATCCGGCACATGCCCGCCGCTCTCCCTCTCTTAGCCCAGCTAACGTCTGACCTTCACTTTAGCGCTGGCAGTTCACTCGGTTCTTTGTCTCTGTGTCCCATTCGCACACCAGTTTCCCTAGTCTCCAAGCAGTCGTAGCAGCAACGCAATTCCAACAGTAAACACAACGCGCCGCACTAATTGCGTTTGGATGCATGCTCTCTTGCGCTCACTGCGGCGCTCTCTGCCAGCGATTGATCGCCGGAGAGCTGTGTGCGAGACAGAGATAGATATTGAAATAGAGCATTGAGCCGACTGATTGACATGCATTCTGCACCAGTGCTGCCAATTGCCGCTGCAATAAAACAGCTGAATCCAATGTTAAAAATAGCTGAACTAGCTTTCTGGCCGCAGATTGGCAATAAACAGGATTTCTAGTACTTTGAAGTAAGATGCGGAAAAAAAAGCTAAATAAGTTAAAAACTTCAACTGCTTCCGGCTGACGATGTCTGAATATAGCCGCATTGGCAGCACTGGCCCCCACAGGGGTAAAAGTTAATTTGTTTTTGCACACAACAACAGACAAGGGTTAGATAAATAAATTATTTATTTCTATTATAGATGCCCCTTTCGGTTGAGATTTCTTTTCCTATAAAACTTTATTCAAGGTTGCATAGATGGAATGATTTGCCAACTGGTATTGCTTGTATTTCAAGCAGTTGTCTCCTAATGCGTTCGATCGACTCACACTTTTAGAGTTAGGATAGGCTGGAGATTCCCGACTGCAAAGTTTTTCACAATGAATACCATTTGCCTTGTTTTTTACAGCGTGCCCGCTCACCGCTTGGTGCTATCCGCTTCGAGTGCATATTTTTCAGCAATGTTTACGGGATCGCTGCGCGAGACCAAGGAGCACGAGGTTACCCTGGGAGAGGTGAATGGCGATGCGCTGCAGCTGCTGGTGCAGTATTGCTATACAGGTTTCATTGAGTTGCGCGAGGACACTGTGGAAACTCTGCTGGCCACCGCCTGTCTGCTGCAGCTGAACTCTGTGGTCACGGCCTGCTGCAATTTTCTGGCACGCCAGTTGCATCCATCCAATTGCCTGGGCTTTGCATTCTTTGCCGAGCAACAGAGCTGCACGGCGCTGCTGCGGCTGGCGCAGGCGTACACCTGCCAGTATTTTATGCAGGTGTGCCAACATCAGGAGTTCTTTCAGCTAAACGCCGATCAGCTGGGCAAGCTGCTGTGCAGCGATGATCTCAATGTGCCATCCGAGCAGGATGTTTTCCACAGTCTGATGTCTTGGGTGCACCACGATGCGCCCAATCGGGAGCAACACATTGCCGAGCTGCTGGCGCTGGTACGTCTGCCCCTGCTACAGCCGGCATTCATAATGGACAACGTGGAGAGCGTGTGCAGTGCCAATGAGTGCCAACAGCTTGTGATGGAGGCCTTCAAATGGCATCTCATGCCTGAGCGGCGTTCGCGCATTGCCACCGAACGCACCACGCCTCGAAAATCGACCGTCGGTCGACTGCTCGCTGTCGGCGGCATGGATGCCCACAAGGGCGCCATCACCATTGAGAGCTACTGTCCGCGCCTGGACAAGTGGACGCCTTGGAAACATATGACTGGCCGACGATTGCAGTTTGGCGCCGCTGTCATGGAGGATAAACTGATTTTGGTAGGCGGACGCGATGGACTCAAGACCCTAAATACCGTGGAGAGCCTGGACTTGAATACGATGGCCTGGGTGCTACTAAATCCCATGGCAACACCACGTCATGGTCTTGGCGTGGCCGTGCTGGAGGGCCCGCTATATGCGGTCGGCGGACACGATGGCTGGAGCTACCTGAATACGGTTGAACGGTAAAGGGACATCCATCCATCTGATAACCAACCCGAACGAACGAACGAACGAACTGTAATCAATGTATTTCTTGTAGCTGGGATCCTCTTGCGCGCACCTGGAGCTATGTGGCGCCCATGTCCTCGATGCGTTCGACGGCTGGTGTTGCGGTGCTGGGCGGCCGTCTCTATGCGGTGGGCGGACGCGATGGCTCCGTCTGTCATCGCTCCATCGAATGCTACGATCCGCACACCAATAAATGGAGCCTCCTGGCACCAATGAATCGACGCCGCGGTGGCGTTGGCGTAAGCATTAACAACCAGTTTTAATCAGCTGCACCAGATCTCTAAATGAATTGAACGCCGCAGGTGACTGTTGCAAATGGTTTTCTCTATGCCTTGGGCGGTCACGACTGCCCGGCCAGCAATCCCATGGTGTGTCGCACCGAGACCGTTGAGCGTTATGATCCTGTCACCGATACCTGGACACTGGTAAGCCCATTGCTAACTGAATTTGAAATCGTTTAGCTACAGAACTTTCCGCCCAAATGATTAATTTTGTATGTTTCTCATCTTAAAACAGATTTGCTCGCTGGCTTTGGGCCGCGATGCGATTGGCTGTGCTCTGCTTGGGGATCGTTTAATTGTCGTCGGCGGCTACGATGGCAATACTGCGCTCAAAAGTGTCGAGGAATATGATCCGGTGCGCAATGGCTGGAATGATTTGTCGCCCATGTCGTTTCCGCGTGCCGGCGCCTGTGTCGTTGCCATACCGAATGTTATACCGCCAGCAGCTCCACAGCCGCCGGCCAGTGCTACAGTTTAGTTACGCTTCAATTATTGTTGTTGTTGTTGCTGTTTTTGTAGTTGTGTGTATGAGCTGTTGTGTGCTGCTACTGCGCAATGACCACTGCTATTCCTATTACCTTTTACCTATAACTGTTATTTTTACACCTACATTCATGCCTATGTACTAAGCAACGCGCGTTTGCGTTCTGGTCCGCTCCGCTCCGCCCGGGTCTGGCCTGATCTGGTCGGACCCGGTCCGGTCTGGCATCTGTTGGTACTTGGTACACACACTCGCTACATTTTACCCGCTATTGCTCAAACGTAATCTCATGCCAAGTGATACAAGAAATTGAAAAAAAAAAAAACAAACAATCAGTCAATGCTCAAGCACCTGCCCAGCGACCAGTAACCAGTGAAATAATGCATGCTGCGAGGCTTTCGAACGCATTCCCAACTAAATCGTTCTATATTTATATACATACTTAATGCATTTTGATATTACTCTGTTCTATATAATTTCATTCGATGTGCGCATCACATTCCATATTTCCATACTCATACCATGTATGCCACCATCATCATCATCATCATCTATGCTGACGTACACTACATATTTAAGATGCATGTTCTCTTCTCTTCCTGGTGTCAGTTTCATCTCACACACACTTCTCACTTCCAGTGATCGTTCTGTATGCTACATAAGACTGCGCCACCCAATTCCTAAATGGCCTAACTATTTTCTTTTTGCTCATATATACGCATGCATGTGAAGTGTAAGACAAATACTTTGGTTACTACATATAGTTTATAGATAGTGCAAATTTACAAAAAAAAAAAAAAACAAACAAACATTAATAATATCACCATGCAGCAAGTTTGATAAAGAGAATGAATAGTTAACGGCTTTGGCTGTTTACTCCCATTTGCACTCCCATTATATTTACATTTACTTTTTATTATTACATATGTATATGTGTATGATTACAAGCATTTATTTTTAATTGTCTATTATTATTTTCTTTCTTTTCCTTTTTCGACGTTTATCTCTTACTGCATTTACGCGTATTTTTTGTAGAAAAAGAAGAAGTGGAAGCCAGTCAGATTGGATCCAATCTGCTATAGGCGTCGTAGATCCGTCGAATTTGTCGACTACTATCATATGTAATTACGAAAAAGAAAACTATAAATATTTAAGAAAAACAAAAGTAAGATCAAGCAAAAGCCAACACAAATGGTAACTTTTAAATAATACGTATTATTTTCTACAATCATATATTTATATTTTTACACAATCAAAACAAACATACACTACACATAAATGTATACACTGAATATGTATTTTTTGTAATAAAATATATTCTTTATTTATACGTTGCTAAATGCAACAGTAAAATGAATATTAAAGTGTAAAATTATTGATAAGCTGTTAATATTTCAAATAATGACCGTTGCTTTATTATATAGCAACTATGCAGTATTTTAGTATCAGCTTTTGGTATTTTAAAATTATTTCTGTGCAAGATATACGGTCATACCGATGCAGTAGCCACTTCAGTATTTTATAGTGCTTTTCTCAGTATATTTTAGTACTTGCACATTATTGACATTGAATTGCATGTACAATTCAATTAAATACAAATCCAATTAGCACACACTTAGACTGGCGAGTTTGTTACAGTCGGCATCATGGATGCGGAACAGCTGAAACGACTTGAACGCAAGGAAACCGCTCACATCGCTGACATACTCAGCCAGTTTAATAAGAAGGTAAAACGCACCATCCACTATTTTTCGTGCTGTGACTAATATTTGTTGATTAACTGATTGTGGTGACGCCCGCAGCATGCGGATCTGCTGGCCTTCGACAGCTTCCACACGGACAACCAATGGCATGACCTGTGGCTGGCTATATTCGGCATCCTCGATGACGCGACCCTGCAATCGGTGCACGCCCAATGTCTCAACACTGTCCGCATTTTGACACGCGATGAGTTCAGCCTGCAGACGCACTTCGTCGAGCAAGAGCTGGGTACGCTCTTATCGCTGGCACGCATCAATGCCAGCAGCAATGAGGATGGAGCACAGCCACAGCTAGACGATGCACAGGCGGAGGTCATCGCCGAGGCTCTGAAATGCCTGTGTAACTTGGTCTATCAAAGCGCCGACTGCCGGCGCCAGTGTCTGCGTCAGCACAGTCTCGATGTGCTTGTAAAGCGTTTGGGCACCGCCTCGTCGACACGTTATCCTTGCACTTTGGAATACTATGACATGAAGCTGTTGTTTTTGCTTACTGCATTGGAGCCAACAGCGCGTACACGCCTACAAATTGATCTCAATGGACTGACTTACATGACCAAATGGTTGGACGACAAGTTGGCGGATTCTGCCACTGCTGCCAGCGAGGAGCAGCTAAACATAATCTGTGAGCTGCTGAAGGTTATGTTCACGGTAACCAGTGCGCCGGACAAGAGCCCCAACGAATATGAAATTCAAAGTCTTCATTTGACGGGCGTTCTGCGGGAACTGCTATTGCGGTTTGGCAGGCTATCCACAGAACGGGAACGCGCCGTTGTGACACACGCAATTAATTTGCTGACCAACATATCGGACAGCTGCCTCACCGAGCTGACGCTCAAGTGCAGCTCAGCGGACACGGGAACCGAGAGTGTACAAAGTACCGTTGCATCTGGTACCACAGAGCCGCAGCCGGCGTCAAAATGCTGTGCCTTGTGCTTTGAGAAGCGCAACGTGCGCAGCCTGGCGGTGCTGTTGGACTATCTGCGCGGTGGACTCGCCCAGCAAGAGATAGAGGCCAGCTCCCATGAGCTGCTGTCCCCCGTGCTGACGGTGCTGGTGAAGTGTGCACGCAGCGATCGCACCATGCGACACTATTTGCGAAAGGAGATCCTACCGCCACTGAAGGATGTCAGCAAGCGGCCAGAGATTGGCAATGAGCTGCGCAATCATCTCTGCCGTTTTCTCACGCTGCCTGCCATGATATTGCGTGACCTGGCCGCTGAGCTACTGTTCATACTATGCAAGGAGGATGTCGGTCGCATGATCAAGTACACGGGATATGGCAATGCGGCTGGCTTGTTTGCCAAACGCGGCGTACTCGACTGTCGGCGTATTGAGGGCGCCGACTATTCGTCGGACAGCGAGGACAGCGACACGGAGGAGTACAAGCAACAACAGCAGAGCTTCAATCCGGTACTCGGCTGTGTAGAGCAGGCCAAACGTAATCCGCTCGAGGGCATGTCCGAGGAGCAAAAAGAGTACGAGGCGCTGCAGCTGGTCAATTTGCTGGAAAAGCTGCGCAAGGATGGCATCGTGCAGCCGGCGCTAATTGACAAGGATGGCAAACCGCAGCCACTGGAGCACATACTGCAGCTGCAGGAGGAGCTGCCCCAGCAGCAGCTTGAACAGAAGCGCAAAACCTAAGCAACGGATCGCATCGATTCGCCTACAACATGCAGAACAATCGTCGTTGGGCTCTTCCAAATTGTGGCAACAACGTCTCCCAGCCTGCCATATCTGGCAGCCACACTCTATATTGGAGCACTGCAACCCTTTTCTCACCTTATATACATACACAATCCTCGGCCGTAGCACTGCGAATGCCGTTTCAATCTAATAGACAAATTTAAATTTAGTTTTTGTTTTTTGTGTAATACTTATACTTAAGCGCATTGTTATTCCGGTATCGACGGTTGGCTTATATATATATATATATATTTATATATATATATATATATATATATATATATATATATATATATATTACCTACTGATCTATTTACCTCACTTGTATTGTATGTGCAAGTGAATTTTCATTTATCTTAATCAAATGTGTATTTATAATCACTTAAGCTCAACACCAACTAAAATGGAAGAATGAGAAGAATCAGACCTAAGATTTTAGCTATATATATATATATATATATATATATATATATATATATATATATATATATATATATATATATATATATATATATATATATATATATATATATATATATATATATATATATATATATATATATATATATATATATGATCACGTACAACTCGTGTATTATGCAAATTACTTTCATTCGTTAGGCATACATAGAAGTCTATATAGAGCTTTATTGTGTTCAATTTTGATAGTCAATGGGGCCTAGTCGCCTACAGATTTGCGACTAACGGTATATATATACATAAATATATCTAGCATATAGTTGATATATTTACTATATACATGTACTTCTATTTGCTGGTACTAAATACGTAAATGCTTAATAAAAATTCTCCTGTGAAAACAAAGTTGCAAGAAAATGAAATCCCTTTTAAATTTTTATAAATATTAAATATATTAAATATTTTTATAAATATTTAAGACTCGATTTGTTGGCCAAAATTTGGAAATTTTATTGCGTACTTGTTTGCAAAGTATTTCAATTGTATTTCATTATTATAATTATTTTTCATTCAATTAATAGAAAATTGTTAAAATTTAAGTCAAATATTTGTCGATTTTGTGCAGATTTTTTTATTTTTTTATTTATTCTGTTTTGGTAAAAGCTTCCATTAAATTATTTTGTATTGTATTAGACCAAAAACAACGAAATCTCGCCAAGCCCGATTGGGAGGGGGGTTTATTCCTTTGACTTACGAGCCGGAATCGAGTGGGATTCGATTTTGTTTTGTTTGTAATTTGAATTGAAGTTGAGAAACCCAGCTATAAATTATCAACTCTTTTGACTATTTCTAGAAACCACGAACATGGAAAGCTTAAGGACAAAAAAAAGAATGGGATTTCAGACTTATCGAATCGTCAGAGGAAGCGAAGCAAAGGCCCAGCTCAGCTTAGGATCTTGCTGGTAAGTACGAAACAATTCTTTAAAGTAGTCAATTAAGAAGCCAATATGTTTTGTTTTTTTTTTTTTTTGTGTTTTTGTCCAACTAAGTAAAACTTTAAACTCTATTCGAAGCTGTGGCACATTAAATATGTATGTATATGCATGTGTGTACATATTTGTATGATTCGCAAGATGTTCTCTTGAAGCTCCTCTTCTTCTGTGCGCCTGGCTGAATTCTTCATTGTATTGAGTTGTTGTCCTTCTTCTTCTTCTGCTTCTTTTTTTTTTGTATTTGTTATTGTTATTGTTAAAGTTGCTTGGCATCCGAGATCCGGGGCGATATGTAGATAGATGGGTCTGGTTACTTGCGAGTTGCATGCGGCTCGTCGATTTTCACCGGCTCAAAGTTGTCGTAGAAATTGGCCTCCTGGATGCGCAGGCGATCGCAGCTGGGCGCCGCTGGCTGATGGTGCCGCTTGACGTTATGTCCATGAGCGTGCTCCCGCTTGTTCCAGGCATGCTCGAACGCCGGATTCTTGACTGGTTCCGGAAAGTAATTGGAATAGAAGTGCGTTGCCTGTTGGGCGCCTTTCTGGCTAACATCGTAACCATGCATATTATCGATGTCGCCCGTGTCCAGCACCGAGGGTGACAATGGACGCCGTGCATCTGGTGTGCCCAGCGCTTGAGACATCAGCGGCTGGGCATGGCAGCTGCTGGTCTTGTACACGTTGCACAGATCGGGCAGCTCGTAGGCATTCGCGTTGGTCTCGTCGCGTGCCAGGAACTCGCGCATCTGCAGCTGCTTCTGCTTGTCCCGGTCCAGCTTGGGCGCATCCAAGCCAGCATCGCTCTGGTGCGTCGACGATGCCGATGCCGATGCCGTTGCCGGCGGCGGCGGCGGTGGTGGTGGCGGCGGCTGCGGCGGCTGAACCGGCGAGGACTGCAGCAGGCGCTCGATATGCTGGCGCAGACTCTGCTTGGTGAGCAGCTGCTGGTTGTCCTGCACATAGTGGAACAGCTGTCGCTTGCACTTGGCCATCTCCTCCTCGAGGCGGCTGAGCCGCGTCTTATAGCAGACGAAAGCGGCCGAAGCATTTGACGCTTTAATATTGCCCTCCAACTTGTCGCCGAGCTCGCCGCCAACGGGCTCAAACGGCGCCGAGACCTGCGACAGCGAATCCGCCTGCCGCATTGTCCCCTCGGGCGTATAGAAGCGATCGCCCTCATCATCTGGATGCATTTGCATTTGCATTTGCCGCTGCTGCTTGAGCAGACGCAATGCGCTCTCGGATGCTTCCTGGGCTATTTTGCGCATTTGATGCTTCTGGATTAGCTGCTGCTGGGCACGTTGATTCAGTGCATCGGCTTCGCTGATATTGTACTTCTTCTGCTGCAGCTCCTGGTGCTCTAGCTTCAGTCGTTCCAAGGCGGATGACAGGTCGATGGGCTTATGATCCTTGCGCAATTGCTGCTCCAAAGTCTGCGCCTGGGCCGAGGTCTGGCATTGAGTCGGAGCCGGAGCCGGAGCCGGAGCCTGCGCCTGAACCTGCGCCTGAGCCTGCGCCAACTGCATTGTTTTGGGCAGCACCCGTTCCATAGTTTTGACGTGCGCCTGGGCGTATTTCCTCAGTTGCAGATCGGCCAACTCTGGAGCATGGGATTGGGCCAGTTGCTCGGCATGCGATTTGACCATGTCTGCCGCATGCATATTGGACATGGTCTGGTCGCGCAATTGCGAATATTGTTGGCTAAGGCTTTCGGAGAGCTCTTCCTCGGTGGAGGGCGGCTCCAGCTCTATTTTGGCATCCCGCCTGGCCAGCTCCGCCTCCTTGATCTTGATCAGACGCCTCTCCTTGCACTCCTTGCGCAGTTTGCGAACCCGCGCGCGCAGCTGTGCCGTGGTGCCCATTGTCTCCGGCTCCGCGGGCGGTGGCACGTGCATGGGCAATGGTCCGGGCACGGGCACGGGCACCGGCACAGGTTCCGTCCACAAGCGCAGCGGTGGCTGCGCTGTCGCCGGCCCGACTGCCGTCGCAGCTGGCGGTGCGGCGGACGCTGCAGCCGTTGGCCCAACTGGCGCCTGCCACAGGCCGCCGCTGACGCAGCGCGGCGCCGTTGCAGCCACAGCGGCCAGTTCCCGGCGCAGTGCCACATGCGTCGGTTCCGTGCGTCGCAGCTGGGCGGCCTCATTGAACCCGTTCGCATAGCGCTTCCCGCGATGCACCAGCTGCTGGGGCTGCTGATGTTGGCAATTCTGGTGCAGCTGCTGATGCTGATGCTGCTGCTGCTGCTGCGGCTGGTGGTAGCGCTGTGGAAAGTGTTGCTGGTGCTCCAAATGCCGCTGCTTCCGTTGCTCCTCCGCCCAGGCCTTGGTCAGTGAGGTGGTAGCCGGCGGCTTCTCGGCCAGCTCCGCGTGCCCGGTGCTGCCAGGTGCATGGGAATGGCCAGCGGCTGGTCTATGAATGGCGAATTGGGATTGGCTTGAGCATTGAGCTGATTAAAAGCTTGTGGCATTATTGCGAAATGGCGGCGAGGGCGAGAGATCTCCCGGAGCGAGAGATCTCCACATGCATACACCAATATTATATTATCCTTGTAATTCCTATTCCTGACAAATATGCTCCAAATATTTTTTATTACAAACATTTTCTATATATACCAAGTTATTGTAGATGTCGAGGGGAATTGTGCATTCAATTGGAACATAACCTAACTTTAAATATATACTATATATATAAAATATAACCGAATAGGATTATAGCAGCTTTTGCGAAAACAGATCTGGAAGCCTAACCTGGTTCTGGCTATGGACATTACGGACATGTGGAACGGCGCTGAGCAGGTCGAGCAATTCGCTGCAGTTTTTGCTGGGATGCTGGGATTGAGGTCGAGGTCAAGGTCGAGCTTGAAGTAGAAGTTGATGTTGATGTTGATGTTGACATGGAGGATGAAGTCTCCCGCCCACTTTTGGCGAGTGCCGCTCGCTGCGGTTGTTGTTTGCAGTTGATTGTTGTCTTTGTCTTGGCTGTCATCGTTGTCATCGTTGTCATCGTTGTCTTTGTCGTTGTCGCTGTGGTGTCCACTGTACTGGCCGTGGTCGTCGCTGTGGCTGCGCGACGATATCTGCAAAAGCGAGCGAGCAGCTAGAGACGCGCCCTGCACAAAGAAAAGGAACCACCCAGAACCCAGAGCCCAGAGCCCGAGCCTCGCACCGACCAAAGCAATTAATGATGGGCACTCACCTGGATTTGGATACGGATCGGATGACGCGCGTAGTGATGCCCGGCTGCAGATCGGGGCCATTTGTTGGGGTCGTCTGTGTGGTGGTGCTCGAGTGCCGTGCACTGGATCGCATGTCGGGCGCGATCATCTCGTAGAGAGTGGAACGATACTCGTCCACGCCGTAGCGCACATCATCGTCGAGCGGCGGCTTGATGTCCGTGCGCAGCTCCATGTTCGCGGAGGCGGTGCGAAAGCGATGCACATACGAGTGGGCGATCGCCTCCTTGGCGGTCAGCCGGCCATCCGGATCGAGCACCAGCAGCGACTTAACCAGCGACATGGCGTCGTCGCAACAGTTGCGCAGCATCTCGTCCAGCGAGTGGCGGCGATCTCGGACAATCTTTTTGCTGAGCAGCACCGAACCGAAGCTGGCTCCGATCGATTCGATGTCCCGCTCCGTCACATCCGGCAGCGCATTCACGATCTTCTCAATCTGCCCGCAACCCAAACAATTACAATAATAATTATAATAATAGTAATAAGAAGTACCTGATTTATGGTGCTGGTGCCCTGGAAGAGCGGCTTCTGGCGTATCATCTCGCCCAGAATGCAGCCCAGGCTCCACATGTCAATGCCCTTTGTATATCTACACGAAGAATGCACAAGAGATTTAGAGATCAGCTTTAAGTGTGCCCTACTCAACGCTTACTTGCGACTGGCCACCAGAATTTCGGGCGCCCGATACCAACGGGTCGCCACATAATCCGTCAGCATCGCCTCATTGTTGTCCAGCTCATCCTTGCAGTCGAAGTCCACATTGTTGCGACGCTTCGAGCACAGAGTGCGCGCCAGCCCAAAGTCGGCTACCTTCAGTCTGTGGGCATCATTATATAATTATCATATATATACTTTTCAGAGATCTCCCAAAAAAAAATCCGTATTTACAAGAGATCAAAATACAGGAGGAGGGTCAAACATAAAAATATGTCAGTTGTTTATAACCCGAACCCATTAAAAATGACCAAATAAACTATATATATTCTTGATCGGCATCAACAGCCGAGTCGATCGCAAGTATCTCAGCATCTATAAGAGCTAGGGACTTGCAATTTTGAACGTAGGTCCGTTAGTCGATAACTTGCCCCGTTTCCAAATTATCGATAAAAAGTAATCGATATCAAAATACTGTTTTTATAGCAAATCTCGTAAGTTATAAGAGCTGGAGACAGCAAATTTTGCATATATGTAGCTTCTTGACTATTTTATATATATAAAATATCTTTGATTTTATAGTAAATAGTGTTCGCTCGCGGAATAGAACGCGTCGGTTGCAGAACTCATTCTAGTTGGCAACAAATCATAATAATTTTTAATGGGGGATTTTTCTCGAATTCCTTGCTCAGAATTTCAGGGCTGCAAACCCAAATCCCTGTCTTGAGCTTCGGCTCAGAAATCTGCTTTCCTGAAACCTTATAGCCAGGTCTTAGTTAATCCGTGGGCTTGTCATTTTTCAACTGCCCGTTCTACTGAAAATATCGATAGCCGTAGATATTTTCATAAGGAATTTTAGGGCTATATTTGGTGTCTACCCAAAATTGGCAACTGACAATTATTTGGGTCAAGTTATTTTGCATTCTCACTGAACTCACCCCCAACAAAAGTTTTTATTTATTTGAAACCCGGTTCGGGTTTTGGTTTTTGGGTAATTTTCTATATACTATTCTAGATCAGATCGGATGAGCTTACCTGCATTTGCTGTCAATTAGAATGTTGCTTGGCTTGAGATCCCTGTGTATGACATTTCCGGAGTGCATGTACTTGATCGCATTGATCAGCTGGTACATGACAAAGCGCTTGTGTATGTCCTTGAGGACGTCCCCCTTTTTGATAACATTGTGCAGATCGCTGTCCATGAACTCGAACACCAAATAAAAGTCCAAATTGTTTGCAGCCCTAGGCAAGAGAAACGCATTAGGAGCATAGCCAAGCCGCGGATCTGGTGCGGTGGTGATGAGAATACTTACTTGAATATGTCCAGCATGCGTATAATATTAGGATGGTGGCGAAAGGCGCGCAGGAAGACAACTTCGCGATATGTGCGCTGGGCGTCGGTTTCATCCCGGAAGGCGTCGTAGATCTTCTTGAGGGCCACGGTGTCCTTTTGCCGCTTGTCGGTGGCCTTCCACACGATGCCGTAGGCGCCCTTACCCAGACGCTATACGATAACGTTAACGATACGGATATTGATAACGATACGGATATTGATAACGATAACGTTATTGATAACGTTATTGATAACGATAACGATATTGATAACGATATAGATAACGATAACGATATAGATAACGATAACGATATAGATAACGATAACGGTATATATAACGATAACGATATAGATAACGATAACGATATTGATAGCGATAACGTTATTGATAACGATAACGATATTGATAGCGATAACGATATTGATAGCGATAACGATATTGATAACGATTACGATAACGATAACGATAACGATAACGATATTGATAGCGATAACGATATTGATAGCGATAACGATATTGATAACGATTACGATATTGATAACGATTACGATATTGATAACGATTACGATAACGATATCAATCACGATAACGATAACGATAACAATTTGCCTACCTTGCGCACTTCGAAGTAACGCTCGACATTCTGGTCCAGCTCATGAATGCGCCGCTCCTGAGCATTCGATTGTCGTTCGGCCATTAGCTTCTCCTTGTCTTTGTCTTTATCTTTGTCCTTGTTCCTTTCCTTGTGCTTCTCCTTGATCAAGGGCCTATGATGAAGTGGCTCGCTCTTCCGGACCCTCATATGAGCAGCCTGATGTTGATGCGCCTCCCGCTGCCTCTCCGTTTGTTGCGGCTGCTGCTGCTGCTGCTGAGCGTGCTGCTGTTGCAGTTTTCGATGCCGACGACGAAATTTTCGCTTTTCCACCTCCAGCTCTGGAATGGCAATGATATTGTCAGCAAATCCACCAACTTTTCGCACGACTTGGCGTCGGTTGGCTTCGTCCTGGGCGGGCGCCAGTTTGTGGCAAGCCCTCCAACACTCTTAATGGCGCCTGCGGGGGGGTGAGGGGCTGTACTAAGGTGCATGCTGTTGCAAGTTGTTGCTGTTGTCGCCTTAAATCGCTCCCAAATAGCAACTCCGTTTTGGAGCATCGCGTGTGAATGTCGCCGTTCGCATTCTCAGACTCGTCTCCATATGCTAACGGCGGCTCAAGTATGTTAAAAAGCAACAACAACAACAACAACAAGTAAGAGGCTCTAGTCGGGAGCTTCCGACTAGGGGATACCCTGAACCCTCTTCTTCCCACACAAAATGCAGCACGCGCTATGCGCTCTGAAAGATACTTGATATATACATATATAATATTCTAGAAGCTACATGTCAAGTTTGGTGACTCTATTTCGATATCGATTTTTATCGATTACTTGGAAACGGGGCAGGTTATCGAATATCGGAAACAAACTCGATGTCAAGTTTGGTGACTCTATTTCGATATCGATTTTTATCGATTACTTGGAAACGGGCCAGGTTATCGAATATCGGAAACAAACTCGATGTCAAGTTTGGTGACTCTATTTCGATATCGATTTTTATCGATTACTTGGAAACGGGCCAGGTTATCGAATATCGGAAACAAACTCGATCTGCGCGGGCACTAGGAGGACCTACAGCTAACATTTCAAGTCTCTAGCTCTTAAAGGTTCTGAGATCCATGCGTTCATACATACGGACGGACGGACAGACAGACAGACAGACGGACAGACAGACGGACATGGCTAGATCGACTCGGCTGTTGATGTTGATTAAGAATATACATATATACTTTATGGAGTCGGAGATGCTTCCTTCTGCCTGTAACATACATTTGCACAAATACGTAATAACCTTTTTACCCATTTTCAATGGGTTCAGGGTATAACAAATAATCATGGAGCAATTTGATTGAAAGCGAATTATTGTTAGATCGATCGAAAAGCGAAAGTGGGCGACGACAACGGGGGACAACTGAAGACGCAGGGGCAAACCATTTGGCCTAGCAATGCCAACAAATGGACAAATGGAACCAGGACCCTCAAGTGCCCAGGGCAACGTCAGGTGTTGTTGTTGTTGTTGCTGTTGTTGTTGTTGCTGCTGTTGTCATTGCAAGTGGCAGCCCCGCAGAAAACAATCAAACAACGCCTCAAACGCCATCGACTCGAGCATGCAATCGGCGGGAGTAGAGCGAAAATGAATTTGTTTAACAATAAATATGCACAAAGAAGTGAATTTAAGCCCATTTAAATGTGTGTACGTTAAGAATACACTGTCCAGCCAAGCAAAGAGAACCATTTACAAATCACTTTCCCTTGCATGCATATCAATATTAGTAGCCAACAGAGCTGCCAATTTAGCTATTTTCTAGCTAAGTCGGCTGATTTTGTACTACTACTTTTTGGCTTTGCACTGAGAAGTGCTCAGTTAGCTAATCTAGCTATTTTTGGCTATTTTTATAGGTAGTAAAAAAAGTGCATTTCATTCACAAATTTTCAATACCCTACATTACATTTTGACTAAATATTCAGTACTAAATATTCAAAATCTGGTTAAAGCTTAGTACAATGTTTGAGCCAACATTTTTAATGGTATTTAGAAAGACGTTCTTTAGTTTTTCGAAAATTTAATTTAATATAATATATTAAGAGCAGCTAAAACTTTAAGACTTACTGCAAATATTGACAAGATTAGTTGAAATTAAGTTTTCGAAAAACTGAGCAGGAATTTTTAGAACGCTTAAAAAATGTTCAGTAGCAAAACGTTTTTCAAACAATGAAATATATGTTAAAGTAAGCAACATCTAATAAAGTACATATTTATAGGGTATGAGCTTTCGTAGTCTACTTAATTCAATAAGAAATAAAACTTGTGCTGAACCTGATTTAGAAACTGGTTCAGATCTGTCATATTAAAATGTTTATAAAAAAATTGATATTTTAATTTCTAGAATAGAAATTCATATAAAAATTGCAGCCCAAGATGTACATATATTATTTAGGGACCATTTTTGAACTGAGCCAAATTCAGGTTTTGGTTGAGATGATATTTGGGTTGTGATTCAAAGTTTAATATTAAATGTTTAATATAATTCTGGGTGCGTTAAGGTCTACCAGTCATTAAAATCGTGTATTGTATGAAAAGCAGCAAAAACCATTCGAAAAGCAATTTTATGCAGCCCAGTGTAGTAGTATAGGGAATGGGCTAAACAGAATTTGGCAGAGCTACTTTTGCAAATCAAGTGGCAAAATGCATGTCACTTACCTGCCGACTGAAGGATGGGCGACTGATGCAGCTTCGTGGCACCTGGGTGGGGTGCACCTGGACGAGGCCGAGTGTGGGGCAATCGAGGTACAAGCTACCGCTAGACTATTGACAGCATCAACTTACAATTTGCACACGATACACCATTAAAAAAAAAAAAAAAAAGATGATAAACACGAAAAAAAACCAGCGAAAATAATTAAGACCAAACACGAATCCAAATGTAACTGTGAAAGATATTTGTACGGTTTTGGGATGTGGTCTCGATTGTCGGATAACGGTCAGAGAACGAACCTCTTATAAGTTCACGATTTTGAACAACGCAACAGCAAAAGGAACGAAAAGCAAGCGACGGCACAGACTTGCAATGATTAATTGGTTGGTTGATTGATTGATTGATTGATTGGATTGATTGATTGATTGGATTGATTGATTGGATTGATAGATCAGTTTCAGTATTCGCTATTAGATCCGTTATTCGGTGACCGCCATCAGTTAAAATACGGATGTCGCGCTTCTCAACCGAATTGAAGGTAATTGTTTAACTGCTGCGACTTTATAATTTGAACGTTTTCCACTTGCGGACCCGCAAAACTTTCGAATCACGCTGTTCAATTTGAGTACTGCACTTGAACATATATATATATACATACACACACACGCACACACACATATATATACACATATATATATATATATATACATATATATGCAATAATTGTGCATACATATATATAAGGGATACCGTCTCGGATAACTCGCGTTGTGATTTTTGGAAAAATAAGATCAAAAGTTGAATACAAAATTGTGTGTTTTTTATTGTCGAGTTGTGTAGAAGGTATACAAAATATGGATGCCAAATGTCTCCGACATTTCTAAAGGTCAACACGACTAACGCCCTGACTACTATGTTTTTCACACTGTCTTTGGCGCGATTCCGCCAAAGCCTACTATATAAATATATACATATCTACCATATGTATGTATGTATGTATGTGTGTGTGTGCTTGTTTCTGTTATCGGTTTGGTGGTTATGGTTATGGCTGAGTACCGTTGTCCCTCAGGACGCATCATTCACATGTTCGGCACATTGACACGCGGATCTGGCTTGCGTGAGCTGCATTTTAAACAAATTCAATGCAATTTACACAGATTATTTATTTGATTAGTATATGGAGCAGAGGAAAAAACTTAAACTAAATTAAACTTACATATGTCTTACATATAAATATGGCATTTTTGAACTGTGAGTTTTGCTTAAACCTAATACTGAATTCTACATACATATATGTATATGGCCACACTTTGATGGATCATTTAAATATAACTATTGGATTTAAGATAGTATGCTGCTGCTGCTCACTCTGAAAGCAGGGCGACAGATTAGAACGAGAAAGAAAAATCGACGAGCGAATTAAGTGCAGGCGTTTAATTTTCAGACTGACAATGTGAATGATATGCACTTGGACTGGTTGGCCCAGTGTTAGTCGCCGACAGGTTGCTATCAATAAATATTTTTGATGCTTAGTTTTCAATAACAAACAGGAGCAGGGGGAACCGATTTGCCGCCACCTGGCAACATCCCGCACACAACATAGAGCGAGTAAGAGAGAGAGAGAGAGAGAGCGAGGGAGAGAGAGGGAGAGCGAGCGAATAAGAACAGCCGGTGAGTAAATTCTGTTGATCGGGTTGCTGATGGTAACGGTAATACACACAACTTATTGTTAATATCATATATGTATATTCATATCCATGGTGATCGGTTGCGGTGTATTTTACATATTGTGTGCATGTCAATTTTATTATTGTGTGTGCTTAATGGTATAGGGTGGGGCCGGGGGGAGAGAAGAGACTTACAAAGGGATATCTTAGCTCGTTAAAAACATAATATAAGCATGCACTAATGTAAAAAACTATGCAGCGTTTATCATTTAGTTGATAACTTTTTTGTGTTTTGTTTCTTTTTTTTTTTTGTTGTTGTTGTTTGTGGTTTTTTCTTTTGTCATTGCTGCTGCATCTTCTGCTGCTGCTGGTAGAGCAGCTGAAGCTGTTGTTGTTGCTGCTGCTGCTGCTGCTGTTGAAGTTGTTGCTGCTGTTGTTGTTGTTGTTGCTGCTGCTGTTGAAGTTGCAAGCTTTGCTGTTGTAGTTGTAAGTTTTCCTGTTGCAATTGCTGTTGCTGCTGTAATTGTTGCAATTGCTGTTGCTGCTGTTTCTGCTGATGCAGCTGCTGGAAATGCTGTTGCTGCTGCTGCACCTGCTGATAGTGCGCCTGTCGCCGCTTCTGCTTCTCGAGCTCAGCGAAATGTTCCTGCTGCTTGCGCACCAGCTCGTCCATTACCTCGTGATTGTAGGTGGAGTGCAGCATCAGGCCAAGCAAATTGGCACGCGAGCTGAGCTGCTGCCGCAACTGGCGTTCCTGTTCCATCAGGTCGTCCATTTTGAGCCATTGACGCACTCGCTCCAGATCGATTTCGGCCCTGCGTATCTTCTCCCAGGCATAGTGCTTGAAGCAATTCTTTTTGGGTGCACGACAAAATTCACCGGTGGGATTGAAAACATTGTGCACAAGCGGCGCACCGCACACATCCGTGTCGCTAACCTTAGGATCCTTGCTGTGCTCCGGGCAGAGGACGCGCAAGCGCTTGCAATACGTTTTGCTGGCCGGATTATAAAAGTCACAGAACATGTTATTGCCCTCCATGCGGGTCTGAAAGATGCTGCCAAAGCTGGCCTGCGATTCGTATTTGTTGAAGCACTTTTCCATATGCTTGATGGCGGTGCGTGAGTGTATCTCATGGCCGCATGTAATGCAGTACATGCTCTGCTCGTCCTCCACATCGCCGTTGTCCTGCGGCCGTTGTGTGTCTATGGAGCTGCGTTTTGCACGGTCCACCACCATGTTGAGCTCCTCGGCGCGCTTTTCCAGCTCGGCGAGTGCAAAACGCACCATAGACTGCTTTTGTCTGATGACTTCCAGCTGTTCGCGATTCTCCTCGGCTGCATGGCAGGGCGTCAAGTTCCATTCCTGCAGACGCTGCGGCAGCACCTGGAATATACGATTCGTAGCGAGATTGAAGCCGCACTTGTCGCTGCAGTATTTACTTTGCGGTCGGGCCTGACAACGGCAACTCGGTCCATGACACTGTCGCAAACCCTCTAGCTCTGGATGCACAAATATCTCCGGACTGTCGGAGCGCACAACTTTGCCTTTGCGCTGCTGCTGCTGCTGCTGGATGGCGCTGCCCTTTTCGCGCTTGCGGCCTGTTGTCGCTACTGGATGAGCCGGATGAGCAGCCTGCATTACACAGTTGCGATAGATGCAGCGCGGCTTGTGGCCAACCCGTGTGCGACAGGCGTCGCATTGGTTGCAGTTGGGTCGCCGGCAACCTTCGCATGTGCCGCATCGTCTGCCTGCCTTCGTTTCTTTGGCCACGCTATTGTTTTTGCGACCTGTTCCGCCTGCACCCCCACTGGTGCCCGCCGACGTGCCAGCAGCCGATGGTCCAGAATGTGAGCCAGACGCATTTGTGGCGCCATATCCGCTGTGGGCGCCACCTGTTGATGCAGCTGCCGTTGCGGCCGCACGCTCGGTGGCCACAAGACGGAATATGGTCTGCAGTTCCGGATTCTCCTTCTTGCATCTGCGGCAATAATATTGTTTAATGTGCTTGGCCTCCTTTTCGGTGATGCCAATGCAGTCGCCATGATACCATTCCTCGCAGCCATCGCAGCCACTGAAAACGTATTTAATTAGTCGCAATTGATTGACAACTGGCTATATTATTCAACTTACATCATGAATCTGGAGCAGTCGGATGTGCGACATATGCAGTAGGCCTGATCATCTTGCTTGAGTATTGTTGCTATTTTGGATTTGCGCTCGGGCAGATCGAATTCGCGGGCGATTTCCTCTTTCTACATACAGAAAAAGACTTGTGTTATGCGCACTTACATTACGGCTAATCATTTTTTGTTATTTTCCATTTACCGATCTCTTGTATTTGCGTTTATCCGCCATAATTGTGAAGGACACAGCCAGCGCCACCCACAAACAACAGCTATGTGATATGAATTGTTATTAATGTATCGATATATCGCTAATGACGTCTTTCGTTTTCGATAGCGTGGTCGTGTCAATATTTAAAAGGCGCTGCAATTACAAAAATCGACTTACAACCTAATTTAAAAAGCGAAATGTAGTATTTTTTATCTACTACATTTTCAATGCGTTTGTTTATATTCTTTTTTACAATTAACAGCAATTATCAGTTTTTATAGAAACTTCGGGTAAATAATGACTGTTTAACTATTTAATATTTCAACATATTGTATTAAATATTTTCTTAACTATCAACATAAACATGCAATTACAAATGTCAGCGTTGCCAGTCAGGCTCAACGCAAACAATTTGTGGAAGACCGTTTTACCAACATTTGGCTGCGATATTTAGCTTTTGGTATTTTTCATATTTGTGATTTTAGACGCATACAATTTGCGGTCATACCAATCCCTCAACTTGGTGCAAATTTGCTTGCTTATAAATAATAAACAAACAAAATAAAAACTGTAATACATATAGCATGGGCGTGACTGTGCTACAACCATATCCACTGCCTGAGGGCAAATCTGGTTCCCACATCATGGATCACCTGGGCAAGCGCCTGCTCTCACTGGGCGCCACACATGCCGGCCAGTTTTTGGTGGACTGTGAAACTTTTATCTCAACGCCGCAGCACGGAACACCGACCCGAGCCGTCCATGTGCTGCACAACTCCGAGCATCCAGCTTCAACATTCTCCATAATTGACAATGGCACTGGCAAACAAGTGGCCCTTGTGGCTGACAGCATTTTTGATTTGCTAATGCTAAAAATGACCTCCACATTTACGTCCAAGAAACAAACGAAGATTGAGTCGCGCGGCGCTCGCTTTGAGTATGGCGATTTTGTGATTAAGCTCGGCTCCGTTACCATGATGGAGCACTTTAAAGGCATACTCATTGAGATCGAGTATAGGCCTTGCATAACGCTTTCCTATTGCTGGGAAATGATACGCGAAATGCTGCAGGGCTTCCTCGGCATCAATGTGGCCAAAGAGTATCCCACCTATTTCACCACACAGACGATCATGAATGCAATGGGCCAGCAGCAGCTGCACGCCAAGCAGAATGACATCTACGAGCCGATGGACACGGTTAAACAGTATCTGGAACACTTTACCAACTATCGCAAACATGTCCAGCTGCACGGCGTTCTGGGTAGTGCGGCCGGGTCTATCGGTTCTGTGATGATGCCCTCGACGGTTGGCATGGGGCGCTCTTGATGCGAGGTGAAGCTGGAGCCGCCAGATGCCACCTAGCAACCAGCAGGAGAACCAGCCTCTTTTTGAATAAGCAAAAACTCAACTGAAATTTTAATAATTTTTTGTTCCTTTTTTATTATTATTTTGTATGTATTTTTAACACAATAGTTGTATATAATATATATATATATGTGTATGTGTATATGTATGGTAATATCTTAAATTATGCGTATATGCAAGTTACTCTCGCACGACTATTTCTGCAAAGTACAGTTGCGTCCAATGCGCTTAAAATGTAAAAAAAAAAATTGTTTAAAAATTCGGAATTTCGGATTCTCGATAGGCAAAGCAAAATTAAGCAGAAAAACATTTTTACAAAGAAAAACCGTACGAAAATGATTTCAATTACTTCCAAACTGTTATACAAATGCAAAAAATTGGAAAAACGTGGTAGAAAAAAACAATGGAAGCTTGTTTTATAAAAATGTGCATAAAATATATGTATTTATTCAAAGTATGCGAGCGAAAAAAAAATGTATGTAGTTCGTATATTTTTAATGATAATATAATTTTTAAGGATGCGTCTTCTCACAACAAGACATGTTTAATGGTTTTTATACTTAAAAGTAAGAAACTGGTGTTGCAAGTTTTATTATTGCTGCAATCGTATTAGTTTTCTGTGTGTGTGTATGTGAAAAATACAATAATAAATGGCGACCAAATATAAACGAACTGCTAATTTTGTGATACAAAGTTAAAACATTTTTATCGAATATGGAATTTAAATTGGTGTTTTTTAAGGTTATAATTACGCAGTTTGTTTTTTTCTTTCTCGTTTTGCATGAAAACCTTAAACATAACACAATAATTGTAAAATAATCTTCTGTAACTTCCATTTTTTTTTTAGTTTTTTTATGGTTTGTATAGATCTCTTAAACTTAGTTGTATATCATAATAAATTGTAGTTGCGTGTTATATATATGTCTAGTTATAATAACGGTGTCTGTGTGTGGATGTGTGAGTGTGTATAACAGTTCCGTATAAGTAAATATGTTTGCAGATGCAGTTACTGCTGCAGCTGCGCCTGCGACGAAATTCGCTCTCATCAGCATTTTTGCGCTCTCTCTTTCTCTATATCTCCTTCTCTCTTGCTCACTTCTTGTAAGTATTTGTCTGTCTGTCTATGGATTTGTGTGTGTGTGTGTGTGTATTGCTTTTGCTGTTTCCGTTGTTGTCGTTGTTTTCATTTTCTTTTTGTTGCTTTTGCCGCTGCTTTGCTTTGTTTTGTTTTTCTTTACAAATATTTTAAAATAATTTTATGTTTATATGAAGATATATATGTGTAAGTATTTATATGTATATATTACTCATATAGTTTAAACGGAGATCAATTTCCGATTGATTGTTGTTATTTGTTTGTAGTTTTCTTCTTTCTTTTTTTTCTTATCGATGTCCTTTCAATGTTCGTCCATATGCAACAACAACAAAAGAAACAACTTTTGCTTTTTTCTGCTTTTGCTTCCATTTGTTCTCTCTCCTAATGTTTCATGTGTTTACGGTTATTGCTCGCGCTTATCGGTCTTGTTGTAGATTTTGTGATATTGTTATTGTGTTTCTTTGTTTTGTTTTCATTTGCTTTTTGTTGTTGTTGCTGCTGCTGCGAAATCAATCAATCCTCGCTCCTTAGTCGCGTATGGGCAAAGTGGCCGGCTTAACGTGTCCGCCGTCTCCCTCAGATACAAAACGTTTGCGTCCACTGCAAAAGGGAAACAGACGAAACATTAATAAATATGTAACTAATAAATAAAAACAAGATATGTTTGTGCAATTGTAATATGGCTCAACTAAAAAAAAAAACAAATTATTTTCATACCAAACTGACAGTTGGCCTTTGGCATACGTACATATGTACATATGTACACATATATGATATAGCAGACCAATATTTATATCTTCTCCTTACTCTTTTAGGCTCTGCTAAATACTTATTGTAAAATGGATTTATTAATCGAGTTTGAAATAAGCTATCGATAATTTTAAAGCAAACAATGGAAGCGTTCATACAGATGAACGGTCAGACTGACAATCGGCCATGGCTGAATAGACTTGGCTTTTAATGCTGACCAAGAATATAAATACATACATATATGTATGTATATATTATGGGTACGGAGATGTCTTCTTCTGCCTGTTACATATATTTCAACAAACCCATTAGACCAGTTTAAACCATTTTCATGTTGGCTTACAAAAAATATTTCATAGAACAATAAACCTATTGAATCTATTATACATATATTAAAATGTTTTATACGATTATATATACATACATTCACACATGAGTGCAATGCCATAAAAGCAAAACACACGCATTATGCAATGTCAAAAACAATTAGAAAAAAATACCAGAACAACATTACGAAAATACAATTTGCGAATTTGGCAAGCGAGATAAAAAGAAAAAAAAAACAAAATACGAAAAGCCAAAAAAGAAATCTTGACGCTTTAGTCGAATTTGCGGCAGAGTTCATTCAACCGTTGACCCTTTTTCTCTCCTCTCTGAACGAAAAACTGCAGCGCGACAGAACAGCTGTGCGACAACTAGCTAGTGTTGGTGTGGGAGGGGGAGGGGGGCCGCTGCTAAGGGAAGCAGAACTGCAACTCGAAACTAGTTTCGCTGCGTGCAGCTCAAGTCACTGAGTTTATCTGAAATGCCGACCAGGCCAGTATCAAATTTTAACCTACATCAACTTCAAAGCTTTATTTGTGCATTACACAGTGCCGGACAAAAAGTTCGGACAGCCTTTTTTGCACTCTTTACGACAAAGTATAATTGAGGCATATATTATTATTATTAAAAGAGATGCACTTTTATGTACATAAACTTAACTTGGCACTAGAAATAAAAAGCAGTATGAATATTTCAGCACAGGACAATTTGTCCTGACCGTTTATTTTGTCTGCTACTGTATATGTAAAATTTTTATACATACATACATACATATATAGCAATAGAGCAAATGCAATTTGGGGGCGGAGGATCGACTGTTGAGGAGGTTAGCGTTTATGGACGATAGTGTGGCAGATAGGAGGAACAACAAATAGAAACTTTGCAGCCAAACGTTGATGCCGCTGTAATACTCTATAATCATTAATCTCGAATCAGTTCTCAAATATTCTATCATATATTCGCATTGCGGTGCATTAGTAGGCGGACTAAGCATTTATACAACTAACAAACTCTTTATACCCCTTTTTTCCAATTAGAAACAATAGCAAAGCCGAAGAAAAGTAAAGCATAGAGCATATATAGTGTATTAGTAAAAAATTTTGATTGCCCTTTAACTGAAAAAATTGTGTTTAACAATTGATTAGAATAATAATATTCGCTGAGTCTTCATCAAGATTTCCGATTGCTACACTTTTTTTAACTGTCATCAAAAAAATTCAAATAGCTAAAGAGAGTGCAGGTCATATCGTAAACATTTCAGATTGAATGTAATAAGTTACATTAAAGGTATTCCCTTTAATCTTTAATTCGTTCTACTCTCTTCTATTCTTTCCATATTCTCTTACTGCAGTTATATTATTATTATTATTGTGGGTATACACCGCTATGCGCGTCATTTATAGGGTATTGAGGGCCACGTTGTCGCGTCGATGCTTAAGTGTGTATGTGTGTGTGTATGAGTAAAGTGAATGCTGCTGTTGTAGTAGTTGGTGTTTTTGTTGTGACTATGTTAAGTGCCAAAGAGCAACAGCCGCAGCCAAGGCGAATGCAAAATGCAGTTACAACAACTAAAACAGCAACAGCTAAGCTTACAGCAACCTCAACTGCAACAACAACTGTGCATAGGCCGACGACTGTCTGCTGGTAACTGCATTTAGTTGTTGTTGTTGTTGTTTTGTGGGTGTGGCGGAGCAGGTCGATAACAGCAGCAACTGCAACTGCAAAGGCAACGGCAGTCGCTGAGCCGCCATTTTTACCTTCTCCGCGGCACTCACGATCTTGAGCCACATGCAGGTTGTTGCACCATCAACATTAACAGCACCACCCAACAAATAACAACAACAACCCCAGCAATAATAACAACTACTTGTAACATCAATGCCAACTTTGTTAGGTAGGTAGGTGCGCCCAGTGATACGCAATCGATAAGCATTATCGATACACATACATACACATACATATATATAGATACATATACATATATACTTATATGTTGGACTGGAAAATTATAAATAAATTGCAAGCGAGTCACACGAGTAAAATAAATTGAGCAGGTGGTGTGGTAAATAAACAGCAGTATCCACAATCTTAGAAAACCCAATAAATAAAAACTGATTGGCCTTTTAGCACACCGAAAATTGTTTACTCTTTTAAATTACATACGATAAGCTGACATTTCGCAAATGCAATGCAGCCAAATATCGCCATCGATTTCAGTATTTCTAGACAGGTTCAGAGGATTTCTTAGCTTTCAATTATAAAGTTAAGTTAAAGCTGCTTTTAACATATTAAACCCGAATTATGAATATTAAATAGACTGTAAATAAGTTAGAGCCATCCAAGTGCATACATTTTTATTTGAATATACTTAATTCTGATATTGAAAAATATGTAAATACCAAATTACATCTGTTTCGCAAAATTAAGCACAAAAAGTGTGGCAACGCTCTAGTCAATGGGCATGGACGACCTTTTGTTAAATTAAAGCCATTTTTAACTGGAAACGCTTTGGATGAGTTTGGAAACAATTTTGCCAGCCAAATATACTCATTCATCTCAGCCAAGTATCTGACAAAGTCGCAATTCTTTTCTCAAAGGGTATAGCACTAACACACGTACATATGTTTGTGTGCATATTCGTATGTATCTACACATGTACATGTTAATATGTAACATACATACATATGTATATGTAAACTCATTGAAATAAATATGTAGTTAACCGGCGCCTGATAAACCGGCCCCACAAACGACGCCTGCGACTGCCCCAAGCTAACGCCGACGCTGACAGCAACGGAGACGACGACGCGTCACCGCAAAAACCAAACTGCGCAATAGAAATTTCATAAACAAACAGTCACATACATAGACACATAGGCACACACATACACACAGGGAGGCAGGCACACAAACACACACGCACCATATAGAACTGAGAAAATGAGCCAAAGCAAAAGGAGAAGAAAAACAACACGAACTACATAAGAACGACGCGACGGCCGACACACAAAATAATAAACAAGAAGGGGGAGCCGCAAAATGCCGGCAAAAAATCAAAAACAAGTTGATGGGGTGCTTATACACGCATATATGTACATACAAGATACGCACATATGTATTTTTATATATACATATGTATGTACATATACATATGTACGTATAAAGCACAGAACGATAATAAAAACACAAGAAAAAATAATGGGCTATATATTGTTGACGGGGGAGCCTCTGACTGACAAAATTACGTAAAAGCGTATTGTTTTTATTTTTATTGGCTTGACTGCTGTTTAATGTTGTTGCTGCTGTTGTTGTTGTGGTTCACAGATGGGCCTGAACAGTGGGCCGGGTTAACTAACACACGCACACACAAACATCAGCAAAATATTGGCAAGCCGATCGTACATATGTATGTATGTACGTATGAATTTACGCATTTTCTAAATACGAAGTGGTTCTATAAAGGGGAGTGAGTGGGCGGTTCAGTTACAACACTTACCGCGATGGCACATTATTGATAATCTTGTCGGTTAGAAAGCCGGCACGATTACAGCGCTCCACAAATCGATCGAGTATTATATAAGCCAATGGCACGTCCAGCACGATGTCCGCCATGTCATCGTAGACGCGCATGAAGCCCTGCAAGCAAAACCAACAACAATTATAAACAATTATAGGAATATAGTGTATGTTGATACTAATGAAAGTGAAAGTTTGTTTTGCATTCTATTACTACGATGTATGTGTATGGCTGTGTCTAGAAAATGTAATGCGCGGTTACCCATTCCCTGGCTCTGCTACATACATACTATATAATATTTGCAATTTAAGCAAACTGACAAACTCGATAGTTTAAGCAATCTGGCAACACTAAGCAACTCCAAATGTGCATTGTGACGTCTGTTGACTCTCATTAAAGTAATGAAAACCAAATTGCCATAATTTAAGCAATCTGGCAACAACTCGAAATATGCATTATGTTGGCTATTCCTTATTGTGACGTCAGTTATAGATCATATAGATTAAAGTTAACGAAATCAAATTGCCAAATTTCACTCGGGGCAAATGTTTTGCACCACTGTGCCTTGTACATTGAGCTCGCTATGTTTTACAGTCACATACGATATATGTATCTATTTATATTTGAAAAGTTTATTTTTTGGTATTTTTCCAAAGAGGTCACCGGTCAACGATTTACGACTGTTCTGTAGTGTGTATGTGTAGAGCACAGTGCAATATTGTAGAATAATTATATTGAATTGTCAACTGACCTGCTCCATGCCAGCTGGCAGAACCAGACACGTTAGATCCAGCGATTTGAGCAGCTCGCACATGGCCTCCTCGGTGGTCTGGCTCAAGGACTCGAGTGTCATAACAATGGCCTCGTAGACAAGCTCATGATGATAGTGGGGCACCTCGAGGGCGCGAAGACAGCGCTGCGCTTCGAAAACGTCACGGGAGGACAGATACTCTTTGAGCAGGAGCGTCATCTGCTTCGTAATGGTCTTCACCGGTCGCAGGGGACCGCCCATGCCCCAAACATTGTCCAGATGGGCCCACACCTGCTTGTGGAGGAGGGCGTCGGCACGGCGAAGCGCCTGCTCGGCATGCTCGTTCAGCTGCTGGTGTTCCTCGGGTCGGCTGACAAACTTGGGCGGCATGCAATCATCGGCAATTGCCCGGGCCATGAAGTTGCCCAGCAAGACTGGCGCCTCCGGTGTGTCCAGTATGAGATCGGGAAGATTGGCCAGCACCATGTTGAAGCCCTTCTCGATGTCCTTGCCAGTGATGACGCGACCATAGAGATCGGAAATCAGCACCGAGGTCATCTCCCGCTGCGAGTCCTTGTGATCCATTGCAATCTCAACCAGAATGCTAGTGATATGCTCCCGCAACGGACTTTGCAATATCTCATCGAAACTGACAGCCACCTCATGCGTATCTCCGTGCTCATAGTACTCGAGCACAATGGGCTCGGCGAGCTTGAAGAACTCCTCGGGTGTGAGTTCGGTGATGACCTCGCGCAGCTCCACATTCCGATCGTTGACCTCGCTGTCATAGTTGGGATCATTTTCGTCCTCGTAAACCTCGGCCAGCGCCTCCGAGCCGGGCAATCCCCATACCCCTTTACCGCCGGCGCCACCTTTCTTGGGCAGACCGCGACCACGCGTCAAATTGCGGGATCTTCGGCTATTCTTCCAGCGACGATGCGGCACCACATAGCCTGTGCCAGCTGGCAACATGCCGTTGGCCAGCGATGAAAGGGTCGAGTTGGCGGATGCTGGAGCAGCACCGCCACCAGAAGCAGCGACGCCATTGGTCAGCGCTGTGGCGGATGTGCCACTGCCGCTGCCGCTGCCGCTGTTTTGTCTTTGGATAAGGCGTTTGGCCTTGCGTTTGATGCGCCCATCGTGACCATCGCCCACAGGCAGCGGCTTCTTTATGAGCCCGCCTAGATGGCCATTGGAGGAGCTACCGTTCAACTCCACCGCCTCAATTTCGCCATTCAGCTCGCGTTCCACGGAGCTTTCCTTTGAGTCGGAGCCACCGTCGTTGGTGGGGACGTCGCCATTGGCTTTCTTATTAATATTGGACTCTAACTCCATACTGTTGGTATCTATCCCTCTCTCTGTCTGTCTCTCTTTATCTGCTCTCCCTATCTCTGCTCTCTTTTACACTATTAGTTTGGATCTTCCTTTGGTTTAATCCCTTTCTCTCTCTTGCTCTCCTCACTGCTGCTTCTACTTGGAATGCACAACAACAGTTAGAGTAAGAAACACAGTTGCCTCTCTTTCAACCTTTATTTCTTCTCTCTCTCTCTTTCAATATTTCTCTTTGATTTTCAGAGTTCTGTTAGTTGGTTGATTGTACTGTGTGACCAGGTGCTACACTTTCCTTGTGTTCCTTGTTGTGTTTGCCTGCTTCCGTTATGATCGGCTGTTGTAAAACATAAGTACAAATATATCAAGAAATATTAGTCGGCGCCTGCTAAATTTAAAAATATATCTATATATATATATATATAAAAAATATATAATTTAGTGGTATCAATAGATTATCAAGAGTAACTATGTACATACATATGTACATGTGCATATATTTATCGCTTGCTTTTATAGAATTAAAAACACACAAAGTATCAGTTATCGGAATACCCATCGCAATTTTAAAACTCTAATTAATTTTTTGATAGTCAAAAGTATTTTAATAGGAAATGAAAATTATATGATAATCGCATCGTTCGAGAACATTCTCCTCGATTGTTCAGAATCGATTTCTCACTTCTTAAGTAAAAGTTGCTATTGGCTAAAAGAGATTATCAGACCTTTTGTATCATTCACAACTTGCCAATTCTTGTAAAAGGTCTCCAGCGTATTGCGCCACCTATTCATAATTATATATTTACTCGAGTACATACATTTCTATGTATATACACACACCTACATATAAATTTACAAATGTTTACATGTTTGTTGTTGTTTATTTTTTTTATAAGCACAACAGGCGACTGACTAGACTAGAAAAGGATGGCAATAGCGATACGGCGGCGGTCACATAAAAACTATAAATAAACACATATTTTCACAAGAGCACATTCATACATATTTGTTTTTGTTTTGTTTCCTTTTGTTGTTATATTCGTTTCTATGTGTCGTTATTCATGCAAAGAAACTGCTAAATGGAATATGCCTATAAAGCAACAATATAATTGAAAGCTAGAGCAACTAATAAAATGTGAGTCCATACATATATGTACAAACATACATATATTTATAATTATATATATGTATGTACATGTAAATATAAAATGATATGTATGCATGTGTGTTAAAAGCGTACAAATACCACGTACACCGCCTCACGCCGCTTAATATATGTATGTATGTATGGAGGCGTTGCCATATGAAGTGTTTTCACATGCAAATACATTCGTACATACATGTATACAGACAATGCAGGAGACGCATGAGACTCCCTTAGCTCCCTGGGCTATTTCAAGGTCACACACACATCAAGCAAAGCTGCTGCCGTTAGCTTTGCAACCCTCGCTGTTGACTAACATTATTGCCATCTCGCTTGCTTCCAATAAGTGAACTTAAAACGGAGTTGTCACATAAACATATGCATGTAGATATGTGCTTGTCTATATATGTATGTATGTACATACATATATCGATTTACATGGGTACAACATGTAAGAACAAGAACTGCACCGTTTCTTTGATTTTGTCGTATTACTTTTTGCAAGCCCTTACATGTGCAGTATTAACATAAATACTTATGTACATACATATGTATACATACATCTGTATATACATAATACAATGTTTTTGCGTCGCCTGTCCCTCTTTTTTCTTATGATGTACATACATACATACTTATGTATATAGGCAGCACACACACACACGCAAATGGATTGTATGCTGTAACCGGTTTTATGTTTGTTTTGCCCGGTTTAACCTTGAAATTTATTCCCCTTACAAACTTTCTATGTATTGGCGCATTGCGTTGTTGTTTTTGCTACTGTTTCGCACTTGTTGTGCCCCCCACCGAATCGCAAGACAGCGGGCGTGCCCAACTCAATTTTTGGCAATGTTTATAACATAAATGCGTGTGTACATTAGCTATCTCTACATATACATATGTATACGTGTATGATTTGCTGTTGTTTTGGTGCGTGCTTGTAATTGTTTTCAAAATTTCCTGCAGAAAGCATAAAACGATGCTTCGCAGAAATTGCGTCGCAAAAAATTGAAACGGCTGCAAAAGCAGCAGCAGTAACAACCACGATGCATGCTGCATGCAAATACATACATACATATGTACATTTGTATTCGTTTACTCTTCATCCATAATGGAAGAATTTTCCTTTATCATTATTTGTCATTTATGAATTTGGATACTTATGTACATATATATGTATATATATATAGTTTTAGGCAGAATTTGTCAGAGTATCAATTATGAAAAATGTAAACATCATCTCATGTTGAATACCAAAATTTCAGTTAATATGCTGCTTCTTGTTGTTTATCAAAAAAGAACACCAATATTTCCAGTCTTTATATGTAACTATAGAAATATATGTATGTATGCATAAACAACATGAGATGTACAAAAACAAATTTGCGACAGTGGCAACGCCAAATAGCAGCGAAAAGCGCATGGAAATGTGGAATGAGCTGAAAGTTCGCCGAATAAAAATACAGCGAGCATAAGAGGAAGAAGAAAAACAAGTTGGCGCGCATGTTTGTATTCTCTGGTCGCACTCTCTCATGATGCGTGAATCTGTTTGTCAGTGTGCGTACATGCCGGCCGAATTTATCACGTACGCCATGCCGCATACTACATTGAAATATTGCGACCCCTAACAATACAAAATCGAATTTTTAAGCTACGAATTTTGGCTTCAATTGGAAATTGATTGATACACTGACATAGGCTAGTTAACCGCATGAACACGAAGCGCTTTTAGTTTAATGCTGCTGTTATATATGCATGTATATTCATATACATATGTATGTATGGGTTGTACATGTGTTGAATGTGCAAGTAATTGCTTTTTATTTTAAGCTTATTTTCGTGTTTGCTTTGTGTCACTTGCCGGTAAATGCCGGTTTTATTTGTTTGTATTTTACATAATTTTCGTTATGTATTTAGACATGTACATGTATTTATATATATATCCAGATGAGCCTTTATTCTTTACTTACCTCAGCGTGTATACTTTTTGATTGCGTTTTGTGCTCTTGTCCGTTTGCGGCCTTACACTCGCGGCGACAACAACAAAAACAACGTCGACGCTGGGCTAAATGCAGCTACGTCGACGGCGATGTTGGCGCGCTGCAATTGCTGGAGCCTGTTTTGTTTTTGTTTGGCAACTTGCTTTTGACGTTGAGATTCGTCTGTATATAGGGGGGGTTTTATGTGTATGCGAATGTGTGTTCTCTGCTACGCGTGGGTTTGTTCGCAATAGAATGCACACAAAATGCAATTGGAAAATATATTTAGATGTATATGTTTGTTTTTATTTTCAACCATTCACTTTCAATGTAAATAACTTGCAAAAAATATCGTATAATCACCGATGCGACGGCGTTTATAGCAAAAAATGCCTATCAAACACCCTCACAGTTAACAAATTGGAGCCTGCAATGCACTTATACACACATACGTTCGTATGTATGAAAGGGCTTGATTAGCGCGCTGCAGTTCGTGTTCCAATTCAAGTTTCTTTCGCAATTCAATATTTGTGTTTTGGTTCAAGTTGTATATAAACTTTTAATAAAGTTGTAGCAAAATTGAATTTTTAAATGGTTAAAGGTGATTGGGAAATAAGATTTCAAATATCCGTAACGAAGCGAACACGACGAAAATTCCACTGAGAGTAACATCTGTTGGTCAGTGTGTCTGAAAGTTGATATCGTAGGTAAACAGATTGGTATTATGAATCTAAACCAAAAATACTAAAATAGGTGCACATATATAAAAATACCAGTAGAGGCCACACTGTTTTTGGTGTTGCCACATGTGGTAACACGCGCGCGAAAGAACAATTTGTAATGCACGTAATGCAGATTTTACTACCTCCAAAATCAGCTTAGAATTACCAAGTTTAACATGTATTTATAAGTAAAAGTTAATATTTTTGTCGTTTCGTCGTCATATGAATCTGCATACTTAAACCAAAAAATGAATTATTTAAATTTATTCAAACGGATGCGTTCGCTGTTGCGGAAGTCTCGGCGCTGAGACGCAGAACCACCGTGCATATTACGAATAACTGGATTCCTTACACAATAGGCTTGTGGATCATAAGTAGGAACTGGTGGCTCCTCATCCCAGTTTTCACTTGATTCGACGACATCAGTCACCGGGGCACGTGGTTCTGTTGGCGGCAACATATCGGCATGTTTGAAGCGAGCATAGACCCTACGAAAATCACAGCTAGCAACATGTTCCTGTAATTAATGTAAATGGCTTTTTAAGGAATTATATCTTAATTACAGCCATGATAATACTTACATGTAATTCATCGGGCTTCAGCATATGGGTGGTGTTGAACGGACAGCGGACCAATTTAATACTAGAATTATTCCTAGCACAACGGATCAAATGTAAAGCCAAACGAGAAGGCAATATGCGATGAACTTTGTCATAAGGGCAAACGACGTAGTTCTCATCTTGATCTTGAAGAACAGCACTCAGTTCCGAGAATGCACTTTGCATATCACTTATATCCGCACGGTCAGACATGATTATTAGAAATTAATTGCGAAATAAAAAATGCCGCTCAAGTAACGGGTACAATATCGTCTAGAGATGAACGATAGGTGAAGTCGCGATTTTCAATTGCATCTGCAAATATCAATAGTAAATTATAGAGTTGCATTGCACTTAATCTATCGATGAGATGGTTATCGAGAGTATGACATCTCTATTGTTTACAATTTGGACGCACGTGCAAACACGAGGAAACTGTTTGATTTAATTTGTGTATATACAAATATTAGCAAAAATGCCGCCTGTTGCACAAGAAGGCAATTGCCTTATATATCGCGGCAGCAACTTTTTGAAGCAGCGTCTTGTGCTGTCCTGTCTGAGCGGCAAGCCAGTTAAAATTACACAAATTCGCGCCGAGGACGAACAGGCGCCCGGCTTGCGCGAATACGAGATCAGTCTGATACGTTTGCTTGACAAACTTACCAATGGCACCAAAATTGAGCTAAATCCTGCTGGTACCAGTGTCATGTTCAGTCCTGGCCTGCTGCATGGCGGCCAATTGCACCACGATTGCAGCGTGCAGCGCGGCATTGGCTACTTTTTGGATGCTCTAATTGCACTGGGACCCTTTTGCAAGATGCCGCTGCAGTGTACGCTGCGTGGGGTAACAAACAGCAAAGATTCGCCTTCAGTGGATCACATTAAAGGTGCTGGACTGTCGCTCTTGAAACGTTTTCTATTGGTCGACGAGGGTCTAGACTTACGTGTCGTGCGCCGTGGTGTTGCGCCACTGGGCGGCGGTGAGGTGATCTTTAGCTGCCCCGTACGCAAGAGCCTGCGCGCCATACAATTCCAACAGCAGGGCATGGTCAAGCGTATTCGCGGCACTGTGTACGCCTGCAAGGTATCACCGGCAATGGCCAATCGCACCGTGGAGTCGGCAAAGGGATGTATGCTTAAGTTTCTGCCTGATGTTTATATCTATACGGATCAAAATCGAGGAAAAATGTCTGGCAATTCACCAGGATTTGGCATCTGCCTGCTGGCAGAGACGACAGACGGCGTTTGTTTTGCTGCTGATTGCATCTCCAACACTAGGGAAGAGTCGGTACGTAATTAATTAACCTATTCGCACTACCATCTTAAATAATGCTAGTTTCTTTGTCTTGCAGGACTCGCCAGCCATACCAGAAGACATGGGTCGTGACGTCGCAATGCGTCTTCTGGATGAAATCTATCGTGGTGGCTGCTGTGATGCCGCCTACCAATGGCTGGCCGCTCTCTTCATGGCCCTGGGCCAAAAACACGTCTCCAAATTCTTAACAGGTGCTGCAACAACAAGATATATACACACATAGAATTTCTCACTCACGCTTGACCACTGTCCTCACTCATGTTTCAGGCCCACTATCCACATATACGGTGCACTTTTTACAGCATCTGCGCGACTTTTTCTCAATCACATTTAAGCTGGAGAACCCCGAGGCCGATGATGATGAGGAGGATGATATGCGTGGTGCCCAAAAGGTGCTAATGACCTGTGTTGGCATTGGCTACACAAACATCAGTAAGCGTGTTTTGTAGATTTGTTATAGTTTTAATATAGATATGACTAAATAAACCAATCAATTTATATACATCAAATGGATTTAACGAATTTATACATGCGCGTTTAAGGGATATAACCTACTAGTCGCATTTAATGGAGCGTATTGTTCTAAAGGCCACATAAATGTTTATTTGTGAATATTAGAAATCTTGTTTGCATCATAGATCAAATATTCAATTTATTTATTCTGTGGCAATTCCCTATGCAAAACTTTTTTGAAATAATACTTTACCTGATTTTCTGAAAATAGACGTTTAGTAATAAATATGTAAAATAAATGAATAGGCAATTATTTGTGATAAAAGTTTTTATTTAAATAAATTACTTATTGCTGGCTTAGCATCTGGATTTCCATTAATTATTAAGAAAGTTTTTTACATATTCATATCATTCAAATTAAAGTCAGTTATTTTTTTGTTTATATATTTATATTGCCCATATATGTTGGATTCGTTGCGATCGCCCCACTGCTTAATGTAATTAGCAGGCAATTTTTGTATTCTCAAATGTTATGCAATTTAAACAATATCCGCTCATGTATATATTATCATATAAAAAAATTGCTGAGGCAAATTCATTTTTGTTTAGACAAGCAAAACGAGTCAAAAGCTGAACGTGCAATTGACTGCATGCTATATATACATAGCGTTATTTTTTATGAATAATTTATGCCATATTTATCAATATAGATGTATATATAGGCATATTTAAAATTAATAATCCAACAACGAATATTAGGCTTAATCCCAACTGAAAGTTTGTCATAGTACTTGGCTTATCGGCGACGACGATTAGTCGAAAGTTATCGATATGTTGTCAATCGAAATGTGGTCACACTCCTTGCAATCAAATGTGCACAACTATGTTGCAGGATGCGTTGCAATTTTGTAATCAGTGGCGATTGCAAACGATTGACGGGTTCAAAAAACTAAATATGGGTTTCCAAGGGCACCGCGATAAGAAGGCGGTTGTTGCTGTTGTATTGTTGCTGTATGGCTTGCAAACTTAAACAGTTTTTGGGTCTGGTTGAGTTTTGCGACACACACGCTTGCCAAGATCAGCAAAAATGCAAATAAGCGGCAGCAACAATTTGACACCGGCGTCGTAAGCGCAGCCGGGGCTATAAAAGGCAAATGCTGATGGGCAGCAGGTATCAAACGCCGATCAACGTTTGGACACCTTATTCATCTGTAGCTGTTACTTGAAAACCCTGCATTATGAGCCTGAGACTGTGCCTGCTGGCATGCCTGATTGCGGCCGCCTGTGCCTCCAAGGATGAGCTGAAGCCCTCCAAGTGGCTAACCGCCAATGAGCTGGAGAATGTGCCTTCATTGAACGATATCACCTTTGAGCGTTTGGAGAACATGCCACTGCAAAAGGGCGCCCAGTTGATGGCGAAACTCTGTAGGTGCCTTGAAGCTTACATGTTGTAATCTGAAACTAATTGAATCTCTCTCACATATAGATCACATTTCTCACATCAAGCAAGATCTGACGCCCAACTTTGTGCCCAGCCCCAGCAACATTCCAGTGAAGATCGTCAAGTCCAATGGCGAGCGTGTGGAGGCCAAGCTGAACAACTATGTGGAGAAGGCCAAGGCTCAGCCCGGTTTCGGTGAAGATGAGGTTACCATTGTGCTGACTGGCTTGCCCCAGACAACGCCCACCATTAAGAAGGCCATGCGCAAGCTGGAGCAGGCTTACCTGCAGCGTTACAATCTCCAGGAGCAGCAGAAGTACGCACAGAACGAACAGAACCAGAAGAACAAGGACTACGAGACCACCTCCAGCGAGGAGACATCCCAGGAGTGGAAATCAGCCAAGACCACCAGCGGCAATTTGATCGTAAGCTGCTTAACTGGAACATTATTATATTGGGAGTTAACAATTCCTTGTTTTGTAGATCATCGACTTGGGCTCCACTCTGACCAACTTCAAGCGCTACGCCATGCTCGATGTGGCCAGCACCGGCGCCATGATCGCCCAGACTCTGATTGAACTGACCAACAAGGGTGTGCCCCATGAGATTATCCATGTGATTGGACAGGGCATTGCTGCTCATGTTGCTGGCGCCGCTGGTCAGGAGTTTACCGCTCACACTGGCCACAAGCTGCGTCGCATCTCTGGTCTGGATCCTGCCAAGCTTCTGGCCAAGTATCGTGACAACCTTGTTGGTCTGTCGCGCGGCGATGCCGACTTCGTTGATGTCATTCACACCTCCAGCCTGGCCATGGGCACCCCCATGCGCTGCGGTGATGTTGATTTCTACCCGAACGGACCCATCCAGGGTGTGCCCGGTGCCGAGAATGTCATCGAAGCTGCTATGCGCGCTACCCGCTACTTTGCCGAGTCTGTGCGTCCAGGCAGTGAGCGTAACTTCCCCGCCGTTGCCGCCAACTCGCTGAAGCAGTACAAGGAGAAGGATGGCTTTGGCAAGCGTGCATACATGGGCATCGAGGCCGATTTCGATCTGAAGGGCGATTACATGCTGGAGGTCAACGAGAAGAGCCCCTTCGGCAAGCGTGCTCCTGCCCAGAAACAGATCTCATATCACGGCCTGCGCCATGAGATCTAAGTCACCAACAAAAACAACGAAATTGCATTAATCAACAGAAAACAAAACCATTTTTACTATATAAAAATCAATAAATAAACAGAGCATATTTTCTAAATTATTGTGCACCCAGTGTGAATATTCTCTTTAAGAACAGCCAATTATTTAAACAACAAAACCATTAAACAAAACATAAAGTTCCTTTAAAATTAACATTAAGATCATTTTGCCTTACTTGCATTTATGAAAATCGCATAGAAAGGCGTTATAAGTGTTGCTTAGCTTAGTTGCTTCCTTTTTAAATTACATCTGATTTCTTTTTAGGTAAGCCAGTACAAGGGAGAGAGAGAGAGAGAGAGAAAGCGTGCCGAAACAGTGAGTAGGAAATTAGAATTAAAATAGATTTTCGTGAGGTAGACCTTTCGCTGGTGCAAGTATATATTTTTAAATTTAAAGTCTAATGTTTATAAGATATAAGGTATTCGGGTATCTCACGACTTCAAGCTTTAAATCGAATTGTTTGCGATTGTATATATTTTTTTTTAAGTGTAAAAGGGGTTTCCCCTTTTTTGTTTATTGCAAAGATTGGGCAGTTTTTAACTGCCAAGTTATAGAATATGTTTAAATATGATATGCTGATGTCTTAAATTATGAGACCTGAGATTAGTTGAGGTAATGATCAGTTGGTTCCTTTGAATGAATGTTACGTTTAGCTTGGGATTTATTGTTTGGTCCCGTTTTATTGACATCGTTGGGCAGAGGCCAGTCCACATTGATATTGCCTTTGTCTGGATCAAGGTCATCCCGTTTTCTGGTGGGCGACGGCTTCTTATCGAACAAGGATAAAACATTTTTGGCTGCCATCATATTATCCTTGGCCGTAGAATTGTTGTGGTTGATGGGTGCAACGATCCCAAATGATTGTGTGAAGCCCCGTGGACGAGTGCGTCCCTGACGGCGTTTGGCCTTCGAATTTGGCGACATGGGGGCGATAAAATTTTGAGCAGCCGCTGTGTCGGCATCCTTCAGCTCCTGGCCCGCCTCCTGTTTGCCCCTATTGTTGCGGCCCATGGGATTCTCGTTCGGGCCATGAAACATTGGGCATGGCTCCTGAAATCGCGGCACGCCGCCCTCCGGCTGCTTCGACGGGAGCCAAGCATTTATATTGCCATTCCGATTGTACATCTGCCTCTGGAATCGCGGCGGTATGGCGCCCTCGGGCCCATAATTCGGATTGTAGAATCGTATACCATATGTCGATGGCATGGCCTGCAATATATATGTAAGTAGAAGCGTAATATTCAACTCAGCCCGGCATTTGATGGCTACTCACGTCGTCCAACGGATCGTAACCATCCTCGGTGTCGACGGTGTCCTCATCGACGGACACATTTTGCAATAATGGATTTGCCGGAAATTCCGGATCGCCAGCCGAATTGAAACTATCCAAGGGCGGCTCCAGCAACTCCGTATTATAGAGTGCTCCATTCACATAGACATGCTTGCCCTTCGGCTGCACCGGCTTCGGCTGCACCGGCTTCGGCTGCACCGGCTTCGGCTGCACCTGGCGGCTGGCCAGGGGCACGCTGCAGTTAGCCAAGCTGGGCTTGTTGCCCAAGGCATGCATGCCCTGGGCTCCGCCAACGTACACCACCGGCTGCTGTGCCAGAAGGGGCGGCGGAGGCGGCAGCGGCGGCGCTACCAGCGGCATATAGGCCATATTATACGGATACGCATAGCCATATGGCGCTGGAATGGCACAGCTCTGGTAGAGATGGGGCTGACCAGGGCCAAAGCTCATGCTGGGCGGCTGGCCAATGCTGAACGGCTGCTGGATATGAACGCAGGGTTGGGCAACATTTTGGCTGGCGCTCTGCGCATGATTATACAGCTGCCTAATGCCGCCAATTGCGGCCTGCGGATTGAAATTCAAATACGGCAGCTGGCCCAGGCCGCTGTGCGGTGGCGCGAAATAGTTCATAGTTGGCTGGGCGTAATTAAACAGCGAAGGTCCGGCTACGTGGCAATTGGCGGTCATATTTTGCTGCGCATGTGCGTATAGCCATTGCAGTGCGTGCAATTGCAATAAATTGACTCCTTTCGGTTGTTGTGGAGCAGTGGAAAGTGGCATTTGGTATTGTGCTTGCATGGCAATTTTTTCTTTGTTTACTTAGATCTTCTCGAGCTTTGTGCTGGGTTTTTTTTTTGAGGTTAGGTTCGCAGCATAGAAAATAAATGTCAAATTTGTTATTTATAATTCAATACAATAGGCAAATCGTGTACTTACGGTTTTTTTATGTTGCTGCTGCCCTTATATATTCCTTCCGAATGTCGAAATGTTGAAATGTCGAAACCTTCAACTACAAGTTATAATTTTTGTTTTTCTTCCCCTTTGCGTACTTATTTCTCCTGCCGTTTCTTTCAAACAGAACGAGTACTGCTCGCGGGACTGTACTCATCCCCATTGTAATCGATTATTGTATTTTTAGCTTTAGGATAATCAATAATGCCATCCTTAATATGGGATTAGCGTCACAACTTTGAAAGCAGCAATTAAATATTTATTTATTTATTCTTCCGATTTTTCCATGATTTGCAATTTAGTTTAACTTTATTTCTATAGCAGTTCTTTGGCAAGCTTTCAAGAGTTTGTCATTTTATACATTTTTTTTATTTATATTTGCCCGCTCTACTGAAAATATTACAAGCCATAGATGTTTTCATATAGAAAGTTCGGGCTAGATTTGATCTGTACCCGAAATTGGCATCTACCATTTATGTGTAGATATATCCAATGGTTGGGGCTCAAGGTTTTTATGTTTAAGTTAAATTAAGTTAAGTATTTAATTTTAAAGGAAACAATTTATTTAATAGATATGGTTTGGCTCAAAACGAGTTGTTCGTACATTTATAAGATAAAGCTTAATTTTATATCAGGAGCGTGGTAAAGCCAGTAATGCTAGTTATATAAATATATATATGTATGTATATAAACCTTATGGGGTCGGACGAACAAGGTCATCGAACCGAAACAGTTATTTCGGAAAAAAAGCTACAATTTAAAATTCGATTTCTGTGGAAAGCGGAATGGAACAGAATTTGTTGTTCGATATATCGATATAAAAATCGGGCTCAAAATATCGATATTTTTGATATGAAATACTCAAAGTGAAAAGAACAACAAGAAAAACAAATTGCAGCACAAAATAGAACTGTTTGTATAAATTAATTGAAGGTCAAGGAAGGGATTTGAATAAACCGAAAGGACACGGAGAAAATAGGTTCACAGATTACGCCGTGCCTGTAGCACGGACAACGGTTCCGCTGCTGAAATAAAATCAATACAAGGGCAGTGGCATCGCCGAAGCGCAATGGGTGCGGAGCACTCGCAACAGCGCATCGAGGCTGACGGCCATGAGATCTTCGAGAGACGCGACCCGGCATTGTCCGCGGACCAAACATCCAATGCTGCGTGCGCCGTTCGCATGAGTGATGGCAGCGCCATGGCTCTAACGGCGGCCGCAGCGGCAGCCACAAACAAACGCCGAGGCGGCGCCGTCCAGCAGAGACAGCAGCAACAGCAGCAACAGCAGCAACAGCAGCAGCAGCAGCAGCTGCAAACGTTGCCGCACGGACCTGGCAATGGACCAGCCAGCATTGTGATTGCCAGCAAGCAAATCATTTCGGATACTGCCTCGCCCACTAGTTCCGAGCTGAGCCGGCCGCCCTCGCCGCCGCTGAGCGTGTGCTCGGATCTGCCTTATGTCTCCTATACGGATCGACCCATCGGCGATTCGCCAAAAATCCGCAACAGGCCCGCCCACATGCTGCAACAGAGCAGCGCTAGTCGTGCCGCGGCACGAAAATCACATCCCGGTGGCATTACCACTGCCATCAAACCAAAGCGACCGCAGTCGACGGCCTCCAGCCACAACATTGTGATTGTCAAGCCGGGCACACGTGATATCAACGATGACATTGATCCGGATTTGCAGCGACTGCGCAACATACCGCAGTTTTTGCCCGTGCTGCGCGAGTCAATCAGTTCGGCGACATATACACGAGACACGGAAATCTTGGAGCGCCTGCATTCACAGCATTTGCTTAATATATGCGGCCGCATGCAGACGCATTTGAATCTGTGCGCCAGCCATGTTGCCAGCGAACAGAATCACCTGGTCGAGCGCACCAAGGTGGTTAGCAATTCGATAACGACGCTTTTCGCCAGCTTTGTGGATATGCAGAAGACGTACGCCTCGTATGCTGAACATTTTGCCAAAATTCGCAGCGTTTCGCAGCAGCTGAGCCGCTGTAACTCGCTGCTCCATGAGAATATTGCCAGCCTGGAGGCCATCAATAATTTTCTGGACGATGAGGATCGCCTGGAGCCGTTCGTCTGGCGCACCGATGACAACAAGCTGCGTGGCGAGGCCGAGGGCGCCGCCGGCGGTAATAGCAATCGCCTGTGGCGCCTCTAGGTGCTCCAGCGCCATGCGCCAGTTGCGCATCCAAAGATAGTTTGTTATTAGTCTAACTTTTAACTCGTTTCATGTATTTATTGTGTACATTAACTTTATACTTATATATGGTGTATCCAATTGCGTGTGTTGAATTTGTTCTTAAGGTTCATTCGGAACTGTTGTTGTACCATCAGCCGATCTCGTGCATTTGCGTAGTCCACTCCTAATAATAGTCTGTTCCATTCGGAACTGAAACCACTTTGTGTAAATATTAAAAATATTTAATAATAAAATCTAGCAATATGTAATACACTAACAGCATTTGCTGTTTTTATCTCCCTAAATACATTAAAATGTTGTTAAAGGACTAGCGGGTATAACCCGGCTTTGCCCGGGTGTTGACTCATTGCCCGCCCCTGAGAATTTGAATATAATCCATAAATGTATTTTATTTTATTTATTAATATACATATTAACAGATTTTCACAAAGCTTTTGCAAATGAGTTTACCAGTCGCGATCGGTATGCATACAAATTTTATACAACCGTATCCACCAATTTTTCACTGCTGCAGGTGAAATTCCCAAAATCAGTGCAACACGTATTCATGAAGTTCTTATGTAGGGCTTTTGCATTCTTATAACGATCCTTTGATATGACTTTGAGCCCAATTACCATCACGGAGGGCTGTAACACCTCTCGAGTGAGTTTTCCCAAATATCTTTGCAAATACATTTTTGGGCCGATCGGCTGATAAATAACAAACTCATACATCAATTGTTTTTCGCGAATTTTCCACACTTGCGCGTGGAATTTTCGCAAGCTCTGTTTTATCATGCACATATATTAAATAGGTTAATTACAGTACAAATGTTAGCTTCCCGCTTCAATCAGGACAAACAGTTTTATATATAGACAAAAAAAAAATATATATATATATATATATATATATATATATATATATAAAACATATTTCTAAACTGTATGTTAGCTCGTGTCGCAGTGAATAGAATTTAATAATGAGCACGCCGTACTCGTGTCTCTTTCATATGTTATTTCTTTACGAAAAACTGCAAATTTCAGGGAAAGTCAAATAATTACAAACTACTTGTGAAATAATATTTGTACAGTTTACCATTAGTTTACTTCGCCAAGGTGCGAAACTTTAAATCTAATACCTAAGTTACAATTACTTGAGTAAATAAGATCGAATAGTTCGTTAGTTGCAGTTTTAGTCGTTAACTTTACAAAGAAAACGTGTTTGTTAACAACAATTAGGTAAAATTTATTACACATACATACAATTAGATAGATCTTAGGAATCTATATATGTAGAACTAGTTAGTACACATACATATAGTATAATTATACAGACATGCATGCATATTGAATGCATATTTGGCTTCAACATTAATTAATACTCTAATATACACATATACATACAACATATACATATTCGTTCATAATATTTGATGAGTCGCCTCTAGGAGTCGGTTTAATGGCTGGCAGAAACCGTTTTACATGATAGTTCCAAATGTTTAAAATATTATGCAAATGCCAATTGAATGGAGAGTGAGATGGAGAGAGAAAGAGAGTGTGAAATATGGTTTGAATTCATTGTCGCCATCTCTTTCGTGCACTTGCTCGTAATCGTGCCCGTCCACGTTCACGTCTGCGTCGACGTTTCTGTATAGCCACGAATAGCGTCTTATATAGGGTCCAGCAGCAGAGCAGCTGATTAAAAATCAAACAGAGCATAATAAACCCCCTGGAGCAGTGCATGGCCAAAGAGTAGACGTAGCTACCCTTTAGCCAAAAGAGAAAAGCATTGGCTAACTGTTAACGCTGCGCATAGCTGCTCCAATAAACAAGGAGCATGAGCAGTATGTTAGCGCAACTTATATTCTAGAAGAGCTTTTGCATATGGATGCGATCCTGAACGTTGCGTTCATGCTGCTGCTCCTCAATGGCCTTCAGTTCCCGGGCAACGGTTGACTTCAGTGTACCATCCAAGCCCAGCGCATCGATAAAGTCGCGGCGTGCCTGTGCCGGATTCCATGCGCCCGCATGTGCCTTGGCACGCCGAAACAGCGCCTTCACATTGCGCGGATCCAGCGTGAGCACCTCGTTGCAGTGCTCAATGACGGCATAATAGTCACCAGCAATCAGACGGCACTGGGCGTAGTTAAGTAGCAGTGGGGTCTTAATGCTGGCCAGCTGCTGCCACTCGTCATCGTGTGGCTTCTCCTTGAGCATCAGCTGCTCGACCATGCCAACCGCATCGCGATAACATATCTCCGCCTCGGCATACTCGTGCGCCTTATAGTGACGATTCCCACGCTCCCGCAAGCTGTGCGTAGCGAGCATTTTCTCATCATCGGACATTTGCCAGCGCTCCTTCTCATACTCTTCGGGCAGCTCAATGGATATTAATTCGATGATGAACTCCAAATCGACAGGCCTTTGCAGCAGCTCATCGAGATCCTCGTAGCCCATGCCCTCGTTCTGCAATGTCATGCCGCAGCAATGACGGCGCTCCTCCGGTTTTTTGCCAATGTCGCGCAGCGTTTTCGAAATGAACGGATACTGGGCACAAAGCTGTATGGGAAATTATGGAAATTATAGATAAATAGATGTGTACATATGTAATGGGGTCATTGCTCCTTCCAGGGCTCTCGCTGTGCGCTTACCGATTTGTGTACAGTAAACTTGGCCACCTCGTTTAGGGACATTTTCTGCACAATCACCTCCCACACCTCCAATTTGAATTTCTTGCCCAGCACCAGCTCCATCGGCTTGTTAATTTTCTTGCTATCGTCCACGATTCGCACATCGTTGGCCCGACGTGTTTGAAAGTGGAATTTTACCTGCAAATCGAAATTGTGTCATTTACTTCCTCAGGCCAGGGTTGGCCTTGGCCCAGTTTTAATCCTGGAATTGAGTTGAGAGCACAACTGTTGCCTCATATTATTTGCTTACCCTGGTGCCTGGCTTTAGTTCGATGTATTTGTTGCCAGGATTTAGAATTTCCTTGACTATGGGCTTTGCATTATTATCTGACTCCACTTGTTTCTCCATTTCGATGTTATTTCTTTTCTTTTTTTTTAACTTTTCAAGCGACCTTGCAAATATTGCTACTACTCGTTTTAACTGTTCTTGCCCAACAAAGGACAACAAACTGCACTAAAAACAAAATGCAAATATTCTAGACCTGACTAGTGATGAGCAGGTGCTTGGTAAGTTAAAATGTGGCAACGCTAAGGTTTGCCAACTAATCGATTGTTATATTTACCATCGATATATATGTATATTTGCATCTTTCGTAATTTGACTTATTTAACGTCATTCCAGGTAATTGTTATTTGGCTTGTTTGTAATATTACAAATAATTTAAATTGATGAACAAACAGAATATAAAATGCCACATTGATTAAAGACGCGATACAATTTTTTGCTAAGATTTTTGTATGACAAGCGCCAATGCATTGTATGATAGCTATCGGTAAGCCGCCAAATTTCGACCAGTTAATCGAGTGAAGCAGCAGGCAGCGTTGCCATTTTGCAGGCAAGAGTTGCCAGTCTCTTTGAACACTGTCAGCTGGCAAGTCAACCGTCTGACCGCCAACTATGAACTATGTTACGTTTTCCCCTTACTTTATTCGGTCGCGTGTAGCGTAGCCTGACAGTTGTCTGCGCGCGCTCTGTAGTTTGTTTAATAGCTAAAAGACCGTTACACGAACAGTTTAAGAATTGAAAATTATTTGCATTTGCCTAAGCTGAATGCAATTGAATTGTTAGTACATATCGTTATAAATGCTCTATCTGTTTTTTTTTCGTGTGTGTGTGTGTGTTAGTGCGAGTGAGCTGTGTAAAATTGATAATAATAACAACATTGCATCTTAATTACAATCTCAACGACCGCATCACAATCAATTACAGCCAGACAGCTGCTCTCAAGTTTTGCAATTTAAACAGTCAAAGCTTCGCGCCGCCGTCTACTTAAAGATTGCGTCGCGCCCGCCACCACCCACTTCACAATATATTTAATTCAAATACAAATACACAAATACTCAGACTCGCTTATGCATAAATATATATATACATATGTACATATGTACATTGAACAAGATGATATATTCAAATGTCTCTTGTTGTTGTTGCCGTGTTGTAGTATTAATTGCTTTTCTAAACAATTACATATTTGTGCGGGCATGCATCGCGTATGCGTAATATTTAATACAAATGTTTAACTGTGAACTGAACTTGAATTTCAATTAGAATGCCGATTTAAAAAAAAAATTGAAAAATAACGCATTAAATATACAAAATATTATATGTACCTTTCAAAAAAATTGACTTGACGCTGGTTTTTAGACCACCTGAGAATCTTTTCCGCTAGCGTGGGCGTGCGCTATGCTCTATATATAATTTTCGTATATATCATGCATAATTTATACAAAAATGACACATCAACACAGTCTTGTCTTTGCTTTTTTTTTTATTTGGTTTTTCTAACAGCAACAAATCTGTGGCTAACGTAAATTACATTCAAATGTTGCCTGCCTACTCAACATGGCAAAAGAGAGACAACAGCAACAACAACAACATGTCTGTGTGTGTGTGTATTTATATATGTATATACATACATACATATATGATCGTATGCAGCCCACACAGCAGCCCCCAAACATCTAACCTGCCAGTTAATAAAACTTTGGCTTTTGCTATCAATGCGATTGCCGTTTGCTTAGAGGAGCTTTTGCTCTAAGATCGTTTTGCTCTCAACTCTCTCATTTGATTTTTTTTTTTTTTTTGTGAGTAGGCGACGCTGTTGGGGCCGGAACTCTGGCGCGAGCGAACACAGGTACACTACAAGCAACAAAAAGCAAAAACAGCAAAAACAGAAAGAAAAAAACAACAAAAAAAACACTATAAGAAAGAACAACAAAACTCAGAGCTACAGAGATACACACAGAGATACACTGAGACACATCTATGTTAGCTGAAGTTTTTTGTGTTCTTTTGAATGTTCGCGCAGTCGTTGTTCAAATTCTGCTGCGTTCTGAGGCTTCGTATGTCTTCGAACACAAACAAAACGTAATAATAATAAATAATTGCAAATAATAATCATTTAAGCCGCGTCACGCGACGGTCTAAATTCTCGACTGTGTGTATCAATGATAGATTTTTTAAAAGACAACAGTTTTTACAGTAAATTAAATAACATACATACATATATTAATATAGTATATACTATGTATATACTATATTAATTGAAACATCAATCGCTTTTTTTTAAATTTTTTTTTTTGAAAGTTTGTGCAATAAATTAAAAGTGACGCATAAGCTAAAATATTTTGAGAATATGAAAACAAGTCTTTTGTACGGCGTGTGCGACTAGCAAATACCCTGCGATCCGTTCTTGTATAAAAATATTGTTCCATATGTATACAACTTTTTATTTTGACAAAATGTGTACTAAAGGGATTACAGTTCTTTTGGATATCGCCATAATTATTATAAAACATTTTCAATTTTTATTTTATTTTAACAATACATTTTTAAGTCTTGGATAATCATTTTATTTATTTGATTTTATTAATTTCAAGTTACTAATTGAAAATTTTAAAATTTGCTATCAAGCTTAACCTTCACACACACACACGCCTTATCTAGCAGTTAATTATGAGCAAACATATTGTTATGGTGCTTTTTAAATATACATATGTATGTACATATATATGTACATACATATATGCATGTAAATTGTTTTTTTGAGAATTTGTTGTCTCAGCTGTTGGTTTACCGAAGGTTTAACGCCTTGAATGCCCAGCAATTTGGTTGCAGAATTGGCTACAATTGAAGCGTTTAGCCAGAGATGCTTATTTTTATAACAGTCTCGCTGACTAATGCAGTAGCTCTAAGGTATACATATTTACTATCTATATATGCACACACATGTGCACACATATATATATATATATATATATATATATATATATACATATATCTTTACTGGGCGTACGCATCGTATCTTTGAAATCTCCGATTCTAGCATGTGGCCCTCATTTCTCGTATGTGCTCTCGCAGCGCTCCCTCTCTCTTTCGCACTCTCAGCCACATTTATTTTTAGACGATCGCGATCGTGTGTATTGACTTTGTGTGTGCCTATGTGTGTGTGTGTGTTGCTCTGCGTTTGTCTACTCTGACGCTGCGCTGTTTTCGCTTTTCGGCGTTTAACGGTAACCCAAAAAGAGCATCCAACAGCATAGAGAGGCGCAAAAGTTGCAATAATTATATGCCCCGCTCTCTGACTTAACTGTTTTATTAGCACACAGTCAACACTCGCACAGGCAAGACATGGCCCAGCATATTAATATCGAATATACATATGTACATATGTACATGTATACCTATGTACTATATGCGTATGCTTGTATGTGTACTAAATCGAATGTCGTTGGCCATATGGCGCGTTTACCGCAATTCAATTTTTAATATTTTCACAAAAGCAAACGCAATTTGTATTTTTGTTTTGTTTTGGTTTGTATGACTGTTCGCCACTCAATGAATGGCAACCATCAATGAGCTTGGAATTGTCGTTGTGGCGCCCACACACAATACTCACAGTACACACAGACACACACACGTGCGAAATGTGCATGATGCCCACTTGTCAAATGTTACCTGCGCTGCAGCGCTGTCATTATCTAACGCCAACGTCAACGTCAACACCAACGCTAACGCGCAACCGCCGCCGACGCCGCCACCTTCATTGCATATGCAATTTTTGCAGCCACGGCTGCGCAGTCGCTGTTTGGTTTGCAACTTGACTAAACGGTGATGCTTGTCATTTGATTTTGGCAACCTGTTCTACTACGTTTTGTCTGTGTTACGTCAGCAGCAGCGACGATTGCTGCTGAGAGCATATGCTGACGCTGCTGCTGCTTCTGCTGCTGCTGCTGTGGTGACAGGCGGAGAGCGCGCAAATGAAAGAATCAAAAACTAAGCACATAAATAAACAAGAATTTTGGTGACTGCGAAGCATCGCACAAAATATAACAAAATGCCAAAAATCTGTCCAAAAACTTGATTTTCAATTGTACATATGTGTGTGCCTGTGTGTGTGTGTGTCGTGTTTGTGCGCTGTCTCAATTCTTGCCACTGGCGGCTGCTTTTTAATTTCGCTGAGCTGAGCGTTTTCTCAAGTCATTTCGGCCAAGGTTGCAGACAAGAGACAACTTGAGATCATAAAATAAATAAAGCTTGTCTATGTATGTATGCGTGCACACATACATACATACATATGTATGTGTGGGTGCGTGTCTGAGTATGCGCGCGTGTGTGTGTTTGTTTTGACCATATGCGCGATTTGCAACGCTAAACATTCAATTTATTGCAACAGTTTAAACAACAATCAAGCCCAACAATAACAATATTAACGAAAATGCAATAAAAGTGACAAAAAACAAAAAAACAAAAAAATCTAAAGCTAAAGCCAGCAAAGAAGCGACAACAACAACAACAACAACAACTAAAGTAACAATAACAATAACGAAACAACACACGCCACATCATGATCAGCAGATGGTGTAGCCTACAGGCGCTGCTGCTGCTGCTCATGATGATGATGCACTGCAGCAGACACCCGACAACAAACGCCTACAACATCGATCTGCCCAGCTACGTGCGGCATCGGCATGCCAGCAATTCCATGTTCGGCTTCAGCATTGCGCTGCACAAGGCCCGCAACGATTTTACCAACTTCAACTCGTAAGTACCCCAATCAACATAGAATCTATATACATACATATATTATTTCAAATATCCCAAACCCATTGAATGTGCGTAAGATATGGCTATAATGGCAAACGGCGGCATCTCCGATCCCATAACGTAGTATTTATGCATATTCTATGATCTCCAGAAAGTCTTCCCAAAAAATTAAAAATATATCATCAAATGAAATTGTCGCTGGTTCTCTTTTCCGATTCCATAAAGTATATGTATGTGTATAATCTTCGAACTCGGAAACTTTAAGAGCTAGATACTTGAAATTTGTTATGAAGGCTGTAATATAGTAAATACATATCCAGATTAACTCACTTTTTGGTGGTTCGTTTCCCCGAGCTTATAAAATATATATGCATACTCTTCGAACTCGGAAACTTTAAGAGCTGGAGACTTGTAATTTTGTCTGCAGGCCCCCATATTCACCCAAAGTTAAAAATATATCATTATTAATATAAACTCAATTTTTGGCGAGTCTTAGAGACTATAAGAACTGGAGTCCTGAGATTTGGTATGCAGTTCGGAAGATAGTAAGAACATTTCCAGTTTGTCTCAATTTTTTTAAAACTTCCCCAAAAAGTTTAAAAAATCTCATTGTTAACAAAATGCAATTGTCGCTGTTTCGGTTTTAGATGCAAAACATTTCCAGATGTCTCCCTTTTTAAATAACTTTCCTAATAATGGACAAAATCTCATTGTCGCCGGTTCGTTTCACGCTCTTGAATCAATTTAATTTATAATTTGTACAACTGCCCGTTGTGCTGAAAATATTGTAAGCCTTTTCAATATTTTCACATACAAGTTGCGGGCTACATTTGATCCTTGTCCAAAATTGGCATCTGCCAAATATGGTTAGATATAGCCAATAGTTGGGACCAAGTTATTATTCTTTAAAAGTATTGTATATTAAACTGAATCAATTTGAATCAATGTGATATGAGAGCATAATTAGAGCTGTTTATAGCTGACTTTCTAGGCTTATTCTAAGGCTAAAAATTCTTTTGAATTTGTTTAACTATGCATTTGTTTAAGCAAATGCCAGTTTCACGTTTAGTTTACAAAATATCTCCAATTTGAACCGTATACAGAAGTGCTTATGTAAATCGAGCGAACGACCTTCTGACACCCGATACAGAAACGCCGCGACAGAGCCAAAGAGTGACAGTGACATATGCATACCTAAACACACGCACCCAAACGCACACACACACACACACACACACACACACACACACATGCACACACATACATGTACAGGGAAAAATTTCAATGCCAGAGTGCGCATGCGCGCCGGAAACAATCAAGCATGACAAACAAAAAGTATCTTTTACTTAATAGATACATGCCCCCCTGCCTACCTCCTCAACGAACAGCCAAATTAAAAAGATGCACGTAAGGAGAACATTTGCTGTCGCTAGAAAAAAGTAGCTAAAATTCAATGTGAAATAGCTAAAAGTAGCTATTTGATAGCCGTTATGTTATTGAGCTGCCCAAATCAGCTAAATCAGTTCAAAATCTCAGCAGTTTCCCGCTGACAATGCCTATTAATAATTAAATGTAGCTAGAAAATGACTGAATCTGGTCACACTGCTTGGTGCATCATCAACACGCACACACACATATAATTGTTTTGAGTTTTTGTTGTTTTTGGAAAGTCGCTGATAGGGGCTCAAGTGATAGCCAGTGATAAGCGTAAGTATCCTTTTATCAGAACGCAAGAGCAGCAGCAGCAGCAGCAGCAGCAGCCGCCGACAGTTACAACAGCGATTCGGAAACTGAGACTTGAATTGCAACTGAAGCTGATAACTTTGCTCTCGTGCATTCAAAGGCTGAGTGTTGATATTTTTGTATGAAAGAACGGATTGTTTCCGCAAGCCGAAGATTGTATACTCTCGCTGAGAAGGGCTACTATGACAAAAACTTGACGTTGTACGATGCTGATGGGATTTGGGTTAGCTTGAACTAGAACTTCATTTTGGACCGATCAGCTTTATGATAAAGTGCTTCGATAAAAGAATGTTTAGCTGAAAAAAAGGCAGAGGGTAGTTTGAGAACTGAGAGACTAGACAGAACATGACAACGTCGCTTCGATGTGTTACAAATTTGATGAGAATATCTGAGTACACATTGGCAAGTGTATAAAATAAAATACAGAAAAAAAGTGCTGACAAGCAACTCCATTTCGGGAGCAATTTCATGTTTATTTATGATACCAGAGTTTTAAGTACAATTTAGGGCTCATAATGAGCATAAAGTATATATTTATGTGCATATAAAGAAATACTTTACCGGCTTTGATAATGGAAAAAAAAAACAGTTCAATAGATAATGAATATACATATGTACATATGTTCCATGTATCGCTTAATGAAGCTTGAAATGACGCCAAATCTCTGAAAAATGTTGAAGAATCCAAAAGTTTGTGAAATAACTAAAGGAAGCAGAAGTAGAACATAAGAAAGCTTTATATTGCGGAAATGAGAGCATTCATAAAAGACTTTCAAGTATCGATAAAGAAAACTAGATCGCCTCGGCTATTGATGCCGATCAAGAATATATATACTTTATGCCTGTTACATACATTTGCACAGAAATGGTATTCAATAAGAATAAATGATATGTTTAGTTCCATAAATAAGTTAAGTTAGTGTAGAGAGGTTTCTGGATGTTTTAAAAGATGTGCGGGTAGCAGAGAAATGTATGAGATATAAGTTATAGGAGATATAGTTAAAACACGCGGGTTAATGTTCATTTTTGAAATAACTCGAATCTTTGAGTATAAAAAAGTAATTGTAAATAAGTTTATAAAATTGAAAAATAATATATACGACTTGTATACACTATAAAGATAATATATAAAAAAAACCCAATTATTTGAGGAAGCTGTTAAACTGTTAAGGGATGCTCCGAGGCACTGCTCCAATTCGAAAATGTTCTATATTTAAAGACAATCTACAGTTTGAATGAACTGTGCTGCCAAACACGAAATTTGTTTTCACTTTTCGAATATTTGGAGAACAGGCCAATGGAATGTTATGTTCCATTTAGTGTCATATAACTGTCTGGTTTCTTGTGTCAACGGCAGAAGTTCCTAAATGCCATTAATATCAATCAGAGCTCCGAGGTGTGCAATCAAAATTAATGGCCCACAGCGTGTCCCAATGCACTATATAAATAAATATACGATTCCGTCTCGTATATGTATATACACATATATATATATATATATATATATATATATAGATGTGGCATGTGGCGCATTTGGCTGGGAAATGGTCCATTTTGGCTTTGAACCAGCACGTTATTAGCCGAATGCAGCTGACCCATGCCAAATGGGCAAAAGTTTGCCATGCCTCTTACGACTTAATGCCGCCGTCCTCCATTCCATGTGCGACGAGTCCAAGTGTTCACATTCACATTCACATTCACATTCGCATGGCCGAGCGCCCGATAGCCTATTGAACTTTGAAAGTTCGTCAACGGGAACGGTTCGGCCAGCCTCGCAGAGCGTGTTAATCAACAGCCCAGCACAGCCCAGCACAGCAGAGCACAGCACCCAGTGCTCGGATGCAAAGATCTTCCTCCTCTAGACGTTTAACTTTTCGCACGTTCACTTGCCAACAAAGAAGAAGAAGAAAAAGACAACGGCGACGACGACGAGAAGCCGAGATACGAGCCATGGATGCGGCGCGCGAACTCTTAGTCTTCTAGCTAGAGATAAAGACGCGCACAAAGAAAATGAGAGAGAGGCAGACATGAGAAGAAAGAGAGAGAGAAAGAGAGAGATAGAGATAGAGAGAGGGGGAGAGCGACAGCGAGAGAAAGAGAGACATCAGGCGGCTGATAGACAAAATGCTTAAGTTACGTGTGAGTGCCAAAGTGCAATTATCTGAAGTAGTGCTGCTTATACCCTGTAATTAGCAAAAGAGAAAGGGGAATATCAGTGATAGCGATTAATTAAAGTAGCTCTGCTTATTGTTATACCCTGTGATGTGCATGAAAGAAAGGAGCATATCAGTGGTTGCAATTAACTGAAGTGGTTCTACTTATACCCTGTAATATGATTAAGAGAAATGAGTATGTCCGTAGTTGTAATTAACTGAAGCTGTTATGCTTATACCCTGTCATATGCATAAGAGCGGACGCAATTAACTGAAGTAGTTCCGATTACTTTTATACACTATAATGTGCATAAGAAAAACAAGTATATCGGTTCTTGCTTTGCTTTTAGCTCTGGCTACTTTAAGTGTGACCAGCTACTATTTAGCAGTTCGCATAAGAACATTGACATTTTTAATATACATGACCCCCTTTGACATGCCCTTCGGTAATTGGTTTATTTTAAGCAATGACCAAATCTTTTTGCACTTTCTATTTGTTTTAACCAACAACAGTTCCTTGTGCGTATTTTCGGTTCAACTTCATACCAGTTGAAGTAAATATTAAAAGTATACAAATATATAGATATATTTGTCAGCATCGATGCACTTCTTAGTCAGAAAGGCCTCGGTTTTGGTGTTTGTTTTAAGTTCGGAATTCATATGGGTTTTAGCCAATTAAAGCCATATGAACTCATGTTTATTTATTTATTTTCATTTTTCACCTTTAACGTTGATTAATTTGCAGTCAGGAATTTCTGAATTCCATTTAAAGTATATTATTTCCAGCTGAATTTTTCAAAAACCTATAAAAAGTGTAAACATTATATTTTCCGCCTAATGCTTATTATAAAATAAATATTATTTATATACTATTTAAACACTTAAGTAGGACTCATTTTTTGTATAGATTTGACGATACCAAGATTTAAGCATTTTTCTTGGGTATTTCCTAACCTCGATGAGCTAAAAAAGGAAATGCAAATTTTAGAAATTATTGAAAGTATTATATAAATAATGTTATAACAATAATGGATAATGATATCAGATGACTATCAAGGTATATTTTATCATTACCTTATACAATTTATCAAAAAATCAGAATAAATTCCATGGTAAATGTAATACCGAAAAGCACCCAAAATATGTAAATATTTCAGTGTGCACATATATTTTAGAGTACACCCAAGAACAATGAAAATGTTGGAAAATAGTGGGTAAAGTGCATTTAACGCCAATGCTTTTACACAGATCCACACACACATAAACAAAAAAAAAAAACAAAAAAACAAAAGCGAGTGGAAGAACAGTAAAGTCAGGCAATGCGTTATTTAAATGCAGCGTTAAAATGTTTACAATTCAATAAACAGACGCTAATAAACACAGAGCACAAAAAGCGCGTTGCGTGCGTGCTTGGAAGGCCTCCAAGCTTCCATATACAGATGGAGTAACAGATACAGATACAGATACGGGCCAAGATACAGATACAGATTGGACCAAGAGTGCGAGTGTCTACTGCCGCGCTGTGTCAGGTTGCAATTGCAACATGCGCATCGCAGCGCAGATACCCTATAAGCAATGAGTATTATCGGTAAAAAGTAATAATAAATATAAAAATAATAATAATGATAATGATAATGATAGTAATAATAATAATAATGATAATGATAATGATAATGATAATGATATTGATAATGATAATGATAATAATAATTAAATTGATAATGATAATGATAATAATAATAATAATAATAATAATAATAATAATAATAATAATAATAATAAAAATAATAATAAAAATAATAATAATAATAATAATAATAGTAAAAATACTTATAATAATAATGATAATGATATCAATAATAACAATAAGAATAATAATAAAAATAATAGGTAGAAGAAGAATCGATCCTATTTCGAGCTCTTTATCTAACCGCATGCGCCAACAGCATGCGGGCTAACGACTCAAACATTTTCTAAGTACTATTACTCGGCGATAAAAGTATTAGCTAATTTCTCTAAGAAAGTTTTTCATTGGAATTTGAATTATTCAAGTGAAAGCTTTAAATTAACACTTGAATAAATTCTAAATGTTTAACGAAAAGTTGAGACAGAATAGGGACAGAATTGGAATACGGCAACTGAGCAAAAAATAATACGGTTTTTGATGTTTAAATTTTGGGGAGCTAAACAAATATTTCTATAAATTCTATAACTGTTTGACATGAAAAGCTGAGTAGTTCAATTTTTGGCAGCATTTTTAAGATTTCCGCCCACAAGTGTGGAAAATAAGTGAAATTTTCGGAATACATGCAATTAACTCTTATCTGCTAGCCCGTTTTGATTTTAATTTGTGTATAATGACATTTTCCTAAAGCAAAGAGCATTTCCTCTAGAACTATAACAATCAGAGAGCCAATGGAGCTAATTCTGTTTTGGGCTTGTCTAATGATTAACACATACACATGTTTGCCCGAGCTCAGGGCTGTGTTTGTTGAGTGATACTCAGCGTCAAAGGGCATACAGAGTGACTGCTTCTGCCCCCGCTACGTCCCACGTTCCACGTTCCACGTCCCACGCACCGTCACAACTGAAGTGCACTTAAAGCTGAAAATTACCTGACTCCATCTGCTGCTTCACAATATAATTGTGTGTTAAATGCGCGCAAACAAAGCCGGAGGCTGTAAACAGCTTCAGGGGCTGGATTGTGGGGCTGGAGTGAGGAGACGGGGGGGGGGGGGGGGGGGGGAGTCATCGTGGTTTTGTCTGTAACAAGTTGTGGTTATTGTTAATAAGGCAAGCCATTGGCCAATGTGGTTTGCCCTGAAGCGTTGTCGGCGGCAATTAATCCACACACATATCCAGTAACAGAGCAACAGCAAATGTATCTCTGAATCTCTGCATCTGTATCTGTACCTGTATCTGTATCTGTATCTGTATCTGTAGCTGACACAGTTAGAGCTGTGCGTGTGCTATTTACGGTCAAGTGTTTGGCACAAGGTTGGCCGTCCGCTTCACCCAATTGGCCAAATAAGTCATCATCAGGCGGTCAACCGTTAGGATCGCCACATCGGCAGGTGGCTGCCAGCCAGTTGAGATGCGCAGGTTTCCTTATACACTGGCATTCAGGCAGTTGGCTCATTAGCCTGGCCTCGTTCACATTGCATTGCCGCAGCCGGTGCCAAAACTGGGTTAGTACCCCAATGCATATAGGGTGTGTTGAAAGAACCGTTTTGTACTTAAGAAGCACTTACTAACGTTTTGCCTATCTCTGATCTGGTTTAAATTTCCCTCGACTTACTGTTTATTCAATACATTGCATCATAAATATTCTCGTCAGCTAAAGATTAGATATGAAAGATATTCACAAAAACACATGAATAATTCTTTGGGCAAGAGAAGATATTTCCCTGTGCTGTACACTTAATTTTTTTTGACAATGACAGAGCTTGGATTAATACCACCCACAAAGGCGGAATATGGGTGGAAAACTGTTGCAGCTCCAATCACTCTCTGTGGTAATGGGACCAAAGCATTCAACTATGGCCAAGTGGTTATTCAATTATTAAATTAATTCCACCCACGAAGGCGGAATATGGCTGGAAAACTTTTTAAGCTAATCCAATCACCGTTTGTGACCTTTAGGACCAAAGTTTTCAGTTGTTGCCAAGTGGTTTAAAGATTATTTTTAAAACTAAAAAAAAACGAGAAGGAAAGGCTATCTTCGGCACGCCGAAGGTTTAATACCCTTGCAGAGCCAACCATTTCATAATGCTCATAGTGCTTTGCACGTATCAAAGAAGCACAGGGAAAATAGTCAATTACAGTTAATTAACCGAGTATGGTTAAGATATCTGGAAAAACAAAAAAGTTTTCCATACAACTTAATTTCGACCGATCGTTCCTATGGCAGCTATATGATATAGTTGTCCGATCTTAATAGGATTTTGCATATATATGGGGAACGTAGTAAAACTAATAAATACCAAGTTTAGTAAAGATAACTTTATAAACAAAAATGTTTTTCATACAAGAACCTACTTTTCGACCGATCGTTCCTATGGCAGCTATATGATATAGTGGTCCGATCCAGCTGGTTTTGACATATGAGCTGCGTGCAACAGAAAGAGGGACTTCTGCAAAGTTTCATAAAGATAGCTTTAAAACTGAGAGACTAGTTCGCATAGAAACAGACAGACGGACAGACGGACAGACGGACATGGCTATATCAACTCGGCTGTTGATGCTGATCAAGAATATATATACTTTATGGGGTCGGAGATGTCTCCTTCTATGCGTTACACATTTCACGACAAAATTATAATACCCTCTGCAAGGGTATAAAAATTGAGAAGAAACTTATTTTGGCTAATAATCTATATCTACTGGTGGAAAGTAAGTGGAATTTGTGAAATTAACAGACGCAGAATGGGAATAATTGGATAAAATGGAACAGATTGTAGTTAAAAGTTAACCCAAAGAAAAGCTGGATAATAACAATTCGTTGGCCTTATAATTATGCAAGTCCTAAAACTAGATCCGAAGAATTATTATTCCACATGGGGAATTTTCTTCAATTCGAATTGCTTGAAAATGCTGAGCGAGCAAATTCACTGCATAATCTAAAGATCTTTGGCGAATTCGCTTGCTTTTGGGTTGCATCAATTTTAGCTGCATTAATTTTCAGTTTCAGTTGGAGGCGCCTCATGTTCTCCGTCTCTGTCTTTGTCCTATAAACAGACTCCCAATTGCATTAGACAGCTGCCGCTGTCGGTCGTCGCTTTGTTGTGGTTATGAAATTGCAAACAGCAGCAGCAGCAGCAGCAGCAGAAGCAGCAGCAGCAGTAGCAGTAGACAATGAAATGTAATTGATTTCAAATATTTACTGTACTTTTGTACACTTTGGCATTTGGCTGGCAGTTGGCCAGTCGCTAAATTGCCGGCTGTCTGGCTGAGCTCCGTCTTGTTGCCTGGTCGATCTCTCTGGCATTTAATTGATTGCCGCTTGATTGCGGAGTCGAGTGGTTGCCATAAAGATAAAGATCGGATCAAAACGATGTGGGCTGGCAAAGACTTATAGATAGGAATAGACCGCAGCGCTATTTGGCCAGAGCCGTATCCTGTGTCCCAGTCCCATTTGTACGGAAGTGTCAGTGTGTAAAAAAGGTGTTGGGAAAACACACACACAAACACACACACACACACAACGGAGCGCCGAGGGTCGTACTTTTGAGCGCCGGCGCAGCGCGTCGTCACGTGTGAACAGTTACTTTTTTTTCCCAGCCGGAATTTCTCTGCCTCTGTTTCTATCTCTCTCTCTCTCTCTCTGTCTGTCTCTCGCAGTCCGCAGCGTGAGAGCTGAGAAATGAGGCGCGCACATGTTTAGCGCCGAAACGCCCTCGCGTTTCTGGCCTCGCAACAACAACAACAACAACAATAAAATAACAAAAATAGAGAAATAAAATCCCTCGACATCGGCAACGGGACCCTCTCACTACTCTCACTCTTCGGACTGACTTCAGAATGACTTAGCGATTTTGGTAAATTAAATGTAGCCCTTTCTTGTATTCATTTATGTATGTTCATATGTATGTGCTCGTATTTGGGCTGTGCATTATACAGTGCGTGCCAAATGTGAACGTCTACTTAAGTCTACTGATAAGCATGCTGCATGAGATTGTCGTTGGCAACCTGCTTGAGATAGTAAAAGATTCCGAAGATAAGCTATTTATGCAGCAGGCAGCTTACGTGATCGCTTTTGTATACATCTCAAGAATTTTTCTTATGTTTTATCCATTTAGCTATGGATAACACTTATCTTAAGTAAATAACGACAAAAGTTCTTAAATATTTTGTATAATTTATAAATATACTTATACTTATATTTTGGGCATAACTCGATTATGTTTCATCTGTATGTATATAATTTATTTAAGATGCGAATGTTAGGTTTTTCTGTTACAAAATTTGTAAATGAATATTGTGTGACCACACTGCCAATCAATAAGTCATATAAATTGATTAAACTGCAATCAATATAATAATTATATTAATAGGAATTGGGTTATACATGCACTAATCGTATGATTCATACTTGATTAATCAAAAATCTATTAGGAACACCTTGAGTGTTTAGTTAAAGCTTAATGAGTCATAATGAATGACAAAAATCTTGGATCAGGCATATCAATAAGATAAGTTCATCCAAGTAGATGCCCGCTGATCAGCAGATGTACCAATTTTCGTTCGCATACGCATACTGTTGGCAATCACTGTTCATTCACACATTTTGCGTGACAGGCAGAGAAGTCGGCGCAGGCGGGACAGAGGCAGAGAGTCGGCGTGTCACAGGCAGGAAGCATGCGCAGCTTCACACGCAGCGCACCCACACGCGCTAGGGGTATTCACTGTTGTTCGGCTCATGCCATTGTGCGGCCCGTGCTGTCCTGCTGCAGCGGATGTTGTGCATGTGTTTGCCCCTCCAGCGTCTGTCGAAGTCAGAGTCGGAGTCAGAGTCGGAGAGTCAAAGACGTGGACGGTGGAAGGTACACATTTTCGAAAAATAAGTTTATTTTTAACATAATTTTTATTGCTGCACGCGACGAGCAGCAAAAACACCGATCGATGACGATTTGAAATTCAATGCGCGATGCGGCTCAAAGACAGGGCGAAGGTTTTTCTCTCCCTCTCTCTCTCTCTCTTTCACTCAGTTCCTTTGCAGTTCCAGTTAAATTGGTTTTCCTTATGGCCTCGTCTTAAATTTCCCCTAAATATATGTATATGTATGTATTGCATGTGGTGGTCAGCCATGTGTGCGGAAAATTGTTCGATTTGGAATGCATTGTGCGGCTTTTCACGCTTCGATTTCCATGCGCACGGCCTTGCGGCCCATTTCTGGCATTTTGGCCATTTTTGTTTTTAATTGAGACATTGCCCAAGTCCCAAAAACAATTGAAACAAATTTCCAGACACGCGCGTTTTTTAACTTTCGTTATTTTGTTGTTGCTTTTTTTTTTTGGCGCCTGCTTCTTTATTCAACGTTTTGTTCTTTATTCATGATGAGGCTTTATATTCGTTCTTTTTATACTTACATATATATTTTTTTTATTTTTTTCTTTTTGTGCTGCCCATTTTTAATTGAAGCGCATTGATTTTGATTACTTTTGTGCACTCTGCTCTATAAGGCCCATTGTGGATTCATCTGTGTGTGTGATTTGTGCATGTGTGTGTTTGAATGTTTATGGTTTTGGTTCATTGCACACACACACACTCTCTCACACACACACAAAGTCAACATTGACGCGTGCGGCTCAATTCGAAAATTACGCCAGCCACGTTCCCCAAGTACTATAAACGATCGTATTGCAGTATTTTACAACACTTTATTTTACAATCACTTATATATTGTTGCAGATTATGTGTATTTATAGTTAATGCTTAATATAATATATATGCCTCTTCGATCCAATCTAGTTTATACGCTTACATATGAATGCTTTAGTTGTTCGTTTTTTACCGATATGCAAAATTAATTAATTAAAATTATTCCCTCTTTGTCTTAATAATTGATATTTGAGTTACTTAAATAAAGTATTTTAATTTTCAATTCAAATGTTCCGAGCTATTTGATCTCTATTTAAAATTGGTATACTGTGGCTATTTTTCGTTGTCTTTTTCCAATCCGAATAATTTAAACAAAAATTAGAACCTAGAAACACAACTTATAATCGTGAGAATCTCGTAGAAAGGCGACAGTTAAATGGTCTTATCTTTTTTCTTAAATTTCAGCTACATAACCAAGTTTACTTTGTATCAACTGTTGAATTATGCATTATTTATTCTGTTTGAATATTGCAAGCATGAAATTTCGAATGTGCCAAATTATTATTTGAATGATTAATAAGCACACACATACATACATATACATTTTTGGAACTTCGATTCTAACTTTCGTTCAAATGACGCACTCAATATGAATCATATTTACGAGTTATGTATATGCAATATGGCGGCAATTTTGAGCTATTCATTCATACATGGAACGAAATGGAAAAGAGAATTGAAATTTAGATTGGGTCAGCCTGAGCGAAATGGGGAGGGGGAAGTTAATTAAACCTGTTCGCTCTTGGCGCCTCGTTGTGTGCCATAAATCGCTATTAATTATATACGACAAGAATGATCAAATGCTGATTCAATAGATTGCCATGATGTCAGCTTTTTACAGCAACAGATCGTACAAAAAGGCAGATAGTACTCGTAACGCTGGTGGTTTTTATTTTGATTGCGTGATAAGATCCAAAATTTAAATACTACTTTGCAAATTAACATTCAATGGACCTTGGATCGGAGTAGTTTCTGAAATTCGATTGACAGCATATCGATAAAAAGTTAGGTTACAAGCGTGTAAATCGGTTTAGTTTTGAAAGGGTACTAGAGACAAAAACTCTTAAAGGTTTCAAATACTGTTAATCGGAGTATACAAAACTATATAAACTATTTTATTGATTGGTGATCAAGGAACAGCCCAGACCATAACACTTATCATATACCAAAAGACGAGGTTTTGCGAAATCCACCCTCAAGTTCGGAAAATGCGTGGAATGCTTTTGTATAAAAATATTTTCATATTGAATCGTTTGGCTAAAAACTAATTTTTAGAAATCTGTTTAGTTCTTTAGATAGTTTTGATAACGTCGGCTCTGTTTCACGCACAAAATATTAGCGACTTTCTTTTGCAATCGATTTCAAATTCATTTTCTGAAATCTTTGTCAAATAATACTTGAGATAGGGGCCTTAAGCTAGCTTTAGATTGTTCCGCCGTGTGGAAAATGGGTGGAAACGTGATGTCTGGAATTTAGAAGAAAAAACAGCTCAGTTGTAATTATGTAATCAATTTTTTTATTCACCCAAAAAAGGGAAAATATATTTTTTTAACGAATATATAGTATAATGGAATTCCGGATGGAGTTCTAATAGTGAATAAATATTTTTGCACTAAATCATCGATTGAAAATTCAAAAAATATGATTTATCAATAAGAAAAAACATATGTATATATTTTAAATATAAAAAAAAATAGAGAATCTAACTAAAGTAGATGATGAATGTAGATGCTGCATCAATTGAATCGAATTTACAATGCTGGTCTTGGTCGTCGTCGTCGTCGCCGGCGCCGTCTCCCTCGGTCTTTGGTTGATTGTGGCAAAGGTGGTTGCGGCAATGCGGCATTGGCCATTGTCATCAGAAGCGCTGTGTGGCACCCTCGCTGAGAAGGAGTACTCCCTTTGCAGCGGATAAATGTAGTAGTACATCATGGCACGCACATTGACAGCTGTCATTAGCATTCATTGCGGAAGCGCGGCGAAACCCATTGAAGGGCCTGTGGCCAGGCCAGGCCAGGCCGGGCCAGGGCCGGGCAAGGGCAGGGCAGGTCGGTGCCGGCTGCTGGGGTGCAGTAAATGGGCCTTCATTAAAATTGAAAATAATAAAACTGAAAATAAATATAAGCAATGAGCAACTGGCGGTCGGCAAAGGCAAATCAAACACTTGAGAGTTGATTAAAAACGGCCCTGCTGCTGCCGCTGCCACAGCCCCTGCCCCTTTGCCTGCGCCCCGCCTCCGCAGCCCACATGCAACAATTTGACGTTTGACTAAAGTAAAATCCGCACAGATGCGTGCAACATAAAAACGGCAGACTCGATGAATGAATAATGTGGCTCTCAATCAAAGTGAGTGCAAAGCGAATAAGGTCTGCGAATGGGTTCCGATTGAGGCACTCAACTGTTGCAATAGGTCAGTCGCTTTGATCTTTATATCGCACAGAGCCGAAAATATTTGAGCTGATCGCGAGACTTGGAAAAAGGCCATATTGAGTATGTGCATGTTGTGAAACGTCATATCGAGATATAAGAATTAATACGATAGGTATATAGTATCTGGTGTTAAGAATGACTGATTGAAGGGTTATGCTCAAAGATAAATCATATTCCTTCATAATACTGTTAGTAAGATGTTGATAAATACATTTATAGATAGAAAGTTAAAGCCGCTTAAAACAAAACTTCGTTTTAATATAGAATTTAAAAAACAATTGAATAAATAAAAAGGGTATACTATTTATGTGCAAACAGACAGACAGACTAAACCCATAAAATATATATCTATCTATTCTTAATCAGGATGACGAATTGAGCTTATGTCCAGCCATGTCCGTCTGCCTGTCCATTTGTTTGGCCGTTTGGAGGAACGCGTTAATCTCTCAATATTGTGCTAGAGTCTTGAAATATGAAATATACATTCGTGTATTTTAACAATTTTATTATTCTAACGATAACTTTCCCCAAATTACGATATCTTTATTCAAAAGTATCGATTTTGGAATCTCGATTTTATCGAATATTGTTTAAGCCCTGCAAATTTCATAACGATCGGACCATAAGCACCGAAGCGGTTCAAGATTGCATTTACCAAAGTGTGGGCCAGTGGCAAGAAAAAACGCAGCTCTGTAAGAATTTTGGATTTATCAAACTACTTAGGTTACTTAACATTTTCATTTTGAAAGAATAAATCTTAAAACTTTTAGTTTGCTGAGAAAATAACTTAATCTAAATGAAGTTTTCTTGATATAATATAAGTACCTTGGCCATAATTTTTCTATAAACTTTACATGGATGTTGCTGGATTAAATAAATGTAAATAATTTAATATTTTTGTTTTTGATTTTGGTTGGTTAAAAAAACCTCAACATATGATTTATATTGTTGTTGATAATACTCGATAATTTGCGACCTCGAGAAATTGCTGCTGTGTTTATTCAAGATATTTGCATTTGGGAGAATGCAGCTAATGTTAATTGTCAACCATTTACATGCATTAACTTAATAATTTATACATTTTTATTTGCAGTTTGGTTGTGGGCGCACCCAAGTTCGATACATCCACGTATCAGGAGCGCGTGGTGGAGGCTGGCGCCGTATTCAAATGCACGATGAACGATGATGACTGCCAGTTGGTAACATTCGATTCCAAAGGTAAGTAGTTGATGGCATAAGTCAACCTTAAGCATTTGATCTGGGTGTGAAGAAGAGATTGCCCGTCCAGTCAGTCAGTCGGTTGGGCTTGGGACTGTGACTGTGACTGGGCCTGTGGCTGGGCCCGGCGCCAGTTCAGAGCCGAAGTCTCTATTGCCCCGCACCTGGCACTCAGCGTCTCCGAGTCTCCAAGTCTCCAAGTCTCCGTGTCTCCCAGTCTGCCAGTCTGCCAGTCACCCAGTCTTTCAGTCTCTTTGTATTGGCGCCAGCGACAACAGCGCCAAATGCAATTAGTTATTTATGGCTCACACGCATGCGCAGCGTTTTTAGTATGCAAAATGCGAGAATGCGAAAATGCTAAACAGCATAAATAAGAAAAGAAGTGGAAAAATTAACTGCAAAAATTGCGCACGGCTGCAGTTTATTATTATTTTTAGAAGTTTGCCATTTCACCGGGCAGTCACTTCCTTAAGCGCAAACGGAAATGATAAACAGGCGGCCTCTAAAATAAACAGAGACGCCCATTTTCAAGGTCCACCCCGCACTTGCCCGCCCGACCGTCCGTCCAACCGTCCGTCCGCCCGTCCGGCCGTCAGTCAGCCCCCGCCACGCACAATCCACCCACAAGCTCCACCGCTTTTGGCAGCAACGGATGCGCAAATAAAAATTATTCGCTTTGTCGACGATGACGATGTGGATGAGGATGTGGATGTGGCTGTTGATGATGGCAATGTGAGTGCAGTGAAGTCCACTCGAAGTGGAGTGTGGTGCGGTGTGGTGTTGGGTCCATATTGGCGCGCCTTTTAATAGAACAGAACTGCATAGAACAGAAGCCATAACGAACTGCAACAGCATCGATTTATTATAGAGCATATATAACACAAATACATAAAAAACATACTTTGAATAGAACAACCATGTAAAGGAAATCTAGAACTACAAACTTGTGCAGTTTTGGTATCAATTTTTCGGGAATGGAGTTAAATTCGTGGAATGTCTTAGTTTATCATCTTAGTTAAGTTAAGATCGAGGGCTGCAAATCCAAAACAAAGACAATTCTCAGTTAAGGTTCGTTTAGGTTGAGGTTCGTTTCGCCAACGTGGCTTTTCATATCCAAACACCGAAACTGCAATGTTATGCTAAATTTTATTAAATCTCTAATGAAACAATTCAATTTATAATTTAAAATTGCCCGTTCATGAACTGAAAATATAGTACTTCATATATATTTTCATATACAAGATGCGGGCTACATTTGAACTTTAGCCCAAAATTGGCATCTAGCACATATGGCTAGATATAACCAAAGATTGGGACTCTCAAAAGTTTTGAACTGTAAGCTAAACCAATGTTTAAATACAATTATCGTTCAGTTCGTTTGTTTTTTGGTGCAACTTAATTGATTTAAGGTTAGCTTCTCGATGCAAAAGTAAATACGAATTTCGGGTTCGAACCAGTTCGGTTCAAACCCGCTTTGCAGCCTTGATTACAGAGTCGTTCGTTACGTGGAAGTTTAACTGTAGACTTAAAAGAGTTTCGTTTTGAAAAATGTAGAGAGAGAAACATTTGTTTGCTCAAAAGTTTGTTTTTGATATAAAAAATGGAGAAACTTTTCCCACTGCGACTTTCGTTATGGCTAAGTTTGACTGTAGTTGGGTATATTGGTAGCTGATACCTGTGGTTACCTGTCAATTCGCCGACCAGCTGAGCCAGCAGCCTTTAAATGCACTTTCATGTTGCTGCCAACACCTCAAAAATAAAATTATGGACGGAAGGAATCTGGGGGACTGGCGAGGATGGGCTAGCCCAGCGTGAGATGCATAAATTGGTCTGGCCAAGTGAGGTTTAGCTTTGTTAATACTACACTTAAGCCTAGTGCCAAGCCTTTATCAACAAAATGTTTTAATGCTCGTCCCTTACTTTTATATCGTATGCTTGCTAAAAAAAAAATAAATAAATATCAAAAACACACCAAAAAAATGCAAAAAGGAGTCAACAGGTGCTTCATTCAGCTCGCAGGTTGGTTTGTTCATTCATGAACTAGCTAAAATTAGTCAACCCTATATATTCAAACGAAATGTATCTGATTCATGCCAAAAAATAAACAAAATAAAAAGATTACTCATCTCTATATGCATATGTAAATATTCATCAACTCGAAGAAATTTTGCGCATATATAATATTTAACGAAATATTTCTGCTTAAATTCGCACTTATCATGAGCACAAGTCGTCATGATTGAAAACAATTTGTTTTCGGCTTTTCAAGTAGCACAATCATTATACACATATATAAAATATATAGATATTTATATTCTAATCGTCCACATTTCATTCTGCAAATTCATCATTTTACAATTCCATTTTAATTGTTGGAAGCATCATTATGCCCTTGTAGCGGGTTTTTTAGTTTTGTCATGAAAGCAAGAGACATCTCTGATTCCATAAAGCATATATATTCTAGATCCAGTATCAACAGTCGCATTGATATAGCCATGCCCTTCTGTCCGCCTGTTTTTGCATAGGTCCGTCTTTCTGTGTACATATCCGAATCGACCGAAACGGTACACTATATGATATAGTTGCCATATAGTAGGTCGAATAGTAGGTTCTTGTTTTGAAAACTTTTTTGTTGAGCAGTGTCTCTTACCAAACTCTGCATTTATAAGTTACATTATGCTCCTCATATATATGCAAAATCTTATAAAAGTCGAAGCACTATATCATGAATTTGCAATAGTAACGATCGATCGAAAAGTAGATTCCTTTATGATAAACTTTAATCAAGATAACTTGACCAAACTCGGCATTTATAAGTTCCACTACGTTCTCTTCATATATGCAAATCTTTTCAAAATAGGAACTCTACATCATATAGTTGCCATAGGAACTATCGATCGAAAGGTAGTTTCTTGCTTGGAAAACATTTTTATTTATTACGATATCCTAACCAAACCCGGCATTAATTTGTTAAACTATGCTGCTTACATATGAGCCAAATCCTATCAATATCGCATATCTTATTATATAGCATTAAAGGAAGAATCGGTCGAAAAATCAGTTTATGCTTGGCAAAATCATACATATCATCATACATATCTGCAAAACCGGAAGGCAATTGCTTACAAAGGAATTAAATCTTCGGCGTGCTGATGATATCATTTCTTTTAAGTTTTATAATGTATCATCGCCTACTAAATTTCTCTGAATAGTAAACAAATTTGTATTCGCATATTATTTCATTCCATATGTCATATTTTTGTAAATTGCTTAACCATGTTTTCGAATTCTGCATACGTCAATCAAATTATGTTGAAACTTTTACAACAATAACCAAATATGATTGCATAGTGGACAGTTATTATATTGACAAGTATGACTTAATCAATTGTTATCAATCATTATTTTGAGGACACATTCAATCATCAGCGCTTACTTAATCCCCAGGTTCGCACACACATTATTCTCCAATCATTCCAAGTCTCGCACACACATTATTCTTCAATCATTTATGCATACGTCATTCAATCAAATTATGTAAGTACTTCAATCAGCGGCCAACGTGTACAGTACGCACCCCGTGAGCAACTGTTTTCGGTGTAGAGCCGAGCACCAAACGGTATTTTCTTACAATAACAGCACAACCCTCAGTTATATTGAGGCCCTCAGAATGTTGTACCGTAATAAATCATTGCCAAACATTAACGGAAGTGGCCATTATGCCGTTATTTGCCAAGTGCCTTGTTTAGAGCAACTTAATTAGTTTGCTTTTGTTTTTCTTCTTTTTTTTTTTTTTTTTTTTGATATTTTTTCTTTTTCTTTCCTTGTGCCCCTGCACCGCTCGCCTTTAGTCCCACTTTAAAAGACATCTGTATTAATTTTAGCAAATATTTCGCTTCCGTCGACTTTTTTTTTTCCACGTTCGGTTGCTTTTTTGCGTCTCTTTTCCAATTTAATGTGAGACTCTTAGAAATTTAAAGCACACATTTATTTTATGTATATATCTAATTGCTCGTCTTCCCCAACTAGGAAACAATCGGAATACCATGGGCGAGGTCATCGATCGCAAGTCATATCAATGGCTTGGAGCCACCGTGGCCACCGGACGGGACAGCGACTTGGTTGTGGTGAGTACGTCACAAATGGGTTCCATAAGTCTGGCAAATTACATGTGCCAAGAGAAAAGCCCATAGCTGCATTCATAATTAGTATATATACTAAGTACATAAAGGAGTTCATCCTATAATATCTACAACAATCCATGTAAGTGCACATTGCCAGCGTGATGGCACAAGCCAGCTTGACTTAGGTTTCACTGCGTCGAACTAACAAGCGGCAAATCGCTGGTTCAAACTCAGCAGCAATTTCATATTTCTATACCTGTAAACCTATTGCTGCTTACCTAATACTGTTAAAGACAAGCTGTATGTTAGTTTTGTGTAAACCTTTTTTATGGTTCTTTTATCAGCTGAGTAAGAGTTTAATTTAGTAATTATTTGATGGTGCTAGTTCCATTACAAATGACCATCAAAGCGCATTCAAATTGCATTTTTTGATCACCACAGTTAACGTGGGTATTAAACGAGACTCATTTGCTGCGAGCTCCACTTGGTCAACTGACCCACTGACTGAATTCTCGCCACCAACGGCTGCCTTCGGCTGGCCCTTTGGTGGTCGCTTGTCTGATTGTTTGATTTTAATGCGCATTGATGGCATCATCGGAGAACGCGATAGCTCGTTAAATGCCCGCCGGGCTCTTATTGAGCAACATCCCAGGGGCACGTTGAAAGTGCAAGCGCAACCGGCCAGGAGATGCCGTCAGAAAAACAAAAACAAAAAATAAACAGGTGGGCGTCAATAATGTCCATGGGTTGGGGGGATTGGGGCAATGAAATTGAAACTTTGAGCTTGAAAGAAAAATTCGAAATGACATTTTTTATTACAATGCCGCAGCAGAGTTTCGCTTTTGATGTCAGCTGGCGGTGGGTGTGCAATGCCGTTATATTTGCTGTGCGCACGTGTGTGTGCGTGTGTGTGTGTGGGTCTGTCTGTCTGTCTATCTATATCTAGATATCTGCTTGTGTCCATGGCTGCTATAGCTTTTAATACGTTTACACCCTGTAATCGTAAAAAGACAAGAATCTGTCGACCCTCTAAAGTATTTCTTGATCGACAATACGAAAAAGTGCAACAAAAATCTCATAATATCTGGCATAAGCTATGGCAGTACGTGTCCGAAGCTAGATCGGATCTGGTTCGAAATTGGTTTCTTGTATGAGCGACTTTTTGTTTCTAACAATAATATAGGTTCAATCTTGACTTCATTGCCGATTTTGAGAGATCAGACGGAGAATTATATTCTTATAAAGGGTTGATTTCTTTTTTTTATCATTCCAATAAAATATATATTAATATTTCATTCAAGTTGATATCAGCTATTGTCGTGTTTTCAATATATAAGAATAAAGTGTATAAAATGTTAGTTTCTAGTTTTTATTTTGACTTTTGTTTACTTTCTTAATTTCCTTGCATTTTTCTTAATAATAAAAAAATTAAATATAATTATAATAATAATAAAAAGATTTAACGAAATTTAATAAAAAATATAAAGTAAAGTAATGGCAAGTAGAAAAATAAATTATTAATTGCTGAAAGACAAAAATTATTGAGGCACAGCTTAGCTCATAAGGAAATACTAAAGCACTTTGATCTTTTGCAAATAGGGTATCTCATAGTCGGTCACAGGTACAACAACAAACACAGCGTTGTAGCGAAATTCTGAATGCGTTTTGATTTGATTTCGATGTGTTTTCTTTTGTTGTTGTTGTCATCTTTGTGGTCGCAGTCAACGTGGTCGTTTCTTGGATTGCGTCAAGTAAACCACACACACACCACACACACACACACGCACACTCTCACGGAGACACCAGCAATATAAAGCGTGTGCTGTCTAAGGTGCGCCCCAGTCGCAACTTTGGTTAATTGCGTTGGCGTTGGCACTGGCGCTGGCCACAGGCCGATGGCATAGCCAGCCGGAGCAACACCCACCCAGCCGGGCGACTGGCCAAGAGCGAAGCGTCCAACGGCAACATTTGATTTTCACTTTAGTTCTCAATTAACTTTGATTTGGCCCATTTGATTTGGCCAGCAAACGAGCCGTTAACATTGATGGCCAGCTGCGGAGCCCATTGTTACAGTTATTGCGGCCATTGTTGTTGTTGTTTTTGTTGGCCATCCATGTCCAGGTCACTTCCGCCACGTGCGCACCCAGCGCTGACCTGGCCTTCAAATGCCCATTAACAGGCCATCGATTTATGTTTGCGCCAAGTGCGCAACTTGCGGCTTGAGCTACATCATCATAGTCAGCCGATAACAGCAACAACAACAACAACTACAACAACAACAACTTCTGAGGCTTATGAAAAAATCTGCACATCCAAAGTTGTTTGATTCGCGGTTTGAACCAGCAGCCTGTTCAATATTGGTTCAAATCTTGACTTTTCACATTTCAAAGTCGCAAAAAAACAATTAAACTTTCTATTTTCAATACTGCAAGCCATAAATAATTTCATATACAATATGCGTGCTAAATTTGATCTTTAACCAAAATTGTCTCCCAATCTCCCAATTTCCCAAATGTGTGTTGGGACTAAAGTTATTTATACTACACTTTGGTGCTGAAACTTCTTCAAAAACTTTTCAATCCATTTTTAAAGAAATATATTTTCTGGTTTGAGCTGCGGTTGGGCTGCCTTGGCTTAAGGTTCGGTTCGAAGTTTAATATAAATTTTTATACTATATAATCGGACCGATTTGATTCCAGAACAATCTGCCGCCCAGATTTTAATATGAATAATTTTCTCTCTCGGTTCTATATATTCTATATATGAACTCCCAAAATTGCATTCCGACTCTTCAAAACAAATAGCAAAAATATATTTATCTATGATATTTGATTATCGATTTAAATTGTAGTTAATGTAATGATTTAAGGATCTGAAAATCTTATCCAAGTTGTATCTAAATATATTCAAAACGGAGAAAGATTGAGAGACGGAAGTCGTTTGTTTAAGTTCAAATATATGATGTTGTTGTAATAAATTATAATTTAATAAAAATAAAATAGATCTATTCTCTTCCGAACTATAAGACTGTGTAGTTAGCAGAAAAGCAGTTGGGAAATTTATTATGCTCAGGTTTTCACTGTTATATTTAAAAGATATTTCTTAGTCAGATATTTCTCGCACTTAATGAATGACTCAAATTGTATCTCTTAGTGTGCCAACCTGGCCAGAAAAATCAACAAGTCTCTTGTGCGGATTGTTGATGAATGAAGGCATCTCAGTGCTAAATGGGATGCAAGGTGACATCAGAGTGAACCCGATCGACAATTGGCGATTGGATAGTGTTGTTTGGGAGTGGTACGTGGTACGTACGCTGTACGTTGCACGATTGGACTGTGGCCATGTTGCCCCCAGTCCCCAGCCCCCCGCCCCCGTCGACGTTTGGGGCATGTGCCGCATGTCGTGCGGTCTCGTTTCATTTTTGTTTGTTGTTGCGATTGCGACATGATCATCGACACGATCTGTGAAATTGCCAGCGCTATTGAACTCAACTCAAATATGGCCCAGCCACATGGGCAGCCGCAGGCCTCGGGTGCCTCGGGTATCCGATCTCTTTGCGATCCTTGCGAAAAATTTTGCATTCGCAATGATAACGTCTGCATGTCGACCATGTCAAGCGTGTTGACTTTTGACTTTTGTGGTTGCTGTTGCTGTTGTTGCTGTTGCTGTTCGGGGCAAGATCGCAACGTTCTCTGGCCGTCTGCAAAAGTGCAGTTTAATGTCTCAAAAATTTATCGCTGGCATTTTGGTATGTGCTCTGTGCCCAACATGGACAATAAACCACAAAGCAGGCTAAGATGCAGCACAAAAAAATAAAAAATAATAATCGTTATATGAAAACCATTCAATGTAAGTTTGAAAGCACGAAATATCAACCAAACGTATTTGGCTATGCCTTAAATAGTTGAACTTGAGCCCCGAACATATTTTAGTGAATTGACTAAGTTGAACAATTCCAAGTTCGAGCTTTGCTTGGCTCTCATAAGGCTTTCATTCAGGTTAGATATTAGTCTGAAAGATGGAAATTAAATTTCAATTAGCTTTGGCTTTGCACAGAATTAATGCCAACTATTACATCAAAGTGAAGAACATGTCTACTTCAAAATGGCGCCCAACGTGGGTATATGATAGTTAGCTTTAACCCTTGATCATACTTTGTTGCATTGACAAAGCACAACAATTTTAAGCTCGTTCGGACTGCAATAATTATTATTATTTTTATATAAAGCTTCCTTATCTCTCATAGGGCTTTCATTCAAGACAGATATTAGCTTAAAAGTTTCGATATATAATTTCCCTTTCCTGATAAAAAATAAACTTTAGCTGAACAAGTTGTTTTGTAAAGAACCAACACTATCTAGACTACCCCAGGTCAAGAATACGCTTTGAAGAGAATGGCGCCCAACGTGCGGCATTAATTGTTTTGAATAAGTACAATTAATCTATTTTTGAGCTTAAACTTCTAATAGATTCCCTTCAATTATCCCTCAAAAACTGTTAAATAAATACCGAAAGTTAGTTCAAATGTACAAATTAAGGAAAAGCTCAGTAAAAAACATACACTAACTCAATCAAGCATGTCTGGAATACTTTTGTCCCAATGTCTCAGTGTGGATCAGAGATTTTTGTTTGGGCTCGTTTTGGGCCCAGCAGCCAGGCCTCGCATTCAGCTCCAAGCCCCATTTGCATATCTAACTATCTTACCGCGAAGTCAACTGGCAACCGGCAGCAACTCAAAACTCAGTCAAGTCTCATGGCTTTTTTTCCTTTACTAAATGCGGCGCTGATAATAAAGTTTTTAATAGGAAAATGCTATTAACTTATTGGCCGCGCGGTGGGCCCTGGTCAACGGGGCCAGCTCCAATGAAGTTGCTGTTGCACATTATGAATTCAATTGAATTGTTCCTGGGACCTGGGCCTGCGGCCAGACGATTGTCTTTATTTTTTCTTGATTTTATGGCTGCACTGAGTGCACCTCAGGTGCTCCAAACAGCGATATGAATGCGACTATGCAAATATGTAGCAGGGCTGGACATTCAGCAGCAATGGGCCATATAAATGTAAATATCGAAAAGGTTAGTTTGTGATCTGTTGGAAATTTAAAGAAGATTTCATATTTCATATACAAAATGGATACTTTCTGCAAAACGGAAATGTAGATCAGAAATTCCAGGATGTTTTTTTTTTAATATTGTAGAAATTTTTGCTTATAGAAATTGTTGCCACAATCCGTATGCAATTTGTAATTAATATACTGCTTCAGCAGAAATAAGTAATATTAGTATAGTCTCTATAGAGATACATAGAAAAACACGAATTTTTACAACTGGGAAAGTTTTCCTTTGGCCAGTTTGGGTTATTTATTATGATTGAATGTAATCAAAGATTGGTGACAGATGCATCAAAATTGGTTAGGATCAGCCCTAAGTCTAGGAAATTGTGAGAAAATATATACGAAATGTATTCAATAAATGCCTGGCATAAATATTTGTAAATGTTGTGGCATGTATGCGTCCCTGGTATTGCGGCTGGGACTGTGATTTGGCGTCGTCGCTTGCATAATGCGAGAGCATAGATTTCTGATTCAATGGGTATTTGAATGAGCCGGGCGTGGCAGCAGCGCCAGACTTGGAGCTGCGATGATGTGATCAGCATGCATTTTTGGCGATCGCGCGTCATTTTTGAGTTTACGTCAGAGGCAGAGCTGTGCGGGGCATAGCCTGTTGTGGCGAGGAGTGAAGTGAAGCGCCTTGGCGTGGCGTGGCTAGCGAGCAGGAGCAAGTCAATAGAGCTGCTGGCTTTGCGATCCTGCCACTGGCAATGCCATAAAAGGCACAATATGTATAAATTTGTAAAAGTAATTGCAGGCATATGTGCCACAGAGCTGAGCATCAAACAATGCCAGTCCGAACCGAACCGGGCCGGGCCGGGCCGGGCCAACTGCATGCCAGCCATATTTGGCATGGGCCATAGGCCCAAGTATTGCCAGTGTCTCTGCGAGCAGCGCCGGCAGCGTGCGTGTTTTATGTCCAACTGCCAGCCATTTATACATTATAAAACTATATGTACATATATACCGACAGGCAAACAGAGACAGACTGAGAGGCAGGCGGACAGACAGACAGACAGACAGACAGACAGTCAGACAAGCCAATGGAGATGGAGATGCAGCTCCAGGGTCGCACCGTACCGTACTATAGCATAAGATCAACCGTACCGTACCGCACCGTACCGCACCGCACCGAACCGCTCCGTTCTCGTCTCGTCTCATCTCGTAATTCGCTTTGGCCATTTTTGGTGTGCAGCATTTCATGATCTGCTTGATGCTGTTGCCATTGTTTCGCATTTTCACAACTTCACATCGTGGCATTTGCTGCTGCCCACAAAAGCTAAATAATTCTCAAGTTGTTTTTGTGTGTGCGTGTGTGTGTGTGTTTGTCTTTTCATTGTCTTGTTTTACTTTTTCATTCCTTATTGTTTTATTTTTTTTTTTTGCATTTTCAGGCCTGCGCGCCGCGCTATGTCTTCCACACGATGACGCCATCGAGGGCGCTGCGCTATGATCCGGTCGGCACCTGCTTCACCTCGCACAACTTCAAGCAGTTCCACGAGATATCGCCGTGTCGCACAAGTAAGTGGGTCGCCCAGAATTAGACCAGGCCAGTCCAAATTACCTTCAGCTCGTGTGATATGCACTTTAAAGTAACCTGAGCCCTGTGTACGCCGACCAGGGAATCCCTTTAAACGCGAAAATTACACAAGCAAAAAGCTAAAAAAACAAAAAAAAACTCTCAAGCGAAAATAAATAACTGACAGGCAGACATAACACGTATGCACCGGGCACAAGGACAAAGCCTTGGTGTCAGATTTAATGGCATACACTACATTGAGGGGATTCCTTAGATTAATTTCATTTCATTTTCATGCAAATTCAACGACCCTGATTTTATTTTGATTTAATTTTTGGCAGTTCTTATGCTTTAAGTTTAGAAAAAAGTCCAATTATAACAATACGAATTCTAAATTATAGAAATTCAACTGAAAATCTGACAAATTTTCCCATAGTATTTGTGAGAGGAAATAGAAGGTAGATTATATAGAAAGTAAGTATTGATGTGTTGTCCAGGCAACTGAAAAAAGGAAGATGCTGGTTCTAATCCCATGTTAGTGTATGGAAAAAGTATTGTCTTAGCCGAAGGCCATTTGATAGTTTTATATTCTATATCCTATATCCTATATATACAATATTAATATTTAAAAAAGAAAGATGCTGGTTCAAATCCCTTGCCAGTGTATGGATTAAGTATTGTCTTAGCGGAAGGCCATTTGATAGTTCTATATTCTATATCCCATATCCTATATATACAATAATAATATTTAGAAAAGAAAGATGCTGGTTCAAATCCCATGCTAGTGTATGGATAAAGTATTGTCTTAGCCGAAGGCCATTTCATAGTTCCTATATCCTATATTTATTTCCTATATTCCATATTTTATCGCTTCCCTGCGCTGGAGTACGGCTCCGTGTAGAAAGATTTATGGCACTCAAGAGGCCGTAACTCGCAACAAATATGTATTCCCCCAAAAAGTAAAACATGTCTATTAGTGTATTCTTGATGTGGGAAAGTGGCAACAAAATATATCAAAGCAGATCATTCTGAAGTGCATTATGCCAGAAATTTTGGTTAATTCGGAACTGCCTGCCAATTTGTTTGCTTAGTCATGTTTTTATATGTAGCATCTCTCTGCCTCCCTCTGTTTATATATTTATATATATATGTATATATATGTGTTCTTGTTTTTATGTCGGTACCTAACCATATAGTCTATGTGTGCCCCCACATATAGCTGGACATGTAGACACATGTGGCACGGCCACGAGCTTATTTTTAGCATCCACAGCAGATGCAAAGCACATATACACACCCATTTCTTGGACGAACTAACATATATATATATATATATATCAAAACATATATGTACATATATGATACATATAAACGGTCTCTATCTAATCTGCAGATTCAATTTGTTGAGCAGAAATTAATCAAGTTCTGGCTCTTGATGATTATTTTTAGTATTATGTTCATAACGAGACGAAATGCTTGATTGCCTTTTATTTATGTAAAAGCTTATTAAATTTAAATTATATAGCACGCTTTTCTTTTAACTATCCGCTTTACATATGTCCGACTGCCTACTGCAGCTAGGTCAAATTCAATTTTCCCAATATCCATCTGAACGTCCAGTGGCAACAGGCACTCGGGACTGTTAGTTAAACATTGATTTGTTTTGAATTCACATTAGGCCGAATGTAATTTTAAAATATAAGCTAGTTCTACTAGTTTGCCTGGTGGATACATGTTTCTTTCTCAAGACTATTTGATGTCCACATTTATACACTTAGCCGGGGATTCGAACCCGGATATTCACATTAGTCTGGGATTTTGCGAGTATGCCTTCATGTCTAGTTGCAAACATCTTAGTTTTAGGCATAATCCAGCTCTAAATGAAATACAAACAACTTCTAATTGATTGATGCATAAGTGTTTCTCCCCTTGGAATATTTTATTTATACACTAGCTAAGGATTAAATACAACCTTGTCCTAATTGTTTAATGTTTTTTTAAATTGATATATCCTTCTGCCACAAGAATATTTGATCTCCATATCCATGCACTAGCCGGGTGTTCAGAAATGCCTTCATGCCTGGCTCTATTTTTTTTTTGTGTTTCTTGAAATAGATATATCTTTCTATCACAAGAATATTTTATTTCCATATCCATACACTAGCCGGGGACTCGAACCCGGACATTCACATATCGCTGTGTTGCAAATATCTAAGTTTTTAATATAATCCAGCTCTAATTGCTTGGTGTTACCTCTGGTTTTAGCCTTCTTCCACAAGAATTCTCTTTTATTCTCTTTTTACAGGCATAGATAAAAACCTTGCTTAATTTGATACTATATTATATACTGCAAATACTTGATTGTGCTTGGCAATCAATGAATTGTTAAAATAGTTAATAATCGTTTTAAAATGTTTAAAAAAATATCAAATATCGTTCCATTTAATTGATTCAAAGAGATTCTCCACATTGTATGTTGTCAAACTGATTTGATATCGAAAGCTTGAGCACATACAAAAAATGCTGCCAAACAATTTGTGAGCGTAGTGCTCAGCAGCAGGCCGAAAAGAATTGGAGGCGATTGCTCAATTGTTGCCACTGATCGATCCAAGGCCAATTTAATGATTCTAAACGCATTGCCAGGCGTTGTCTGGTTCCCATTGCTGTTGCTGTTGCTGTTGCTGTTGTTGCGTTATTAATGCTGTCGTTGTTGTTGTGAAATGATTAGCAGCAGCGGCAGCAGCTACTCATCACATGACAGTTGGCCCAGCACATTCCGACATCACTGAAAGCAATAAATACCAACTTAACGCACAAAATACCAAACTAATAGTTAAGGCGAATAAAGAAAAGGTACAACAAAATAAATAAAAATATATAAAAAAGACAGCATAAATAAGTAGAGGCCGAGAAGAACAAAAAAAAAAAAAAAAAGGGTAAGCATTCAAAGAACACGCGGCAACAAAAAGCTGCCCAAGAGAGCGACAATACTGGAGAAGATACTGCCAAGTGGCCGACAGCTAAGAGCCCAGAGCCCAGAGCCTGTTGTCCAATTGCCAGACCGAGTCCGAGTCCGAATCCGCGTCCGAGTCTCTGCGTCCAATTGTGCCCTTGCCCAGAGACTAATTGTAATTCAAGACGGGGGCGATTTTATTATGGGAATTACGACAACTGCAACGCACAATGCTTACGCCATGTTGCTCCTCTCTCTCTCTCCCTCTCTCTCTCGCTCTCTCGCTGTGCGTGTGTGTGTCAACTTTACCTTAAAAGTTGACTTATGCGAGAAGGTTGCTGCGCTGGCCACAGCAGCAACACGCCAGCAACATGCTGCTGCTGCTGCTGTCATCGCTGCTGCTGCTGCTGTTGTTGTTGTTGTTGTTGTTGTCGCTTGAACGTTCAAATTGAAACACTTCGGAGACAAATTGTTATCGTTTAATTTGATCAAACGCACGATCTGGCTGTTGATTTTGTGCTCAGCAGCAAAAAACAACAACAAGGAAAAAAAAATGTTGCCAGCAGCGCGACATGTTGCTGCTGTGGCGGCTGCTGCTGCTGCTGTCGTTGCTGTTGCTGTTGCTGTTGTTGCCGCTAGCATTGCGTGATTTTTATTTGGTAGCAAACATTCGCGGACAGCTGGCGGACAGCGGAGCACAAACAAAGAAGGCCAACAAAAGGATGTGGGGCTTGTGGTCACCAGCTTGGATTTGGTTTGTCTCATTGTTGTTGTTGTTGCTGTTCCTGTTGTTGTGGCCTTTGGGTCTCGCCTGTCGTCTGGCTGGCTGTGCTTTTGTTTTGGCGATCTGCCGCTGTAGTTTATTGTATTTTCATTTCAATGTCCATCCGTCTGGCCAGTTGGCAGTTGGCAGTTGCCTGTGCCGCAGCCCCAGCCGCAGCCCCAGTTGCTGCCCCCAAGGCGCAAGCGCGCGCTCTAATCCTTTTATGTTGTTGCCTGTTGCCAGTTGGCAGTTGCCTGTTGCCCCATCGCCTGACAAATCACTGGCGCAATTTATTGCATTGCTCTGGTAATTATTTGCAATTTATTGCGCCCCGCCCACCTGGCCCCGCCTGCAGCACTGGCAACATTTTCTTATTTTTTTCTTTTTTTTTTGTATAACAATTACAAATATATATCATAAACAATTTCAATCTGTAAACTCTTTCACTCTAGATCTTCTATTTGTTTTTTGCAGACAACTGGGGATATCATCGACAGGGCTCCTGTCAGGCTGGCTTCAGTGCGGCTGTCAACAGTGTAAGTGTCAACTGGGCATATTAGCTATTGTCTTCGGCTTGCCAAAGTTTGGGGTAGATAAACAACTTACTTATGAATAAATTTGTAATTGGTATGGAGTTTATATTAGCTCAATATTGAAATATTATATCAAGTGTTAAGTTCACATATTTGGGAAGCACATTATGCAGTAAATAGATTAGATTAGAGTAGTGTAGAAAATATAGAAAATATGTAGGGTATTCAGTCTTTTGTTCCCTTATCATAATTTTTTCTGTTTCTGGGCTCATTGAGTTATTATATGCATGCCACGGCCAGGCGAATAGATTTGGGCTTCTATATATGGGTTTGGGCCTCAGTTTTGGGCTTGCGCTCGGATCTTGGGTCTTGGGTCTGGGGGCACTGGGTGCCAGTGCTCGGCGTGGGCACGTTTAGTTGGCACCTTGTTGCGATCGTGGCATAACATTTGCATACACAAAATCTTAAATATTCGCATTTCGCATTTGCAGAACGGATCGCGTTTGTTCATTGGCGCACCTGGCAGCTGGTACTGGCAAGGTAAGTGAACGTTTTACCCTTCTCTCTCTCTCTCTCTCTCTCGTTTATTTGTATTTTTTCATAATACGAGTATCGCGCAACGTTTACATTTAGTCTGAAACAATATAAAATAAATATATATACTTATAAAGTGCAGTTTTTATATTTATATTGTATGTATTTTGAAATTGTACTCGTGCTACTTATAAATACCACAGCTATTATCCATTGTATTCAGTTATAGTTAAGCCTTTAAGTATTATTCCTATCAAAAGTGAGCCGCCAACCCCTGTCCACCTCCTACACAATGTACGTAGTACCCGTAGCTCTTTGGTTTGATCCACTTTTATTACGATTTAATACAACTTTTTCCCCCCACTTTGATATAGCTGCAAAATGTTGCCTTGATTTTGCATTAGTTCTTCTTATCCCTTTGTCCCTTTATGGTTTACCCCAATAAATGACAATTGTTGCATACAAGACTCTTGAACTTTTGTGTTAATTTTAGTTTCAGTTGTGTTTAATTTTGAGCATCTTTAGAATTTAGATCGTCCCTAACCTCACACAAAAACGAATAACCTACAGATAAAACTTAACCTCTGGGATAGCTTAAACTTAACCGACAGGATGAACTCTTAGCATTAAATTAAGCCCAAAGTGTGTACCGAAATGTCTGGTGCCCAAGTATCTAACATATTGAGTCCCTGATCTTAAGATCTAAGCGTAGCCGCATTTATCGATTAGATTGTTTTTTACGTAACATTAGAATTTAAACTTATGAATGCGCGAGATTGGAGCTGGAAAACCATCGATTGTGTAGATCTATAACAAATTCGATACATTTTCAATATATCCACTATAAGTCGATAAACATTTTGCTCAATTGTTATCACATTAACTGTCACAAATGCAAAGACCGATAGTCTTCAAGCTCCTGTATATCATAAGTACCTATTAGGTATGAATGCGCGGGACTGGAGCTGGAAAGCCATCAATAGTGTTTATCCATAACAATTTCGATACATATTCAAACACCATAAGTCGATAGACATTTCGCTTAATTGTTATCGCATTTACTGCCATTATTAAAACTATTGATAGTTCTCAAGCTCTTGTATATTGTGTGTACCTATTAGGTATATTTTGTATTTAACTTTAGATGTTAAACAATAATAATTAAGTTTTGAGTTAATATTCTTAGTGTTGTCGAGTTGTTGTTGTTGTTATCATCCAAAATGTATTACACAATTGGACTCAATGTCGTTTCGTGTCGCCGCTGCTTGAAAGAACAAACCAAACCAAAATTTTAACCAAAAACCCATTCTGCTAACAACTCGTATACCATCTACAACTCGACAGCAAGTGCCGCAGACACAGACTAACCTCATGTTAAGTTTATCGTGTAGTCAGTTTAATTATTGATGATTGTAATATGTACCGTAATTTAACCGAAGCGAGTTCTTAGCTGCATTTACTGTACCGTATTTATATATCTATATAAATATATATATATATATATATATATATATATATATATATATATATATATATATATATATATATATATCATTACTGTGTATCGTAAACGTGATTGTAGTCTTAACTGTAACTATTAATTTAACTATAACTATATAACTGTACCTGTACCTGTATTGTATAATTCGTCAGAATTTCCTACTTGAATTTTTAGTCAACTTTTTTTTGTATCATTTTGATTAATATGTATTATGTATTCTTTTTTATTCTCTCTCTCTCTCTCTTCTTTTTTGCTCCTATTCACACTCTGCCTCGGCGCAAAATGCATGCAATTTCGTACCGTATCGAATATGAAACAAAAAAATAAAAATCAAAAAAAAAACATCTATGCATTCTGTACCGAACGCCATGACCTGTGTCTGTTGTTCAACCCAACCACAACCACAATCAAAACCGAAACCGAAACCAAAACCAAACAAACCTCACAACTCGATTACCAACTCGAAACCAAACTTCTGCTATTATAATAAACTACACAAAAAAAAAAAAACACATAAAAAAAAGGACAAACCTACTCAATACCGCCCGATGCCGAGTTTCCATTTAAGCCGCCTTATTATCAGCCCTTCGGCACTGGAGGTAATAATAATAATACGCAAATACGCTTCTCACACCGCAAAGTCAGCAAAATAAAAAACAAAAAAAAAACCTTATATACAACATTGAACAACATTAACCCTTAAACCAAGTGCCTAAAAAAATGAACTGAATAAAACTTGTACAAATTATCTGAACTATAGAAAAAACGGCGCAAGCTAAAATCGTTTCTCCATTTACCTACCCCAACCTTCAAATACATAATGGTGTGTGTGATAATATTACGAATACAACCTTTGAACTCATCCATATTGGCGCGCAGGCTGTCGAGTCGGGTCAGAAAGTGGCGTTAACGCGGCTTTGCCCCTGGTCACGATTTGACAGCGATCGCCTATATTCGCCTCCACGTACCACGTACCACGTACCCCCCGCCCCAACCCTCATCGAACGCTTCGCTAACAACGAGTGCAACGAGGGCTACGAAAACCGCATAAAAACGTACCGCCATGCCCGAAATGCCTCGTCACGCCCCAGGCGCACAGACTGTTGCTCTGGTTGTTGTCAGCACCACAGCAATGCTCAATGCTCATAAAACAAAAACATAGTACATAGTATCTGGTACATACTTATATTTATATTAATATAGGTAGCAAAATCAAGTATCAAGCATAAACATAGTAATAACATTTGAACTACTTACGCGCACGGTTAAAGCAAGAGGTTCCCTCCTTTTGTATTGGGAGCGATGCGCAGCCAACTTAACAAGCGCGCTTGCAATTAATTCGTGCTGCCAGATCGCTGGAGTTAGGTATTTATCGATATGCAGCACTCGTGTCAAACTGTTCTAGAGTAACTTTAAAGTAAAACAAAAAGATTTTATTGGATTACCTATTTTATAAATTAATTACTTGTTGGGTCAGGCACTGCCAATGCAAGGTGGCAGCTCAGCATTTATAACGTCTCTTAATTTCAATTCAAAATCATGTTTGGCTCAGCCACACTTGCAATTATAACGGCTCTCAATCTTAATTTAAAATCATATTTGATGCTGCCAGGCAAGGTGGCAACGCTGCATTTATAACGTGCACTAAAAACTGGCAACGCTGCAGTTACATCCGCAAGTCAAATATTAAACAAATGAAACACTTTTCTAAGTTGTGTGGCGCCAGATATAGAGCATAAGAAAACGAAAATTAGTTTAACCTCATGTTAAAGTGGCTGTTAACTTCGACATGCTGTGTCCAAAGAAAATGTGACTAAAGTAGAGAAAGAGGCGAACATTCGTACTCTCTCTACTAAGGCTCTCTTGCTTTAACCGTCCCCATCACATATTACACCTAAGTTTTAATCTAAGTACTTAAAAACTGCTCATGAGCTTTTTTTAATTTGGGTTTGGATACCGTTGGCTGTTGGACTGTTACTAACCATTGCCCATGGGTTGGGGCAGTTGTCAACCGAAAACGCATCGCATGCCTCCACAATTGGGAGCTGGGACTAATCCACAATTAGCGGTAGTAATTGTTGTAGTTATCTAGTAATTGTAGATTATTGTAGAAATTGAGAATTTATGATTTGTCTTGTATTGTTCTTGTTCTTGTTGTTATTGTTATTGTTGTTGTTGTTGTTGTTATCATCCGGCATGCCAGTTAAATCGTAGCTAAACACACACATCTCACCCAACTGATCCGTAGAAACGATCTGCTAAATCGAACCGAATCGCACTCACCCAGTTAACCCGCAATATTCACAGGTCAAGCGATATCTCAGGATGTGACCAAGCCGGAGAATCAGGTGTTCTCCACGGCGGAGAGCACATCGGCCAATGATGATTCCTATTTGGGCTATTCGATGATTACCGGCGATTTTGATGCCGATCGCAGCGAGGATGTGGCCATTGGCATGCCCCGTGGTGCCAATCTGCTTGGCAAGATCGTTGTCAATCGCTGGAACATGGCGAACATATTCAATATAACGGGTCGCCAAATAGGCGAATACTTTGGCTATGCTCTGGCCACCAGCGATGTGGATGGCGATGGCCTCGACGATCTGATCATCGGTGCACCGATGTACACGGAGCCCGGCAATGTCGAGGGCAAATACGATGTGGGACGCGTCTATGTGCTGCTCCAGGGCGGCACAACACCCGTAAGTCACGAGCATGAGTCAAAATATATTTGGATGGCTATTTAACTACGTAGGTAAACCCTCTCTCCTCTCCTCTCCTCTCCTAACAGTCGGAGCATTGGACGAGGGAGCACATACGCGACGGCTTCCATACCAAGGGTCGCTTTGGCCTGGCACTGACCACGCTGGGCGACGTCAATGGTGATGGCTATGGTGACTTTGCCGTCGGTGCACCCTACGACGGACCCGAGGGTCGGGGCGTTGTTTACATCTATCATGGCTCCGCGCTGGGTCCGCTGCCGAAACCCTCGCAGATAATCAAGGCCGAGCAGCTGGTGGAGGCGGCGCCATATCCGCGCACCTTTGGCTTTGCGCTGTCCGGCGGCGTGGACATGGATGGCAATACGTATCCGGACTTGGCCGTTGGCGCCTATGCCTCGGATCAGGTGTACATTTTTAAATCGCGCCCGGTGGCCGCTGTCAATGCGGAGACCGTCTTTGCCAGCAGCTCGAAGCTGATCAGCCTGGACGATCGCAGCTGCCAGCTGCAGCGGGATCACAAGAAGGTGCCCTGCATGCCGTTGAGCACCTGCTGGAGCTACACCGGCCGCTATCTGCCCAATCAGTTGGACTTTGAGGTTTCCTGGCTGCTCGACGCAAAGAAGATCCGCAATCCGCGCATGTTCTTCCTGCGCGACGAGGGCAAACACATACGCAACCAGACGATACGCCTGAGCTATGGCCAGAAATATTGCCTCAACGAGACCGTCTACCTTATGGACGGTGTACAGGACAAGCTGACGCCCCTGGAGGTCGAGGCGCGCTACAATCTGCGCAGCAGTCGTCCACTCGAATCCCTCGTGCGCAGACGCCGTGAGGCTCTCGAGCCGGTGATCGATCAGAATCGTGAGATCATTTTACGTGATGCAATCAACATACAGAAGAACTGCGGACCGGATAACATCTGTGAGCCGGATCTGGCCTTGACCGTCACGTAAGCTAGTTGTCAACAATTCCAAGCGAATAAACATATGTTTGTATATGATGGAATTAACTTTCTTCCTTTCTGCCAATTCTTCCATAGGACCGTTGACAAGTATCTGTTTGTGTCGGGCGAGCCGCTGACCATTGAGGTGCTCATCAAGAATAACAACGAGGATGCCTTTGAGGCGGCTTTCTACATGATGACACCGCGGGACTTGCAGTTCATCAAAGTGCAGCAGCTGGGCGAGAAGATTGACCTGCCCATCACCTGTTCGGTGCCCGATGGCAGCAACAATTACACGCTCAAGTGTGATATTGGTAATCCGCTCAAGGGTGGCAATATGGTAAGCGCACCTCCCCCCCCCCCCCTCTCTCTCTCTCTGGTCACTTGATGCCTGATTTCTCTTGCAGACGCATTTTACTGTCAGCTTTGTGCCCGCGGAGAAGCACACAAACACGTCCAGCTATGACTTCTTCTGGGTGGCCAATTCGACAAATGTGGAACGCAAGAATTCGGAATTCGACAATGTGGGCAGCAAGAGCATCGGCGTCTGGGTGGAAACCGATCTGACCATCAAGGGCACCTCCCTGCCGGACTATCAGGTGTACAAGGCTGGTGACTATAAGGCGCCGGGCAATGCCACCATCGAGGAGGATCTGGGTCCCCAGGTCGTGCACATCTATGAGCTGCGCAACAATTTGAGCTCCTTCATTGAGCGAGCCGTTGTCGACATCTATTATCCGTACCAGACCGAATCCGGAGATCCACTCATGTACATACTCAATCAGCCAGAGACGGGCGGCAAGATCAGATGCGACATGATCGAAGTCAATGAGCTAGGCCTCAAGCTGAACGAGAAGCTAAGGAAGAAATCCTATTTGCATGCCCAGGGCGCGATCAGCAATTCGGTGCCGCTCGATGGCCAGGCTGCCGGCGGCGAAGCTGATGGCGGCGGTGGACACCTGCAGATATCGCATGGCATTCAAACGGGCGGCACGGTTGGCGTCACCGTCGGCAATGACAATCAGCGCAGCTTGACGCCCAAGCAGAAGGAGCTGCTGGAGCGCGAGGATGCACAGGACGCAACCGGTGATGCCTCCTATGTGCATTTGGATCGCGCCAATCAAGCGGATGCCGAGCAGGAGGCAATCATCAATCAGACCAGCGCCAGCTATAGCCTGCCCAGAACTGAGCTGCTCGGACATAGCACACATGGTCACATACAAATGGCATCGCCACAGTTCAGCTCCAGCTCCAGTTCCAGCTCCAGCTATCAATCGCGGCCGCAGCAGCAGCAGCTCTATGTGGCAGGCGCTGGCGGCGGCTATGGTGGTCCGGCTGACAAGTCCATCTATGGCGGACGCAGCGGCAACTTCCATGCGGGCACACTCGATCTGGGCACCATAAATCGCGGCAATGTGGACAACGAGCTGCACAACAGCCAGGCGCAGCAGTTCGGCCAGCCCGCCGTGCAGCATCATGTGGTCTACAGCTCTGGCAGCAAGCCCTATTATGGACGCGAGAACGAGGACTTTTACGACGAGGACAATCAGCAGCAGAAGGCTCAGGGTCAGGGTCAGGGTCAGCATGGCCAGTGGAGCAGCTCCAGTTCGAGCTCCAGCCAGCGACGCTTTAGACGCGATGTGCCCACCACGATAGAGATGAGATTGGCAAACGGCACCTCACCATGCCTGGGCGTCCAGTGCCGCCGGCTGCGCTGCTATTTGGAAAATCTGGGCTATGAGGATGCCGATGCCGCGTTTGTGGCCATACGCGCTCGCATGGTGGCCACCACCATGGAGAAGCTGGCGCCGAATGTGCCACTCAATGTGTCCACGCTGGCGGTGGCCAATGTCACCAATTTGCCCTTCATTGGCACGCCCAAGGATAAGATTGTGAAGACGCACGAGATCTTCTACAAGGCGCAGCCGGAACCGCTGCAGGTGCCCGATGTGGTGCCTCTGTGGGTGGTCGTCTTGGCCGCTTGTGCGGGCGCTCTCATTTTCCTGCTGCTCGTGCTGCTGCTCTACAAGGTGAGTTTCCCTTTAGAACATTCGTTTAGCCGAGACACAAACCAACTTCATTCTGGTCCTTTTTTAGTGCGGCTTCTTTAAGCGCAATCGGCCCGCGGATCATTCACAGGAGCGACAACCGTTGCGCAACGGTTACCATGGCGATGAGCATCTGTAAAGTGCTTGCGGCAGCAGCTGCAGCGGCAGTGCCAGAAATTTAATTAACAAATACAAAAGAAAAAACGAACAATTAACATCGCACTAAAACAACGTACTAAAATGCAAACAAGAAACGGTTCTAAAACAAACAAACAAACGTACTAAAACAACGAACGCGCTTAGCCAAGTTTCAAACCGCGCGCGCGTTTTTAAAACGCGACAGCAGACGAAAAATAGAATTCAATTTAAAACAAAAAGAAAAAAAAACAATAATAATAATGTGCGATGTTGCGATGCTTTTTTTCATAAACAAAAAAAAACACGTAAAACTTGCCTAGTCACGAAATTAAGAACTTTCTAAAGCGAAACGGTTTAATTATATATATTTTTTATGTTTCTTTTTTTTTATTAATGATTTTTATTTTTTCCAATGAAACTTGCAAATTTTTGAACGAAGGAGTTACAAGTGCTATATTAATCTGTACTAAAGATAACTACGTTAAGTCAGTGTGCGAGTGTGCGTGAGTGTGCGAGTGTGTGAGTGTGTGCCTGGTTTTTCGAGTGCCTGATTTGAGTTTTGCTAATGTTGAAGGCAAGACCGCAATAAAATATAAATGAATTATTATTTTTAAACGCGATTTAATGCTGCCCGCAGAGAAGCTTTGAGAGTTGTCTGCACTGCCACGCCCCCTGGCGCCAGCAGTAGCATAAATAATTGAAATTGAAATAATAGGTGCTACTTTAAAGCTTTTTTTCCTCGCCCACCCTATCAATACATATTACTGAATGTTATCAGATTGTTGGCGTGCAAGAGCGTGATGTTTTTTTTTTTTGATATTTTTTGGAATTTTTGTTTCGTAATTCTTAATTTGCAAATAATTTGCCAAACTCAAAGTTTGCCAACCGGAGGAAATGCAACGCCAAAATGTGTAAATGCGAAACAATTTTGCGAAAAATGATAAAATGTCTAATGTTTTATTCTTTTTCTTCTCGTAATTGTAAAACTCTTTTTGTGTATATACTAAAAAAAAAAAAAACAAACAAAAACAAAAAACAATTAAGGCGTTTAATTAATTAATATGCATTTATTTCCACACTACACCGCAAGAAGCGCAGATCGACTTCTTTTGGTGTACTCTCGAAATAATTAATGGGTAGTGTATCCACATAGCTTGTTAGCCGCTGTCATTTTGTCAATTATTTAAACACAACTCGCTATTGTTTAATTTATTAACTGTACTTATAAATGCGTGTGTTTTTGATTATTATTACTATTTTTTCTCTAATTTTGTATTAAATTTAATTTTTATCATAAATTTATATAAATAAAATGACGGTAAAATTGTAAAAAATAATTGCAATATATGCATTTTCTATGGGTACCAAATATTCAAATAATAATATTGAAAATTCAAATCAATAACGAGAACCGCCAATGCGAAATCCATGAGCTTTTGTCAATGTGCACAGTTAAACGCCAAATAATTATCGTGCGATAACAGTGCTCACTTTGCGTTTACGTTGCTCCCGTTGCGCTTACGTTGCTGCCAACAGTGGTTCGTGTATTGGCTAAGCTACGCGCCTGCAATTACGAACCCATTAAATTTGAAATTTTCGTAATATTAACTGCTTTTTTATTTGTTATTTTTTATACAATTAAAACCATTAAATATGCTTCATACATGTTTTGCCAAAATTCACAGCATGCTGTGTGGCAGGCGACAGCAGCAGCGCATAACTGCATATGAGTTGCGAGTACGTCACACGTAACATAGAACGGTAATTGCGACGTTCATTTTGTTCTACATTTCACTTTAGTACTCATTGAGAAAGCAACGCTTCGCGACGTGAGCCACGCAGTTGACGGACGTTTGTTATTGTGCGCGTAAAACTGCAACTGTTTTTTTTTCATTATTCAAATATAAACGCATATTAAATTGTTGGTTTCTTTTTGTGTTTGTTTTTGACTGTGTGCGTGTCGAGAAAGTGTATGGCTCGAAATGAGAGTCTAAGTTGAGAGGCTGTGAGCGCCCATCAAAGTGTGCGAAAATTGAAAAAGCAACAATAAAAACAAAGCGTTCTTTTAGCGTGTATTTCGAGCGCGTCGTGTGTTAACATAATAATTAAATGTTGCTAAGTGTTTGCTTATTACTCTTTCAACAATAAATACTATTAACGAGAGTGAAATAGCAACAAAAACAGCAAACAAATTCAAATAAAAGGTAAAAGCTAAATTATTTAAGCTGAGCTTTCATGTGGCTCAAAGCGTGCGCACCCATGTGTGTGTGTGTTTGTATGTGTTGTGGAATGCAAGAAACAGCCATATGTACAAATGTGGAGCGAGTACATTCATTTCATTGCTAAGAGAGCTCACTTTCAAGCCGTAGTTAGCAAGTCAAAAAGTGTCCCTGTGTTTGTGCCTGTGTGTGTGTGTGTTTTTTTTTGTGAGAAATGCCGGCACAACCGGTTCGGCAAGTCACCAAAGCGAGACTAGCAACAACAAGAACAAAACGACGAGGAAGACGAAGGAGAAGAAGAAGAGCAGCAACACGAGAGCCAATGTCAATGCTGTGCAGGCAGCGGCGTCGGCAGCGCTCTGTGTCTTTCATTGCCTGGGAAGAAGCTGCGTTGCAATCTCTTTTTGATTTTTATTTTTTTTTTGTGGTGGTTGTTGTTGCTGCAACATGCGCTGCCGCAGCACACATCAACCACCCACACAGAGTGCATGTGCGCGCGTATTTCCGAAAACTAAAATTCCCATAATTAATGCGTAACGGCGTCGACGTCGCCGTCGCGTAGGCAGCATCTGCGTCGACAGCAGCTGCGTCGCCAACGATCAGGGATGCGCAATAAACGATAGGTCGAGCCGAGTACATCCGTGTATGTGTGCATGTGAGCGTGTATGTATGTATATGTATGCTCAGCTCTGCTGGCGTTGACGTTTCCGCTTCTTTCACTGCTGCTGCTGCTGGTGTTGCTGCCTTTACGCGCTTTTTAATACCGTTAGCTGTTCTTTCTTTGTTTTGTTTTCTCGTGCTGGGCATGTGCAAGTGCTGCTTGTTGTCTTTGTATGTAGCTGCGTTTGTATTTGCCTTTGCATTTGCGCATTGTGGCGCTCACGCACGACTTGAATTCATCGACTCCCCCCACCCCCACAGCTCGTGGACAGCCGTTATACTGGTCACCTTCTTTTCTTTTGCCCGCATCATCGCATCGTTGCCGAGTTGCAACCGCCACGCGGAGAGGGCATCGCTGTACCTGTTAGTTAAAGTGATAAGGATTTGAGAGTTGTGCATAATGGCCAAATACGGGTTTAAGTTAATAAAGGAAAGGTTTTTTTTGAGTAGATCTTAATTAGTTAATATGCAAAGTTCATGTTGAATAATATTAATATTAGGGGTATTAATTTTTCGGCATTTTAAGATTACGGTTTCTCCGGTGCTTTTTTGCGATTCTTTTGAAGAGAGCTACGTAAAGCGTTTGATGTTAGCATCTGCACACACCTAACTACATATGTTTACATACATACACATAGACATGCGTATATATGTATGTACATGCATGTATTTGCGTACGTAAATATGAAAACTAACCGCACCCTTTTCCGTTAAACGTTTGAACTTTTGATTTACGCTTGAACTGACAGCGAAGCCGACGTCGATGCGGGATTGTCGTTTATATATAGTATACATATGTATATACATGTACATATGTATACTTTCTTTTAAGTTTTGCTGCAAACTGTTCCCAGCTTAGGCAGCAGGAAAGATCTTCCACTAAAAAGGAAACAATCTTACGTTACGTTACGTGGTGTACGTTTCGTGACGTAGTTTTGCTTAGTAATTTAGCCGCATCAAAATGAACGCGAAGCCGATTCATCATATTTAACTTATTTTAAGTACTTTTATTTTGGTTTTATTTTGCAATCACTTTTTGCCTAACGACAATTTAGATTAGATGCCAATACTTTAAAATACAATCTTAGTTTCTGTTTCTGTTGGGGGATATGCCTGTAATTTATTAATTTAAAACCAACTATATATATTAACTATGTCAAGTATAAATATAATAAATATTCTTAAACACTTCACTTTACACTATGAAGCAATAGATCCCGTGCATCATAGCGGGTCTACACTGTACGTTGTGAGTAAACATATTTGAAAACATTTTGCTGCATATTCTCTTATCAGCTGGTGCTGATCTGACATATTCACACTGCCTTGTGCACAGCTGAGCGTAAACAGCGCTGTCGCCGCCGCAGTCGCTGTCGCAGTCGCTGCTGGCGTCGCTGCTTAGTAACTACAACTAGGCTGACAAATTGTTGACACATTTATTTCAACGACAACAGCAATTCCGAGCTCTGTTTGTTGTTGTTGTTGTTGCTGATGTTGCTGATGTTGTGCAAGCCGAGCTGACGGCAAGGTTATCGGTGGGCAGAGCTGCCCAATACGAACGTCAAATAGTTTTTGTCTGTACCTCATGCCCATTAATAATGTGCACAAAAGGGTATAATGAACTTGTGCTTATTTGTGTTACAGGCAAAAGGCGCATCTTCTACCTTCAAAGGCGACATATCAATTCGGGATCAGTTTAAAAAGCTGGACTCGATCTGTTGTGTCAGTCTGCTCTTTATAAGCTGGAAATGCATGTGTAAAATAGAGTTCACTTTTTGTATGTATATACACATATTTGAATGCCCTCTAAATGCTATTGGAACAATACATTTAACAGTTATCAACGAGTTATCTTTTATATACATATGTATGTCACAGATCTTGGCACAGGGTATCTACTAGTCGCGCGCTTGCACCTGCAGCACACATATTTGCTCTTTTTTTGTTGCTGTTTCGAGTATCTGGAAACACTTTTTAATAATGGGCGACGATGTTCGGTGCACCATTAAGCCTAATTAAATGTCAATAGCACAAACTGAACAACATTCGAGACGTGCGACAACAACGTTAACAATCAAGCGAACTTTTCTGGTAGAGTAACAAATGAAGTTTAGACGTTAAAGTTAACTGCGACATGCCAACGATTAAATACCCTCACAGACATGACACGCAATCAATAAAATAAGGTAAAGAGTATTCTTTATTTTTCCAAAATGGGCTACAGTTGTCTAAATATTACGATTTTCGTAATGAAAATATTAGAAACAGGACTCATAATTTAAAAATTTATAATTCTGCATGTCAAATGGTCAAGAATTGTTAGAATTAACGAATATGTGTTCATACACATGTCCGAAAAATGTAGATAAGATTGGGAACATAATAAACGAGTTATTGCTAAGTTAGGATTAGATAACTTTCAAATAAAAAGAAAGGAATAAAGAAATGTAAATAGAACAGGCAAAATAAGGCATAAATGTTTAAAAATAAGTTCTCGTACAATAGCTAAGCCCTTTTTTTATCGATTGTTTCTATGATATAGATCTTTGATCAGTTGTAGAGCAGATCTAGGCTAGGTATTTAAAAAGCAAACAGGCTTACATCCTTGCAGACTAACAGATGTCTCCTTTAAAGCGTTACACAGCTCGCGGAGAAAGTGGAATACCCCTTTGTAGAGTATATTATGACAATTAGCAGCTCGGTAACATAACAAGCTGACAGCTGATGGACAGGTGCGCAAATTTGAAAGCCAATTACGCACGCCGTCAAATTAAGTTTTCGATGCGTTTAATTTGTATAACATTTAATGTGAAATGTTGAATATTGTTGTGTGCATGCTAAACAATGTGTGTGGCAGTGTGATTATTCAATTTGTGGCTGTCAAATTGTCAGTCGGCTTGGTTTTATTTATTTGGGCCAGCCTCTGTGACCGTCAGCAATTTGACAAAGTTAATAAAATATTGTCGGCTCCAAATGGGGTTCAACTAATGAGACCATTTATGGTTAGTCAAAGCGAATGTCACGTGGGCTGAAGTTGAGGCGAAGTGTGGGAAGTGCAGATTTATGTGTAAATGCAAATCTCGGTGCTTAAAATTACTCTAGAATTATAAAAAATTAAGTAAGTGTGCTCTAGTCGGGAGTGCACGGCTAGGAGGTACCCTGAACATAGCTGTTGATACAAATATTTGAACTTCCTTCTATACATACACTCACAAAAGTACACATACCAACTTAATGCTGCAACTGTGCTTCTTTTTTACTTGCCTTCACAGAATGTATGCGAAATGCATTATGGATTAACTTCGGTGCTTATGGTCCGATCTTTGCAAAAAGCTTAAGGATTTGAGCATGGCATACAATAGTCTGTATACCCCTGAGCCTAAGGCTATATCTCTAGGTTCTACTGTTCCTTATTCAGCTATTCCGGCTTAAAGTTAGGTTCTTGGAGCCAATGGATGTGATAATAAAATACCCTGATAATAAAATACCCCACAGACCAAATGGTTATTCTCCTCAAGTGCGTCGCAAAAAAAGCCAGGGTAAGCAATCCACCCCCTCGGCAAGGCAGAAGACAACGCAAAGTGCGCAGCACTTTGATGCTATGATGTGGCAGTGTGTTGCAAGCTGTTTGTTGCCTTAACAGAGTGCAACGCAATAGCAGAAGCCAAAAGCAAAGTCGAGCCAAGCAGGAAGCCGCCTAAATTGGGTCTAACCCGCACGTTTAATGCGGCATAAGCATTTTGGCTGGAACACTTGCACAGGGCTTACCATTCAGAATTCAAATCAAGCCATATATATATCTCTTTCTATTTCCAAATACAAGTGTCTGTGTATGTGTCTGTGTGTGTGTGTGTCTGTCTGTGTGTTGTTTTTTTCGACTTGTATTGGAGCGTGTGCCTATTATTCAAAGTGCCATTGCGGCACTTTTGCTTTGATGAACGTCGGCGTCATCGCTGCGCCCCATTAAAAATCATCTTGCATTTGCATTTTTTATTATTATTATTATGTTTTTGATTTTTTTTAAACATAAATTTCGCTATGGTCAGCTCAAGGTGCAAAGTGCGAAAAAAGATATATGTGTATACTGCAAAATTGAATTTGGAAACGCGGAAATTAATAATGCGACAAATCGCAGCTCAAACATGATTAATCCGCAGTCTCGTAGCTGGCAGCTATGCGCATAATTACAGTGCTCTAGACATGGATACAGTGTGATTTATCGACGAGCATTTGTCAGCTCTGATTAACCTACATGTCAGCAGATGATTAACCCACATTGCAGGCAATATTGCTTGATTAATATGTGATTAAGAACAGAGTATGCAAATATTAAACATAGTACATATTTGTAGCAAGCAGCTTATGATGCATGCTCATGAATAATATATTTTTTATTTGAAGCACACAACTTGTCAACCAAGACGGGCTTTCATATCATTTAGCAGTTGTCAGAATGTATTGAATGTACGTGTCATCTTTTAGAGATGGACTCGTGCTAGTGCTGTTCAAAACAACACGAAGCACGAGCTCTAAATGTTTAACTGAGTTGCGACTTGCAGCTGGCTAGCACCTTTTTTTAAAATCAAAACAACAATTGTGTTTTTATTATAAACTTCAAGTTTTATTTAGAAATATAGAAATATTAATATAGACAATTTGATAAATATATCGATTGTTATATTATATTCATGATTAAAGCTACATTATATCAATAAGTAATCCGTGTTGGCCGTTTATCGTCATACAATAGAAAATACGAATGCAAAAATGTCCAGATAGATCTTATATACATACCAACATTTAATATGGGTTTTGTAATATTTAACCAAAAAAAAAAACGTTTACTAATTTATTATTTAATTAAAAATGAATGCGTGTGCGTGTGTGTTGATGCTTATTTGCCTTAGACTTTAAACTGACTAACTACAGTTACTTATCTGCTTATTACTTAACTGACTTGCGTCCCATATTGCCAACGTCTTTTGGGCCATGGCTTTTGAAGTGGTCCTTGGCTCGATAAAGAGTGAGAAAGAGAGAGAGAGAGCGAGATACTTGATAGCTCGGCGTTTCATTTACAAAACCCTCATAATTTTTACGTATGCATACTATTTTCAATTTAAAGAAAAGAACGCAAAAAAAACGTCATAAATTATTTTACTTAGTTTCCTTCGAGCTCGATAATGAATTTTCATTTCATTTGGTCTGGCCCAATGTAATCTGAGATTGTCGCACAATCGCGCCGAGATAGACGCATTCTTTATTGCTTAGTGCCAATGAATAAAAATGGGCCTGAATTAAGCAATAATCGCTCTGCCGATAAGATAGCCCTGAGTGGCTCACTTTGCTTGGCCTGTTACTGCCACTAGCTCCCGCCTAGCTACATTGCGTAATCCAGCCCGCAAGTTTTAAGCTGACCATCTCATATCGGGATCTCAGAAGCTTTTCGGGCTTTTCAATGATATGATAAATCATTCAAGTCCAGCACACTCATTGGTGGTCACCTAATCTGTTTGCGCCTTCCGGCCCCGGTATGCCGAGAGGTAGTGTTGAGTTGTCGTTGGTAAAATTTAGCGCACATAAACATATACCCTGCAGCCATAAGGGTATATTCAAGTTGCGTACACTTATTTAAATGATAGAAGACTATATTTTTGATATATTTTATTGATCAGGGCAATGAAGAACACACATATATGCTCCACTATAAAAGTGGCTCGTGGATAATTCCATTCATCTCACAAATTATAAGAGCTTGATTAAGAGATTATGCTAACAGCATAAGAGGTACTTTAAAAGTCCAGTTACACTAAGAATATAAGATCTTTTCTATTCTATTCTCCGACTAGAGTAAAGGGTATCTTTTGGTGAAGCTGGCAATTACAACTAATCAATCCCCAGTTTCAAGTGCTCCCCAAGCTCACGTTGTGGGTGGCTGCACGCACTGCAGATTATATGACAAACTGGCTATTAAATTACAAATTGTAAACTATTTTAAGCGCAGCTGCCCAGAACGAGCCCCCAGCGTAGCCGCCCCAAAGGCGTGCCAATAATATGTTCTCCTTAGAGGTGGACGAGTTACGGCACGTTACCATCAAAGATGTGGAGCAAGAATTGGTTATCTTGAATGTGAAAGATTTGTGTGTCAATGGGCAATTATAATTGGTGGGTTTTTGCATTTTTAATTACGTGCACGTCGCCAGCTAATTTTGTCAATTAAAATTTATGCACAATTGTGACTAGAATAAAGCACAAATCCGCTCTATATATAGATAGATTGGTCTATATAAGGGATTTGCAAGTGAGAATGCTCAAAAGAAACAAAGTGACGTCGCCTGAGCTGGCTCGCAAATTGGCAGCAATTGTTGTCAATTTAAAATTGAAAAGAAGTCAACTGTGGACAGGAATATGCACAAGCTATATGCACGTAAATATCTGCAAGTGCTAATACAGATTCAGATACAGATACATATATATATATATACATATATATGTATATGTATATAGGTTTGGATCTTTATGGCACGCAACTTACACATATACCAGATACCATATCCCATACATACATATATGGCCAGCTGACTAACTGAGTGGGCGCTATCTCAGAGCAATTTTTTATATTACTTATCTGCGATGCTCTATATAGACTTTGAGTGTGTGTGTGCTCTGTTTGACTTGTATATCATGTCTCAAGGTAATCTTTTGATAATCAAGCGTCACGTTAGGCTCTAGACATGCTGATAAACCGACAACGACCAACTGACTGAGCTACTACTCATATATATGACTATCAATTGCCATATACATATATAGTATTCATGCACCCATCGGCCATATGGCCAATTATAAGTGTCTGAGATTTAAAATAATTTATTTCTGTATGCGTATACATTGTTTTTTCTTACAGTTCGCCTAAAATGCGCTTAAATTAGCGCAGAACAAAGTATTCTTTAAGCGACAGAGTGCTTTATAGACAGCATGGCCCTGAATCAGGGCAAGTATAAGCCGACAATCTGTGCCATCGATGAGGTGGACGATCGCAGCTACAAGCTGCACACGAGCCAGGATGACGAGCGTGTTGACAGCCACGGCAGCAAGCAGCAGATCGAGGGCAGCGAAACGGCTCCGTTGACCACCAATCAACAGAAGCTGCATATGGAGGAGGCTGGACTCACGCCCAAGGAGCTGGAGGCGGCACGCAAGGAGGCGCTCAGCGATGCCAGTGCGGCGGGCGGTGGGGTTACGCCTACTGCGAATACACCCAACTCGACGCATGCATCCGCCAACGGACTGAGAGGTGAGGCACCGACAGCGGCAGCAACAAAAGCAGTTGCTGCCATTAACGAGATAGAGAAAGAATCACGATTTATTTCATATTGTTTTCACTTTTTAAACTTACCCATATTTACAAATATTTATATGTAGTTATGTAACGGTATAATCATTAACTTTAAAAGATCATCGTATCGTCTCTTGTGTTTCTATTCTTCATGTGACGGAATCTTCCTGCAAAGTGATACTGAACTAAAAGCCTTAAACTCAGTTAATAACGCATAACTCCATACTTAATCCCATAAATGTCATTACGATGCACACATAACATTCTAAATTCAGACGTTATTTACCCGAGATATTCGAAAAAATCTTCAAAAGAGCTTTGATTTACGAACGGACCCCGATTTTTAGATAAAACGTAATGCAAACTCTACCTTTTTTGTGGATTTTTGGATTGTTTAGGCCAAATAATGTCCGATTTAGGAATTTTATGCCATTTTGGACTCGTAAGGATCAGTACTATCGATTGGCATCAAAAAAATGAAAATGAAAAATTTTGGCCCAAATTGACAAAATGGCAAGGGGTTACATCACGTTTTTTCTAAAAATCGGGGTCGGTTCGAAAACTAAAACTTTTTTGATGATTTGTTTTGAATATCTCAGGTAAATATAGTCATATTTTGAAATGTTATACCTTTTTGTGATCGTACGGATCCCTACTATCAATTGGCATTCAAACATTTTAAAAATCGATGGGTAAAAAAAAATGGTTGACCAAAACCCGATTCGTTCGTAAAGTCAACCCTTTTTGATGATTTTTTGGATTATCTCGGCGAAATAATGTCCGATTTGGGAATTTTATACCATTTTGGACTCGTAAGGATCAGTACTATCGATTGGCATCGAAAAAATGAAAATCTAAATTTTGGCCCAAATTGACAAAATGGCAAGGGGTTACATCACGTTTTTTCTAAAAATCGGGTCGGTTCGAAAACCAAAACTTTTTTGATGATTTGTTTTGAATATCTCGGGTAAATATAGTCAGTTTTTGAAATGTTATACCTTTTTGTGTTTGTAAGGATCCCTACTATCAATTGGCATTCAAACATTTTAAAAATCGATGGGTAAAAAAAAGTGGTTGACCAAAACCCGATTCGTTCGTAAAGTCAACCCTTTTTGATGATTTTTTGGATTATCTCGGCGAAATAATGTCCGATTTGGGAATTTTATACCATTTTGGACTCGTAAGGATCAGTACTATCGATTGGCATCGAAAAAATGAAAATCTAAATTTTGGCCCAAATTGACAAAATGGCAAGGGGTTACATCACGTTTTTTCTAAAAATCGGGGTCGGTTCGAAAACCAAAACTTTTTTGATGATTTGTTTTGAATATCTCGGGTAAATATAGTCAGATTTTGAAATGTTACACCTTTTTGTGTTCGTACGGATCCCTACTATCAATTGGCATTCAAACATTTTAAAAATCGATGGGTAAAAAAAAGTGGTTGACCAAAACCCGAGTCGTTCGTAAAGTCAACCCTTTTTGATGATTTTTTGGACTATATCGGCGAAATAATGTCCGATTTGGGAATTTTTTACCATTTTGGACTCGTAAGGATCAGTACAATCGATTGGCATCGAAAAAATGAAAATCTAAATTTTGGCCCAAATTCACAAAATGGCAAGGGGTTACATCACGTTTTTTCTAAAAATCGGGGTCGGTTCGAAAACCAAAACTTTTTTGATGATTTGTTTTGAATACCTCGGGTAAATATAGTCAGTTTTTGAAATGTTATACCTTTTTGTGTTTGTAAGGATCCCTACTATCAATTGGCATTCAAACATTTTAAAAATCGATGGGTAAAAAAAAGTGGTTGACCAAAACCCGATTCGTTCGTAAAGTCAACCCTTCTTGATGATTTTTTGGATTATCTCGGCGAAATAATGTCTGATTTGGGAATTTTATACCATTTTGGACTCGTAAGGATCAGTACTATCGATTGGCATCGAAAAAATGAAAATCTAAATTTTGGCCCAAATTGACAAAATGGCAAGGGGTTACATCACGTTTTTTCTAAAAATCGGGGTCGGTTCGAAAACCAAAACTTTTTTGATGATTTGTTTTGAATACCTCGGGTAAATATAGTCAGTTTTTGAAATGTTATACCTTTTTGTGTTTGTAAGGATCCCTACTATCAATTGGCATTCAAACATTTTAAAAATCGATGGGTAAAAAAAAGTGGTTGACCAAAACCCGATTCGTTCGTAAAGTCAACCCTTCTTGATGATTTTTTGGATTATCTCGGCGAAATAATGTCTGATTTGGGAATTTTATACCATTTTGGACTCGTAAGGATCAGTACTATCAATTGGCATCAAAAAAATGAAAATCTAAATTTTGGCCAAAATTGACAAAATGGCAAGGGGTTACATCACGTTTTTTCTAAAAATCGGGGTCGGTTCGAAAACCAAAACTTTTTTGATGATTTGTTTTGAATATCTCGGGTAAATATAGTCAGATTTTGAAATGTTACACCTTTTTGTGTTCGTACGGATCCCTACTATCAATTGGCATTCAAACATTTTAAAAATCGATGGGTTAAAAAAAATGGTTGACCAAAACCCGATTCGTTTGTAAAGTCAACCCTCTTTGATGATTTTTTGGACTATCTTGGCCAAATAATGTCCGATTTAGGAATTTTATACCATTTTGGACTCGTAAGGATCAGTACTATCGATTGGCATCGAAAAAATGAAAATCTAAATGTTGGCCCAAATTGACAAAATGGCAAGGGGTTACATCACGTTTTTTCTAAAAATCGGGGTCGGTTCGAAAACCAAAACTTTTTTGATGATTTGTTTTGAATATCTCGGGTAAATATAGTCAGATTTTGAAATGTTACACCTTTTTGTGTTCGTACGGATCCCTACTATCAATTGGCATTCAAACATTTTAAAAATCGATGGGTAAAAAAAAATGGTTGACCAAAACCCGATTCGTTTGTAAAGTCAACCCTCTTTGATGATTTTTTGGACTATCTCGGCCAAATAATGTCCGATTTAGGAATTTTATACCATTTTGGACTCGTAAGGATCAGTACTATCGATTGGCATCGAAAAAATGAAAATTCTAAATGTTGGCCCAAATTGACAAAATGGCAAGGGGTTACATCACGTTTTTTCTAAAAATCGGGGTCGGTTCGAAAACCAAAACTTTTTTGATGATTTGTTTTGAATATCTCGGGTAAATATAGTCAGATTTTGAAATGTTACACCTTTTTGTGTTCGTACGGATCCCTACTATCAATTGGCATTCAAACATTTTAAAAATCGATGGGTAAAAAAAAGTGGTTGACCAAAACCCGATTCGTTCGTAAAGTCAACCCTATTTGATGATTTTTTGGACTATCTCGGCCAAATAATGTCCGATTTAGGAATTTTATACCATTTTAGACTCGTAAGGATCAGTTCTATCGATTGGCATCGAAAAAATGAAAATCTAAATGTTGGCCCAAATTGACAAAATGGCAAGGGGTTACATCACGTTTTTTCTAAAAATCGGGTCGGTTCGAAAATCGAAACATTTTTGATGATTTGTTTTGAATATCTCAGGTAAATATAGTCAGATTTTGAAATGTTACACCTTTTTTGTGTTCGTACGGATCCCTACTATCAATTGGCATTCAAACATTTTAAAAATCGATGGGTAAAAAAAAGTGGTTGACCAAAACCCGATTCGTTTGTAAAGTCAACCCTCTTTGATGATTTTTTGGATTATCTTGGCCAAATAATGTCCGATGTAGGAATTTTATGCCATTTTGGACTCGTAAGGATCAGTACTATCGATTGGCATCGAAAAAATGAAAATCTAAATTTTGGCCCAAATTCACAAAATAGCAAGGGGTTACATCACGTTTTTTCTAAAAGTGGGGGTCGGTTCGAAAACTAAAACCTTTTTTGATGATTTGTTTTGAATATCTCGGGTAAATATAGTCAGATTTGGAAATGTTATACCTTTTTGTGATCGTACGGATCCCTACTATCAATTGACATTCAAATATTTTAAAAATCGATGGGTAAAAAAAAGTGGTTGACCAAAACCCGATTCGTTCGTAAAGTCAACCCTTTTTGATGATTTTTTGGATTATCTCGGCGAAATAATGTCCGATTTGGGAATTTTATACCATTTTGGACTCGTAAGGATCAGTACTATCGATTGGCATCGAAAAAATGAAAATCTAAATGTTGGCCCAAATTGACAAAATGGCAAGGGGTTACATCACGTTTTTTCTAAAAATCGGGGTCGGTTCGAAAACCAAAACTTTTTTGATGATATTTTTTGAATATCTCGGGTAAATATAGTCAGATTTTGAAATGTTATACCTTTTTGTGATCGTACGGATCCCTACTATCAATTGGCATTCAAACATTTTAAAAATCGATGGGTAAAAAAAAGTGGTTGACCAAAACCCGATTCGTTCGTAAAGTCAACCCTATTTGATGATTTTTTGGACTATCTCGGCCAAATAATGTCCGATTTAGGAATTTTATACCATTTTAGACTCGTAAGGATCAGTTCTATCGATTGGCATCGAAAAAATGAAAATCTAAATGTTGGCCCAAATTGACAAAATGGCAAGGGGTTACATCACGTTTTTTCTAAAAATCGGGTCGGTTCGAAAATCGAAACATTTTTGATGATTTGTTCTGAATATCTCAGGTAAATATAGTCAGATTTTGAAATGTTACACCTTTTTGTGTTCGTACGGATCCCTACTATCAATTGGCATTCAAACATTTTAAAAATCGATGGGTAAAAAAAAGTGGTTGACCAAAACCCGATTCGTTCTAAAGTCAACCCTTTTTGATGATTTTTTGGATTATCTCGGCGAAATAATGTCCGATTTGGGAATTTTATACCACTTTGGACTCGTAAGGATCAGTTCTATCGATTGGCATCGAAAAAATGAAAATCTAAATTTTGGCCCAAATTGACAAAATGGCAAGGGGTTACATCACGTTTTTTCTAAAAATCGGGGTCGGTTCGAAAACCAAAACTTTTTTGATGATTTTTTTTGAATATCTCGGGTAAATATAGTCAGATTTTGAAATGTTATACCTTTTTGTGTTTGTACGGATCCCTACTATCAATTGGCATTCAAACATTTTAAAAATCGATGGGTAAAAAAAAATTGGTTGACCAAAAACCGATTCGTTTGTAAAGTCAACCCTATTTGATGATTTTTTGGACTATCTCGGCCAAATAATGTCCGATTTAGGAATTTTATGCCATTTTGGACTCGTAAGGATCAGTACTATCGATTGGCATCGAAAAAATGAAAATCTAAATTTTGGCCAAAATTGACAAAATGGCAAGGGGTTACATCACGTTTTTTCTAAAAATCGGGGTCGGTTCGAAAACCAAAACTTTTTTGATGATTTTTTTTGAATATCTCGGGTAAATATAGTAAGATTTTGAAATGTTATACCTTTTTGTGTTTGTAAGGATCCCTACTATCAATTGGCATTCAAACATTTTAAAAATCGATGGGTAAAAAAAAAGTGGTTGACCAAAACCCGATTCGTTCGTAAAGTCAACCCTTTTTGATGATTTTTGGACTATATCGGCGAAATAATGTCCGATTTGGGAATTTTTTACCATTTTGGACTCGTAAGGATCAGTACAATCGATTGGCATCGAAAAAATGAAAATCTAAATTTTGGCCTAAATTGACAAAATGGCAAGGGGTTACATCACGTTTTTCTAAAAATCGGGGTCGGTTCGAAAACCAAAACTTTTTTGATGATTTGTTTTGAATATCTCGGGTAAATATAGTCAGATTTTGAAATGTTACACCTTTTTGTGTTCGTACGGATCCCTACTATCAATTGGCATTCAAACATTTTAAAAATCGATGGGTAAAAAAAAGTGGTTGACCAAAACCCGATTCGTTTGTAAAGTCAACCCTCTTTGATGATTTTTTGGACTATCTCGGCCAAATAATGTCCGATTTAGGAATTTTATACCACTTTGGACTCGTAAGGATCAGTTCTATCGATTGGCATCGAAAAAATGAAAATCTAAATTTTGGCCGAAATTGACAAAATGGCAAGGGGTTACATCACGTTTTTTCTAAAAATCGGGGTCGGTTCGAAAACCAAAACTTTTTTGATGATTTTTTTTGAATATCTCGGGTAAATATAGTCAGATTTTGAAATGTTATACCTTTTTGTGTTTGTACGGATCCCTACTATCAATTGGCATTCAAACATTTTAAAAATCGATGGGTAAAAAAAAGTGGTTGACCAAAAACCGATTCGTTTGTAAAGTCAACCCTATTTGATGATTTTTTGGACTATCTCGGCCAAATAATGTCCGATTTAGGAATTTTATGCCATTTTGGACTCGTAAGGATCAGTACTATCGATTGGCATCAAAAAAATGAAAATCTAAATGTTGGCCCAAATTGACAAAATGGCAAGGGGTTACATCACGTTTTTTCTAAAAGTGGGGGTCGGTTCGAAAACTAAAACCTTTTTTGATGATTTGTTTTGAATATCTCGGGTAAATATAGTCAGATTTGGAAATGTTATACCTTTTTGTGATCGTACGGATCCCTACTATCAATTGACATTCAAATATTTTAAGTCAACCCTTTTTGATGATTTTTTGGATTATCTCGGCGAAATAATGTCCGATTTGGGAATTTTATACCATTTTGGACTCGTAAGGATCAGTACTATCGATTGGCATCGAAAAAATGAAAATCTAAATGTTGGCCCAAATTGACAAAATGGCAAGGGGTTACATCACGTTTTTTCTAAAAATCGGGGTCGGTTCGAAAACCAAAACTTTTTTGATGATATTTTTTGAATATCTCGGGTAAATATAGTCAGATTTTGAAATGTTATACCTTTTTGTGATCGTACGGATCCCTACTATCAATTGGCATTCAAACATTTTAAAAATCGATGGGTAAAAAAAAAGTGGTTGACCAAAACCCGATTCGTTCGTAAAGTCAACCCTATTTGATGATTTTTTGGACTATCTCGGCCAAATAATGTCCGATTTAGGAATTTTATACCATTTTAGACTCGTAAGGATCAGTTCTATCGATTGGCATCGAAAAAATGAAAATCTAAATGTTGGCCCAAATTGACAAAATGGCAAGGGGTTACATCACGTTTTTTCTAAAAATCGGGTCGGTTCGAAGATCGAAACATTTTTGATGATTTGTTTTGAATATCTCAGGTAAATATAGTCAGATTTTGAAATGTTACACCTTTTTGTGTTCGTACGGATCCCTACTATCAATTGGCATTCAAACATTTTAAAAATCGATGGGTAAAAAAAAGTGGTTGACCAAAACCAGATTCGTTCTAAAGTCAACCCTTTTTGATGATTTTTTGGATTATCTCGGCGAAATAATGTCCGATTTGGGAATTTTTTACCATTTTGGACTCGTAAGGATCAGTACAATCGATTGGCATCGAAAAAATGAAAATCTAAATTTTGGCCCAAATTGACAAAATGGCAAGGGGTTACATCACGTTTTTTCTAAAAATCGGGGTCGGTTCGAAAACCAAAACTTTTTTGATGATTTTTTTTGAATATCTCGGGTAAATATAGTCAGATTTTGAAATGTTATACCTTTTTGTGTTTGTACGGATCCCTACTATCAATTGGCATTCAAACATTTTAAAAATCGATGGGTAAAAAAAATTGGTTGACCAAAAACCGATTCGTTTGTAAAGTCAACCCTATTTGATGATTTTTTGGACTATCTCGGCCAAATAATGTCCGATTTAGGAATTTTATGCCATTTTGGACTCGTAAGGATCAGTACTATCGATTGGCATCGAAAAAATGAAAATCTAAATTTTGGCCAAAATTGACAAAATGGCAAGGGGTTACATCACGTTTTTTCTAAAAATCGGGGTCGGTTCGAAAACCAAAACTTTTTTGATGATTTGTTTTGAATATCTCGGGTAAATATAGTAAGATTTTAAAATGTTATACATTTTTGTGTTTGTACGGACCCCTACTATCAATTGGCATTCAAACATTTTAAAAATCGATGGGTAAAAAAAAGTGGTTGACCAAAACCCGATTCGTTTGTAAAGTCAACCCTCTTTGATGATTTTTTGGACTATATCGGCGAAATAATGTCCGATTTGGGAATTTTTTACCATTTTGGACTCGTAAGGATCAGTACAATCGATTGGCATCGAAACAATGAAAATCTAAATTTTGGCTCAAATTGACAAAATGGCAAGGGGTTACAGCACGTTTTTTCTAAAAATCGGGGTCGGTTCGAAAACCAAAACTTTTTTGATGATTTGTTTTGAATATCTCGGTTAAATATAGTCAGATTTTGAAATGTTACACCTTTTTGTGTTCGTACGGATCCCTACTATCAATTGGCATTCAAACATTTTAAAAATCGATGGGTAAAAAAAAGTGGTTGACCAAAACCCGATTCGTTTGTAAAGTCAACCCCTTTGATGATTTTTTGACTATATCGGCGAAATAATGTCCGATTTGGGAATTTTTTACCATTTTGGACTCGTAAGGATCAGTACAATCGTTTGGCATCGAAAAAATGAAAATCTAAATTTTGGCCCAAATTGACAAAATGGCAAGGGGTTACATCACGTTTTTTCTAAAAATCGGGGTCGGTTCGAAAAACCAAAACTTTTTTGATGATTTGTTTTGAATATCTCGGGTAAATATAGTCAGATTTTGAAATGTTACACCTTTTTGTGTTCGTACGGATCCCTACCATCAATTGGCATTCAAACGTTTTAAAAAATCGATGGGTAAAAAAAAGTGGTTGACCAAAACCCGATTCGTTTGTAAAGTCAACCCTCTTTGATGATTTTTTGGACTATCTCGGCCAAATAATGTCCGATTTAGGAATTTTATACCATTTTGGACTCGTAAGGATCAGTACTATCGATTGGCATCGAAATAATGAAAATCTAAATGTTGGCCCAAATTGACAAAATGGCAAGGGGTTACATCACGTTTTTTCTAAAAATCGGGGTCGGTTCGAAAACCAAAACTTTTTTGATGATTTGTTTTGAATATCTCGGGTAAATATAGTCAGATTTTGAAATGTTATACCTTTTTGTGATCGTACGGATCCCTATTATCAATTGGCATTCAAACATTTTAAAAATCGATGGGTAAAAAAAAAGTGGTTGACCAAAACCCGATTCGTTCGTAAAGTCAACCCTATTTGATGATTTTTTGGACTATCTCGGCCAAATAATGTCCGATTTAGGAATTTTATACCATTTTGGACTCGTAAGGATCAGTACTATCGATTGGCATCGAAAAATGAAAATCTAAATTTTGGCCCAAATTGACAAAATGGCAAGGGGTTACATCACGTTTTTTCTAAAAATCGGGGTCGGTTCGAAAAAAAACCAAAACTTTTTTGATGATTTTTTTTGAATATCTCGGGTAAATATAGTCAGATTTTGAAATGTTATACCTTTTTGTGTTTGTAAGGATCCCTACTATCAATTGGCATTCAAACATTTTAAAAATCGATGGGTAAAAAAAAGTGGTTGACCAAAACCCGATTCGTTCGTAAAGTCAACCCTTTTGATGATTTTTTGGATTATCTCGGCGAAATAATGTCCGATTTGGGAATTTTATACCATTTTGGACTCGTAAGGATCAGTACTATCGATTGGCATCGAAAAAATGAAAATCTAAATTTTGGCCCAAATTGGCAAAATGGCAAGGGGTTACATCACGTTTTTCTAAAAATCGGGGTCGGTTCGAAAACCAAAACTTTTTGATGATTTTTTTTGAATATCTCGGTAAATATAGTAAGATTTTGAAATGTTATACCTTTTTGTGTTTGTAAGGATCCCTACTATCAATTGGCATTCAAACATTTTAAAAATCGATGGGTAAAAAAAAGTGGTTGACCAAAACCCGATTCGTTCTTAAAGTCAACCCTTTTTGATGACTTTTTGGATTATCTCGGCGAAATAATGTCCGATTTGGGAATTTTATACCACTTTGGACTCGTAAGGATCAGTTCTATCGATTGGCATCGAAAAAATGAAAATCTAAATTTTGGCCCAAATTGACAAAATGTCAAGGGGTTACATCACGTTTTTTCTAAAAATCGGGGTCGGTTCGAAAACCAAAACTTTTTTGATGATTTGTTTTGAATATCTCGGGTAAATATAGTCAGATTTTGAAATGTTTTACCTTTTTGTGATCGTACGGATCCCTATTATCAATTGGCATTCAAACATTTTAAAAATCGATGGGTAAAAAAAAGTGGTTGACCAAAACCCGATTCGTTTGTAAAGTCAACCCTATTTGATGATTTTTTGGACTATCTCGGCCAAATAATGTCCGATTTAGGAATTTTATACCATTTTGGACTCGTAAGGATCAGTACTATCGATTGGCATCGAAAAAATGAAAATATAAATTTTGGCCCAAATTGACAAAATGGCAAGGGGTTACATCACGTTTTTTCTACAAATCGGGGTCGGTTCGAAAATCAAAACTTGTTTGATGATTTGTTTTGAATATCTCGGGTAAATATAGTCAGATTTTGAAATGTTATACCTTTTTGTGTTTGTAAGGATCCCTACTATCAATTGGCATTCAAACATTTTAAAAATCGATGGGTAAAAAGTGGTTGACCAAAACCCGATTCGTTCGTAAAGTCAACCCTTTTTGATGATTTTTGATTATCTCGGCGAAATAATGTCCGATTTGGGAATTTTATACCATTTTGGACTCGTAAGGATCAGTACTATCGATTGGCATCGAAAAATGAAAATCTAAATTTTGGCCCAAATTGGCAAAATGGCAAGGGGTTACATCACGTTTTTCTAAAAATCGGGTCGGTTCGAAAACCAAAACTTTTTGATGATTTTTTTTGAATATCTCGGGTAAATATAGTCAGATTTTGAAATGTTAGACACTTTTTGTGTTTGTACGGATCCCTACTATCAATTGGCATTCAAACATTTTAAAAATCGATGGGTAAAAAAAAAGTGGTTGACCAAAACCCGATTCGTTCGTAAAGTCAACCCTTTTTGATGACTTTTTGGATCATCTCGGCGAAATAATGTCCGATTTGGGAATTTTATACCACTTTGGACTCGTAAGGATCAGTTCTATCGATTGGCATCGAAAAAATGAAAATCTAAATTTTGGCCCAAATTGACAAAATGGCAAGGGGTTACATCACGTTTTTTCTAAAAATCGCGGTCGGTTCGAAAACCAAAACTTTTTTGATGATTTGTTTTGAATATCTCGGGTAAATATAGTCAGATTTTGAAATGTTACACCTTATTGTGTTCGTACGGATCCCTACTATCAATTGGCATTCAAACATTTTAAAAATCGATGGGTAAAAAAAAGTGGTTGACCAAAACCCGATTCGTTTGTAAAGTCAACCCTCTTTGATGATTTTTTGGACTATCTCGGCCAAATAATGTCCGATTTAGGAATTTTATACCATTTTGGACTCGTAAGGATCAGTACTATCGATTGGCATCGAAAAAATGAAAATCTAAATGTTGGCCCAAATTGACAAAATGGCAAGGGGTTACATCACGTTTTTTCTAAAAATCGGGGTCGGTTCGAAAACCAAAACTTTTTTGATGATTTGTTTTGAATATCTCGGGTAAATATAGTCAGATTTTGAAATGTTATACCTTTTTGTGATCGTACGGATCCCTATTATCAATTGGCATTCAAACATTTTAAAAATCGATGGGTAAAAAAAAAGTGGTTGACCAAAACCCGATTCGTTCGTAAAGTCAACCCTATTTGATGATTTTTTGGACTATCTCGGCCAAATAATGTCCGATTTAGGAATTTTATACCATTTTGGACTCGTAAGGATCAGTACTATCGATTGGCATCGAAAAAATGAAAATCTAAATTTTGGCCCAGATTGACAAAATGGCAAGGGGTTACATCACGTTTTTTCTAAAAATCGGGGTCGGTTCGAAAACCAAAACTTTTTTGATGATTTTTTTTGAATATCTCGGGTAAATATAGTCAGATTTTGAAATGTTATACCTTTTTGTGTTTGTACGGATCCCTACTATCAATTGGCATTCAAACATTTTAAAAATCGATGGGTAAAAAAAAGTGGTTGACCAAAACCCGATTCGTTCGTAAAGTCAACCCTTTTTGATGATTTTTTGGATTATCTCGGCGAAATAATGTCCGATTTGGGAATTTTATACCATTTTGGACTCGTAAGGATCAGTACTATCGATTGGCATCGAAAAAATGAAAATCTAAATTTTGGCCCAAATTGGCAAAATGGCAAGGGGTTACATCACGTTTTTCTAAAAATCGGGGTCGGTTCGAAAACCAAAACTTTTTTGATGATTTTTTTTGAATATCTCGGGTAAATATAGTCAGATTTTGAAATGTTATACCTTTTTGTGTTTGTACGGATCCCTACTATCAATTGGCATTCAAACATTTTAAAAATCGATGGGTAAAAAAAAGTGGTTGACCAAAACCCGATTCGTTCGTAAAGTCAACCCTTTTTGATGACTTTTTGGATCATCTCGGCGAAATAATGTCCGATTTGGGAATTTTATACCACTTTGGACTCGTAAGGATCAGTTCTATCGATTGGCATCGAAAAAATGAAAATCTAAATTTTGGCCCAAATTGACAAAATGGCAAGGGGTTACATCACGTTTTTTCTAAAAATCGCGGTCGGTTCGAAAACCAAAACTTTTTTGATGATTTGTTTTGAATATCTCGGGTAAATATAGTCAGATTTTGAAATGTTACACCTTATTGTGTTCGTACGGATCCCTACTATCAATTGGCATTCAAACATTTTAAAAATCGATGGGTAAAAAAAAGTGGTTGACCAAAACCCGATTCGTTTGTAAAGTCAACCCTCTTTGATGATTTTTTGGACTATCTCGGCCAAATAATGTCCGATTTAGGAATTTTATACCATTTTGGACTCGTAAGGATCAGTACTATCGATTGGCATCGAAAAAATGAAAATCTAAATGTTGGCCCAAATTGACAAAATGGCAAGGGGTTACATCACGTTTTTTCTAAAAATCGGGGTCGGTTCGAAAACCAAAACTTTTTTGATGATTTGTTTTGAATATCTCGGGTAAATATAGTCAGATTTTGAAATGTTATACCTTTTTGTGATCGTACGGATCCCTATTATCAATTGGCATTCAAACATTTTAAAAATCGATGGGTAAAAAAAAAGTGGTTGACCAAAACCCGATTCGTTCGTAAAGTCAACCCTATTTGATGATTTTTTGGACTATCTCGGCCAAATAATGTCCGATTTAGGAATTTTATACAATTTTGGACTCGTAAGGATCAGTACTATCGATTGGCATCGAAAAAATGAAAATCTAAATTTTGGCCCAAATTGACAAAATGGCAAGGGGTTACATCACGTTTTTTCTAAAAATCGGGGTCGGTTCGAAAACCAAAACATTTTTGATGATTTGTTTTGAATATCTCAGGTAAATATAGTCCGATTTTGAAATGTTACACCTTTTTGTGTTCGTACGGATCCCTACTATCAATTGGCATTTAAACATTTTAAAAATCGATGGGTAAAAAAAAGTGGTTGACCAAAACCCGATTCGTTTGTAAAGTCAACCCTCTTTGATGATTTTTTGGACTATCTCGGCCAAATAATGTCCGATTTAGGAATTTTGTACCATTTTGGACTCGTAAGGATCAGTACTATCGATTGGCATCGAAAAAATGAAAATCTAAATTTTGGCCCAAATTCACAAAATAGCAAGGGGTTACATCACGTTTTTTCTAAAAATCAGGGCCGGTTCGAAAACCAAAACTTTTTTGATGATTTGTTTTGAATATCTCAGGTAAATATAGTCAGATTTTGAAATGTTACACCTTTTTTTGTTCGTACGGATCCCTACTATCAATTGGCATTCAAACATTTTAAAAATCGATGGGTGAAAAAAAGTGGTTGACCAAAACCCGATTCGTTTGTAAAGTCAACCCTTTTTGATGATTTTTTGTATTTCCTCGGCGAAATAATGTCCGATTTGGGAATTTTATACCATTTTGGACTCGTAAGGATCAGTACTATCGATTGGCATCAAAAAAATGAAAATGAAAAATGTTGGCCCAAATCGACAAATTGGCAAGGGGTTACATCACGTATTTTCTAAAAATCGGGGTCGGTTCGAAAATCAAAACTTGTTTGATGATTTGTTTTGAATATCTCAGGTAAATATAGTCAGATTTTGAAATGTTATACCTTTTTGTGATCGTACGGATCCCTACTATCAGTTGGCATTCAAACATTTAAAAAATCGATTTGTAAAGAACAGTGGTTGACCAAAAACCGATTCGTTTGTAAAGTCAACCCTCTTTGATGATTTTTTGGCCAAATAATGTCCGATTTGGGAATTTTATACCATTTTGGACTCGTAAGGATCAGTACTATCGATTGGCATCGAAAAAATGAAAATCTAAATTTTGGCCCAAATTGACAAAATGGCAAGGGGTTAATCACGTTTTTTCTAAAAATCGGGGTCGGTTCGAAAACCAAAACTTTTTTGATGATTTTTTTGAATATCTCGGGTAAATATAGTCAGATTTTGAAATGTTATACCTTTTTGTGTTTGTACGGATCCCTACTATCAATTTGCATTCAAACATTTTAAAAATCGATGGGTAAAAAAAAGTGGTTGACCAAAACCCGATTCGTTTGTAAAGTCAACCCTCTTTGATGATTTTTTGGATTATCTCGGCGAAATAATGTCCGATTTGGGAATTTTATACCATTTTGGACTCGTAAGGATCAGTACTATCGATTGGCATCGAAAAAATGAAAATCTAAATTTTGGCCAAATTGACAAAATGGCAAGGGGTTAATCACGTTTTTTCTAAAAATCGGGGTCGGTTCGAAAATCAAAACTTTTTTGATGGTTTGTTTTGAATATCTCAGGTAAATATAGTCCGATTTTGAAATGTTACACCTTATTGTGATCGTACGGATCCCTACTATCAATTGGCATTTAAACATTTTAAAAATCGATGGGTAAAAAAAAGTGGTTGACCAAAACCCGATTCGTTTGTAAAGTCAACCCTTTTTGATGATTTTTTGGATTATCTCGGCGAAATAATGTCCGATTTAGGAATTTTGTACCATTTTGGACTCGTAAGGATCAGTACTATCGATTGGCATCAAAAAAATGAAAATCTAAATTTTGGCCCAAATTCACAAAATAGCAAGGGGTTACATTACGTTTTTTCTAAAAATCAGGGCCGGTTCGAAAACCAAAACTTTTTTGATGATTTGTTTTGAATATCTCAGGTAAATATAGTCAGATTTTGAAATGTTACACCTTTTTTTGTTCGTACGGATCCCTACTATCAATTTGCATTCAAACATGTTAAAAATCGATGTGTAAAAAAAAGTGGTTGACCAAAACCCGATTCGTTTGTAAAGTCAACCCTCTTTGATGATTTTTTGTATTATCTCGGCGAAATAATGTCCGATTTAGGAATTTTGCACCATTTTGGACTCGTAAGGATCAGTAATATCGATTGGCATCAAAAAAATGAAAATGAAAAATGTTGGCCCAAATCGACAAAATAACAAGGGGTTACATCACGTTTTTTCTAAAAATTGGGGTCGGTTCGAAAATCAAAACTTTTTTGATGATTTGTTTTGAATATCTTAGGTAAATATAGTCAGATTTTGAAATGTTATACCTTTTTGTGATCGTACGGATCCCTACTATCAATTGGCATTCAAACATGTTAAAAATCGATCTGTAAAAAAAAGTGGTTGACCAAAACCCGATTCGTTTGTAAAGTCAACCCTCTTTGATGATTTTTTGGACTATCTCGGCGAAATAATGTCCGATTTAGGAATTTTGTACCATTTTGGACTCGTAAGGATCAGTAATATCGATTGGCATCAAAAAAATGAAAATCTAAGTTTTTGCCCAAATTCACAAAATGGCAAGGGGTTACATCACGTTTTTTCTAAAAGTCGGGGTCGGTTCGAAAACCAAAACTTTTTTGATGATTTGTTTTGAATATCTCAGGTAAATATAGTCCGATTTTCAAATGTTATACCTTTTTGTGATCGTACGGATCCCTACTATCAATTGGCATTCAAACATTTTAAAAATCGATGGGTAAAAAAAGTGGTTAACCAAAACCCGATTTGTTTGTATAGTCAACCCTTTTTGATGATTTTTTGTATTATCTCGGCGAAATAATGTCCGATTTGGAAATTTTATACCATTTTGGACTCGTAAGGATCAGTAATATCGATTGGCATCAAAAAAAATGAAAATGAAAAATGTTGGCCCAAATCGACAAAATGGCAAGGGGTTACATCATGTTTTTTCTAAAAATCAGGGTCGGTTCGAAAATCAAAACTTTTTTGATGATTTGTTTTGAATATCTCAGGTAAATATAGTCAGATTTTGAAATGTTATACCTTTTTGTGTTCGTACGGATCACTACTATCAATTGGCATTCAAACATTTTAAAAATCGATTTGTAAAAAACAGTGGTTGACCAAAAACCGATTCGTTTGTAAAGTCAACCCTCTTTGATGATTTTTTGACTATCTCGGCCAAATAATGTCCGATTTAGGAATTTTATACCATTTTGGACTCGTAAGGATCAGTACTATAGATTGGCATCGAAAAAATGAAAATCTAAATTTTGGCCCAAATTCACAAAATGGCAAGGGGTTACATCACGTTTTTTCTAAAAATCAGGGTCGGTTCGAAAATCAAAACTTTTTTGATGATTTGTTTTGAATATCTCAGGTAAATATAGTCAGATTTTGAAATGTTATACTTTTTTGTGATCGTACGGATCCCTACTATCAATTGGCATTCAAACATTTTAAAAATCGATGGGTAAAAAAAAGTGGTTGACTAAAAACCGTTCGTTTGTAAAGTCAACCCTTTTTGATGATTTTTTGGACTATCTCGGCCAAATAATGTTTGATTTTGGAAGTTTATACAATTTAGGACTTGTAAGCAGTACAGTAAAGAAGTGAAAAGTTAAATTTTGACCAAACTCGAAATTTAGATTTTCACCTTCTAAAAATTGTATATAATATCGGACATTATTTGGCCGAGATATTCCATAAAAATTCATCAAGAAGATAGACACCATTCCAGAGTTGCTTTCTTGTTAAAAACGTTGATGTGATTATGTTTGATTCAGTTGATTACTAGTCAATAGTATGGATCCGTACGAATACAAAGAGATATAACATTCCAAAATCAGACATTATTCAACCGTAACGACCCCGCTTATGACCAAAATGCGTAACATTTTAGTATGTGTTTTTTTGAATGCAAATTGATAGTCGTGATCCTAACGAGTCAAATATGGTTTAAAATATGCCATTCGGACTTTATTTAGACGAGATCGAGCCATGTAATGTTGTATAAAAAGATAAACTGCTCAGAATAAATAGTAGCTGAGTAACGGTGATTTTGTAAATTTGAGTCAAATTTATGTCGATGGTTCCTAGATGCCCTATATATCCGTGGTTATTCCATACCATCGATGGAGTCCTGGAGAACCCGCATAACCGAAAACTTGCAAAATGCGCCGGAAAACGGTTGAAAAATATGTTAGGTTTTTCTCAGCCGCCCCCAGCAACAGCCCCTTCCTCGTCAATGGTTCGTTCACTCCAATATCCTTGGTAATGCCGTGCCATAGATATAGTCCTACTACTAAGCCTAAAGATACAAATCCCTGTATAATTTGCACGGAAATGGTCCACAAATATGAATGCTCTTTATTCCAGCGGTTGCTTAGCGGACAACCTAACACACACACTCTATTGCTAATAAACTAGCAAGTCAGCAGAAGCCTAAAATTTTTGCTTCTATTACGTAGGCACGCAGGCAAAGAAATTTTTCGAGTGCAGTTTTTTTTCTCATCATTTGTAGAGCGGCGGAGTTATGTCGATTTCGAACCTTCCAAAATTTTACCCATTTTAACGAAAATGGCAAGAGGATACTTCACCTTTTTGGCCAAAAACAGAGTCGGTTCGAGAAACAAAACTTTCTTGAAGGTTTTTTAAATATCTCGGGTGATTAACATCTGATTTTTAGACTCGTATGGATCCCAAAGGGGCAAGGGGTGACATCACCATTTATGATAAAAATGGGATCGTTTAGGAGACCAAGAAAGTTTATGTTTTTTTTTTTGAATATCTCGTCTAAATAAAGTCCGAATGGCATATGTTATACCATTTTTGACTCGTACGGATCACGACTATCGATTGGCATTGTCTTGCCGTTTTTGTTAAGTTTATAGCACTGATCCGTACGATATTACATAAATCTCAAATTAGAAAGGATCCGGAGTTAATTTTAATGTATAACAAATCCTTATTTTTTAACATTTTCAAGGAATTTTAAAATTTATATGTGGGGTATGAAATGTTATGGAAATAAATGACAATAGCTTTTAGAAACACGACTAGATCAAAGCATTCATCCTAATCATAATCATATTTTATGCACATATCATCCCTTCATGCCACGATTCGCATGGAATATAGCCTTGCTGCTTCCAGGACGACGCTCCTTTGACGCACTGATGAGCCTGTCGCGCAAGCGACGCATACTGTATGTGGCCACCGCCTGCCTGTGCGCCCTGCTCCTGGTGATCATCATCATGCTGCTGGCCTTTTGGCCCGAGGTGCCCTTTCACATGCGTGCACCGCTCTGCCTGCAGCGGGAGTGCGTCGAGAGCAGCCGCCAGCTGCTGCTGTGGGCCAACACGTCAAAGAGCGCCTGCCACGAGACTTACGAGTGGGCGTGCGGCAATTTTGCCAACGAATACGCCGACGGCGATTACTATGTGATTAAGCGAGGCGAATGGAACTACAAGACTTACAATGAGTATCAGGGTAAGAGCTATACTGTTTTTCAACCTATGTATGCCTAAAATTAACTTTGCTTACTTTCATTTAGAGCTCAACGAACTGAACCGCTTCATATCTATGCTGCCCAATGTCGCTGAGCGGGCCTATTCGGTGGAGTCTACCATCAGCAGTCTCTATCGCAACTGCCGCGACATCGATGCCCTGGACAAGAGTCAATCGGATCTGCTGCTCAAGCAGGCCATCAAATCTGTCGGTGAGTTGCGAGACCCAAACGAGAACATCGACTACTTTTAAGAGCTGCTATTTGTGAGCTCAATTTTAGTTCGTAAATTTTACATTTTGGACTTATGTTGGATCGTTTTTCGCTGTCCCTGCTCGGGTGGCAATATATTGAGAGATTGGTTAGACTATTATTGGATTTTAATACTCTAATTCTTTTTCTTCTGAAAGCAAGAATATTTAACTAGTTCGATTGAAAACATTCTTAGTCATCTATCTACTATCCGTATTTGTTATTCAGTAGTCCCTGCTGTAAATATAGATACGTAAGGCTTTATTGAACTTTAATTCTTGTTCATCTGAGAACAAGGATATTTAACTAGTTCGATTGAGAACATTCTTAGTCATCTATCTATTATCCGTATTCGACCGTCCCTGCTATTATTGTTTACAAATGTTATTTTTAACTACTTTGTAATTTCAAGATATTAAACTATTTTAAACTTTAATGCCAACTGAGATTTTCCAAGTGACACTTCCACTTTACAATTATTGTTCATCAGAGAGTAATTTTATTAGGGAGCATAAAAAACACTGTATTGACTATTGCAACTAAAGTAGTAAAAAAAAAATAGTTGTTAGCTGCCGCTGAAGCCTGTCTAATGGCTAGGCGGCAGATATGTCGAGCTCTGGCTGCTCCTGTGCACATTGCCCAGGCCGATGCTGCCGCTGCCGCTGCCGCTGATGATGCCATGGCCGCTGCCAGATTGGCCGCTGCTGTTGATGACCGTTTGGCCGCTAGCAGAGCCGTTGCTGCCGGCATCCAATATGCCGACAACAGATTGGGCAGGCGCCACACCCCCATCGGTGTGCTCCGAGCTGCCCTCGATGCGATCGTATTCGGCTGTGTGATGGAAAGGTGTTTAAGAAAAAAGGCAATCAGAAATGGCATCTGAATGGCAAACTTACCCTGAATCTGCTGCTGGGCATGAGATGCCTCTGCTTCGGTCTTGTACTTGATAAAGAAGACTTCGGGCTTGCTGGGAATAGTGGGCGCGGGTGTTGCAATATCATTGACCTCGAGCGTAGAGTCCTTCTTGCTAAGCACATAGATGACAGTCTTCTCCTCCTTGGGTGCATACTCGGCCGATAGCTTAACGTTGGCGCTGCTTGACGAGGGCGCCTTGATGAAGACGACGCGATAGTTCTTCTGGGGACGACCTATAACCAGATGCTTGACACGCTCCAGATTCTCATGCTCTTCGGGCGCGGCCACAGTTATGAACTGTTTGTGCACAAGTGGCGCTTCAAAGGCAACGCGTTGCTCCTCCTGTTGTTGCTGCTGGTTGTTGGGCGCCTGGTATCCGGCAAGGCCTCCAAAACCAATGCTGGGAGTGGGTCCAAAGCCGGCAAAACTGTTCGCGCCACTGTCAACGCCGCCATAGCTGGCGCCGCCAAAGCCAGAGGTGGTGCGTCCGCCATTGTAGCCGCCGCCGCTTTGGGTATAAGTGTTGCCCACAAATGGAGCAGCGCCACCATAGTTCGTGGATGAGCCGCCGCCATAACCAACCGTGCTGCCGTGCTGACCATGTCCTGAGCCGCCGCCGGAGCTGCTCAGCAGTGACCCAACACTGGCACCCTGGAAGGCGCCCAGTGGTCCATAGCTAGCCACATTTTGTGCGGCGCTGGGTGCGCTGAGAAAAGAGCCACTGTGACCGCCACCGCCCAGAGTACCAGAGACGCCGCTGCCATAGTTGTAGCCCTGTGGCTTGGCCTGCGCCAAAGCGAGGAGCGTGCAAAGAGTCTGTTACGTGAAAGGAGAAAGACAGTTCGTGTGAGCGTGACAGGCAGCTAGCAGGTAATCCTTGGGTTATCCTTAGGGCCTTACCACAAAGAGACGCATGTTGGAGTTAGACTTGGTTGGGCTTCAGTTGTTGATTAACTGTTGCTGCTCCTCGCTGCCATTTGGGTTTTTATAGTCGATTATTTAGGCCCCAAAGCGATTCCCTCCTCAAAATACACAATATTCAACATACACTATTCATATTTCTGTTGTTGTTGCTGTTGTTGCTATCATTTGATTTTTTCTTCTATAATATCGTGGCTAATTAATTGCTCAATTATTTGGCTATGCGAACCTCTGACATTTGACTTGATGATCTACTCGACGCTCGTATCGCCCTCTCGCTCGCACTCGCACTCGCATCAGGTCTCCTCTGGCTTCCTTTAATGTGACCTGTTGTGTTTGATGGCTGTTGTTGCTGCTGCTCTTCGTGGCCATAAATCAAAGCTTCAAGTGATCAGTTTGCAGCTCTTCACCGGCCATTGACAACGCATCAGCATTAGCTTAAACAAACTGATTAAACAATCAAACAACATCTCTTTTGGTTTCCGTTGCAGTTTTGTCTTTGCAGCTAGATGCGAATTCCTTGAGATCTCGAAATGATCGATTGCTTAATTAATTTATGTGCAGAACGCAACTGACGATATTTGTAGCTAAACGCGAATCAATTCTATCATTATTTGTTGTCAGCTCAAGATTAAGGCCATCTGCATCAGTTGATATAGGGGCTAAAATAATTACGCCAATCCACTAAATCATACCAATATCTGTGCCCAATTCGTGTTTGCCATCATATCGCGAAAGCAATATAAAATAAATCTAATTCGATTTTCCAATTAAAGCAAATTTTTATAAATTAAATTAAGCTGTTTAAAAATATCTGTTTGAATTCATTTTTCAAATACTCTCACTCAAATTCTTCTTTTACTCGCCCCTTTCGTCGATTTCGGAGCCTAGAAGATCTAGAAATTTGTACCTTAAAATAAAAGTTTTAAGGATCGAGTCTTTTATTTTCATTATGTCAACATATGCTCTATGGTAAGTGCTGCAGGGTATCTCCTAGTCGGTCACTCTCGACTAGCACACCCTTACTGGTTTACTGATAATGTTATTAATGTACGCAATATGTCTGCTGTCTGAGCTCAAATGTTCAATAGAACGGGTTAAATGTTTGCTGTTTTTTTTCCCAAACAAATTCTCTGGGATTTTTTTCTCGAAGATTATACGCACCTTACTTCCGCAATGGGGTTTGCGTTTGACGTACTGTTCCATTACTAATAAGTATTTAATTATGTGTAAGCCCCCAAGCGTGGAATAATGTTTCTCATTCACCAAACTTAATTACATTGATACTAGGCTACCTAATTATACGCAGACAATTAAGTCACAAGCAACATGAATGAATCGAAGTTTGGTGTTATTCAATAATATTGGTTCTTTTTCTAGACGGAGTGCTCTGATAATTTGAGATTTTAATACATATTTTGATAAGGGGTATATTAAAGTTATGCAAATGTGGGAAAATCGACGAAATTCGTTTTCATGACCCGTTCATAAGCTGAGTTTATATATAAGTATCTTACCTTGATTTTATTATTATTTATTTGCATATATGATACGCTGAGAAAGCCCCTCTCTTCATACAATTTTCTATTTGTATTTCTCAAATGATTTTGATATAATTTTTATTAATTTTATCATTGCTTATATACCTATCGACTTTCTATAGCACGGTACAGTTATTTTCTTCGATTTTTTTTTACGCTCACCTGCTCTGCGGCTCCCTTAATCAATATTTGACTTTCACTCTCTGTCATTTCTGTTCGCCTCTTTCCTGTTACTGTCACTGCCTCGCTCTTGCTCATTCTTAAATATTATTCTTAAAAATGCCAAAACAGATTCAAATTTTTATACTCTGCAATATGAAAAAGCATATTCTTTTTGGGCAATGTGTGCCAGAGACTTACAAATTTAAACTAAACCATTTTTGGACTACTTCTACATTTACACACAGTTTCAAAGCCACAGTCCCCAAGAAGTCTATTGATGTCCTCTTCTAAAGATCGAGGCAGTTTCATAGCCAGAGTCCTCAAGTAGTTTCCTGAAATTCTCTACAGATCGAGCCAAATTATGGCGCCCATATCCACTGGCGCCTACACCATGTGTCCCTCGATCTCAAGTCACAGTTTGAAAGACATTGTTTTGGGCCAACAATCTCAGAGTTAACGCTCCAATAATCAGGAATACTCAGATCATCTGTTCCAAGCTGTTATTACACCGTGAAGAAAAAGGATTTAGACAACAGCAACATATTTTTTCATGTATCATTGAGCACGAGGTTCGGGATCCAAACCCCTTAAGAGTTTATTTTTATAGATAGAGTATGCAATAAATCATTCTAAATTCAAGTGAATTGTTTTAGAAGACTGAAAAAATGCTAAGATAGCTATTAATTGAATAAATTAAAGCTTGCATAATGGGCATGAGACAGGTAACTTAATGCAAGATCTTTCCGAGTTACATGGCCGAGCAAGTTCGAGACAATTCAATGAAGACATACTGGTCACACTTGTCGTGTCTGCGGCTGGGCCTCTTACCAAATGTGCAGTCTGGGTCTGGGTCTGGGTCTCGGTGTTTGTAAATTGAAGCATTTCCATTTGATAAGAGCGGCCGGTGGCGGCACGCATCTAAACAAAAAGATGACTCGATTATGTTGTGTCATTTTGTATTTTTGGATAGCGGCTAAAAGCAGAAATTCCGAACGTCGTCTTATTTTATTTATATTTTGTGTATATTTATTTATTATTGAAAAATTTCATTATAATTGGCATAATTTGAATGCGCTTTGGGGCGAGGGCTTTGTCGGTGGTTTGCGCGGCCGAAGATCTGCCGTTTACTTAAGACCACATTTTATATGGCTAAAATGTTATGATTTATGCGCGCTGGCCACCTTGAAATAAGCCGATTGAATACAACAACCCAGCAAATACCAAATACTTATTAGTCAGACGGCGGTCTTTTATAATACTGTCTATATATATCAATTAAGCCAACTCTGTGGGTCAAGTGGCGCGGCCCAAACGAATGACTTAGAACACAAACTTCCTCAGCCTGGCCAATTAATGCATTGCCCTTGAATATCGCTTGCATAACCTTTCCTCCTCTATCGCTTTGGGTTTTTCTTTTGTTTCTTCTTCTTCTGCTTCTTTTTTTTATGCATATTTAAAGATTAATAGCTGCCAACCTGTGCGGTTCGGCTGCCAATCACAAAAAGGTCGCCCAGTTGATGTCCAGATATGGCCGCCGCTTCCACAATCCCATTAATTAAAGGCAAATGCAAATAAATCTACACGAGCTGCTTGCGAAGAAGCCAAATATATAAAAAGATGCATTGATATCTTGTATATTTTTTTTTCACAATTTAATTATTTGCAAAATTTATGAAAATTTTACTTAAGTTGGGTGGCGAACTTAGGCGAACTACAAAGCCCCTGAGTTAAATGCAGCCCAATTCGTTTAGTTGTTATTGGGACTCCCTCATGAAGTATTTATATTAAAAGTAATTTACTTTAGGTTTTAATTAAAAAAGCTCTCTGGCTGCTGTTAGGTAATTGTAATTATTTGTTAATTATTCAAAAAAACAACTACTTTATTTAGAAATGTTCCAAAATTTCTAGAGAAACCTTCGAAATCTAGTTGAAAAGGGTGTTGTTATCAGTTCCTAATCTATTTTGTATTCGGTTTTCGTGGCATAAACATACATGAACATTGAGAAAAGCTGCTGAATTTGAGCCGGCGACCTGCCAAGCCACGCAAGTTCATGCAGACTCCTGACTGCATTGTTGTAAATGTGTTCCATACAAAATTTGGCCACATTTTACCTCCACGTGGTAGCCGAATCAGCCAAAGCGGCGTCTTGGTGCTCACTTGCAACCCAAAAGGAGGGAAGCTTCAGACTGTGGGTTGGTTGAGCAATCGGTCAGTCAGGAGAAACACTTTTATATAAATATTCATTTGACATTAAGTTAATTTTTAAATTTGACTTTGAAAAACAATTTAAGATGCAATATTTTAATCCTTTGCTACGCTGATTGTCCATATGCTCCGCACTGGCTTCAGCTGCTAATGTGCCTCGTTTGGCACAGGGTCAAAGCACTTTGCAAAAAGCGCAAAAAATAACTTCATTTAAAATAAAAACAAACAAAAAACAAAAAAAAAACACACAAAAGTTTGCAAAAAGTATGCGAAACATAAAAAGAAACACTTTGCGGCTATTGAGCTGAACCTTTTTTTTATTTACGCGTTCGCTAACTTTTATGACGAGTTTTGTGGCTGTTGCTGCTGTTGTTGTTGCTGTGTTTGGATTATTGGGGTTTTATTTTAATCGGTATTGTCTACATTTTGAACGCTTATCAGTTTTATGCAAATGCTGCTACCCGGCAATGTTAATAAGCTACTTAGTGGTGCGCATGGGTCGATCGTTAATTCGACACCACCCAAACGCCAGCAGCACCGCCGATCTTCAAAGAAAACGCGCCGTGGGTCGCTGATACTCGTAGCCATCAGCAGAAACAGCACCAGCAGCAGCATGTGGCTTGGCTGCATCTAGGGCGCCAATTACGGACTGCACTGGCGCCACATAGGGCGCAGCGATCTCTGTGTTGCCGCCCAGCTGATCGTATTGCGTTTGAATTTCGCGCTGAGCGGCGGCCGCCTCCTCGTTGGTCTTGTACCTGATGAAGAAAACTTCCGGCTTGTCTGACGACTGCTGCTGCTGCTGCTGCTGCCTGGGCGGCTGAATGTCGTCCACCTCCAGCTCCGGCTGTTTGCGACTTAGCACATAGATGACCGTACGCTCCTCCTGCGGCGCCAGCTCGGCCGTGTATTTCACAGCCTCGCTCTGAGCGCTGGGTGCGCGTATAAAGATCACACGATAGTTGCGCGTCGCGCGTCCAATCAGCAGATGCTTGGTGTGCGGCTGCAGCTCCTCCGAATCCTCAGCTGCGGATACGCTATAAAACTGTTTGGTAATGATTGGAGCTGGTGTCGCAAAGCTTTCACTTGCCGCCGGTGGCAGATAGAAACGTGTCGGCACATGACCCTGGCTCAAACCCAAAAGCGCTGCCGAACCGAGAAAAATGAACACGCTAAACATGCCGCTGGTGGATGCCACAAAATGTGTGAGGCAGCCGACAGTGCTATTTCAGTTTTATATATTTTTGTAACAGGGAGAACCCTAAAATTTTGCGCAGATTTCTGGCCCAATTAGTAGCTGCAAAACAAAAGACTTAGGCAACAAACTTGCTGCAAATTAATTGTGCGTTTGAATGAAAACAAAAGAGCCGTTAACAGCCAAATTATTACCACATCATTTAATGCTAAGATCTTCAGATAATTTTTGTAATATGCACACGAATACTGTTTGAGCATGGGCCTTAAACTAGGCGAACTTAGCTTGGATGGATATCTGATTTTAGCTGCATTTTTTGTTGTATATAGTCTCGATTTGCTTGGACATTATTTTTAGCCGCATATTGCTTAACTGATCTTGTTATAGATTCGCCTCATTTCAGGCGAACCATTTATCTTTTATCGTTTTATCGTTGACCAAAACCCATGTAGCCATTGTCCACAGCATCATTCAACGCCCGCGCACAGTTTTTATTATTTTTTGACTAATGGGCTTGTGCACAGCTAGTGTGATCTAATCTGCGCTTACGTATGCTCAATTCACAGCCTTTGCATTTGTCCAAATTTTGAATTTTAAAATTCTTGGTTTTTTTGTTTTACTTTTAATTTTTGGTGCGTTTCGCAGCCTCGCGGCTGATTAGTAGATTAATTCGTTTTGGTTTGGCTGCGTTGTCAACAAGTCGAGACAATTAAAATATCAACAACGATATTGTTTTATTTGATTTTTGATTTTTTTTTTTTTGAGAATTCGACTATCTGGCGGCTCCCAGCCGTAGCAGGCTTGACATCAATTTTGATTGCGGCTTCGATTCAGGCCTCGTTTCGCATCGATTTGCATAAATTGACGCGTGATTCCCACACTTTCCTGTCCCATTGGCCAAAATGGTACTGCCTATTTGATAGATGGGATAAAAAATATAAATAAAATGCTGCTATCTATAGGCTTAACCACTGCATACTAATAAAGATGTGGAGGGTCTTGCAAAGTTTGCCTGAAGGGCTCACGTGTATTTTGCATGACACAATTCTTCAGGCTTATGAATCGCAATTCAATATGTGCCGAGGGATAATTCATTAAAATTTGAACAATCACAACATATATACCTCCCATGTGAGTTTGCAGGCGATTAACATAATTTAATATTTAATAATTATAAATTTAAAATTCAGTTTTATCGTGAGCTATATATTTACAGGGAGTTTATTCAACAACAAAGCTGAAGGGCAACGAGCTTGACAACATTTAAAACAGTTTCTAAATTATAATGGGAACATTAGAGATAGTTTCCTTAAATGTAGCCGATCCTGACCATGGATAAATGTAGACATTTTTTGAATCTTTATACATATTCATTTGCTGCCAAGGCTGCAAATGAATTTGAATCGAAGCAGTTCGGGTCCGTACTCTTAATTTATATTGTGTACTATGAATCGAACCTTAAACCAACCCAGCTGACCGAAAATCTTATTTTTGTTAAACATTATCTGGTTCAGCAATGTATAAATACATAACTTGTGCCTAGGTATTGGATATATCTATCTGATGGATTCCCATTTAAAAAATAAATTTTGAAAATAATTACAGTTTTTAATAGCTGCATTAAAAAGGACATTTGTAAATTAAAAATGGTTTAGAATGCAATCAAAACCTAGATTCACGCAGGTGGAAAGCTAGCCTTACGAACCGAACCAGAAGGCAATTTTTCTTTATATATATCTATATATATGTCTACATCTATATTTATATTTATATCTATATTTATATTCATTTCTATATTTATATTTATATTTATATCTATATCTTTATATATATCTATATCTTTATCTTTATCTATATTTATATATATGTCTATATCTATATCTATATTTATATCTATATCTATATATATGTCTACATCTATATTTATATCTATATCTACATATATATATATATCTATATCTATATCTATATCTAGATATATGTCTATATCTATATCTATATCTACATATCTATCTTTTTCTATATCTTTATCTATATTTATATCTATATCTATATCTTTATCTATATTTATATCCATATCTTTATCTAATCTATATCTATGTATATATCTATATTCATATCTATATTTATATTTATATTTATATTTATATCTATATCTATATATATATATATCTATATCTATGTATATGGCTATATCTATATGTATATCTATATCTATATCTATATCTTTATCTATATCTATATCTATATATACGTCTATATCTATATTTATATCTATATCTATATATATGTCTACATCTATATTTATATCTATATCTACATATATATATCTATATCTATATCTATCTACATATCTATCTTTTTCTATATCTATATTTATATCTATATCTATATCTTTATCTAATCTATATCTATGTATATGGCTATATCTGGCTATATATCTATATGTATATCTATATCTATACCTATATCTATATCTATATCTATGTCTATATTTATATCAATATCTAAATCTATATCTACATCTATATCTACATCTATATCTATTGCTATATTTATATTTATATTTATATTTATATGCCTTTATCTATATTTATATCTATCTTTGTCTAAATGCCTATATCTACATTTATGTGCATCTCTTGTGTATTTCTCTTACATTATCTTTGCACACAAGTACTTGACCTTTAACAGTTCAAATGCCCTTCTATATATACCCTTAGTAGTTTTTTGGCATCTTTTTTGGTGCCTCCCTCACAAGCCGCGGCACGTTGTTTCCGTCGTCGTCTTCGTATTTTGTCATGCGGCGTCAGTTTAACGATCGGTCGAAGAAAAGATGCGCTGTTTGATTCAATTATAATTAAATTTGATGTGCTTATTTTGATTTCTCACTTCATTTAAGCTAATTTTGAGCTATTTCGGGCGCCGGGCGCTTTGTTGACTGTCGCATTTTGGACGTTTGTATTTTTGATTTGCATTTGATCATTTTGCTTTGGGCCGGCTTTGGACCTTTTTTTATTAGCCGCTTTGCTTGATTTGAGCAACATTTCAATTTATTTATGGCATTTTTATTAATTTTTTAAATGGCATTTTATGGCGCGGAAACTACGCGACCTTCCAAAAAGAAGCATCTCTTTAAAAAACGTTGCGTACTTTTTAAATATACAGTTCATTTATTTATTTATATTTTTTTCTTTTTAAAAACAAAAAACAATAACAAAAAAAAATTCGAGCAAAAAAAATGTGCTTAAAACTAAACAACACAATAACAAGTTCGTTGGAGTAAAGGACTGTAGTGGGGGGATGTGGGCGGGGCAGGAAACTTTGGGTAGATCCTTTCTAACTATCGTTCAACTTAGAGCTTCAGCGCACTGGGCAGATACTGGGCACTGGGTTGGCTGTTCGGGCGATTGATCTGGCGATAGTTGTAGCTGCCATCGGGATTGAGGCCATCGAGGCTGCCGATAACGGAGGTGATGGGAGCATTGTTGTCCTCCTGGAACTCGTTGGTGCCGCCCAATTTGTCGTACTGGCCCTGAATCTCCTTCTGTGCCTGGTTGGCCTCGTCGTCGGTCTTGTATTTGATGAAGAACACCTCCGGCTTGCTGGGCTGTGTGGGCGCGGGCGTTGCAATATCTCCAGCATCCAGATCGTTATCCTTCTTGCTCAGCACATAGATGACAGTCTTCTCCTCCTGTGGCGCAAACTCGGCCGAGTATTTCACGTTGGCATTGTCGCCAGCCGGCGCCTTGATGAACACCACGCGATAGTTCTTCTGCGGCCTGCCGAGCACCAAATGCTTCACTTTGCCATCATTGCTGCGATCCTCAGGGGCCGAAACCAAATAGAACTTCTTATTGATGATGGGCGCTGGCGTCGTGCTGGCTGGTGGCAAATACTTGTCGCCGCCGCGATGTGGCACCGGCAGCTGACCTATGAACTGCCCGCCATTGGGCAATCCAACGCCACCGCCGCCCACGAGCAAATCGCCAGGCTGCGGCTGCTCATAGCCGTATTGAGGACGGGCCTGGGCCACAACCAGCAAAGCGGCGACACAGCCGAGCACAATTGGAGCCGTTATGGAATGCATTCTTAAATGTTTCGTATGGGTTATCCTTGGGTAATCCTGCTGCGAGTGTTGCTGATGCGGATATATATGGATATTTGGTATCGCGTCGCGTTCGTTTGAGCACGTTTAGGTTTGGATCGCTTTGGGGCAATGCTTGCATTTCTTGTCGCTCCACTTGACTTATATGCGCTGCCGCTTCCCAGATCGGCTGCCGGCTGCGCTGTCGGCGCAATCATTTGGCTTGAATTGTTGTTGTAATTTATGTAAATCAGCCAGCGCAGCTTGGCTGGCCAAGCAATAACAATTTAACATTCAAGACTCAAACTTTCAAGATAGGCTCAAGCATCGAATGCTATCCAAAAATTTATTCAAATCTCTCGAATGCACATGTATCTCACAGATGCGCCGCCTCTGCCAGTTGACTCAGCAGCACACTCAAAATGGGGCGTGGCTGATTCTTGTACGCGCCGCGTAGCCATGGTTTACATTTTGAATAAAGCTCATAGATCTCTATAACAATAGCCGCTAGTCTCTGTATGTTCGGTTCGTATCTGTTTTGTGTATATATGTATGTATATATATCTATAAATTCGTACATCTGGGCTTGTATATATCTTTTGGCAGCTTAGGCATTGAACTTGACTGTTGCGCTGGCATCTATTGTGAGCTTAGATTATTAATAGACCCGCGATATACAGAAAATTTGCCAGGTTTGTAGGCTTTGCTGGCCGTTTGCATCTAATTAAATGGCACCTGAACATGACAACTCTCAGTCTTTCGACTCTAGGCCTCCATTTTACCACCAAACAATCGGACAAATTTTTGAGACGAAACTAGTTTGCTGGGTTTTTCTTTGCCCCAGAGCAATGCTGGCCTGCCCATCACATAGTTGATCGATTAACTTGCAAATTTGAAACAGTTAAAAGATGATTTCATACATCATCTCAATATGAATGACACGATGTGATTGTGTGATTGTATATATATATATATATATATATATATATATATATATATATATATATTAGCCATATCTCAGATAGTCTGCGCCCATTTGAATTAACAAAAACAAATACATACAACTATTTTCCATACTTTAACATTTTATAAATAACCCTTAAGTCTCTATACCACCCTATTTATATTATATTTGTACTATATAACAAAAATTTCCAAAATAAACTATTTTTATGGATACGTTTTATTTATTCTTAATTTTAAATTTAAATCAGGGCGCAACAAGCTATAAAGGATATGCAAATAATTATTTTTCTATAAATAAAAATTTGTTTTTAAAAATATGTTTAAATTTTCTAAGTGTTGCCGTACGTGGGAAGCGTTACAGGGTGGCAACCCTGCAATTGGGTCATATAGGCAAGTATTTAAATGATCAAGGATACAAGTTTAACGTCTTGATAAACTGTATGCATACATTGACAGGTAACAGGGAAAAGGAATAACAAAGTTGAAAACATTTTGAATTGAATGTGAAGTTTAATGCGAACATGGAGTAATATATGTAGAGAATATAACCAAATCGATTTGCGTCCAGAATTTAAATTGATTTTAACTACGAAACGTACCATACAACCGATATCTGCGAAATATATATATATTGAGATGCGAAAGGGCTCATAAATTAGATATATCTAACCATTTTTGGTATACACCAATTTTGGCTAGAGCTCAAATTTAGCCCGCATTTTGTGTATGAAAATAGTTGTGGCTTTCAATATTTTCAGTACAACGGGCAGAGGGATATTAAAAATTCTAAAATCATATAACAAATCCTGTATGCAAGGAAAATTTATAGCTATATTCATATAAATTTCCTGAAAAAAATAATTGCAGCTCGATATGAATCTTCATTTTTTGTTCGACTGTTAATTCTCTTGACTGGAAAAGTTGTTTTTGGTTTGTAAACTTTTAGCTAGTTATTGTGGCAAGTTGAACAATGGAAATGGGTTTATAATGGACTATATAAAGCGTTGTTTAGTTGGGTTTTCCAAAGCAACCATAGCATGTCCAATTTATTTATTCTTCAGCTCTTGTTGTCGAGCATTGCCTTATATGGTGGCCTCCTAAACCACTCAGCAACAACTCGACAAAAGAGACACATTTAGCTGATGAGTCAGTCGTCTAGGCGAGTGCGACACATAAATCTGGCCTGGAGGTCGCCACAAAGCGGCGCCATATAAACGCATCAAAAACATAATTTTTGGGTAAATGTGGAAGCTCGATTGATTTGCATTTGGCGAACCGATTTATGGGCTCGACGCCCAGCTGATCGCGTGATTGATGTTTGATGACTGCTGCTGATTGATAAGCGCACATTAAACTGCCTATGCCCGCCGAACAGTGAATGCCAGCTAAGATCGCAAGATTGAGACAGATCTATCAGCCGATCCACTAATTTAGTTATACGCAGCCAAGCCAAAGGCGAACAAAACGATAATTATCAATTAGGCATTCCATATCCATAATTCCATATCTCTTCGCCGATGCGGCCTGCCGATCAAGCCCAGAAATAAAAAAGCCTCTGCAAATAATTTATGTAACTTTTTATGAACGCTGACAGTAAAAACCGAGGGACAAATGTGCGACGCGACGCGACTCGCCTCAACTCAGCTCGAGTCGAGTCGAGTCGGCTCAGCGCGACTGGCAACAGATCGTATCGTTTATTTAGTAGGTGTGATTATCTTTATGCAAAGATCGCGACGCATTAATATGCAGATGCTTTTCAGATACAAGATATAGATATTGATGCAGATACCAAATCACATAGGCCAAATACCAGGTAGCATCTGCTGGCGTTGTAATCCATATATCTGATCATAAATTTTTCGTTGCCGTCGCTTTTAGGGCGCTTGTCGCGGGGCATGGCACCTAGCTGGCTTTTATAATAGATATGTATATATATATATATATATGTATATATAATATTTTCTGGTATTTTAATGCGTTGCATTGGCGAATCGACCTTGCAGCGCGTTGCTCTCCGATTTGATTTTGATTCGACTTTGTTTTTTCTTATTTTGTTATTTTTCTTCTTTTTCAGTTTTTTTTTTTTTTATATTAAGACGCTAATTTATTTGCCATCGATTTCGGTTGGTGGTCGGCTCAGTTTTCTAAAGTTTTATTCGTTTGATGTTGCAGTTCGAACAATTATGAAGAGCTTGCCAAACACTAGAGCTCGTTGTGGGGGGACGGGCGGTACGGGCAGGGCGGGGGCATAGGGCATTTAGGCGACAGCTGGTGCAAGGCACAACCAAATTTGCTATTTGTTAATTAAATTAAAATTGGCCAAAAACGTTCTATTTTGAAATCAAATGGAAACTGCTTTTAACCATAATTTGACTTTCAAACCTGATGTTGGTATTTTAACCAAACTATTTGCAGCTTATATAATTTAGTTTCTTTTTGTTGCATAATTTTGAATATGTTCATATAAATGAATCACTTACCCAACGATTCCTTGAGGCTTCACAAGGTTTTCTCTTTTCTGCCCACTTCTTTGCTACAAAAAGAAAACTTCAAATCATTTTTACATTTTTTGAATGCTTAAAGAAATCCTTAAATTTTATTAAAAAAAAAAAATTGTGGAAAAAAAATATAGTTTTTGTTTTTTTGCATAGATCGCAAAAATATCTAAAATGAATATCGCAAGAGTTACATTTAACAAATTCTAGAAAAATAATCGCCTTGGATTATTCAATTAGAAGCAAAAATCGGGCGGGCGGGCGTTTTGTGTGTGTGTGTGTGTGTCTTCTGTCCAATCAGCTGGGTTGTCGGTGGAAGAATGCAAATGAGGAGATTGCATGCTTAGTACTTGACCGATCTGATGGGCTTGGAGGGCAGATAGGAGGTCTGAATGACATTGTTGCCGATAAGGCTGCCACTGTCCACTTGCGTCGTGGTCTGGCTGCTGCTGCTGCTGCTGCCGCCGCCGTTCACGTCGTACTGGAGATTGATGCCGGAGCTGTCGCTGCCGCCGTTGACAGTGGTCTCGACAATTGGAGCACCGCCAGTGCCAACAATGTTGACGCCACCGGAGCCATCGGCCAGAACACCAGAGGCGCCATTGTCGCCCAGGGCGTTGATGACCGATGAGACGGGCACAATGCCTTCATCGCTGAGCTGCGAGCTGCCGCCCAAAGCGTCATAGTTGGCTAAAGGAGCGGGAGAGAGCGAGAGAGGGATAGATTTGAATGTGACATCTACTGGGGCTGCTGCTGCTGCTGCTGCTTGGACCTACCCTGGATGGTCTGCTGGGCATGTGCCGCCTCCGCGGGTGTCTTGTACTTGATGAAGTAAACCTCGGGCTTGTGGTTGGCTGGACGCTGTGTGACCACCTCGGCGCTGACATCGAGGGCGTTCGATTTCTTGGACAGCACATAGATGGCGGTCTTTTCCTCAACTGGAGCCACGTTGGCAATGATCTTGGCCTTGCTGGTTGTGGATGCGGGCGCATTGATGAACACCACGCGATAGTTCTTCTGTGGCCGGCCAACATTCACATAGCGCACAATCTGCTGGTCATCGTGATCCTCGGGTGCGGTGTGCAGATAGAAGTGTTTGCTAATGATCGGTGGCTGGAAGTTGGCCAAATGGCTGATGTACGCCTCCTGTTCCTTATAGTTGATAGTGGGACCCGGATGGATGCCAGCTAGACCAATATGATCATTCACAACGCCGACGCCGCCGCCGCCGCCGCCGCCGCTCGAGAAGGAGGTGCTGATGCCGCTGCTTCCACCGCCACCGCCGCCGCCACCACCGGTGGTGGTGTAGGTGTTGCTGCCACTGTACTGACCGCCGCCCACCTGGGTGGAGGGCACAAAGCCAGAGCTGCCCACAACCGTCAGCTGACCCACAGTGGGCACATTGTTGTAGTAGGTATTGCCCGATGCCGTTGGCTGATACGAGGTGGTTGTGGTGATCACCGGCGGGGACACGATGTTGTCGTTCTGCCCGATCTCGTAGCGGTAGGCCTGACGGCTGAGATCAGGACGCGCCGCTGCCCAGCGACTGCAGCCGAGCACTGCCAAGCAGGCCAAAAACTGCAAGCGGATTATAATTCATCATCAGATCCGATTAGATTCCATTCCAGCTGTGCTCCGCTCAGCTCGGCTCCCGTTCACTTACCATAAATTTGTTCATGCTGTTTACACAAGGAACGCGACTGGACTCGATTGTAGTTTAGCGCTGGAGCTGCTGCACTGGATTGATGCCCTGTTTGCCAACGGCGTTCAGTTTTTATAGAGAGTGTCGCCAGACTGGATCGACTTTAATTGAAGTTAATTAATTTGCTCGCATTGATTTGCAATAAATTGTTAAAATCAAATATAACTATAACACATCTCAAATCCGGCTAGCACGGACATGGGGAATTAGATTTTAGTTTTTCGCCTCGCAGGCGCTAATTAATGCCGCAAACACAGCTGACACAATCGATACCAATGTGTGTGTCCAAAAGTGCCTCCAACTGCCGCCATCAGCTGGCTGATGCCATTTGGCCATGCCGGCCCAAAGCCGACAAGCGCGGAAATCCCCTCTCCAATGGGCTGATCGAGACTTGGATTTGAGCCGTAAAGTTCTTTACCCATGAAATCTCTGATTGTAACAAATGGATCATTTTAGGGCTGTGTGAAGTGGTCGAAATACCAGATAATTTTATAAAAACATAAAAACTAACATATTCGAAGGGAAGTCGCGAGTAGATGGATGGACGGATAGATGCAACAATCAAGTAAAAAAAAAACATCTTAAAAGCATCTTAAAAACTTGCACTTAATTGTGTTAAAAAAAGAATAAAAGAAACATATGTGGCTTACCCATTGAAACTGAAGATATTTATTTTCTTTATTCTACGATTGGCAGTTTTTGTGTTTGATAAACCAAGATTTGAACCCGAGCCTGCATTCGGCAAGCCAAGTTCACGAACTGAGCCTCAAGTCAGGGAGCAGGTTCAAACCATAAAGCGAGCCATCGATAATTTGTATAACTCTAGTTAATACTTGTTATTTAATTTATGAAAATTAATATTACCCACATTACGACCAAAACATATCGCTTTAAGCATTTTATGCAGAGCTCTTGCCTTTTTACAACTTTAAACTCTTATTTTAGATACTTGTCTTTACATATGTTTATTTCAGTTTCTTGTGTGGTTTCTTCTGTAGCTTAGTTCTTCTCTCACAGATTTGAATTTTGCTAAAAAAGTTCGTTTGGCTTTTTATTTGATAGAGCATACAAATGTCGTCACCGTGTGATATTGTTTTTTTATGACTGCATGACTGAAGTGGTCTGAGATTTCCAAGACGTTGCAGCCAAACATTTTAGCGCTTTTAATTGTTATAAACCCAAAAATACACATATACACATACATACATACATACACACATGGACACGTATGCATAAGATATTTATTTGGCTGATCGAAATACACTAATATGTATATGCATATGGTGCTGTCATAAGTTTTGCCAAATTTCATGTCTTGCTTCTGTGGAATTTCATTAGACCCACCGCCAGCCCCTCGCCCCTTGTTGCAGGGGTAGCGATGCGATGGGTCATTCCTCCGCATACCGAATTACCGCATGATACTAATTGCCACTCTCGACTCAACCACCCCTCTCGCCCCTTTCAGGTGGCTGGCAAGCGTTTTCGGCAACAAATCGGCTGCAGAACTGGGAGTACAAGAGCGCCCTGAAGCTTCTGCAGGCCAAGTACGGCATCTTTCCGTACTATCGCGTCAGCGTGGAGAACAGCTATAACATGCCCTACGACTACATAATAACCCTGGACGAGGGCCAGCTGGGACTGCCGGACAAGTACTTCTATGGCCCCGATGCCGACGAGGAGGTGGTGCGCGGCTATAAGCAGCTCCTGCGCGACTTTGCCATCAACATGGGTAAGCGAACGCGGCTTGATCAGCCAATTTGCAGACCAATTTCATTTCATTCACGCTTTCCTTCCCCTCCTCACAGGCATGGTGGCGCGCGAGGCGGATCTATTTGCGGATGACATCTTCTACTACGAGCGCCGCATTGTCAATCACATTGAGGCCGCCAAGGGCAGCGGCGAGCGTCAGCAGAACAAGCTGCTCCGCCTGGCCGAGCTCAAGAGCATAGCGCCATCGGTAAGGCAACCGCGCGCGGTGTCAGCGGGAGCTGCCGCTCACTGTGATTTTCCAATTACTATCAATAAAACTAGTTTCAAATTAAGTTGGCAGCATACTAATTAATTTGTGAATAGCACTTTGGCATATTAGAAGACAAATATCAGAAAGCAGAAAGTTCTCTCACCTTGAAGCGAAACGGGTTTAAAGCATACGTACCATACGTGCACAAGCCTGGATTCGCGGATGTTGGACACCAACCAAGCCCAACGGCAGACAGCTGCCACGAATCCTTAGCCAAACGACATATGCTTTAGAAAAATCATTAAATAAGTCGTGCAACTAAGAATTGGACTTATAAATATATAGCATGATTCTTAATGTTGATGATACATGATTTTAATGACACAATGAGCGTTAGCCAGACTTTATTCGTCTAAGCCTGAGGATCGCAATTTGCACAGCAGACTCACTAATTGTATAATATATTGATAATTATGCTAAAGAGAGTCTCACAAAAGAGAGAGAGAGAGAAGGGGAAGGGAGCTTGCCTTAGTGAGCAAGAAAGTGCTCCATCTCCTAAAAGGAACCTAGTCGCTTGCTGAAGAAGCCCTGATCTGATATGTCTTTCGTCTTCCTTCAGGCATAGCCTAAACTCACATCATATTAGATGTTTCCTATATGCGACCAGACAGCAGAGACCTCTATGAAACTTCATGTTTTGACAAGGATCAATAATCATAGGATAGAAACAACTATGAAAATTCGAATTTAATGCTAACGCCCTTAAACAAATCATAAAATAAATAAGACTCTTAAGTGTTTTTTAAATATAGACCTACGTTCCAGTACACCTCATCCGACCCATAACTAATAATATTTCTGTCACTTAATGCAAACCGAGGGATATTTAGTAGGAAATAGCAGGGTATTATAATTTATGACTTCATAAAGTATATTGTTATATTCGTCCAGCTAAGTCGGTTTAGTCAAAGAGTCTTATTCTTATATGCACACTGTTCTTCTCTCAACGGACTGCATAAATGCAAAGATAGGAACTATTGAATGAACGATTGTTATATTAAGATATCTTGAAAATATAGGGTATATATCTATATACATATATTAAGATATATTTTTTTTTTTATATCAACGTTTCGTTTTGGCACAGCTGCCCATTTTGGAATCCCTGCAGGCCATCTTTACCAACATAAGGATCACGGAGGAGACGGAAGTGCTGGTGCGCGATGTGGAAGTATTTCACGAGCTGTCGACGCTTATCTCGACGTCAGACAAGAAGTGAGTAGAGCGAGAGATTCAACAATAAAATAGATTAATATTTTGATTTGTTTTCGCGCAGACCCATTAACAACTTTATAATTTGGTCGCTGGCGCGTGAAATGCTGCCGCATCTGTCCAAGGAGTACCGCACGCTGGCGGAGCACTTTGATCACACCATCTATGGGCGCACGGCCAGCTATCCGCGTTGGCTCTTCTGCAGCCGGGTGGTGCGCGACTGGGTGCCATTTGCGGTGGACGCACTGCAGCAGCAGCCGCCGAAGCAGCAGTTTGAGGCAGCATCCCAAGGGCGCATGGGCGATGCCAACGGCGGCCTAAACAAGACGATTGGCAACGAGAAGTTCCTGCAGCTCATGTTCTACAGTTTGCGCAACCAGCTGCAGGATTCGCTGGCGCAGGCGAGTTGGCTAGAGCCGACAGCCCGGCGATTTCTGCACAAGAAGCTAGCCGAAATGCGGCTACAGTTCGGCATACCCAGCGAGGTGCTCGAGCAGCCCGACTACATTAGCAACTACTACAACGATCTGCTGCTGAGCAATTTGAATTTCGTGGAGCACCTGGAGTCCATTTGGACGTTTCGCCGATCGCGCATGGAGAACAAGCTAAAGCCCTTGGGCATGCTGGATGTGTAAGTGACCAATACAAATTATCTCGAGCAACTGATTTTTAACTTCTAATTTTCTCGCTTTCCTTGCCAGCATTGTGTCCGAGATGTACACCCGGGATCATCCGCAGCCCATTGCCTACTCGAACAAGCTGAACATGCTGCTCATCTCGCGAGTGCTGGTCGGCAACAACTACTACGACTATCGCTATCCCGTGTAGGTGTATTCCAGGCCAATCAGTTTTGCGTGTCTCTCTAATCCCTGACCATTCGCTCATATTTTGCAGCGCTGTGAACTTCGCGCGCATCGGCACGGACATCCTGGAGACGTTGATCAACAACTTTCCCACCTTTCTGCTGCAGTTCAACGCCCAGAGCACGGATCTAAGCGATGCAGTGCCGGAAATTGAATACGCCCAGCCGGATGTTAGCTGCCTGTCAGCCGGACAGCCGCCGCGTCTCGCTCATGAGCTGCGCGGCTTTTCGCCGGAAGCCCTCAAGAGCTTCCATGTCACACTGAGCGCTGCTCGCACCGCGGCTCGAGCTTTGACCAGCTTTGTGACGGCCATCGATGCTGGCAGCGCCATCCAGGGCGCTGGCATCGATCAGGCGGTCACCTATGAGGCGCTGGGACTCACCCGGCGGCTGCGTGTGCCCGGCCTGCGTCCCTTTAACGAAAACGAGCTCTTCACCCTCGCGTACATGCAGCAGCATTGCAGTACAACGATTGCGGACAAGGATTATGCGCGCATCAAGCCGCATGTGGAGCGCCAGCTCGCCGAGCGCTATCTGTAAGTGCTTTTAGGGACTTGGCTTTCACATCAGCTCACTAATGTCTCCCCCTCTCCCTCTTTCTCGCTCTCTCGTTTGTTTCTGTCTCGTTCGTTTTGGTGCAGCTTCAACGCGACCTGGCAGCACATACAATTCCTGCCACGCTCCACGAACTGTGCCGCCTCGGAGGTCAGCTGCTCCAATTTGCTGTGAGGACATCTCTCTGTGGATAGTGTGTACGATTCCTTAGTTCAGCCAACATATTTATTGTAATTTTTTTTTGAGTAAACCACACACACACACACACAGATATACGCTCCCAAGCCGACACACAAATCACACTATACTTAGTCTGTAATTAAGCTATAAACTTAGTTTATGTGTTATAAGTAGTATTACTTTTAAAACATATTTGTAACACACACAACCAATGTTGACATCACACATACATACACACACACACACACACATACGCACATATGTATTGTGTGTACTCTTTAGACGCATCTTTGCAATTGCGACAATTTGATTAATTTACAAGTTGAACTACACTTGAAGCACGTTTGCCTGCTTGACGACATATTCCATAGTTCTATAGTGTGTAATTTGTAGTCCTAGTTAGTGGCTAAGTGCATTGACGATCCCTGTATAAATTGAATTTAATTTCCACACGTTTTTTTACAAAGCAATAAAAAACAATACGAATTTTCATATGGCACATGCTGTGAATTATTGCATATTTTTGGGCTACTTTTTGGGAATAAATTGCACACAATTGTGTGCTTTTAGGATGGAGAAGAAGCTTCTATGATGCTCTCTACTCTATTCTATTCACATACTCTATAATTGATCTGCTAAGAAGCTTGACACAGCTACATTTCTTTCAGCTGGCGTTGCCTACTTATGTATTAAGCAGATATCGAAAATTAACGCAACAAGCAAAGGTATACTTTTAGAGGAGAATTTAGGTGTAGAAGGTTCAAATAGTAGGCCATACGAATCGAGTGGGTATCACATCTTCTTATCCAGTCGGCAAATTAAGAGTATTTTATTTTTGTTTTTTAGTGATGCCAAGACTGCAAACTGGTTCAAACCCGACAAATTTTGTATTGTGTACAGAACCTTAAACCGAATCCGAAGTGAATGTTTTGCAAATTAGAGACTGAGCCCCAAAGCATAAATAACTAGGAGCCTCAGCCATTGGATATACCTAACTATACTTAGTGGATACCCATTTTGGGTAAAGATCTAATTTAGCCCGAATTTTGTATATGAAAATATCTACGGCTTGAAATATTTTCTGTACAACGAGCAGTTATTAATTTAAAAAAAATATTGATTCATCAAAAAATTGGGTTCATGGATGTGGAAAATCAGGTTGACAAACCGAACCTCAAAGCAGGAAGCTGGTTCATACCGTGATTTGCACCAGCGATAATTTTAGTTGTTCAGATCAGATAAATATAACTTGGTATTAACAACTTGCCGGCTCTCTGCACACATCATATTCCTCTTTGTCGCAGGACTTACAAATTTATTAGGTAATTAGACATAGGAAAACGGGCTTGCGTACCTTTATATGTTTACTCTATATTTTGTTGCAGGCACAAACCCAAATTTTGATATATCTATGTGTACATAACTATATACATTTGGTGCACGTACAATTTGTTGATTACCCAGAGGTCGAACTAACGCATTCTGATATGAGCGATACTTGCAATTTGCATTAGCTATCTGGAGCTGGATGTCAATGGATGTCAATTGGTTTGTTTGGCCAGGCGCGCATCATTGTCCACAAAGTCCCTGAGAAAGTTGGCAATGCTCCGATGGAGTTCGGTGTCTATGTTCGCCGTTAGCTGCCCGATCAGGGTGTTGGTAATGCTGCGTGGAGAGTTAGAGGGGATTAGTCGAGAGGCAATTACTGGCAGGGGCAGGGGCAGGGTGGAAAGGTGGAAGGGCAGTTACTTGGAAAACAATGTCCAGGGTGTCAGGCACTTGGGACTGCCGTACAGGCTGCTCTGCTGGCACAGCATTTGGAATTGCTGGCGTTGCTTTAGCGAGTCACTCAGTTCATCGACATCATCCTCGTGGTTCTCAGTGGGATCTACAGCGGCTGCGGGACGTGGCGTCACGTCATCGTCTTCCTCTTCGTCTGCGTCTGCCGCTGCGTCCTGATCAGCGTCCGGAGTTGCTTTGTTGTTCAGGTCTATAGCCAAGTCGAAGACTTCGTTGTCGCCAATATCATGGTGGTTACTGCGGACCGCGACTTTGTCGGTCTCTTCGACTTGTTGGCGCAGCTGCAGCGGAGGCTGCCGCTGCCGCTGCCGTGTGGCCTCCCGTTTGGCCTGCTCCTGTTTCTGGCGCTTCATCAGCTTGGCCTTCTTCAGCATGCGCTTGGTCACCTGGGGCTCCGTCCGCCTGTGCTCGACAATACGATGGCGGGCACGCCACTCGCTCACCTGCTGCTTCTGCCGATCGAGCTCGATCCGCTCGCTCATTGCCTTCTGCTGGCGTGCTTGCTGCTCGGGCGGCATTGTCACTGGGCCGCGCTGCAGCTCCGATTCTATGAAGTCGAGCACATGCTTCTCATCCTTGAGCTCCTCCTCGAGCGTCTTGGATAGAAAGAACTTGCCGTTCGGCGAGCGCAGTATCTTGACCTCCTTGTAGCGCAGGTCGTCCGGCTGTAGCTGCTGATGCAGTCTCTGGCGCTCCTTCAGATAGCGATGACCCTCCCAAAACCGCTCCGAATACGGTGACTTTCCTGGCGTCAGAGCCAGCGGCCTGCGGAGTGCAAGGACGGAGAGGGAGGAAGGGGGAGCATTAGAATTGGCGCTAATAAATCAAACCCGTCGAAGTCCAAATTTCAGCGCTTGCCATTTGGATGATTAGCACAACCCAAAAGCCGGCTAATTGCATCAGCCTGGCACGCGGCTGGCGTCACAGTCTCGCATGGGGCCGCCCGCATGCCCCGACGGGCTTTATTGAGTTTCATATGGGCCGGCGACACGCGATTCCTTCCCTGCCTGCGAGCTGCACACGCGTCCCACGCGAGCCTCAAGGCCAATGTCAAAAAATAGCTGAGCGTTCCAATACCCTACACATGCGCCGGTACCCCCGGCCAGACAAGCGGTTTGCACAGACCAATGACAAAAATCTTAGCTGGATATCTAATTCAATCATGGCTAGAGAACAGCCGAAGCCAAGCGTGAAACGAACCGCTTTATTCTAACATTTGTCTGCTCCTTAAAAAAGATATCAACATGTTTTGATCAATGAAAATATTTAGATATATATTAAATTAAACCATTGACTGTGAGAAATGTGAGAGCCAAGTTTTAAACCAAAACCGGTGTGCATAGATGTGGAGAACTAGGCTTACGAATCGAACTATAAGGCGAGACGCTGGCTCGAATCACGAACCGACAAATTTCTTTGGGCTTACAGTCTTTGATCACAATCTTATCAGCTTATAGGCAAATCGAACACTTTTCAACGATTGGAATAAGATTACCAAGAATATATTCGACATAAACACGCCAGCAGTCCAACAATAATATTGCGTATTCATATATGTATTTATTTTAACTAGAACACAATTTTGAAGTCATTTCTAAAGAATTTTAAGCCATAAGGACTTGCTTCTGTTCCTAATGTTAAATCCTGATCAATAGATATCTCTGCTCTATAATTTAGTTTTTACCCCAACTCACATTTGTGATCGAAGCGTTAAATAATGATTACCCATTTGTATAGCTAAATTCTAAAGTATATTATTTCTGTAAACGAATGTTGTCGATAAAAGTAATCGATGGGGTTTAAGAGTTTTTGATTGATCTGGTGTTCGGGAATTGAACCATTTCAGGTTGAGCCCATTAGAATTGTATGGCCTGCTATTAGAAGTTCCTCTTGTTAGATTCGATTGCAAATTTACGAAGCTCGTCGAAATCTATATCTTAAATCCTAGTCATCAATATACACATATGTAAGTATGAGGCCTTGCCCTTGGCCTTGCTCAGTGAGTGAGTGAATGGACCTTAACTGTCTGTTAGTGCATGCCGAATCCACATGGGTCTGGGTCACTGGGGTTAAGGTTGTCATGCTAATGGCAATCGAATCCCAGTACACTCCCCCTCCCGCCGCACCCCTTGCAGCAGCCCCGTGACAGTGCACGCAAATAACATGACACAATCAAACGTTCGCCCGAACGGAGGAGGAACGGAGAAGCCGCCAACCGTCGAAGAGTTCATTAATAAACACCGCGAGTTGCGTCGTTCGATGAGGCAACCTTAGGAACGGCCGCTTAGAGGGGCGGGCAGCGCTGACTGATGGGCGCAAATTTATTGATCAAACAAATAAAGCGCAGCAGCAGCAAATACAACAAAACAGTGACAAAGCCAAGGCATAGTCATTGGCTCCGACCCACGTTACCCACGCCCCGAGCTCGAGCTGGAGCTGGAGCTGGAGCTGGAGCTGGAACCCCGCCGGTTTGGGTTATCATTGATAGATTCTAAAGGGCAAAGCAAAGGCAGCAGAGGCAAATGTTACAGTAATAGCGCTCCATTCAGCTATTTTTTAGGAATTTGCGAATTTTATCTCTAAAAAAAAAAAAAAAAAAACAAATAAATGTAGAAAAAGCGAAACCAACGCGAATTTCAATTGCAAACAGTTGTCGATTAGAGGTCGTCGTATTTTATTACGAGAATTTCTCATATCTGGCGAACGCAACTGCAAAACAGTTGCCAAAGTTCAGGTGAGGCGGCAGGTGGGAAGCGGCGAGCGGAAAGCGCTTCAGACTCTTCAGGCTAGACCGACCCCAACAATGCGCTCTACAACTGCAAGACAGAGGCCCTCGGCTGATGTACCCAGATGTACCCGGGATTGCCCCCAAATGTACTTATTATGCCAGCGGGTATTATTCGGCCTTAGTCTTAAGAATCTACTCATTTTATAATCCGGAAGCTTATGTCTGTTTAAAGTCGATCGAACGCAAAACAAACTTTCGCGCATAAGCTTCCTGAAAATGAGTTTGAAGTTGATCGGGTAGAAACAGAAGCGTTTATACTGGTTGGCACGCACGCTTGGGGCTTGTAATTCTCAACGAGTTAAAACTACGAAAGGGGTATAGGGCGGTTGCAAGCCCAGAGTCGCTAGCAAAGTCTGTTGATTATAGAACCGGGAGGTTCTTGAAATAGCTATACAGATAACCTGTTTATTTTTGTAGTGTATATATATCTTATTACTTGTTGGTTAATTTAACCATTGTCAGTGACCTCGAGCTAGCCAGTATAATATCATTTAATATCATTTTAGAGTTTAATTTTCATAATTAGAAAGACACTCGTTTTTGTCGACAATTAATAAATAAATAAATAAATAATGGATTTATTTAGTACCCCGCGCATTTTCTGGATTTGAAGAATTCCCATAGAGTCGCTGAAATACGTATTCAATGGTTTTTAACAAAAGAGACAACAAAAGCTGCCTGCACAAACTTGAAGGATAATCATAAAGAAATATCGTGATCATCTCATATCTCAGCCTCATTGCCAACTGCAGTTGCATGTTTCTGTTAAAGTTAACAGCCACTTTGCAGACTCTCAGAGCATCTGCCTTCTAAATATTTAACAACAGGATACATTTACAGTATTGCCAGCTTGCAGTGCATACATCATTTGGCAACATTCAAAAATATTTTAAACGAAGACCGAGACTCTTTGCTGCAGCTGAATATTGAAATCTAGCGAATGTGGCTTTACCTATAGAGAGTCAACATCTCTAGTCAAATTTAAATTTTTGAACAGCTCGCGAAGTAGACTGCAAGGGTTAAAGATAGAAAATGAAACGCAAATAGACGACCGAACCACGACTGCAATACCTCGACATAAATTCTTATCTTGCGGGTTTCAGATATACTTTTTAGAGAACTACTAATTACTGCTTTATAAAATTAAGTCTGTAAGCCGATTCGAACTCGAAACTCTAGCTTTTCTTTTTACCACCAATCAAGCCCGAATGATATCCTGAAGCATATTCGAACCGTATAAAGCAACGATATTTTTGGGCTTACAACCTTCATAACATAGTATATTACTTAATCAAAAAAGAGTATGTAGTTAACAGAGGGGGAAACAGATCGAATAGATGAAATAGTTGTTAAACTTTCGATCGCAAATTATAGGGTAAATAGTTATGCAAAGTCTTTCTACGTTGTATCAGCAGAAATGCTCGACAATGCGTTCCACTGACCCACTAAAGTGCATATGGTGTGTTCTGTCTATATTCTTTATCAAAATGATGAGTCGATAAAGCCGTGCCTGTCTACCCAGCTCCCGCTACCCGCTACCCGCTGCCCCTGTCTCTGGCTCTAGCTGTACCGCTCGCTGTCTTGGGTTCAGGTTTAAGGCCATGATTGACAGAAAGACTGGTGGAGATATTTTATACAAAGCTGTACCGCCGACTGGATTCAGGCACTATCTTTAGCTTATATGTAAGAAACTGATAAATATGCAATTTATTACCCGGTTGCGACCGTTCATAAATAAATTGAAGGGCAGCCCGGGACGATAAGGGGAGGTCTACTAAGATATAAGGTCCAAGTTTAAAGATAAGTTCAGTTGTCACTGCCGATTGATCAGTCAGGTGATCAACTAGCCAACTGTGCCGAGGACTCACACACCAAAATGTGCAGGTGTGCGTGTGTGTGCGTGCAGGTGTGCGCGTGTGTGTTTGTTCCTATGTAGGTAGGTAGCACTTGGTAGTAAATACTTCTAATCGCAAACTGAGGGCGACAAACAAAAATGAAAACGAAAACAAAAACAAAAACAAAAATCTTTGCATGCCAACAGCCAACAGCAGCAGAAACATTTGTGTTGTCTTTCATACCCTAACTAAGGGCCTTACCATATTCTTACAAAGCGTGCAACGCATAGAAGGAGGCCTCTTTAAGCCTATAAAGTATATATATTCTTGATTAGTATCAACAGTCGGGACGACTTCGTCACAAAGCTTTGCAGTGCTTCGTCTCTTTTCGGATCGGAAGACTATATACTATAGGAAAGATCGGTCGAATTTAATTTGTTCGTATGAAAAACTATCTTTGTGAGATATTGACCAAATCTTAGCATGCTTACACTGCACATGAATAGGAACTGCCTATACTTTCTATATCTCTATTAAAATATGAATAACAATATTATTTCTCAAGATATCCTGACCAAACTTGACATATACGAGTTCTGCCATGCTCTATGAGCACCATTTGAGGCATAGCGGACTACTATATCATTTAGCTGTATTGGAGTAATCGGTCGTTAGTTAATTTTGATACGGAAAACTTTTCTGTTCCTCAAGATATCTCAACTAAAGCCACTTTGCTGCTAACAAAATCGGTCTACTACATTATATACAGCTGGTATAGGTGGAATCGGTCGGATATAAAGGGTATTTAACAGTCGGCGTGCCAAAGTTAACTGTCATTGTTTTCATTTTTTTGCAAACGCGAGCGAACTTGGAGTCGCCGCCGGGTGAGTAACTCCAAAGAGCAGTAGAGCTGGCGATGGCGTCAGCAGCGCATTGGCTGCTGACTGACTGGCGAGAGAGAGAGCGAGAGAGAGAGAGAGAGGAAGAGGGAGAGGGAGAGAGCAGGAGGAGGTGTGCCGAGTTGAGGTGAGAGCTAAAACTGACAATGGCAATGGCAAAGCCCAAACGCTGGAGAGCGCAGCTGACGCTCTCCGAGCACGCAGCGACGACGACGACGACGACGATGACATCATTTGGATTCACAGCCGACGACGACGTCGTCGCTGCTGCTGCTGCTGCTGCTGCTGCTGGTGGTGGTGGTGGTGGTGGCCAAATGGCATATGCTACTTACAGCATCTGGAGGGTGAGCCGCATGGTATCTCTGGAGGGATCACCGCCATTGTGGACCTCGCTGCGCAATACATTGACTATCTCCTGCTCGTGCTGATCGGCACAGGAGAGCAGCTCGAGCAGGGCCAGACGCTTCTCGGGCGCCAGCAGCTGTGGATTCTGTGTCAGCGGCACCAGCTGCTCCGCTGCCCCGGCGACAGCTGCGCCCGTTGCATCCACGCGCGCTTGGCCGGCATAGGTGAGGCCGAGCGTGTCTTGGCCACGTGCGCTGCTCAGCGGTGTCACCGTCGGCACCGGCGGCGGATGCTCCATTTGACGGCGCACCGTCTTTGACAGCGGCGGCTTGCGTCGTCGTGGCGGCGGCGTCGTTGTCGTTGCCGTTGCCGTTGCCATTGTTCCCATCGTTCCCGTCGCTGCTGCGTCCTGCTCGATGCGCGAGAGCAGCATCTCCAGCTGCTCGTGCGCCGCCTGCATCGGCTTCGGCCGGGGCGTGTCCACTCTCGACTTTTGGCTGCCGCGTCGCATCAGTGTCGCCACCGACGTGTGCGTCATGGTCATTGTGCTCAGCATGCCGGGGCATGTCCGCCCAAAGGCCACACGCGACGTCACCGGCGGCTGCGGCGGCTGCAGCTGCTGCTGCTGCTGCGTCGGGCGTTGCACTTCGCGGTGCAGCTCCCTGCCAAATGTGCAGCGATAATGCTTTTTGCCTTTGCCCGCGCCGCTGCTACCGTTACTGTTACCGTTACTGTTACTGTTACTGTTATTGCTATTACTACTGTTGTTGTTGTTGTGGTTGTTTTTGCTGTGGTTGTTGTTGCTGCTGCCGCCCTGGCGACTCGGCGGCACGACGGCGATGGTCATGTTGTTGGCTCGTGTCTTGCTCAGCTGCGGTGCTTGCTTGGCTGCCGTTTTGCTCCTGCTGCCGGCTGCCCGCTCCTGCTGAGCAGCTTTGCGTCGCTGCTGCTGCTGGTGCTGCTGCTGTGACTGCTTCTGTTGCTGCTGCTGCTGCGGCTGGGCCGTTATGTGACTGCGGCGCCTGCGCGCGCTCATCTCCAACGGGCTCTTAGAGTCCATTTGTTATTGTTGCTGCTGCTGCCGCTGCTGCTATCGTTTGGCGTCGACGTTGGCGGTGGCGTTGGCGTCGGCGTCGCAGTCGCTGGCTTCAGTGCTCGCTGCGCTTCGGTTTCAATTTCAGTTTTTCGGTCGACGCTCGCCGGTTCGGTTCGGTTTTCGGTTCGCGGTACGCGGTTCGCCCTCGCTTGTTTCCGTTTTCTATTTGTTTCTGTTTTCGGACTTCACGCTCTTCACTTATAACAAAAAAAATTCTCAACTAAAATTTGTACGAACAAAAATGTAATTGTAACAATTTATTAATATTCAATTTTTGTTTGTTTGCCTTTTAGCTGCTGCCAGCATTCAATTCGAATTAGTTGTGTGTGTGTGTGTGTGTCTGAGTGTGTGTATGTGTGTTTGCTTGACTTTGACATTTGAGTGTTGATTTGCCGCCTTATTTGTTGTTGTTGTTGTTGTTGTCGCGTCTGCTCGTCAGCAATTTTAACATGCAGTTCATATCCTCATCCAAGCCCCCATGCCCCGCCCAATTGCTTGTTGTCTGTGGTCTGTCCGGAGCAGGATAATACTGCGAGGTGTCTTCGACTCTGTAGACTAGACAAACTGGTTTAGCATCTGTCTCTATCAGTTGATTGATTTCTCTTCATTAATCAATGTGCTCATCTTATTAATATTCTTATTGGAATATACTAATAGACTATACAGCCCAACTTTCTTAAACAACACTAGCGTGTCCTTCGGCTATGACACATGCACTCGCCTGGGATTCGAACCAGCAGCCTGCCATCAGAGCATTTATCCCAACTATCATATCATACACAGCGTACACACTGCTTTAGGCTAAAGTAATATTCCTTAGCTGGCTTTGATATTTCTGTCTTCTTTTTATCGGAGCATCGATTTGACAGTGAACGCAGCCGCCTCGTCGAAGTATCTACTATGTATTTAGTTAAAACCTAGCTGTTTTTTATTTGTTTTTTGTTTAAGTTTCCAATCTGCTGGTGCACAAAAGCAAAGCTTTTATACAAAATCCAAAGCAATTTAAACCAAAGCGAGGAAGCAACAAAAATAAAACATGGTAAGTGGATATGCAAATGTGCCTAAACAATAAATTACGAATCGATCAAAATAAATCATATGCTAGAAAATACACCAATTCACAAATTTATATACCCCCCCCCCCCCCCTCCAATCGATCATCAGATGCCTACAGCTGAAAATTCGAATAGATATACTCTGTTCGAGCTGGTTCGCCCAACTGGCCGCCCGGTTAACTAGACGCCGTTTGGCGTGTGGGCGGGCGGCTGCCCTGGCAAACAGGTTGCCGCCATTGCGTATACGCCGCATCGGCCACGTCCGTCAGCGTTTGGCTTTTTTGTTTTTGTTTTTTTTTTGGTTTTTTTTACTTGTTCGTGGTCGTCGAAGTGTCTACTCCAAAGTTGGGCTTAGCGACCCATGTGCAAGATTCATAGCGAGTGGAATTTTCAAGTGTTACATGCTACAACAAACAAAACAAAAAACATAAACAAAAACACAAACCCAAACCCAACTGCCATTTATATGTATATTTATTTGGCTTTTCTCATACCCTTTACTCAGCCCAAAAGGTATGACAGATTTGTGCTAAAGTACGTAACTGGCAGAAGAAGCCATCTGTGTGCCCACAAAGCGCATGTATTCCCGAACAAGAAGTCGAGCTGAGTCGCGATAGTCACGTCTATTAGTCGGGGAGTTACAATTTTAAATATATATATATATTCCTCTCTCTCATAAGTAGAACGAGTTTGTTAATCATTATCAATATATGCCCTTATTTTCATAACGATAAATACCAATTTGGTATGTTTTGAAGATTACTAGAACTAGAACACAGATCTAGATCTGTTACCCCTCTCCCCATTCTACCGAGAATTCGTATAGACAAACACTTTGCTGTCATCTTAAAGCCCTTACTTTAAAGATCGGACTTTGCATTTCCTCTAGTGTAAAGCTGAGGGAGAAAAAGCTGGCTGCAGGGTATCTCAAAGTCAGGCACTCTCGACTAGCGAGCACCCTTGTTAGCAGTTTGCTGTTGTTTTATGAGCTGCCTACCAAAGAGACGAGCACAAAGCGCGTCTCCATATGGGCTGGCCTGGCCTTATGGTATTGCCGATAATTATCATACTAAAAATAACAGAAACTAAAAGAAACACGCACACAAGCTCATAAAAACCTAAAAAACTATTCGTTAAAATATTTTCAAAGTTACCAACGTGCCTGGGCCTCCTCCAGTCGCCGTCTCGTTTAGTGGGCGAGCATGAAACTTTCAAAAAAATCATAATAAAAATTGTTAAAATTAAGAAATATATTTATATATACAAACTATAGTATATCAAGCGAATTGCTTGAAAATGTTTCGCAAGGGTCGGCACTTGAAGCCGTCGACGAGAAAGCCGCTGATCTGTGCGTCTATTTGGGGCTGAGAGCAACGCCCACGGAGCTAGTTGGGAAAGCAAAAGTGTCGCGCCGCTTTTGGAGGCAGTCTCCGAGAGCCGGAGGCATCCAGATCAAATGCTGATCACAGCGCAGACCTCAAAGCCAAATTTCCAATGTTAAGCTCTGCTCTGACATCATTTCCACTCGTTGGGCGAGAGAAGCATTCCGAGGCTAAATTTGGCAGCCAATTGAAGCGAATGATTTATTTCAATTTCACTCTCTTACCCAAAAAAGAACATATATATATATATATATATATATATATAATGTTCAGCGAGTCTTTTGTTGAAGTATAAATCAACTTTCTGCATTAGAAACCTAAAGCACTAAACTTTTTGTTCTCTTTCTTTCAAATTGAGACCCTTTCCTTTAATTAACTTATAGAAACTGAGTCAAGTTAAAAATATATATCTGTAAATAGTTAACCAAAAATTAATAGATTAAACTGGAAATACTGTGCATATCAATCGTTTATATCTGCAAAGAAGACAATTTTCCGAATATTTGTGCAGACATCAAAATTTCTGAAGAAATCAAAATATTCTCCGTGGGTCAAGGCTTACAACACATATTATTTGTAAGGAGTAAGGCTTCGAAATAAAAAGTATTTTAAAAAAATACTCAGTTCCAACACAGATTGAGTTATTGAGTCCAATCTGCCATTTAAGTTTCTACCTTATCAAAGTTATTAAAGTTATTAAAGTTAAATTCTAGCTTCTATCCATCAAAATGTATTTGCTATTAGTTTTGTACGACTTATATGAGTTTGGTCCGATGTATTATTATTTTGTCTGAATTAACTAAGTATGATTATCTATATTTTTTTGCTCATTATATTCCTTGTGTAATTGTTTTCTATTTTTGCATAATTAAGAATAATTCTAAGCAGTTAACAAACATCTGAAATAATATTAAATTTATTCTATTTTATGATTTTCTATGTGTTTTTTAGGCGGTTCTCTGTTTGTTTTTAAGTTTTTCCCGATTTAATCTAGAATAAAACCCGAGAAGAAAGTGCTTTCTGTATAGACTTAATAGCTCGTATCGGATTACGCCCGAAAAATGTTTTATTCACAATTTTTGTATGTCCGGGTCAACGACCGGCGTTAAGTGATCTTTTAATATCTGCAACAACCAGGCTCACCACCCACTCCCTGCCACGCCCCCCCACGCGCCGGCACGCCCCGCGACGGGGGCAGTTCAAATGGCAATTACTTATACGCAATGTTGCCCGAAAGCAGCAATTTGTATGGCTAAACATAGCGCCTCGTTGATTGACAGCATTGATTGATGGCCTCTGGGCAATGGAAGCAGCAGCAACAATAGACCTCACACACACACACACACACACACACACACACAGAGTGGGGAGAGAGAGGGAGAGAGAGAGGGAGAGAGAGAGAGAAAGAGTGTGTGCGAGTTGTATGAATCATGTGTGCAATATTTTAATTATCGCATTTGAATAAGCAAACTACAAAATACAAATTCAACAAAAATTGAAATAAATTGTTTTGACTTACTGCGGTTTGTTGGCTTTTCAAGGGAAAAACTGTGCCGGCTAAATTGTTGTTTACGCTTGTTATTAATTATTCTCATTCTTGTTGTTGTTGATGTTGTTGCCTCTGCTGCTCATTTGGCAACTGCGGCGGCGTTGTGATTGCAGCAATTAACTGATAAGAACTCAAAATCCAATCAGAACGCAAGTCAAACAGGTGCACTCAGCGCAGAAGTCAGCAGAGAAACATGATTCAATCCGAAGTCAGATCCTGGAAATAAAAATACAAATTCCCAAATTCAAATTAAATCTATTAAGCTTACAACTCACAATATTATAACGACATTAAATTACATTTTCCAACATTTTAAAATGATTTGTAATTGGACTATTTTGACTATAATACTATCATGTACCATGATATCTATTTTTTTTTGCCATTCACGCAATCTAACCTTAATTCAAATCGAATAACAGCAAATTATTTTGTAACGCGAACCTGACCTTAAATTAAATCTAACCTCAAATAAACTATGTTTTTCGAACAATTTCGGTTCAAACTAAACTAAGCTTATGAGAGAGATCCTAGCACCAAACTTTGGTTGGGGTACAAATTTAGCCCGCATCTTCTATATGAAAATATCTAAGGCTTACAATATTTTCAGTAGAACGGGCGATCGCAAACTTAAAATTGTATTATTTCCTTAAAGTTTTAAAACTTATTACAAATCATCTTTTGAACCAAATCCTCTAAAAATTTAAACGCAGCGAGCTAGTTCAAAACGTGAACGGAACCACCGACAACTTTTTCTTTTGTGGCTTGCAAGCTACTAACGAAAATATTTACTTAATGTTTACAATTTTGACAAAGCAAAAACAGAACTAGAATGAACTGCTATCTTCGGCATACTCGAAAATGAAATACCCTTGCAGATATACATATATATGGCTTATAGGCTTGCATATACATACATTTATGTGAGGGGAATAGTGAATATCCTTATTTGGCCAATGTTCGTACAGGAACTTCATATGATATAATTTTCCGATTCAGTCTATTATATATCTAAAAGCGATTAGGGTATTTACTGTTCGTGAAACTGAAGACGTCTGTTTTTCTGCTTCTTCTTTTTTGTTTGTTTGGGCGTTAAATTTTTCATGAAATTGTGCGCTGTCGTTTGCTGCGCTGCTTTTTGTTTGTTTGTTGCTTGCTTTTGTTGTTGTTGTTGTTGTTGTTGTTTTATTACTGTTTTCTTTTATGGTAGGGCCATTCAAGCAAACTTACTTCGAGTGGCGCTCTCGCTCTGGCTCTCACTCTCCCTCCTTCTCTCTCTGTCTCTGCTTCGTTCTCTCGAGCGTTGATTTGTGTTCATTTGCTTAATTCAATTCTAACTCTAGCGATGATCTAAGTGAGACGTCGTCGTCGTCGTCTTCTTCGTTGTTGTTGTTCTTGTTGTTATTCTTCTTTTTGTTTTGTTCTCTTTGTTGTTGCTACATCTGGCGCAAACTTTAAATAAGCAAGTAAAACAAAAACAAGAACAGCAACAGCAACAGGCAGCTAGTCAGGCAGCAAAGTGCCCGCAATTGCTAGCCGAAAAATTAATGTGCGTTTAATTCGGGCAAATTAAATTTGGAGAGCGCCGACGTCGACGTCGTCGCTGCCAGGCGCAGCAGCGCAGCAGCGCGCACCGCACACACACGCACGCAAATAGAACAGCAATTGCCAATGCGCTGGCTGCATGCCCCCGCCGCGCGCCATTGTGCCCCTTGGGGTTCACAAGCGCAAGTGCATCGTGTAAATTGGTGAAATTTACGACCTGCTGCCATTTTTCATTTTTATGAGCAACGATTTTCATTTAATGCGCCTGCCTGTTCGCCGTTTACCATTTACCATTTACTGTTTACCGTTTACCGTTTGCCATTTACCGTTTACCTTCTACCGTTTACCGTTGACCGTTTGCCTTGTGGTGACGTCGCCTTGCTGTTTGTTTTTGTTGTTTTATTTTTTCTTCTTCCCACCGTTATCAGCGACAATCGGTTGACGCCTTTAGCGACACCTCAGAATGGTTTGCGACTCGGCTAAGAAACCTCGCTTCCATTGCCACGCGTGGGTGGCCCATACGGCATATGGCAGTGGGCTAACAGCCAGGTGGCCAGTATGGTCAGCCATGGACACCTGAGCAAATGTACGATACGTGTCATCAAATCGATGAATAACCGCAGATAGCGTACATTTGTAATGTTTGGGCTTATGGACAATTATGAATTGTAAATGCCACTCGGCAAGGCCAGTTTATCTAATTGCCATGGCCATCTCCTATGGCATAATTGCCATGAAATTTATAAAATTTGCTTTCCACATTTCGCATTTGGAAAATCTCAATTGTTTCGGATCATGTGGTTCGGTTCTTGCTGCGAACCAGCTCCCTACTTTAAGGTTCGATTTCTGGACCTGGAAGTTTTTTGAATCCAGAATTTGGTTAAATGATCTTGATTAATATATGGCTTTGGATCGAGGTGCGGTTCGATATTTAACTGCTGGTTGGGGCAAAGGTTCGGTTTATAGTAAGTAATTAACTGCAATTCCGGAATCGAACTGCTTTTGTGGCTTATTTTTTACCGCTCTGGACAAGTTCTTGAGTCTACTTGCAAACAACCTGTTGTCAGGGAGAACAAATATCTTTAGTATTACGCAGAAACCGAGTGTAAAGTTCAAGGTGAATAAACTTTAGAAGCGGTTTAGCCGAAACTCTTAATTTGATCGTTTGTCATTTAGACTTTTAAGACTCAACTTACGATTTAATTACTTAAAATTCCAGTTTGCATTAGCCCCAGAAATAAAAAGTGGCATTAAATCAAATGGTTTCAGGTTTCATCTCTAGAAAACACAAATTTTAAATACAAATTAACCATTCGAATTTATAGGAAAGTGAACATCATTTGTCAGTAGAATTTATTGGAAAGTGAACATCATTTAAGTGATGACAACAGAGCTTTCAAAAACTCCAAACTGTTCTGAGTTCTATTTTCGAATCGATTCCACAGATTCCACTTTGTACTTTCATTTCATTTTAAGAGATTTCCCAATTATATCAAATATACCAAAACTCCAATAAATTTTATCCCGTAGCCATGTCAAACAAAAGACCTTCAATTATATAATACTATCGTATTAACACACGTATTCCTAAACTAAATACTGTACATTCTTTTTTTGCAAATGAATTTCTTATATTTTATATTTCTAGGGTTGTGTTCCTATTTCCACTTTTGGCACAATTTCACAGAAATATTTATAGCATACTCTTTGGAGCCGACTCAAATTATATTATATTATTATATTATATTATAGGTCCCCAGTTCAATAAGATTTTTGAAAAGCAACTCCCAATTATTTTGATTGATTTGAAAGTAAAATAGAAAATTACATATGTAGGACCTGATTACTTTTTGATGCAAATTAGGGAATAAAATGTGTAGGTACTCAGATTTGTTAAATATGGAAAACGATTAGATTTCTCTAGATTGCGTTTAATTGGGGAACTGCTCGAGACAGCCGCCTGAACGGAGGGAGACTCATTATTGTATAATATGTAATCAAAATGATTTAACGCTGATGCTCATCATTTTATTATTATTATTTTTAAAAAAAGTACACATCATATTATTGTTCTTCTGCGTTTTGCGGTCGGGGGCTCTGAGGTTTTTTCTTTTTTTTCATTGAATTACGCAAATCGCTGTTGTTGTGCGGTTTATGAACTCAAGGCACAATTTGGACGCCCCTTTGGACGGCACGGAGCTATGTATTATATAAGTATATATTATAAATATATGGTATATTCATGTACTCATTCATTCGCACCATTTAGTCACCCATTCCAGTCACTTTGCTGTGAACTGGGTATATCAAATTATGAAATATTTGAACGCATTGCCGACGTGATTTCCATTCTAATTGAGCGCAATTCTTTTGTTATCTCGCACAGTCGGAGCCGGCATCGATCTGTCACAAGTGCAATGAGGTCATACAGCAGCGCATCATTACGGCACTGGGCAAAACCTGGCATCCGGAGCACTTCGCCTGCAAGGACTGCCAGCGTCCCATCACCGAGGCCACATTTAACATACAGAGCGGGGAGCCGGTCTGCTCCGATTGTTTCGTGAGCAACTACTCGGGCACCTGTTTCGGCTGCAAGCAACCCATCTTGGAGGTAAGTACTCAGCCGTACCCTTTACCGATAGACATTCCAGTTATGCAATTTCCTGTCCTCCAGTCCTCATCCCAGTGCAGTTCATAGGCTTAAGAGTCAAGAGTTTCTTAGTCCTTGTCACCGTTAGAGTCATGGACAGAAGGTCAAGAGTTGTTTAGTCTCAGCAGCAGTCCATGTTCCTATTCAAAGAGATAACATCAAGGATTCCTCAGTTTCAGTCCCAGACACCATCCCAAGTCCAGTTTCCCAGTCACAGTTCCTGTCTGTCCGAGTCACGGGCACAAGCTCACGATTTTCTTAGTCGCAGTCCCTATTCGACTCATGGACATATGATCAAGACTTTCTCAGACACAGTCCCTAACCATAGACATTCTCAACAAGAGTTTCTCAGTTTAAGTCATGGACACAAGATCAAGACTAGCCCAGTCTCAATCCCAGTTCCTACCCGAGTCGGGTAGGCATTACATCTAGAGTTTTTTATCTGTCTCAGTCCCCGCACTCTTCCCCGTCCCCGTCCCTATCCCAGCCCGTCATAGACTAAAGATCAAAGATCAGACTCAGTACCCGTCCGAATCGTTGACATAAGATCCACATTGATGACATCGTCGCCGTCGTCTGTTTGCCATAAACTTTGGCGCTTTATGAGCGTTGGCGGGCGGCATTTGTAATTAATATTGTCAACATTTGTTCGTCTAGTCTATAAAGATTGTAATGCATAGGAAACTTGATTATATTTAACCCGTACATGCATACAGATGCGCGTCGTATACATGATCGTCATTTTGTCGGCAAAGGTGAAGTGCATATGGTATGTGATATCTATTTATAGGACTATTATACGGGCGGAAAAGCTAGTTTATCCAGCTCTTCAGGTGCTGCATCGACGGCAATATAATCACTTAGATGATTATATATATATTTATATTTAGATATGAAAAGTTCTAAATTTAATTTTACACAGCATTCGGTAATATCATTTTAAACTAATAATGCGAATCTATATACTACAATATTCCCGTATAGTAAATATACTTTGCCCCGATCTTGTTCGTTCACATAAAGGAATCAATCTCACAACTAAGACTAAGATAATATAAAGATTTTCTTTGAATTAAGTCAACTTAAATATGTTTATAACCAGAGTTAGTTGACAAAAACTAATCCGTTCGTTAATGAACTACAATTCATTTTTAATGAATACCTGTTGTGAGAATTGCATAGAAAGCGATTTCGACTTGCAACACTCTGGCAACACTATTATTTTATATTTCAATGCAACCCTTCGTATTGTTTGCCATCCGCTTCAAATGACAGCCTGTTCTGAGAATCGCATAGAAAGAGCAATAAGACAGAGTCTACAACACTACAATTTTGATCTGATTCCTATGTATATTATTTGACAGTTTTTTTTAACGAAAAGCAGTTGTGAGAATTGCATAGAAAGAGCATTAGAGCTTCGATTCATTCTGTCGTCTTATCTTCAGTTGCGTTTACATCAATGTCACAAGGTCGCGAGAATTGCGATGGGTGTGTGCGATTGATTGGCTTTGATTGAGATTATGTTTATATGTATGTATGCACATATATGTACGTATGCAGCTGATTGGAATCGTCAGTGTATTTATTGTACCTAGATTAAGTTTGAAATATTTGATTTAAAATACACTGCTCTCTCGTTAACAGCGCACCATCAAGGCCATGGAGCAGTCGTGGCACGAGGAGTGCTTTGTATGCGCCGGTCCATGCAAGAAGCCGCTGGTAGGCACCTCCTTCTACGAGCGGGACGGTCGACCCTACTGTCGCATCGACTTTGAGCAGCTGTTCGCGGCCCGCTGCGCCGGCTGCGCTCTGCCCATAACGGAGAATGCCATTGTGGCTCTCAACGCCAAGTGGCATCGGGATTGCTTCAAGTGCAAGGTGGGTGCACCAGCATATAGGCAATTTGAGCCGCGCGCCGGTTCAAACCAAATCTTTTTCTATATCTAATGGTTTCTCATTTTGCTTGCAGAAGTGCCTGACGCCCATTACGGCCAGCACGTTCGCAGTGGAGGATAATAAGCCGATGTGCACGGCCTGTTCGGAATAGGCTGGAAGGCCCGGGCACCCCTCTGCACGGACGGACGGACGGACGGGCGGACGGACGCACAACAGATCGATGTATATTATAGATGTTTATGGTATTTGTAGTATTCGCAGTTGTTGAACAAAGTTAAAACGTAACACAACTATAATTTAAACAAAATATTCGAAAGTCAACGTTCGAGTCCAAGCTAACAAAAAGGAAAAAGAGTTCCAACTACTCCACAATAAACACACACACGCACACACACGCACACGCACACTCGCCACTTGGGGAGCTCCGCCTCCTACTTCGCCTTTAGCTGCGTTCGGATGTACTAAAATATATAGATATTTTTTAATTTTATTATTATTATTTTTTTTTTGTATATGAAATGCATTTTACACGAAATATGCATTTAGAACAGAGCTGCCAGAGCTGTCAAGAGTTGTTTGGCGCGAGAAGTGTGGCCAGGGGTTCGGGGTAGCGATGCGGGCGGATCGGTGGGCGTGAGTGATATATATATATATATATGAAAAATATTTAACTATATAATTGTGTTTCAATAGTTGTTTTATATGCTACACCTAACTCACATACACTTTGTCGCCTGCAACACTATCTCTCTCGCTCTCTCTCTCTCTTTCTCTTTTATCTCACATGTTATCTCTTTCTAAATTGTATTGTTATTCTGAAGCTATACAAATATATGACAATTAATCTTGATCTGCAGCATTTTATTTCAAACAGGAACTTGTCAGCATTTTATCGCGCTCTCTCTCCCTCTCCCTCTCTCTATCTAGACATATGTATGCAAATATATTGCTCTCTCTCTCTCTCTCTCTCTCTCTCTATCCATGCTCTATGGCCATTCAAAGAGCCAAGTATATATCATGTATTTGAAGAAAAGAAAGAACGGCTAATAAATACCCTAGCCATACGTCTGGCTATGAAATTATTTTATAGTAGTTCGTTTTGATACGATTTTGCAGATATATTTTTGGAGCCTAGTAAAGCTCGTAATTCTGAGCTAGGTTTTGATGTCGGAAGAAACAGAAGTTTTTAATATAAAAACTGGTTCTTCCCATAGAGCTATATGATATAGTTGTCCGACTTGGACAAGATTTGGCTGGTCTCTAAGGAGCATTATAAATCACTAAAAACCCGAGTTTTGTCAATATATCTTGAGCATTACCCATCATAAACTAAGACTGATCAAGAAAATATATATTATGGGATCGGACGCGTCTCCTTCCATGGGTTGCACACTTTGTGATTTGATTATAATCTCCGGGATCAGCTTAGGAGCTTATCCCTTATCATAATTAGTTGTGGGGAGGGGTGAGGTTTTATAACGATCAAATCGATGCATTTTATTCATCCCACAAGCTATTAGAGCACTCACATATGTACGTGTGCATATGCATTATAATAAGCTACTTAACAATTTGGATGGCCGAAAAGAAATTTCAGAAAATTCCTCAGATTGTTTCATTTGGTTCCTGCCAGCGTCTATTCCTCAAGGGGCTTCATCTGTGAACTGTGCATCCACATAGAGAGCAGCGGCACGAGTTGGATCGTTGTTCAATTTCAGTTTCAATTTCAATTTCAGTTTCAATTTCAATTTCAATTAGATAGTTACCTTTTTGTCTAACATGGCGCCCAGGGAGCGCACAAGGGGATCGAGAACCTCGCGCACCTGCGACTTGGTCACATGCTCCATGGCCTCCAGGAGCTGTTGGTGCAGCTCGCGCTTCTCCCGTCCGGGCTGCTGCAGCAGCGCCAATATGTTGGTCAGCTGATGCTTTTGGTCTTCGCTGGGCTCCTCGTCGAGCTCGCTGGACGGCTTGCCGCGATAGTCGCCGCACTGGACGCACTCGATGTGGGTGGGCACATCCTCGGTGGGCTGCTCCGGCTGCATTTCGGGTGGCTGGCCGAGAATGACACCCGGCACGGGCTGGGCATTGCCGATGGGATCTGCCAGCAGCTTGGGTTTGCGCAACCACGGGCGCGGGCGACGCTTCTCGATGCGCTCCTTGGGCACCAGGCGCGGCTCATACAGCTTGAGATCGTTGAGGAACATCTTGAGATCGTAGCGTTCGTGCATGCCCGGCCGCACCTGGCCATGCCCAAGCCCATGGCCATGGCCGTGTCCATTGCCATGGACGCGCCTCTGCAGGCGCCGATAGGTCTCGCGCGCCAGCTGAAAGCGCTGTTCCTGCATGTCCTCAATGAATGTTAGGAAGCTGGTGCAGCGTTGCTGCAGGCACTCCACCACCGGATCGTGACGATCCAGGACGCCCTTCTCCAGGCACACGTTCGTCAACGTGTACATCATCTCGATGAGGGCGCTCAGCTTCTGCGGCACCTTGTCCAGGAGGAAGTAGCGCACCTGCCGCTGGTAACGGCCAATCGAGTGATGCATCAGGCCGTAGACGCAGACCACCCGCTGGCTGGCCTCGTTCGAGGTGGCGCTGTTGAAGTTAGCCACCGGCGTGCAGCGGACATCCTCGATCATGCCGCGCAGCGGATACAGAAAGTTCCGCGAGAATCTCACACAGAAATTGAACGCGTTCCGTTCGCGTCGCTGTTTCTCCTGGCTGCCGTTGTTGATCAACGGCAGCTGCAGCAGGCTGCTCTGGAGCCGGTCCAGGGCCGATATGATGCGCTCCTGGGTCAACGAGATCTTGTTGTAAATGGACATCTTCTGGTATTTCAGATTCTCCAGCGACCTCGTGCAGATCACGGCGCGTGCCTTCCGACGTGGCGTCGTACTTTTCGCCGGCGGCGTCTGCGCCGGTGTCGCAGCCATTGCCGTGGATGCCTCTGTCTGCGGCTGCGGTTGCGGCGACGACATTCCGCCAACTGCCTGATGCTGCTGCTGCTGCTGCTGCTGTTCCTTGTCCCGTCCGCCGGGCTGGCGGCCCAGCGTCTGCGCTTTGGCTGCAGCCGGTGATTCCTGCAACAGCTTCCGTTTCGTCTGCCTGCCGCCGCCGCGCAACGCCTGCGCCATTTGCGTCGCCTTCGGTGTCCGGAACTTTAGATTGGTCGGTGTGGTCGGATCCGGCGACAGCCTGTGTCCATATCGCCTGACCGATGACTGCTGCGGCTGCTGCTGTTGCCGGGCTGCAGGATTGATTGTGTCCATGGTTCTGTCAGTAGCAACCTTAGCGGTTGACTGTTCCTCGTGCCTGCAATAGGTGAGCTGTTCCCGTTCCCGTGCCTGTTCCTCCTGTTCGCAGAGCGTGCAGGTATCCGTGTCGGAACGCTGGGATGTGTAATGCATTGGCTTCAGGCTGCGCTGAAAGCTGATCCAGTGGGGATGCGGCTCCAGTTCCACGAAGCAGGCCTTCTGTGGACCGCCATTTTCGGCCACATCCGGCTCACTGAGGTTGTAAGGCAGACGCTCAATGTAGCGCATGTAGCCGGGACGATCGGCATACTCCTGCTCCAGATCGCTGTCCTCCACAAAGTAGGGATCCAGGGTCTCCGGCTCGACGGGCACATGCTGCTCCATAAACAGGCATCCGGCCGATTGCCGCGCAATCAGTGGCTCGCACATATTCATGTCCACCGCCTGAGGCATCATCGGCGTGGGTATTATGTCCGCCCACTGGCTCTCCGGTTGTGAGTAATCCTCGTAGGATACTTGCTTCATTTTCATCGGCTCATCTTCATTGAGCTTCTGCTTCAGGCGCTGCAGTATCATGTCTGGCTCCGAGTGTACTGGTGCGCTCTCCGTATTCATTGATGGCTTCCGGCGCTGCTCGGTCTTCTTGATCGGCGCCTGCTGCGGCTGAATGGCGGCGGCCTGGGATTTGACGGGCTGCTGCTTCTGGACGCGTCGCTGCTTCAACTTGCGCCTGGGCGACATAAGCCGCAGCTGCTCCGACTGCGTTTGTCCCATAGATTTCAGCTCGGCGCACACCTCCCGATGCAGCCCCTCGATCCGCGCTGCATAGTGATCCGCATCCGATAGCTTCTGCTTGTCAGCGCCCGGTTTCACCTTACGGTTGCGCAGCTTCTTGCTCCGGCTGACGGCACGAGGCGCGATCGTATCCGCACCGCCGGCCAAACGATGCACGCCAAGTTGTACATCATTCTCCTGGTCGTCATTGCTGCAGCTGCTTGGGCTTCGGTACCGGCTGCGGCAGCTGCTGCTGCGACTGTTCCCGCCGCTGCTTTGCTGCAGATCGAGCAGCTGCTGCTTGGCCCGCAGCGACATCTGCGTCTCCACGTCCAGGTCCCGCGATGTCACCATGCCGAGCACGTCGCGGCCAGTGTTGCGCATCTTGCAGAAGCGCGGCTTGCTCAGCTTATGCAAATCCTTCTCCTTGCGGTTCTCGTCTCGCTCCGCGGCGCGTTGCAGGTTGTACCGCTTGACGGCATTCTTGATCGAGTCCGGATTGGTGAACTGTCGCGCGAAACGGAGCCGGGTTTAACCAAATCTCACGCCCATTCGCGAAGGAGTCTAAGCCGTACTCACCTGAAACTCGTGCGCGAACGATTGTCCATAGAGATCACGGAGTTTCATCATATTTTTGTTTTTTTTTTATTTTTTTGATTTTTAGTTACTGTGTGTGTGTGTGTGTGGGTGGGATAGAAAAAAATTAGGAAGCCTCAGAGTTATAGATTTTGCGGTGGGGAAGGGAGGGGAAAAGTATAACCAGATGAAATTTTGTTGTATGTATGCTTCCAAAAATTTAAAATTAATGCTTGTTTATTCTGATCGACTCGTACGCCTTATCAAAACTGTCTGTCGCCCTGACAGACCCTGTTCGACCCAATGCTCCAACTCCAGCAGCCCTTGAAACTGGCTATATACATAAATATACATACATATATATACATATATATATCGATGTGCGTGCCAAAATAAAACTTGCCAAGGATCTGCAATTACTTTTAACAAAAGACCGCAACAGAAATTTACACAGTTCATAGAAATTTTGTCGGTTTCAAATTAAAGTCGAAACAAAACCAGTGTTGCATAACAAACAACAATTTTTTGAGTACTCAAGCATCGATGCTTTACAGTTTTGTTTGTTGGGGAGTGAGTACATCAAAAGAGGATGGTAATTATATAAGTAACTTTATATTATTATTATTATTATTATTATATTTGATATATTGCAGTGGGCATCAGGTAGGCAATTAGTACATTTGTCGGAAAACTATCCTGCCATGGGAGTAATCGGTCGACAGAAAAGTTTTTAATATCTTGCAAGATATGTTCACTTGCCTCGGCATATACGAGTTTTTCCATGCATCTTATGTGTATGTGAGCGAATCGAATTAAAATTGCATATAGTTCTATGAAAAGAATCGGCCCGAAATTGAGGTTAGGACAGCAATGACAGCAGGATTTAGCGAATTAAAATGCGAGTATACAAGGATATACATACATAGAAATATTAGGTATAAATATAAAGAACACGCTTTCTCACTTTTAGAAGCTCAATTTTGAACCAGATCGATGTGATTTAGCTTAGAAATGAACTAGCTCCGACTGCGCTTGGCATATCCTATCAAATAGTCGTAGTACCAATATAAAATGTAAGTTTTGAAAATGTTAACGTAAAAATATTTCAAACTCACGACAGCGAAACACTTCAGCAGCAAAAAACCGATCCGATCCGATTGGATCTTCAATAGTTAACCATGGTTCAACCCAATGCAAAGGTGAGTTCCAGAACCCCCCCGCGCCCACCTCAATTCAATTGACAGATCAAGATTGACAAATAACTTTGGTCTCGCAAGGGCCGGCTGCGTTCCTTGGGCCTCGTGACGGCAGGGGTCGTGGCCCTATACATGGGCCTGAGCGTATACGAGAACCAGGACGGCCTGTTCCGGACATTTGTGTTGCCGGCAGTGCGTTGGCTGCCCGCCGAGGCGGGCAACAACTTGGCCTTGATGGCGTGCAAGTATCGCCTGTATCCAGTGTCCGGCTACAGGGACAACATCAACTTGAATACCTCGTTTTTTGGCCGGCCCATAAGCAATCCCATTGGCATCGCGGCCGGCTTCGATAAGAACGGCGAGGCAGTGCGGGGGCTGAAGGATTTGGGCTTCGGTTTCATTGAGATTGGCAGCGTTACGCCCCAGGCCCAGAAGGGCAATCCTAAGCCGCGCATCTTTCGCCTGCACAACGACCGCGCGATCATCAACCGGAAGGGCGTCGATAGCGATGGCCACGACGTGGTGGTGAGGCGGCTGCGCCAGTTGCGAGCCAACAAAGATTTCGATGCTGTCGTGGGCGTTAATCTAGAACGCAATCGCACCTCCAAGACACCTGTCAAGGACTACATGACGGGTGTGAAGACCTTCGCCCCCTGGGCCGACTATCTGGTTGTCAACTACGACCACCTGAAGGGCATGCGGAGCGTGAACAACAAGACGAAGCTCTTCGAGCTTCTGGAGGGTGTCAACAAGGCGCGTGCTCAGCTGGGGGGCAAGCTGAATGTGCCCATTCTGTTGAAGTTATCACCAGATCTGACACTGGACGAAATGCGGGACGTGGCCGACGTCATCGATATGTGTGCTTGCAAGGTGGATGGCCTTATTGTGTCCAATGCGACAATGTATCGGGACAATCTCAGAAACTCCAGGCTGGCCAAAGAGAACGGCGTCGTCAGTGGGGAGCCGCTGCGGGACCGCTCCACGAGGCTAATTGCCCAGATGTACGAGCTGACCAATGGCTGCGTGCCCATCATTGGCGTGGGCGGTGTCTCATCCGGCCGGGATGCATACGAGAAAATCGCGGCCGGCGCATCGTACGTGCAGATCTATACAGCTTTTGTGTACGAGGGCCCTGAATTGGTGGACCGTGTCAAGGGTGAGCTTTCCGCATGGCTCACCAAGTTGGGCTATGCGAATATAAACGAAGCAGTAGGTTCCAATTATCAACAATATCTGCCCTGCAGCGATTAATTCTAAATAAATTAAATTTTATGTGTGTTTAAATAACATTGTCTACGAAATCTAAGGCCAAGGATTTGCTAAAGATTGGTTTTACGGTGAGCTTTTCCGGGCCGTTGGCAACGGTCCAATTTTGAAATGTTAACATTTGTATACACCTCACTGACAGTGCTATGTTATTAACATGTGCTCCACACTTAACAGTTTGCTGGCTATTTTGCTGTCAAATAATCTGCATCGATATTTTCGTTTTCGTGTACAGCGTAACAGTACAAGTATTCACATACATATCCGTCAACGAGCTAACATTGAATTCAGTATTTATTCGGTATTTACAATATAATTTCGCCTCGCACTCACTTGGGTATTTGCATGATAGCACGCATGCGGTCACACTGCGAATTTTGTTGCACTGCAGCCTCTTTTTAATGTTTTAGTCCAATATTTATGTAAAACAAAACGAGAAGTGCGTAGCACATAAATGTGCATAAGGCAGTTAAATAAATAATCAAGTTGAGTGCGCCAAGCCAATAGCAAGACCGTCGTGCTGGACCACATCGCCCCACTGGCAGGTTCATTAGTCGTATACCATTGTCTGTCATTGTGCAGCGATGAAACAACAAAAACAAAAACGTGCTTACAACGCATTTTACAAATTCTATTGCAGATTGACGAAATTCAACAAGATATTTGAAATACACAGAGAAAGCAATGGACGTCGAGGAAAACTACGAGTCACAAAGCACAACAGAGACGCAGCCGCAGCAGGGACCGCAGCCGCAGATGCAGATGCAGATGCAGCAGTCGCAGCAGCAGCTTCCACAGCAGCAACAGCAAATGCAACTGCTGCAAGATATGCAATGCGAGCCGCTGTTTGGCATTACCACAAATACAACAACAACCACAAATCCAATGATGGACACTGGCAACATTGCAATACCGTTGCCAGCGCCGCCTGGGACGAGCCTCGTTCTGTCCGGACCAGTGCCAGCTGTCTCCTCAGCGTTACCAACACCCGCACAAGCAGCTCAGATCAAGGGTCTCGGCGCGGCTCTTCCCACAAACGACTATGATATTGACTCTCTGCTGCTGCAGCAATTCAGTTGCATGGGCACCACAGACCACGAGGATCTGATAAGTCAGTTCCAGAGCCTCATGAATAATCAAATGAATCGCGAGTCGGCTCGTTTTTATTTGGAAATGAGCAACTGGTAAGTGGCCCGTTCAGCTGCTCATATGCATTTATACCTTAAATATATGTACACATTATATATATATATGTATGTATTTAATATGATTAGGAACTTGCAAACTGCCGTCGGTTGCTATTTGGACTTTTGTAGCCTGCAGTCGTTGCCTTCTATGAAGATTGTGCAGGGCCAGCACGTGAATGCCCAGCAGCAGGCATTCCAGCTGCAGAACGATGGCAACGAACGCTGGCCGAATGGCTGCTATTTAACATCGCCAATACAGACGCAACGCATCAATGTGCCGTCCTTGCGTCCGGGCGAAACTTGTGATATATTGGCTGATCTGATGCCCACACAGCCGGCAATTATGTGGCGCCTGTGCACGCCCAACGGTTGGTACTTTGGCGGTGAGTGGAGGGCTTAGCTGAGTAGGCCGCAACTGAATGATCAGATTTTTAAAAATTTGCACTTCTCCATCTCTCTATCTGTCTGCCTTTTGCTAGATGCCATCTGGATGATACCGCCCGGCACACAGGCCAGCCAGGATGAGCTACAGCAACGCATGGTGCAGCTGATCACCTCGGACGCGAAACCGGAGGTTTATCCACAGATCAAAATAGTGATAACTGCGCATACACAATGAGAAAGCGCCCACATTTTCATTTAAATGTTCGCGTTGCGCTGCATTTCATTACGAATTGCACATCGTTATTTCAAATTTGAAACTATTTATACTGATTTTGGCTAGCTTCAATTCGGCCTTTGATTCGAATCCAAAACATCCAAAACATCCAAAAGAAACAAAACACACAACTGTATTTTTTTATCGACGCATTTGTAATTCGATTAGCAAACCGAAAATTTCCCGTCGTAAATTTTTCCCAGAATTTGTATGCGCGAAATGGTTCTATGTTTAAGCGACATGGTTTTTTTTTTTTGCCCCCCTCCTTTTGTCAAACCAATCCTGTAACAAATGTAGATTTAAGTGTTTTATTGAGCGAAAGAAAGAGAAACGAAGAAGAAAATGTTTTTTATTATTTGTACGTTTAGGCTGTAGTTATAAGCATCTGACAGTTGCCCCAACTGTTCGGCAAACTAATATTATTTTATAACTGGGACAATCCTTAGCCCTAACGTTAGTTTAATATTTACTCGGCCGGTTCAAATTTGTTACGATCTCTTAATTCAAAATGTCAAATCGTTTTGGTTGGCTATTGAAACTTGTACTTGTAAAATGTACGTATATAATAAGCAGCAGGCAGCAGCGCCAAGTCCATTAAATATATATATTCCTGATCAGGAGGACAAGCTGAGTCGAGTTCTTTGCCGATTTGCGAAGCCCCTCCCCGTTTTTAAGCCATCGATTCCGTCTTCCCTTTTAATACTCTTGTAGAGATTATACCAAATGTGCAACGCACAGAAGGCGACTTATCTGACCCCATAGAGCGTATATATTAGTAATCCCTGTCTTGTCATTTAGTTTTAAAAGCAATTATCACAAATTTTTAGCATAGGTCTGTCGGTCTGTTGTATGTCGCAATCTGCGGGTCGAACTACTATATCATATAGCTACCATAAGAAAATTAAGCTCTTGTATGAAGCAATTTGTTGTTTTTCAATGACCAAACATGGCATTTGCGAATTTTAGCATGCTCCCTTACATATAAGCAAAATCCTATACACAACGGACTGCTGTATCATATAGCACTATAGGAAGAGTCGTTCCAAAAATGAGTTTTGGCATGGAAAACTTTTCTGTTTTCCAAGATACCACAGCCAAGGTCGGCTCCGTATCAAATAAGTCGTATATAAACATATTTCTACAAGGGTATTCAATCTTTGGCATGCCGAAGATATTTCGAAAACTTGAAAGAGAGACGGATACCAATTGTGGAATGTAGTTTCTCGTCTGCCATATTATAGTCTTCCCGTCGTCCCCCGCTACCCAACGTATCGATGTTAACTTCCGTTCTCGTTGTTTTTAAAGGTAAAGTATGTTTAGAATTCGCATTTTAACGACTAGAAAGACATTTTTTTAATAATATACATATATACGTATATGACCTGTGCCATATGCAGACTAGGTACATTTCAGATAACAATGCACCAAATAAATATCGCGTTCCAAAAACTTCTACATTCTTTCATTTAATTGGGTCTCTTACTCGTTTTCAAAATAGACCTGGAGTATATATGTGAGCGCATCAGATAAATTGTTAAGACTAAATGATTATGCTCACTGGGGGCGTGGCAAATTGGTGCATCAATAGGAATAAGGACTGTAGATTGAAGAGTTCCAAGGCGAGCAAATCGATATGTGGTTTGTTTTATATGGATATTGATGGAGTCGTCTGGATGCATTCGCACATGGCACATTCACTCATTCCATTTGGCATGTGGCAACATTTCAGTGCAACTCCCATACAAATGAGAAGGTAGCTATCATCTCTGTCTGTCCCGCCTGTCCTCCTCTGTCGAAGCGGGCAATATGAATACTTGTATGCATTTTAATTTGATCACGTTATGTAATCAGATTACAAGTACCGTTACTTATGTATGTTGACTCCCGCCGCCTCCTGTCCCACCCCCGTCCCCTGTTCCGCGCTCAATGCTCATTTTTGCATGAAAAATTATAATTGAGTCAAAAATGCAAAGCACACACACACGCACATATGTGTATGTGTGTGTGTGTGTGTGTGTCAGCGCGTGCGTTGGGCACGGAAATGAAATGCATTGAAACGGAAAAGAAATTATAATCCGTAGTCCTTCACAAAAGCAACAACAACAACAACAACAACGACGCAGCTCGCTTTTGACTTGAATTACAAATGGCGCCCATGCCACACGCGGGAGTCCTGTTGTTGGCAGTGGTGGAAAGGGGGCGGGGGGGGGGGGGGTGGCGTGCCGCTGATGTCATAGACAATCAAATCAAAAGGCGTCAAAGCGTATGTCCTATATCATCATAATGCATGCCATCTCATTTTCACCCGCACGAAAAGCAACTGACTTCATATGGAGGAATAGGACGAGGACGACGCCGACGACGACGACGACGACGACGACGATGGCGATGGCGATGGCGACGCCATTTCCGTTTCCGCCCCCACCCCGCCACTTCAATGAAAACAAGCTTGCCAAACGTTTCATGTAATAACGTTGTAAAATTGCATTTGCCTATCCAACAAAAACAACATCAAAAAATAAGAGCTTTCTAGTCGGGTGTGCCCGACGTGCAGATACCCTACATCCAGAGGCGCAACAAACTTCCAACTTGCTTCCGCTGTTCTGCTTCTTCTTCCCTTAGTGTTAATTGCACGATATTAATATATATTTTACAGGGCATAAATATGGCGAAAAAGTGCAATACTCGGGAAATCTGTATACTACTATACGAGAGTCTAAATACTCAATTTTCTGTGTCCAGCTCTTAAAAGCTTGGAGCAAAAACAAGCGTTGATTTCGATTTGCATCGGTTTCATGAAAACAGGGCAGATTATCGAAGATTTGCAAGTCCCTTGATCTAAGCGGGCAATTGCAATAACGAGGTACCAAATTTGAAGTGCCGAGATAGAAGAGTTCAGACAGACGGACAGACTGTCAGCCAAACATGACCGGGCTGATCCAGAATATATATACTTTATGGGTCCGAAGAAGCATTCTTCAGTCTTACATTACATTTGCACAACATCAATATGCCCTTTATGCCCATTTTCAATGGGTATAATAACAACATTTCCATATTCATTCACGTTGTTGTTTCGGTTGCTTTAAAATTCAGATTATGATTTGATTTCCCAGCAACACAGCAGCAGCAGCAGCAGCAGCAGTCATCTTTGCCTCCACGTGCCCTCCTGTCATCAAGTTGCTTAGTTTGTTTGGGGGCCTGGAGCCGTCTGCCTGGCACGGGCCTATTTGTTATTCATAGATTGGGAATTACAGGCATCCATTGGCAATTGTCAGCATCTTTTACACTCGCACTCGCACTCGCACAGCGATAGGCACGTGTTGATGTCAACTTGTTACATGACCAACTGGGGTCCAATTAATTGTTTGTTTTGCTCATCCTCGTGTCAACCTTGCATCACTCGAGCGGAAAATGGGCGGGGCAGGGCGCCTAGTTGAGGAATGGGCAATTGCATTGCTTGCTGGGCGTGGCCTTTGCGACTGTACAACAACTTTGAAACTAAGTTAGTTTCCTTTTCTCAATCGGCTTTTGCAGAATCCTTCAGCCTGCCCTGTTGATCATCTAGAAGACGATCGACTTGGTTGCGAAAGGAATCATTTGTTGCCAGTAAAGTTATAGCGAGTGTTACCCGGCTTTGCACGTGTCGCCTTCTCAAATTGTGTTTCTTCAAGTTTCCTACATAAATTCCCTGCTTTTGTGAAATTTAATCCATCCATTCTACCTTGAACTCTTGAGATTAATCAAATTACACTTCACGTAGATCTTCCCAAACGAGTTTAGAGACGATCGGTGCACTTATCTAAGCTTCTTTATAAGTTTCGCCTTCCTAGCTCTTACCGGTTTGGCTGTGCGTTCATCAACCGCGCTGTCAGTCAGTCAATCAGGACAAACAGTGTTATATTTATATATATATATATATATATATATATATATATATATATATATATATATATATATATATATATATATATATATATATCTATATATATAACTGTTTGTCCTGACTGACTGACTGACTGACTGACTGATTGGTGATCAACGCACAGCCCAAACCGTAAGAGCTAGGAAGTTGAAATTTTTACTGTAGTTACCTTATGTGATTTAGGTGCACGTTAAGACGGGGTTTCAGGAAATTCCACCCGCAAGTGTGGAAAAATCGCGAAAAACATTTGTATGTAACTTTTTTCTTTACCATCCGATCGGCCTCAAACTTATTTTCAAAGATCTTTGTTCAAATTCATTTGAGGGGTGTTTCACACTTTTAGGAAAATCCGTTCCTCCTTGGTGGAAATGGAGGTCAAAGATTTGGTGGGTGACGTTTCGCGCTCAAATTCATTTCCAGAGATCTATAAGAAAAATCATTTGATACGTGTTTCACACTTTTCGCAGAATTCAAACTTCCTCGGGGGGAATGCGACTCAAAGATTTGTTGTACGAAGTTTTAAATTGTTTCCGATTTGCTTCAAACTTATTTTCAAAGCTCTACATAAGAATATAATGAATACGTGTTTCAGCGATTTGGGAAATTCCACTCGCAACAGTGGTAAATTGGCGGAAAACGTTTGTATGAAAGTTGTTTGTTTACCGTCCGATCAGTTTCAAAATCATTTAAAATTTTTTTGAGAACATTGATTTTATAACATACGTGCCACGGGCAAGGCCGGGTTATACCCGCTAGTATATATATATATATATATATATATATATATATATATATATATATATATATATATATATATACATATATATATATATATATATATATATATATATAGATATATATATATATATATATAGATATATATATATAGATATATGTTCTAGATAAACAGCTGCCCGCTTGAACTCGCCGATCTCTGGCACTAATTTACGTAAGCAGCTTAGATTGTGCGATTTATCCTACCTTTAAGGCCCTCATTTCTCGAGTATTAATGGCCTGATAAGTGCTAGATAATCTTCTAGAGGGTGCTATGCAGTTCCATGATTTTCTTTTATGCTCCCGAACTCTTATTGTTAGCATGACTGTGATCATTGAAAGAGAGTTATTTCCCCATGTTCAAGGAATCATCTCTTCGACTTCAGTTTATCTTTGGAGGCTGCCAGTAATCGACAGTGATTGTCCACTATTCCACTAGCAAAAAGATCCTTAGCAAAAAAGTACCCAGTTAACTATATTTTGGCTAAAATAATCGGAGTGTTGCATTTAAAACTTGATCTTCATATCAGATAGGTAGAACCTAAGTGCCGTTCCTTTTCTATTCTTTCTGCAATCCACAATGAAAGAGAACATGTATTAATATATAGTGTGAACTGCCAGTCTGTCATAGCGGAAATCTGACTCTCATTATATTCCTTGCTCTCCCAGTTTCTTCATCTTCTTCATTAACACTTGTATTTCTCTTTGTCGCTCTAACCTTAAATAAAACTGTCGCCTTCGCGAAGACTCTTTCTCTCTTTTTATCTCTTTCTCTTTGACCCTTACTTTCTCTCACTTTCATACACTCTCTCTCTCTCTCGTTTTTTATAGTTATCTTCTTTACTCCGCTACTTGCTATGTTAACGTTTTTCTCTCTCTGTCGATTACTTTGTTGCTCTTTATTTTTCACTAACTCTCTCTGTAGCGTGCTTTCGTCATATCTGCTCCCTGTTGCTCTTTCTTTTTACTCCCACTCTTACTATTTGTTTTGCCATGAATTTGCTTGAATTTATGAAAATCGCGTAGAAGGGCGATCAGCAAAAGGGAGAGGGACAGAGAGCGGGGGAGAGAAAGGGAGTGAAATAAATTATATGAAATTGCGTGTGGCATGTGCTCCACTCTGTGGCTAATCTCTTGACATGATCCTAGTCTGGCCGCGGGCATGATCGTTCTGGATGGTGGGCAAATGCCAGGCACTCCGGGGCACATTAAATGCTCAAAACAATGGCAGACAGTTTGACGCTGTTGGGCAGCAGTTGAGCAACTTGGCAACTTGGCAACTTTGGCAACGTGGCAACTTTGGCAAGTTGCAGTGCTGCAGTTGTCCAGCTGTCCAGCTGTCCAGTTCGGTGGTCGATTTTTATGAGCGCCGTCGTTGACAGCTTAAAAGTCTTTTAGCATGAAAAATATTGTCGAGTGGAGGCTTTTGTTGTTGTTGTTGTTGTTGCTGTTGTGGTTGCTGTTAAGCAAAACTTTGACTTTTGATGTGTTCTGGCGATAAGATTTTGAGCGAGTGCTGCGATTTATGCCCCTGCCCCGTAGCAGCAGCAGCAGCAGCAGCAACAGTTTGCGGCCAAAAGCGTTGCACTTTTAACTTATCTGTTGCATGTGACAATCAACTCATTTTAGTGGGTGGCATGGCGGGTTGGCGTGTGTGTGTTGTGTGTGTGTGTGTGTCCTCTTAGGATTGCTGGGGGGACTTCGCTGTTGCTGTTGTCGTTGTCATTTGGCCATAATTAGCACTGCTTGACGCGTTTTATGCGCATTTTAAGTGCAATTCTCCACTCCAAGCTGTAAATTAATTTCACAAATTGTGCAGCGAATGTGGCGATTGCGGCGATTTAGTGCGGCGATAAATATTAACTCGATTCATTTAAGCATGAGTGAGAGTAAAAGAGAGAGAGAGAGAGAGAGAGAGAGAGCGAGATCGAACAGTTATCTTTTTATGAGGCATCTCTCCTTTAACCTAATCTTCATTTGCATTTGTTGTTGCGCGTTTGCCTTTGCGTTTATATTGTCGCCTTTTAAACAAACATGATTTTGTACTTTAATTCTTTTTATGACACACATATTTAAATTGTGCTAATTTCATTTCTATTTGTTGCATGTGACAATTGACTCATTTAAGTGGCGGCTTGAAGTATGTGTGTATGTGTGTCCTGTTAGAATCGATGCGTTGTTTTGGTTCTCCCTGTTCGACGCGCCTTTAAAAGCTGTAAATTAATTTCATAACTTATGCAGCGAATTTAGGGCGATTGCGGCGAATTAGTGTAGAGATAAATACCAACTCGATTAAATTCAATGCAGTTCGCCTTATCTGTGCGTGCCTGCATGAGTGAGAGCAAAAGAGAGCGAAGCAGTTGTTATTTATTAAGCATCTCTCCTTTAACCCAATCTTCATTTGCATTTGTTGTTGTCCGTTTGTGTTTGCGTTTATATTGTCGCCTTTTAAACTAACATGATTTTGTACTTCTATTTTATGCCATATTTAAATTGATTTTATTTGATTTCTATTTGTTTCTTGTCTGTCATTCGATTCAATTTTAATGCATCCCCATCTATCGTATCCATCGGGTTTTATATGTATGCATATGGCCACAGAGCGCGCAAAATTAGCATACAACTTGGTACATTTATCGCCTTCAACTCAGCGTCTGATACCGTTGTTGCTGTTGTTGTTGCGGGTTTTGCTGTCATTGGTCACGGCCCATTTGGCTGATAGAGAAGAGGAGCGAACAAAGAGCCGAAGAGATGTGAACAACTTTGTGTGTGTGGCTTTGCTTTTGTTATTGCTGTTAAGGTTTGTACGATTTTGTCTTCGGCTTTGTTGGCCGCTCTTTGTTTTGTCATCGTGATATATAACTAGCGATAAGACACATCCAAATCGCCCCCAACGCACCCATAAATAATTTACAAAATGTGAAGAAAATAAAAAAAATAGAAACAAGCTTTTGGTCCATGGGCAGTGCTTGAATATTAATTTGGAGTCAATGTAGCACCCAATGTTAGTTAACATACCCTTATGGGCCATCCCTTAAGTGATTACTAGTAAATAATTTGAAAATAATTTCGCTTCCGAATATCTAGCTGAAAGTTCCCTCAGTCTATATATTGAACAGATTATTCCTATCTTTTACTTATGCATTTTTGGGGAACAATAAAAATATTTATGAACAGAGAAATATAACAAAGTTTCAACGAAATTGGCGGAATAACTTCGACATATAGTAAATTACTTATTGCCTTATCAAATATGCATATTTGTAGGTTTCTTTTATATATTAAGATATATTTAAATATATTTAAACTTACTTACCTAGAATTCACATACACGGAAGAATTTGTTTTTGGCATTGATTAGTGGGAGCGTATTGACTCTTATACCATCCTAAAAAAAAGAGAGCGGGTTAGAGAAAAAGCAGGTGAAAAAAAACTGAATCAAATAAGTCAGACATACAGATAGAGAGAGATAGAGAGAGATATGGAGAGAGAGAGATAGAGAGAAGAGAGATAGAGAGTGAGAGAGAGAGAGAGAGAAATATGGATAGAGAGAGAGAGAGAGAGATCTGGAGACACAGAGAAAGAAAGAGAGAGAGCGAGAGAGAGAGGGAGAGAGGAAGAGAGAGAGAGATATGGAGAGACAGAGAAAGAAAGAGAGAGATAGCGAGAGAGAGAGAGAGAGAGACAGAGAAAGAAAGAGAGAGAGCGAGAGGGAGAGAGGAAGAGACAGAGACACAGAGAGAGAGAGAGAGAGAGAGAGCTAGAGAGAGAGGGTAAAAGTACAAGAGAGTAACTTTGTGTAATTAACAGCGGGTACACAGTTTATTCAATTGCCGCCAACACAATTTGTTAAAATCAAAGCATTACAACTGCCAGGCTTACTTGAGTTCATGAGAATTGCATAGAAAGGAATCGCTTCAATACATATGTACATAGATGCATGAATACATCCATATGCACATGCATACATAAATACATATAGCCATACATATTAGCACATATACATACATACGAACGTGCATACATGCATACATACATAAATACATACATACATACATGCTTACAAACTTACATACACACATACTTACATATTATACATACTAACATACATACATACGAAAGTATCTACATGCATACATTTATAAGTACATGCATACAAACATGCATGCATACGCATATACTTACATACGTACGAATATACATACGTACACACATACAGACATGCATACATACATACAGATATACAGACTTAAGTCGCAGATCTTGACGAAGAACTAAAAATAAATTTAAACTTATTATATGTTAATTAATAAGTTGAAATGTGGATTAATAACAAAATTATCATAAATCATAAAGGGATCTACCCTTATATCTATATCTATCTATATCTATATCTATCTATATGTATATCTACATATATCTATATTAAAACAGCTTATCTTACCAGATTGAAAAGCAACAATTTGTAGCTCATTATAGTTCAATTCCATGAAATGTCCATAATTTGTTTTTTGCAGTTTTTACTAGATCTGATAATCTCTTCGACATAGAGATGAACGGATATGCCATTAATATAGTGATATATATATACATGTATCATCAACATTATGCCTCGTTATTAATGGGTCTAGGGTTTACGGAATATCTGAAATGCAGAAGAAATCAAATTTAATTAACGAATTCGTAAGTTTCATTAGGCGCGTTTGTTTCTAACGAGGGTCAATATTGGGCAAACGTCAATAATGTTAAATATTAATGCAATAAGTTGTTCACCAACAACAAATATAACAGCAACAACAACAACAAAAGCAACAACAACAACAATAACAAACATCGAATATTGATGAAAAGAGCCGCGCACGCGGATAAAAACGCAGACGCGACATTGCGTGATAAACATTTCTCAATGGGCATCGGAATTACGGGGAATGGGGATGGGGAGAAGGGGTATTCCGATATATATATATATATATATATAGATAGTTGTGGATGAAGAATGGTTTTGGGGGACGCTGTCCGAGACTCTGGCCGAAAATGAAATGACATGACGTGTTGTTATTAAGCCGAATCCAAAAACCGAAAACAAAAAAACAGAAAACAGGAAAACGCAGAGCGCGATTTTTTATGAATGAAATCACGTACGGGGAGGGTTTGCTTTGGTACGTTTGGATTTGGGTTAGGGACTGGCACCTAGATCTGAAAGCTGAATCTCGACTCTGGACAGCCACACCCCGACGACGTCGTCGTCATCATCGTCTTCGTCGTCGTCGTCGTCGGCGGCGGTGGCGGCGGCGGCTTCAAGGCGATTAGCAAAAAGCGGTAAATGTTGTGTTAAACCTCAATTAAGAAGCGGCCGATTCGAGTTCTCCAAACAGAACCGACAACAGGATGTTAACTTGGGCAATTTGAATTCGCTTTGACTGACGCCACACGCCAGGCCAAAGTCTCGAAATTTACGAGCTTAGGGCTGGATACAGCTCACAACTCCCAGCTCCCAGCTCCCAGCGCCCAGATCTCAGCTCCCAGATCGCGGCTCGCGGCGTTGACAGAGATCTAAATGATCTACCAGCCTGGTGGCAGCGCACGCAACGGCAACGGCGCCTGGCAGGAGCAGGAGGAGCTGCCCTCCTCATCTGATGCTGCTGCTGTTGCTGCTTCGGTCTGTTAAGTGCTTTTTAATTTGTTTGTGTTGAAACGTTTCCCCTCGAATTGCTCCTGCCCCTCACAACACCCCAATCCATCCTGAGCGCTTTTATCGGGAATCAGGCGAGCTGAGTGCAATTACGACACCTTCAAAGCCTAGCCATGCCCATCCCAAAGCCACTTAAGCGCATCCCCTGGGGGTTGCACGCCCACCGCCAGCCATCAGTGGGTGGTGGATGGTGGATGGTGGACGGTGGGCGGTGGGCGGTGGATGGTGGATGCTGGTTATGCTGGCTTTTGCGATTGGGCTCTGTTACCTCTGCCGGCAACGTTGACTGAGTGCCAAGACCTAATTAAAATAACTTGGTCAACGGTGTGAAAATTACACGCAACTAACCAAGCATCAATCGCTATGCCCCTGCCCTGCCCCTGCCCTGCCCCTGCCCTGCCCCTGCCCCTGGCGTGTCCCTGGTCTGCCTGGTATGCCACCACATTAATGGCCAGTTGGACATTTGGTGGCCACTTTAATGAGTCCACGCAATCAGTGGCCACCACTCGCAGCCGCCTTCTGCCTCTCCGCCGCCAGCGTCTGTCAGTCACGTTTGCACATCATGTGTCACTTTTAATGTCTTTTTAAATAACTTGTGGGACGAGTGTGAACATTTTCTCACTCATTTTTTTTTGCTTTCTTTTTGTTGTTTATTTCCTTTTTTTTTTTTAATTTTTAATGAACTTCCATTGCGGCTGTGTATTAATTTTCGCCTCGTTGTGGGCTGAGCTCCTATTGGATGAACAGGAGAGAAGCAGAAGTGCCGTTAGCCGTTAATGAGAGTCACCCACAAAATGGCGGCTTGCAATATAAATTAGAAGAAAGGCGCGAGAAATGCTCCCTTGAATATGGCGATGTATATACATATGTATCGGTCGATTGAATCGATTTCCACCTGTTCCTTCTATGGATTTTCCGAAATGTGTGAAACACGTCTCCATTTAAATTTTTTTTCAAAGATCTATGAAAATTATGTGTGTAAATAGTCTGATGATTAACGAAAACGTATTGTATTTTCTCCTTTTTTTGCCAAGTGTGGGATGAATTTTTAAAAAACTTCAGCTTCTTATCACTTACGATTTAGGCTAAGAGATAATTATCAATCAATCAGTCAATTAGTGAGGGCAGAAATATATTTGAAATAATATTCAAACTTTTATAAAGTGATTGATGAGTCTTTAGGTACATGAAATGTTTATAATAACAGCTTTAGTGCTTTTTAAACTGAAGTTAAAAGAGGAGATTTAAATGTTGGTCAAGTTTGGCATAAGAACTAAATATATAACATAAAATAAAATATCATAATGTCTTGCTAAACTCAGAAACAATTTATTATTATTTTAATTATTAGAATAAATTTCTCATTATTGCATTTTTTTTTTAAATCTAAAAAAGCGTTACCCTAGAAAGTTAATTCTAAGGATTTTCAGTTATCAGATATCAGTTCTGAAACTGGGAAAAGGGGGATTTTTTTTTTTTTGGAAGGGTGATTCCCTCGAAGACATTTCTTCTAAAAGTCTTTTAGTATTATGAAAATATACTAGCGCTTTATATGGGCGATTGTCAAGAGGTCCCGGATATCCCTCCTAGATATTAATTAGGAAAGATACCAAAACCTGGTTGATGTCATGTGGCGACTCGGTTATTGAAAAAGGGGCTTATTTGACGAAATATTACAAATCAAGAATAGATATAACCAAATTGAAGCCCTTAAGATTTCATTATGAACGAAGGCTTTTTGATGTCTAGCTACACGGGGCATGTCCTTCGTTTTAACGTCGGTATCGTGCAGAATTTATAGCTCTATCTCAGTGGAAGAGGATGCGTCTACGGGCTGGTGAAAGGATTAGGCGCCCCACAGACTCCTTGTAGACTTCTACAGTGTTCTATAGGCATTTTTTCGGCTTGTACAAAATTATTCAATGAAACACAACTAATATCATGATCATACTGAATTGTTTTTTAAAATTGTTTTTGTTTTTTTAAAATTGTTTTTGTTTTTTAAAATTGTTTTTGTTGAATGATCTTATACTCACGTTATATAAAGTAAATTTCTTAACTGAATTTCATTTAATATTTAATTTAATATAAATGGATTTAAATGAATTTTTTGTTTAGTTTTTGGAATGCATTGGATGCACTACTATTAATTTTGCCGCAACTGTGCATACATACAAACATACATAGAAACATCTGTGATTTGTATTGGAATGCATTCCTCTCAGACTGCTCCTTCAAACCTAATTATTAAATTCAGCTTGATGGACGAAAACACAATCAGACTGTAACAACTGTGGGTCAATACGCACAGTATGTAAATATATGCATAGTGCACACATATGACAATCTGTATGCAAAGCAATAATAAGATGTGCTCCGCAACGACAATATCATCAGTAACAACAGCGCCAATTGTAGTCATTTGTAATGAAGCCATTTTGAAAAGTAACAACAACAACGACAACAACGGCAATAACAGCATCCACACAAACAAAAACAACTGCAGTTGCTTGAAGCGAACTCCATCATCAAAACAAAAGCAACAACAGCAACAACAACGACAACAACAGTAGCAGCAGCAGAGACAGCATCGGCATCGGCATCGGCATCAGCATCCGCCCCGAGCGCCTGGCCACTGCCCTCTCTCGATACCCTTGCGCCCCCACCCTAGCTCCATCGCAAACTCCGCCAGGCCACCTTTACTCTTATATTATGTACCCGATCCAGTTGCCAGAGTCATTCACTTGCACATTAGGCAGCAAATTGACATCGATACTAAACAACTACTACACCCAAACTATACATGCTCTCTAAGTGCGAGAGCGAGAGAGAGGCCAACAGCGTGAGAGGGAGCGAGCGAATGAGAGAGGGCATCATTTAACTGCTGCCAATTTACTGTTTAAATGCCAAACAAAAAGTGTTAACAAGCGCAAAAATAACAAAAGACACCAACACACGCACGCACACACACGCACACTAAAGAGCCTGGCATCCAGACAGCCCCTTTGGCGCAACAGTCTTGATGTGTGTTAGAGCAAGCACGCTATATAACTGTGGTGAGACCAAGACGGGCAAGAGTGCGTGAGTTGTCTCTCTGTATGCTGTGCGTGTGTGTGTGCGTGTACGTGTGCTAACCAGTTTATTGGGGCGGAGCTTACAGATGCTGGATTGTACTTGTTTCTGCTGCTAGAAACGGGGTTGCAGCATCATAAGCACCAGCAACAGCAACTGCAATAACAACAACATGACAGAAAAACAAGAGCAGCTGCTGCTCAGCGCTGTGTTGAGTTCGGGGAGTTGCTATAAAAAGTGTCACACAGTTCTTAAAACACAAATACAAATATATGTCGGTGTAAGTACTTGACTAGATTTATATGGCAGCTGGAGTTTCTCAAGCTCAGCGCAGCGAGATCAGCGCAACAATAACACGCGGCAATAGTAATGGTAATAGCAACAATACTAACGTTGCCATAAAATGTTTATGGCACGTCAACTAACCGTTATGTTTGCTGTCGGCTCTCGCAGCGTCGCGGCCATTGCCAAATGTACTTAACCCACTACACTCTCGCACCCATACACATAAGCAGAGAGAGAGAGCGAGAGAGCGAGAGAGGGAGAAAGAGAGACAGTGAGAACGCTGGCGCTGATTGAAACCTAATGAATGTCAATTGCTGCCAATTACGACCAATAAATGCAGGCAATAGATGACAACAACAGCAACAAATACACAGAGCAAAACTCACCACGGCTGAGAGCAGAGCACGCGGGTGTGTGTGAGCGAGACGACGACAGGTGCGCGCTTGGCACTCGACTGGTTTGTTTGCTGTTGTTGTTTTTCCTGTTGTCAGTTCTCCCCACTTTTTCACTGTTTTTGTTTTGGCCGTTAACAGCCAGCAGCAGCAGCAGCAACAGCAGCAGCAGCAGCAGCAGTTGCCCGCTTTGGCCGCCGCTTGGCTCAGTTTCGGTTGAAAGCCAAAGGCGAGCGGTTCTCTCACGGCTTTTGTTGAGCTCGGCTCGTCTCGTCTCGTCTCGTCTTGTCGAACAAAAACATCGTCAAGTACAACGGACATTAAATACACAGCGAGCTGGAAAACAAACACGCGAGTTCAAAGCACAAATACGCATAAACATAGACGAAAGCGCCGTTAAACGTGAAATTTCGCCGATTATTTTTTTGTTGTTGTTGTTTGATTTTGGTTTGTGCCGTCGGCAAAAGCTTGAATAGAAAAGCGCAGTGGTAGAGAGACAAGTGAAGGAGTCGGCGTCACCACATGACCACAATGCCACCGGAAATGTCCACAACTACGGCAGCCGTTGGGGACACACCGGGCACCCTCACGACTTCGCCCTCGGCCACGCAGGCGCCGCGTTCCCGTTTCATGATCACCGACATTCTGGCGGGGAGCGCCGCTGCTGCTGCGGCTGCTGCCGCCGCCGCCGCAATGGCTGCCGCCGCCGGACGCAGTTCCGCCAGTCCGCCGGAAGATTGCTACGCGCCGCCGACAACCCGCGATCCACAGCAGCAGCAGGCGCAGCAGACACAGCAGCAAGCCCAGCAGCAGGCTGCACTGCAGCATTACCTGGCGCAGCAGCAGCAACTGCTGCGCTTCGAGCGCGAACGTGAGCGCGAACGCGAGCGGGAACAGTATCATCATGTGGCCCCGCTGCTTGCCCACTTTCCGCCCAGCCACTACGCGGTGCTCCAACAGCAGCAGCAGCAGCATCCGCACGCACATCTACATCGTTTCGCCCGGCAAGCGGGTCGTGAAGGATCGCCGCCGCTGTCCAAGGATTGCCACACAACAGCCGCGTGGAATACGGTAAGTGAACTGCCAGGCAATCAATCAATCAACCAATCAGTCGAGGTCTGTCTGTTGTAGTGCTTGCAAACAATTAGCCTGTGTTACAATTTTGTTAGGTCTAATTAGCTTTATGGAATGACTCATTATAGATACATCTTGATTGACAATCATTTAGAGTTCAAGGGATGAGACGATATGCTTTGTCATTAATTAATTAGCATGTGCTTAGGGTATCTTTTTGAATGAGTACATATACATACATACATATATACATCTTGATTGATAATCATACTCTCTGCAACGACTATATTTGTTAATCAGATTATGGCTAAATATATATACATATGTATATGGTATGGCTTAATATACACATATCTTGATTGATAATCATTTGAACACTTTGTGAAGAGATGCTTCGACATATTTGTTGATTAGAATATACGAATGTCAATGAATGAATTAATATAGATACATCCTGATTAACAACCAATCTAACTACTTTGATGTTATGCTGACATGATATTTGTCAATCAGAAATACTTTTGACCATATTCTCCCTTTGATTCATTTGTGATATGGCTAAATGCATATACACCTTGATTGACAGTCAATCAAATATGCAATACTTATGACAATATTCCTTTTTTTATTGCATTTGTGGAATGAATATATAGCTACATATATCCTTATTGACAATCATTTGAACTCCTTGAAATGCTTCGAATATATTTTTAAGAATTTTCTGTGTGTTACGCATTGAGATATGATGATTGCAAGCAGACCTATTTGGTTTTTCGGACTTTAAATATCATGAATTTAAAAAAAAAATCATATGTTTTAGGCTCCTCTTAAAATAACGTCAACTTAGATTTTCTGGGAACTGTTCCCTGCCAAAAGTTTAGCAAAATACTTAAGCACTTGATTAACAATCACATTTGTGTTAAATAAAATTGATGAAGTATATTTTACATTTTTAGAGAGCGACCTGTTCCTTTAAAATGTGTTTATCTGAAAGCCTCTCAGAGTTTCTCTGGGTTTCTTAGGGTTTTTCAGTGTAGTGCAGACATCTCTAATTGATTTAGTATAAGAATAATAAATATTATATGACCTTAATAGTTTACTGAGCCATTTCTGTTTTTACTTTGTGCTGTTGGCTTTTCGGGCAGCAGGCACAACCACTAAATCCACACACACATCCGCAACATCCACTTGCCCATCATCCGCATCCGCATGCGCATCCGCATCATCATCAGCTGCAGCTGGAGCGCGAACGTCTTGAGGCGCTGCATCGTCATGGCGCCAGCGTGCCGCTCGGCGGCGCATCGGGTCATGCGGAGGGCCAAGACGAACGGTCCCGTTCGCCGCTCGTCCTACATTCGCTGGGCGGCGGCAACAACAACAACAACAACAACAACAACAGCAACAGCAGCAACAACAACAATAACAACAGCAGCAGCAACAATAACATTAGTGGGAGTAGCAACAGCAACAACAACGGCAATACAAGCGGCCTGCTGCTGGGCGGCACCGGCAGCAGCATCAGCGGGGATCAGGCGAGCACCATTGACGACAGCGACAGCGACGATTGCGGTAAGTGAAAGCTCTGACTGATTCCAAATCTAGAATGGGAAAGCATAAGGAATGCTGTTTCTCTCTCTCTCTCTCTCTCTCTCTCTCTCTAAGAATCGAAGCTTGAAAGCCTAATTGTTCCGATTTTAAAGGAGCTTTTGCCACGTGAGCTGCCGCTTAAGCTTTTGTTAAAAGAGCTTTACGCGAGCTTTAAGATAGCTTTACGTGAGATTTACGTAAGCTTTAAATGTGTTCAATATTTAAGCATTTTTTTCTAAGTCTGCAAATGGCCCAGGAAATTTAGGTAAACAGTCAACACTTTTTACTTATTCGGTGCTCTAATAACTTTCGCTTAAAGCTTCATAGAAAGCTTTTAAGCTCTGCTTTGTTATTTGGCGTTGACATTTATAGTTCCATTTGAAAAGAGATGTGCGAGTTAAAATTGTGTTCAAGTTATAACTGATCATTTGCTTAAGTAAACTTTACGAGAGCTTTAAGTTTTTCTTGTGAAAGCCTTGCCAGTCACATAAGACTTGCAGCTGATCAGCTTGAGTGTTGTTGCGGATTAAAATTGCGATTATTGTGATAAGCAATTGCACTATTGAGTGCAAAATGCCTCTCTCCCTATTTCTCTCTCTCTCTCTTTTCCTTTAAAGATTTCCCATTTTCATGGCTCTCAGCTCCAGCTGCAAAGCGCGTTCCCATTTTCTGTTTAATGCTCGGGCTAACTGCAAGAAATCAAATATTACACAACAACAACAGATAGTTGTGTGTAAATGAGTGTTTTTTCGGCCTCACTGATATACTAGAGAATACCCTGTAGGGCTAGCGGCATATATGCTTCTTCTTAGTTCCACACTATACTTAGATTTCCTTTCTTGATTAACTTCGGCATTTAAAGTCCGATCTTTTTGCAATTTTTAGGGCTTAAATATGGCATACAAAAGTGTGTATATACTAGAGTGCAGGGCTCTATATTCTGTATCAGTTTAAGAAACTTAAATTTATGGTTAAATGGGGGAGGTGACCGAAAAGTGAAATATTTTGAATCTGCTTAAACCACACGATTACCTAAATTCCAAGTTTTGTGAAGCTAGCTAAAATAATTGTCGAGTTCTGCTTAAAAAACCATGCCCTCAAATGGAAATTGTTCGATATCATGAAAATGCGTCAAGAAAATATATAGTTAAAGAAGTTGGAGATGCTTACTTCTGACTGTCGCACAAAACCATAAACACTTCTTACACATTTCGTAGGGTATGAAAATGTATAAAAAAAAACAAAATTCGCATGGGATTGGCTAGATATGTATATAGTAAATCAAACAAACAACAACAAGAGCAGCAGGTATGCCAGCTGAGCCGAGGCAGTCGGCCAGACAGACCGACAATCACGCGTCGTGGCAACAAAGTAGCTAAATATTCACAGTGTTTAATTATTTGGCCATTTACGAGCTGACGAGTTTGTATGTGCACAATTATCAGCGCGAACAAGCTCCGAGAGCGGAGAATTAGTCGGCGTTCATATGCGATGCGATGCAATGCAATGAGAATGCAAATGCGAATGCGACTCGATTCGGTTCGAATCGCCCAACTAGCAACTAGCTACCCTTGACAGAATGCCCAAATAACAACAACAACAACAACAATAAAAGCAACAACAGCCACGAGAGATGCCCACGTTCTGCGCCCTGCCGCACCACCCTCCCTCTCCCTGCCGCTCGTCAACTGACCAGCCGCATGCCACCTGCCGCCTGACCCCAGACGGCTTTTCGCATGCAACAATTTAATTGATTTTAATGTTTTTTAATGCTGTTGCTGTTGTTGTTTGTGTTTTTATTGTTATTGTATTGCTGCTGCCATTAGCAGAGTTTCTATTTGATTTTTGTTGTTGCTTATTTTTATTATTATTATTTATTTGTTAAGCGCTTTTAAACGTTATGCAAATTATGACAAATTACTATTAAATAGTCGTAAACGTGCGTTGGAAATTGATTTCGTTGCGAGTTGTGTGAGTTGTTAAAGCAAGCTGCATGATAACTTATATGTGAGAGAGACAGAGAGGGAGGGAGGGACAGAGAGAGAGAGAGAGAGAGAGAGAAAGAGAGTGGACGAGAGAGAGAGACATTTAAATTAAGTGTGATTGGATCCGTGGGCATGTGTCTGCGCCGAGTGACAAGTGCTAATGAGATTCTATTACCACATGGCTTTTGATGAATTAATTAAAAAGTAAATTAAATAACTAAAATAAAGCAATAAGAAAAACTATAGCAATAAAATGTTCTTACTTGCACTGCACTTCAAACATTATTTCAAAGCGATATTTTCTGTGTAAAAGTCACAAAAAAAAACTATAAAGTATAAATAATAACTTTTTATGCAACAATTGGATTGAATTGCCATTGAATTGTCATATAAAGTCGGCTTATGTGAAAAATATGAAAAATAATATCAATGAAATATTCATAATGCCAACAGGAACGATATCAAATTAATTATAATACACTTTGACTCTTAGCAATATTAAAATTTTCAACCAAATTTTCAAAATATTCAACAAATCCCTAAACTTCAGCCGAGACATGCTGTTCACGATCACGAGACTTCTTAATCTAAGCCAGTTCTTAATGGGCTATAGTACAGCTTTCGAGTAGTGAAAGTGGGCTATATATACATATAGTGTCTATAAATCAAACTTTAGACACGATATGCGTACAAGTCAATCTGTTGAAGCTTATTATTGATTCGTTTTAATAAACTTAATTCTCAAATACATTTTTAAAGTTAACCGCGATTTCACGCACATTTTTAATTTCGTTGGACTTGTGCCAAAGTCAATTAAAAGCAATCATAGATATAATACACACAACCACACACACATACACATATATATTGTGTATATATGTGTGTGTGTGAAGAGCGAGAGAAATGCGCCCCGCGTTGCTGTCAATTTAAGAAATTCTGTTTTGATTTGAGACACAAGCCAAATGATAGAAATTTAAAATCCATAAATGTGTTGGTCACACCACACACAGCCCACACACACGCACACACACGCACACACACTCGCTCGCTCACGCTTTTAATCAGCTGGGTGTCGATTCTCTTTCACAGTTGGGTCGACTTTTTAGCCCACGCTGCGAGCGTCGATTTCGAGGCAGTCAAAAAAAATATTTAAAAAAAAACAAAAATACAAAAATGAAAAGAAAAACAAACGAAAAAACAGATTATTTTCCCTTTATTCTATTTTAATACCCTGCACCCATTGAAAGGGACTAAAAGTGACAGAAGCTGGTTTCTCCGAGTCCATAAAGTATATACTATATTCTTGCTCAGCATCAACAGCTGGGTCGATCTGTCTGTTTGCCTATATCTCCATAATTGGATAAATATCGATTTTTAAGCAGAAATTATCGAGCAAATCTGGAAGTTTATAATAGATAAAACTGCAAATTCGGTATGTAGGTAGTATACTGCGATCTAGAACATTTATCTTTTCGGATAAAAGAACTCTTTTATATAAGGTGTGGACCTTGTGCTTTGGTATAGCCACAAACTATGTAGATGGATGCTCTCCAAAGTACATTTGTTGGGATCGGATCGGATAGATGCTTTTGAAAATATTTTAACTAAGTTTGGCATGCTTCTTACATATGAGCAAAAGAAGTTTTTATATGAAAAAGTTGTCTCCTTTTTACGATATATTGACCAAATACAACAACTTCGTGCTTGATAATACTCTCCACATGTTGCCAAATGCCTGGAAGGGTATTTAATCTTCGGCCTGCCGTCTATCCTTATTTTTTTCGGGTGTTTCGTTTTTTAGCGCTGCAAAATCGTAGCTTTTAATGGCCTAATCGAGGCTCGCAAGCAGAAATCGATGCGCATTCTTGTTGCTCACGATTCAAATTTGTTGCTCACGGCTCAAGGCTTTGGTGACACTCGCGTGTCACATGAGACGCGTGCGAGCGACAGTTGCTCAGGCTCGGATGGGGCCCAGGATCGCTCAGGATGCGAGCAACGATAAGGAGCTTCTCGGATCGCAGACGCGCAGCGCGTTTGAAATTGAGCTTTAGCTTGATTCGGGCCGCTACTCAGAGCTGAGTTGCCGTCTGTCAAATGAACTGTGCGCTGATCCGCAGCGACATGCAGACACTCGTATCACACTTCTCTCTCAGCCCGTCTCACATTCAGCTTCGTGTGCCTTTTTTCCTTCTTCTTCTCCTTCTTTTTTGTTGATTTATATACATATAAATATGCATATAACATATCGCTGATTGAAATTAATATTTGGTTTCGTCTCGTTTTTTTTTTTGTTTTAAGTTGAGTTGGCTTCCAAAGCGAAGCGTGTGGCCGCTAAAAGCAGCAACAACAACAACAGCAACCAAAACTGCAAGCAGCAAGTGCACACACACATAGACACACACATACATGCATACACGCGCGCGCACTTGGTTTAGCAGCGGCAAGTTTGTTGCCTAAGTCTTTCGTTTTTCCTTGTGATTTTGTTTTCGGAAACGTAGCGCAAAATTTTGCTAGACACAATGCATAGTTATATATGATAATGCATACAATCGCGTTACCGTTATGCAAGCTTTATTGTAGCATTAACATTTTATTGTTTTTGTTGTTGTTGTTGCTGCTGCCGCTGCCGCTGCCCCTGACTGCATTTAAGCGTGCACATTATCAAAATGCTGATAAACGTTTAGCAGCAAGAATCCAAAGAGAGCCGAGCAAAGCAGCTAAATGAGACTTGTTGTTGTTGTTCTTGCTGTTGCAATTGTAATCTTTGTTGTTGCTGTTGCTTTAATTAAAATGCAAAAAGGCCAATTGCAAATGTTTTGCTGCCATGCGAAATTAAATGCAGCCAACAGCAACAATTGCAACAACAACAACAACATGACTTGGCCAACAGTCAGTCCGACAGAGAGACAGACAGACAGACAGACAGACAGACAGGCAGAGGCAGAAGGAAGTCCGCCAACGTCGTTGTTGTCTGCACACTTAAGCATGTTTAATACAGTTTAGCCACAAGCTCTTAATTACAAATGCAAAGACTGTGTATGTGTGTGGGGGGGGGGGGGGGGGGAAAGGAGGAGGGAGAGTTATGAGAGGGATAGAGATATTGCGGAAATGTTTTGCTGACTGACTTTTGACTAGTGCGAATCGCGAGACCAGCTGCCAGCTGTTGACTGGTTTTCCCTGCATACCCTGCCCCAGCACACACAGGCCCATAAAAAGGGTATAGAAATACATATGTGTAATAGACAGTAGTAGGCAACTTGTGCAACAAATTCGTTATTCAATATTAGACGACGCGTTCCCCATTTTAAATATTAACAACTTAATTTTTGTTCAAAATATTTATCAAGCATCGAGTTTGGGTGAGCATGAACAGGTGCTCAGAAGGGCTGCAAACTTGTTTCAGAGCTGAACCGAACCGTGAACCGAACTAGTTAAAAAAAAACAGCTCAATCGAACCCCGAACCAAACAGTTTCAAGAGCTGCACGCAAACGCATTTAGTTGGTAAGAACCATGAACCGAACCAGCAACAATCTTGGCTGCTGCTAAGCCATTTATAGCAGGCTTCAGGCTAACTGCTGTTCAAGCAAACCCGTCTAGAGTATTCCTGATTGCTGCGGGCGGCGGGCAGAGGGAAGACGATTGCATTGAGGAGCTGTGAAGCTGCAGCTGTTGGCAGCTGGTCTAATGCAAAAGTCAAGTGTTTGCTGTGCCGATAATGGCCAAAGCAAATAGATAAACAGACAGAAGAGAGTGTGCGTGTCAGCGAGAGAGTGAGAGAGAGGGAGAGAGAGCAAGAGTGAGAAAGAGCGGCAGAGGCTGCGCAAAAGAGATGGTGGCAAGTGTGGCATGGTGGGTTGTGAGATGCTGCTCTGAGATATTTATAATTTATTCAACATGGTACGCCAAAATGGGCACTGGCCAAATATTGACAAGCCGGGACTGTGAAAAGAATTTAAAGATGCAAAAAGACGAACGAGCTCGATCAGGAGACACTCATGTACAAAGTTATATAAAAATAGAACGGAAGCAAATAACAACGAATGTTTAATTCGTTTTAAAATACAATCAATTTGAAGGGAGCTGGGCAGAAACTCGAGATATTCGAACTAGTCTCTTTGTTCCCAAACTATGTTGGCAGTTCTTGACGTGCCTAAAGGCTTCTCTTCTTTGCACGGGGTACAAGCCGACCGTTCGACAGGAATCTATCGATTTATCTATTTATATATATATATTTAATAAATATCTGATTTTATAGATATGTTAGGAGATTAACATAAACATTTTACATACAACAACTTTTGTTGATCGATTTTTCGCATAAGCTATATGATATGATGTTGATATGATTTTGTTCATATTTAAGAAACAGGCGATACTAATTTGCTTGTCAATTAATTATGTTAAGTCAAGATATTTTCTCCACAAGAACTTAATTTCTGATCGATCATTCTTACGGCAGCCATATGATATAGTGCTCCCATCCGGACGATTCGCACAGCTGAACTGCCTGCAGTTCATATCGACTTGGTTGCTGCAGATCAAGAATATATACACCTTATGGGTTCGGTTATATCTCCTTTTAGGCGTTACACATTTCGTGCCAGAATACCCTCTACAAGGGTATAATAAGCGTCTTTGTGAACTTCGCTTCAGACTGTTTGGCAAGCTTAAATCAAATACCCGTATTGGTCATCTGTATTTGCAAGTGAGCCTTAGAAACTGCTCTAGAAGTATCGCTGAATGAGTTCAGCAAAAAGTCAAATGAATCAATTTGATTGGGGAGCGGGTAAAGTCGCGAGCACTTTAGGCATTCGCTTTGCGATTTGTTCGGCTTCGTTTCACACGTTCCACGAAAATAAAGCAAAAACAAAACTCAGAGCTAAATCGACTGATCGTGTTGTTGTTGTTGTTGTTGTTGTTGTTGTTTTTGTTGTTATTTGTGCTCATAAAGTGTTTAATTGCAAATTAGCAATGGCATGCCACAAACTTGAAGGCAACTTTGTCGTAGTTGTTGTTTTTGTTATTGTTGTTGTTATCACGTGTTGCATGTGTTCTAGCCATAAAGTTAAATACCCCACAAATGGCATACTAGAAAGGGAGAGAGCGAGAGAGAGAGAGAGAGAGAGAGAGGAAGAAGAGAGAGATGTATTGAATGAATTTATGCAACAGTTGTTTTACTTTTCACTTGCGCACAGGTGGCAAAGACGACGATGGCGAGGATAGCCTGAAGAATGGGAATAGCGGCGCCAATGGCGACTCCCATTTGGGCCTCAGCCTGAGCAAGAAGCAGCGAAAGGCGCGCACCGCTTTCACGGACCATCAGCTGCAGACGCTGGAGAAATCCTTTGAGCGGCAGAAATATCTCAGCGTACAGGATCGCATGGAGCTGGCCAACAAGCTGGAGCTGAGCGATTGCCAGGTGAAGACCTGGTACCAGAATCGCAGGTGAGTTGGCGGCCTCTTTGACTTCTGCTTAATTGAGCAGGCATCGGCGGCAAAGGGGTCGGCAGGTCGGGCAGGGACGGGAATCCCGTCAATCTGACTAGAACCGTGTGTGCTAATCAGCGCCTTTTATGGAACCGCCCATTTCTTCGCGCACTTTTCCAATAAAAATCATTTTAATGGCTACCCCAAAGTCGTCTTAAACCCCCCCTCCAGCATCCCTCCCTTGCAGCGCTCTCGCGACGCTACGACCGGTTCGGAATCAGCGCTGGGGCTGTTTATGCGTTTTGTTTTTATGCTGATTGCTTAATTTGCTGCATTTTGCGCAAGAGTCGTAAAATGCTTTGCTGTTTATTAAATGAGTTGTTTACTTTTTTTGTGCGCCACTCGGCGCAAGTTTGTTGCCTAAGTCTTTCGTCTGGCGTTTATTCGCTCGCATGTGTCCGCTGCTGCTCCCGATCGGGTGGGGCGGGGGGCAGTTCGGCGTCATCCGCTATTCGATTCGATTTCTAATAGCATTTGCCGCTGCTGTTTAAAAATAGCTGCCAAAGCCGCTGCCTTATTACGTTTAATAGCATTTTATTTTTATTTTCTTCTTCTTTTTTTTTTTTTAATTATTGCCCAATGACTTGTCACATTTGGTTGGGCATTAAAAGCGGCTGCTAGAGCAGAGAGACAGAGATAGAAAGAGAGAAAGAGAAAGAGAGAGAGAGCGAGTGACTCGAACGCAGACCCAGGCCACAGACTCGGCATCTTCCAGGCCACTCGCTGGCAACCGGATATTGAGAACAGTTCGCATGCTGAGCATAACGACTCGCAAATGCTCTGCAATGAAAGAGACAGAGAGAGAGAAAGAGAGAGAGAGAGAGGTAGGAGAAGAAAAAGTGGCCATCCACAGAGAAAGATATAGGGGATATCAGATAATTTTACTAGCAAATGTTTTGCAGTAGAAACAGCAAGTGACAAAAAGAGAGATGATGATATAGCGAGAGAGAGATATATATAGAGAGAAAAAGAGAGTTTCATTAGTATCTAAATAAATGTTCTGCAGTAGACAGCGAGAAAGAGTGAGAAATGGGAAAAGAGCAAGTGAGAGAGAAGGGAGAAATAAAGAGGGATAGTAAAGAGAGAGACAACGAGAGGGGGAAGAAGCGAAGGAAATAGTGAAAGGGAAGCAGAAAGACAGAAAAATATGGAGAGGGGCTGGTAAATCAGGCAATATCAATAGAAAATGCTATAAGTAGAACCAGGAAGCGAGAGAGAGCTAGTGAAAGAGAAACGGAAAAGAGATAAAGAATGGCTGGGATATAGGATAATACGACTACCAAATGATCTATAGTAGAACCAGACAGCGAGGAAGAGCGAGAGAGAGACACGAAATCCCCGCTTCGAAACACTCTAGAATTTTATAATTTTGAAAAACGAGCACAAAATGCCTTACAGAATCAATATGCTCAGACGCATAGGGTATGTTTTGTTAATTTTAAACATTTTCACAGCTGCGTGCGATGAACGCGCGAAAATTGCAGCTCAGTTCGGGGTCGAGGTTTCGGTTTTTGGGTTGTGGCTGGCGCCTAGACGCAATTAAAGGATTTGCCAAAGATACGCCAGCGAGAGGGAGGCCAGATACACTCCTCTCTCCCTCCCGCTCTGTCTCTCTCTCTCTCTCGCTTTCGCTGCCGCAAATACAGGCGTGCCTATGCCAATTAGGCCTCAGCCTAGTCTCTCTCGGCGCGGCTCCGTTGCAGTTGTGGTGGGCGTGAGTGCGTCCGGACTGCAAGATAAATGACAAAACAATTAAGTGCGAAATATAAACAGCAATAATAGCAAAGAGCAGCGACAGCGAGTGGTCGTCCTGGCTGGCGCTCAGCAGGCGGCAGGGACACGCGCAGTCAGCGGCATGAGTCGGCACTCTGTGGCATGATTAATAGCAACAACAACAACAGTTGCCGGATTAGTTTGGCTTAGCTCGATCCCTTGATGCCCAATGCCTGCCTGTTCGTAGTCTTTATTTTTTAGCATTCGACATGGTCTCGCACGCAACTAATCGAGTGTTCGCTCTGCTTTTTTCTTTCCGCCCGCCTCCCGTCTCCCGTTACAGAACCAAATGGAAGCGCCAAACCGCCGTCGGGCTGGAGCTGCTCGCCGAGGCTGGCAACTATGCGGCCTTTCAGCGGCTTTATGGCAGTGCCACGCCCTATTTGAGCGCCTGGCCGTATGCAGCCGCTGCGGCAGCACAGACACCGCACGGTGCACCGCCCTCGGCCATTGATATATACTATCGCCAGGCGGCAGCAGCCGCCGCACTGCAGAAGCCAGCGCTGCCCGCCACCTACATGTACCCGAGTCGCATGCCACCGGGCATGGGGCTGCCGGGCATGCCGCCGCCGCCAGGTGCCGCGCCCATGCTGAGCGGCTATTATGCGCCGCCGTTGGCGCCGCGCGAACGCTCGCCGGCAACCAGCCAGAGCGCCAACAGCGAGGCCGAATACGAGCGCAGCAGCAGCAGCCGGCAGCGCCTGTTGACGCCAAGCCCGCCCCTAAATCCAGGCAGTCCGCCACAGCGACGGGAGCATGCCGCCGAGGAGGCGCCACCGAATGCGGCCAAAACGTCCGAATTGGAGTCGGAGCGTGTTGAGCTGACGTCGCTGCCAGCGGTCGAGGTGGATGAGGATGAGGACGATGACGAGCTGGCGCTGGAGGTATGAGCGCTCGGCTCAAGGCTGGATCTCAGACGGCGATTACAACGGGACAGCTCCAAGAAACCCAGCTGCATGCTCAGTTGCCCCACGTAAATGTCTCGCATTAAACAAATAAACAATATATATTAAATATATATATATATATAGTATACTTTTTTTTTATATATATTAATCTAACTGTTTAAAAAGTAGCTTAACGAATTTTTGTAAATTTTTGTAAATGTTTTGTACATAAGCAGGAACTTTTTTTTTTTAAACCAGATTAATTTTTTTTTCTTATCTTTAAAATTTTTTTGTGCCTAGTCTTAAGACGTCTATTGTGTGTTGTAATGAATAATAAAAGAAAAAAAAGAAAAAAAAAACTGAGAAATGAAAAAGTCAAAAGAGCAATCGAAAATATGCGAGAACTTTTGTTTTTCCAACTGTGGCAGCCGAGTGGCTATCGAGTGGCAGCGAGTGTTCTTTTTTTGCAGCAGCAGCAGCAGCAGTAGCAGCAGCTCAAGAGTCGCGTCCTGAGGCTAATGCGAGCTGACACACGAGTCCTGCTGAACGCTCGACATATCAATGGGCCTCTTGACTGTGGGGCATGGTGCTCGAAAAACTGTTGCATTTTGGCTGCCTGGCTGCCTGGCTGCCTGGGAAGCGAGAGCGCAACGTGCCCCGTAAACTGTGCCACTTACAAATTGTTAACATTTGCCAGTCTCGAGCTGAACTCAAGTTCTCAATACTCTTAACTCTGGACCCCTTGCTGGATGTGCACGGCTCTCACAGCGAAAGACGACGCTGCTAGAGTGCCCGTCGCCGAAACGTTTCTAATTGAGTTGCAACCCTTGAGAGGGGGGAGGTGGATGGGCAGAGTGAGGGGGAGAGGGAGGGGGTTGAATTCGGTTTGGCAATACAAGGATGCACGCTGCACGGTGGCATCTACCCCGCTGTTTGTGTTTAGCCTATTTACTTGCCGCTTGCCATTTTCGCTACTTTTATGACAATCTCATTTTGCATAGCGCTTGTTGCATGCGGCACGGCTCTTAATTTATGGGGTTGCGGCTAAGCGAATTCAATTTGCGGTGCCTCTCAGCGGCAACCCCGAACGGGTCGAACATCTCGCATCCGGTTAGAGTCAATCCACTCAATCGCCAGATCTGGAAACTGGTGGCTGCTGCGTGAAGTGGCCAACGCAACGTCGTCCAAGTCCTTGTCAAGTGTGTCTGTGAGAGGGTTCGATATTGTGCGTAGACCGTACCAACTGGGTCTTTGGGCTGTGGGCCCACGGTCCGGATCCTGGGAGTCGGCCGGGGCGTAACGCCTCGCCTCTGTAACAAATTGATTATTTGTTGCGGTTTTCTTGCCAACCGATTTGAATTTTTATGAGTGCCACTCATAAATTTATGAGTGCCGCACGACCGTGCGAAACTTTTCACAGCCATTACAATTCGTTAGCCATCAGCATCCGCATCAGCATCAGCATCAAAAGCTGCAGCCGGAATGTGCGTAAAGGATTCCGTAATGGCCGCTGACTGTGCCACTCATTAAGACATTCGCTTTCCTTTCTCAGATTTATGCCATAATCTTCTGGCAGCAATGAAATCTGGATACCGAAACAAATATAACCAGCGCTTGTCATTTAACAAATCGATTTAGTTAAACGCTTTTAACAACACTTTCCACCCATTTCCCGCCTGTGGTATTATTTGCCAGTATTATTACCTATTAGGTCTTATTCCGAATAAGTTTGAGCTTAAACGAATGAAAAACGAAAATGTAGCAATGAACAGTTTCCCAAGCCGCTAAGACTCATTTTGAATATTTTATAATTTGAAATTTAAATTTGATCGAATCCAAACGTAGGACCTTTGCACTTTCTCCTGTAAAATCTTAGTTTTCGAGCCTTTTAGTTTTAACTTTAACTCTCACTTTTATTTTTGTTTTGTATATTTTAATTCAAGCCATAGTTTATAATAACGCCATTACAACAATTATCTCTGCATTAAAAGATACCTTTGTTATTTCTTGATGAATTTTTAATTTTTAATTAAATGCCCTCTAATGTGAACTCAATTATAGATGTTGGCGAATTATTGCTCTATATAATAATACGAGGATATAAAGCTAGCCCAGGTTAGCATTGGTTAAACAAATATTTTTGTTTAGATTTCCATGTATATATTTTAATATACACTCACCCATGATTATTTTATTTTCATCCATAAGAAGAAGGAGGAGGAAATTGACATTTCTATATATAAATCCTTTACTAGAAAAACAAAAGGGAAAGGGAGCGGATTAGAATAATCAAATTGGAAAGTGAGAGAGAGAGAGAGAGAGAGAGGGTGGGGGAGAGAGAGAAATAGACTGAGAGAGAGAAACCGAGAGAAAGAAAGAGATTGCCCTAGTATAAATGGAAATAAAGTTCATTAGTTTACCAAATACATAACTGGGTAATATAAAACTTATCATGCAAACACGAAAATCTGCAGGGCTCACTTGAAATAATGAGAATCGCATAGTAGGTCGATTTTGAAAGATACGTTTTATTTAAATTACGGCGCAGCGTGAAGAGTTAGCAAAAAAAAGTTGTATATATATTATACTAGCGGATATAGCCCGGCCTCGCCCGTGACACGTGTAAAGTAAATGTTATCCAAATGCTTTGAATAAGATTTTGAAACTGTTCGGATGGTCAACAAACAACTTTCATACAAACGATTTTCGCAAATTTACCACTGTTGCGGGTGGAATTTCCCAAATCGTCTTATGAAGAACTTTGAAAATAAGTTTGAAGCAAATCGGAAAAAAATTAATACTTCACCAAAAAAATCTTTAAATTGCATTTTCTACAGAAGAAGTTTGGATTCTGCGAAATGTGAAAAATACGTCTCAAATGAATTTTCATATAGGTCTTTGGAAATGAGTTTGAGGGCGAAACGTTACCCACCAAATTTTTGACCTCCATTTCCAACAAGGAGGGATGGATTTTCCAAAAAGTGCGAAACTCCCCTCAAATGAATTTGAACAAAGATCTTTGAAAATGAGTTTAAGGCCGATCGGATGATAAACAAAAAAGTTGCATACAAATGTCTTTCGCGATTTTTCCGCACTTGCGGTTGGAATTTCCCATAAGGTAACTACAGTGAAAATTTCAGCTTTCTAGCTCTTATGGTTTGGGCTGTACGTTAATCACCAATCAGTCAGTCAGTCAGTCAGGACAAACAGTTTTATATATACACACATACGTACATGCATACATAATAATACACATACATACAGCTTGGCTTATGTTGGGTTCAAGAAAACATACACAACGTATATTTAATTGGCCTTAGCAGGCTAGTTCTTATCCTTACATCACTTCCATTTCCATCCATTTTCCGAGCGTGGAAAAATGTAAGCCCGCGTCTACTAGTTTGAACTCCGATTTGGATCTAGCGGTGCGAATATGTTCAAAAGTGTGAAACACGTCACGAAGATCTTTGAAAATGAGTTTGAAGCCTATCGGTTGATAGAAAAAAAGTTCCAAAATGTTGTTTCCACCAATTTTTCACATTTATAGGTGGAATTATTCGAAAACTCGTCTTAGTGACATCCAATGGGTTAACTACTTACAGCTTGTGAGTGCATTAATCATCAGTCTGTCAGCCACTCAGTTAGTCAGTCTGTCAGTCAGTCAGTCGGTCTGTCAGTCAGTCTGTATATATTACTAATCCATACGAATATATTTGCGTGTTTCGGTACCCAATGGTGACACAGTAACTGCTCCCAAGTTGAAAGCTCTTTGCATAATTTTGTTGTCATATCACAGTTGATTGGATAAGAATCGAGGCATTAGCATATTGATTGAGCGTAAAGCCGATGTAAGGGACTATTTTCAATCGATTTAGTTGCCGGAATCGCACAAACTGTCATTGAAATTGTGGGGAATAATTGAAAAAAGGCAAACTTGGGCCGTCTTCCTCATTTTTTTTTAATGTATTTTTTGTCATAGAATTTGTGGCCATCTTGAGAGCAGATACGCTTTATGTGGACTGCTTTGTGCGTCCAAGCTGACAAAATGCTTTCACACCGGAAGCTGCTGCAATGCGTTAAGCGTCGTCGCATTTTCTTCTTCTTCTGCTTCTGCTTCTGCTTCTCTTCCTGGTTAATTGACAACTTTTGTTATGCTGCTCAGTTCCTGCGCGTTTTTTATGTCGCGCTGCTGCTGCTGCTTTGTTGGGCTAATTTGTCACAGGACACAAGCCGACTAACTGCTGCATACTAAGTAGTAAAAGGAGGTCGGGGAGACAGTTGACACAGGGTTTCGGCTGGGGGGGCTGCCTTTGATTACATAGGCAATTTGTTGCGCACAATGGTCGCAAGTCGCAGCCGTTGGACGTTGGACGTTCCCGCTTCCGTTATCAATAAATTTGTGCGCTTAAATGCGTGTTTATCAAATTTGGTTGACAACTGCGCACACGCAGCCCTCAATCAAAGGCCGGAAGGCAGCGTATTTTCCCAACCCACCATCGCGAAGGATGCGAACGGAAGCTGTGCGAAATTTATGTAGCTGAAGGTCAAGGGTTCGGGAGCAACGCTTGCAGCAAGGTTAAGTCTAAATCAATATTGAGTCACAGCTGCCGCAGCCCCACTGCCCACCCCACCAGCTGCCTTTAAGAAAATATATACATATACATATACATATAGATATATATTGTAAATGGCTTTGTGGCGCCAGCAGCTACAGAAATCGATTTGCCGTTGGCCCCCGTCGCCAGTTAAACGCTGCAAATTACTGCGGCTGCGACTGCGGCTTACAGCAGCAGCAGCAGCAGCAGCAGTGGCAGCAGCAGCAGTGGTAGTGGTAGTAGAAGTGGCGGCTACTGGTTTTGAACCTGCGGCCTAATTTGCATGCGTTTGCCTCAGATACAGATGCAGCTGAGGCTGGCGTTGGCGATGGCGAGCCGGCGGCAGCTTTGGATTAAGATGCAGGGCCAAGGAAATTCAGTTTCGGCATCATCTTCGATTTGCAATTCGCTGCGCAATTGCATTTGCGGTTAACCAATTTTCAATCAATTCTAACTGTGCAGCGCAATCAGCTGAATCCCTCGCCAAGTGGCCAAGTGGCCAAGTGGCCATGTGGAGTCGTTGCCCAGGCACACGCCAATGTCAAAAGGTTCTCACAGAGCGTGGTAAGCCGATACGTTTTTTTCAAGTTTTTTTTTCTTTCTTTTTGGGGCGCCAGGGCCAAGTGCCGTTAGCCAAGTGTCTGGAATTTGTTAATCGTGTGTGGTCCCTTTTCTGCTTTGTGCCCAGCCTGGGAGTGAGCTCTGGAAGCGCCAAAAGTCAAGCCTTTGTTTATGCGGCACGTGGCCAACTTTCGTATCGGACTATGATTGCGACAATTGCGACATCGACAACTTGCAACGGGGGCAATGGGCAACTGGCAACGTGCAACGTGCAACTGGCAACTGAAGTGTGACTAAACTGCGCCTACGGCTACATGAGCAGCCCGTCCAGGTTTACCCCTGGTTGCCAAATGGACCGCAAGCTGTGCGAGGTGCCAGCGGCACATTCGACTTGTGCCCAAATCCAGCCAGCGCATTGCACACGCTAATGGCCAGAACAAAAGGCAACAATGCCCAGAAAGCAAACAGTTGCTCACGGGATCCAATTACCCAGTGCCACAGCCGAACTTGAAGTCGCCTCCGACTCCGACTCTGGCTGCGACTCTGACTCTGACTACGTGTCCGACACCCCAGCTATGACGACTCGAGAGTCGAGTTGAGCCAATTTTCAATTGTGTGCCACGGCCAAAAAGGCAACAGCAGGCGATGCGTCGGCATTGAAGGCGAACGCTACAGCGACTCGCCTGGCACGCAGTCTCTTTGGCACGCCATGTCCGCCATGCCGCACGGGGGATGAACAACGAGGGTGGCATCAAAAGTTCGCACAAAATGCGAAGCGTGCAGCTAACTAGCTTATTTATGAATATACATAATTTGCTTTGTGTATTAGTTAAGGCTCGGTTCGTGAACCTAGCTTGCCTCATCCTTGAACCCAGCTTGGTTTCTCAAATTTGTTTCCGTTTTTAAGAGCACATCTCAAGTTGTTCTTCTTTCAATTATCCACATTAATACAATCTAAGGCTCGGTTCAGAGCAGAGAAAAAATTGGCATTTCGGCTTCAAGCCCATTCAAAACATTGCAGCGAATTTGACGTACTTTAAAAACATCCATTTTGAAGTGTAAATACCTTTAGGCGTATGTTTAATAGTTTTCGTGCTTTGATATTGAACCCTTTTCGAAACTGGGTTAGCCGAATCAGACTATGTACATTTTAAGACAATATATATTTGAGTCCAACATAAAAAAAATTACTAAATACACTTTGAAACAATTTTCTATGACCTTCTTAACCAATTTGAGGTGACTATTTTTTTTTTACCTATTCTTCATTGTTAACTTAGCCTCCATGTTAATTTCTGAAACGCATTGCAAACATTTGTAAAGTTTGTAAACCGTATATAAGTTAAAGAATACTTCCTGTAAACGTTTGTATGAATTCCTTGTGCTATGAATTGTAAGCTTTAATGGAATTTGAGTTGAAGAATGAAATGTTTTTGATTGTCATGCCATGCGCAACTTCCATGACAGCCCTCGTGGGCTGTCGAGCTCGACATGTTCCCAATTTGAATACAAGCATCGTCCAGAACTCGTCCTTGGCTCGTGCTGCTGTTTTGTCCTGCCGGTAAGTACACAGGCGCTGTATGTTAAATGTAATTTTTGGCCTTAATTCCTTTTGTGTTTGGCCGTTCGTTTGCTCGTTTGCTAATTTGACAGTTGTCAGCCGCTTGCGACGTCAGTTGGCCAATCCACATGCCACAGCCACAGCCACATCCATACACACACACATTTTGACATCCATTTCCATTTCCATTTCTATTTCCATTTCCATTTCCATTCATCAAAATTGGCTTTGGGTGCGAGAGGCTGCTGGCTCATAATAATTTGTCATCAATTAGCTGAGGGTGTTGATGTGCGCGGTAAACCAAGTGGAAGGGAGCAGCAGTCGGGGGGGCAGGCAGCAGGAGCGACAGCCCAGGAGCACCCCGTCGTCGTGTAGCATACGCTATGTGACCAGACCAACCCGCCCGTCGTCAGCACTTGCAAAGAAGGATGTGGATATGAATGCGCCCGTGGATGTCGATGTGGATGTGGAAGAGGCTTTTGATTAGGATGAGGATGAGAATGAGCATGAGGATGAGGACTCTAATGCCTATTTTGGTTCAAGTGCCGCCTGTCATTGTTGTCCTTGCTCCTGCTGTTGCAAATTACTTTTGATTATTATTTTGATGTACATTTCATTTTCAATGTCGAGCGGGTGCCTGGTGGCGGGGTGGGGGAAGGAAGGGGCACAAGCTGAAACTTTGTAAGCGTCTCGAATTACCAACGAATTGAGGCAATTGTTGCATACACTTGAATCCTTATAGAGATTTGATTACATGTCCTTGATAAAATTGATTTTGTTTTTTAAAATGTTTCGTTTTTTTCTCTGTAGAGAGAGAGAGAGAGAGAGAGAGAGAGAGAGAGAGAGATAGAGACGGGGAGAAAGTACTGTAAAGAAAGCCCATAAAATGCACGACCTACAAGGGAGCACATACCCAAGACGCTTTTTTTCAACGTGGTTTTTTTAATATAAGAATAAATATAAATATAAGAAGAACACAGAAGATGGCTCATTTAACCCTAAAAAATATATATATGCCCTCGCCCTTCCTCTTCTCAGTATATTAATATGGTACGCTTATATACCTTACGGGGTATCTTTTAGTCGAGATTTTGTCATGTCAAATCAATGCACAGTCAAAATATTAAACATATTAATAATCAAAATGTGACTTGAAACGAAAACAAAAACAAAAGACATTGCCAACAAGGAGATCACAATATAAATTAAATAAAAGCAGCACAAAAGATAATCGACAAAAAATATATATTCAAATTTCATAAAAAATGAATGAAACAAAAAAGAAACCCATAAAAATTAAAATGGAAGAACTGAGCGACACGAAGATTAAATACTCTTAGCCATCATATTTTAAACATTTTCAAAATCTGTCCTAAGGTCAAACTATTTAAATTTTATAAAGCGCTTCGATAAAAATGAATGAATTTAAGAGCAAGGCTGCAAACCGGACGAATCAAACCTGGAACTTTGAAATTTCTATCAGCTTAGCTAGATGAAGAAGTGCTTAAACTAGAGTTGACCTAATATTATGTAAATATAATAATTCTCAGAATTAAACCAAAACCTTAATTAATAGAGGTGGAAAACAGGACAAAGAACCAAATCATATTTATGGGTACTTCATGATATAGTATATTAATTGATTGCAAAACTTAGGACATCCCATTTGCGATGGGAATAATTCCCACTATCATGGGCTATACATATTTGATTATCTTTATGCCATTGCTGAGGCCAAACAAACGATGCTTTATGGCTGAAGCGATAAAAGGAATCAGAAATACACGAGCATCTATACAAATAAGATCGAAATTGAAAAATAAATAATTTAGCACTTATCTTTAAGCAAAATGTTAACTTAATTAGATAATTACTTAAACGTCAGTTTAAACAAAACAACAAATGCGTCCACTGACAAAGGCTGTCATCAAATTTGTTGAGTGGCACAACTTGAACTCGAATCCGAGGCATTCACACTCGCTCTGAGTGTATTCGTGAGTGGCTTTTAGTGAATGAAACGTGAAACAAAAACAATTTCAGAATGAGCCATGCATTTATAAATATTTCTATGTGTGTGCGTGTATGTGTGTGTGTTAAATGAAATAAAATCGAATTAAATCGAAATCGAATCCGAGTCGAAAACAAAACGTGGAGGGCACAACATTTAATGAACGCACAATCTTTTATATGTTGAAAATTGACTTAAATTATTTATTAGCGAATAAAATTAAAAACTTAACGCTATAAAAGTGTTAAAACCACTTAGCAAGCCATTTGCCAGACTCGGACACAGCGACACAGACCCAGATGGGCGACTGCCAGCGGCAGAGGCAGGGGCAGAGGCAGAGGCTGCGTCGGAGGCGGGGGCAGGGGCAGAGAGGAAGAGGCCTCGCGCCATTCAAGTGCAAAATCAAGCTTTTTGTTCGAGATCAGAAATGGGAAATAGAATCGAACTGAACCAAAGTCGGATACATGGCATTTTATATATTTTAATAAATTAAAATTGAATTTCAAATTCACCTGTTGCTGCTCTTTTGGCCACTTCGACCGCTTTTGGGCCTTAACAAATATCGAACGTTTTGGACATCGCTGTGATTTTGTCATTTTTTTCTTCTTTCTTTCTATCTGGTATTGTTTATATAAACATAGGCGACGATTAACATAAAAAAGCAGTTAACAATTTGTACAACATTTATCTAGTTTTCCATTTTTTAGACCCCTCTCTCGCTCAGAGCAGGCGCAGCTATCTCGCTCGCCCCCCTCTCTCTCTCTCTCTATCCCTCTTCCCCTGTCGTGCTGGCTCCAAAAGTGTGCCTACAATATTAATTCGTATTGCCAGCGATTTTAAGTGGCCACCAAATCAAGTCTGACACATAGAAAAATACTCAGATAAGTGGACAGACAGACGGATATGGAAATAATGTTGCGTAGGATACAAATGACATTAATATTTGGCATGCAACATTTAAGCTTGACGTATATGTCAAAAATGTCTGTAGCAGTAGTATACTTGAATTAAACTATTTACATAAACGAATGTTTCACACACCAGAAATGTTCTTCAATAGATTTCATTTGTTTAAGTTTTCATAGGTGTTGATAAATTATTTACCTGAGCATAAACAAGGTTTGTTTCCAAATAGATTCCAAGTTGGGCTGAAAAGAAATTGAATAAAGCTGTTTAACGAGAAGTATTGGTATAAAGCATCAAAGCATTGTCAAAAGTATTGCTAAAAGCATACTTTTTAAACAAATATTATTTCTTAAAGTAAAGAAGAATATAAAAGTATAGTATATTTATATTGTATAGTATAATAAAATGAACATATAATAATCAATCCAAAGCTGGTAGCTAAGTTGAACTAAATACTCATCTAAATCCGCATCAGTTGTCATTTTCTTCTTAACTTAAAAATAATTTTTAATATTTTAAATAATTATTTATATGAATAGGCAAAATGAGCTATATTTGATGTACAAAAATTAAAAAAAATAATTTATATTTAAGAAAATATCACAAGCCCAAGTGAAACTAATCTACGACAATTAGTTTTCTATAGTTGTACTGGTACTTTATGGACTCAGAGAATTCGCTTCAATAGAAGTTGTAAATGTACATTGCGTTAATTCGTGCAAATAGCTGAAATATAAATAAAATACTGACATCGTGAAGGCTCTCGATGGTCTGTTTGTTTCCTGCTTTTGTATGTCCGCATTCCGTGTTTGATTCCAGGCGTTTTACAGCCTATAAATCAAATAGTTGCCGCACAGATTGATGCATTAGCCGGCCCAGAAATTCTGTGTCTGTCTGAATCTCGGTCCGTCTGGCTGTCTGTGTGGACTGGAGCTGGATCTGGAGCTATGGAACTGGAGGCTGGCGCGTTGACAACGCGCAACTTTATGACGCCCCAACTTTGGGCGCGATAAGCCCACGCGCCAACGTCCCAATGTCCCGAGGTCCGACGACGTGCAACGTGCGTCAAGCCCTGGCCATGAGATGGCACATCAATTAGCACACCTACCTTCAGCCGAAGAGGCAGCCCGTGGATGGAAACGGAATTGGGACTGGGGCTGGGGCTGGGACTGAAGACAGAGACTGGAACTGGTCATTCATTAAAGCGTTTGCTCGTCTCGGTGCGACTATCAGCTGGACTGTGATGAATATATTTTAGCGGAGACAACAACCAGCAACAAGAATGGCGGAGCGGAGGCGGGGGCGGGCTCGGACTCGGATTCGGGTTCGGGCTCGGGTTGGACTAACAGGAACAAGAGCAGAGCTTATCGCACAAGATGTATTCAAAGTGCATAATGTAAAAGTTGTACGCGAGTGCTCCAGATACTCCACAAGATGCCAACAAGCCGCTCGAGTGTAGAGTATTGGCTGGACATCCAACTAGTTGTTGTAGTTAGAGTTTTTGTTGTTGTTGCTGTTGTTGTTGCTGCCGATGTTATCTCAAGTGCTGCGATGCTTATCGTCGAGTTGTAAACGTGAGCTAAAAATACTAACTCCAGCTACAATTTCTCTCGGCTCTTTAGGCCCGCCATAAAAGTTGCATCAATTAGCCGGGCTCAAAGCCGAAGTTCATTTTTCTTTCTTTTATTTTAGGAGGTTGTTTTTTTCGGTTTGTTTTTTTTTTATTTTTGGTATTTTACGTTTTGGGTTTGGACCGCTTTTTTGTTGTTGCTGCCACTAAACTATAACGATAACGAGAAACAATGTTAAACTTAAACATCAACACCTTTTAAGAGCCAGCACCAGGCAGCATTCACAGCGTCGAGAATCGAGAGACCTAAGATCTGAGACGTCGCCAGACTGAATGTCGACTGCGTCTTCTCCTTGCTGACCATACTCATACTCATACTCATTCTCATGCTCATACTCATTCCCATTCCCATTCCCATTTTCCCCATTCCCAATACACTGTGTCTCATACCCATTCCCTGTGATATATTAAAATGGATCCGGGGCTGGGGTTCGGGCTTGGCTTCGGCTCGGCGCTGGGTCCAGGGATCGTTTGCGTTCTCGTTTTTTATGGCACAGTTTAGGAGATAACAAATTTTTGTTACAAGCAAATTAAAAGGTTTTTCTTGACGTTTAATGCAATGGCTTTTAAACTGGCAACGGGCCGGCCCCATCCTCCATGCAGCGCATCCTCAGAGAGTCGCCCCGCGAGGCCGGCTAAAAGAATTCACTTTTATCGATTGTTTTTGCTTGCATCGTTTAGTCGATAATTTTGGTAATAAATTTTAAAATAAACAGCGCACGGTTTTGGGCTCGTTTCAGGCGACGGCTTCAATTCGAGTTCAGTTCGGCTCTGCTCTGCTCCGCTCTGCTCTGCTCTGCTCTAGAACCCTTTAAGATCAGTCGGCCGGCCCGGTGCGCGTGGCATTAATGCGGCCCTGGCTCTGGCTGTGGTTGTGGCTGTGGCACTGGCCTGGCCTGGCCTGGCCTGGATGGATTATTGGAGACGCCGCCTTAAATTCCTCGGCCGCATATAAATTCAGAACATCAGATTAAGAAAGTGTTAATGTCGCAGCAATTTCCTTTTATCTCAACATAATTGAGCGATAGAATTTGAATTTAGCTAAAAGCCAAACATAAATTTAACACCCAAAACACAAAACACACTTCAACAAAGGGCCCCGAAGCCGCAGTCGCAGTTGGAGTCAAAGTCGGAGTCACAGCCAAAACTGAATCCATTCGCCTCTTCTCCGGCTGCTGGCTTTAGGCATCTTCATGTGATGCTCTGCTCCCTCTCTCCCTCTTTCCCTCTCAATCTCTTCTCCGCGCGCCTCAAAGCATTCGTGCGGGCTGTTCAATAGACCCGATCGCCCCATGCCCCATGCCCCATTTTGTGGCCCAAAAAGTGTTCATTGTCACAACACTGGCCAAGTGATTTCTGGGGATCGCCGTCTCATAAATTTGTCACATTGCCCATATACCGTGTGGAGTCTTTTTGGCTGTGCGGCTCGCTTTGAGCAGCGCCTGCGCACATTTTAAATCAAAATTATTGAGTTTCCCCTTTTTCGGTGCATGAGCATGCCAACTAATTGGTCACATTTGTGACACACGCATTTTCTTATATTTAATACCCAATATTTCAATATTATTCCACTCAGAAACTACTTAAAATATTTTTAAATATTTGCTGAAATGCGCCTTGTTTTCTTTTTTAATTAAATACAATAAAGGCGCTTACAAATATTAATAGACTTAAATTTATATGAAAAAGAAAAATTCAAATTGGAATATAATAGTATATAACGGAATTGGAATATAATACTAATAAAAACGATTTTATTTGAATCTTTATCATTATTTTTTTTTTAATTTTTTAATGTTGAATATTATTAATAATTGTCGAAATATTGTTTTATTTCCCTTATATATGTATATTATATTAATATACTTATTTTCTTTAGGTTTATTTTTATTTCTTTAACATTTTTTTTGTATATTATAGGCTTTGTTTTGACTTTTCCAGTCCAATTCATATCCTGTAACCATTGAACATATAGCATCGGGTGACATCTCCAACCATATATAATAGCCTAATCGGTCTAGACATGATCATCGGCTCGGTTGACTTTTTGTATTTACAGCGATCGGACAATTCAAAAAGTTATTTCTCAATCATATTTATACATACAAATAGATTTGATAGAAATGAGAACTGTATGTTCAGGATATCTATTTGAGGGGCAACCTTGGCTCAGACATTCCTATTCATATTTATATTCCTTTAAATTAAATTAATAGTATTTAATATTACTTAATATTATTTTATGTCTTCCTCTATTTAATTTTCCCTATATCTGTATTTACGTTTATTTATTTTTTGTTTTTAAAAAAGGAAACTAAATCGGTTAAAAAGAAAAGCTGTAAGATCTTTGGCCTGAAGAGTATTTCAGCTGGGGTGCTATTAAAAGTTTGTGGCCTTAAAGCATAAATAATGTACATTGTTTAGGAAGATGATATATGGCAATGTTTAGTTTACGATCTGTCTGCCTGTAATTTGAGCATCCTAGCTGCATTCTTTCTGTATGTGTGTGTGTATGTGTGTGTCAAGTGAAAGTCATAGTTCGAGGCATGAAAAATCTACACTGAGAAAAACACTAAAAAAAAAAACATTTTAAATAACAAATTTAAAAGGGAAATGTTTTAAGATCGGCAATCTGTAAAGTTCACTTTGATTCCCATATGCTGTTCCAGCCAATATTTTGAGGTTCGTGTTTCAACAACATAGTCAAAGTCTTGTATTATTTAAAAACATATACTATAATAAATAACACTTCATGTTACCATAACGTATGTTTAATAATTGATATTAATTCAGGTTTTTTATCTAACAAGAAAGTTTTAGAATGTGAATGCAAGGCTTGTTATACGATAGTTTAAGGGCCAACATCTGGCTCGTAATGAGTGTAACTCAGTTATACTCGATTTCTGTTTAAAGTGTATGGCATAATAATCCATATATGTAAGTGCGTAAGCTGCGTCATCTCGTAACCCTTTGGCGAGCTGAGAGCGGAAGTGTCTAACACGCACACGACGCCTCTCGGGGTCTGCAGCTCTTGAGGTCTACGCTGGCTGGCTGGCTGGCTGGCTGGGCTCAAACTCTCAAACTCTCATCTATGGGCGACGCTTAATGATTAATGAATGAAATCAATTAAGTTTCATTAATGAACAATTTTCGGTAGCTTGGGCACGAAAAAGAGTTTTGAAGACAAGCAGCTGAGGCTCACGATGCCTCCCTGCCCTTGCCCTTGCCGTTGCCGTTGCCGTTGCCCTCCGCCTTCCCTCTGGCTACGGCACTGGCTTTAGCAATGCCCTCCATCCCGTCGTCTCACTTCAAGTGTCAATAATTTGGATTTCGATTTTCCATCCGTCGTTCTTTCATTTTGGCTACTGTGCTGCAGCAGCAGTAGCAGCAGCCCGTCCGTGCGGCGCATTGCTCCGGGCCACACACTTTTTGGACTGTTTGAACAGTTGAATGAACTTCACGGCTGGCTCTCTACTCGCCAGTCAAACTCTTTTCGACTCTCTGCCCTGGCTAATATGCAAAATCATCGCATTTTAAAGCGAAAGCTAAACAACAATAGATCGCTAAACAATATTTATATTGAAATATATTAAAACGCTCTCATGCCACCCGTGTGGTCCACATGCCGCAGTCTGAGCCCATGCCTGAGCCAGTTCAAGCTCGTATACGCTACAAATGGTCATTTAAATTCTGTTTGACTTTTTAGACGTTATAAGGAATAAGTACTACCGATTGCCCTGTTTTTTTCTTCTTTAATAGAAGCTTGATGCAAGCTGGAATCAGGCTGAATTCTGCAGATGTCAGATGTCTTGGTCAAAGTTTGCCAGTTGTAAAATTAGATTATTAGAATCGGATTACTTAATCCCCGTAGCAAGCATTTAGCAATCGATTAAAGAGTAGACCAATTGACTTTGAGGTTTTTAAAGGGTATCAAAACATTTGCAAGGGTATCAAAGCTTCTGCACTCCGAATATATAAAGCAGTTCTTACTTTGCAGTTCACATTCATTCGCATTCACATTCACATTTGCTTCATGTGAACGCACTTGGCTCTCGACGTTGGGCTTCGCACTTTGGGCCTGGTCTCTGGTAATTTAATAACAATTAAAGGCACTCGGTACATGGCTTTTGAAGCCAATCTCCGTGTTACGCATTAATGAGCACTTAACTTGGTCAAAAAGCCTTGCCAATGCCTTGCCGCTCCACATACTCGCTGCACCCCCCCACACACACACACACACACACATACACACAACGAACTACTCCCTGAGTTGGTTATTGGTTTCAGTTACTTTGTGGGCATCTCCGCATTGATTACATTTTGAACGTTTGCCAATTTGCATTTAATACGCAAGGCACTCGCTTCTCACAGTGTAGCCAAAGCCCACAGCATGCCATTCACTTGGCCCGTTGGCCAAGTTGGTCATTTGAATAAAACTATTCGCTCGTTGGGCGTGCGAAAGTCATTCAAAGCGCATTCGATTTGAGGGCGTGGCATACCATACGACACTCAAAACTGGCGACACAAGCCACAACCCAGGCCCAAACTCAGCCACGACCTCGACCCACGCATTGGGCTCGTTTGTGATTGATGATCATTTGTCACGCGGCCGGCCATCAATTTACTTAAAGGATGCGGCGTTTGCTTTCTAATGTGCCTCTATGAATGCCCAAGGTAGGGGGCTGGGAAGGCGGAGTGCTGCCCAGGCATCTGAAAAGTAGCTACAGTGAAGCTAAGGTAAAGGAAGGTATACAAACAAACTTAAGTGTCGATACACAATCAAGCTCGGGACTATGGAACAAAGTCATTTTCATTTGGAAAAAACTTTCAGAAATGTTAATAATCGAAGTAACAGCGATACGCTGTCAAATCATACTCCTGAAATTAAGTTAACCAAAGGCTAAAAAATCGCAGTGAACCTTGCTAGCAATCGTTGTTTTTTGTTATCGATAAACTTATTTCTCAATTGTTTGTTTTTTCACGTTTTCCCATTAACATAACATAAAACAAAAGAACTGCATCATCAATATACCGAAATAACGGTCTAGTGAAATTTTAAATATATAATTACCATGAACCGAGCTTTAAAGAAAAGCAGCTTTTCAAAAATCAACCGAACTGAAACCCGAACTATCTGTACCTGTTTTAGGTATAACCTTTAGGTAAGACCCAACCCATATTTGGTGGATGTCAATTTTGGCTAAAAATCAAATCTAGCCCGTAAATTCTGAAAATATTGAAGGCTAACAATAATCATTAGAGCTGGCAATTATTAATTAGGAATTGACTTGCTTTTGAAAATATATAAGAAACCAAGGCTTGAACCGAAAGTTGGGCTCAGATATGTGGATAAACAGTTTTACAAGCCGAACCCAGAGGCAGGGATTTGACAGTTGCAATACTGCTGTGACCCACTGTGCACTGGCTACTTGGTAAGTCGAACGGACACGGTCCGGTCCGGTCCGGTTCGGCTCTGGTCGGTCCGGTCCGGTCCGGTCAAGTGTGCATGATTGATGAATTATTTTGTTTTGCGGTGAATCAAAACGACACCATTTTTATTCAGTATTTTTTTTCTGTTCATCTCGTTCACATTTTGATGACATATTTGTCCTGCCCCCGCCTCGGCCCCGGTCGAAGCCGTCGCCGTGCTGCCTTCTCCATTACCGCCAACGCCCCATAGTAAATTGATACGACGCAATGCGACGAGACGCAACGCGACGCGACGCGACGCGACGATGAGGCTAACAGTCAGTCAATCGGTTTGGACAGGCTTCTCTAATTGTTGAAACGCTTGAAAAAGGTTTGGTCAGCTCGTATCATTAAAAAGGATATCAATAGGTGATAACACGGCCGCAACAACAACAACAACAACAGCAACAGCAACAAATGCTTCAAGTAAGCCACAGTTGATTGAATTGTTTTGTCGTTGTCGTCTTTGGCTTTGTTTTTGTGTGTTGTCGTTTGTCGTTTTCCAGCTGTCGGACGAACCAAATTGAATTGTATAACTCAGGCAGAGGTAGAGGCAGGGCCTGGCCTGGCTCTGTCCCCGGGTCTGGGCCTGGGGCTGGGCCTGGGACTGGGGCTGGGTCGGGGGCAGTTGTAGTAGGCTCAGTGTAAGGACGCGGCCAGGCAACAGCCACTCAGTAGAGAAAAAGTAATTAAGATAAATACGCAACGATAAAAATAAATAAATATAATTGTTTTTTTTTTCCCATGTTTTGGTTTTATTTTTGTTTTTGCCCGGGCATTTGACAATTGATTGGCCTGCCCAGGCTAATGGTATGTGGTTAATGAATTGATGGAGCGGGCATGACGTTGGCGGCGTCGGCGGGGGCAGGGGCGGTATGGGAGTGTACATAATTGGAAAAGGGTTTACAGGTGCCTTGCCTATTACGCAACGAATGTCACACAAGCAGTGGAGTATATTCATTAACACAACTGCAGCATATGCTCGTATAATTCTCAACTCTTTAAGGCGCAATTTGCTTCAAGTGAGCAGCTCACTTTGTCGGCTCAGACCGAGCACAAATATGGCAGCACATTAATTGGCCACATAATAATGCGCCATTAACAGCCTTATTACCGACTCTCGAGCCTGGCCATAACAATGAAATGATACCATATTTAATGGCCACTTATGGTCAATTTATTTACTTGCTAACTTCGTAACTGCAGTCAGATGCATGAAGGCTTTGGAACTAGCTTTGGAACTGCTGTTGAATCTGTTCCTCTAAACGGCTGTCGATAGTCCACACCTCAGAAGCTGAATTGAACCAGTTCTGTGGCTCTCACATACCTCATATCTTGTCTAGTACTCTGGTTCGTTCAACTTATTCTGACCAGAACCATCTTTAAACTGAGTCCCAAACTGGATCGCGGCTTTTTATCACCAGCTTACAGATAATGAAAAAAAAGCTTTATAACTTTTTGATATGTTTATGATATAAATAAAAACTGAGCAACTGAGCATAAAACAAATGTTTGATGATTTGTTGGTCATATAATTGGAAATTAGTTAAATTAATTAGTTAAATAGCCAGATTTATATAGGAATACAGTGGAAAGTAGAAGCAGCCCCCACATGCAGATATAGCTGTGTATTTATGCATAACATATATGTATGTATGTATATAGTATATGGAGTATTTCCCTGCCACAACTCTTTCAGAACTTGAAAGTGCCACATTTCATGGCGCATTTCCGCTGTTGACGCCATTTTGCACTCAATTGCGACAGCTACTTTTTTTCTGTAATATTTTTTGTTTTCATTGTAAGTTTTTTTAGTTGTCGTTGAGCCAGATGATTTTTAATAAAGCCAACTAAAATGTAATTAAACTTAATTTATGTGCTAATGAAGAAATTTTCATAAAAAAAAGAAACAAAAAACAAAAACTAAAAATTAACAAATAAACACGAGACACACTGCAGCAGACCAAACGAAATGAATTGAATATAACGAGCTCTATATACCTGAGTGTGCGTGTGTGTGTGTGTGTGATTTCCAGGTAGGTGTACATTGACATTCCGGCACGGAGAGTGCGCAGAGGAAGGGAGAGGGGGGGGGGGTGGCAGCGGACGTACGCATTCATTAGCATTTTTTGGGTGACAAAAGTTTCCGGTTCGCCACGGCTATGAACTAATGGGCGACCCGGCCACATCAAAATCACATAACAAAAGACATTTTAATTGAAATTTAAGTTAATTAGTGTGGGTTTTCGCCCTCTCTCTCTCTCTCTCTCTCTCGCTCTCTGCCTCGCTCTGTGCATATCTCGCTGTCATTTGGTCAAATTTACGCTTGAAGAGCAAACTACACCAGAGTTTATGGTCGAAGCTGACCCCAAATGCGTTGCGGTTTCTGTAATTGACGCAGACAAATTATGTCCGAATCGGCGTCGGAGTCAGAGTCGTAATACTCGTCGAGTACCAGGGCCCAAAGCTCGGACATAGATCTACGAGTCTAACGGCAACTGTTTCGGTACGGCTGTAAGTAATGACAGAGCCTTGCTAATGAGACCATTTTTTATTACTTTTATTGTTATGCATTTTGAAATTATGATTTAAAACCGCAAGACTGAAATTTATGTACGTCTGTAGACACAGCCAGGCTTATAGAAATATAAATATATATATATAGATATATTTATGTAGGAATATATCTCGATCTTTCCGGTGTCTGTGTTTGGTTTTCAATGGCATAAATTGTCATTAGATAAAGTTTATGACTCAATTATCGTTAGAGGTTGACAAGTTTTGTTGGCTGTTGCTTTTAATGCTGGCATTGAGCTTGTCCCCCCCCCCCCCCCCCACTCGCTCGCTCACATTATTATTTCCACTTTTCATGAGGTCTTTGTTTTTGGGGCGTGGCAATTTATTGCTGTGTCCAACAGCCGACAAACACCCCCAGCCAAGCATTCCATCTATCCATCAATTTACTCAATCTCTGCGCACCTCGTCGTGTAGGTGTTTTGGAAAGTTGAATTTTGACTGGCCAACAAAATGTTTTTGTTAAATTATGTTGGATTTTGTGTGTTATGTTATGTCGGGGGTTTCTTATAATATTTTTTTTGCAACGCTGAGTTTCATTAAGATTATTATTTAATTATGGACTTTTTCAAGCGTTGTGCCCGGTTTCTATAAACTTTTTTTTTATATTTTCCAGCTCTAAAAATTACCTTAATAATAGTGAGAATTAAATGTTAATTTCCTTGCATCATTTAAATATACATTTCTTTTGCCATGCCTCCCTATAACATATTAAATTGTAAGCCCTTTCAGGCAAACTAATGATTTTCTTAGCCAGATCTCAGGTAGGACCTGCTGCACTTTTGTAGGTATTTAATTTATTTGTGTTTATGAAAATCCGATACCTTTGGCATAGCATTTAGCTGCCATAGAAAGTAACAAAATAATTTTGTGTATCTGCGGGAAGTATGTTTGTATACCCTGTAACCATTTAAAATGGGTACAAAGGGCATGTTGCTTTTGTGTATATATATGTATACAGGCCAGTTGGCCTCTGCTCCTCTGGCTACATAGAGTATAAATATATCTGGACGTCGACGTGACTTGATCTATCCGTGTTCTTCAGTCTGTATTCGGAATAAAAGTCCTCGATAGTTGAGGTAAAGTTTTTTGAGGACATCGTTAAGAGCTTTAACTATTGTGCAGGCTTTCGTAACGTTTACAACAGATCCATAATATTTCTGTTTATGGATACCAATTGATGTTTAGCCAAAACTTAAAAAAGGAGGTTTTAACATTTTGGTATATGCACATAATTGACTGCCATATTTAAGATTTAAAGATCTCACAACGATCGTATTATAGATACCGAAAATATTTTTGAATGCATTTACCATAGTGTGGAGGTAAGGAAACTGGAATGTTTGTAAAGACAGCTTGGCACAGGGTATCCTACTTAGTTTGTTGAAGCCGTTTAGCTGCCAACAGAAAATTGTGTTTTAAGAAAAACAAAATCAGACCAGAAACTGCTGAGGTAGGGTATTTTTCTATTTAATATATTGCGTTAGGTTAGTGTTAGGAAAACTTTTATTTGAGAGATTTTGCGCGTGATCACTTTTCTTTATCGCTTGGTATTGTGTATTATTTGGAAAGAATTCGAGTTAGTTTTTGTACGCGTTTTTGATCGTTTGCTGTGACATGGGTCGTTGCTTTGGCAGGCACGTGATGCGTAGACGCACATGTGACTCGCTGAGTGTCGCTGCTCTCATTTGTTAAAATGCCGACCGAAAGCATCAAAGGCAACTGACAACAGAAAACTGAAAGCAGGCCGAGGCACTGTGCAAAAGTGCAGAAGAGAGCACAGAGAGAGTGCGGCATCAACATATTTTAACAGCCAAACGGCATTTGCATAATTTTGTGAGATGCCCCCACCGCACCGCACCGCACCGCAACGTAGCCCCTGCCCCGCCCACCATTCTCTTCTCTCTTCTCCTTCTTTTTTTCCTTGTTTGTTGACAGCTTTTGTAGGTTCCATTAAAAAGTTCAGAAAACGCTGCAAAATGGCGCGCACTTATGGCAAATTAAACTTTTCCAACATGGCGCTCGGCGCTCTCTTCCTGTGTCTGTGTCCGTGCCCGTGTCCGTGTTTGTGTCCGCTCGTCCTGCCAGCATCTCAGAGCTGCTGCTGCTGCTGTGTGCGTGTGTGTGTGTGTGCGTGTGTGTGTGTGTGTGACTGCAACTGGAGCTGGCTCCATTATGTAACAAATTACTTTGGCAAAGTGCTCGTGTATTCGCTTTTTAAATATGCAAAAAGAGCGCAATTTGCATAAATTTGCCCCAGCATTAAAACAATTTTAACTCGCAACACCAACGCGCACAACAACAACAACAACAACAAAAAATAAATAAAATGTTTGCTGAAAAACAACCCAAACCAGCAGAGCCCATCCCCACCCCTCTCACCATCCAGCCACCCACCCACTGCAGCAGCCGCCCACAACTACAGCTGGGTGGCAAGTGCGCGACTGTTGCCTGTTGCTGGTTGGGTGGTTGGGGGGTTGCTCTCCAGCTCTCCAGCTCTCCAGCTGTCCTGCTCTCCTGGCCTCCTGCTTTGGCTGTCATCGGTGCCAAATTAACAAATTTACGCCAACATCTCTGGCTCAAAAGCGCTCCGCCAACAGCCAACTGCGTGGACTGCCCGCCGCGCTGCCGAGGAGTGGCCTGTGCAGTAAATGGAGCAGCGGGCAGGGGGCACGGGGGGGGGGGGCGCAGGAGAGGGGCGCTTCACATTTGACATGTTTTGCGGTGTACATTTGCGAGGGTGGTTCTTTCAACCACCTGCCACGTTGCTGTTGCTCTTAATGTGCTTTCGGGCCGTCACTTTACAGCGATTCTATTTAGCCAGCAACCCCCCTCGGCACACGCCTGTCGCGCACTCGCCCCGCAACACACTCGCCTCATTCGCCGCCCACGCCCTTGCGTTTGGCTTTGCCAAATTAAATATTCCGGCACCATTAGTGTTAAAAGTGTTCACATTAAAAACATTTTGCATTTTTTTCCTTTTCTTTAGCGCCACTTTTTGCCGTCCGTGAAATGCACAACAGCAACAGCAAAAAAAAGCAGAAAGAAAGAAATCTGTTTTTGAAAATGCGCGACTAGCAGATACCCAGCATGAGTTCAAAGCTGCAGCATGGCACACAGCGATAAATCTGTGAATGTTAATCGAATGTAACGCAATTTATCGAATACAAACAGCAGACACAACTCAGGCTCTACTTCAAATAAAAAAGCTGCCTGTGGTTCCCCTTTTATAACAGAAGTTTGAATTTTTCAATATGCCCAGTTTTGTGTCTTCAGCTTTTTTACTCCTCATTACATCACACATCAGCTTGAACATGTTCCCATTAGCTTGTTACATACGCATTCATGATTAAATCATACCCTACTTTACCATAGCAAAGGGCAGAAATGAGTCTGAAACTGTCGCAACTTTGTTTTTAAGCACGGTCAAGTTTTGGGCTGGCGCTCGCCTGGGTTACTTTTTTCATGCTTTGTTCACAGGACACACAACAACTTTGTCATTAGTCAGTTGTCGTCTGAAATGGGGGAAGGGGCACTCGGGGTGGAAGCCGAAGTAAAGTGCCTCTTAAAAGTTAACACAAGTGGCACCCAATTTGCTGTCGACTAGTTAATCATTAGTTAAGCTGCGGCCTTTCCACATTAGATGAAAAATACAATTTTCCAATTCTTGTGTAAGTTAAATGGACAAATCTGTGGAAAATGCGTGGAAAAGTGTTGTATGGTTTATTTATTATTTGATTCGCCTCGAAAGAGCTTGCAATTTTCTGTGCAAGAATTCATTTGAGATATTGAAACAAATTTAAATGAATGGAACATAGATCTGTGACGTTGTAGGTAAATCCACGACAACAAGTGAAAGATGGATGGAAAAGTGGTTGGATATAATTTACCTCGTGCTAGCTAGATAATAATGTATATTTTTGAACTTCAAGGCTGCAATCTGGTTCAATTTTAATTTAAATTTCACAATATTTTAAATCCTGAAACCTGAGCCGTATGGGTAGCCAAACTTAACCCAAACCAAACCATATTCTGAATAAAACTTTGTAAGATATGAAATTATTGATTATACTCAATTCTATAGGGGTCTAAAATGCCCAATCTTTCACTGATAGGATTTGAACAAGGAGGGTAATGGACACTTAAAGTTCTTAAAAAATATTTATATTCAAATGTCTGATTTAAATGAAGTTCGCTATAATAATGAGATAGCGTTTGAAATTCGTACAGATCTTGACTATCGATTGGCCTTCAAGAAACCCAATTCGAAATCCAATCCAATCAAATTTTTATCAACAAAAGGAATTAATAACTTATTTTAAACTGCATTAAATTTTAAAATTATATTAATCTTCAATAAAAAATTATCAAATATTATTTTTTATTATTTTCCCAGCAGTATTTGGTTTTTGCCAAGACTTTCGTTATTTTCACATTAAAAATATCCAATAAAAGATGCAAAAATACAATTTAAAAGCGGTTCGAGGCAAAACCTAGGATTATTGCTCTCTCTCAAAAGCAGGTTCAATAATCGCATCTGAAGCGGAGGCATTGGTTCGAACCGTGAACGAAATAAACGACATGTTTTTTATACAATTGTGTATATTAACCATCAAAAGTTATTTCAAGAAAGTGAATAGGTTTTGAGTTAGTTCCGAAATAAATAAAGTGATATCCATATAATTATATATAGTCTAGACGCGGACAAACTGTAATATTGGGCAGCTCGTTAGCCACAACTGACTGCGTCGCTGGCCACAGTTGGAGTTGGCTAATTGTCAGAGAACATCAGCTGAAAACGGCGTAAAATGGACGGCTGAAAATGAGAAGCTAGACAGGAAAGTGTCTAACGATTACCGTCCACTCCTCCGCCGCCACCTCCGAATCCGACTCCTGCTGCTGCTGGTGCTCCCGATTACCATTTGATGCATTTGCCGCTGCACATTGATCGAATGTTAATTTGAAAATAAATGAACGTTAATTATACGCTTCACATTCGGCAGCGGGCACTTCCTTTTTCTCGGGTGTGAGAACTGCTGCACTTGACGGCTGCTGCTGCCCTTTGACCCGCGTATGAGTCTGACAAATCATGTCTGGCCTTTTGATGTTATCGCACTCATTAATGCCACAACGAGTGCTAGGCGTGAAGGCGTGGCAAGTGACGCCAGCTTAGCATTTGTTGACAGCTGGTAGCACTTGAGTTGAGTCTAACAAGGCCAAGACGGGGCAAGGCTCTTGTTGTTCTTGTTGTTCTTGTTGTTGTTGTTTTGTGTTGTGTTTTTGCGCAGACTTGGCTCGGTGACAGCTGCCTGGCTGCATCAGAGGCTCAGTGCGTCCTGCCACGCACTTAGCCAGGCGCACACACACACACACACACACACGCACAGCACGCACACACACACCTTTCACACCTTTCGGCACAGTGCGACCGACTGTAGGTGTGAAGCGGAATTTCCAGTGTGTGTCTGTAGCTGCCGTCGCATCGGCTTATCTAAATTGCTTTTCGAGTATCAATATTTTAGCTCAAGTGTAAATTATAACGCCCCGTCTGCAGTATGGGGCATGCGGCATGTACAGGATTCGGCGAGGTGCCACCGAGTCGCAGTTTATTTAGTGCTAGGCCATAGATAAATCTAAAAGCCTTGGCGTTACCGGCCACCAATCGCCGCCACCAATTAGCCGAGCCGAGCCGAGCCGAGCTGAGTTGAGCTGAGCCGTGCCGTGCCGAGCCATTTTGAACGGCATAAATTACGCACGCCAACGTATTCATAATTCTATTTCCGGCACATTAACTCAACGCCGACAAACCACACATTCCCATGCCCAGGCTTATTTGCAGGGGTCAGTCTGAGACCCGAAGCTCTCCCAGCACAGATACAGCTACAGCTTAAAGATTTGTCGCTGACACGCGATCCGAGCGGCCAACGGGATGTGCTTCATTAATTGGCGTCCAAGTAATAAAAATCTTTGGCTTTTGTTAGCAGCATCCGAAAACGAAAATCAGGTAAAAGTTGTTAATAAAACGAAAACTAAACTAAATAAAAACAAAATAAAACGAACAAAATTAACAGAAGACAAAAAACGAAATAAATACAAATACAAATAAAAACGAAACGAAACGAAACGAGCTAAAACAGAGTCAAACTGAGCGCATTATAATCAGATTATGAGCACTAATGATCCTTTAATGATCGGCGTTTAGGTCTCGGGCTCAAGATTGGTTTTAAATTGAAAGCCAGATCCAGCTCGGGCCATAAAACGAAATCAAATCGAATCGAATGAAGCCATATCAATTTTAAGCGTAACCTATTTCCCCTACACTTTGCTTAAGGTATGACCAACTAAGCGGATGCTGGCCAAAAAAAAAAAAAAAAAATCAGAAATAATTAATAAATAAATGAGGAAAAAACAAAGTAGGTGCCTCCAAGTCTAATTTCTTCAGCTTTAATGCTTTTAATCAAAATACTTTAATAGATTTTCTGTTAACTCTCTAAAAGAATACAGAATTCGCCTTTCGAATACTGTAGTCGGATAATAGGGAATTAATGATCGTAAATAGGGCGATAAATATAATTATTAATGAAATACTTCGGAAAATAATCCATTCATATTTTTCGGAAAAAAGACTGAACTATATTATATTATACTTTGTATATAGTCATAGTCTTTCAATGTTCTGTGATTTACTGAAAAATAAAACTATATTCAACAATTCATTTTCCATTAATCCGGAATTAAGGAATACATAATATTAAACTTATAATCGAAATAATTAATATTATTTTATAATTTAATATATTTTAAATAGATTTGCTTAATAAAAAATCACAAATAATGTAAGAATCGGTTATCCAATTTTTCTGATCATAACTGAAAATATATTCAAGTGATTTTGTGTCTGATAGCTATATATCTATACGATGTAGATATATATGATATAGTCCGATGTAAGTTTTGTAAAATCATAAGAACATTTATTTCGAGTAGACTTCTTCTTCTAATAATAATAATAAAAATAATAATAATAATAATAATAATTATGAAAATAAAGTTAATAACAATAACAATAATAATAATAAGAATAATAATAATAATAATAATATTAACATTATAATAATATTAATAAAATAATGATGTATTCACAATATAGGACATATTTTATAAATATTATAAATAAAAAAAGTTAATTGAAATATTTATTGACATGTTGTACATGATGTATGTTGTACATGCGTGAGTGTTGAGAAACACCGCAACACTGAGAAATATTAATTGAATCCATCATCTTACAAGAATGTTAATCATTCTGTAACTCAACATACTGCTAGTTAGAAATAGGGCATATATGTGATAGTTAACAAATCTGTTAGTTAGAGGTTAGAGGATATACATACATAATACACGGTATTGTTTGGTGCATATCTTACACTGTGCAGCACTTTGACTCAGTTTTGGTGGCTGTTGCCCTTGGTTTAACTCCTTGAACTGCCCAACAAATGCGGGTCGGTGTTAATAGGCCATGTGTAGGGCATTTGTGCGGCTCATTAAGCCGTTCATTCATTCAACCCGTTCTACTGCTCTAGCTGAGCTCTTGGCTCAGGGCTCAGAGTTTTCATGTTGCATCAATGAAAACAGCGGACGCTCTGGGGCGCCTTTGGGCCATGCAACGCGGCTACTGTAAACTCTTTCAGATGTTGGTGTTGTTGTTGTTATTGTTGTTGCTTTGGCTAATTATTATCTGATATGCAGCTACATACTTGGGAGAGCAGGGAGAACGGGGTCAGATACGAACTAGACCAGAGAAAAAGAGACCAGAGACCATTTCCGGTAGGCGCTTTGGCTGGCGCGCAAGCGCGATAATGAACTTTTAACCATTGCTACTGTGCGCTGTGCCAAGGCACGCAAGACCAGGACCAGGACCAGTCTCAGCGGCATTGGTGAAGCGGGGCTTAGAGTTAGCGGGGTTCAGGGACAGGTGAAACTTAATTATGTGCAGCAGCGAGCGGGTGTTCTGGCTGCGTCCAATTTTAATGACACATAAAATTGGTAGCTTATGTGCGCCGCAATGAAAACAAAACTGGCAAGGACATGACACAACAGGATCTACACACACGCACACACATACACACACATACAGAGAGAGCTGCACATGTTGTGCACGAAGCGTTTTCTGTGGCGTCATTGTCCTCGAACTAGATAAACACAAACGTGTCCGTGTCGGTGTCAGCGTCCGAGCCGGAGTCGGAGTCGGAGTCCTAGTCTCAGGCTGAGCCCTTAAAAGCCGCTTAGCGCAATGAGCGGGCCAGGGTAATGTGAACCTGTTACCGGTCAGCGACGCGGCCCTTTTGCTGTTGTTTATTTTTCTGTTTCTGTTTCTGTTTTTGTTTTTGGTTCAGGTGTTTCTGTGTTTTCGAGTCCGCTCGTCCGCTCGTCCTGTCGTCCTTTCTCTCCTTCTTTTTTGTGGCTACGCGACAGGCGTTAAAATCATGTATCGCTGACTCGTTTAATTACACTTACACGTAATAGCGCGCCCGCGTCGAGACCCTCGAGTCAGCGCTTTGTTTGGTTTTGGGTTTCGTTTTATTTTTTCGATTTTCGGCACTTTTCTAGGCCACTTCAGCGGCCAAGTGAATTGTTGACCGACATATTTCCGTTTTCAATTATGTAGTCTAGTGCTTAGCTAACATTTACTGTGCTGCAGCTGATTGGCATGAAGACCAAGCAGTTCCTGAATACCCTGCAGCTCACCTGACACGTTGGATTTCTGGCCAACTGCCAGCAACTCTAGACAAAGTGTGATTTGAGTTGCGAACGGACTTTTTTTGGTTGATTAAAAGCAATTCGAATCATTTTACGGCATTTTTTTTTTGCTATCTCTTGAGATTTCTTGAGATTTTAGCGCTTTAATTTGGTGCAAAATTAAATACAACGAAAATTAAATTATTAAAGCATTAACGTATAGAAATTAATTAAAATATAATCAACATTACGTGTGCGGCATGGCGTGACAGCAAATTGTATTTAATAATAGCGCCATAATATTTATTTGGCGCGGGGAGGGGAACTGGGGGCAGCCTCCCCAACTAACTAAAAGTCAAAGCTGCGGCATGCGGCTCGTTGAGCTGCTCGAATTGCAACTGGGCTGAAAAAAAAACACACACACAAAAAAACAATAAACAAACAATTTGGCAACACACAACAACAAATGTCGTCAAACAAAATTGCCAAGGCTGCCACGCCCAACGCCTAGTTTGTTGCATGTTGCAGGCAGGCCACAAAAGCTGAAAAAAACCCAACAAAATAACAACAAGAATGAAAAAAAAATATTAATTGCACTTAAATTGTCACTGCCGCAAAAACTTTGCTGTTGTTGTTGCTGTTGTTTGTTTATCGTTTTATCGGCTGCGGACATTTCATTAGCTTTAGTTGTAGTTGTTGCAGTTGTTGCTGTTGCTATTGCTGTTGCTGTTTTAAACGCAACTAATTAATGGTAATGGGTCATTTTGCATGGCCATTGCATGGACATCGCTTGTTTGTTGATTTTGTAAGCAATTTTTATATGGGCCCTGTGTATGTTTGTTTTAGCTATCGATTTTTTTGTTATTATTCACACAGTCCACACGAAACACTTGCCAGCTAGCCCAGTTGACCAGCTATACAAAAATAACAATTATGAGCTCAATTTAAAAAAGTTGAAATAAATACAAACAGAAATTGTTCTCCTCTCTACTTTGTTGCAAGTGCTGACATCTATTGTAATAATATTTTCGTTAGTTATAGCATAGAGCAAGTGCATATTAGAATGTAACTAAACTAATCACAAAATCGACCAATTTAAAATATAATGCGATCTTACTTGCGGCGTTCGTTTTAAGTGTTGGACAATGTAGAATAAATATTTTGGTCTAATTTTTTATTTTTTTATTTTTATTGACATACAAACTAATTTAGGTGTTAAAAAGTAGTGGCTTGTTTGGAGAATGCTCTGCTTTTTTAACAAGTTTATTTTTAAACAGAGGTATTTAGTATTTAAGTTGGTATAAAAAAAAGTGCACATACACTACGACCTCGCGCAACGCAACCTATTAAAATTTGGCCAGTTGCGAGCACTGAGATGGTTGCAGAAACCGAGGGAAAATTTTCTGTAGGCCACGAGACCTATTTCCAAAAAGAGATGCCTTTGCTAACCATTAAAATTAAAGTAAATCGAATAGTTCTGTTTTCAAAGCAAGGATTTAATTTTACTTAATTTATTTTTTGAAAAATTGAGAAATTGTGGTCTGTACTTTTTTACAATTTATACTTTTCTGAACAGCTGTTTCTGCAATGTTAAGAAATCGGTTGTTGCATTTATCGAGGAGTTCCGTGTAACGAGGGTTGCGTTGAGCGAGGTCGTACTGTATTTCTGTAGACCAAAGTCGGTGTCTTAGTAATTAGTCAGTGACTTTTTTGATCAAAATAGATATTGGATATCAAAATTAAACAACAAATCAAATGCATACATATTAATAAAATAATATTAATATAAATACATTTAAAAAAAAGTTTTTACTTAATTTGTCAAAATAAATTGCTCTAATAAGTCTTAACTATCGGTCATGTCAATCATATCTGTTTTTTATCATATTCTTTGTGATACTTAAGACATATGAACTAGGAAGAGTATAGGAACTACCATAAAAAGTTTAACGCTTGCTGAGGATAACTTGACTCTTTCGGGTTCTTTCAAATGCTTTTCCAATCAGTTGTTAAATATCTTTCTCATTAATAAACAGTATTTTTTTGCAGTAGCAACTCATCCAGTTGGCAGCTCTTTTAGTACTCTCGTTGCACGTTCTGGCTGACACTGATGCTTAATCCTTGCCACGTACTCTCATCTAATTGTATAAAAGCGTTTCCGTTACGTACGCCATTTTCACACACCCACACGAACGCGCACGAGCACAAGGACGAGCAAGAAAACTGCCGAGTCCTCACTCACACTTACTAAAGCGAGAGAAAGAAAGAGACAGACTACGTGCTCCATCTCTGTCACAGCGTGTGTGTGTGTGTGTGTGTGTGCGTGTATTGGTGCAAACTTCAAGTCAAAGTATCTAAACGCACAGTTTTTCTGTATCCAAAACTGCATTAAATGCCATAAAATAACTTTTAAAATGCTTTTTACTTAACATCCTGCAAGCGTAGCAGGCAAAGCAGAGCAGAGCAGAGCAGAGCCAAGCAGCGCAGCGACGGCAACGTTAGAGCCAGACGCGTGAGGTGTCAAAATTGTAATGGCAAGCAGACCCCCTCCCCAGCACCGCCGCCACAACCATCAACCAACCAACCACCCACTGTGCCGACGCCGAGCGAATTCCTTTGCAACACCCACGCGCTGCCGGTAAGCAGAGCGAAACAGAGAGACACACACGCACACGCACACACAAACACACACGAGCACAGAGCGAGACCCGGACTCAAAGCGCCAGGGAGGAAAAGAGACAGCGTTGGTTGGTCAGCGGGGAGCGCGGTCGCCATAAAGATTAATTAACAATTTGCTGTAAAAAGGCAGCCAAGCGGTTGTTGTTGTTGGTTTTTCTTTTTTTTGTTTACTTGCGCGCTGCTTATGTGCTTTTTTTTTTGGCACTCGTCAACATCGCCGTCGCTGCTGCTTATTGGTGCGAAAGTTCAGCTAGCGATTGATGCGTGCGTCAGAGCGAGACGGCTCGTCTGTCAGCCGACTGGGTGGCAGAGAGAGTGAGTGCAAGCGAGCAAGCAGGCGTGGCGGCGCTGCTCTCACGCTGGCTGGACCAAAATTATCGACAGCGGAAGTTAACACACTTTAAATCAATTAGAAAATAAAAGGCGGAGTTTAAACGAGGCAGCTTAGCAGACAAAGACGACGACGGCGACACCGACGACGACGACGACGACGACGACGTCGGCAACCACCGCGAACAGCGCTGAGAGCTGCAGCACCACCACCAACACACAGGCCTCAGCCTAAGGGCCTGGCCCCAACCACAGCGTCAAAGCCCGGGTTAAGTGACATGCGTGCGCAGAGTTGTTGTCTTTCGATTTGCCTGCCGTCTGGTTTCGAGTTCCCCTTTCCCTCCCTTCCTCTAACTTCTTTGCTCTACCCGTTCTACCGACTGCGACCGTGGTGAGTTTCTGTATCTCTGATTTTTATAGCACGACTCTTTCGTCTTTGCCTGTGGCTGTATGGCTGCGATTATAATTTGTAATTTGAGCGTAGCATTCGAAAGAGCTGCTGCTTGATAGCTGGAGGAGATGGGGCTGCGGCTGGAGATGGAGCTGGGGCTGTGCATGGGGGACTACAGTAGCCAAGTGGCCGCATAGCCTCGGGCCTTTAGGCCGGATCCATTCCTAGGTCAGCTGTGTGACAAAACTGTGGGTCAACAAAAACAATGAGATTGCAGTTTGTGACTCGTTTGTCTCAATCAATGAATGGATGAATGAACGCATGACTGAATGAAATCTTACCGTGTATCAATGTGTTATCTTTGCGTCTGTTTCTCTGTTGAGAGAAACAAGTTACAAATTTTTGGTAATGTTGCTCAATTGAAAATATGAAATGTGCTTGACAGATGGAATAGAATGGAATTCCATGGGAATCCCTCGCTGGCTGGGCACAGCCAGAGCAGCAATCGCAGCCATCGAAGATGCCCGAGTTCGTATAGTTCTCGCTGCGGCTTGATAGTTAACCCATTATTGTTATTTATGGCAGAGTATCCGAATTAAGGCAGCCCTGCTTATAGGGTATCTGTATGTGTGCTTCTTCTTCCCCTCTTCTCGCTTCTCGCTGCGCTTTCAATCTGCACATTTTGACAAATTTCTTGTGACATTTGACTAGCACCGCGGCGGCAATGGCAATTGACTGACCGCCAGACAAAGGCGTGGCATTATTAACGCTTTGCTGGTTTTGCTGATTAAGCGTCAAAACTTTGCGGTCAGAGTCAAGGATGAAACACAAGATGAAGAAGAAGAGGAAGCTGAAGGAGAAGAAGTGAAGATGATGGTAAACGAAGTTGAAAAAGGAGTACAACAACAACAAGAACCACACATAGGACCAAAGTCGCCGCAATGTCTCGAAAAACTGAAGTCAGACTCGAATATAGAATTATCGAACATCTGTAATGGAACACGCCTCTCATGAGGGCGCAAAGAAATTATGAATGTTTTTCCACTAGTTTTTGGGGTTAAGGAAAACGCTTTTGAATCCGATTAAGGCTTCCATTAAGTAGGCTTAATCTTAGTCTTTTATATGCATATATCTTAAATTCTTTACATAGACGAGGTATGAAAACATAATAATAATAAAATAATAATACAAATTAATAAAATAATAAAAATATTAAGAATAATATTAATACTAATCTTAATAATAATAATATAAATGATTATAATAGTAATATCAATGATAATAATAATAATAATGATAATGATAATGAAACTGATAATGATAATGATCATGATCATAGGCATAATAAAAGGAGTCTTACAAGAGAAAAAACGCCACACAAAAAATATAGTTAGGCTTAAAAGAAATATTACATGTTGTACATGGTCAAAATGTTAAATATTTTAGTATATAATTATGAATGTACTCCAATATTATTCATTCAATTTTACCTACTTGTTATATACAGATATTTGTTATTTGAAATAACTCAATATACGATTTTTGCATATTCCTGACTGAAGCGTTAAGCGCATCGCCGTATTATCTTTCTACTAAATCTTCTAAGCATATCTCAACTACTTTACGTTTGAATTGCGAAACTCGACAGTCTATAAATTGGGGTATTTTACAACTACGATAGCTGTTTGTCCCAGCTCGACTGTAAGATTCGACTTGTTATTTTTGTATTTCAATTTTATATTTTTTTTTTTGCCGACGTCATCGTCTCCATAAACCCCCAAGTTGTTGTTGTTGCTATATTATGGCTTTTTAAAGTATTAAACTAAGAAGCATTTGTTGTCTGTCCGTTTTCTGTATTTTGTCTGGGCTGCCAGTTAAATTTATTTATTTTTTTTCCTGCGCTCAACTCTCGCCTCGCATTTTCTGCGTCTTTTTGGTTAATTGGCTAAAAATTTTCTACCAAATTACTTTAATTATGACAGTTACACAGACCCCTTTACAAGTATAAAGGTATATTTGTAAGTATATCTGTATACATATAGACACAAGTCTTTCTTTCTTGACTGTTTAGTTGCGCTTATTGCCTTGGCCGCTCTTCATCTGTCATTCCCCATTCCTCGATTTATTCGCTGTCATCTTTCGGATGCTCAGCAGCATTACAAAATGTGTTAAATAATTGATGGAATTATTGTTACGGCTGCGGCAGAGCCGAAGACACTATTTTGAATAGTGGGTCAGTTAAATAGACTTGCGATTCGCTGGCTACGATGATTTCGTAATAATCATATAGGTGTGCGCCTGCAAGCGATGAATTTCTTCGTTTCCTTTCTGAGAAATAAGTTACTTATTTATTTAAATTTTCAAATCGCAACGATAGAACGAGTGAGCGGTGAGAGTCAGCGGGAAATTGTGAGTTGCCATTTTACCATTTTGATGTCAGTTGAAAATATGTTTTCCGTTTTGATTTGCTTAAAATTCATTTAACCAGCTCGAAAAATATTAATGGATATACAGAAATATATCGTGCATAACTTTGCTTCTTAGTCAGTCAGCACAAGCCGAGTTTTTCGACAGATCCTCATATGAGCACGGAAATTAGTGCAAAACTGTTGTTAGAAAAACTGTTGTTGCATTTCAAAAGTTGTTTCCTTTCGGAAATGCGGACACTGATAGAAACATGGTTGAGTGTGAAAGGAGCACTTCGTCCGTGCAAAGCCGGGTAATACTGACTAGTTAATCAGTATGCAGCTTTGAAAAAGAAAGTTTTCGGAGTAAATCAGCTTAATATATATTGAAATCGAATTTGATAAAAGAATCATAAGAGCCACAGTTCTAGGTAAATGAGCTGTCTGAGTCAGCCAATTGGGCAACTGACTGGTTCGAATTCCAGGCTGGTGTATATATAGCATAAATATGGCAACTGACAAAGAAGGATGCTGATTCGAATCCCAGAATAGTGTATGAATGTAGCACAGTGTCCGTACGAATTTAGGCAACTGATAGAGAAGGATGCTGGCTCGAATCCTAGGCTAGGGTATGAATGAAGTATAGTGTTGAGGTGTCAGTAGGCTGTTGGGCAATTGACAAAGAAGGATGCTGGTTCGAATCCCAGGCTAGTGTATGAGCATGGCAACTGGCGAAGAAGAATGCTAGTTCGAATCCCAGGCTGGTGTATATATAGCATAAATATGGCAACTGACAAAGAAGGATGCTGATTCGAATCCCAGAATAGTGTATGAATGTAGCACAGTGTCCGTACGAATTTAGGCAATTGATAAAGAAGGATGCTGGCTCGAATCCTAGGCTAGTGTATGAGCATGGCAACTGACGAAGAAGAATGCTAGTTCGAATCCCAGGCTAGTGTATGGATGTAGCATAATATTTACAGATGGTCTTTAAAAGTAAGCCCAATTTATAGCAACATCCCATACTTATAGTATCAATAACTAATAAAGCAACGTCGTTAGATCCAAAGCTAAATTTGTTATGAAACGCAAACTGTAGACATAAATAAGCAGGGCAATCAAGCAATCGCTCGCCAAAAATGAAGAAGAAGAAGAAGAAGAAGGTATTTAATAATTAGTTAAATTGTAATTAAGTACTTAAACACTTTAGTTTCTGTGTGGCTTGAGGCAACTCGTTTAAACGGAACACCTGAGTCTATGTACACACACATGCATATACATACATATATTGCATATATACGTACATATGCATACATACACATCTATATCTCTGTAAATCCGCGATTGAGGCATTGCATAAGCCGCGGCAGTGCTTTAATTGCTGCACCGAGCATGTTGCATGCCGCACGAATTAGCTTGGCTTGGTGAATGGTTGCGATTGCGTGCGTCGCTGGGGTGGGGTGCGGTGTGAGGGGTGGCTAGTTTTATGTGTGTTTTGTGGCCAAAATTGAAGCGTACTTCCGCGTAGCGAGTGAGCGATAAGCGAAATTGAAACGTTTTTTTATTTTGTTTCGTTTTTTTTGTTTTGTTATGCTTTTTTTGCCAGTCAGTGTGGCACGGGAGCAGCGTTAACAAATTAAAATTACGCATACGCCGCTTTGTACCGACAGCAGCAGCTTTGGCAGGGGAAAAACAAAAAAAAACAAAACTAAAATCGCGAGTGCCAATGCGCTGGCAAAACTGAACAACTTGAACAACTGCAAACTATAAAACTGAACAGCTCGAACGCATTGCAAACGCCATGCTTGGCCGAGCGCAAAACATTAATAAATACCTGCGGTTTGATTCAAAATAATTTGTTTAAACATTTCCTTTTGTTTAACGCTGCCAGTTGCCAATTACCCGCGCTGTGACGTGCACCACAACATTCTCAGACACCGCCACCCCCGACCCCCGACCCCCGAACTTCCATTCGCTTTAATTGTTGAGCCACACACATCTAATATATGCTATGCACTTATATATATATATATATATATATATATATATATATATATATATATATATATATATATAGTCTTTATACTGGGAAGCTGGCATTGTTGTTCGAAGAATTGCAATACATAAATTGCACGATGAGTGATATACATCGCCAAATCGAATTGCAAATTGGCAGCGCGCGGCGTGTGCACATGCACAAGGTCATTCGGGGGGCATCAAGCGTAAAACCTATGCAGTTTGTTGAGTTGAGTTGAATTGAGTTGTGTTGAGCTTTCACACGCACACGCCTCACGCACACAAAAGCTTGACAGCGTGCGCATTGCTGCAAGCGAAAGCTCACGCACACAGTTACACAAGCACACACACACTCACACACACCCAAAGGCGCACACAGCTCACACATTTAGGCTAATCTATTGCGTTGAGTCATTTCGATGCAACTGCATTTAATGTCATTTAGAGTGAAATAATGTTAATCGCATGTCCAATTTAATGACTTTTAGCACACCGCTCACGGTTCGCAGCGATTTGCATGCATTTGGCTTGAGATCAGCAAATAAAATAAACACAAAAAAATGAATAAAAATAAGAAATATACACAGCCAAGCCGTCACCACGAAGCTGGCATACACTTGCCGCACGACGAGTACTCCACACAGCGGTAAAGTTGTTATGCCCGCCGCCAAATGGGCGGCAACAAAAAGGTCTGTACTTGGCATGTTGAAGATTGAATACCCTAGAAGATATATATATATATATATATATATATATATATATATATATATATATATATATATATATATATATGTACATATATAGAGGCATATGTAGCTATGATTTAGGGTTGTGAAGTAAAGCTCATGATCAGTTTTGTCGAGATACCTTTAAAAATGGATAGGTTTTGATAAGTTTTCGACCGATTCTGCCTTTAAAGCTAAACGATGATCGAGTTTGCTTAAGATATCTTGAGAAACAACAAGAAATAAGGTTACGGTCGATCATTCATATAAAATAGTCGTCCGATCCGGAATGCTCTTACACATAGGCTGCCTGCAACAAAAGACAGGCCGACGGATCTGACTCTATTGACTCGACTATTGATACTTTGTGGCTGTGGTCGGAGATGTCATCCTCTAGACGTTACACATTTCGTGGCAGAGTTGTAATACCCTCGGCAAGTGTATAAAAACTTTAATTAAATTGCCGCGCGCATTGAAATTGAATTGAAAATCGGTTTTGTTGCGCTTTTTTATGTCATGATTAGCGCGACTCTTTGCAAACTGGACCCGGAGCCAGGCAAGATCTGTTTTGACTTTGCGCAAATAAGCATTAAATCTCACAGTTTTGGACCAATGCCGATCGCAATGTCCCAAGAACCGAGCCCACAAGCGAGCGACAAACCCGAAACCGAAACCAAATCTCAAAACCCTAAACCGAACGTGTGCGGCACCATAGAGCGGATTTAAAGCTGAAGCTGAAGCTGGAATTGAAGCTGGAGCGGGAGTTGGAGCTGAAGCTGGAATTGAAGTTGGAGTTGGAGCTGGTCGCGCTTTGATGTGCGGCGTGTTATGTTGTGCGCTCTGTGGCGGTTCTCATTTGAATTTTTATGCATTTTGACAAGACTTGAGGGCAACAGCTTTTGAGGCGGCGTGTGGTCAACGTCGCTGTTCGTGTTGTTGTTGTTATCATTTTTGGTTGTTTCGCCAGTTTGTAGAACGTTTCATTTGTCTCAATCAACAAACAAGAATCAAATTGATTTGAATGCAGCGCGCTTTGATCTTTGGCTTAACATGGTTTTTCAATTTTCGAGCATTACTTTTAATAGCTCAATTCATTGCGCTCCTTCACACATTGCAGCTGTGAATACTCTACTCCAGTTAATTTTAGTTAAGTTGAGCTAATTAATTTGCTGTTGATTTGTTGTCGATTTTCGCATTCCCACGCGTCCACTTCGCCAATCCAATCAAAGGCAAAGGCGAGTGTCACATTTAACTTGAGGCTCAAACATTAAAGATGACAAAAAGCCAACAAGTTCGCTTTGCACTTAAGAAATCTGATAAAAAGGGCAGCAGCAGCAGCCGCAGCAGCAGCATTTCAGCCACATCTACTGCTGCTGCTGCTCCTCCCGCTTTGCTTCTTTCTCATTGCACTCGTCACGTGAGTTTTAGCGCAAAATGCTTTGAACGATTGAATGCATCTCAGATGCAGAAGATCGCGAAACGAGTACCCAGAGTTAAGACGCAGACTCAAGACTCAAGACCTGAGACCCGAGACCCGAGACTCGACAATCGAGACTTTGTCCTCGTCTTGCGTCTTGGGACCACTCAAAAGAAGTGTCACACACAATCCGCTTGCATTTTGGCATTTGTCAACTTTCATGCGCTGCGCTGCGCATGCGCAACAGCAACAACAGCAACAGCAGCAACAACAACAACAACAACGTTGCCTGAAACAGTGGCGGCATCGACTGTATAAGCCGCTTCTGTCCCCGGTTCTGGTACTCCGGTTCGCCGGTTCGGAGCTGCGGGCGCTGCTCACTTTTGTGTCCTTTATCTAAAATGCTTTTTGCGTAAATTGCGTATTGAGTTTAAATTAAATTTGCCAAGATTAAGATAAGGAATTGCAGTTTAAGCTCACAGCAGCAGCAACTGCTGCCTCGGGATTGGGAACGGCTGCTGCTGCAGTGCGTCGCGGCTTTTGGCTGCATTGCTGCGCATTGGCGCGTAACTAAAAAGGTGTCTTAAACGTTTCTTTCCAACAGCCAGCCAGAGGGCAGTTCGGGGAGCAAGGGTAGCGGCAGCAACAGCGGCAGCGGCAGCGGCAGGTACAGGTAAGTAGCTGCAGCAGCAGCAGCGGCGACAGCGACAAAGCGTGCAAAGGCATTTGCTCTGTGGAAAAGATCGATAGGAAAAGTGCATGCCATAAAACTGAGCGTGAATGAGTGCGCAGAGGTGTCTGCCCAACACAAATAAATCACTTAGCTAAGCAGTTTATCATTCATACACATGATTCGTGAATATATTTAAACAAGTGTGCAGTCTTCAATGAGTGTTAATTCGATTAATTGGTGCTGTGGTGCTTAGAGTCAAAGCTAAACGTAGCTACAATTCGAACAGCAATATCCTTTCCGAGGATATTATGAGATTGTCACGTCGTCATACATTCAACAGCTGAGTCGATATTTGTCAGTCTGGAACCCAGCGGATCTAACCATTATGTCATCCAGCTGGCAGGGGCAAGAAGACGTAGAAGGTAAGATTTGTGAGTTTTCGCTCCTTAAATATTAGCAAATACTTGCAACATCGGATAACTATCTATAGATATGTATATATATAAATACCACACCTTGTTTGGGCAAGATTTGGACTAGATTGGTGAATTCATTCACAACTTTTATTTCAGTTACCAACTCTGCCACAACTTGCCACAGTCTGGGCAACGGCTACTGCGGCTACGCAGCAGATGCTTTACCATTAGACCAACTCACACATTCACACCAGCACACACTGACACTGACACACACACACACAGACACTCACACTCGTAAAGGCGTTTCTTCTAATTACTGTGACCCTGTTGCAGGGTTCGGACTGTGGCTACTTGAGTTTTTTGCGCATTCATTGGATACATTTCTTAAGCGGCGCGACGCACTTCCTTTCTGGTATTTAGTGGGGCAGTTGCGCGTTCCCAGTCGCTCACATGTTTGTGTTTACCTTAATGTGTGCGTGTGTGTGTGTGTGCGTGTGTGTGCGTGTGTGTGTGTGTGTGCAACGTTAACGTGTCAAATGTCTCAAAACACTAATCCCCTAAGCAGCTTAAAGATCGCGATGCGTTGCGTTGCGTCTTAAACGTGGCTGGCAGGAAGACTCTGAAGACCGAAGACGGCGACGGTAGGCGGGGTGCTTGATGGTTGCCAGGGGGGGGGGGGGGGGGGGGGGGAGGGGACAGCCAGAGGGGTTGCCAGTTGGTAAAATGCTGCCTGACTGTCTGCTTGACCGACGACTGATCGTCAGTTTGGCAGTTTGTCAGTTTGCCACAATTTCTTACACACGTTCATTCATCAGTTTGTATCTGTATCTGTAGCTGTAGCTGTTGCTGTATCTGTATCTGTAGTTGTAAACGTATTTGACTTTTGGGTTTTCTTTTTTCTGTTTGTTTTTTTTTTTTTTTTGCTTTCACTTAACAGTTTTACAAGACGGCTCGTTGATCTCTTTATTGATATCACTTTTGATTTTCTGTCGTTCGATTTGATAAGTTGTCAGAAATCATAACAGGCCGTAAGTAAGCCAACAAGTAAGTAGCCCCTGGATTGCCGATTTGAAAAATTGTTGGTAATTGAAAAATGATTTCTAATATGCACGAAATTAATCACATTTTGGATTTGCTGCCTCGCATCGCCTCACATCGCCTCACACGGCATTGATCGCCACTTTGAGCGACAGCTAACACAGTAGCCGCCGGATCGGACGGGACGGTACGGGACGGGTCGGTTCGGACAGAGGGCGGGGGCCACTCTGCGGCGAGTGTCGAGTGCTTTTTTGCAGCCACTGTCTCTGCCGTCCGTGGCATACACACACCGATATTTTGTGCTTAACGCTTAACTGTGTCTTGGCTGGAAAATTAACTCGCTCATTGGTGTCTGTCAATTGAAATGTCAGAAACGATTTATAATTTCTATTTCTCTGCCTGCTGCTGCTCAGTTTTTCTCTTTCCTTCTTTTTTCATTTATTTCTTGTGATGGTAACAAGTTTATTAAATCGCTTGGCTGGGGGTGGCACCCGCTGCTTGGGGGTTGGACCGAGGCCACAACCGGGCCCAACTTTAGCAAAAACATAATGCTGATAATTGCAAAGGAGAAAAACCGTCAACTTGATTTTGTATTAATGATTTATTTGCTGCAGCGCTTGGCTTACACTGCACCAAATCGATTGCAAGCCGATTAATTGTTTAAATATATTCTCATTTATATTTATTCATTTAATAAGAGTTGGTTTTGTTATTAAATTCTGTGTGCAATCAAATGGAAAGGAAAGGTTGCATAAATCTTAAGCAGGCAATAAATAAAGTTTTGTGGTGACTTTCTTATGAACAATTAATTCCTATTGTTAGCTCTGTCAAATATATAAGAGATAATTAAATAATTTAGCCCAACAATGTTATTTAATAACTACATAATAATATCACTATTTAGTTTGAAAGTATTTCCAATAAAAAGTTCAAGCACATGGACACAACTTTTTGATTATTGTAATAAAAGTATGTATTTAAACTATTATAAATACAACTTAAAGCATTTAGAGGGTAAGAAAGTTTAGGAAAATGTAAATATTAATTCCAAAATGTTAAAAAAAATTAGTGACAAAGTCACGCCTATTTACAAAATATTTTAGCATAAGCATTTAAAATAATAATAATTTTGATTTACTTTAGGTCAGGATTCGTTTTAAGGAATTTAAAAAACATTCGGGCTTACAATTCGCACACCTTGAATTGGCCAATTGTCATTCCAGTCATTTTGGCAACTAAATTTTCTTTAATTATTGATAATCAATTAATAATAAATAATGATAATAACCATATGATAAACTAATAATAATAATCAAAATAACAACAATAGTAACAATAATTACTATCAATATAATTATCATTATGATTAATAGTAATAATAATAATCATACGATTCGATTATATTTAGCTTGGAATTCAACCGGGGATAAGTCAAACACATTTTGCAATTTGACTTAAGCTCATCAATTTTGCTCAGTGAAGGCAACTCCAGGAAAAAGAGAAGGACACAAAAAGTGGAGAGAGAAATATATATATATAGTGAGAGAGAGAGAGAGAAAGAGCGCGAGATTGGGAGATCATTAAGCAAAAGTCTGGACTGTTGTCAGACTTGACACTTTAGCATACAAACGACATATGAAATGGCTTAACGAATATTGACAGCCTGCCTAAAAGTGGCCGTTTGAAGAGCGCAAGACACAGATTCGCATACAGAGATACAGATACAGATTCAGGATTGCGAATGCACGCAGCATACACAGCCAATTACAATCAGGCAGCTTATGAGGTGCCAGGGTAGGGGTTGAGCGGTTTGGCGCAAAACTGGCGGCTTGAGGCGCAAAATGTGTTACGGTGTTAATGCCAGCGCTCAATTATAGCCAGCGATAAAATCGATTGGTTCATTTAAATTTGCTGCTTTGATAGCTGAGACGCAAAGTATGCAATGCTCTGGCGACACAAACAGCGATGCGCCAAGAGGGAGCAGCAGGGAGAAAGTGTATTACTTTTGCAGGCTTCTTTTAGTATGAAAATAAATTTCCATACCCATCAAGCTGGTAATATGATGACGCACACAGTAATGATTGGAAAAGTTAAAAGAAAAAGTAAATTGCATTGCGTACTCGACAGTTGATTGGTAGATATATTTCTTTCTGCCAGTAAAACGTTTACGGATGAATGGCAACATCAGTGGTGAGCATACGGAAAGAGAGAGCAAGCTATTTAGAAGTGCATCTTCATTTTTGTATGCTAAGTAGTCAAAAGAGAAAGTTCTAAGTAAGATATACATTTGCACTAGAAGATTAGGGTTGTTATTATGTACATTTCTTTCTGCAGGTTAAACGTTTACGAATGAAATGCAAAAGCAACAAGAAGCATGAAGCGGGTGAGAGCATTCCCTATACGAATATATACATGCATACAGCTCTTTATATGCTCGTCAGATTCAATAGTCATGGTTCTAAATAGCGTTTTCTTGTTGAATTACATTAGAGTTGCTTATACATTCTTATCTGCCAGTAAAAAGTTTGCGAATGAAACGGAAAGGCAACACAGCGCTAAAAGAGAGGGAGAGCGTGTTCTATACAAATGTGTACAACATAAAACGTTTACGAATCAAACTCAAAAGCAACACAGCGCATGTGAATAAATATGTTTATAACCTCGTGAGAGTGAATAGTCAAAATCGGGATTAAAATGCGCACTTGTGCTGGGAGCGTTTATTAGATTGTATCCGCAGCAGATACAGTAGGGAACGCTTGAGCTACTGCCTATGCCAAGCAAATGCACAATAACAAGAACAGGGCTAAGAGAGTCCCCGCACAAATTTAGCATCGCTTGTAATTATGACTTGTGGTGAGGCAATTGCGGCAAAAGTATCTCATAGATGTGCGCGCGTCAGTTAACTGGTGTAAAATGTTATGCAAACAATTTGCAAACAATAAGAATTGCATTCACGTTCGTAAGTGTAATATTGTTGCCAAAGCCGCAACAGCAGCAGCAGCAGCAAACATTAACAGTAAATTAAGTGCTTTCCTTGGGGCCACCGTTTGCAGCTTAATTAGTTACAATAGATTAAATTTCAAAGAAATTTTGCAACCGCAACAACTATAGCAAGGCCGTCCTCTTTGGCGACTGTCCCCATACAAATGTCCGCACATACATAAGTATGACTATGACTAATTAAGAGCGCTGGCGTCCACCACACCGCATCCATATCCACATCCACATCCACAGCCACATTCACAACCAGCAACAACTGCCGCTCCAGTACTCTCATTAGCGGAGGTGCACAGTTTTGCACCGCTGCAAGCGGCGGGCAGAGAAATGGAGAGGCGAGCGCCCAGCAAAACTTGAAGCGGCCCTGACCATTGCCTTGGAGCTCTTCCAGTTGGATTCCAGGTGCCAGCTAAGCTGCGCTTTGCATCGACTCGGAGTGGACCGGAATCCGGTGGAGTGTTGCGTTGCGTTGCGTTGTGATGTGGTGTGGTTTAGTTTGGTGTGGTGCGGACTGAATTAAATTGCGGTGGCGTCAGTTCATTACAGGTGGTTGACTTTTATGCGTTGTTCGCTTCTCGCTTCTCGTGAACTGCGCCCCAGCGTCGCGTCACGTCGCGCCGCGTCGCATCGCGGCGTTGGCTTGTTAAAGACTTTGCTCAGTTTTTCTTCTTGCCTGTTGTGTGTGTGTTCTTTTTTTTTGTTTTGTGAAAAATTTACGAAGCGTTAACGAAGCATTAAAGCGCGCATTTAACAAATTTACTTAAAACTGCATAAATTTTCAGACTACATCGGAAGTTGGCAGCGTCGTCGTTTTGCGCATGCGCAGCCGTCGCGTCGCGACGCGACGCAGCTGGAAAAGCGTGCAGTCGGCTCAGTGAGCCGCCCCATCGTCATTTTCACGTCTTGCCAATTTTGTCGGTGTGCCTCAGGTGCAAGCGTTGCATGTCAGCCAGCCTTGTAGATCGTTTGTGTGTTTTTGTCCACAACTAATTCCGACGATTAGTCAAGAATTTTTCAGTTACTTTAACCGAACTATTTATGTTTATAGAGCCCATCGATTACTAGCTGAATAACTATTCTGATCTGAATTGCCTTTAAATATATATATGCTTATTTTTGATAAAAATATACAAGGAGATGGAGTGGAAAAGGCAGACTCCTATTGAGCAAAAGATGTGGGAAGCGGTTGAATAACATACAATAAGATAGGGCGAGAGAGAGAGAGAGAGAGAGGGAGAGAGAGAACGTGAGCGCGAGAGAGCTTGAACAGAGACAACGCTTATTAGATGGCCACACACATATCACGTACAGTTAAAGCATGACAACTTTTAAGTCTTACTTGAATTCGTGAGAATCGCATAGTAGAGCGCTATCTAATAATACGTTTTTTTAATAAGCAGCACGGCGGGAAGCTAACTTCTTCCACGCTTGGTATAAGAACATTCACACAGGCATGTATATCTAAACACATGCATGCATAAATTTGTACATTTGTACACACGTACGTAAATACATGCCAAAACTCCGCACTTAAATCCCACAAGCTAACCACAGTAAGAAATTCAGCACAGTTCTATGTTTCTTGTAGACTGAAAGACTATTTAACATAAAAAATAGAGAACTTGCTATAAAGGCATGTCTGTTGAAAGTGCCTAGGAATATATATACACGCTAAATGGAATCCAGCATGATTCCATGTATGCGCTATATAGTTTGTGACAAAAGTGAATGGCTTCCATTATTTATGGTAAAAATATTCTTGAAACATAAGCAATTATTGTACAACAATTAAGATTAGATATTTAGCTAAATTTTATGTATCTTACGGACTATTCACAGATCAAACGAAAATGTATGCAATATTCTAGGCTACGATCTCTGATAACTAGGTGCTTATCTAGGAACAAATGTTAATATGCATATGAAATAAGTGTGTGTGTGTGTGTGTGTATTGTACATATTAGTCTGTCTTTATAATTTGGCTACGTGATTAATTGTCTAGCGAGATGTGGGCAAAAGTTCGCTGAGGCGGAAAAAATGAGCAGCGAGCAAATAATAAAAAATTCAAATGCGCCCAAGAAACAACAACGGTTCGTTACACGACGTTAAATGCTGTTGCTAAAAACTAAACAAAAAAAAAACAAAAACTAATTTATGGGTTCGAAAGCTAAAGAACAAGTGTTCATAGAGTTGGCAATTAGATAAACCGAAAACCCAAGACCGAAACCTGAAAAACTCGCTGCTTACCGCTCATTACATCAACTGAAGCGCGTCTATCATTAGCACATTATTCAAATTTGACTGGTTACCTGGTTGCCCGGTTGCCCGTTTTCCCGGTTACCTGTGGTTACCTGGCCAGTGGCCAGTGGCAGTCGTAGGTGAAAAGTGGAATTTGTGAATGATTTATTGTAATTTGGTTTAAGAGCTATGTTCACACCAGCCCCGCGAGCCGGCCGAGCATTGCATTTAATCTAATCTTCACATTTTTTTGGGGCGAGCTGCGACTCTTTCTCCTACCCGTGGGGGTGGATCCCGTCTCTGCCCATCAACGGCATCGTCGTTCTCGCTCGTTCTCTAAGCTGCTTGCAATATGCAAATTAATGACAAAATAAGGTGTGTATTTTGCAGCGGCCTCCGCGGCGCGTTAATGAGCCATTTTTTTGTTTTTTGGCTGGGTGTGCGGCATGGCCATGGGCATGTTGGCCAAAGAACGAGAGAGAAAGAGAGAGAGAGAGAGAGAGGGGGGAGTGGGAAACGCAGCTCATCAAGGGGCGGCCCCTTATCTAGCGGCGAGCACAAATTGGGTGTGAGAATAAATTTCTCAGTTTTTATGAGTCGCCCGCTTCGGCGTTAATAATGGGCACTCAATTGGTTTTAAAGAAATAAGAAATAGCCCGAACTACAGAAAAAAGAGACTAGAGAATGGGAGATCTGAGATCGGAGACCTGAGACCAGAGACCAGAGACCTGAGACCAGAGACCACAGACACGCTCCCTGTCGTTTCTATCGTCTGTGGCCGTTAGATGTTTTATTCAAGATTAATTGTTAATTTTTTATTGCTGGTCTCATTTTCATTTGGCGTTGGCCAAGAAATTAAGTTGAGTTTAAGTAGTTTCGGCATTTCGTTGCCTGTCGGGGCGAACGAACGGAAATGTTATCGCCCAATAAAGTACCATAATTTGTAGTCATAAATCTTTGCATCTAAACACCAAATAAAATACAATATCGCCATAAAAAGCGCGTAGAAGCGTTCAGATCCGTTGATAGTAGATGGAAAACCCACGACCTAAACAAGCCACTTTTCCAAATTTGAGTCCATTAGAAAAGAAAGGTTGAGCTGGTCAGTGCGAGAGAGAGAGAGTAAGAGAGAGAGAGAGAGAGAGTGAGAGAGAAGTGTAACCGAATTCACATGCCAATTCAAAATGGCAACCAGAGCCAGCAAAACCCAACAAGCAATCAAATTAAATTCAAGAAAAAACGGCACGATTATTAAAAAAAAACTTTTTTAATTGTTGTATGTCGTGTCGAGATTGCTCCAGCAATAGGAGCCACAACAGCAACAACAACAACGACCATCGAAATGCACGGCAACAACTACAACAACAACAACCACACGCAAAGTTCGGGGCTGCCTTGAACGGTCCGAACATTTTTGTGTTAAATGCGATTAATTGCGATATTATATTCTTATGTAATCGTAAACGTAATCATAGTATGTAGTATAAAAAAAAGCGCTACAAAAAAACGTAATAGAAGTACCGTGAGCCGAGCCTTGTGGGCGAGGGGCCGCACAGCTGGGAATGCCTAAGTAAAAGGGAAGCACGGCGCAATGAAGCTCGCGTTTTAATAGCAACTACAACAAGGCGAGCCGAATCCACATATACTCTGCGTTTTCTTTGGGAGTGCTTGGAAATGCTTGGCTTGAATAATGAAATTTGTCACGGAAGTATAAACTTACTCATTTGTGGGCTCCTGACATTGATTGAAAAATCCTTGACATTTTTCATTTATTTAACAATTTTTTTCTTAGTTTTTTACATTTATGAATTGTATTTTAAAAATTGTTACCTTAAATTTTAGGTTTGGTAAAAGAAAGTACTTTTAAGTAATAATTGTTTAAATGTTAGCTTTTGATTTTATGTGTCGTGATTATAATATTTATTTTTTGAAGTCCCATAATAAAATGAATATATCGGGAAAGAGAATTAGTTAAGAAATTGCCAACTAAAATTATTTTTAGGCCCTTGAAACTTACTTAAAATTTCAAATTCCTTGACATTTTTCATATATTTTTAAAAATATTTCTCTTGCAACTTTTTTTTAACTATAAAATGTTATTATTAAACTTTTACTTAAATTTTGGCCTTCTTTTTAGAAATAATTTTTAGAATGTTAGAATGTTAACGTCTGATTTCATGTGTTCTGTATTCACATTGTAGTGCCATAAAAAAATGTAGTTAAAAATTGATGAACTTCAAGCTGAACTCTAACTGATAAAACTAAACTAAGTTAAATAAAGTTGGTGTTTTTTGGTCAATTAACAAGTTCTTAGTCGCATCTACTCCTAGAGAATTAAAACAGTTAATTTATAAATAAATAAAATAAATAAAAAACTGCCTTCGGTCTCCTTTAACCACGACATGTAAGTGGACTTTGGTTCTATATAAAATGATTGAAAATATATAAATTATAGATATATGAGTACATACATATATATATATATAAATAGCATACTGCTTTTTTAAAGAGCACTCGTCTGTCGCTTTTCTCCATCGGAACACAAATTTGCACTTCCTTCTCTTTTACTTAGTTTTTTGTTTTGCTTTTTTTGTTTTAGTGTTTGCATTTTTATTTTCTAATTTAATTTTAAGCTGAGCTCTTTGCGACTGCGACTTTCAATAAAACTTTGCTGCCGTGTTGCATTTGTTGTTATTGTTGTTGCTGTTGTTGTTGCTGTGGCCTGGCCTGAGAGCTGCACATGCAACTCTGCTTTATGACTCATGACAACATGCAACATGACGTTTCGTTTCGTTTTGTGGCTCTAGTTGGACTAACTAACTGACTGACTAAGTAAACCCATTCTTGTTGTAGTTTTTAAGTATGCGACAGTTTAAACTCTGCATTTATTTAATGGCCCTCTAATGAAACACACAAGAACCGTTAGCAGACTGACTGACGATCTCCGGCAGTCTCCCGGCTCTGGTCCCCTCCGTGCCTCGTTGCCCCGCAGCCACGCAGCCCCGTTGCCACTGAGCATTTGGTCTGGCTGTGGGCCGAGGTTCGTTGACTCTTTGCTGCTCGCTGTTATAATTGCCACTAAAAATGTCAGGTGCTAAACGCTATCAGCCAAGTAGAACCAGCTACAACACAATAACAACAGCAACACGGGTAACAAAATTATAATGACAATAAAAACAAATTTACAGATTTCCATTTAAAATGCACGAGGCACACACACACACACACACGCACGCATACACATAGATACATATTTAGGTAACGAAATAGTGAAATTAAGTGTAGTAGGTACCAAAAATTAGTATCGCGTTTTTCTATCTCTGAACAGCAAACAGAACAAAGGAGATAGACGCATTTTTATGGCCCAAGCCAGGGGCGGCGAGGTGCCACAGACCCCATTTGATACACACCACTAACCGCAGCGACACCAACAACAACGCCAGCCCAGAGACCGGAAGCGATGCTTATCGGTCGTCCAGTTCGCGGCGGGACAGGTCCAAAGTGCTGTACACAAAAATGCAAGCCATTTAGGGATTTGCCAAAAGACTGAAACCGACTGTGAGCTTCAAATACTCTAGTATTCGCAATTGCAAAGCCTTTCTTATTGGATATAACTAGTCTGCGCTGCAAATACTCTAGTTTTCCGAGTTGAGTCTGCGCAGGAACTGCCAACTGCCTTAAGGCATAAACATTATCTTTATATATGTATATATTAATAAATAATTATTATCTGATTGTGCCAGCTGTAGATGGTTCCATTTGTAACCAAATTGAATCTATAGCAACTGACCTTCCATTTCATTAATAAGTCTGTGCGAATTTTCGAGAATTTGTCAGGTAAATCTTTCGTTTACTTTCATCCAATCGATCTCACAGATCGGTTTATAAAATCACCCTACCCTTGTTAATTTTAATGTTAGACTTAACAGTAGAGTAATTAGTATTGCAAATTTTCACATAAGTTTAATTAAAGTTGTTTCCATAATATCAGTAAATTTGATAAAAAGCAAACAAAATGAAAAAAAAAACATTTACTTTTTTATAGATATCTATCTATATATGATATCTATCTATGAAGATAGATTGATATGCAAATGATATTTCTAAAGCAAGAGCATCGTAGCATCGGTGTTGAGCAAATTCATTTTACTATCTTGTTGCTGTTGTTCTGGCTGCCCTGTTAAGCAATGCGATTAAAATATTTAAATTCATTTTGGCGAGTGCGAGAAATTGTCTTGAACAGCGCCTGCGCGCCTGACAAATGAGACAATTCCACTGCGACGGCACAACATTTACATATAGAGCGAAATGCTGAGAAAGGGCAGACAGAATTTGGGCGACTGTCAGCTGGTTGTAGAGGTTAAAAGGGGTGGGCAGGGTATGTAAACGTTGCGCTTCGTCGCTCGTTTAATTGTTCCTGTCGCGCGAATTGCAGTTCCTTGCGCCGTTCGCTGCCAGTTTCACGTCCACTTCCTTTTCCACAACCACTTCAACATACATCAATTTATATAGGAAACTCTGAAGCCCCCGACTTTGGTAACCCAGTTTGCGTGTCATGCGGCTGGCCGCGCCGCAGTTGCATTCGCGGTTGACGTGAACGTCAACGTTGACGCTCGTATCGCGCAATTATTAAAATCACTAAACAAAACTTAACCAACTGTTAAAATATAAACTAAAATGCATTTAACTGTTTTGGCTGTTTTGTCAACAAAGTGCTGTCATCATCATCAGAACCATCATCATCATCATCCACATGGCTTCCCGCTCACGTACACCTTCCTGTCACTGTCACAGTCACTGTCACTGGTTTTCGACTCAGTTTTTGCTGTTGTAGTTGTTCGTTGTTTTTGTTGTCGTGTTGTTGCGTCTGTCAGCACTTTTGACGCAATTATCTCTCGACACACAGACATATACAATCATACTCATAATTGTTATAATGCTATTTTAAGCGTCGTTGCTCGACACTCCATACCATCCTGCTTAAATAATATATTTTATATACTTATATAGATTGAAAAAATCAAGAAAATTTCTAACCCATCATCAAAGGAACTCCTTTTCGTGGAAAAAAATCACCAAAGTTCAAGCCACACTCGGCAAATCTTACTGCTAAGCCGAAAGCCGATTCATTCATAGAAAAGTCTAATTTCAAGAGCTTGAATCAGTACTTACCCGGATTAACTGGAAACTATATGCTGAAAGCTCAACTCTGAATAGAGGAAGTAATCGAATATTTAGTCAAACATTTTATCCTAGTGAAGGACATGCCATATAGCGTAAATTACTTTAGAGAATAGAGAGTATCTGGAATTGAAAACCCTGAAATAATAAAAAATAAGATTAGTTATACTAGAAATTTAGGACCTAACTCGGAAAATCACTTATGTTAAGTCATCTTAATCATCTTATTTATATACAAAATTTGTATTACAAATAATAAATTTACATGCAATAATTTTTTATTGTTCAGGAGGGAGAGAAAGATCGATGGTAAAAAAGAGGAGTGCAGAAATAAAATTTGGATTGTCATACACACCGAAAATGTAAGCCTGTAGGCCTTACTTGAATTGATGAGATTCACATAGAAGGGTGCTACTTGAAATAACGTTTTCCTTTCATTAATTTGAACCGCACTAGGCAGTTTTATTCGCTTGGTATAAGAGAACATGCATTGCAGGAATTACCCGGCCTTGCTAGGCCCGAAAAAACACATTTTCATGCATTTTCCGCCTGTGTATTTTGCGAAAAATGCGAAACACGTATGCAATGAATTTTCAGCAAGATATTTGAAAATTATATTTGAATTCAAGGATGGTAATCAAACAAGTTTTTTCGGACGCCGTTTACCATAACCCCATCTTGGCGTCCACTTTTAGATTCCGCTAGTTTTCTATTTTTCTTGTATGTGATTATAAACCTCACTTTTACAGCTTTACCCGAACGATTGCCCCATTGCCTGTGCCCATTAAGAGCTCTTATGAATGGCCCTCAACAAAGTTCGGTCACTTTTCATTTCTCGGGCTCTTTAATAAACTAGCCTATAAATAATTGAACAAAAGCAGCAACAATTTCACGTAATTATTCTTGGTCAGCATTTTGTCTCTTTTTCTCCTTGAGATCTGAGATTTTTGTATTTAGAGCTTGGCTTTGTTTTTGTTTCTTTTCTTTTTATATTTTGTTTTTGTTTTTTTTTTTGTTGGGTCTTGAATTTGTCTGCGGCGCGTTTAATGCGTTTTAAATGGTAGCAAAATTTGATATAATTATAATTATGCTACTCAGTTGTTGCCGTCGGTCGCATTGTTCCAGCTGTTCGTTTGTTGGTTTGAGTTGGCTAAAGTTAGATGCCAAAAAGCGATAAAAGTTTAGACGCAATAATAGACCCCACAACAACAATATAACAATATATAACAAGCCAAACAGCAGAGAGAAAAAAAAACTATTTTAATGAGACACCCGCGACGCAATTATTTAGATAGAGACACAGTGCGAGGGCGAGAGAGGGAGAGAGAGAGAGAGAGAGATGGAGTTGGGTTTAGAGCTAGAGACAGCGACTGGCTGCACATAAATTAACGCTAATGCAACAATTGTCAATGTGCTCATTGTTGCTGCTGTTGTTGTTGTTGTTGTTGGTTTTTCCATTAATTGCCAACAAATAGCACGCGTGTGGACTCAAATTGAGAAAATGAGAAATGAGAAATGAGAAACGGGTTAGCGGGAATGCGAGAAGCCGAGCGAGTCCTCGCTTCCACTTCTTCCACTTGAGCGCTCAATTAGCCAAGTCCAATTGCAATTGTCAATTGTAAATTGTCGCATTGCGGCTGCACTTTATGCGTTTTTTATGCAAATGCCCCACCACACAAAAAAAGGACATCAGTCAGTGAGCTGAGTCCGTGTCCTTAGCCGCATTATCCTCATTAGCAATAGGCAAGCTATCTAATTTTTCTCACGAGCGCGTTGAGAATGCAAAATTAAATGATAAATTATCGTGCAGTCGACGTCGACGTTGGCGTCGCAGTCGCTGTCGCTGCCACTCAGTCAGCCAATGTCAAATGTAAATGATTATTATTATAATTGTCTCTCTCTTTCTATGTGTGTGTGTGTGTGAGAGTGAGTGTGTCTCTTGCTTTCGCTTTGGCTTAACCAAGCGTGAAATTTATTTAAATTCATTTTTAAGTGTGCGCAAGTTGAGAAAAAAATATGAATACAAAAAAACATATATCAAAAAAAAAAAAAAAGTAAAAAACCTAACAAAATAACAACCGAAAGACAACTGCACATATTCTAGAGTTGGGATTATTAAAATTCAAATTGTTATAATTTAACAAATTTATTTGATTTATGCAGCAGCGACAAGATAACAACTAAGTGCACGCACACACACACAAATACACGAAGTCACATATATATACATACATATGTATACATATATAGACGTAGACGGTAAGCCGAGAAACAGGGCAAGGTATGGCAGGAAACGCACGGCAACACGTGTCTAAGACTAGTTCCTGCAGCAGGAAGAATTTGTTAACTGACCTACCCAAAATCACGTGGAATATATGTACTGGATATATACTATATTTATATCTAGCCCAAGGTAGCTCCGAGATCAACGCGTTTGCATTAGAATATAGTTAGTTATAGTTAAATAATACCATTTATTGCCTATACAGAAGGTTACCCAACCTTAAGATATACTAATATTGAAGTGTTTTACAAGTTTAAATTGGGAGTTAAAATTGACTTAGTAAATACTAGGCTTAGCTTCATGTGTCGAACAACCAGTTCGTTGGTTAGGGGCTTAAGAAAAATATAAAATTTAAATGGATATTATAATCACATATATTGATTTTTTAATTTAAAGAAATACAAGAATCACTTTAATATATCGTACAAATAACTATTTATTAGTTAAAAGTTTAAGAAAAAAAATTTATTTTATGGATAATTTGATCACATCTTTCAGTTCCTTTCGTATTAAAATACAGACAAGTACAAAAAAAATCCACTTGTCGAATATTTATCTATTTCTTTGCTTTAGGTTAAGGAAAAACTTTGATTCAATGGATATTATTAAATTTAAAGAAATATCCCTATTTCTATCAGCCAACTATTTCTTTGTTTAAAGATTAAGATAAAAAAAACACTTATGGATTTTATTTTCGGCATAATGTAGTGGTAAGAACTAAAATCAGCTTCACTTGAATATAATTATCACAAATGTTAGTTCTTTTCGTGTTTAAACACAGATAAGTACTAGAATTAACCCCATTTATCTAATCTATCTGTTTCTTGGCTTGAGGTATACGAAAATAAATTATTTTAAAACACAACAATTAAAAACAGAAAATCAACTTTTCTGTCTAACAAATAAATATTTGTTTGCCTAAAGCTAAAAATAAGATGAATTTAATGGATATTATCACACCTGTCAGTTCTTTTTGTATTGAACTACATATAAGATCTAGAATCAGCTCCATTTGAACAACTTACTGTTTCTTTGCTTAACGTTTAGGGAAATAACTTTATTTAATGAATATTTTAATCAACCTTTTAGTTCTTCAACATAAAGAAGGACAAGACTCAAGACTTGGAATGTGGACACGCTTTATAATATATTTTAGTTAATATGGTCAAATTAATTTCTGTTAATCAATAACAAAAGCTTAATATACGAATGGTGAAATTTGGTAAATTGAAATATGATTTTATACTGAATGCTGAGGTGTCTCTCCTCATTGGAATTACCATTCGATCTATTCGTTAATGTATTGTGATCTACAGACAATGCATTAGCTATGACTTATACTAGCTTAATGAAGAGCAACTTACTATTGCATTTACCTAGTTATGTTCCCTTTAACAACCCGTTCTTTAACTATACCGAAAACTGCCAGCTGATCCCTGTCTCAACCCAAAACGTATCACTGATCTATACATCTCTCTCTCTCTCGTCGCCTCCTTCTCCCTTTCTCTCACTACCACGCGCACAATTACAGCGACAGCGCCTCCATTTAAGCCGGAAATGTTAAAGCCGCCGTCGTATCGCTCATTGTAGGGCTCCAAATTGTCATTGACCGAACGTTCAGCTTTGTCGGAAGTTTTTTTGTTGTTGTCTTGTTTTGCAACGGGATGCGCTGCGAAAATTGGATTGTTGGCAACATCATTAAAAGGCCATAGAGGGCAAAACGGCAAAAAGTGCTTATGAAAAGCCTTAAAACGTTTTCGTTTACGAGAGGAGTTGGTCAAAATGGACGTGTACAGGGCCTTCATTAGAGCGCACATGCACACACACACACATATACACACTCACTTATACGTACGGCATACATTCTCTGCGGCGGCAGCCATGATGGCCAATTACAATAACAATTGCAAAATATGCAAAATAACAGCAACAACAGATCACTGTATAATTAGGCTAACAACATGTTGTTGTTGTTGTTGCTGCTGCAAGTAAATGCAACTGCGTGATTGGATTAAGACCTGGCAAAAGCCAAACAAAACTCGAACCCAGATCCAAAAACCGTGCTGAACAGCCATTTCGATCGCTAATTTTTCGCGTTTATCTCATTATTCCACAGTTTTTGAGCATTTATCTGTGGGGGCCGAACAACTGCCACCGCCACCGCCACCGCATTCGCTTCCTTGCCCCTCATGCTGCAGTCTACACACATATATCTTCGAGCTGTGGCCCATAGAAAGGATCTCTCTCTTTGCGTTCAATGCATCCAATTAGAGAACTTTACGTTCATCTTGGGCTTCTTGGCATCTCTTAGGGGAATGATCGTGCTAAACTTCATTAAATCTTTTTCTTTCTCGAAATCGCTTTTCAACTCGTTTCGTTCGCTGGCTACGGAGTCCGGGCTGCTGACTAGTTGGCAATCAACGTGGCTCAGCGCTTGATTATTGGTTGTGAAAACGTCTTTTTCAAAATTTATGCAAAATTGTTGAAAAATGGTTGCTACTGTAAATGGGCCCTCAGCCCGTCTCTGCGGCATGCGTGCCTTTTGCCAGTTGCCTTTTGCATACGCCGCTGACACAATTTCTATCTTTCGCTCAATTAACTGAAAGAACGCCTCTCAGAGCCATTTCGCTTAGTTAAATATTGGCTACTGGTTTTGGGAATGGGACGCGACAGCTTTAACCGACAGCTCAGGCTAATTACTTTGTCATGGGTATCAAAAGGTTATCAAGTGCCCCCACGGCAATGCCATCCTCCATATTCCATCTCCCATCTGCATATGCATGAGCGAACGCTCGATCGATCGATCACAGAACTGAAAGCTAAATGATATCGGGTATTCCCCATAATCAAAGGGTTAATTTATTTGAAAAACACTTCGTAGTAGGCCCAACAACTATTGATAATCGAAACGTCAAGTTCCATTTCCAGCTTCACAAATTAGCACCAACAATAATGATAATAATGCAATTTTTAGTATGTGGTCATATAAAGCTCGTATTCTATTTAATCTATCTACTAAGTTTTTTTATGCGAACAACAAGTTGGGCTTGTGGCCTGGTGTTATGGAATCAAATCCGTTTCATGGTTGATGATTGGATTAGACTTGGTTGAAGATGGTTTAAAAAAAGAAAAGTCGCAAAGAAAAGGAAGTTGTTCAAATGTTTATAGTCAAGGATAGACTATTTCAAAATCATAAAAGTAATTATATTTATTTATAAAGACATATGTAAGAACTATCGTCTGTATGAAGGTCTAATATATATGTCTGATATATTAAACTCTGTATCATTATTATTAATATTATCAATATCAATATCACTATCATTGTCATTATTATCATTATTACTATTAATATTTATATTCTATTGTATATTAATAATGAGTTATTATTATTGAATTATTAAATTATACAACATAAAATTAAGATTAATAAAATTTGTAAGAATAATGACAATGATAATGATAATGATTTTAATCGTATAAAATAATGTGTAATAATAAAGATATATCAATAATATTAAACCATATTAATAATATATTTAATTATTCCTATTATTGTTATTATTCTTATTATTTCTTTTATTTGATAATTATTATTATTAATATTATTATCAAAATTATTATTTTTTTAAGGTATTATGTATTTAACCTTTTATTTTAATTGCATCTATCTTGATCTATCTTTTCTTTAACCTTAAGTCCTGTAGATCCCGGCTACATATAGTCATTATAATCGGTTAAGAAGTCATTGTCAATTTCAAATTCGCTGCATCTCTATTAATCCCAATTCACATTTTACGAACGATCCGTTCTGATACGTTCAAATAATGATCTACCTCAGCACAAAGTGTCTCTCCGTTTTGCATATGTGAGTGTGTGTGTGTGGTTGTATGTGTCTATGAGCCTAAATGCCTCAACAAAGAATGACTAACGAGGTGTTATAATTATAAAGAGACACATAAACGTGTCCATATCGATCGTGGCGCGTTAATCTGGTCTAAGGGCTCCAATGCCGAGGCGCTTGTCATTAGAATATATTGTTCGAATTTCACGTTGGATTTCGATTGGTTTGTTGTTGTTGACTTTATTACTCGTGTATCTGTTAGATACTTGCGTCATTTTGCCATTTCATTGATGCTGCCTCGACTTTTCCACCGCTGAATGGATGGCCAGCTCTATGAATGGGTAGCCGAGTCCAAAAAAAAAATTAAAAAAACCCAATCGATGTTCTGCCGAGAATGGGAAGGGGAATAGATTGTAGCTGGACGAGCAGTCGCTCGATTTTTCATTGATCAGTTTCAACGTTTCAATTCGTTTCGACATTTTGCTGCGTAATTTGTGTTAAGTGGTTCCAGCCCACTTCAGATACCGCGCACCACCTCCGCAGGGATTTCGTTGCGCTTCCGCGTGAGTTTTGTGAGCGGCTATCGGGCCTTTATACACATATATCTGTATGTACACACATACATATATGTTTAATTTTGTTTTATCGATTGAAAATAAACAGAACAAATATGGAAGAAAGCCACGGAAATTAAAATGCGGCAAACTGTGCATTTATCTCATCATGACACGCCCCCTCCTCACAACCAATACCGCTTTGCCCCTTGCCCACAGACAATTTCAAACTTGAGCTTGACCAACGCTTTGATCTGCGCCGATCGATTTTGTTTATTTTTGTTCATAATCGAGCCAACCGCTGACCACCTTCGCCTCCTCCAAATGCTGATCTCCCCCCGCAGATCGATCGCTGCCTTTTGATCAGGCGCGAAAATTGTGCGCCTACCGCCTGGCGACGATCTCAACAAACTTCACAGACTCCGCGCAGCCTCAAAGCGTCAGCCGGTAGTTGCTACCGACAATGACGAGGGCGTTTGTACAGTCAAAGTTGCTGCTCCTGCCGCTGCTGCTGCTGGTGATCATGATGATGATGATGACGCGGCAGAGCCATGAATAGATCTGGCCAAGATGGGCTGTCAAGCGCACAATGGCCAATCGGTTCGCATTGGCTATGAAATATGCGCTACAACGCATGCCATCGGCTCACAGATTGATGATGCCTGCTGTTGAGATCAAGAGCAGATCAGCACTTTGTCTGTCTCATGATCATTACAGAGCGTAGAACGCACAATTCTGGCAATGGGAACGCAGATGATGAGCTGCCGCAAGATTTGCCAGGCAGCTGCCGCCAGTGGGTTCATTAGCTTAAATGCTAAATGGAATGTGTGAAACTACATGTGCTAATAGATCACTTATCGATCATTTTGCTCTCCTCAAATTGTAGGAGATTTCCAATTAAATGATCAGAATTTCATTAAATTCTTACGTTTGTTGGTAAAATGGGCGGAAAACGGGTTACATCAAATTGATCAATTGCATGAGTCGGAAGAAGCCAACTCGAAACATCAAGAGTAAAAAGAAACTGGCAGAAGAAACCATTAAACCCCATTAAATATACGAAAGTCCTATGAGTACATAAGGTGAGAGAGAGAGAGAGAGAGAGAGAGAGAGAGAAAGTCAAGTGCTACAAGCTTGAAGCAAAGTAAATCCGATCTTAAGGCCAGGTTTCAATCGGGTTCCCTTGATAAAACTATCAAGTTTTTATTTCAAATATGAAAACTTAAATCAAGTTTTGCTTTTAATGACCAATCGCACGCATCGGCTTTAGCAGGAAAGTTAGCAATAAATGGAATTCTAGTTTTAAGTCATTTTCAACTTAAATCAATTTTAATTTTACTTGATTTTTTATTACAACTCAGTTGGCTTAGGTAATATTTCGCCAAGCCTGTACATATTTCTATACCATTTAGAACAGATCTTTAATGAAGTACGAATATTACTGGATTTAATAGTTTATGTCTTAAATCGAGCTTAAGCCCTTAAGCATTGCTGATTATTGAATGAAGTACAAGCTAGCTTGTTTTTCTCACAGTGTTGTCAAGACAGCCTGTTCGTAGCCTCCTATACACCCACAGCCACACCTACACCCACACATGTTCACTAAGATTTCCAACGGGTAATTTTGCAATTCATAGTCGATGCTGCCCCCACACCAAACTGAAGTTAACTTCAACTTTAGCTGCGATTCCGATACCGGCTCTAGCTGAGACTCGGACTCCGACTTCGAGTCCGATTGCTATTCCCTGTTCGTTTAGGTGGGCCTTTACGCTTCACTGTGCTCATAAATTGCCCATTTATATATATATAAAAAAAAATATGTTTAAACATTTTCCAGTGAATTTTGCCCCGCTCCAAATATATTTTGCTCTCTCTCCCCCTCTCTTTTTGTTTTTCTCTGCGTTTCTCTAATGAAGTTTCTATCATATGCGGCTCGCATATTTTCTCCCCCATTTGCCGAGTCAAGAGCTTACGAACGGAAACTGGCAATTTGCTAAAAATGACAAATGTCTATATGTGTATAAAAGTATTAAATTAACTACAGCCTAGAACATCGCCCGTCCTCACGCACCCCGATATCTGCCAGCCAGCCAGCCAGCCAGCATTTAGGCCACAGAGGGGGGAACTGTGCGAATTGTGCGGTGCATTGACATTATGCGTTTAGTTACGCACTCATTTGTTGGCATTCGCTGGCATTTAGTGCACGCAATGCACAATTTTGATGCCCAAAGTGCACAATTTAGTGCTCCCTTGCTGTCTATCCCAATCTCCAGTTGCCCGCCCTGCTCGCTCTTCCCCCCAACCACCAATCAGCCACTCTCTGTGAGACAAACTCAACTTGTGTTTGCTAAATAAGCACTTAAGGCCCTACATTTTCTCGCAATGCGTCAGTGCGTCCATAGATTAGTGCGTCGTAACCATTTGGGCAGGCACTGTGCCAGTTTTATGACACTTTGCAACCAGCCCCCCGATTAGCTAGTGTAGTTGAGGTAAATTGATTTCGTATCCACAACTGCATGCATCTTTCAAACGAAAGGGGCGGGTGCCAGAAAGAGAGGGAGAGAGAAAGAGTGAGAAACCTAGACAGAGAGGGAGAGACAGAGAACTTTTCATGGTTTGGTTATAGTTCCCCATTTACGATATGCCCAGATTTGTAAAATATGATAACTTGTTTCTACAAATTTATTCCTGCAATATTTGCATAACTTTTTCAATATTTTTGATTTTTACCTGATTGATGTGTTTAGTAAGAAATAGGAAAGTTTTATAAAAGCTAAGTTAAGAACTTGTGTTGGAGTAGAAATTAAACTTTTGCACAGTGTATTTTTTGGTTTAACACATACTAACATATGGAAAAAATAAACAAATTCCTACTTATACTTATTTTCTTATTGGTACCAGGTATCTTTAAGTTTCGAATATACTAGAAGTACGTACCTTTGCTTATTTACCTTTATCTAAAAACTCTTAAAACTTGGTAACAGGTATCTTTTAGTCTGGGATGTACTACGTACATATGCCTATATGCTTATCCCTAAAAATACGTAAAACTTGATACCAGGTGTCCTTAAGTCTCGAATATACTAGAATTACGTACTTATGCTCATATACTTATACCTTAAAATACGCAACACTTAATAACAGTTACCTCATAGCCCCGTATAGAATTGTAAATTCAGACATATAAGCAATGTTTCTGCATTTGCAGCATAAGATATAAGTATACTACAAAGTTTTGATAATCAATTTCCAATTTTAAAAGATATATTCCAATGAATAAGTAGTAGCTCGTCAATCACAGTCATAAAATACCTTGACATGGATATATGTATATTATGTGTCCGAGTTTTTGGGACTCGTTGACCTATGTCTTAATTATATAAGATATTCGGGTTTGGTCGGCTTTAGGCGCTGGATTTTTTGTGCTTTAATTAAGAAATTTACCTATTCCTTTTTTTTATCATGCAGGAACATAGCGTTCGCTTCGTCTGTTATGAACATTTAGAATAAATATTGTTGTATTTTGCAAGCTTTGTTGTCTTTCCATTGCTTATAATTCTCAAGAGGTGAAAGCTTGGGACTGGGGAAAAGGGCTTGCAGAATTTGGAGTTTGTAGCCAAGTTAGCTGATGTTAGAGCCGGGAAGTTCTTGAAACAGCTATACGAAAAACTGATTACTTTGGTGTTTAGAGTGTTCAATTTTTTTGGTTATTGTTATTATTTATTTACTCTGTAGTCCTACAAATAGGATTCATCTTTCATGAAGAGGTTGTCAAACTTATCCAACTTTATTATAACCAAAAGTTAGGTTTTAAATTTTGATATATTATTTTAGTAATTATTATTATATGATTTGTTTTTATTCATCCTCTTTAGTAATATTAGTATAGCAAAAAACTTGTCTTACACGAAATTTTGTATTTGTTAAAAGAAATGAAACTTTAATTGAATCTCGATAGTTATCTCTGATAGTTGTTTTTGGTATCGTTTTTGTACTTTGCATGCATAATTACTAAGGGCATGACTTATCAAAATGCTTCTCTCTCTCTCTTTGAGTATTTATAAACTGATTAATTATGTAAAGGGGCTTCCTGTCTTGAGCAAATATTTCAGCTTTCCTATTGTCTATGTTGAGTTTCTTTGTCTGTAGCTTTTCGCTGCTGGCATTTCAAAGTCAACGTCGCGTCGGTGCCTGAATATGTGATATAGCATACAATTAAAGCAATCGATTTCTGCCGACAGTCACGTCACGTTTTCTCTAGAGTACACATGAGAGGGAGCGCGAGAGAGTATGGGTACGGAAAGGCGTCTGGGGGAGGACAATGGGGTCGCTCGATCAGTTGATCGGTCGATCAGTCGCTATTATAAGATCGTTAATAAGCGCTTGTCAATTTCCAGTAAATGTACAAAAAACGTTTATAATCATTAATAATAGCAATTTTAAAATTTTGTATAGAAAACCGAGTCTCAGTTTAGAGCCGACGCGTCGCCCCCCCAGGCACCGCAGACGGCAGTTGAAACGTTGGCTTTTCGGTTTCTCAAGTGCGTCAAACAGTAGCTAACAATTTTTTAAAAGCTTATTTAAATATTTCAAGTCCAAATGCGACGTCAGAAAATATAAGAAAACGATAGATAATGAGCGCCGGCTATCCACGGCAGCAAAGATTATCATTAAAGAAATCAAAATGTGCGGCAAAAAGAGGTCAAAGTAAAAAAAATATAAAAAAAACAAATACTGAGCCAGTCACAACTCTAAAGGGACTAATTGGGGGGTTCCGGCTATATGCCAAATTTGGCCAATGCTGTAGAATATATTCGCTGCAAATTAGACAGAGCTTCAAAGTAAAAGACTTATATACACATATCAAGAGGTTCTGCTAGCACATGTACTCAAGGCTCTAAGCCGGGCTTAAAGCTGTTCGAACCCGGAACTTTAATTACTTTGTTAACTATAATTCGGAGCTCAAACCAAACCAGCTGCTTAATAAAACAGCTGAAACGAACCATTTTACTTGCAGCAGGCTGGTTTCAAAATAAAACACTTATTGGGAGATTTTTGTTAGTGATCAACTTCTGTATGGCATGCAAAACCTAGGTTCAAGGATGTGGTTCAAGGATGTGGAGGGCTAGTTAACGAACCGTAAACCAAACCAACGGCAATTTTTCGCAGGCTTACAGGCATGCGTGTATTCAATCTTCAAGAATCAACTGAATTCAAAATTCGAATAGGTTACGAATCTCTTTCAACTACTGCTCTTCTATTCCATGCTGAACAAGTTGACAATTTGGATTTCCTTGCTCCCGTAGGGCATTTTAATTGGTCGGTCTTGAAGAACGTTTAACACATGCGGCCAAGGCTATTAATAATTGCTGCTGCGGCATAAAGGTTACCAGCCACATGGAGGCAAAAAATGGATCAATGAACCTGAGCCCGAAGTGCTTGGGGCGTCGCTGTCGGCGAGAGCAAAGCCAACAAAACGCAGTGGCCAGTAAGTTGGCGTCGGCATCGACGTCATTTAAAAACCTTTTAAGTCATCAGGCACGCCCACTTTTAAATGCCGTGCGCAGGCGCCACCCTGACGCCAGCCGGAAACGGGCAAAGTCGAAGCCAAACACAAAGACGGAGTGCGGAGGGCGAAGGTCTCGTGGTTGACTCTGGTTGATTTTCCACAAGCATTTTCATTTCCATTTCCATTTCTATTTTCACTGAGCCGGGAAAAGTTGCTGAGCTCCTTGACTAATTCGATTGCAATTAGTTGCAGGCCGAGGAGGCTCGAGCACCAAACTGGGACGTCTCGTGTCTTGCCGTGCAGTGCCGTGCCGTGCCGTGCCATGTCGTGGGTGCGTCATAGTAGTGTGCTGTGACAGGATTTGGCTCATAATCCAATTAAATGCGTAGCAGTTGCGACTCGTTTCCTGCTCGCACCTGTGCGGCATCTCTTGTCTCGGCTTGGTTTTAGTTTGGTTTTTGGCTTTTGGCAGGCGGACGCGGAACGGGAACGAGAACGGGAACACGGCGGGCGACGGCCATTGATCGATCGGCCAATGATTTTGCATAAATTATGGACCACAAAACAGTAAACTTAACTTGTGGACTACAAAAGCCAAACGCCGCCAAATGAATACATAAAAAATAATTCAGGAAATGAAGAATCAGCCATCAAAAGACGAAGCTCAAATACTCTAGATAAGTGCACTTCCCAGTCTTAAGATCTTTATCTTTTTCTATATCTATATCTATATCTATATCTATATCTATATCTATATCTATATCTATATCTATATCTATATCTATATCTATATCTATATCTATATCTATATCTATATATATATCTATATCTATATCTATATCTATATCTATATCTATATCTATATCTATATCTATATCTATATCTATATCTATATCTATATCTATATCTATATCTATATCTATATCTATATCTATATCTATATCTATATCTATATCTATATCTATATCTATATCTATATCTATATCTATATCTATATCTATATCTATATCTATATCTATATCTATATCTATATCTATATCTATATCTATATCTATATCTATATCTATATCTATATCTATATCTATATCTATATCTATATCTATATCTATATCTATATCTATATCTATATCTATATCTATATCTATATCTATATCTATATCTATATCTATATCTATATCTATATCTATATCTATATCTATATCTATATCTATATCTATATCTATATCTATATCTATATCTATATCTATATCTATATCTATATCTATATCTATATCTATATCTATATCTTTATCTATATCTATATCTATATCTATATCTATATCTATATCTATATCTATATCTATATCTATATCTATATCTATATCTATATCTATATCTATATCTATATCTATATCTATATCTATATCTATATCTATATCTATATCTTTATCTATATCTATATCTATATCTATATCTATATCTATATATATATCTATATCTATATCTATATCTATATCTATATCTATATCTATATCTATATCTATATCTATATCTATATCTATATCTATATCTATATCTATATCTATATCTATATCTATATCTTTATCTATATCTATATCTATATCTATATATATATCTATATCTATATCTATATCTATATCTATATATATATCTATATCTATATCTATATCTATATCTATATCTATATCTATATCTATATCTATATCTATATCTATATCTATATCTATATCTATATCTATATCTATATCTATATCTATATCTATATCTATATCTATATCTATATCTATATCTATATCTATATCTATATCTATATCTATATCTTTATCTATATCTATATCTATATATATATCTATATATATATCTACATCTTTATTATTTGTCATGCTTGACATGCCGCATGAAAGTGCGGCTATAGCCAAAAGACAACTGGAGCGACAGCGGCAGCTTTGTGGATGCCACCCAAGCGGGCATGAATAGATACAGTTACAGATACAAATACAGATACGCAGCTTCGATTTGGTTGCGTTACTAATTTTTTTTTTAGTGTTTTGCATGCGACAAACGCATTGAAATAGATATTTCAAGAGTCAATTGTGCGTCAGCATGAGTCAGCAGGGCGGCCGACGGGGGCAGAATGAAATGGGGCATGGGGTACGGGTACGGGGTACAGGGTATAAGAATGCAGTCAGTTTGTCAGTCAGTCTCTGTGGCCGGCCCGTTAACAAGCGGCTATCAGCCGTTGCAGATCTGCAGCTTTTGTGGCCTTAATTACAATCTTTTGAATACATTTGGCGCTTAATCACGTGGCCATTATCTGAGGCCATACCCCGAACCGATGCCGATCCGCCGGCTCTCTCCATCAGCACCTGCGACTCACAGCAATTTCATTTTATTTACTTTTATTTTTTGCTTTGTTAATTTGTTTTTTATATTTTTGGCCAGTGCACAGTTGAAAGGCATCCCGATTCAGAGACAGTGACAGAGCCAGAGCCAGAGTCAGAGTCCAGGTCCAAGCGCCCGTAGTCGGGGCCCTGAGCTGTAATCATCAATCAAAGAGAGCGGGCCGAGCGGCTTTCAACACGTTTAGCTGCACTCGAGCGGTTTGAAATTTCAACTGACACTCTCGCATATTGTTGCTGGCCAAGTCGGAGCTCCTTTTCTTTAAAGAGACTCTAAATGATTGACCACTGGCCATAATAGTCCAAGTTGTTGCCGTTTTATACCGCTCGCTATGATTGCCAATAAGCTCCGATGACATCGTCAACGTCTCGACTGCGTCTTCGTCTTCGACTCAACTTCGTATTCACTTTCGTCTTTGTCTTGGGCCTAGCTGCCTTTTGTGGCTTCTTTTTTTACGTTGTCAAGTGGAAAATGTTGTAGAAATGTGTGGTGTCCGGCACCACCGCAGAAACCGCACAATTTAATACCGAATACCGAAAAAACGTATATATATGAAACTTAACTAACTACAAGTTATTGTAGCTGCCAGCTACATTTTGAACGACACGTCGAGCTGTAGAGGATGATCTATCGAGGAATCTGTCGGGAATGTGTCTGTGGCAACGCTTTGTAAAGTGCTACTTAACACATGACCGCATGACCGAACCTCGAGCGGTTCGGCAGGGGTCTACGAACGTGGGCTGGACGAATAAAAAGAGAAGGCGTATTGAGGGTAGCTTGGCAGTGCTTGCGAGTATGGTCAATCAGTCAATCAGTCAATCAAAGAGAAGTGTTGTTTTTATGAACTACTAGAGGCCACTTACTTATTTTCGTTGATAATGGCTTCAAGCTTACTGAATAAAAGCAAATTACATAAACAAATATAAAAATCAATATTTGCTACCGAATTTAATCCAGCAACCTCTCGCGTATTAGTTGGATGCTTAGATAGCTTAGCCCCCAGGCTAATGACTTCATGTTTACAAGAACACATTCATGTGACTGATTTATTTTTTGATGTTTTTCACAGAAACTTTGAACGCCGTATTCCTCTATTTGAATGTCGAATTGGCAAAGTCCCATCTTAGTGAGCACTTTCAACCCAAAAGTTCAGAAACAAATTCAACTTTCCAGCTCTTACGGCTAGGGCTGTGCGTTGCTCATCATTAGGTCAATCAGTCAGTAAGTCAGGACAATCAGCTTAATTTGTAAAGCTCAGATCACCCAAATCTATTCTGCGTTACATCTATATTCAATCCTTGAAGCCTGCCTTTAGGCTCTTTCCATGCCATGTTTTAAATTCTTGTACAGTTCATGTTGCAATAAATCTCTGAAAGATGCTTTCTAACTATTTTTAATATCGGTTTAAAGGTGTTTTGCTAATTATGTTTGTACATTAAACGATTATATTTGATTCAATCCGCCGATCTTCAATTGCTTAATTGTTATTTAATATTTGTATAAGCTGTGGCAAGTACAAATTTAACAGATTCCTCTTGCAATACACGAAAAAGGGCACTCATAAAAAATGAAAAGCCTGCATCAATCATTTACTGCAGTAATAATCACTTTCAATCAACTTCAATCAACAGCCTGCTTCCTTAAGGCTCTCTAAGTACGACCAGTTAGTAGTCAACCAGAATCTAGATATCTTTTACCGTTGACAAACTGCCGGACACTCTCCCCCCGATATATAACTATATATGCACATATGTATATATATATTTTAGCTCAGCTGCTGGTCACCGCAAACCGCATACATCAACACACACACATCCAGTTCCAGTCGCAGTCGCAGTCCCAGTTTATGTTCCATTTGCTTCATCATCATTTCACTTGTCAATTGGCTGGCCCCCTCCCGCTGGCCATGCCACTAAATTGGTAACTAAATACTTAAACTAATTTTAAGGTTTAACAAAGTCCAAGACGTTGTCGCGTTGACAAGCGAGCGGTCAGTTGCCCAAGAGAGAGTCGAGGCGTGGGCAGGGCGGCCGCATTGACCGCAAGCAATGAAGTGTGTGCTAGCCAGAACCAAAGACGAAGCCAAAGCTGAAGCCGTGCCAGGCGGGGAGCACGGGCATGCCTGTGGTTAGGGCCAGAGCCGAGGCGAGGCCAGCCCGGGCTGGGCCAGGCAGGGACTGGGAGCGGGAACGGGAAATGTTTAACTTGAGGGTAGGGAGGGTGTGTGCATCTTTAGTAGCCACTAACTGTTATTTACATTGTTTGTTAATTTCGCTCTGGCCCAAGTACCGCTCAAGTACCTCAAACGATAAAAATTTCTAGGGTTTCACTGTGGGCAAAAAAAAAAAAACAACAAAAAAAAAACCAAAATAAACTAAAAAAAATGTAAATTTTTAAATCCAAGTATGAAATTTAATAGTCCAGCCAAAAAAAGAAAAGAAAGAAAAACGCAGAAATTAGAAGACTGCGAGTGTAAATAAAGCTTAGCTTAGGCTTTGCTTCTTCTTGGCTTCTACTCCCAATGGACACCCAGCTGCAGCCCAAAGGAAATCCCCCAACGATCATTGGACTTATCATACACTAGACACTACGGAAATCGTGATCCGACATGATTTGCCTGGGTTTTAACGCTCTTGCTCTGTATATCTGTGATCTGTGAGCTACACGTATCTTCGCCTCCCTTCAGGTTTGTGTATCTTTGTATCTTTTGCTAATTATTTGCGAGGTTCGTGTGAACTCGGTTTGTAGGTTTGTAGCTGTTCGTGGATTTTTTACCGCAAATGTCTAATGAAGTTGGCCCGCTTTGATTGAGTGGGCGCAATTAAGCAGCCAGCCGGGCTAGCAGCTTGGTTGGGGGTGTGCTGCGAGGGGGGGGGGGGGGGGGGGCTGGAAGAAGGGGGCAACCCACACGTACTGACAACAGTTGAGATTCGCTGCGACGTTGCCGCGCATATTTCTCACTCATAATTAAGTCGTTTTGAGCGCGTTTAGAAATTGTTTTCGCTGCGTGTTTAGTTTTTTATAAAGTGAGCAGCTAATTGCAACAGATTTTCCCATGGAACACTTGCGCCCCCGCCTCCCCACCACCCACTTCCGCAGTCTGCCGCAGTCGCGACCCCAACGGGCCAGCGAAAGTCAGCATCAGCACCATCTTTGGCTTTGCTTTTGGTTTTGGCGGCAATGCCTCAAATTGGGTTATTATGTGCATAGTTAAGGCCATCGCATGCGACACTTAATTGCAATGGAATATGCCCTAAGCCTGAGATTTGGGTCAGCTAAGTGGCACAGAGATCTCAACCAACTCAGGCAGGCAGGCAGCCGAGCAGGCAGGCAGCACGGGCTCAAATCTGATTCGATTTGGATAACATTTGTGGCGCCAATGTGCGCATAATTAATAATTACGTATACGACGCGTACGCGGCTCATAATTATGCACGGCATTTGCGGCTTTGTCGCTGCCGCAAAAGCTAACACGCAAAAGATACAGCTACAAATACAGAAAGAGATATAGATACAGATACAGATACAATACCAAAACGAGGCACATATACAGATGCAAATCATTTCTGGTTGTGGCTGCTTGTCTCTATTATTATTTGGTGCCGGCCATTTTGGTGGCCATTGAAAATGTTGGCCAAAGCGGAAATATGTTGAAATTTCAATTTAATTTGCTAATTAGCAGGTTACAGCCATGAGCGAGAGAGAGAGAGAGAGAGAGAGAGAGAGAGAGAGAGATAGAGAGGGGGAGAGAGGCAGGGTAGGTATTGCAGTTAAAATCTAGCTTAAATTTATTTGCAGCTGGTTTTGAAAACTTTTCTCATACTTCATCCTGTTCGTTCTTGTTCTTGTTCCCATTTCCATTCTGTTTGTGTTTAGCGCACGCATCAGTTCCTGCCACAATTTCACAAAAAAGAGCTGAAACGCATAAATTGTTATGGCTCATAAAAATACAAAATAACAAAACAAAGCTTCAAAAATAAAAACAACAACAGCAGCAGCAACGGCAACAACAACAAAAGCGTAACGTCAAGTAAATTGAAGCATTTCGTGACCAAATATGCTAAACAGTGACAATTTCACAAATGTCTATTGTGCGCTACAATATAATTACGCGTCAGATACGGCAACAGATACTTATGCACACACACACACACACAGACAGACAGACAGACGCATACACATATTAAAGTATATACATTTGTATCAACAGCTGTGCAAGTTTGCCAATTAATTTGTGAAAATGCGCTATACAAAAGACAACAGCGAGCGAGTGAGAAAGATGGCGAGCAGGTGCGAGAAAGAACGAGAGAGCGAGAGAGTGAGGGGGGGCTGGAATATGGAGATCGGTATCACTTAGGAAAAACTTTGCGCACATGAATCTAATTGAGTTCGTCGCTCAAACTCAATTCAAATTATGCATGCAGTCAGACACCCACCCAACCACCCAACCACCCAACCAACCGCCCAACCACCTGGTTGCATCCATTGTTGTAATGCGCCACTTTATCCGCTTTAATTAGTTTTCGCCACTTGAATTCCTTTGCCGTTGTGCCCATTGTTATGCAGATGCTGCAAACGCTTCCCCTTCCCGTTTTTAGCTGCCGCGTATCTGTTGGATGCACATTTAAATATCATACATATCATACACATATATAAACATATACATATACATATATATGTATATGTATATATAGTGCGCTATTATATATAAATACAGCGCAATTATTTGATTTTCGTAAGCAATTCAGTTTGTGGGCATGTTATACCAAAAATTATTTCATTATACACAGCCCGAAATGACTTCCGTTTATGGCATCGACTTTTGTTTTAGTTGGCCAACTCTCACACACAGCATCTCCGCCGAGAGCTCACTCAGTATCTCCCTCTCTTCCTCACGCTCTAGCTCTGCGGAAATCCAAAATAACCCTAGATCGGAAATAGAGACGGAATGAAAAAGGGTTAATTGCATTTTGATGGCTTTATAAAGTCGGACGATTACTGCTGTTCATTTTCTTAGCTCGGTTCCGTTGCTCTACTCTAAAACTATTTACATTGTAACAACCATGACATGTGTGATGTGTGTGCATGTGTATGTGCGTGTGTGATGTGTGTGTCTATCTGTGTGTGTGTGTGTGTGTGTGTGTGTAATCCCCTCTCATGTGCGTATCAAATCCCACATGAATTGCTGATAAAATACGCTGCTTTGCCAAGCACTTAACCAAAAATTTTATTTTGAATGTTACTCTAATGTTCGATAAATCACTGCTTATACAAACACACAAACACACACAAACACACACACACACAGATACTGCTATAGATTGCGACAGATAGTTGGCTGGCGCATCCGCCAAACTGGGTCCATCCACAGGCCAGCTCTATCTATATCTGTGGCACATCAATTGAATTTTAATGGAAATCGACGAGGAATAAAAGAGACTAAAACGCTGCAAAAAGGAATAAAAACGAGAAGGAAGGGCTATCTTCGGCTAGCCGAAGATTTAATACCCTTGCAGACCCAACCTTTTCATAATGTTCATATCTAAGAAGCACAGGGAAAAAAGTTAACGCCGAGTATGGTTAAGATGTCTTGAAAAACAAAAAGTTTTCCATACAACTTAATTTTCGACTGATCGATCCTATGGCAGCTATACGATTTAGTGGTCCGATCTTAATAGGATTTTGCATATATATGAGGAGCATAATAAAACAAATAAATGCCGAGTTTGGTAAAGATATCGTGAAAAACAAACAAATTTCCGTACAACAACTTAATTTTCGACCGATCGTTCCTAAGGCAGCTATATGATATAGTTGCCCGATCTTAATAGAATTTTGCATATATATGGGGAGCTTAGTAAAACTAATAAGTACCGAGTTTGGTCAAGATATCTTGAAAAACATAAAAATTTTCCATACAAAAACTTAATTTTCGACCGATCGTTCCTATGGCAGCTATATGATATAGTTGCCCGATCTTAATAGGATTTTGCATATATATGGGGAACGTAGTAAAACTAATAAATACCAAGTTTAGTAAAGATAACTTTATAAACAAAAATGTTTTTCATACAAGAACCTACTTTTCGACCGATCGTTCCTATGGCAGCTATATGATATAGTGGTCCGATCCAGCTGGTTTTGACATATGAGCTGCGTGCAACAGAAAGAGGAACTTCTGCAAAGTTTCATAAAGATAGCTTTAAAACTGAGAGACTAGTTCGCATAGAAACAGACAGACGGACAGACGGACATGGCTATATCAACTCGGCTGTTGATACTGATCAAGAATATATATACTTTATGGGGTCGGAGATGTCTCCTTCTATGCGTTACACATTTCACGACAAAATTATAATACCCTCTGCAAGGGTATAAAAAATCGCAGGCAAAAAAACCGAAAGGGAAAAAAATAAAATGTTGGTAAACTGGCAAACAGTTGGAAAAAGGGAAAATTGTACGTGAAATTAAAATGAAAATGGCAATGAGCAAACGGTTTTCGAGAGTGCAGCGGGTCGTGAACTGTTAGACGCTCTACGCTACCGTTTTGATGGGGTATAACTGTTATACTGAAATCAGTCGCAGAAGTTGACCAAAAAATATGTAGAGAATTGTGCGTGAAGCGCGGATTTAATTCATGTCACAGCACGTTATCAGAAGTGTAACAGATTCTACAGCTGTTTATATAACACTGTATAACACATGTATAATTAGTGAAAAGCACTTTATAAAATAGTTTGAAGGACGGATTAGCATTACCTAAAGACCCTCAGATGCCCCGATCTGAGTGATGACATATTACGGATTGGGTTAATTTTAGTAGAGCAAAGAAACGATATAACAGAAGTTAAACTGTAGAAAATAAATGTGCTCAGGTAATACAATGCGAAAAATCGATGGCAGTTTTTGTTACAGCTTTTAAAACGGTTTTTTTTCCAATTCTAGATCGATCAGTTTTTGTAACAGACTGTCAATATTTTCTATTTAAAATCGATGTGTTTTTATAACAGTTCGTATGACATTTGTGGCTTCTTTTGATTCAGCCAATGCATTTAAAAGGCTGTTTGTATAACAGCTTAAGCTGTCTTTACAAAGATCAAGTTAGTTATGTATTGTATATTACAGTGCTAAACGAACTAAAACTATAACATTTTTTATAACTGCCTCCATTTGTGTCGATTCTAAATCGATGAATTTATAACAGTTTTTATAACAATTTGTATATTTTTCTCAATTTTCCTCAATTCTAAATTGATAAACAATTCAATAGCAATTTTCCTAAGAGATTTAATTTATATAACAGTTTAGTCTGTTTTTCCTAGCTGAGCTACCCGAAACGTCAAGGGTTTCATTGCAAGTAACAGTGCCAAGGGAAATAAATCGATAACAGTTTGCTTTTCTCTCGATTTTAAATCGATCAGTCTTTATAACTGTTTGCATTTCTCTTTATTATAGCTCGATTCTAAATCGATAACAGATTTTATAAGAGTTTGAGCTGATTGTTCAAGCTAGAACTAAATCGATAACAGCTTATAAAACAGTTTTTATAACTATTTGCAATACTCTCCATTCTAAGGCCAGAACAGTTACTATAAAAAATATTATAAAAGCTTTTATATCAGCCTACGTTTGTTAAAAAGTGAGCTGTTTGTCCAAGCTAAGCTACCCGCAGCATCATGTTGCTGATTGTAACGCATTTACATAGAAACATTCATCTCATTCAGCTGTTGAACTGTCTGTGACTTCTTCTTTTTTCCACAAGCTCAGCGGCTCAGCGTTCTGCTTCAATGCAGCCAAATTCTGTTATACTGGCATAGAACCTGACGCCAAACGGTCCCGAGCAGCAAGGCCAGCGACTGCCCAACCCAAACAGTGCCCAGCGTAACCAAAAGCTAAAATGGCCAATTTTACAATTTCGACTCTGCTTCTTCCTCTACTCGTTGTTGTTGTTGTTGGCCTTTTTGTTGTGCGCGACAATTTTTCTACACAATTTTGGTCCTTTTATTGGTGGGGCGAGTTGGTATGGCAAAGGACTGTTAAGGGGAGGTTGGACTCAATTCGCGCCGCTTCGCCTGTTTTGCCTTTTTTGCCGTTTTTAAATGGGCTTTTTATGCGCGGCAGATCAATAATACATACTTTATATAAAATAGAGACACATGGCAATGGGCGGGGTATTGACTGTGGTGAGGGGTGGCAGGGGGGTTGCTGACTGGCTAGGAAGCGCGGACAGGATATGCGCGCCAAACGGAAATGTGCACATTTATTTATCCTGTTTCGATTTCGCTTTGATTTTTCAACTTTTTGTTGTTGTATTTTTATTTTATTTTTGTTTGCTTGTTTGTTGAAGCGCCCAGCTAAACGAAATTTTCAAATGGTTTGCCAGGAGCCAGGAACAACGCCACAAGCCAGGCCCAACAAGGAGGCAGAGACAGCGGGGGCTGGAGCCGGGCAGGCACAGGGCGCAGTTTAGTAACTTGTGACTGGCCACAGTGCCCAAAAGGATATAGGGCTCGTACACACATAAGCACAGACATACACAGTCACACACAAACACACACATACACAGACAGAGACAGAGACAGACAGTGGCCTGGTGGCCACAGGCTTCTGTTTAGGCAGGCACAAAAAATGTTGTAAAATATTTGAACACGAGTTTTTCACGGCTGGTAGTTTGAATGTTCAGCACGGTTACAGTCGGTGCTCGGGACATTTGCATAAAGGAAGATCTAGGCGCCAGCAATACGCAGACTCATGCATTTATGCAATCAAAATAGCCCAAATGCCGCTCCATAATTTCGTTTTAAAGTTCAATGGCTACGCAAATATATTCAGCACAGCACGGTCGCATCTAACAGCTACCCGGAATATATTTGAATGGACATGAGCTAGCACAGACACCTGCTCCGGGACATGTATGTATGTAGCTTAAACATTAAGCCCAGGTGAATATAGATTTCTTTTAGTCGAAGAGTGTAGTTAGCCAGTCCTATTTAAAATAGTTAACAGTCGAATAGTTGATATACAAATATTTGAAAGTGATTATAGCATTCTTTGCCAGTTAAGTTTAAAGTTAACCACAAGCCATCGCAAAGACGTGAAGCTGATTCTAACTACGGCTTAAACCACCTCCCAAGCTGGAGGTTACGTTAACATAAGCCCAGTTTTTAGTTTAAACCTTCGTTTTCATGAACGAATTTCTTAAATACCATATTATCGAAACAATAAATGCGAAACCTGGGTTCGAACCGGCTCGTCTTAAACCTGGGTTCGAACCGGCTCGTCTTAAACCTGGGTTCGAACCGGCTCGTCTTAAAACCGGTTTGCCGCCTTTGTTATGCGCCAAACCAAGAAAGCAAATTTCGTTTCGCTCTTAAAATCAGATGGATAGATGAATTGTCTATATCAAAATGACATTTGATAGTGATCAAGTTTATATATACTTTATGGGGGTGGAAAACGGAGTTATTCCGTGCTTTTAAATATATTTTTCGCGCCCAGTTCGCTTGGACGACGCAGCAGCTGAAGCCTAATTGAGTGCACCAACGGATTCCGATACGTGCAAACAGTTTCGGCCAATTGCAATTGCGTTTTGTTTATTTGCTGCTACCGGGTTTTAGCTACAATTCTGGCCAACTCATGTAACTGCGAGCTGGAGGACGATTAATGAAACGGCCTCTAACTATGCTGCCGTTGAAAAATTAATGATCAATGCGCAAGTTATTAATGAACTTGACTTTCGTTCTGGCTGTGCTGCTGGTGGTGCTGTTGCTGTTGCTGTGCTGCGCTGCTCTTTCCATCTGGTGGCATCTTCCATCTTCATCTGGCTTGCCGGCTCTCGTGCTGGCTGTTATCGAAATCTTTTACCCAAATGTGGCTACTGTGCGTCCAAGACAACCGCAGTTGTTGCTGCGGCTGTTTGTTCTTGCGCCGCGGCTGCTCTTGCCAGTGCCGGTTGCACGATAGCATCGGCCATCGTGTGGCGACCATTAAGAATGTTGTCATCCATTCGGAGCTGCATACAGGAAACGCGCCACCAACCACCACCCTGAAACAGATTTGGCTCTATGATCAATTTAAGCCAAAATGCAATTAGTTGGGGGCGTTGCGCCTGTGGGTGGTCAGTCAGCAATTGTCAGCGAGAAAAATATATCAAATAATGGCAACATGGGCTCAGAATGCCTTTCCCTTAATTGAGGAAGCATCTCAACCAATTTTAATTATTGGCTTTGAACCGAGTCTGATTGAAATATTTTATTACTGTTCATTTTTCTAAAGACAAACCTTTTTATCTTGAACTGCAAATCTTGAGAATGTAACGAAACTTCTTATAAAGTAAGACATGCTTCTGAAAAATATTAACAAGAATATAAAACAAGGCTTCAAATCGATTCTGAGCCGAAGTTCTAGCTTTTAATTTGCCATAAACCCAAACTTGAACCGGTTTTAGTGTATGAGGAACAGCCGAACCTAAGCCTGACCCGAACCATATTCGTTTTTATAAATATTTTTGGGTGTATAAACGTTTTGCGGCAATTTGACCAATATGTGTATCTAAAGTTGTCGCAGATTTAACAAGCCATAAGCTTCTTCTAGTATATATCACTTTATGTGTTCGGAAATATCTCTACCGCTCTCTCTCTCTCGCTTTCTCTTTCTATATATCTCCCTCTATCTATATATATAGATATACATATATGTATATCTCACCCCCTCTCTCTCTCTATCTCTCTTTCTCTATCTCTATCTCTCTCTACCTCTCTCTATCTCTCTCTATCTCTCTCTCCTTCTTTCCCTCTTTCATCTCTCTTCTCTCTGACTTTCGCTTAACTTTCTGAATAAAAATCGGTACCCAGGGTTTAGAGAGGATTAAGGATATATGGTAGCATCCGATATAAGGACTTGTTTCCCAATAAACAATACCCACATGGGTCCACACTCTGCTTCGACTTGGCAGAGATCAAAACCAGGCGACAAGCTGACAGTCAGCAGCATTTAACATTTGACCTCTACATTAGAGTCGTTTGCTATCGAGCATCGGGCAGGCATTGCTGCTCACAGATTTGGCAGTGACAGTTGAGAATTTGCGAGAAGAGAATTGAAGTGGCCTTTTGTCGCAGCATCGTTTTGCAATCGATACTTTGTCAATGGAAAAACGTGAGCTGCGCTGCCCAGCCAAGGCATTTAAGCTCAATTGTAAGGCATCAGCCGCAGCCCCAGTCGCCCACTCAGCGATCCGATCTGGCTCGGATTACGGACTACACTCGCACTCCCGTGCAACAGTTGTCGTTGTTGTTATTGTTGTAACGATTGCTGCCGCAAATGGTGTAAATGAGTGCAAGTTTGTTAATAATAAATGTTTAGGCGCTTGATTACATAAAATAGCAATTTGTCGCCAATGCGAGTCAACCACAAAAGTTGCTTCAACCAGCAAGTGAGACGTAACTAATAATAACTAATAATAATGATAATGTTTTAACCCACACACACGCACACACACACACAGAGACATACCAATAATAAGCTGCTATCGATTTACAGAGCGAGCTACCATTATATGGCCAAAGTCAGACTCGGACCCAGAGTTAGCCTCAGCCTCATCGAGTCCCTCGACCCAACTCGCGGCATTATTAATAAGCCACAATAACAATTACAACAATAAGGCGCAAGACACAGACGCAGACGCAGCAGCAGCCGCCGCAGCTTGTTGTAAGTAGCCCGAAACAATTTTGCGGCCTAAACTGCTCAGACGCTGGTCAAGACGAAGACGGAAATGGAGATGGAGCTGAAGCAGAAGCTGGAGCTGGAGCTGGAGCTTGGAAGCGCGCGCGCCTAGTCAAAAGGTGGACTCATCGCGGCTGCTGCCTGCCTGGTGCTGGATGATTAATGTAAGGCAATCAGAGCCTTTGACTTTTGGTGTGACTACTGCGTGGCCGCCTCCACTCGCCACCATTCGACTCCAGTCGCCTTCACTCGGATCCATTACAAATGAAGCCGGTTGACTTGGTTTTGTTTGGCGACTGATGAATGCAGATAAAGACCTGTGGCCAGACGCGGGTCTGGAATGCCTTTGAAGCGAGCGCGCCTCAGCCACACGGTAGGACAAAATGCAACAATAAACCAAACAGTTGACGAGCTGCTCGAGCGGCTGTTAATGAAACCGACGTGGCTCCGACTCCGACTCTGACTCTGACGCTGACTGTGACTCCAACTGCGGCTGCGAGCTGATGGTGATTGATGAACTGCTGTGCGCATTGCCTTTTGGCTGGCTCTAAGACTGACACGATTGCAGCGCAAATTAAATTGAAATTAAATTAACGCTGAATCGTTGAAAATGCGATCAAAGTGTGAAATTAACATTCTGCGCTAATCAGGCGGGGCACGCGTTGCAGATCCCCGATGGCCGCCGCTGGAGATCTGTCGGCCACCCGGCCAATATGCCACACAGCTCCAGCTGAGCGCAACTCGACTGAACTGTACCCAACATAGCTCAACTGAGCTGGGCTGTGAATTGTGAATTGTGAGCGGCTGTTACTAGAACAAATCAGCCTGGCTCTGATAACCATCACAATTGCCCATCCAGGTTGCAACAAAGTCGTCAACCCTTGCGGCGGCGGTGGCGGTGTCGTCTGTCGTCTGTCAACTGGCAGCAAATGCCAGTTGCACCACCATCTGCATTGCCGCCCAGTCAGGAGCTGCTGGCCGGATCTGGCTCCGAAAGGTATTCATATTCATATTCCCATACTCAACCCAATAGCCATATATTCATGACCCATTCCACGTCGCGTTGTACTTTTTGTGGTAATTTACATTTGGTTCGCCTTATCATTAGGCTTGTATCTTCATCGTTTGTTTTTCATATCACGACGTGTGTGTGTGTGTGTGTGTGTGCATTGAGCTGTGGGGTGGTTTCGTCTTTAGCCAAGGGTAGGGCTAGTTAGCTACCCTCTCGGCTTAGTTATTGTTAAATCATTGACAGTTGCAAATTTTCAATTTTTGAAGTGGGCAATTTGAAGTGAAGGCGAATAGTCGAAATGATTCAATTTACAGTAAAACTAATCAACGGGAAAATTAATAATTATTTTTTTTAAAAGTTAAACTATGTTTCAACTTTAAAGATTTGCAAGAAATTTCAAAGGCCAAAGGTTAAATAACCTTAATTTTATGAGAAACTATTTCTACATTTCAAGATGTTTTCTCTAAAAAGCAGAGTAAAAAAATCACTAAAATTAAGATAACCTGATTCTTGTATTAAAAAATATTCCCTAAATACAAACATTTTTTTCTAAGCTCTATATATCGTTTTCAAATTTACACTGGTAAATGCTCTCAAAAAATTGACAATTTTGATTAATTTGCTAAATGGGATTGTTTGATTTCCTAATAAAAACTTAAAAGAATTTAAAACTTTGAAGACAAATTAATTAATATTTATATTAAAGTGAATATAACGCTACAATTAATAGAATCGCCCTGAAACGTAAAGTTAGCTAAATATTAAAAAAAAGTGTTTTATCTATAGATAAAACAATTTTTAATAGTATAAAAGTTATCCAATTCTCATGGTAATTTTTATTTTAAGACGAATCCTCTTACTGAAAGCATTTTGTTTGCTTTTTTTTTTAAGAACGTATCGCTTGCTTCATTCCATTCTTTATCAGGAAGAAAGAAATAAGTACTTAGTTATTATATTAATTTTATAATTTGCACTTAAGATGAAAAGTCTGTAGACTAGGACTTTAGGAAAAGTGTTGATTGAGTGAAAGGGAATGCGTTTCGCCTGGAAGACAAAAACAGGTGTCGCCTCGAAGCTTAATTTAACAAATAAAATTTGCACTTTAACTTAACTTGTGCTCTTTTAACATAAATACAGAGCTATCGCCAAGCCCTCGCTAATGAAGATGGAAAAGCAATACCAATTTTCTATGTGCACCATTAACGTGTCGAATTATTTTAAAATGTTCAAATGGCTATGTGATTATATATTATGAATATTTTGAATACCTTTTTTATTAATTTTATAAAACAACTTAAAAGTTCACGGTTTTCTTAATAATTAAAGGAAATAAAATATTAATGGTAATCATTTATTTAACTACAAAAAATCGACAGAATTAATCTAGAAAGTCAAGTGTGGCTTGGAGATAGTTTTGGAAAAGCCCAATTAAAGAGAAATGTTTGAAGAGCGGATATGAAAGAGTTGCATACAAATAGCTTAGAGTATGTACATATATGTCTAACTATGTAATTATTATAAAAAATAATGTGGAAGTAGTAAGTAATTGAGTTTCGCTTCCCGATTCATCACTAGTATCTCACAGGCATTAATTGCCACATAGGCAAACATTTCAGCAGCTATACCCATACTCAAACTCTTAGCTATACTCATCTCTATAGTCATGCCCATTCAAGTACCTAATCATTGCGCTTGCACTCATTTTGCTGGGTATTGTTTGCAAAGCTGAATGGCGCCTTCCTTTTGGATCGGGCTGGTTGCTGGTGTTCACACAATTAAATTCATTTAAGTGCTTCATTATGAACATTTCTTGATGCTCCACTAAGTAAATCTCGTTTGCGGCACTGTGGCTGCTGCTTAGCAAGTCGAATGCAAGTGCAACTGCAACTGCAGCTGAGTCTGCTAATTGCTGCAACGAGTTTCACCAACAATTGCCATGTGGCAAGCACCTCTGTCAGCTCAGTCAGCCACATCCCCAACTGTTGGCCGATTTTCCAGTTGTTGTTTGCATTTTCAATTACCATTTTTTTCTTTTTGTTTTTTTTGTTGGCATCTCCATTCATAATTAATTTTTATCAGGCGCAGATCTGGCCGGGATTAGACTCTAACGCTGAGAGAATCTCTTGAGGCACTGGAAACGATGTCAGCGGCAGCCGCAGCAGCTTTTGAGGCAGTTGAGCCACAGTCACAGTCGAAGCTATAGAATTTAACATTTGGCTGGCCGATTCGCATTGCCAACAACAGCGCAATCCCAAAATCAAAAAGCCCCCAATCATTTTTGTCCGTTTAATTTTCACATAAATTCCTTGTCGTATCGCGGTAATCGCCAGTTCAAGTCCGAATCCAACTCTGAACATGTTCGGGCAATTTAATTTTTGCTAAATTTTCTCATAAAAATGCACAAAAGTCGAAAATACAGGCTGAGCAAAATAATAATAAAAAAAAAATAAAAATAAAGAAACCTCCAACTATGGGCGATCTGGCCGGTTCCTGTTCGGGATTGATGGCCAGTTGCGTTTGATTGTTTGATTGATTGCCGGCTGGCTGCCTGGCTGACTGGCTAACTGACTGAATGCCAGCTTCGAAGCTAAAGTTCGAACTGAGGCACAGGCATTTAATTTGCAACATTACAACCGATAATCAATACAATGAAGAAATATTGCAGAATTCGAACGGGCGACCCTCCTGCCTCTACACTACCCCCCTACACCCCCTCCCTCTTAGTCCATAACAGTCGCACATTTCAAAATTGTTGCATTTGCGTCGTTGATGGCTAAAACGTGATTTCTATGTTTCCCAGTCAGCAACTGATTCGCTGGCAATGCTGATGACGACGATCTGGCTTATAGCAGGTCAGCTTTTATAGGGGCTGTCAAAGGCAATTCGGCTAGACGGGCAAACGAATGGCCCTACATTCGAACAGTTTGTCAAACAGCTTGAAGTATTATTGAAGCTGGGCAACAAATATTCACAATATCGAGCATAAATGAGACTTTACTATATAGTCCATTATTTAACAGATGCAAAGAAGTGGCTCTGATACCCAGAAAATATATAAGAATATATTAGAAATTAATATATTTTTTCTACACTGAAAATTGGCAAACAAATTTTTGCTGGTATAATATAATTATACTTTTTAATTTTTACAATTTTCTATCAACATTTAATTATTAATTGTTATTCTTTGTATAAGCATAAGATCAACTTTAGGGAGCTTTTAAAATGGTTTAAGGTACAAGTCGGATCCCTAACAAATAATAAACCAAATATTTTTCCTTTAACATAGTCTAATATAAGTTTTAATGACTTTTCATACAAAATTATAAGAACAATATGAACAATTATTTCGGATGTATTTCTATTAAATTTATATATACATATATATATATATATATATATATATATATATAATGTTTTCGTTTCAAACGATTTATCAAGCATAAAATACCCGTAAAAAGTAGCGCATTATAACAAAAAATAATTTTTGTATTTTTCTCAATTTCTGCGTTATTTTTATTTTGTTTTTGCTGTTTCGTTTTCCTTTATTTCTCTAAATTGCAATTTGTGCAAATTATATGGCAGACAAAGAGCCACAAATGCTGCAAAGTCCCCCCGCTGCAGAGGACAGGCCAGGGCAGGCCAGGCCAGGCCAGGACAGGACAGGGAGACCATTGGACGTGCAAAGAAAATGCATTTTATTTAGACGACGACGTGAAGCATCCACCGAAAACAATTGCGCCAAGTCGAAAACCCAGCAGACCCCAACAGACCCCAGCGCCAGCGAAATTACTTTAAGTAGTGCGCGGCAAAATGTCTGCAAAACGTGGACCAAAGCGCCTCCGGGGGAGCAGAAGTCGAGTTGTCGAACCGTCTATCCAACGAACGATCGATCAATCCGACCATCATGATGTGGATGCATGGATGCAGCCCCAACTGGCGACTGCAATTGCCAATAGCTGATTGGCAATTTGAGGAGGTCAAAGCGTTGGACGGCCATAATGCGATTGGTGCATTTAGTTGCCAGTTGGACGCCGCCTGTCCGCGCGGCGGCCATTTTGAAAATGCCAGCGGGCCCCCAGCGAGCTGGCAGCTGCTGCTGCTGCTGCTGCAGCTGCACAGATGCGATCGGGGCGGTAACTGGGACACAGACTCTGCTCAGACTGGGTGCTCGCAGTGCGTTTTACTCAGCGGATATAGCCGGCCATTAAATTAACAATTTCCGTGCATTTAAAAAAGAATACAAAGCAGACAATGGGCCAAAAGACCCAAATGGGGGTAAGCTCGCCTACCCTTTCAATGCATTAAGCCGGCTGGCAATACGCGCAACAGTAGAGCATCGCTTTGTACAAACCCTGCTGCTGCGCTTAATATATATAAATATTTATATTTAAACGGGATATGCGAGTGTGATCGACTAGGCGACACCCTTTACGCCGATTTCAGTTCGTTTGGGGGATACAAATTATAACATATTTCCATTGTGATCGCCTTTTTTGTGTTCAAGCGATAGCCTGGCGATAGCGAGGCACTCATACATTATGAACATACAAATATATTTTTAAAAATAAAAGTACCTCGCAAATGAAACTCTTTCTTATTCTTCACGCGGCACGCACTCCTTTACCAATGAAGTGTCTCCCAACGGCGAAAGGAATTAGATAAGAATGCGATATAAAAAAAATCGGGCATTTCTTCTATTAAATATATAGAAAAGAAAGGATAACATTAAATCAAAATGAATTCAATAAAACCAGTTAAATATTTTTTTTGCCGACTGTAGCTGTAAAGGCTTGTTGAACCGCTGTCTATCTGTCTGTCTGTCTGTCCGCTTGCCCCGCAGTTTTCTCGTATGTGTGCCAAAGTCTTTTAGAAACTTTTCCTCCACAAATATCAATTTCCGCTGGCGACGTTTTGCCCATAAAAAAGAGCAGCATAAATTGTTGCCATTGAGAAGACAGTAAATTGTATGTGAAAGCAGCTAAAAGCGCCACATTATGCATGCCAGAAGTAAGAAAGAGATAAGCGGCAAGAGCGAGACAGGCTGGCTGGCGAGAAAGAGCGAACGAGAGAGAGAGAGAGAGAGAGAGAGAGAGAGAGAGAGAGGAGCAGGCCATAGATAAGCGTTAGGCAAAGACACAGCTGACAGAGACCGGAAATGTGCGCTAAAACGAGATGGCGCTGTCATTGCCAGGGCTGATATTGATGATGGCAGCGCAGGGTGGGGTCGCACGGGGAGCTTTGCCTGTGGCCTGTGGGTGTTTTTCTGGGGGTGGCTCCTGCTGCTCCTGCTGCTCCTGCTTGGGTGTGCGTGCGTAAAACGCGAATTCCGCCGCCATTGAGCGGACTATGGGCCTGGAGAGGGAGGGGGGAGCGACTCCCAGCTCTGACGTCAGATGCAGGCACAACAACAAACTAGCCAAAAACTTTCTATCAAACTTTTGGCAATCTGTATGCGTGTGTCTGTGTGTGTGTGTGTGCGTGGGTGTGCGTGTGTGTGCGCACATAAGCGTTATTTTTCTGCGCTAGAAAATCGGCATAATAAACGTAAATGTTTGCTGAAAGACGTAAAAACAAACTGACACAAGCAAATGTATGAGCGTGTGTGTGTGTGTGTGAGAGTGTGTGTGTGTGCCATGCCAAGCAAATAAAACTAAATCAGTGGCACTTTGTGCAATTTATATGTTAATATCATTTGCCTTTGTAGAGAATGTGGCCCCGACGGGCGCTTGTAATTGGCCTGTGGGTGGAGGATGAGGCGGCGGGCGAGGGGGTTAAAGAAGGCAAAGCTTAGCAAGGGGTAGACACATGCGTAAGTGTGTGTGCGTGTGTGTGTGTATTATATGCAAACTTGCTGAGCTAGAAGATAATGCTGCCAAACAGCGACTGCAACAAACTTGTGTCGTAAAGAACAAAGACAAGCTAAGAGAGAGAGAGAGAGAGAGAGAGAGACTGAGAGCAGGAGAATGCGAGGTAGACACACACACACACAAGTATTTTAACTCAAAATTGAATTAAGACACAAAGCAAGGAAAAAAGAGTATAGAAAATTCTTGAGTAGCTTGAATCAAGCCTGCAAGACCAAAAAAAAAATAGTCACTGGTTCAAAGCAACTGCCCGTCCTTAACTGCGGCTCAGCAGTTTTTTCGAAACCCTGAACCCAGTCATAAGTTTTTAATGAAACATTATATTTTTTCGAATATTTTCCCGTTTTACTGTAAGTATTGCAATTCATAAATGTTTTCATACAAGCATTGGGGTCTAATATTGACCTCTTCTCCAAATTGGAATTTGGCAGATTTCCCAAAAGGCTGATAATTTATGTTTTAGAGCTGGGTCTATCTAAAAAGTTTTTTACTATTTTAAGTTGCGTTTAAGTTGCGGTTGCAGCATATATATGTGTATATATGTATATATAAATATAAATATACAAAAAAGAAAAAAAAACACAAACGACTTAAAATTCTCACAGGCGTTACCCACTTGACGCCTGTATCCTTGGGTTGTGGCTAGCCGAAGAATTTGAATTGCCAACACTTTCAGGCAATGCAATTAGCCGACTCGCTCAACCCCCTCTCTCGCTCTCTCTCTCTCTCTCTCGTGCCAGCTAGCCAGGCCTTGAATGAAATTGAATAGGAGTGAATACAAGCTGGGCTGACGCTAATTGCCGTGCGGGCAGCCAAAGAAGCCCAAACAAACAATTCAAGAGTCAAACAAATAAACCAAAATAAGCAAACGAGGCGAAAGTCAAACGGATGTTGCGTATGCGCCGTGTGGCAAACGACCAACGCCCACGGCGATGACGATGACGAGAACATGGACGTGGACGTGGACGTGGACGAGGCTGAGGTGAGGTCTGCGGGCGGGGGTTTGAAAACGTGTGGGGGCATAAAATGTCACACACAGCGCCACACACGTGCCAGGAAGTCAAGTGGTTGGTCATAATACGGCTGACACTCATAAATCTAAACAAATGCCAAGGCAAATAAATGCGCACAGGCACCAAGGACACAAGGACAAGCAAACGGGATGGCTGGTTGGGGTTAAGGGTGGCGAAGCGCAGGGCATGGACTGCCTAGCCGAATGCCTTTTGCATATGCGTTGGCCATGACTAATTTGCATTATGATCCGCAGGACGTTGAGGACAACGTCGCCGGTTGCCATAATCTGCCTCAAATCGTTTTTATTGTTCGCACTTAAGTTGCGTAAAATAAAAATCATGTTTCTAACGCCACCGCCACAGCAACCCCCCCCCCCCCCTTCCCCCTCGAGCCCCAACCCCTCTTCATATATTCAGCACACTGAGCTAAAGAAAAGCCACATCATGTGAGTCTTTGCTGGTGGCCTTTCCTAATCCCCATACTAAGCTCCATTTGCCCTGAATGCCATAATTTTTATGTGAAAGCATCACGCATGAGCCCCACAGTCCCGCAATGCCCCAACCCTAGCGCCCTTGGAGCTTTATCAGACTTAGCATTGCGTGCGTGTGTGTGTATGTGTGTGTGACGGCTTTTGTTCAAGAAAATCTGCGCCACAAATCTGAGCTTTTTGGAGGCGTGTGCATTGGGGCACATTTTATGACTGTATTTGCGTTCCATCGCATTTTGGGGCACAAAGTATTTTTATAGCTCAATTAGCATATGCAAAGTAAAAAAGAAATGCCAAGGAAAGAAAGGGTTCCAAATTTCGGGCAGATAATTAATCAAAATAAAAGTTGTATTCTCAACATTTGCCAGGCTAATTCTAAGCTAAATATTAGAAACTCAATTGATGCAAGCTGTGACCATTTCTAGACGAAATTGAATTAAAGAATGATTCGCACACACACACACCCACACATATGTACACATACAGGCGGCAGTCAGAAACACGTGTGCTAAGTTGTGTGTTTTTGCCTACTTTTGTGCGCAATTAGAAATTAATTTTAGCGGAGTTGCGCCTGCCGCGTGTTCAGAGTGGGTTAAATGACTTTAATCACTTCCCATGGCAGCAGCGGGAGCAACAACCACCACCAGAACCACGAAAGTCAAGTGGCCTGGCCCACTCTGACGTGGTGTGGGCTCACGTGTGCCGCCCGACCCCGAGCCCAGTTCCAGATGCGAGCGAGTGGGGCAGAAAGCATGATTTATGCTCGCCAATGGCAACAAAAACAAATCAACGGCAAGCGGCGTCAGCGAAAAAAAAGAGGAAAACTACAAACGGAAACAAAATACCGTTGGAAAGCACTTAAGGACCTTTTCATTAAGTGCGCCACGACGTGAACGTGAACGTTGACGTTGACGCCGGCAGCGGCGACGACGGCGTCAACGGCGGGAGCGTAAAATTTCCCTCTTGGGCTGATTTGACATGTTCACAGGCAAATTAGTGTCGCCCTGACTGGCGGTACATTAATTTCAACGCCACACACACACACACACACACACACTTAGAACGAGAGAGAAAGAGAGGGAGAGAGGGAGAGACGAACGCACCACCCTGCGCACCACCCAGGGCCAGGGTCTTTGCCAGTGCGTGTTGCTGCTTACAAATTTCGTCGACTGGCACCTAAAATGTTATTTAGCGCATGTTTTAGCGTTATTTATTAAAGCGAAATTATTGTTAATGAGCCGGGCCGAAAGACTTGAGAAACCACTAAGCCACCCAAAAGGGAAACCCACATCCATTTCCACGCCGCGACGTGAGTCCAAAATCAGGCAAACGAATTCCGACGCCTTTTCGACATTAATGTGGCTGGTTGGGCTGAGGGAAAAGTTGGAAACTAATTGCGTGAATTTCGTCGAGCAGTCCGGGAAACTGTTTCGCCTTCGCCTATCGCGCATTTAAACGAAGGCATTTGATTTTTGTGCCGATAGTGCCACAAAATGATTTAAGGCCGGCCCCAACAACAGCTCGGCCAAAACAAAAAACAAAAACAATAATCATAACTGTCGTTATAAGCGGTCCCCGATATTCGGAAGGATTAAGGGTGGCTCGTACTACATAAATATATTTATATACATACATATTTATATGGTAATAGGGCCTGGCAAATGTTGGCGCTTGGTTAGAGTAACTATGGCCCATAAAATGTGTAACAAAAAGGAAACTCATTTAAGATATTTATGAAGTACTTTGCCAAAAGATTTGTAACGACCCAGCGCAACTTGTTTGGCTTCTGTTTTGTGAATAGGCCCAGCCAAATTGGCTGGGTGGAGTTTGAGGCCTATGTCTGGGCTTAATGAGCTTGAAATTGTGGTTATTGCGGGACATATGAGCAAGAAAACACGCATCAAACTCCAATAACAATAAAAGTCTGACGAATTGTTCTTCAAAGTTATGAAATAATGAATGGAAATGTCGTAGCACTGAGCAGAACATAGCATGTCTCAATAAAGAAACCAGCTTAGGTGCAATTCTCGAGCGATCAGAGGAACTCGAGTTTTTTAGGTATCCGAGATCATCCAGAAGAGCCTATATCAATCTGTTTGGTACTCACGTGATCTAAGAGGATTTTTAATGTCAGTTATACAGAATGGAACCCATTGTAGATGGGGCTTTAAAAAAGAGTAGAAGGTAAAGCAAGTAGCTTCAACCTATATTTGAAGAATCACATTTTATACCCCGTTCTCATAGAAAAGGTGTACAAGGGAAGAAGAGAAAGTATAACAGCCGAGTCTGTCTGTCTCCGAGTCCGCCTATCTCTCTGTCTGTCCGTATGTACAAACGCATCGGTCGCAGAGCCAAAAAATGCGTATTTAAAACACAGAAAAACACTTCTATGTCAAACGAATTTACTCCAAGCTATCGATACCTCACTCTTTTTCCACGGAATCGATAAGAATCGAAATCGATATTGAGCTGCGAACGTGTGCAACAGCAGATCTCCAAGTCCGTATATATAAATGCATCGAGCTCAGAGCCAGAGATCTCACATTTAAAACTGAGATGCATCCTCTTATAGCAAGAAACTTATTTCAAATGATCGGTAATTCACCCTTATTCAGTAAAATCGATAAAAATCGTAATCGAAATTTGGAAGCGATTGTTTGCAACGGCAGCTCTCATAGTTGGGCACTCTCGACTGTATTGGGATATACTTCAAGTAGCAGGAAATAGTAATAGCATTGAAAACGTTATCAAATAGAGAAAAAGAAGAAATCAAGCCCGTTCCGGGCGATCAGAGTACCTGAGAGTTTGCATTCTCAAACTAAGAGCTATAGCTCTTATACTTTCCGAAGTCATATTGATGGAGAGAATGAGAGCCTATAACAAACAGTCTTTTAGGACTCATTAAAATCTTTTCCATAGTTCGTATACCGAAGCAAAAAAAAAGAGTGGAAAGAAGATTAATAAACAGCTAAAAGGCGTACGCACTTTTAAGGTAGAAACTTCCTCTGCATAGTTTTAGAGCATTCAACTTTTTTTTGTTCACCGTTTAAAAGAAAAAGAAGGAATTATATATATTAAGAGAGTAAGACTCATGAATTTGGGACTACTTAAGATTCGACTGTCATGGCTGCTCAACAGTTCCGCTATTTCCTCAATTTCCCCGTCCAAGTGTCCGCGTTTTGTTTGGGGTAAGTTGCGTGCTTGTTACGCGCAGTTTCCCACACAAAATTGCCACGCCCTGCGAAGCGCAGTTTTGCGCCCCCCAGCGACAATGGGTCTATACACACACACACACACACACAGTCAGCCACACACGGCGCCAAAGTGTAACAGAAAATTGCTTTGGCAATTAAAAAACGGTCGGCATACAGGCAGAGGAATACTGTGAGTAAAAGATGATGGCGAATACCTCTAAAAACTCGGAAAAATAATAAAATAAAATTTAAAAAAAAAACTATACAAAAAAATTGCCGCATCATTTGAAATTCATTAGGTCGTAGGTTGTTTAGGGGAGTGAGTGAGGCGATTCGCTTCCTTTCTTGTTGCTCATAAATGTGGCATAAATAAATCAACAGCCTCGCGTGCTTGACAGTTGGCCGTGAGTAATAAAGATGAAATGCGAGACAGAGAGAGAGAGAATGATGCCCAATTCGAATACAAGGAAAAAATAGGGGCGGAGAGAGAGCATCAGTTGGTCGGAGTTGGTGAGAGGTCGTCAATCATGACAGCGAAATGTGTCAACAAACGTCAAGCAGCAACGGCCACAGTGCGGTCACAGCGAGAGTCGCAGCTTCATCAACTGTCAGGCAACGAGTCGAGGATGCGAGCTGGCTGCCAGGAGACGGGAATACGTGTATGTGCGGCGGGACCAGGCCCTCGGCCAGGATAAGCGCGCCTCTACATCAAATTGAGTGATGGTCTGGCAATGATTTGTGAAAAACAAAAAGCAAAAAAATAAAACACACACACAACTGAGCCACAGATTCAAGTGCTTGCATTAAAGCAGGCTACAAACTATAATTAACTTTAATAAAAAACAAAAATAAAAGAAAACATTGCAATTGTTGAGACTTGCTGGAATAAATTATTATTTATTTCTCATTAACACAACCTGGCAGTCATATGGTCAAGGATCATGTCGATAAATATTATGAGGCATCGTTAAATAATTGTTATGCCAGAGATCAAGAATATCAACACCCAATAAATGTTGCTCTCAAAACTCGAGCTGAATTCATTTTAACGTAGCGTATGCTGCTTTAAATAATATTTTGTTCTATTTTGAATCAATTTCTTAGCAGGTTCATCCTTTTTGCAGCAGACATTACAGATGTGGGAACTTCTTGCATAAAAAACAGATATGTTTCCGCAGATATCATAGCCAAATTTTATCAACAAAGGACTGCTACACCGTATGACTATATTGGAAGACAGAGTCAAGAATTTGTTTTAATTTTCAAACTATTCAAACCAAGCTCAGCATTTACGAAATATGCTACTCTCCGAATATTATCAGAACGCATTATTCTAGGAAAATCGATGGGAAATCCAGTTTTTGCATAAAGCCGTAAGCCTGCAAGGGTATTCAATAGCCATTCCTTCTTCCAACCAATAAATTGTACTTCTCTTTAGATACATATGTATCTGATGCATTGCAAATAATAAATTTCGACAAGGCAAGCAGCGTATTGAACTCGTGAGATAGTTGACAATAGGTAGCGTACAGCATTTAGTTATGTATATTTTGAAGCTGAATAATTTGTAGCTAACATTTTATGTAGCTGTCTGCCTATTCTCATTTGTATTTGTTAAATTTTTTGCTGCGGCTGGCCTTTAATGCGCTTATCGCACCTCTTGCCACAGGCATTTAACAATTAACAAGTTTCATTCGTCACCAATGTCACAGGGCCTGGACTGGGCCGGTTCTTGTCCTTGTCCAATCTACCCGCTATGCCGCTTGCCAATTGCCACAAGTCGCAATGTGTGTGGTTTCGTGTTGCTTGATATATAAACATTTTCCTGTATATTTCATTTAAATATTTTTTGTATACGTTTTATGCATTTATGAGAAAAACGCAACGCAACGAAACATTTTTAATGCGTTTTATGCGTGCGCGCATTTTAAGTGACTGAAAATGCTAATCGGACAAATTAAATGCCCTACGCCTAACTCTCACACTTTGCCCCCCTCTCCACCTCTCTCTCTCCCTCTCTCTCTTATCTCTAGGTGTGTCTCTGTCTCAGTTGGTCAGCGTCCACTAAACGAAGGTTTGTTTGGCTAACAACAAATGAGGTTTTGGCCAAGTGGTTGTTGTTCTTATAATTTTACGCTAATGTGAAAGCAAACTAATACAAACACTGCCCGGGGGCAAGTGGCAACGTGGTAGGGGGGCGGTAGGTAGGTTGCAGGGGCTGCTGCTTTTGCATGACCAGCAAACAGATTGTTGTTGTTGGTGTGTGAATTATTTTATGTGAATTTGATTGCGAGCGTTTATGCCGGAAAACACGCGGCCCATTCCGAGCCGACTCCCGAGTCGGAGTTCGCGCCAGGAGCTGAACCTGAACTCCACACGGAAACGGAGTCGGCATTAAGCGAGCCCTGAGCCAAAACAGTTGCCGTCTGAATTTCGAAGTCCATGCACTAATGCCCGCGCAAGCCCCGCGCCGAAGCCTTCAGCTTTGCCGCCTCCGATTTGCGTTCCCCTCCGTGGCAATTTTATCTTGCACATTCGCAGCTCTCCCGTATTAATAATAATTATGCAAATTTCTGGCCACTGTGCCGGGCCCTTTGGCGACCATTGCGGGGTGGCGACTCTTGCGGGGCCTCTCTTTGTAGGTTGTTTGCACAATTTTCCACCTTTTATAGTACAGTTAATTTTCGTGCTCGTTGTGGGTTCGCGTTTAGCTTTGGCTGTTCGTCGCCTTTTTGCATAATACATGACTGCGTGTAATAAAAAAATATAAAATAAACCAAACAACAGAGAAAAATGTATATAAAAAATGTATTCTCAGCGATGCAGAGAGACAGAGAGGGGAGAGAGAGAGCGAGAGAGAGAGAGAGGGAAAACAAAGGTAGCTGACTAAAATGCTGCAAAGAATTTCCCAGCTCGTTTCGAAAACGTTTTTATGCTATTTATTTGTGTTGCGATTAACGCCAACTTTTCCAGAGCTTTTGATATTTGCTTAAGTACGATTAAATACAGCTTCTTTTAGAAAGAAGTACTTACTAGTCTAAAAGTAGATTCATAGGTAAGGTAAACACTTTACTATTTCCCCAGTTAATTATTGAACTTTTGAATGTGATTTTTTTTAAAATTAATCTGATTCTTACAGATGCAAACAACTTATGATATATTTCAAACTGAGGCTTGGATACTGAGGCAGTTGCTGAAGATCATTTGAAATTTGTAGCTCGTCTTTAAGTTTTTTGTTTGCGACAAGCCTCTGGCAAAATAGCTTAGTTAAAGAGCCGTCTAACTGCACGCGGCCTTAACAAATAATAATTAACTAATTAAAGTCAAAACAAGCTACGAGCAACAACAACCGGCTGTAATCGCAAAATTATGAGCGCGCGCTTCTCCCGGGCAGCTCAGCGCGTTGCGGGCTGGGATCCAGCAACAAACTAATATTATATATCCAGCTTGACTGAGGCGCAGGCGGAGTCGGGAAAACATTTGCCAAAACAGAGCCAACAACGCCTGTGAAAAACCACAGTAAGCAATTTTCACACAATTTCAAATGCGAACGATGCCAAGAAATACCGCAACCCGAAGCTGCAGCCAAAGCTCAAGTCGCAACGAGCTCCAAGCCAGGCGCTTGGCAACTTTAACTAGTTCAGTTCATAGTTGGATTGTTGTTGCTGTTGCTGCTGCGGCTGCAGTAAATCAAACAGTTAGCTCGTGTTGCAACTAGGCGCCAAAATGCGAACAACAAAAGCCAATTAAACATTTTGTTGTTTCTGAGCAGCTGCAAAGTGCATTAACTAACGTAGGACTTGGACTTCCTTCAATTGTAAGCAAGCCCCTTGCCAGCGACATATTGTGCTTTTATTTCCTTTATTTAAGTCGAACCGATACAATACCAACTTAATTAAACGCCAAATATATGTACATTTATAGTCGCTTGAGCGATGTAAATTTCCGATAAGTGTACAGATTTCTGGAAGATTTTTATGTTCTCACCTCAATCGGCTCCAAACAGAATTGAAAGACTAGAAGCTGAGGATTTTGAACCAAATCGACTCGAGCCTGGAATTGCAAATTTTTGTACCATGAATCGTGCCTAAAACCAACCAGTTGTACATAAAAGAGCCACAGCAAACTTTCAAAATAAAATAGTTTCAAAAGTAAAGAGTTTGAACCAGTACGCGGTTCGAACGTTGAACCCAAGAAGGCCCTGTTTTATTTGGTTTTCCTGGTCAGCAAAGAACTCGGTAAAAAATTCATTGATGACGACTTTTATCCATCTATCCATCTATCTATTTATCTATCTATCTATCTATCTGTCCATCTATCTATCTGTCTATCTATCTGTCTATCTATTTGTCTGTCTGTCTATCTATCTATCTGTCTATCTATCAACGGCCGAGGCCAAGGCAAATACTATGTCCAAGCACTTGCATGGGATTCGAACTCGGCTTTTGTTGCACAGTTGCTTGACTGACTAGCTCATCTACCGATAACTGCATACATGCATATATGTTTATCAGAAAGACGCTCAGTTAAAGTCGAAATTTGGTCTAAGTTCGTTTTACATTAATCATACGCAGCGTGCGACGCAATTGAGGCAATTGAATCGTTGTAATTGTCAAAAAGTGTTGTCGGCGATTGATTGATTGATTGAGTGCGCAGCGATGGCTAAATGCGTTTGGGTCATTTCTCACAGAAAATGCCCAAAATATGTTAAACGCCTAGCACAGGGGTTGCTAGCCCTGCCTGCACTGGAGTCCAGTCAAAAAAACCCCAACCCTTGGCGCAGCCCCTGGGCATATGCAAAGCGCAACTAAACAGCGCTAAAGAGTACAAAGTTGTAGTGGGACCTCCTTGAATTTGCACGCGTTCACGTTAAACGCTGGAAATTAAAAGCCAACAAAAACGCCACCAGCAACTTATGCCACCCACCCCCCAAGAGGCAGCAACCCCTACACCACTGTGCTGCAATCGGCTGCAGTTTCGTGACTCGTTCGTCTTTGACACCAAAAAGCTGACCCGTACTTAGGCTAACAACAACAGCAACGACAACAACGGGGCCCATTGCCCGGCCAGGCTCTAAAAGGCTCTTTTGTAATGCCAACTATAGGCAAACCACAGCACGAACCGCAACCCTAGCCCCTAGCTGGGGTGCTGAAGCTGACCAATTGTTACGATTGCATGCTAACATTATAATTGATTGCCTAAGCTCAACTTTTGGCCGGTATGTGGGGAACGGGGGCTGTTGTTGATGTTGTTGCTGTTGGTAATTTGATTGCGCAATTTGCGCGCATTGTATTGCATAGTTTTTGGCGAGCGAGCCTGCATGCCAGCCGCAAGGTGGTGCTGCCGGTGCACTCTGGGACCACGACACATATATGTATATCTGAACAAGTTCACGGCTTTATAGGAGAAAACTAGGCACCGTCTTTCTAACGATCAATTCAATCAACAACAAAAATACACTGAGATCAGAATCCATTAGAAAAGGTTCACTTCAGCTTTAATTTACTTAATTTAAGTCCTTTTGAAATTACCCCAAAGGAAAATGCATGCAATGAGTTGCCCTCCTGTAAAGCTGCTCAGTTTAACAGCTGTTATCTTAACAGAATCGGGCTCTGTTAAGATTTTCAATTTGTAGCATTAAAGATCTCTTCTGAAGCACTTTTTTAGAATGGATTTTTGCCAGAAAAACGTGTCAAATTCGCCATAGTGCAGGGTGGTCGATTGGTGGTGGTTGGGGCAATAAAAACCCACGAAACAGCCAACGAACATGACATGCATTTATGTCACGTCACATGCGGAACACGCACGTCCAACGCCAACACCAACACCAATACTAACACTAACACACACACACACAAACATGGACGAGTGCAACTATTTTAATTGGCGACATTCCGCAATTTTATGACTTTTAAAATTCTACATATATTTCATGCCTTTGCATGGAAATATGGCAACATGCAACGTTGCCACACTTCAATTGGCTTTTGAAGGACACACACACACACACACACACACACAAAGAGCGCAAGGATATGCCGTGCTTGTCGGCCCTGTTTGTTCTTGTTGTTGTAATTAGTGAGCTGCATTTCTTTGGCACTTTTGGCCGTGGCAATTAAGCAAACTGCCAGCGGACACAGCACCCAATTGCATGGACACGGATAAAACCAGCCAACATGCCCCCTTCACTTCCCAGCCCCACCATACCTCTTGACTGCGTCAAAAGGCTTTGCAATAACCGAATATGAAATTATGCAATTATGCAGCCAACGTGGCGTTGGGCAAGGAAGAGTACAGAGCATTAATGGAGCTTTGTAAGCATACGTAAATGAAGGAGAAGCAGAATTGCGCCTGTTCTTAAGGAAATGCAGAGGGGGGTGGAGGCAATTCGAATTAGAACTTGAGCTGAGCCAAAATTGGCATGGGCCAAGGGCAAAGCCAGGCGAGCATACAAAATTTGTAACGATTAAATTCGCTTAAATTTTATCAAAGTAGAGTGAATAGCGAGCATGCTAGCCAATTTCAAACCAAAGCGATTTAATGACGGAATCCTAATATCTGTTTGGCCGAACCAAAACATATATTTCTTAAAAGTGAACACCATACAAATTCTCTGAGAAACCCCCATTCTCTAAGCATTAATTGGGGCATTACCATGGCATTTACTTAACCATATTTTATGCCAATTTGGAAAAGAGATCAAATTTAGCACTCAACTTGCTTATGAGCATTTTTACAAATCGATTGTTTCAATAAAATTTTGAAACTATATGGCTAAGCAAGTTTTTATCCTAAACCTGTGGCTATGGGTTCTAAAATCCTGGTTGACAAACCGAACACAAAGACAGGTTGATTCGAGCCGCGAACTGTACCCAGGGCATATACGATAAATGTGTGCATCCGATATATTATCCTTAATAAAATATAATATATAATATATTTATATATACCACATATATAAGTGGTTTGTTGACAGCACGACTATTGCTTACAGAACTGTCGACAATTGGTCTGCCATTAACGAGTAAGCCATGTAAATGGTCATGTGAAAGTCTCGTCTATCGAATTACCTAAAACCTAGCGAAACTGTAAATCGTAGTTGCAATAAATATATTTAATTATTTCGTACTGGCCATAAAAATGGCATCAGCTTTGAATATCTTTACACACGGCTCTGATGCTGTCGTCGACAGAACTCGAACAGTTTATCGTCTTAAGCGTTGCCCAGCGGGATGGCTACTCAGTGGAGCTCAAGTGTCCAAGTCGGAAACCTCAATCTGTACCTTTTTTTTTTTAGTTTTAGCGCTAACAATGAACGATCTGCAGCTGCTGCAGTTTCAGTTGCTGCGGCTTCAGTCGGACACAAACACCTTGCCCACTTTTATGGAGGTATCATTAAACGTGGAAGATGAATACCGAGTCGGAGATGGGGCTAGGGTTGGGTGCGGGGACGATGCACAATGTTGCCAGACGTTTTTATGGTGGGCAACTGGGGCCTTTTTGCATTTCACTTTAATTCAAGACGACTTAATTTCTTTTCGGGATGCGACCCGCAGCGACCCGTTTGCTGTAGGAAATGCGAGAAATGCTTATAAATGCCCAATGCGCGTAGCCGATTAATTGCACATAAAAATTAACAATAATCAGCAGCAACAGCAGCAACACCACCTGACAATGGCTAAGCCACTGACCAAGCCGCAACCTCATAGTTATCACACCTTTTGGTACGCACCGTGGGCACAACAATGTTGCACTTTGTATCGCAGGGCAACAAATTTTTTATGTGCACCAAATTGAGTCATAAAATACATTTTCACCTCCGCCGCCGAAACTGGAAAACTCGAAAACCCGAACTGAAAGTGCAACTGGCTGCCTGTCGTCCGCCAGTTAGGCAGCTCGGGCCTTAAGCGATGCATTTGAAATGCGTTGAGTATTTTTATTTTTATTTTTTGCTTTTTTATGGGGCATGCAAATGTGTGCCGTCACACGGGGCCGACGTTTAGCGAGGCTGCGCGCCTAATTGGGCATCAGGTGCCTTAAAGTGAGCCCGTGGCTATTGAGCACAATGCAGATGTACCGTACACACATATTTCACAAATTAATCGATATCTCTTCAGGTAGTCAGTGCGATAAGAGGCATGTTTTTTATGTAGTTATCGATTAATGGAAGCAAATGACTAAAGTGCTGTTAACAATTTGAAAGCTCTAGCTGTCGACAATTTATCGATAACGATTAATCAACTACAATCGACTATCGTACATGGGTGACACTATACTATTTTTGGTCATCAGGTGCACCAAAGCTATTGAACAATTAATGATGTTTATAAGTTTAGCTATCGATTTTATGTGATTCACTTATGCTGTCGATAACATATCGATTAAACGGTTGCATTAGTTTATTATCGATTATCAAATATTTATAGCATTATGGAGATGGAGCCTGAGTCATAAGGAGCATGCTGTTATGTCTTCTTTTCGATAATGCTGTAAATATTCGCTGGTGTTGAATTAAATGTGAGATTTTGCAATTTGCAAGCTTACGTTATCGATAACGCCTAACTGATCATTATCGATTAATGATTATCGAATATGTATACCAGTATGCCGTATTTCTTATAAGTCGATTAGTCTTTGCCATGATTCACAGCTTAAATTTATGGCAACTGGTAACTGGAACTGAAACTGGAACTTAAACTGGAATTGGAACAGCCGCAGGAACTGCGCCTCGCGCAAGACAAAATTTGAAATGTTTTATTGGCAGAGCGACTAAAAATTTGCCAGACCTGGCGATAAGGGGAATCAAGCAACACGGCATCTTAATGACTAACGACGACAGACCGAAATAAAGCTGAAAGCAGCGACTTCGCAATACGCTTACCCAGCTCCATACAACAGCAAACGGACAAGCTGCATAGAGAAGCCGCAATGGTCGCAACGGGCCAGTCACCAACGCAATGAGGTGTTGATTGTGGCCTTTTGTGAACCTCTCAGCAGCTCAGCAGCTCAGCAACTCCTGGCGACCATAAAATGTTTGCACAGGTGCCAAAATCATTTGCGTAGCCGGCCTCAGATTTTCTTAGCTAGATGCGTAGAATTAATAGGCTCAGGCGGGCACTAAAAATTTAAATTGCGGCCATTTAGTGGCCAATAACAACAAGAGAAACAACAACAAAGGCAACAGCTACAACAACTCCTAAGAGCCAAGCATCAAACGACATCAATTTAAACGAACGCCGTTCTATGGGGCATCCTTGTTTTTTTATTTAAATGTATATGTTCGCAGAGGGTATTCCGATTCTGTCACTAAGGATGTAACGCATTGCAACAGACTTAAATAATGTTATGTATATAAATATATGCCTCATCTGGATGTTAAAGCTGATCATATATTTACTTATAGTAAAGAGATTTCATCGCTTATATATATATATATATATATATATATATATATATATATATATATATATAAAGAGAAATGCATAAGCAAGCGATCATTTACAAGCCAGACTGTAAGCCGGGTTTGAACCTTAACGGATTAATCCCAACATTCCATGTTTTACCATATACAAAATAAGCCAAGTAGAAAAGAATGCAGAAAAAAATAGAAAACAGCCGAATCCTAACTAAACCATTTTTCTTTTAATGAACAACACTAAATTTGTTCAATAAATTGTTATGCTTATCATTTTCAATTTGAATTTATAATAAATTTAAATGTTCTGCTATAAAAAAGAAGAGGAACCAAGGTTTGCACCAAAATCTGTGTGATGTGAAATTTCGGGTTCAGGAACCGAAGCTTTGAATGAATATTTGAATTTATAAACAAACTTAACTTATCTATTACAAATTGTTAAAATGTTAATAGGGCGTGCTAAAAACTGGGTGCCTAGATGTGAATAACCAGCTTCATGAGCCAAATCTTGGGACGAAACATTGGTTCAAAGCATTATTTGAGGATTCGCAGCGTTGGTTGCAGCGTTTTATAATAGAATCAAAATAGGAGAACCTTACTGCTTAATAAGTGTTTCAGTTTAAAAATAAGTTAACTTATTAACAATTTTTTAGTTCAACAATTTGATACGATTTTAAGATGGAAATACTTGTGCGCTTACTCGCATATCTGTCAACTTAGGCAATCTGATTGCCAGGGTATTTAATATTCGGCCCCGTCTGAACTGAGCGCTTCTTTCTTGTTTGCTTTTCATGTAGTCTTGGGCCTCGGCTGTGCTTTATCTTAGTTCTTCTTGTGGTTGCTGTTGTTGGCGTGCTGGAGCTGATCTGGAGCAGCGATAAATTCGAGTCACCTTTGTTGGACCGTTGTTGACAAATCAGTCGAGTCGACGTCGGCACACGCGCTGCCCAATTTGGAGCTGATCCACCGGCAGACCCGTTGTCACCTACAAAGCCATTTACCCCCACGTTGCGATCGGGATTCTTGGCTGGCATCCCAATGGACCCGTCGTCTGCGTCGTCTTGCTCGTCGCGAAGGGCAACACATTAAAAGTAAATTAACTTATCAGCGACAACGATCAGTTATTTTATTACGTTTGTCCATGCAGTAACACGAACATTATAATATCAAAGATGCCGATTAAGATTCTCAATGGAACTGAGCGAGATGGAGCCTGAGACAGCGATACCGATAGCAGTCCAGAGCGAGATCAAGAGTTGAGCTTAAGTCAACTTGTTGAGGCAGGGATACGTTTTATGTGCCTTGTGTGGGTTATGTGCCCGAAGTAGACCCAAAACAGCAGATCTCAAGCCAGAATCAATAAGTTAAGAGAGTCTACAGAGAGTCTATATAGTACGCACATAGTTGTAGCCTCTGTAATATTCCCTCAAGTACTTGTTGCAAATCAAATTTCCAAATTTCATTCATAACTTAATTCTTAGAATTGACAAAGTAAAACTATGAACATAACGTTTTGAAAATTTGATGGTGATAAAAATGGTTAAGTCACTTTTGTGACAGCCCCTGTAATTGCCTATTGCCAAGAGTACCCGACTAAGAGATACCCTGCACTTGCTGGACAGCGACAGTGCGGATTCTTCCTTGTACTTCACATTATAAAGAAATGGTTTCTCAAAGAAATGTGGCGTTTATCGTTAAAACCAACTGAGGAAACTGAAATTATAACTTTTGCATCTTCAGCTTTTTATTTAGATGTTGAAATTGGTTTCTAAAGTCTTTTTAGTTTGATCAAGGATATTTCTTTTGGCAAGCCAGCTTAGCCATATTTATACATTTCTAATTGTAAGCAGCGCAGATCCTTGAGCTAATCGAGCGGCTAGTCACAAGGCTGGAGGCAACTTTGATGCGTGCCACAAGTCAGAAAGAAAGTCCGACGCCAAGTCAAAGTCTGATACTGTCTTATCTGGGCAGTTGGTTGGGGCCAAGAGATACGGGCAGCTGGCCGCATGTGTTGCGGATGTTGTTAACAGCAGAGCAAACACATTGATAAGCCAGCCGAGTCAATAAATTAGTGAACATTAACTGGCAAACAAACACGCTAATTAGATAGTTAGATAGCCGGACAGACGGCTGGCAGCAGGCGGTGCAAAATTCGCAGAACACACACAGCAAGTGCGCCGCATCAGAGGAATGGGGTATAAGGGGGCTGGATTAGACAGAGGAGAGCCAAGGCTTCCTGGGGCTGCGCTTGCAAATACATGAACGCGACCGGAAAAACTGGCAAATGCCCAACAGAAACAACAGTAAGATAGAGGCAGGACCAGGGGCAGAGCGTGAGTGGACTCTCACTGTGTCTGGACGGACAGTATTGGCAACTGCGAATTGCGGTTGGCGACTTTTATACAGTTTGTACAATTATTTTAAGCATTCAATTGGAATTCGACCGCAGAACGCACAAGGAGGCAACCGCAGGATATATGCATATATATATATATATATATACATATATAGATATGTGCATATGTATGCCTGGCTGCAATTATATGCATTAAAATGCAATAACCGTCATCAGCCAGGCTGAGTAAGAAGCCAGGCAGTCAGCCAGCCACAGAAACATTCGTTCCTTGATCCTTGCCAGAGCCTAATTATTTTAAATGTGCGGCCCGCAATTGAAGCGCGCGCATGCGTCCTATCCTCAGCTCTGCCTCTCCTCTCCTGTCAGTTGCTGCTCTAATTTCGTTGCGCCTTTTGCCACCAACCGCACCAGCACCGCCGACTAATGACCTGATCTGGGTCGTCAGGCCCAATACCAATAGCAATTCCAATTTCAAGTCCGATTCAATATCAATCAAACGTTTGCCGCTCGACAAATTGCGTTTGGGCTCGAACTCGGGACTGTTACATCCGCTGTGCGAAGTAATTAGTCCTGGACTAATGCTGCCCGGGGGCAACATGTGGCCAGTTTGTGTCTGAGGCTGAGCTATTGGCGTGGAATTTTAATTGGCGCTTATGCTCAGCTACTTGAACTACTTGGGCAGAAGCTGCCAACTGGCAAAAAAAAAAGAAAAACATTGGTATAATTACCTTAGCTATGAGCACATAAATATGAATTTGGGTGTAGTTGAATCTATATGATAGGCAATTTAAAGAAAGGTGCAAGGAAAAAGATCGTGTTGTTTGCCAAACTCGGGAATAAGAAGACTTCCAAGAATAAAAGAATATGGAATAAGCATAAAATAAAATAAGCATTAGGAAAACCAAAAAATATAGTCGCAATTATGTGATCCTGGAAGATATAAATGTGAATTGGATAAATCTATGCGACAGCTAATCAGATGGAAAACAATCAAGCAGTCAAGTGACTAGACAACTGAAATAAAAACTTGAAAGGAGTTAAAGTTAAGCTTCAAATACGTGCTTGGCAAGAAAGAAGAGCCTCTAAAGTAAATGGACACAAAGAATTGGAAAGCTTACCAATAGATCTTCAAAGAAAGCAACATAACCCATAGCTCTTCAGCTTGACGATATTAGCCAATCTCAGCTAATTAATGTATAAACTTCCCAACTATTTGCTAACATTCCATTTAATACTATCATAATATAATATTGTAGTGCTGCAACTTATGAGATTTATTCTGAGTGTAGAAACTCAATTTCAAATAAAAATGCAGAAAGTTTCGCTTGTTATAGAATTATTATAGAATTTATACATTCGATATAAATCATACTTCATTCGCACAAAACTTGTTATTATTATTATATTATTGCAATCAAGTCCTTTAATAAATATTCACAATTTTAACTTGTAATTATTTAAATGGTTAATATAGTTATTTGATAATTATTTATTTATTTATTTTAATATTTATTTATTAATATTAAATAAAAAATTGGTATTCCCAACAAATGTTTTTTGGAGAGTAAAGTCAATGCAGCTATTAAAAAACGAAATGAAAATATATAGTTGCTAAGCTACCGTAAGCTACAGCACATCAGTTGTAAATAAAAGAATTTTCATCCCAAAAGTTTTTGGAAAATTTAAAAGCAATAAAATGTTAACTGTGCTATAGTTCTGAGTCTCAATACAACAAGAGAAGCTCAAAGCTATCGACTCGCGATCCTCTTTCGGATGGCTCGTCGCCATTTTGTTGGCCCCACTGGGCGCTGTCAACTTGCTGGCTGCGTGCTGCCCACTTGGCGAATCGCCGCGTCCTTTTGCCTTGCCAGCCAGTTTGACCGACATTCGCAAACGCTTTATGGCACAGCACGTTCTTAATTCTCTCAGCTCGCGGCGCTGCCTAACTAAGTTGCCATAAAAACTGGCTGCGAAACTCACCACAGCTGAGCGCATGTTGAGTTCGGGCCAACAACATGGCGCTGCGCACAAGCGAGACGGCACATTGAACGTAGATGGGAACAGGCCAACGGGCAGGAGAGAGAGGCCGTCAGGCCGAGGCCAAGAGGCAGCGCAGTCGAGACGCAGCGTTCTCGCTCTCACGCGCAGACAACTGAACAGCCACCACCAAAGCAACCGCTGGCCACCACCACCACCATCACCTATGACAAAGTGGCAAAAATTGTTGCCGCAGCCGCCGCTGCGACTGGGTTTTGTGCGGCTGAGGCGCTGCAGGTGCGTTTAGTCTCGTTTTGGCAGCCACAGCGCGACGACGTCCAGAGCGGAGGCGACGGGTAGTCCAATTTTGAAGTCGTATTTCCTCAACTTAAAAACCTAGATGAATTTAAAGTTCAAGTTGAAGTGCGCAAACAGCAAGAATACACTGTGCAACAAAATCAAGAACAACATTTTTTTAACTATAAAAAACGAAACAATTTTTTTTTGGTTGTGCATTTGTGAGTGAACGCCAAGTGACAAGTTGAAAGTGCATCCAATTGGAATCTGTGCGGCCGCCTTGCTGGCAATGAAAGACTCAATGAGCATATTAACTCAGACGCTGCCCACGACTACAGCGCCCAGCGAGCCGTTGCCACATCATTCGCATTCGCATTCGCTTTCGCATCATCATCACCATCATCATCAGCATCATTATCCGTTGCATCCACCGCCGGTTAACATGTCCATGTCCACCTCGTCCAATTTGAAGCCAAATCGATCCCGCTTCATGATCAATGACATTCTGGCGGGCAGTGCGGCCGCCGCCAGCGCTGCTGCATTCTATAAGCAGCACCACAACAACAACAATAACAACAATAACACCAATAACAACAACAACAACAACAACAATGCTAATAATAATAATGAGCACTCGGATGCTGAGCCTGAAACGGGCCTGGCGCCACCGCCGCCTCCACATCAGCTGCCACACCAGCCGCATCCACATGCCCTGGCGGCAGTTCATGCCCATCATCAGCATCAACATCCGCATCCGCATCCGCACACACTTCCGCACGCCAAGCTGACCCACTTTGGACCCACCGCCCAGATGGGCGCCAACGGCTTGAACGTGGCCCAATATGCCGCGGCCATGCAACAGCATTATGCAGCAGCTGCCGCTGCGGCAGCGGCGCGCAACAATGCAGCAGCTGCGGCGGCAGCAGCAGCGGCCGCAGCGGCAGCCGCTGGAGCTGGCGAAGCGCCGCCGCAGCCGCCGTCGGCGGAGCTCGATGATAGCAGCGACTACCACGAGGAGAACGAGGACTGCGACAGCGACGAGGCGGGCAGCGGCGGCGGTCACATGGATGATCACAGCGTTTGTAGTAATGGTGAGGTGAGCTTCTGTATTATTTCGGGGCAACGCGGCGGGGCGGGGCGGAGGGCGCGTTTAAGCCAACAACAGCTACAGATCGAATTCTAAATCGTATCTAGGGCCGAGCTAAGTTTTAATAAGCATAGCAGAAAACGTAGTGGAATTTGAGAAAATTCAAGGATCAGATGGGGAGGGGTTAATGAGAAAGCCAATTTGTGGGGAATGTCTGTGCCTGTTAATTATGCTTGATACATTCCGGAACTTGTTAATAATACTATATATACATTTCACTAAGGTATTTTATGATACCTCAGCCCAAGTCGCTTGTTTTTAGATAGGTTATCTTCAGTATAAGTCAAAATTGTAATAACAATAATGATAATACTGATCAAATTGATAATAAAAATAATAATAATAATAATGACAATAAAAATATTAATAATAGTAAAATTGATAGTAGCATAGATAATTAAAAAATTCCAATGCTTATTATTATTATAATAACAATATATTTTGACATACCAGTTGATATATCTGCTATCGATTTCCAATCAGACAAGGCAATTAATTAGCGAAACTTGAACGTTCCGAAAGAAACAAAAAAATATCTACAATGCATTAGCTGTATATACATATATAGTTCGTCAATAATTATTGCTTGATTGATTACTTAGATATTCGCGACAGAACTGTTTATAGAGTTTAAAAGAAAAAACCTAAATACAGTAATGCACCTGCATCTGTTAAATAAAAGCCAAAGTTGAAATTTTGCAGCTTGGCATTGATGATCCATTTTTAATGATCAATAATTATTGATATGCATTTAAATAGCCGCAAATCTTAACTGGTATGCGTTCGATTATGATTATACATATGTGGTAGACATGGCCTGGTCTCATTTGAAAGTTCAGAACTTTTCTTTATTTCAATTTGTTTTCTTTGATTTCCACTCTTGAAAACCTTCGGGCATGACATATTGGTTGTCTAATTTGATGGTATTCCATGACAATTGTCGGTCTGGTAGCGATAACCAATCGTAATGCGAATCTCTTTGTCCGTCCGCCTGTCTGTCTGTCTGAGTGAATGTCATGCCAAGTTCGTTGCCAGAGTCTTTTGTTTGTGGGGGGACGCAGCCGCTTTGCAAAACAAACTGTAAAAATTGCATGAACATGCCATATTCTAGTTGCCGGCGGGCGTGGGGGAGGAGAGTAGGTGGCTTTGGATACTGCTAAAAAATTGCATTTTCACGCTTTGTTTGTTTTACCCCACCCCACCGACCACCTTGCGCACTTTTGATGCATGCGCCATTTCAAAATGTGCATTTGTCTGGCAGCAAAATTGTTTAAACAGCAAGCAGCAGCAGCAACAACAACAACAACACCAACACCAACAACATCAGAAAATGATAATGGAAGAGTTGGAGGCGTGGCCCGCAGTTGAAGTTAGCTAGGGTAGGCTGAAGGGGTGCTGGTGGGGGGGGATATGTCTTCCACATGAAATACAGCAAAACGCAGCTTGCAAATATAATTCTTATGTTTTTTTTGTTTTAGCCGAGCTAAAATCTAATTATATATAGTTAGAGCACAACGTTGTCTCTGCTCGAGCATGTGCCTGTACTCTTTCTCTCTCTGTCTCTCTCGCACACATTCTCTCAATTCTCCAGCTCGCTCCTACTCATTTAATTATGGTAAATGTTATTAAAAAAAATGCATTTAAGGCCACTCGATAGATGCCCCAAAGCAAATTTTGTATTGAATGTTGTTGAGTGTGTGTGTCTGTGTGTATGTAAGTGTGTGTGTGTGTGTGTTGTGCGTGTGTCTCTTTTGCCATATGATTCTGCACTCTTGTCGACCATTTATTACTGCAATTTCCTGTGTTCGCAATTGTAATTTTATAAACGGTAGTCGCGTCTTGTTGGCCCAGCGGCTTTGGCCTCGACGGCCAGCCAGGCCTGACGCAGATAGGGATAGAGAGAGCGAGAGAGAGACAGCGAAAAGAGAGCGAGATCGAGAGAGGGCTAAAAAGTTGGAGCCAAATGTTGTGCCTGGAAGCAGCGAAAGCTGCGTCTCTTTAGCATCTGCCTGGGCTGCACTTAATTTCATTTCTTGACTGCAACTCTGTTTAAGCTTGGTAATTGCGGGCAGCAGCATTTCTGTTGTTGCCCGCAGCAGCTAAATGTTAGCCATATTCTAGCTGCCCTGAAAGCTGTTCAACAGCTGGGTAAACAGTTCTCTCAGCTAAGAATATATTATGTTAGGCTTTTGGCTTAAAAGCGCACTTGGCAAATTTTCGCTTTAAACTTATTTAACGCTTGTGTGGTGGCCAGAACGAAGAGGCGAGTCGCTTATCGACTAACCACAATCAGATAAATTTACATAAATTTTATGTACTAAATGGCAAACGAGCCAGCAGCTAGCTGGGCAAAAAAAAAAACAAAACAAAAATAAAGTAACCAGAAAGGGGTGGCCAATAGGCCGGCAACGGAAATGGGAGCGGGCAAGAGGACTGGGCCAAGTTTAGACATTTTGCTACACATTTTTATTACAGCCACAACAGAGAGATAGAGGTTGAGGGAGCGAGCGTGAGGGTGAGGGAGCGAAAGAGACAACAGCTATAGAGACAGACTTAGCCGTTGAGAACGGAAACGGCAATTGCGTGGTCTTAAACGTTGTTCAACTCTTAGGCCGCTCCTCAGCTACTCGTGCCGCTGCCTTGGCCATGTGCAGCCGATACAGTTAGGATGAGCTGTGGTTCTAGTGGTCGTCAGCAGCTGCATTTAGCATTAAGTTATTGGCTATCATCTAGTCTAGCGAAATGCTTTATGGCCCTGGCTAACAATCTCGCTTATGTCTGTTTGTTTAGGTGGCAAGGACGATGATGGCAACAGCATCAAGAGTGGCTCCACCAGCGACATGAGCGGCCTGAGCAAAAAGCAGCGCAAGGCGCGCACCGCCTTCACGGATCATCAGCTCCAGACGCTGGAGAAGTCGTTCGAGCGCCAGAAATATCTCAGCGTACAGGAGCGTCAGGAGCTGGCGCACAAGCTGGACCTAAGCGATTGCCAGGTGAAGACCTGGTACCAGAATCGTAGGTGCGTTGATCCCCACTTCTTCCCCTTCCTCGCACCGCTCTTCCGCCGTTGCAGCGCTCTTAGCAACAGCCATAACTGAGTTCTCTTCCTCTTGGTCTTTTCCATTCCGCAGAACCAAGTGGAAGCGTCAAACGGCCGTTGGACTGGAACTTCTGGCCGAGGCTGGCAACTTTGCAGCCTTCCAGCGGCTTTACGGCGGCTCACCGTATCTGGGCGCCTGGCCGTATGCGGCCGCTGCAGGCGCCGGCGCCGCAGCAGCCGCGCATGGCGCACCGCCGCATTCCAGCATCGATATCTACTATCGTCAGGCGGCCGCGGCGGCGGCGATGCAGAAGCCGCTGCCCTACAACCTGTATGCGGGTGTGCCCAGCGTCAGCGTTGGTTCGCTGAGCGCCGCAGCTGCGCCCTTCTCGCATCTATCCGCTTCCAGTTCGCTGTCGTCGCTGAGCAGCTACTATCAGAGCGCGGCGGCTGCTGCCGCGGCAGCCAATGGGGCCACTGCTGGTGGCGCGGTGCCGCCGCCACTTGCAACAGCGCCCGCAGCCGGCGGCGGCCTCAACATCATACACAAGCCACAGGCGCTGGCCACATCGCCGGCAGCGGGCGTGCAGACACTGGCGCAGGCGCAGAACGCCGCCGCATCGCCGGCGCATCCGCCATCTACGCCCAGTCCCACGCTGAATCCGGGCAGTCCGCCCGGCCGATCTGTGGACAGCTCCCAGGCGCAATCCGATGATGAGGATCAGCTGCAGGTGTGAGGCGGCCCAAGTGCAAGCGGGTAAACAAAGAAATAAAAACAACCGAAAACCAGCAACAAAATTGAAACCATTTTCAAGTATTTGTTTCCAAAACACAAAATGGCAAATGGTTGAGTGTGCGTGTGTGTGTGTGTGTGAGTGTGCGTGTGTGAGTGTATATATATATGTGTCTGGCTTAACTTATTTGTTTGCTTTTAATAATTTATTAAAAAAATAATAATAATATTTACCGATATATACAATTTTTTTTTTGAGGTTAGGCTTAAGATATACGAAGCATAAAATATTTATTTAAATGTTGTAAAAATTAGAAGCCAAAACAATTACATTTAATAAATAAACAAATAGAAGCAACAATGTGCATAATTAAGCTAGCCACAAGATGTATTAACGCGAAAACAAAAACAAAACTTTTACTAGAATTTGCATTTTGTTTTTATTTACGAATTTTTTTTTATTATTATAATTATTAGAATAAATGTGCTCGTTGTATTTGTAATGTAAATGTAATTCAACACAATTTTTTTGTCTAAATAAAAATAATAATAATAAGAGAAACATAAAAAAATAACAGAACGCAAGTGAATGAGAGCGAAAGAGCTGAAGAGAGAGCGAGAGAAAGTGTGAGAGGGGCGCAATTAAATTATTGAATAGCAGCAATTAACAAATGGTAAGAGCATGAGTGGAGGAGGAGAGGGTTGGAGCCGGAAGGGAGGGCTCACTGACGATGTGCGGTCCCAACCCTTAATGATAATAATTGCATGCAAAATGCATTTAACCGCAATTAGTGCATTTATTAGGCCAAAAGCTGCGACTAGTTGGCCAGTTGGCCAGTTGGCCGAGAACTGTTACTGCAACTGCAAGCTGCCACTGCCACTGCGCCTGCGACTGCAACTGCCACTAGGACGTGAACTGTTATGACCATGTCCAGTTAGTTGCTTTGGGTGCATTGCGTGCACCGCCTGCTTCACATGCGAACAGCAGCGCTGCAGGCAAAGCGAAGGCAAGCCTTCAAGTTTAGCTAAGGACACCTGACCAGCTGACCAACTGCACAGTTAGGGCACAAGTGTCAGCATATCGAGCCAGACACATGAGTCATGCATTTTGCGAATTAACCAAGACTGCAAGGCCAACAAATATTGGTTCGAACCAGTGCCTCGCCTCAAGGTTCGCTAGCTGAACTCAGATTTCCTCAACGGTTAGTCCAGGTCTTGGCTTGTCTTTCAACTTCCAATAAAAGAACTTCAATTTATAATTAATTAAATTCAAATTAAATTCGAGTTGAACCATTTTTTTTCAACTTTCGACTCAATTGTCTTTGTTCAACAAATACGGTTAAAGTTCAAACCTGTTCGGCCTAAAGCCGGTTTGTAGCTTTGGTTTTAACAGATTCTGGCCTTAGGGTTCACCAATGCAGCGCACACGTAGGTCGTTCTGGCCGCAACTCACCCTAACCAAACTTTTGCGCTGCACGAGGCTTCTTGGCATGAAACACGCGCGTTTCTCTGTTTTTCGCCTTCGTCGACAAATTGGCTGAAATGTTAATGTTGTTGGCTTAAAACAAAAGCGACGCTTGGTAGGACAATAAATGCAACGGCCGAGAACAGCAGCCGCAGCAGCAATAACAATGCCCGCAGGGGGGGTTTGGGTAACCGTTCATTAAAGACAAATGACATAAAACCGGCACCATGGATGAGCCCTCTCTGACTCTCTCGCTCACACTCACTCTCTCCCCCTCTCTCTACGTCCCGCTCACCGTACCAGTCTGGCTCTCGCTTTGTCACTGGGCACGCTCAATTAAACATGATCGTTGTCGGTAGCCAAATGTTGCTAATTACTGCAATATCGCCAGCAATTGGCGAAAGTGCCTGGTCAAAGTGCTGGTAAGTGCAACCAGTGTTGGTCAATAGCATTAAAATAAACAATACATCTCGAATGTCCTGACTATGCAATACTCTGTTCCTTATGCTGAGGACATTTTATCTGACGCGTACATATATAAAGTCTTAAGAGTCTACCAATGCTGCAAGCCGGTATTGAACTTATCCGATCGAGCCAGGATTAACAAATTGTTTTTTAGCCCTGAACCCATTGAAGATGGTATACCCACTAAATTATTCATGTACATATACATATATATCATTTTAATCGGGCCGACGAACTGAATCGATCTAGCCATATTTAACGGTCTATGTGAATGCGTTGATCTAAAGTTAGAGACTAGAAATTTGGAATATTTACTCTCTTACTCTCGTATATTATTTACAGAAGAAGTTTATAACTTCTCTGGGTAATCGACAAATATCGATTTCAAGCATAACTCGAAAATATAAGTGCCAAACATGGTATGTGGATTTTCGTAAAGTTTAAGATTATTTTACCTTTTAGCTTTGCCATCCAAATTGCAAAAAAACTATGATATCAATATAGATTTTTATCGATTGTTTGAAAACGGGGCAAGTTATCGATTATCGAAAACAAACTCTTACTGCGCGGGCACTAGGAAGACCTACCTATCTGAGATCCTTGCGTTCATAAATACGGACAGACGGACAGACAGACGGACATGGCTAGGTCGACTCGGCTAATAATGCTGATCAAGGATATTTATCCTTTATGAGGTTCGAGATGCTTCCATCTGCCTGTTACATACATTTCCACAAAAACATTATACCCTTTTTACCCGATTTCAATAGGTACAGGGTATAAAGACTATATATATATATATATATATATATATATATATATACCCCTTAACGTCTTTAGGTGTATTCTTGATCAGTATCAATACCAATTTCTGTTTCTTTCCCTTATGACTTTATATTAATCAAACGCAAAACAAATTACTGGAAAATTGAGCGATTGTATCGAAAACATTGATGAGTGGTTAAGGTAAGGAATAATATCGTACAATGCCATATAAAATTGTGATTTAAATTGAACTATTTGTGGCATTAAGTTTTAAGGAATGAATTTAAGGACTGGGTTAGATTTCCAACCTAAGATATTTTATAATAATATTTATAATATTTCAATAAGAGACGAAATTTAGTTTCAAGCTTTGCTTGTTAAATTCCAATTTGGGTTCTTGGACAAGACTTTAGTAAAGTTGATTTTTGCTTAAGTTTAAATTCATATTGAAATTATTCTATGAACTGTTTAAGGGCACACAAGTAATTGGTAATTGCGTAAATTTCATGCATAAATTAAAAGCACAAACGAAAATCGAAATAAATATTATGGAGCGGCTTATCTGGCTGGTTGTTATCGATATCAGCATCCGTAAAGCTATGGACGTTCGTTTGATATGCAAACTTTGGCAACTGGTGAATAGACGGGCGCCCGTCCCGCCGGGGATTGTGCCGGCAATTGGGGATTTCGCCTGGCGCATTTATGAAATGAAGCCGAAATATTGGCTGCTTACTGTGCTGTAACATCAATTTGCATGGAAATCAGCAACAACAAACCGCCGCCTGTCAAAGTAACCATCTATGCGAGTGTACCCACACCCAACGCGACTGTTTGCCACACACACACGGACGCACACACACACGCACACAAGCACACACACGCCTGTGGGTGTTAGACGGATCATGCGAAAACATAAACAATATGATGTTCTATTACAACTGTTTTTTTTGTTTATTCATTGTTAATTTTCTTTCTTAGCTGTGATTAGTGATTTGTAAATTCCAACTAGTTTAAGCCCAGAAAAGTTTTATTTAGGCAATCCAATATGAAGTCCCTTTATAGCTGTAACTTTGCTTTGTTCAGTTTTTGGTTTGTTTTCTGACCTGATTTCTAATTAATTGTAATTCTCAACTAGTTTTTGATCAGTTACTTTGCGAGCTTGACGTTGTTTGTTCTTTACTCAATTTCAATTTATTTTACGTTTTTAATTTCAGATTGATTTATAATTTCCAACTAGCTAAGTGCAAATCAGTTTAACTGAGGAAAACCAATCTGATGTCCTTTTATAGCTGTAACTTGGCCTTGTTCAGTTTTTATTTTATTTTTTTCCTCAAGATAAATTTCTGATTGATTTGTAATTCTCAAGTAGGTCAAGCCTAGATCCGTTTTATTGAGACTCATGCGAAAATGTACAGCTGCAGCTTGACTTTGTTTATTCCTTGTTTAGTTTTAATTTTTTTTTGTTTTTCAAATTTCTACTTCATTTGTAACTCCCAACTAGTTGAAGCCTTGAACTATTAAGTATTTGTTTCTGTTAACTGATAGTCAATTAGACATGTCGAATAATTTCAAATATTTGTCAAAGCTTGAAGCACTCCAGACTTCAGCCTGAAAGCATTTACCAGTTAAATACAGGGAACTACTTGAAAATTTTGTGGGTGGAACGAGCGAGCCGGAACAACGCCTACGATTCAGGATTTCAACCTTTGCCACTGGAGAGGCCTCCAAATTGCAAACGGAAGAAGAAACTCTACTATGGCTCGACGCCATGCCGAGCTGGAATTTACTCTGCCGCACATTTAGTTCCATAAATGTGAATTTAAAAAAAAATTAATAATAAAAACAAATGTTTAATAGAAAAACGAATATTTTCATAAAAACAACATAAACAATGCAGGCATTATGGAAAATTAAATAACTATTTTATTGCATTCAATTTTGTGACTATTTTTTTCAGCTGTTTCGATTGCATTTCCGTTGACCCCTGCCATATGGCACTTATCAGCGCGGACTGAACTGGTGTTGAGCGGCTGGGCGTGTCAAGTGGGCGGCATTATTAATGATAATGATAATGATATTGAATGCATCGCTTAGTGATGCATCTTTTAATGTATGTAATATCAAAAAAAAGGCAGACCAGCAGCCTGGCTACGAATAGAGACAATAACCGCACGGCCCATATAATTTGTCACAACTTGCAATTGTTTTTATTGTACATAGTTTACAATGTTATGCACTTGTATATATATATATGAATGTTCATTTTTGCAATAGCAGTAATAAACACATTTGGCAGTAAGCGGAAATGGCGCTTAATTGCCGCCACAAACCGCAAAGTTTGCTTATCATTACAAATTATATATTTTTTTTAATTTGTTAATTTGTTTGATAATTGCAAGAGAATTTTCATTGAATCGGTTAAAGATCTAAGTTAAGCTAATCGTTAGAAATAGAATTGCGAATTGTGCAATTGATCGAGCCCACAGTCAGACAGAGTCTGTCCATTGTAAGGGTATTTGAGCTTCGCTGTGACCGCAGGCTGTGGCATAGTTTTGCAGCACGGGCTGAAGCGCAACGCCTTGGGGCGGCACATGCAAATTTCATGTGTTTGTTTTTTGCAGCGATTATATTCAATAATTGTGTGCATTTAGATAAGTTACAAGCCTCGGGGCAACAGGGCGCACAGACAATGCCGCAGACGCAGCGCTGGGCCACTTCAAGCGCCGACCAAATGGACGCCAGTCACGCCATCGCACTCTCCCCAAGCCCAAACCCAACTCCAAATTCAAGACCGTGCCCGGGCCCGGTCCCGAGCTCGACCGGGCCAGGCAATCCAGCCCCATTTCAGGAATTCAGACGTGTGTAGGTGTTGAAAGTAACTGCAGGCAGGTGCATTGTCATAGCCCTCGCTGCCCGCTGACCCTGCTCCATTGCCCATTGCCCATGACTATTCCTTGGCACTGGCAGCTATCAGGGGTAGCCGTCGGCAACGGCGTCCGCTCAGAAATGTGTCGGAAGTCTTTAGTAAAAGTTAAATAGAAAGCATATAGAAGATTTATATGCAACTCCCCCGTTATATTTATGCTAATGTTGGCAACGCTCGCTCCACTTCTGCGCTTCTCGTTCCATTCTCGCTGCTCGCTGCTCAAGCTGTTTCGCATATCTGGCACAAGACTTGGAAATTTATTAATCTCCAAAGCCTGTCATGTGACTCAATACAATAAATGTGCCAACATTTAATTTTGGAATATATATAACCCGAATTTACGTTAACATTTTGCACATTAAGCACTTTTTCAATCAATTCAATTAATTTATTACGTCTCTTTATTTCATTGTACTAATATTAATAGTACAATGGGTGGGATGCCGATATCATAATTCAACCTGATATAATATATTTGATATATTTAAGACAAACAATAAAATCCGGCTAATATAGAGACATATGGCCTAGAAATGCTTTTAGATCTTTTTTTCTAAAGAGAGTATCCATTAAATATTGTGAACCGATTTGATATGATTTTGCAGATATATTGAAAAAAGTAAGGATATCTTCGGCACGCCGAAATTGAATGCCCTCGCAGCTCGAAAATGCTGAGATTGTTGAAATAACTTTGAAAATAGCATATTTTGCCAAATAAGCTTCTACTAATCCACCGATCTTTGCTATATCAGCTATATTATCTAGTGATCCGGTGTTGATAAGATTTTTTATACATGTAGGGGGTATAACTAATAAATGGCAAGTTATGGTAAGATATCTTGATAAACAAAAACGTATTCCGTACAAGTACTTTATTTTTGACCGATCGTTTCTATGGCAGCTGTATGATATAGTGGTCCGATTCAGCCGGTTCCAACATATGTACTGCAACGGAACGAGGGGCGTATGCAAAGTTTCATATGAACTGAGAGACTAGTTTGCATAGAAACAGACAGACGGACAGATGGACATGGCTATATCGACTCGGCTGTTGATACTTTACGAGATCGGAGATGAATCCTCTTATGCGTTACACTTTTTGAGACAATATTATAATACCCTTTGCAAGGGTATAAAAAAACAGCAGCTCGTCTGTAAAGGTACTTCAAAAACCTTCAGGTTCTATCATAAGAGAAATTTGCTATCGATTTATTAATCATTTGAAGCTTTAACTCTTTGCGAATTATAATGCGTTAAAAAAAAAACAATATTAATAATAATAATAAAAATATGAATAATAATTTAAAGATATTAAATGACATTTCCCTAATATTTCAAAAGTTTTTGCCCGTTCCGCCAACTAGAAACAGTTCAAATTCCCGTTTGGCATTTAATCCTTGTGCCTTGCACAGCAAAAATTAAAACATTTGTTGTCATTTTCTATCGCAGCCCTGAGATCTGGCCAATTTGTAGACGGGCAAAAGATAAAAATGCGGCAAAAGAAAAAATTGAAAATAATAAATAAAACGCAGGAACAAATTATGAAAGCAATCAACGGGGAGAGAGCAGCAATGGGGATTGGTCTGGGTTTTCTTTTTTGTTGGCATTAGGTTTGGGTTCGGGGCTTATGTCTTATCAGCGATGTGAATTTGAGCGTCGCTTGAAAAGGACAACTAGCCGGCAAGGACAACTCAACTCTAAACTGAACTCCCAGCCCGCTGGAATGGATGAATTTGTCACATTAGAAGCATTAAGCGGGCGGGCATATGTGAAGGAGCTGATAAGATCCAACTGGCGATGCCGGGCCGAGGCCAATGCAGCAGAAAATCTGGCCAAGGGACGGGCGGGTGGCTGCCGCTGTTGTTCTCGTTGTTGTTGTTCTCGTTGTTGCTGTTGTTGTTGTTGTTGAAAGTGGTGGTGGTTGTCCTTCTAATGCAATTTTCAAATATTGTTGTTGTCAGTGTAATTGCCAGGATATTAATAGGGGTTGTCCTGCGTCCTCGACGGATTACGCCGGGCATTATGAGCAAATTAAGTGTGAAGTGGCATTTGGGATTTATGTACACACACTCTCACACACACACACTCGCACAAGCGGGTGCAAAGTCGATAAGGATGCCAAAGGCAGCCAAAGGATCGCTACTGTAAAGCGCTTTACTGACTGCAAAGCCAGACAACAAACAATAGGCGTGGCCGTTGACACTCGCTAACAAAAGGTGTCACATGTCAAACAGCAACTCCCAAAGCCATATACCCATGCACATGCCCATAGCAATACCTTTGTATATACCTTTATCTTTACCTATGCCTATACCTTTGGCTGTACCCACTGCCATTCCAGTTGCCAAACGTTTTTCCTTCCTTTTTATATACATATATATATATATATATATATATTTTTTTGTTTAAATTTAAAAAACAAACAAACATAACAAATGCGTTGCCTATTGGCCCCGTCAACGTCGCACATTTAACCCCAAATGCGAGCTAGCCCTTACAGTGGGCCCATCCAAGCATCTCTCAACGGCTTATCATTTACACTTAACGGCTAGGCGAGGGCGAGGGCGAGGGCGAGGGAAACGGCAACGGAAACGGCAGCGGGAACGGCGGCGGTGGCACGTGCCCGCCTGCCGCATCTAGCGATTCATGAGCCTGACCTGGCCGGGGTGCGGAAAGATTGAAGTATTATTAACCGCAAAATGCTCATAAAGGATCAATTTGTGCGCACACGTGCCAAGGATAATGCCTTGGCCACTGTGTGGGTGTGGCAAGAGGGGTGGGGGGCGTGGCAGTGCCATCATTGCGACAAAGCGTGAAGTGCACATAAATCAAAGCAACGGCTGCCAAATGGACACAATTTTGATGACAGCAATATCTGGAAGGGGGCAGAAGAGAGGCGGAGATGGACTACTTGACTCCTTGCTGGACAGAGTTCACCTAATGTTCCATTGCCACAGTGTTCCAAATTTAAACTGTTCCACCGTCTGTGCTAGTTACTGCATTCCTAGCTTGCGATATGGAATCACTATTCCGTTGTCTCTTTCATCTCACAGTTCCATTGTATCATTCTTCCATTTTACACCTCACTTCTCAAAGGGATAGTTCCACTGTCTCACTGTTCCACTTTTGCGCTGATCACTATATCACTGCCTCACTTTCCCAAAGTTCACCTGTCTCTGTCTGATTGCTCTACTCTCAGTCTTACTGATCCACTTTCTCACCGTTCCCCGGCCATAGAATTCCACGGTCACAGTGTTCCACTGCATCATTGTTTTACTTCCGCACAGTAATCCACAAACTCTCCTGAGTAGTTGACTATTTATGTTTTCAATGTTCCAATATCTCACTGTTCCATTATCCTTTTCAACCAGATGAAAGTCAATCTGGCTACTATAGGTATAGTACCTTGATGAATCCGCTTAAGTCAATTTTATTGTTTCGATTACTTTTTAATTTCCACCTACTCAGAATATTCCCGTTGCCGAACCATTGATCAGCCTTATCATGTCTTCTGTTCTGTTTCGGCTGTTGTGGCACAACCTTTTGTGCAGGTTCCGCTATTCATCGACTGTTAAAAGGCAATTAATTAGTACAAGATCAGGTCTTGGCCAGCCCAGGTACCAGCCCTGCACATCAGTCAACTGTCCTCCCAACGGGCGGCGTCGGTGGCGGCACGGCTCACCCCAAAAGCTGCAATGCCCACAAATTGTTTGCAATTTAGCTGAAATCGCGCCTCTTGGCCAAATTGCCTTTAAATTGGCAGTTGGCACAGCGCATCATAAATCCAAACGGCACCAAAGAGCACCATGTGTGCTCCTCTTGCTGCTGCTGCTGCTGCTGCTCCAAGAGCAACAGGCTCTAGCAGCATTTCCATTTCCATTTACGAAGTAGCGGAAGTATCGCTTGTCCAGCTTTGCGCTGCGTCCATTTCCCACAACGAGTCGCCGCGGCGGCCTCCTTCTGGCCGTGGGGCATCGTTGGCGGTCAGCGGCGGCGGTCGCAAATTATCAACAAATTAGACTTTTCGTCGAAGTCATCGTTGGAGTCGAGCTGCGGTACTGGAGCTGGAGCTGGAGCTGGAGTATCGGAATCATCATTTCATTTGTTTGCATGTCTCGTTGTCATTTCGTTGATTTTGGCGGCGTCTCCTTTAGGCACTCATTTCTCATCTCTCTCGCTCTCGCTCTCGCTCTCTCTCTCTCTCCCTTTCTCTCTCACTCCCTCCCTCTCTTTGGACACAGCCGCCGCTGGTAAAGTGATTTCTTCAACGCTTTGTTAGCGCACAGGATTGATGCAGCTGTCATTAGGCGTTTTCGGCTTAAACGGATCCCAAGCCAAGTTGACCCGCTGCCTGTGCTGCAACGTTTGCCCCGTTTGCTAAATGCGTTTTTAACGTGCTTTTAATTGTCAGTTGGTTATGACTACACACTTACACCCCCCAACCCCCCAAACCCCCAACCAGCCAAGCCGCCTGCCTGCTGAGCAGCAGCTGCCCCTCCAAGCCGCTGGCTGGAGCTGCTGCTTGAGCGCAAATTAAATCAAATTGAAACTAATTAACATAAATAAATTTACACAAAATCCAATTGCAATATGCCTCGTTACAGGCTTTCACACTTTACGCTTCACTGGGCGCCGATGCTACTGCTGCTACCTCTGCCAGTTACTGCTGCCCTTGGGACCTACCCCTGCCCCCCACACCACCCACCCCACCCACCGTATACTCGCCAAGCCAGGCCTGACATTTACAAGCGACAACTGTCAAATTGGACAAGTTGCATTTGCAAATAAATAGACGGGCACTCGTTCAAACGGAAACGGAACTGACGGGCACAAACGCACCAGAGACGCGCACAGAAGTCGCCTTCCATTAGGCTGTGGCATGGCTGCGTAAAGGGTGTGGAGGTGGGCGTGCGCTGGGAGGTTGTGTGTGTGTGTGTTGGGGGTGTCGGCTGTGCTTCGACGCCTCCGCTTAAAGTTTTAGGCGCAATACAATTAATTGGATTTGCCAGCGTTGGCTGTTGCCTGGCTGTCTGATGCTGCTATTTGAACTGTTGTCAGGCCAAGCACCAAACCCAAAACAACCCCCAACCCAACCCACAACCCCTTCACCTGACACTCTCTCGCACAAGCAAGAGTTGACTACACTCAACTAATTTGTAGTATCTAAATTTAAAACAAGTAAGAGGTTCTAGTTGGGAGCTCCCGACTAGGGGATACCCTGAACCCTCTTCTGCCGACAGGCGATAGGTATAAAATGAAAAATACTTAATATATATATACTGTTCTAGAAGCTGCCTGTCAACGGGGCAAGTTATCGAATATAGGAAACAAACTCGATCTGCGCGGGGACTAGGAGGACCTACAGCCAAAATTTCAAGTCTCTAGCTCTTATAGGTTCTGAGGTCCTTGCGTTCATACATACGGACGGACAGACAGACGGACAGACAGACGGACAGACAGACGGACATGGTTAGATCGACTCGACTGTTGATGCTGATCAAGAATATATATACTTTATGGGGTCGGAGATGCTTCCTTCTGCCTGTTACATGCATTTGCAAAATACATTATACCTTTTTTTCCCATTTTATAAAAAACCACCAAGGCAAATGAAATTTGTTTACAACTTCAGAATAAGTTCACTTTTTAGCTTAGCGCTAATTATAAATTTGTAGAAAATATTTTCTAAAATTAAGAGCATGCTTTATTTTTTTTTTACCAGTGTAGAAGTGCAAATATTTAAAACTGCTCGCTGGCCATGCGGCGTATACGCAATGCAAGCGACTCCCAGCCCCCCACTGCTGACCCACCCCTCAACCGGGTTGCGTTGTAGCTAGTTCAGTTATTTACTGCCTTTATTTGCGGTCTTGTCAAAGCAATCAACACAGTCAGCCAGTCAGTCAGTCAGTCAGTTAGTCCATGTCCGTGTTCGTGTTCGTGTCCGTGTCTGCGGCATCCTGGTGGTGGATTTTATTTACTTCACATTCGCAGCGACCCCAAAGCCAAACCTGAGCCGGGTCTACGGCTCGGGCTGTGCCACTGGCTGGCAGTTCGTCGTCGTTCTGGTCCTCTTCTGTCCTGTCCTGTCTGTCTCGTCGCCAGCTCGTTGAGTTTATTTGCAGAATGATTTTTCAATAATTTATGTATGATGTTCGTCGGCGCACTGCCACTGTCAGAGCTACAGCCACTTGATTTAATGTGCGGGGTGTTACTTTCAACACCCTCCAATCATAATAATAATAATAATAACAGCAGCAGCGGCAGCAGCAACAACAACAATCAATAGTGTTTTTGGTGTGACAATGCAATTATCAATGGTGACAAAATAATTTCCGCTGCGTGATTTTTATGACAGTTGTGCGGCGCATTCTGCTCGAATAGGTTCGCGTACAGAGGCACAAATTAAATAAGTATTAAGTAGTTTATCTGCAACCCCTGCCACAACCCTCCCCCACCCATCCAGCGCCGCCTACCACAACCCCAACTCCTATACCTAGCCCCACCACCATATCAAATGCTGATCTCCACCCTAAAATCTTATCCTTTTGCCTTTTGGCTCGTTTCAAATGCGAATTCAATGAACATAATTGGATAAAAATGCAACAAAAGAAATAGTAAGCGAAACGGCTAGAGAAGGAGACAGTGAGACAGTGAGAGAAGCCCATAACATAACATTGCATAAAATATATATAATTTGAGTTCATTCTGATTTCCGGCCTCTTTGCTGTGTCTGTGTGTGGGTGCCCCATCAGGCTGTGGCTCCACCTCCGCCATCGACTGGCGCCGTCAAATGAAATCATAATTTAAAGGGTGTCCGTGTATTCCAGATACACACAAGTCCCCACCCCACCCGAATCCGCCAACGCCATAGCCCCCGTCTCGAGATCATCGCGAATTCATAAAAGCATGTCATTTTGTGCACGCAATCGCGTTGCGTTATAATTGGAAATTGGAAATGGCTGAGAAAAAAATGAAATAGCAGACGCAAACCTTTGCGGAATTGACTGGACCTGTCCTTTGGTTTGGGTTTTGAGTACGAGTCAGTCGATGGGTTTGGTGCTCTGACCGTCTATGCTTGTTTTATTTGGTGTAAGTATTGGCATTGTAATTCCCAAAGTGTTCAAGCCATCGCTTAAACATTTCAAGGACTTAAGCGCCCCGCCTGAGTATTTTCATATTTCGGCTTTAGCCAAGTGCTTTATGTACTATATACTTTATATGCTGACTGGTACTTCCCAGCTTTGCTCGGAGTTTTTTCTTTTTTTTTTGCCGCACATGTAAAAATTAAGTCCATCCGTTCTACCTTGAACGCCACGTCTCGAGTTATATCCGTCCAAAAGTTAGAATCAAAATTTTCCGCCCGTTTTATGACCTGCATTTCCAGATGAGTAGATTTTGCGAAAAATATAAAGGTCTTAGAAAATGAGTTTGAAGCCGATCGGATGGTAAACGAAAATATCTATGCAACCAATCGGACGAAACTTGAAACTGCGCTCAAAAGTCTTCACCTCCATTTTCTATTCTTGTGGATATTAGCGAAGTGTATAACAATTCTCAAACTAATTTTGAATTAAGATCCGTGAAAATCAGTTTGAGCGCGAAACTTCACCCACCAGATCTTTGACCCATTATCTCCACCAAGAAGTGGTGAATTGGTCGAAACGCGTGAAAAACCTTTTGAACAAAGATCTTTTACCATGCGAAAAAATCCAATAAATCGTTTCCCACGATTTTTCCACACTTGCGGGTGGAATTTCCCCAAACCGCGTCTTAACGTACACCATCTTCACACTTATAAGTGTTCAAGGGAGATGCGCTCTTTAGTGGGTAATTAAACAACTAGGTACAAGCTCCTGTCTAATGTATAAAGGGAGTATTTTCATAGGCAATGTCAAAAGTAAAATATATGTTGTAATAATAAAGTACTTAGCTCCCCTTTCACTTTTGAACTGCAAATTTCAAGTATTCTTGAATTTTGATCATTCCACTGATGGGTGGATATAAATATATTTGGTATGTGATCTGTAGGGAATTCAAATTCCAGCTTGCTGTAGCCCCCGTTTAATCATTTGTTAACTCTCAAAAAAAGTTCATGGCAGTTAGGCTGCGGTGCGAGGGGCACGTACTTATTTTTAGATGGAGTATATAACAATTAAATTACTGTGGGGCTTTGTATGACGGAATAAGGTGTCAAATCCATGCGGCCTTCGTCAGTTAGCTGCCACCAGCCACCAGCGACCGCCACATCCTTTGTGCCACTCAATTGTCAACGGGCACGGTTCGGAGCATTGTCATAATCAAAGTGAAGTCTCCCACTCCTGCCCACTTGTGGAGAAATGTTGACAGCTGTTGGAGTTTTACCTTTTCTTTTTTATTTTGTACCTCTGTCGTGTACTCTATTCAATTTGAATGAAAATATATATGACAACAAAAAAAACCTGCAACATTTGCACCTGACCACAAAAGAACAGTCCGGCAATGGCATTGTTGATGCAGCCGCTACAACTTCATTACAACCTTCTCCCTCACTGCTATCACCCCGCCTCCTGCTCCAACACCACCCGCGCACCACGCACACTTAAAGCGTTAAATCCACCCCATAAACCCCACTCCACCGGTCGTCAGCCCTCGACGGCCGGACTGCCGATCGGTGGACTGGGGTCAAGCCGTTGGCTCTCTAAGTGAGTTGGCTTTTTATTGGCAGCCGGCGTATAGACAACCCCCAGAATGGCCATAGAACGAGGAGGATTTTAATTTACCCTAATGCGTCTATAATTCGAGCCATTAGTACAATCGCATTAGAAACACTCAACAACCCTTTGCAAGCAGCATTGACCAACCAACAGCCAGGCTGAAAGCTATTTAACCAACGCCGAAGCGCAAATACCCTACACAGCTCAGTTATATGTACATGACCTAGAATTTATTCTTTTATGGGGTAAAAAAGCTTATTCGTATTCTTGCAGACGATTTATAAGCTGAATATTATTATATTATTTTGTCTGAAAATCAACTCACAAAAGACCCTCATAAAAATCCGACCCAGCGCAGTTTGGATACTATAGAATAAAGAACATCTGTATTTTGAATATCTTTAAACTTTATACACTATTGCGGATAACTCATGTAGAAAATTATCTTCCATATCTTGCATAAGTCTTTTATAGAATCTTCCATAGGTTCTTCGTATATGTAAAAGTAACAGGAATTAACAGGTATCCTCGGAGTGCCAAAGATGAAAAGCTCTTGCAGACATAAAGCAGATGTCCGATATATTTTCCATAGTTAACTTCGCAATTTGCGAGCTTATTAGAGACATATCGAGACGGATGTTGATATCAATCAAGAAAACATAAACCTGGAGTCGGAGATGTCTTCTCAATGCGTTACATATATCGTAAGAAACTAATACAAGCCTTACCAAACATATATACAGTAGCAACAGTTTTCCACCTTTGCTTGTGGAATTCCTAAACAATGTGCCCAAGCTCTTACGGCTGTAGGTGAACCTTGTCGTATATTTTGTGACAAATAATTGTATTATTATCCCGACAAAAGAGTATACTTTCTGACTTTGATCAATATGCGTTTAAATAGGGAGACTGTCAAAGTCTCGATTGGGATATATATTCGAATTTAAAAAGGTTGCAATGCAAACCATACTAAGATGAGAATCATAGAAATCGGTCTATGCCGATTTCTATGCCAACTATATGATCTAAACTTTTTCCTGTTCTGAACCCAACCAAATGCATATACCTTTTAATGGCCTTCCATAAATACGCACTATGCCGAATGAGATATGAGATTTTTTCAATTTTGGGGAGATACCTATATATATTTGAATATACCTTAATACCTTATATATCTTAAGACAACCTCTATATTATGCTTACTGCATCTAAGTCCTAAAATCTTCGATTTATGCTCAGTAGCCGAATCTCAAAATCAATATTTAAATTTATGGAAATGGGGAAAGATATCTATTAAAAACTGTAAGCTTAACTATATATGACAATATATATATATTGTAAATTTTAAGTTTATACCTTATGTAGCTCCAAAGAGAAAATTATCATAGAAATGAACAAATGAGCGGACAGACGGACGTGGAGTGAGGGTATAAAGATGCGTTTTGACAATCCGTCACAAGCTGTACGATAATTTTGTAAGGCCCGCCCGGCGCATACACTACCAGCACGGTTACCTTTAAGCCGCGTGCCTGAGGCACCTGTATCAAAATATTATTTCATATGTTGACACTCGCACGTAATTAGGACTCGGCTCGACCTGTGGGTGGACGCTTGATTGGCTGACGGCCAATTTGACTTTCGAGTTGGCTGTCAGACAGACAGACAAACCGGCATTAAGGCGGCTAATTAAAAATCAATCGTTGGCCCCATTTTAATTGGGCTGCAGGCAGGGCCGCTATTAACGGCCACGCTAGCCAGCTTATCCCGGCACGTGTTCTGCGCAAATATTGCCGCACGCTTTTGGCCGCCGCTCGATGGAGGATAAAAAAAAAATAAGCGACAGAAAAAAAATGTAAAGCGAAAGCAAATCGTTTGATTTTTTATGCGTTTATGTTTCATATTTATTTATAGCTTGTCCAACAAATTACGCGCTTCAGTTGCACAAAAAGGCGGCCAACACGTGACCGCCCCTCCACCCTCGCCCTTTGCGCGACACAGGGATTGACATTTTCAAAACTGAACGAATCTGCAGTGAGCGGAAAATGGATTTCTAATATTTGCCTTAAAAAGATATTACAAAAAAAAATATATATATATATAAATATATATATACATATATAAAATAACAACTAACTGTAAAGATAAGCTTTAAATATGCTAGCGGCGGGCGGAGTTGGGCGTTTCAACTTTTCCCGGAGGACGTCCGGGCTTAAAAGTTGAGAAAAATGAAACTTTTATGAGTTCAGCTTGGCAGCTTCTTAGCATTTTTTAACCGCGCTCCCGCTCCCGCTGTTCCCGCTGCTGCTGCTGAGGGGCAATTTTATTTTCGATTAAACGCTTGAACAGCGTTCGAAGAAAATGGCGCGCATAAATGGGGCCCATCTGGCCGACAGCCCAGCTCCAGCTCCAGCTCCATCTTTAGCTTCAGCTGCAAGCTGCGTCTCCATCTCCTGCTCGTCCCGGCTTCAGTTACTACGCCAGCTTGCGCCGCTTGGGGTCTCCGATGGCGGGCAGACCGCTATCAAACTCGGATATGTTGAGGGCGCGCGATTTTTTGAGGCTCTTCATGAAGCTGTTTCTGCCACTTCCCTCCGGCAGATGGCGCTGTCCGTTAAGCTTCCTATGCTCGGCCCCTGGTTGCTGCTGCTGATCCTGCACCTGTCGCCTCTCCCCGCTGACCGTTGTGGTATAGAGACGTCGCTTGGCGCGCTTCGCCTGCTGAAGCTTCTCGGGATCGCTGTGAATGGGAGGATGAGTCAAAGAAGTCAGTACAAATCCGCTGGTGTATCGGCAGCAATTGAATGTGACAAATACCGCTCTGTGTAGGTCAGTCGATTGGTGGGCGGGGCCGCTTTTGGGGCCGCGTGCTTGCTGGCAAATTTACTGGGCGCCTCCTTGAGCGCAAAGCTCTTGGCAAAGTGTCCCATATGCGCGATGCGTACATTGAAGATGGGCTTCAGTTCCTTGGGAAACGTTGAATAGAACTTCATCCAAGAGACAAAGGCTGCAACGAAATACGGAGTCTAAGTTGTTGGCTGGGAGTCGGAGCATGTTAATGCTTTCAGAATTAATTGATGTGTTGGCTTAAGTGCCTGCCTTGTGTGTGTTGGATGTGTGTTGGTGAGTGTGCGTGTGCGTATGCGGTATGCGTGTGTGTGCGTGTGTGTGGCATTCATTACAAAATAAATTTGTTAAAATGACAAATGAGCAATGTCAGCAAAGGATTTCTCTCGCTGCCAACCACCTCCCCAACGCACTCGTCCTCATCGTCTCTCTGTATCCTTTTGTGTGGTTGGCCCTGTTGTGGGCATGTCCTTGCTAATTACGCAGCACTTATGCCAGGCAATGCCAAATTATACAACAATGATATCAAATTACCGCAACGTGCATAGCTCGAAAAGCCGCAATTGTCCTCGAGTGTGATAAGCATCGCACAGAGAGCGTGAGTGAGAGATATGTAAATGCGATGTGAAATTCTCAAATGAAAAATGCTATGGAAATGAACAAATAAAAAACAATAAAAACCACGAACGCACGAAAAAAAAAAACGAGACAGCTGTTGTTGTTGTCTACATTGGATATGGGTATGAGCGGCAGCAGAAATTTCAACTTTGGTGAGAGATCGAGTCATATGGGACCAATCCGAAGCAAAATGAAACAATTACCTAACCACAATTCAGCAGATCTAATAAATATATAATCTTAACTCGGTAAGCGATATAGAAGTAGTTCTGCTCCTCTGCGAATCGGAGTGCTTAATGGATTTTAAATATACAGTTGACTCTGAGACAGGACATTAATTTCGTCAACAAATCAACAATAACTCCTTATATCTAAACAGTGGGGATCCAGGCTCGAATAAATACGTCCTAAACTGAGACAAATTTTTGTTATTAAAATTCCTGATATATACAACTGAAACATGTTTGAATCAGTTTACATATTACAACAATTTAAAAGTTATGGATTTGGTTAATCCAAACATTTCACAGCAAACAATTTACTTTTTCTCGTAAATTTTTCTTTAGAACGGATATAAGAGAGGGCCAATATCCTGAAAGCTGTGTCTGCAGCTAAAAAAAATATCCACTTAGGGCATTTATTTCAGAGTTGATTCCGATCTACTTGAAGAAATATAAGCAATATTTTTAAGAAATATTTTAAAATCTTTCTTTGAGCTTTTAATTTGAAGAATCCTTTTATTTTGATTTGGATCTAGTTTCGAACCGGTTCATCGATTTGAGTCTGTAAAACTCTGTATTGTATAAAGAAAACACATTTTAAAAATTAATAATTGTTGATATTTAAGCCAGTTGCAAGTCGGCGCAGTTAAAAAGCTAAACCCGTATCTAACTAGTTCGCAGCCAATTTGTTGATCGATCAAAAGAACTAGTCATAAATTTCGGGTTCGTTAACCGCCCAACATACACGCAAAAAGGGACGACAAAAAAAAAGAGAGTGTCAGCGCGAGAGTGCAAGGGAGAAGAGCAAAAATAAAAGACAAAGACGTTGCCTCTGCCCTGGCAATTAACTCGCAGCAGCCGGCGTTTCGTTACGTTCCATCCGCCCGCTCGCTAGCTCGTTCTTCCGTCCGCTCCGCTCCGTTCCGTTCCGTTCTGTTCATTTGTCTGTGAGCTGGTTTGTCCCTTTGTAAGTCCCTTGGCTATGGGAGTCTCAAAGTCAAGCCCTTGTCTTTGGGGCTGCTTAATTGCCGCAAACGCGATTACAGTCAAGTGGCAGACATTAGGCAAACAAAAAGTATGACGAGCCCGGATGTTTGCAGACGTCTGCAAGCCGGAAGTTGCGAATAAAATAAATGTCATTCGAGTCGACTGTCGATTCCAGGGTGAAAAGGAGAGAGACTCCCCCGCCCCATTAACTCCGCCCTTCGGCTGAAACCGCACAAAATGGCTTTTTATGCCACTTTCTCATCCCAAACTCCAAGCTCCTGCCCAAAATCCATTCTTCCCCTGTGCCCTGGCCAGCCCGATTTCCATTGTTCAGCCCGGGCAATCGAAGGGGCCGGGGGGCAGGGTGGTGCTCGGCTAATGCGCCCGTCGACGGCTCAGCGGCAAATGCGAACGGATATTTTATAAAGCGCGCGTGTTCATGCGGTTTCCCTTGTTCTTCTTGCTGCGTAGGCGTGGCAAATTGTTGTGATTGTTTTTCCCTTCGCCGCCCTCAGCGCTCGGGCTCGGGTTTTTGGCTTAGGCTCAGTTTTCGGCTTTAGGTTTTGCGGCCTGCGGTTTTCCAGCTATTGTCCACTCTGGCCAGTAAGTAGTTAATCATGTGCTGCCACGAGTGCTTGGAGAAGGGTCAAAACTTCGATGGAGCTAACGTTTGAATAATACAGGCTTGACAGGCTTAAGACTCACACAACGAATCTTTTGTACAATTTCCCTCTGATTGTTCCTATATTGCATGATATAATTGTCCAAATTTGGTTGAAATTTGTTGAAAAACAAAATATGTTTCATTATGTCCGATTGTTCCTATTGGAGCTACATATGTATATGCTATGGTAGTCCAATGTTAATTTGACTAGATACTTTAGAAAGAGACAAATCAATATAAGCCCTGCTCGTCGACGTGATCAAAAATACTTATATATATATTTTATGGGGTCCAAGATTAGAATACGCTATGCAAGGAAGAAAAAATTCGTGAACAAAAGCTTTTGTTACTTTTCTTTTGAGTTTGCAATATATTTATAAAAAAAAAAAGCTTAATTAAGAAAAAACTAAATTAAAACATGTAGGAACGTGCTCAACTATAAAATCCCCCGTATTCCATTGTTCATGTTATATTTTTGTTTGTATCAAAAAAAAAATATATATAATAATATATATAAAAATATGGCAATCAAGTGCTAGTTTTTTTCAATATTGGGGGATGGAGGGGAGGTATCCAAAAAAAACGAAATATTCCTCATCTATGTTTGCTATTCGAGTGCCTAAATAACTTTGTATTTAGCTCTTCTAGTTTTCGAGTAATGCTTAAAAACAAGTCTCAATATCGATATTTTGGAATGGAGACGAGATGTCGACCTAAAATGATAAGTTAGTTAGGCTTATGATAAGGGACAATATTTATTTCAAACTTGTCTCTCTTGCTCTTTGTTTTTATAGTCACACAGACGGACAGGCGGGCAGACGGACATGGCTAAATCGGCTCAGTTCGCCGTCTTGATTAAGAAATTATATACTTTATTGGGTCGGACATGCCTCGTTTTGCCTGTTACAAACATTTGCACCAAGCCAATATACCCCTTTTTACCCATTTCCAATGCGTACATGGCATTAACACAAAATTTATCGATGTTTATGGATTCAAAATTTCATCACTTTAGCTTAAAAACTGTAGCTGAAATAGAATTTGGCGAATTGCCACGCCCCCAGAATCGAATCGTTCATTAGGCGAGATTAGAAGATAAAGAATTTCACCATTAACTAGGCTCCCAATGGGCGCAGTCATATTATCTGCACCTGACATCTAATACGGCTATACATGGGTTTAAATTCCAGATCTCAACTTCGAAAGCGCCTAACCACACATAAGGACAAAGTGACGGACACTGTCCAAAGCTCCGAGTATATCGTTTATAAAAATCCTATTAAAAATAACAATAACAACGTGATAAAGTTGTAAAATCATATTGTAAAAGTTTGAAGAAATGGTATAATATAGCCTAGGAGAGCGAAATTCAAAGCCAATATTTTTTGATTCACCTGCCTTGAGAGGAGGAGCAGCTGCAATATCTCAGCTTGAGCAAAACGTGAATTTTCGTTTGGAAATTGTTTCAGTTACTCACGCATGCAGCTACACTTCGGCATAGTCCTGGCCAGGATACATACATGGGATATGCTTGCTCCTTTATATCCATCTATCTATCTATCTATATTCTCGCTGTCTCTGTTTATGTGTTTGCTCTCACTCTCTCTCTCTCTCTCTCTCTTTCTCTCTGTTGTGTTTCTAAATGCTTTTATCTGCTGCTTTGTACAGTTTTGTTCAAGCGTAATACTTTTTAATGGCTTTTTGATTGGACGCGGCACAGCAACTGCAGCCAGCTCTGGCAGCACCCCGCCTCCGCCCGGTCGCAGTCTAGCCTGAACTCGTACTCCTTTGGGTGAGAGCGCTCTCAAGTTTTGCCAAGCGGCTTCCTGCCTTGACGCTTGACTCGACGCTTAAGTGCAATTTCAGTTGCCATTTTGGCTGCTGCCTGTCTTTAGTGCCGGCAACTTGTTCTTCTTCTTGTTGTCCCCTTTCCAATCACCAGCAACAACAAAAACTAAAATACACTAGTCGGGTGTGCACGACTAAGAGATGCCCAGAACCCCAGAAACGAGTTACCTTTATAAACATTTGCATCTTCTTCAATATAGGCACACAAATGCACGAAAGCCGAAAGCTTGCTCCATACTTTACGCCTTCTTTACCCAGCCCCACACCATGGAAAATGCAGTCTTCAATACCTTCGGTGTTTAGAGTTCAATCCTTATGAAATTTTCAGAGCCCAAATATTATGCCACACTGTGCCTACATACCAAAGCGCAAGGCTCTAACTTTAAAAAGTATTTTTTTTTGTTTTTGAATTTTTAGGGGAATGTGGAGTTTTCTAAAGTGAAATCTTCTTAATCTATAATGCTTATCCCATGTCTCAAAATCGTTATTTTTAAATGGCTGTGTATGATATACGAGAGTTTATAAATCAAACTTTATATCTCTATTCTGTAGTTTCCAGGATACAGACGAACGGACGGATAGGTTGAAGGACAGCTAGACGGATATGGCTAGCTCGACTCAGCTCATCGTTCCGATTTCTTCTGCCTGTCGCATAGATCGGCCTAAAGCCATTATACCCTCTTTTTTGATACGTTCGGGCAATAACGACTTCAGTAACAGCAACAAAATCCTCATCATCTTCACCTTTGTTATCATCTTCTTTAACTTCGTTTTTCCATAGCTTGTTTTCCTATGATGATGATGATATTGTTGTTACTTGTTTTTATCCCTTTCCTATACGCACGAACAACAACAACATCTTCATCATCACCATCCTTGTTATCATCTTAAACATCTTTTTCTTTGGCTTGTTGTTTTCCCATTTGAATATTTCGCGCAATTTCCGTTTGTTGTTACTCCGTTACTTATTTTTTTCATCTCATGACTCATTTGCATTTCAATTCTTTTGCGGGGGCGGGCGGCCAGGTTGTTTGCGCTTTTCTGATTTTTATGCTTCAATCAAATCTGACCGTCACCACCCCGCACAGATGTCAACCCCTATGCAACCGCCGCCTCGCCCCCTTAACAACAACCCTTTCCATTTTGTTAAGGGGGGGGCTGGCGGCCTTAGTAACATCTAATTAACTTTTTCTCTACCGCGCTGCAATTACAATTTCAACAGGACATTAACAGGACAACAAAACAAAAAAAAAAAATAAATATATCGAAAAAAGATAACACCGAATGCGGAATACCCTCAACTCAACACACAAATAGCAGACAATTGCAGCTGCACGCCCTGTGACACAATCGCAATTGCCCTGTGCGAGGGTACGCGAGGCAAACCGAGAAAGAACTCGGTACGCCGAAGATTGAATACCCTTGTTTACATATGGCTTACAGCTTTGCAGTAATGTAAGGAGAATTGTGAAGCTCGCAATTGCGGTGCTTGATGAATGGATCTTGGGAAAACTTTAAAAATCTGAATTTTCAACCGATCGTTTCCTATATGGCAGATATATGATATAGTGAACCGATGTTAATGAGATTTTCTTCGAAAAACAACATTTTTTCATACAAAAACCTACTTTTCGACCGATCGTTCCTATGGGAGCTATATTATATAGTAGTCCGATGCTGATTAGATTTTGCATACATGCAAGAAGCAGAGTAAAACTATTAAATGCCGAGTTTGGTCAAAAATCTTTTAAAAAAAAAGTTTTTCATACAAGAACCTATTTTTCGACCGATCGTTCCTAAAGCAGCTATATGATATAAGAATCCGATTTTGATAAGCTTTTGATTATATGTGAGGAGCATAGTGAAACTAATAAATGCCGAGGTTCGTCAAGATATTTTGATAAACAAAAAAGATTTTCATACAAAAACCTACTTTTCGCCCAATTGTTCCTATGACAGCTATATGATACAAGGATCCGATGTTGATAAGCTTTTGAATATATGTAAGAAGCAAATTCAAACTAATAAATGCCGAGTTTCGTCAAGATATCTTGATAAACAAAAAAAACTAATTTCTCGACCAATTATTCCTATTGTAGCTAAATAATATAGTAGCATATGTACAACATTTCATGACTCTCAGAGACTTGACAGAGTGTTGAATGTTGATCATACATATACATATGTATATACTCTATAGGATTGGAGCTGTCTCTTTCTATGTGTCACACATTTCATGATAAATAAGTTATACCCTCTACAAGGGTATAGAAAGGACAACGGATAATGGTGCGACGACAGGAGTTGGTCACTGCACACACACACACACACACACACACACACAGATAGAGAGCAGAGGCGGTTGGGCGGGGCGGCGTATTCGACACGCAATCGAAATTAACTTCAAATATGAAATAATTTTTAGTGTTTTTTACGCGCGTTGCCAGCGTACAAGTGGGCGGCTGGTCGCAGGGGCGTGGCGCGAACGTCCAACTTATAATTGGAAAATAGCAGCGTGTATCTGTGTGTATGTGCGTATGTGTGTGTGCCCCTCTGTATTTGTTTGCCTTTTTTCAGCCCTCTCCGAAGAGCGGCGAAATTTGTGTTGTAAAAGAAAAAAAATCATAATTACAAAGTTAATATCCTTTGGTGAAAGGATTAAATTGCTAGTTGCGTTTAAGTGGACTGAGAGAGGGGGTAGCGGATGAATGGAGGGTGTTTGGTTAGCCAACTGGCATGGGAACTAACTGAACTGATTGAGCGAGCAACTCACCCTTGCAGGACTTGTCATGCAGCTCGCGATCCTCCTCGAGCAGCGACTGAAACTTGTGCTGTAAATTGGATGCTGCCTCCTGAACGGTACGCGCCTCCGCATCCCGCGGCAGTAGGGCCTGCAAATAGGCATACATATCGCCCTGCATAATGCGAATTCGCTTGCTCTCCAAATGGCGAACAAACTGCGCCTCGCTGGGCGCCAGAAAGAGGACAGCCCGACCGCGTCGGCCCGCACGCGCTGTGCGACCCACACGATGGACAAAGTCGGCGGTGGTTTGCGGTGGTGTATACTGCACCACCAGCTTTATGTCGGGCACATCGATGCCGCGGCCAACCACATCGGTGGCGAGCAGCACACAGCTGGCGCAGTCGCGGAAGCCACGAAATACGCCCTGGCGTTCCGTTTGCGTCATGGAACCATTGAGTCTGCAAAGAAGAAGCGGATAGGCATTAAATTAGGATCTCAGTTTGTCTAGCCAAGGTGTGCACTCACTTGAAGAATCGCAGCCCCTGGAGCAAGGGCGTTTCGGTATCGTCGTCATCAGCCTCTTGCTCCTCTTTGGCCAGTTGCTCATCGTCCTCGTCGAGGACGCGACGTGTGAGCGCCTCGTTGAGCACATCGTGGTGAAAGTTTACCATTTCCGTGGTGCTCATGAAGACTATGGCCTTGAATTCCTTGGGACTGGCAGCCAGCTCCTTGGCGAGCAGCGCTGAAATGGTGACCAGACGCAGTTTGGGCGGCACCACCACATAACTTAGCTGCAGATTCTCCGGTATGCTCAGCACGCCCGTCACGTCCTCCACATACTCGCCGAGGCCGTCGTCCTGTAGCGCCTCGATGGACTCCTTCTGATAGCCATTGGTGCCTTTTAGCGCCGCATCAGCTGCCTCATCGCTATTGTCTATGTAGAGCGGTTCTTTGAGCGTCAGACCCGCCAACTGCTGCACCTGGGCGGTCAGCGTGGCGCTGAGCAGCAGACGCTGCATGGCAACCGGCGGTTGTTGTGGCTCCTCGGCGCGATGTTTGTCAATGGCCTCCACAAGCTGCTTGACATCGCGCTCGTAGCCCAGTTCGAGCAGGCGATCTGCCTCGTCCAGCACGAGAAACTGCAGCTTGGAGAGCTTAAAAGAGGCTGTGTGTAGCAAATGATCCACCAGGCGACCAGGTGTACCAAGCAGCACATTGATGCCCTTACGCAGGCGCGCCTTCTCGCTCTTGCGGCTCTCACCGCCGAGCAGAGCGCCGGGCACAATCCATGTGTATGGCTTAACCAGCTTCTGGAATAGCTCGTACGTCTGCACGGCCAGCTCACGTGTGGGCACAATGATAAGTGCCAGAACGCCATCGGTGCGCTTTATGCGGGGCAGCTGCGCCTGCAGGCGTTCGACCACGGGCAGCGCATAGGCCAGCGTCTTGCCGGAGCCGGTCTGTGAGCGCACCAGCACATCTTTACCGGCCAGCACCTCGGGTATAGTCTTCTGCTGTACTGTTGTCAATTGGCTAATGCTCAGCAGATCCAACAGATTCTTAACCGCATGCGCATGCAAGCCCAAGCTTTCCACCTTGGTCCCGGCAAATATGGTCTCCTTAACGGGCTTTACCGCACGCTGGCCCAGCTGCTTAAGTGCCGCGACATCGCTCTGATCGAACAGGCCAATTTTTTTGGTTCGAAACTTATTGGCTACCTGTGCGCCATTCTTTTGTGTCCCTGGCAACGTCTGTTCTGCAGCGGATGTCTCAACAATCTGCTGATCAGCGCCGCGCTTAAGCCTGCGCTCCTCGTCCAATTGTGCCTTGAACAGATCGCCTGCGCGCGGCTGCTTGTTGGGATTCTCCTTATGTCGCTGACCCTTAAGAGCTGTTCGCAACTGCTGCTTACTGATGCCGGCGCCAGATTTGGCCATCGTGGCTGGCTGTTGTATGGAAGCCTCCTTCAGCTGCGGCTGTTTGCTTTTGCTGTCATCTACCGCGTGGGCTGTGTACACATTGAGCATCAGATCGCAGTGGGGCGGTCCTTTGGATGCCTCTTTCGACTGCTGCTCCTGCTGCTGTTTCTTGATGCCATTCTCATCCTTGCCTGCGCTCCCATTGAGATTTGGTTCGCTGGCGAGCACAAGTGCGACTTTGGGCTGGGGCGTTGCTTTGGACTTGGCTGGCGGCTCATTTGACACTGGAGCACGACGCCGCACCACAAGCGCCTTAATCTTAGGCTTATCCACATTGAACTGAAAGTCGAATTCCGCACCCGCTGCACGTTTTTGTTTGCGCAGCGGCTTTTGCGTTGGCGCCGCCGCCTGTCGAGCATCAAATGTGAGTGTGTAGCTTTGGTTTATATATTTCTTTTCACTCACCTTTTTCGCAGTATTGGGCGTCGGTTTTGTACATATATTAAACATTATATTATCCATTTTCACGCATTTATGTGCAAATCAACTTGTTAATAGAAAAACGTGCGCGCTCGCTTACAGGCACGCATTGAAAAAGCAGCTGATTGGCAAGCAAGCAGTGCTGCATATGCGCAAGTAGTGCAAAAATACTGTCTGCCAACATAGTGGCAACGCTGACTGGTGTAGCTACTAGTTGCCAGAAGAAAAACATGTATATTAAGCGCGCCTTTTCAAATTAAAAGGTACTAAGGTAAAATCAATACAAGAATGTTTTTTGCTATATATTCTTAACTGTTGGCATATTAAGCGACACTCTTACATTAAAGTTATACTGCTTCAAGAAAATAAAATATGGGCTGCGCAAGCAAAAATACTATCTGGCTTGACAGGCTGGCAACGCCGACTAGTGTAGCCAGCGATTTGCCAGTGTAGCACAATTTACAATTTGCGCGCGATTTGAAAATAAAAATGGTTAGAGTAAAAGCCTCATGAAAATTGTTTTTGCTATATATTAATATATCTTGGCAAATTTAATAACATTGTTTTTAAGTTATACAGCTTGCGGCTGTTTTCTATGATTACAACAAGTTCTTGATTACACGAAAAAAAAAATTTTAACGAGCTGCCTATGGCAACCGTCTGTGCTATGCATTATTTGTATGTGTATGTGCTTGTGGGTGTTTGCTTAAAATGGTGGGTTATGTTTTTCTTTGGGTTAACCCCAACTGCGAGCGCCGCAAATGTCAACAAGGGTCCAGTTCATAATGGTGACCGCTGGCTCCGCTGGTTCGTCCTCGGGTTCGCGCTGTGGCTGGGGCTCTGACTGTGGTCCTGGGCCGGGATCGGTTGGGGCTGACGCAGCTGCGCCTGCTGCTTGGGGCGTTGCTGCCATGGCTGCTGTGATTGACAAGGCCTGCGCTTCGCCTACATCCACATCGACATCCACATCCATTTGGATGATGCAGTGCGTGGCCGCTAGCAACCCACACTCACCGGCTGCATACATTAACTATGCTGTCACGTAATATTCGCGCTGACGCTTCTGGCATTTCTCTCGTGCAATGTAGCACAATGCAATCGTTATAAGAAGCGCGATAGTCACGCCCATGCCAATACTGACCCACATAATTTCCTCGTTAATGCCCACATACGAACGCCCTGAGGCCAAGCGAGAGCGTGAGTGGAATAGAGAGAGAGAGAGAGAGAGAGAGAGAGAGTCATATATTATTGTATACGCATATATGCAGTCATATATTAACCCAATTAAATTAAAATTTAAGAACCCTGTAGCCATCCAGCAATGTTGGCTACAAATTAATTAAAATGAATGTTATTCGATTACGGACGCAATCGATGCGCATTTTAATTGAATAACCAGCTGAAGAACTGCAGAATGCATGTAAAATTAAAATTTTTTAAAAAATAATTACGAATGGATACAAACCATTGTAATAGTGATTGGAGTAGCCGGCTTTACCGGCCACCCGACCAGCTGGCATATTCTGTACTTTTTAGTGCGTCTTCTTGTTGCCAAAAACTTGTATAGAATTGTAATAAATCAAGAGCGAATGCAACTCGTTTTGGCTTTTGCTTCTTGGCAGCTGTGCCAAGCAAAGTTTTGCTGTCTTCCGCCTCGCTGGACGCTTCTTTAATCACAATTTATGTCCAGCTGCATTGCGGCCTTGGCTTAATTTTGCATTGTTTCTCCTGCCAAGAGGCAACTGATTGCGACACTGTCTTCGACTGTAAAAAGAAGAAAAAAGAGAAAGTTGTATATTGAAATTAAAGCAAGCAAAGAAATTCAATTCAGCCTAAGACCGTAGCTGCTTTACTTTTCATTTAGTTGAACGCAAATTGCAGTTGCCTTCAGCACTAGCACTTCAGCACTTTTAAATAAAGACAATTAAAAATAAATTTAATTAACTTAAATTATATTTACGTTGCGTGATTTAATTCAAATTCGAATTTGAATTCGAACTAAGTAAGCGCGCAGAGCTTGCCCTGTTGTTAACCACTGCGCGTTAACCAACACTGATCGAACAGCTGTTCGTTTATGTGTCACCAAAATTTGAGCAAGTTTTCGCCGCTTCGCTTTGTTTTATTTTTGTCACTGCCGCCGTCTGTTGGATTAGCTTCTCGTGCATATAAACGAGCAGAAGGTAATGGAGCAAAACATGGAGAACTTGGCCATCGCCATGCCGGTGTCTCTATCGCCGCGCCAACCGAGCCTGGAAGAGGAAGCAGAAGTCGGCAAAGATGCGGCATCTGACCAACAGCTGAGTGAATTTACCGCCACAAACTGTTGCACCTGTGGCTGCCGTAAGTTCATATACGCCGTTTTTCAATACGTTCAATAAGTCAAAGCTACGTCCTACCGAACATGCACTGAATGGCAAACTCCTCTGCCGATGATAGCGCCGTGCAGCTCTTGAGCTACCGCTCGCTTCCAGGCGACGCTGCGGGCGATACCCAACACTCTTTATTCGATCTGTGGTTGGGCATCTTTTGGGCCATGTGTCTGCAGTCGTGTCCCGGCTTTTAAGCGAGACATGACGACAGCGGGAGCTTGTCCAGTGCTTGACTTAGGCCAAGTACGCTGTTCAAAATCATGATATTAGTGCCCCACGTTCCCAAAAGGAATGCTATGTTTAAGCTCTGTATGAACACAAGTTTTGTTTATATCCTTGTCGTGGATATTATTAACTTAACGTCAAAAAGCTTTGCACAGGTTCGTCATTCTATTGAGGCAAAGATCGGTCGAACTATTTTTCAAGATATCTTGGCCAAAGTAAGCAACTACGAGCTACATTATGCGCTGATTAAATATCACCGAGAGCCTCGTCATATCGGAATGCTATATCATTGAAAGAATCGGTCTTGAACAAACATGGTATTCAAGTGCTTCATTTTTCCACTAGCATGTGACCAAAATCCTAAAAACTTTGAACCGTCATATAATGTGGCTCGTATTGGAAAAATTTGTCGGAAATAAGGGTTTTACTCAGCGTGCTGTGTTTTCTGGACTCACAATCGCGCGCTGCTATTCGCGGAAATTGATATCTGTCGCTGTTTTAGTCATAGCTTCACACAATTGATTGTATATTGCTGATAACAAATATTTATTTTGGTCACGTTTGCTCCCAACCGCAAAATCTGTATCGCTTACAGTTTTAAAGCCACTTCATATGTATGTAGATTCTCCCTTCCAGCTGCTTTCCGCTTTTGTTTACTTAGCATTAGCAATGTTCTCCTGTTTTATATACAGAAGGGTGCTCAAAAGTGCCCGACCAGAGGATACTCTGTTCCTAGCTCCCAGCGGACGCAACATCAATTCAAGCTTCTTTTTATGGAATAAGCCTCTCCCTAATACCAGGCTAGCCTCCAGGACTCATAATTTTCAAAGATATGGCCTAGGACTACCTGACAAATAACCAAACAGTCATGTATTAACTTCACAAAATGCGCTTTTACCCTGAAACAGATTCTGGGCTCTTGGAGGTAAGCCTGGTTTATGTCCAGATATAGGAGGAAACTTCTTCAGTAAGAATAGTGCCTTCAGGGAACTCGAGCAACTTTTGTGCCCTAAGGGAACTCAAGGCACAATATACCGATTTGACATCCATCAGTAGGTCTCTAGCTCCAGATATAGATTTTCGCAACAATGAACAAGGTTACGTTTCATGATTCACACAGCTACGTTATATTTATAGGTTATTGCACAAAACCAAACCACTTTTTGCTCGTTTTTTGAACAGTGTATAAGCCCATTTGAGCCGCCCTAAACTCTCATTAGTATTCCCGATGTACCACTGTAAAATCCACATCCTTGCCGCAGTGATAGATTTAAGTTCCGCTCAAACGCCTCGTTGCCTTCCGTAAGCGCACAAATTGCACAAAACGTCAGCCCAATTGCGACTGCCACCACCCAACTCAAACCCTGCCAATCCCCACCCCCTCAAACGGCCGCCCATTGAAGCTCCGAATGCGAAAAACTTTTGCCACAACAGGAAGCGGCAGGACATTACTGGTGATGCTCCTGCTGTTGCAGTTTCTGCTGTTGCGCTGCCCATTAGCAACTGCAATGGAAATGCTCGGGTTTTTCGTGATGGTCGCGGGGGTGGTGGAAGGAAAGCGAAGGGAAGAGAAGGGGATTGGAATCTGTACGCTGACCGCATGAATTATTCACATAATCCAAATAAAAATTTTTTCGTGTGTGCGCCCGTAGAAATCGAGGTTGGATAAATGATAAGACGATATCGTTTTGTCTGGTTTCCTCCACAGCAGTTGTAAGGGCTTTAGATTATTTATACTGCGCATTAAAGTGAATTCAGTCCAGGGACAAGATCTAAATTCGAATACTTAAAGCCCAGATAATATGATTTAAATTATAGCACATGCATGAATTAATTCATTTCGATTATTTATTATTGAAAAATGATTTAAGAGCACAAATCTCATTGGATTGGAAATTCATATTTGAGGCTGAGCTTGTGAGTTATTATTATTATGAAAAATGTGAAAAAATATGTGAGATGTGATCAATTGTATAAGACAAGCGGGTACGGATACCCTGGCCTTGCCCGCGGTACGTATACAATAAATATTTGATATTAGACCATTGTTACAAGAATTTCGACCAAGAATAATGTTGCCAGATTTAGATGCCAAATCGATTAAGAGTCCAAGCCATGAACAAAGAGCCAAACCTCGTGAAAATCGGTTGAGTTTTGGCCAAGTTATAGGGGTGGGACATTTTGACCCATATCTATATAAGAATCCTAGGCGTATGATTTTAACATGAATTTCGACTCAAAAATGTGTGGTCAGATTTCAATGCCCGATTATTTAGAGGGAAACCATGAACAAAAAGCCAATCTTCGTGAAAATCGGTTGAGTTTTGGTCGAGTTGTGGGGGTGGGATATTTTGACCCATGTCTATATGCGAATCCTAGAGGTAAGATTTTGATAAGAATTTTGACTCAAAAATATGTAGTCAGATTTAAATGCCATATTATTTAAAAGAGAGAACCACAACAAAATGCCAATGCTCGTAAAAATTGGTTGACTTTTGGCCGAGTTATGGAGGTGGGAACTTTTGACCCATGTCTATATACGAATCCTACAGGTGAGATTTTGACACGAATTTCGATATTAACTTGAAACTCAGCATTAAGCAACTTCACTATTTTCATATATCTGCAAAATCGTAAGGCAAATATATATTAACTCTTCGCCGTGTCAAGGATATCTTAACTTTCTCGTTGTTTTTTTTTTTAAGTTTTCATTTTCTTCGAGACTTTAGTTTATATATTAGTTATAAACACATATATTAGTCCTTCACATTTTGCACATTTGCGGGTTACGAAAAATATTTTGTTGTGCATCTAAAGCTCGGAAGAAGAATTATAAAGAATCAAAAATATCGCACCTTGGATAAACAGTTAAAATATACTCATCGGAAATCGCACGTTTCCCGATTAATCTGCACCTGATAAAAAAATAAATATCAATAATTATACCCTAACGAAACGAGCTTAAACTTTTTTTTTTTTTGGAAAAATATTGTTTAATTCAGTCTCAGATTGGGGTGTTTATTAGTCAGCTAAGCCAGTTGAAAGTTCGGTTCATGTAGATGCGGGAAAAAGTAGGATAAAATACACATCTGGGCGTGCATTGACATTGGGCGAAATAATCGTGCATGGTCGACTTCAAAGTTCTCATCTAATGCGGATGCCGCGCAGTTTTCCAAGTACGATAAAAAAAAAAAACGCGTGTAGGGCGACCTCGCAACCGACTCTGATAAATGCAAGCCAGCCAGTCGCCGCTGGAGTCATTTCGCAACAGGCAACAGCTGCATAAACAGCATCCGCTGCTGCTGCCCACATGCGACCCGAACTAACAGCCGCAATTGCAGCTCAGCTGGAGGCAGAGCCAATTCTGGACAATGTGCAGTTGCTCGGATTTCTGGTGCGCAGTCGTGACATTGACTGGAAGAGCTACGTCCAACCCTTGGATACCGAAGTGCGCGGCGATGCGGTCTACCTGGAGAGGCAATCCGATTTTCTGAGCAACCATCGACGTACGCTGAATAACAACAGTCGACGCGAGCTGCTTGTCTGCCACGACATGATGGGCAACTATTTGAACGATCGGTGAGTGAGATTTACTGAACATACATACGATTAGCATGTCATTAATCCCAATCCCTCACAGGCACTACCACAGCTCGGAAAAGTACGATGACTATCGATTCATGCACTGGTCTGCTGTGGATTATTTTTGTTACTTCAGCCACAAATATGTGACAATACCGCCCAGCGGCTGGCTGAATGCCGCCCATCGACATGGCGTGCCCGTGCTGGGCACCTACATAGCCGAGGGCCACTCGGGCAAACAGCTACTGCACGAAATTCTCGATAGCGCGGAGAGCGTGCAACGTACTGTGGCAGCCATGACACGGCTCTGCCTGCACTTTGGATTCGAGGGCTGGCTGGTAAATGTGGAGTGTCCGGTGCGTGCCGAGGCCATGCCCAATCTCTAGTGAGTAACGTTTTCCGATTGTGCAGTTTCCATCACTCAATCTGGCCTCATTCGCAACAGCCTCTTTGTGGAGGAGCTGCGTCAGGCGACCGAGCGGCAGGTGCCGCATGGACGCGTTATTTGGTACGATAGTGTCATCGACAATGGCGAACTGTCCTGGCAGAACGAGCTGAATGAGCGAAATGTGCAATTCTTTCGCGCCAGTCATGGCACTCTGATCAACTACACCTGGGACGATCGCAGTCTGGACACGAGCGAGGCATCCATACAGCGTGAGAAGGCAGCACCGCATCGTTTGTTCCTGGGACTCGATGTGTTCGGGCGCGGCCAATTGGGACGCTTTCAGAGCGCTCATACTCTGGCTAGGATTGCGGCACGCGGCTTCTCGGCGGGCATATTTGCGCCAGCCTGGTGCTTTGAGACGTTGCAGCAATATGGCTACAATATACGCAACAACAGCGGCGATGAGTCTGTGAATGCCGCCTTTTTGGCCAGAAACGAGCGCTGGTGGGCACGCTTATGGCCTTCCCTGGGCACCCATCCATACCGTTCGCTGCCCTTCTACTCGAACTTCTGTGTGGGATCGGGCCGCACCAGTTTCGAGTGCGGCGTACGCCAGCTGGCGGCACGTCCCTTTTTTAATCTGGCGCGTCAGGCCCTGCAGCCGTCGGTGCCGTTGGGCGACAATGCCGAACACAGCTTTGACACCGCCTACACTGGGGGCTGTGCCCTGCGTATTATTAATTATGAACGTGCCTTTCGGTTGTTCCTCACCGAATTCGAGCTACCATTGGGCGTACTGCTCTTGGGCTATGCCTACAAAGTCACCACGGAGGACGAGAAGCACGCGCTGGATGTGGTGCTAAGATTTTGTCCACCCCGGCAACCCATGAAAGATGTTTATGTCTTTTGTGGCACCTATCGTGAGAATATTCTAACGCAAGGTGTATGTTACGTATCGCCACTGGCCGGGACACTGGCGCCCAGCCTGGTGCACGACCAGCTGCCGCAGGAGCACGGTGCCCTGGGCGAGAACTGGCGTGTGCGATATTATCTTGTCAAATTCGATGGGCCCGTGCAGCTGCAGGACATAGGGCTGATGGGCAGACGCCCGCAACTGTCGACAGCGAATGCATACTTGGGTGCCATCTATGTGCAGAGCCTACAGCTGGAGGATTATGAGGCAGCACAAGCAACGCACAAGGCCGACATTTCGGTAAATCATGGACAGCTCTGGCGTGATCACGATTTAATGGAAAAGGCCTCGGCAGCTTAAAAATTAAATGCATTTTGGACAGAAAGTAATCGCGTTCTTTGTTATTGCATTGTCTACATTCGTTTCTCTTTTTATGGAGGGTATTTGCACTTTGTCACGAAGTGTGTATATTCTCGGTGAGCATCAGCAGTTGAAGGGGTAAAGTCCGTCTAACAGTTTCTATACCTAACTTGATAAGGCTGAGTTTGTCATTCCCCATATCCCATCGGTTTACTAAATTATTTAGACCCCATAGGAACTTTCCTTTGATGTTGCAAGGCTTATCTACTTTTAAAGCTGTTATATGCTTTTCAAGTTTAATTCTTGACAGATTTATAAGGCTTCAATCTCATTCAACATTGGCATATTTATACCCTGAACCCATTAAAAATGTAAACAGGATATAATGCATTTGTGCAAATGTATGTAATAGGCAGAAGGAAGCATCTCCGACCACATAAACTATATATATTCTTGATCAGCATCAATAGCCGAGTCGATCTGGCCATGTCCGTCTGTCTGTCCGTATGTATGAACGAGAGGATCTCAGAACCTATAAGAGCTAGAAATTTTAGCTGTAGGTCCTCCTAGTCCCCGCGCATATCAAGTTTGTTTCCGATATTCGATAACTTGCCCCGTTTCCAAGTAATCGATAAAAATCGATATCGAAATCCTGTTTTTTGAGCAATTTCGGCAAATAATATGAGCTAGAGTCACCAAACTTGACATGTAGCTTTAAGAATAGTATATATTTATATATATATCAAGTATCTTTCCTTTTTTATCTATCGCCTGTTGGTAGAAGAAGGTTCAGTGTATCCCCTAGTTGGGAGCTCCCGAGTAGAACCTCTTACTTGTTTTATATGGCAATGCTCCATCAATCAGGGCTGCAAGCTCATTAAACATGATCTGTTTCTCGCTGCATGCTTCGAACCAGCTCTCTGCCTCTGGCTCCACTCGTCATTTTAATTCAAAGCTCGGCTTCTCACATTTATCATTTCCCAACCTAAAATATTTCAATTTTATGCACCATGCATTGCCATAAGTCTGCAAGGGTATTTAAAGCTCGGCAACTTTCGTTCTGTTATCTCGCTCTTCCTTTTCTTTTTTTTTTTTTGCGCCGTGCAATTTGCCTTTGGGCTACTCGTCATTATTCATCATCAGCTGCTGACCTTCGCACAGCGCTGCATTTTTCGTAGCCTTTTGAATCTCTGGTTACGCACATGTCTGCTGCAGCCGCCCACTGGTGGCGCCCTGCCAGCCACAAGGGTCAGTTCGTTCCAATGCCCAAATGTCAGTCCGTCCACTTGACCATCAGTCAACATCACATGCAGAGCTCTTCGAGGGGCTAGGGGGCGTGGCAAGTGCATATGGACTCTATGGTTGTTTTTGTTCCTTGGGGGCAGGCGGCGTTCACTTTGTTTGCCAAAGGCATCTCTTAAAAAAGTGCCACAAAAACTTGCTCCAACCCGAAAAACGGTGCTCCCCAAAACCTTAGGCAAGGCACTAATGGGATACCGCATACACACATATACATACATATATACACATATATATAAATATATATATGCTTCATATCTATATGAACGTGTGTGTGGATATAGATTCAGTACTTTGCTGACCTCTGTGCGGCTGCAACTGTTTGCCGAATGCATCTCTCTGTGGCCCAGGTGCTGCGAAAACTGTAATTTGCCGCCGTTGTCGCCCGAGCAGCTCATATATGTACATACCTATCAAGGCGTGCGTGGGCGTTTGTGTATTCTGCATAAATTTGGTATTTGGTATTCTGAATGCGGTAGTATGGCATTTTGATTAAATTTCCATATGTATATACACGTCTCTGTGTGCAAATTTCGCCTCCTGGTTTTTTTCTGTTTTGTTTTTACTCCCTGGGCCAGTACAATTGGCATCTCCGCCTGGAACTGACAAACAGCTTGTGCTCAGTTTGCCGCAGTTGACATCTGTTCAACATTTTATGACAGTATCTGTAGCCACTTCTGTGCCCTCTTCTGACACACACAGACATTTAAGCAACGTCTCTCAAGTGTTTAAATGGCCTTACACATTTTATTATTGTTATACGCTGAACCCATAGCAGATGGTTCAAAATGGTCGTAGCGGGATGAAGATAGCTCTTTCAAGACCATAAAGTACATACATATATATTCCCGATCTGTAAGTCAAGCTGAGTTGATCTAGCCATGTCCGCCTGTCCGATCTGAGAGACTATAGAAGCTATGAGATCAATTTTTCATTAGAATCATTGATAACTTGGCCCGTTTACATGAATCGATAACCTTTTTTTCATTTAGCTAGGTACAAAAACTATTTTTTTCTTAATTTGATCGCTTGCGATCTCAGAAATAACATATAAAAGGATACGTGATTTATAAAACGATGACTTTTAAAATATTACCCCGTTTCCATGAAATCAATTAAAATCGATCACGTTTTTTTTACCATATTAAAGATAGATACAGCATTTTGTTAAAAAGTTATTTCACAGGAATTTTAAAAAAAAAAATCCGCCGACAACTGCTGCTGCGTCGCTCGTTTTAATTGATTCTTATGCAAAAAAGGTTATTTTAGACGTTAAAAGGTGTAAATAAGCTTCAATTATAAATTTGAACTAGCCAAATATGTTATTAAAAAAAGCCACATAAAAACAGCTTTCGTCCGGCCTTTAGAGCGTCATAACCCCTTAAGTAGACACAGGTCCAGAATATTTCCCTTGTTGGTTACCTTAGCGCATACCTTCCCATAATAGTAAACAAACAAACCTCGTTATCGTTATTGTTTTGGGATAAGGTGTTTACACACATTCGAATACCATATTTACGCCCTGAAATGTGATTAGGATCGGACTTTAAACACCGAAGATATTCAACATTAACATTTATCGCTAGGCGCAGACTGTAGCTGGGATAAGAACGCGCTCTATAACCCTTTTTTAATTTCACCAAAGAACTTCTCAAACATATATAAAGAGCGGGGTTTTAATAGCGACTAAGTTAAGAGATTAACTTTTAAGTGGATTTGGCTGATAAGGCCGAATTCTGAGAAAATCATATGAAATTAGTCTTAAAATCCGCTTAATAAAGAAAAACTTATTTAATTAAAAACAAGTAAGAGTGCTCTAGCTGGGTATGCCCGACCAGAAGATGTCATGCATCCTGCCCCGAGCTACCCTGACAAACATTTTAACTGCGTTTCAAGCAAACATCCACAAGACTCTCACCCACACACACACAGCCAGGCACACACAGACAGGCAAACACCCACCAACAAACACACGCGCGCGCACACACACACCCACCTGTGCTTAAGAACTATAATGCATGGTATGTGAACGTTTTTATATATATGTTTCTTCTATTTTATTTTGTTCCACTTCATTTTCTTTTTTGGGTTTTTTTTGGCTTTGACTTTTAGTGCAGCGTTTTGTGTTTCTGTCTCCGTTGACATAATTTTTGCATGCATGACAGCATCTGAGGCCAAAACGGCTGCCCCACCCCTGCAGCAGTCCCATCCGAGCGTGCTTGCTTTTTGCCCAGACTCAAAGTTTTTATGCTCGTTTACAAAGTGAATAAAAAATTGTGTGCAATGTTCGTCTTTCGTCTTTCCGCCCGTCGTACGTGGACATTTTTTTTAGGCGCTATGGAAGTCAACTGTTTAAGACTTGAAAAACATATACATTATCTATCTATTTAGATTATATGGATATGCCCACTAGGGGCGTGGCAAATGCTGCTCAAATACGGAATGAAGACAATTAATTAAATGCTTTAAAGATAGGGTATACTCAGGACTTAGAACTCAGCGCCCAGTTGCCCATTCCAGTTTTCTTCTTTACATATATAAATATACAAAAATATACATACATACCCACACACACACAAGCGCGCACACACATATTGAGGACTCATAGCAGCTGTGCTTCTTCTTCGCTTAGCTCGCCACTATGGGAAACGCTTTCGGTGCTTATTGTCCGATCTTTATGAAATTTTCGGTGCATAAATAAAGCACTCTTGTGTGTGCGTACGAAAGCCCGAGACTATGCCTCGAGACATGCATTTTATTTTCAACTTTGTGGAGGATGATGCATTCAAAAAGTACAATTTTCTACATCTATGTATACTCTAACTATTTGTGGCCAGAACACATTAAGTCGATACCGATCTTTATCGATTTTGCAGTAACGAAGTGTGTTATTGATGATTTGAAATAAACACGAGCACTTAGTGTATTTAAAGAAGCTAGGTTAAACGTTTTAAGTCCATAGCTATTAAAGTTTCAAAGGTCGACACATTCATACGAAGGAACGGACGAACAAGTAGAAAGTCAAGATACACTCGGCTTTTGCTGATGATTACGACTATATATATTTTTAGATACGGATAAGTTTTCTTTTGTCGGTTACATACATATATGCCCAAAACCAATACACCCTTCTTTACAATTTTCAATAGATTCTGGGTATTTATAAATATATTTATCCTATCAATATATCTTCACTTAGAATTAGCGGGTAGCCCACTAGAAGCTGTTATTGGGCCTTTAACGAGTATTAACCAGTCGGTTGCATCCGACTGCAACATTCGCACTCGTAGCATTGCGCCCTTTTATTTGTTTAGTTAGTTTATTTTCCTTTTTTTTTCCCCTTGTCGCCCAACTTTTGTAGTGCTTTGGCTTTACTCAACTCGGGCAAAAGTCAGCCACGCAGCGCGCTGGTGCGGAAGCGTAAACACAGCATTGCTGTTGGCGTGGGCTATGATAGGGTGCTTTGGTGCATTGGCGGGGTGTTGCAATGAAAAGAGCGTTAAGAGTATGGCAGCCGTAGTCCCGCTTAGGGCTATCATCATCATTAGCATTATGGGCTTACTTGCCCGCCGGAACTTAGTATGTTGGTGTGATTTGTGCCCAACGCCCTCACGCTGTCAACTACTAGATTGGTGGGGTTATATGTTAAGCCTTCCTTTTTCCAGCCGAGCAGCTCATAAAAATACGATGCATAGTTCATAAAACTGAGCAGGACTCTAAATCCAAGGAAACAACTGCCTGCTTTTACGTTCGGTTTGTGAACCTCTATGGAAATTTGATGCCTACTACCCAAAAAGGAGATCCACAAAATATGATTAAATAAATTTAATGATTATTTATGCCTGGGAGCTGAGTAGGCCTCACAGGATTGTAATTTATAAAGATGTATCTTTTTAGAGTATAAAATAAACTGGATTTCCGAATTCGAACTCGTTCATTTCAAAACTGGCTTGCAGCCTTGATATTTTCCCATTGCCTCCACTCCGAAACTATTCAAAAAACAGCCAAAAAGAATGAACATCCCAGCGGCGCAAGTAAATTGACCATTGGGAGCATTCAGCAAAAATGCCCGTTCCCGGCTACCCTGTCCCTGTCCGTGTCCCCTTTGCCTATCTGGTTTTTGGAAAATTTTGTTGCGGCTCTAAATCAGCTAAAAGCAACAATTGCAACAGCTACAACAAAAACTGCAAAGACTTTCGCACTGGATGGAATTTAAGTTGACCCAGTTTTTGGCTTGGTCATCGTGGCAAACCTCTGGCTGGGATTTGATTTTGCCATTTATGTGCATGTTCAACGTTATTTCCATAAATGTATACCAAATCGTTAATTTAATAGCTGCCTGCAACAGCCAGTGGCAAATAGATATCATATACTCATTCAAGCACACACCTATATATATATATATATACATATACATATATATATATATATACATATATATATATATATATATATATATATATATATATATATATATATATATATATATATATATATATATATATATATATATATATATATATATATATATGTAGGTATGTGTGCTTGTTTGTTACTCGCAGCTATTGTAAGTCTCCATGGAATTCAAATTTTACCTAGAGATAACACAGCAGTATATAATATACATTCCACATCAAAATATGTAATGATTTTACAGTTGTTACTAAATGGAAGCTCTTCAGAAACAAGAATTGTTCAATTTTAATGCATAAAACAGGCGAAACCTGAAGTTTGCATTTTTGAGTAATTAACTTGTTCCCTTTTGCTCTAACAAAGCCTGGCCATAAATTATCACAATTTCAACATTTTGTTGACACGAAGAAAAATCAAAATTTAAGTTACTTTTAACTTAGAATTTGTGCAGCAGCGTGAATAAGTTCACCAACTAATTTAGTTGCTTTACACTTAGTTTTATAGGGTTGAATACAGGAGTCAAAACTGGGCACTGCATCAAAGGATACTGGTTCCTCAAACTGACGTCTGCCGTGGATTAAAATGACCAGCACAATCGTAGACAATCAACCGCACGCCTAGCCCACTTCTTAATCATCACTTCAGTCATCACATTAAGCTAATGGGCCTTAATCTAAGCTATCATAACCGAACTTCACATAACTAACCTAACCCAATTTAACCTAACCTAACCTAACCCTTCCTAACATAATCTTACTTTGTCTAATCCAACCCAGCCTAACCTAAACCAACCAAACCTAACCTCACGTAAGCCAATCAACCTACGAAACCCAATCTAACACAACATAATCTAACCTCATGTAACCCAACACAACCTACCTCAACCTACACCAACCTAACCTAGCCTAGTATAACTTAACCAAAGCTAACCTGACCTATAGTTACCTAACCTAACCAAACCTAAAACGTAATCTAACATAATATAGCCTTGCCTAAACTAACCTAACCTAACATATCATAATCTCACCTTACTTAATATAACAAAGTCATGCATACAACATAAAGTTACCTCGTTTAACCTACGTACCATAACCTAGCCTTACCTAACATAACCTTACCTAACATAAAATAGGCTTACCAATCATAACACGCGTAATCTAACATTACCTTATATAACATAACATAACAGTTCCTAACATAACATAACATAAAATAACCTAACCTAACTATACTAAACCAAGCCTAACGTAACATAACCTAGTCTTACACAATCTAACCTAACCAAACCAGGCCTAACGTAACATAACCTAGCCTTACCTAACCTAACATGACTTAAAATAACATAACATAGCCTAACATAACCTAACCTAATCAAACCCAATTTAACCAGGTTAAATAACATTTTGATAAACTGTTCTGATTGATTTTGCGAAGCTGTTGCACACATATGATAACAACTATGAATATGAAAAAGCTGCATAAATATGACCAAGACATTAAACGAACGAGTGCATGTGGGCGAAAGAAGCCGTAGTCAAGTTAACCGGCCAACTAAAAGACCTAACTGCAGCGGGAACTTTTCTAATAAGCAGTTTGCCGAGCAGCAGTTGGACAAACTTTGGCCAAAGTCTACAACAGGCATCATAAATAATAATAACGCAAGCTATCAATGTCGTAAAATGTCAACATAAACCACCAGCTGAAACATTAATTGGTCGGGCCTAGTTCTTTCGTTGCCAGCAACTTAAGTGAATTGCCGTGCCGTCGCCTTGTCGGGTCGTTTGTTCTAATTATAATAACATTTAACCCGTTCAGGACCTTTGACCCATGCCCCTTGCCCTGTGGCTTTAAGCTGTTGGCTCGCAAATAATATTTCACACACTTAAATCGAGTGCAGTGCACACAATATGCAATGTGCGCAATTTCCGATCTCCGCTCAAGTAGGCAATCTGTCGGCATGTGTGTGAAGAGTGTGGGTGTATGCGTGTGTGTGTGTGTACGTGTGTGCTTGTACGTGTCTGACTGTTATTTTCTGCTGTCGTTGGGCATCATTATAGCCCACTAATGAGTTTTCGTCCGTCTGGTTTATTCCAGAGTCTCTGTGTCTGTCCTTAACGCAATTTTCCAATTTTACAGAATTTAAAGCCTACTTTCAGGCCGTCGCTTTCAATGCAATACATAAGCTGGCTTTACAACAACAATTGCGGAATGAATTTTGCGGTTTCAGACCGCAAATTGCAGCGACATATTTTGCCTCATCTGATGCGTTTGACCAGCACGCAAATATAAAGTAAGCGAAAGATGAGTTCTGCAATCCGCAAACCTCTCGAAATCATCAAATAGTTTAATGCTGGGGAAATCATTGATTAATACGACTATGACTATTGATTAATTAACTCTATTTATGCTGCTATATCCTAATATATAGTGTATAAGCGTGTTCTCATAAACGGTTTCTACGAAACATTTTGAGCTCGAATTGCACTTTGAAATTGTGAGTAACAGATCAAGAGCTGCAGGTTTTATTTTTATTCCAACGAAAAGTTTGCAAGAATAGTAAACTATGTGCCTGAAATCAATTAGCTTTAAAGGAGAATCCCGGTTAAAATCCCAGTATTGTCTTAGTTTCGACTTCGTTTATTAAAAAAGTTAGTTGATAGTTTGTAGCCAAACACTTTATAACATAATAATATTAAGATTAATAACTTCGCAGTCAAACATTTACAGATACATATTTACGGCATACAATAGCAAAATGTTTTCCACAAGTCCCTCAAACAGCCTGGCAAAGTCTTTATATATAGATATATTGAAAAACTGTTCGGTGTGGAGAGGTAAGCGTGTTACTCGCATCAAATGAATACTAAATCACGCTTCGCATTACCCATTTTTCAACTCATTCTGCATTCGCTGCGTGTCCTTCTTTCTGGAAAGGTCTTTTTATATAAAATTGTTGGGGCTGTTTTCAGGTCTAGCGGCGCCTCATAACTTTTACACTTCGCAAACGAACACAAGCAACAGCAACCACAACATCAGCCCCCATCATGATGGTAAAATATGTCGGCGGCGGCTCTTAAATTTTCTTCTTATACCCCGTATCTGTTCAATGCTTATAAAGTGTACTAAACAATTCTGGTAATAGGAGTAAGTATGCTCCTAGCAGAGAGAATTATCAGACGAAATAATTAAAACTACAAAGTACTTTATGTATATACATATATATAAAAAATATATAAACATAATCACAACCGAGTTCATTTGGTAGTTCACACATGAAGAAGCCTGTATTAGACCCGAGTAACTCCAGCTTTGCTAGTTTCCAGAGAGTAGCTTCTAGTCGAGCACTATCAACTAACCTATTTACATTTGTATTTCGCTTTTTATACCCTTACGATGGGCACTGTATTTTTTTCACAAAGTAACTTGCGCATGAAAGAAGGCGTCCAGTATATTTGTGACGAGTTCAGTTGACATTGTCATGTCCGTCCTTGTATTGTAAGCGGTATTGATTTCCCCTTACAAATATGACAGTTCCGAGCTCGCAATAACATCGAATCATCATTTTATACAGCTCTCATAGAACCGATTGATCGAGTGAGAAGTTCTGTATGAAAAACACTTTTACTTTTCAATATATTAGTTTTATTTAGCAATTACCATAGATCTAGGAAACTAAAAAATCTATAGACGCGACATTTGAAATATCTATTTTCATATACCTTAATCAGATCGAGAAATCTCCTTTCATTTCGTAATATCGATTTGGTGACATGGTATTTAAGCATAACGCCAAAATTATAAGAACTAGAAACGGCAATCTTTGTATGTAGGTTCTCCTTTAGTATAAATAGATTAAGAATATTTGACTTATATTATGCCGTCACTTGATCGGATTATAAACACCGAAGCTTTTCCCTTTATGTATAGTTGGCGGAAGAAGAAGCACAGAGGAAGCGTATATGTATTGAAAGAAGGAATTCAATGCGCAAATTCTCGCAAGGACTGTTTGTTGCTGGGTTCAGTGTATTCGCCAGTCGGGCACACCCGACTCAAGCATTCTTGCATGTTTTTTTTTTGTTCTTGGGTTAAAAAGGATTTCTGAAGGATGTCCCATGAGAACGAATTTTTCTTATTTGCCAACGTCGTTTGGCTAAACATTTATTACTTTGGCTATGACGGATATTCGTCATTATTTGCGCCGGTTTATTTTCCGCTGAAGGTATCGAAAGCCTTGGCAAAAGTCCCGAAGGCAAAGCCGCAAACACATATATTAATGCGCATCTGCTTGGAATCTTGTTGTCAATCAATTGGGCAAGCGCCACACAATATTCAACTCAGTTAGGGGCCAAAAATGCCTGATAAATGTGGCATGCAACAGGCTAGGCTAGGCGTATACGCAATAAATCAAACAAATCGCATTTTGATTGCCACTAAAATATAGTCTATGCCTCCATGCAGCCAGCCTATATGCTTGGCAAGCCTCCCAACATCTATGTGCATCTATATACGAGCACTGAAAATAACAAATTTGACGTTCTCATCACTCAAGTTGTCCCTGTCAGCGGCTAGGAGAGAGATCAAATCAAATATGAGTATATGGTAAATGGGGCACAATTTATCATCCATAACTAAGAGAGGGAAGACTGCATTGATGCTGTGCGTTGGCTCCATTTACATTCAATGGATGTGTGATTGAGCATTGCGAAAGTTAACTGGATATAAAACTTTTCACCCCAAATAAGATTCTGTTCAGAAAGGCCAGCAAATGTGATAAGAGCTGCTACGCAAAAGATGAGCCAGACGATAGAAAGAACTAAGTAAATATGTTATCATAAAACAAGACAAAGATTATAACATATTAACTACCTTTTTTCGTTATAACCATTTTTAGAAAATGAAATATTAATACAACAAAATATTTCCTGAAATCAAGGCCAAATGCAATTAATCTGAAATCGAATACAATAAAAGTATTTTATAAAATGATTGTGCACTTGATTGGATTGCGCTGCTCAGTCTGGCGTCTGAAGGGAACTTTAATCTAAATAATCCTTGAAAGCATGTGAAAAGCCAATATTCCTTTTTTTGTTTATTTTTTTCCAATTTAAAGAAAAGATATTCTTGATATAGCAGCTCTCAGCCAATATCAAAGCGATGGAAAATAATCAATTTTGTCAAGAGTTTGCTTTTGTTATGTAAAGAACATTTCCCAGTCTCAAATATATATGTGGACACAGCATTTGATTATGCTATACCCATTAAATACTAGGCAAAAGTAGGCTGAAGCCAAGTTTTGGGCCAATGTTATTCAGTTTTAATCAATTTTTTCATTAATAACTTTAATTATGCTTCGGTTCGGGTTTCGATTCGGCTGAGCAATTGCTTTGCTTGAAGGTTTGGTTAAACGATATTTGGCAAAGAATGCTCAGATCTTGCTACAGGGTTTCGCCCAGTCGACTAATGCATACAATTTTGTTGTTTATTTGATCGCTTTTATGTGCCAGCTTCATCACAAAGTTTTCATATCCTTTCGTTCGGCAAAGAGTCCTTCAGGTGACTGCTGCCAGAGAGGCTCACGGTTTGAGCGACACTTTGACGTCAGCGGCAATTGTTTGTTTTTGTCGTTTTTGTTGCTCTTGTTGTTGTTTTTATTTGGCCTGTTGTTATTGTCATAAGAAATAAAAACAGAAAAGAAGAGGGAAATCAGCCAAGTTTGGCAGCGCGAACATTTTGCGCTGTCAGCGACGTCGACGCCTTCCGTTTATTTTCCTGTCCGCCCGTCTGGCTGTTTAACTTACTTTGATGACGAGCGACTACGTCAAACATGAAGTGGCAAACAACCAATACACATACATAACCCGCATAATTTACACAAACACACGCAATACACACATTTATGGTCACAGGGTCGGATTGAAAACGCATACACCTTGGAGCAATATACGTGCAGAGCCAGCATATATATTTGTTAAAGATCGTAGAAATTGCCTAAGATATACTTTTGAAATCGGAGAAGATTAAATTAACAATTAACTCGCATCCGCTTGAATTAGCATTTTACCCAGAAGGGTGGATTTTGCAAATTCGTTGAAGCGTCTCAAAAGAAATTTACATATATTTAAAAAAAAATGGTTTCAAATCGTTGGAATTAGAGCAAAATAATTGCTATCAACAATATTGCTGAGGCTAGATGAAAAATATTCTCAATGAAACATTTTCTCAATAAAATTCTTGTATAGAGCCTAGAAATTATGCTTGAGGTTGGACAGACGAAAAACATACACAACTGTCCTACATACAACATACAACATTGGCCCTAGGCGGTGACTTTTCGAAAGGGTTAAATCACGTATTCATTGACTTTTTATGTCTCCTATGAATATTCATATTCAGACAATGTCAGTTTGGGCGAACAGCTTGAAATATTTTAATAGATTACCAGCTGGTATTACACAACTTTGTCCGCGCCCAGTTTTCTGTTGAAATGTTTTGCAAAAGTTGCGCAACCATTTTCACGCACGTGGAAAAATTGTAATTTTCTCTTTCTACTTTTAACTCTTATTCCCACTCGGCGAAGTGAATTTTACGTAAACAGTGAATCACGTTGAAATGATTTTATAAATATGTAAGCCAATGATCAGGTCTATTGGAAAAGAGAGAAAAGCTTGCATGCAAAACAGTTTTCCGCTCATTTTCCGCTTGCATGGGTGAATCTTTGAATGAAAAGGTGCAGGTCGATGGAAACTTTAACTTTCGGCTATTTAAACTATTAGCCCCGAAATAAATAAAAATTCAATAAATAATAAATAAATAAACTTAAACAAAGGATGGTAAACAAAAAGGATTTCCACCAATTTTCCACATTTACCGGTGGATACCAACATATACATGTATTACAAGGTATTCCTCGAATGTCTGCGCGTAAAAGCCCCTTTGTGACCAACTGACCGATGTGGCCGTTGCATATTCCCATAAGAAACAGTTTGTCAAGCTGCTCCGCTCCTGCATGTGCACAGACATACATACACGCACACGCACACCCAAACACACATTGAGCTTATTATGCTACATTATGTTTTTGTTGTTTACAATCCTCACGCACTTTTTCATAACAGCAAACTAAAGTTTTTTTTTTGGTTATTTTTGCCATTGCTGATGGTTTTTTGGCTGCGGCCGTAAGCGGAATGCCAGTGCCTAAAAGATGCCATAAATAAGCGCTTAGAGCAGCGTCATGACTGCGCCCCCCCAACCGGGCTCTGGCACGCTTGTGGGCTCATGTGTGACTCAGTTGTTTTTTTTTTGTGGTGGATCTCAGTCATTGTCTGCTTACGTTCTCAAGTTGTCGACGTGGCCATGTGGGCATGTCCATGTCCATGTCACCGATTCCAATTCGGAATGGCATATGCAAAGCAAAAGTCACATAAATCAAATTGCCCGGCCAAACACGAAGCCTGGCAAAGCGACAAAAACTTGACACTGAGTAACTGTTGGCACTGGCGATGCCGATACCATGGCTGGCAGAAGGTCAGCTGGCAGCCAGAACAAACCCTTGGCCCTTGCCTGACCCACAAATTGTCCAAGGTCGTGGCTGGGCCTGCTGCTGAGCTCGGGTCAGCATCGAGAAGCTCCGGTGTTTGGTTGCCGGCGCGTGGTGCGTGCTCTGTGTTTCGAGTTGCCAGCTTTAATGTGAAAGTCGAGCTTAAACGGAAGCAAGCTGACACATGACTCACTGGCACAGGATGCAGCAGCCAGCCCGCCCGGATGTTAGGCCGGAAACAAAAGGTGCATTGGTGCGCTAAATGAGATTTGTTCAACAAATACGGCGTGTATTTACAAACTTTAAATCCGCATTCATAAACTATGCAAACATATAGCAGATTGAGACCGAAATCATTTAAATATATGGCACGCAAATCCATTTACCAGGCACTTGACGCATTCAAGCAGCTCGCATAACCAGCATCTTTTGTTGAAGGACTGTCGCTTATCCTTGTGTCGTTCAAATGTTCCTTAAATAAACTTGTCTCCAACTCTGGCGCCACTTGGCAGCTGCCAGTCAAGCACTCACACACACATACTCTCTATCTCTTAAACGGACACACTCACACACACACACACACCACTATTGCGAGTCACTTTAAATTAAAACTTATCTGGCGCCCTGTAAAGTTAGCTACATAAAGTTGCATTGTCCATGGTAAACAGTTTCAGCAGTTACACTTAGCAAAATAAGCCCAACTGCAAAATTACTGCTTTATTAATTAACTTTTATTTAGAAATCTGTTTCAAAAATGTCTTCCTCAAAAGTGTTCTTAGCATTGCTTTTGGAATAGAACAATTTTATGCGCTGTCCCTTTTGGATGTTTGTACTTTAATTTGGTCTTCGAAACTTTTAACATTTCTGTCAAATTAATTCTAAAACCAAATAAGTTTATAATAAGCTCACAAATGTGTTTGTTCGTGCTCTAAATACCTAAGCTACAAAACAATAAAAAATTGTGGTTGTCTCGCCGTGCTTTTAGGTTCGGTTAGTGAACCTGATTTTTCACGTGGATTTTACAACATTTTGTTAGTTTAATGAATGAACTTAATTAAAGTATAGATTTTTCGTTTAACTTCAAATATTTCAATTCCTAGATATTATATACAAATTACTCGCAAAATTGAATCCCTATATATCTATTTATACATCTATCATTCTATTTATCTATTTATTTTTTTTATCTATCCATCTCAATCTCAAACCCAATATCTACCTCCTTTTCAATCTATATCTATATCTCAATCTCTTTCTCTATATTTACCCCTATCTCTATCTCTATCCATCAATTGATTGATCTATCTATTTCCATTTATCTATTTTTCTATCTGCCTATCTATCTATCTATCATCTCTATGTATATCTATCCATCCATCCATTAAAACCCATTTTATTTAAATAATGCAATTTTAAAAAATATCTACAGGAAAATTTCTCTTTGGTGATCGCGGTGTAGTTTTTGGACGCTCGAGAGAAGTGTCCGCCTAATCAGGGTCTGGGGAATAAGTATAACCTGATATAGTAAAGACCTACCATAATGGCTTGATAGTAAGTGTCCGCCTAAGAGGGATGTTCGCCTAATAGAAGGGTCCGTTGGTAGAGTGTTCATTGTTTATACTTCGCTTCGGTAATTTTTTGGTCAACTAAATTGGTTTCAGGCTCGTTTCATGGCGAAAAATAGTATACAAATCCGAGCTCAAGCCGATGCGGTACAAAACCGCTTTGCCGCCACGATAAGCGAGCTTAAATCAGTCAAAGGCGTATTAGCTTGGTGCCTCTTAAACTGTAAGCTGAAGGCAATGCCTTTCAAACAGTGTTTAAGTAATTGCTAATACGAGGAGCTCACGAGTAGGTTAAGTGCCAAATTTGAAATTAATTATTTAAAACTCATTAGATTTATAAACTCTATAGATTAAAATGTACTTTGCTCCTGATTAAGACTTACGCTACTTTCTGGTGAAGCAGTTCCGAACACGAAATTCCAATTTAATATTATTAAAATAACATTCATTTTAGATGCATGAACTTTGCGCTCAGTGGACGTATACATTTTGGCAGTGGGAACTAAAAAGTTGCCCCTCAATGTGACCCCCTTCCCCCCCCTCTGCGCTCAATGCATTTAACAGGTTTTTTTCTGCCCTAAACTCTAACTTAGGTCATCGCTTGACGTCTGCTGTCAGTGGCGTATTGTTGTGTTCCCTAGACCACTGGCAGCCTTCGCGTTTAATTAACTCTCCAAATACATAATCTATACTATATATGCCATGCATTTATACATACATATATACATAAACACATGTGTGTGTGTGGGTGTGTGTGAGTGAATTTGGCAATTTAAAGTGCATTTCTCGTGTCCTTGCTGTGACTGCTGCACTGTGTATTCTGTTGTTGTCCTTGTCGATGTTGTTTCTGTTGTCATAGCCAATATTAATGGTAAACATTGAGCCTAAATTACATTTATGGACCCATGTATGGAAATTTATGACAACATGCTCACTAATTGGCGTGGCATTTGGCCGTTATCATATGCATTAGCTGCTAAATACAGTGGGCACATAGATTGGGGGCAGATATGAAACGAAACGAGTTCAATCCATTCATTACGACGCTGTCAATTAGTTGAGTGTAGAGCTGTTTCCAAAAGTCATTCCCATAAATATGCTTCGCCTAAAAGCCAAGCACATACAGATAACTAATGCATGTGCATCTTTTGCTCAGCAGTTTAAAAGCAAATGAGTTGTAAACGGGACTTTTAAAAAAGAACAAACAATACGTGAGCATGTCGAAGCCCCAAAAGTCCCTTGGCTAAAAATAATATAGTTCCAAAGGCTTACACCCACACACATACGCACACACGCACACACTTGCACGTGCACCTACTGAGCAGCAATGGAAGGCAAGTTGAAAACCGGAGCACACAGGAAGTGAATAGGAAACAGGACGGCCAGGAAGGCAAAAGGCGAAAGGGGCCCAAGTTGTAATGCCCTCTAACAAGCTGTAGCTGCATGGAGACGCACTTGGAGTATATACGGGCGATATTCAAGGAAAACAACTGAATGAAGCCATGGGCCATGAGATGAAGAGCAGCAACAGTACTTACAGCAGCCGCAACATCAACACAAAATAAATTAAATGGGTGGAAATCGTCGTTTTATACCCTTGTCGAGGATCTTATTATTTTGTCAGGAAATGTGCAATGCATAGAAGAAAGTATTTTCAATCCCGTAGGCAATATATATTCTTGATCTGTCCTTGTGTCTGCTTCTTTGCAAGCAAGTCTCTCAGTTATAAAGCGAAACTCTGCTAAGTATACCGAAATATATGTCGGCCAGATCGGATCTTGCAGTAATTATCGCATGACAGCCATTAAAAAAAGAATTGGTATTTCAAGAAGTATATCCAAGTTTTACCATCCGGCTACTATAACCTATATCGCTTAAGAGAAAAATAGGTAAAATCAGTCAAAAACTGAATTTGTGTACGGATACCTGCATTAAACTCATCAATTGCGAACTTTACTATGTTTTTTTTAACTTATCTTTAAGCCTGTACCAAATCGAATAAACTATAAAATATAGCTGATATTGGAACAATCAATCGGAAATAATAATAAGCAGTTCCCTGACATATTTCAAGGGTATGTAATGCTCGGCGTGCCGAAGCTAGCCGTTTATTTTTGTTTTTACTTCGAGGCGCATATGATGGGCGTGGCTGACAGCTCAGCAGGTTCTGCCAAGCAGCTGTAAGTGTGTGTGTGTGTGTTTATGTGTGTTTTGCTTATATTTGTGGTTAGCTAGAGGCACTTGGCCCCAACAACACGAAAAGTATTATCCCTAACAACATCAGCGTAAACATATTAATACATAGTTCAGCCCACACCCAGTGTGACCAGAATTGCTGCTCGGCATCATAATTTTTCACACTTAATGGCATTAGTTGTTAGACTAATTAAATAATAAAATACTTCAGTTGTGCGCACTAAAAAATCTACTTATTAACAAATATATATCTATTTACTTACCAAAAATATACATAATTTATGCATGTGAATCTATTCCGAGGACTTTAATACAACTTTAAGGATTCATTTCGAAACAAAACAAAAATGTGACAACAAATAGATATATTGAAAAGTTAAAAGCCAAGTATAAATTTTGAATTTATGTATCAATCGATTTGTATTATGTTTACATTAGTCATTGACCTGCAAAAGGCTAGCTCTCTACCAAAATAATTTGTTTCTAATGTTATTAGAAAATGGGAAAAGGAAAAGAATGCTGAGATACCTATGAAGCACACTGAGATCTTTCCAATGGAGAACTCTTCGAGAAGAAGTTGAAATCTCATGTCGCTCGTTCCAATTGAAAACTCCTTCGAGCAAAAGTTTAAATCTCATGTCGCTCGTTCCAGCTGGGTAGCTGACACAGCGCGCATACATGTTTATACTGGCAACAATATAAAGGGGCAACAAAAGTTGTGAGAGTCGAGCATTTTATTTGCTCAAATCAACGGCAAAAGCAAATTGAAAACGCGTCGCAGCGTTATCGATATATAAACAAATACACACATCATGCTCTTGTGTGTGCCCGTGTGTGTGTGCGTATATATGTGATATTTTTATAAAGCTAAAGTCGTGTGCAGAGTCCCAAAGAATAAACATTAATTGGCAATGATATTTAATCTAACGAGAACCGAACAACAACTGTAACATAGTCTCGGAACTGCTGACCTCTTGACCTCCTTAACAGCTCCTGCCGCTTGCTCTTTTTTGCTTCATTCCCAGATGTGTAGAGAAATCACGACGAAAATTTGTTGCCATGCATTGCTCGAAGACAGCTCAAGGCATTTTCTTGGAATTTGTTATACACTTGCAAAGGGTATTGCCATTTCGCTTACGAAATCTGTTATGCAACTAAGGAAGGTGTATATATTAATGATCTATCTGTTTTTATATATATATACAGGATCAGAAGGTCGTTTGAGAGACTTGTTAGAGGTTCATCCTTTTAGGCTGTAGATATGTAGGACTCGACTGGAACAACTAGCTGAATGAGCTATTATTGGAATTCTCATTGGAAGTAAGTTTCATATATATTTAACATTTACATAATATTGTCACCAATAATAATTTTCTTTTTGTGCTCCCAAATATATAAACTAAGACTGCAAAAAGCTGCTCCACCAAACCGGTTTTAACTTGGACTTCAAAATGTTGACTAAACCTAATTCTCAAACAAACCATATTTTCTAAAGAAAATTGTAAAAATCTTGGTTCTAACTAATAGCTAATAGATGTAGAATATCTGGTTCGTACCGTTGCAGACCTTAGACTTAAACATCACATTCGCAAAAGCTGCCACCAAAGAGCATTTAATTGTCGGCATCACGAGTTGAAGCATTTTTACATCTCTCATAGGATCACATACATATAAAACAAATACATAAATATTGTAGCATACATTTGGGCGCGGGCACGCGTGCCGGTTGGGGGTGGTCGGGCAGCAGACAAACAGCACACTAGCTCAAGAACAACAAATATGTTTAGAATTTCAGTTGTAACCAAGCACAAAAAAAAAGTAACATAATGCAATGTAAGTAGAGAACCGAAATTGAAGCTTAATTATGTGCAGAAAGTGAAATTTATCGACTTTTCTCTAATTAATGAATAGAAAAGCTACAGGTTTTATTACGTTCATAGACCTGGTACGATGTATGTACTCATACTTTTGACTGAGTTGTGTTTAATGCATTGATTAAGGTATTTTGCCCCAAAATTCATTCGCAGATATCGTAAGGCATTTGGAATTGAATTGTATTGCACACATTCGTATCCATACACAGATAAGACAATTTCCTTCAGTTATAATAAGGCATAATCTTTGATAATTAGCGTGTGCTCTTAACCCACTTGCAAAGTAGTTGCTTTAATTATGACTTAAGTAGCTACAAGCCTTCTACGTGCTGCACGGGCGGCAGCTTTGTCTTGGGATTACAGTAAGTGCAGAAGATAATCGCAACTCATTAGCATTCCAAAGCTCAGTTTGCACTTTGCCCGTTATGCTTATGTTTCCGGTTGTAGGTATCTGGGTTGGCGCTTAGCTGCGCCCCACCCCCTCCCTTTATGGCTAACAACGCCCTTTTAAAAAATCGTATTCACGATACATTTTTTATGTGCTGTTATTTTATGTATATTGTTTTTGTATACCCTATATCGAAAATGTAGCACAAAGAGTTGTACTAATAGTGGAAATAGTGTATGTGCATGATATTTAGTGGGCAGCTTTGATCGCTGGGGTTTAAATAACATTTAACAAATAACTGAGTTTGAATAGTTTGGCCCTAAAACCATTGACAATCGCTTTGAGACAGTCATTAGGCAGCATATTCTTAATCAGGAAGAAGAACTGAGTATAAAAATGTCAAAAAGTCCGCTGTTCTCTCTCTCTCTCTTTCTCTAAGTCTCTTTTTCTCTTTATCTATTTTTCTCTCTCTCTTTCTCTCAGTCTCTTTTTCTTTCTCTCTCTCTCTTTCGCTCTCTCTCTCTCTCTCTCTCTCGCTCTCTCTTCCTCTTTCTGTCTTTTCCTGCTTTTTTTCTTTTTCTCTTTCTTTGTGAACACATCGATTTCTAAAATTGCAAAGGTTGAGACTCGAAATTTAAAAGATAAATATTCTCGTGTAAAACACACAGGTTGAGTTGACTTTTATTGATATCACCTCCCATTTTCTTGTTATCGATAATTATCGATTTTTGAGACTTTGTTTTTTAAGCAAAACTCTAGAATTAAGAGAGCTTGATATGTAGTTTTTCATATTGTATACACAGAATAAAAATTGGTGACTTTTTGAATACCTCTCCGCATGCCTTGAATGAAAAAAAAACGGATTTTTAACGGTAGAGCCTTGGGCTTTGCCATATACACACATTCGTGTGAGAGCGGACTATAAACACAAACCAAATTGGCGCTTGGTTCAGGGTATCTTCCAATCGGGTACGCTCGACTAAAATACTGTTGAATTGTTTTTGCGTCGAGTTATTATTCGCTTCGCGTCTCGTTTCGGCTTTCTGCTTTTTGCTGCAACTACTTTGGCATGCAGCCTCACTTGTTACAGGGTATCTGGTAGTCACATCCCTCTACCACTTGTTTTTTGTTCTCAGCCATTGGGCGTGCCGCGAACAGCTGCGATGCAGTTGCACTACCATGCACATTAAGTCAAAGCCACATGGTTTTAGCACTCTCCACCCCACACACACGCACGCATACCCTAGCCCACCCCAATACCCCTTTTTTTGTATTACCCACCGCAACTGAGCTGCGTCTCAAGTGTTGCCAGGGAGGCGCCTCCAGTCAGACAAGGGATTGCATCTATGCATGCACAGGCTGTCGGTTGTTGTTGTTGTTGTTGTCGTTTTTTGCATTGTTTTGCTTACATTATCTGCCGGTTTCCGCACAGCTGCCTTTGAATGGCGACAGCGCGATATCCTCGCTGTGGTTGCCCATTGTTGGCCGTGTTTATAGAGCTGTTAAGTTGCCACCCCCACAAAACGACCCCCTTCCTATCCCTACCCCCTCCGATGTCCCCATCAACCCCTGCCCGCACTTGAGCAGAGCCGCGTTGAAGCGTTTTTATCTGGCATCGTCATGTAAATTAAACTGTACTGAGCTAAAGAGAAATTGGCTGCAAAAAGCACATATTCTCTAGAATTTGCTGCAACTGCCTTCTGTCCCCCTGTCCGAGTCTTGCCCCTAATTCCCTGTACGCTGATAAACGTGTCGATTGAAAAAATAGCGAAAATTCGTGAGAAAATTATAGCTTGCACGTGCTCTTCAATTGGCATCGAAACGAATTTCCGAAAAGTTTTTCTTCTATATATATATGTACATATATACTTTTTGTCCCAAATTAATGAGTTTCAACAAGTGGCACATAAAAGGGGAAAACCCCCCAAAAAAAAAAAAAAAAAACCTGCAGCCAGATAAAAGGCAAAAGTTTTTCATAAGTAGCCTTGCCCAGGTCCACATAGCATTTGCCTGGTTCTTATAAAAGCCAAGAGTTGCAAGAAAAACCACAGCAATACCTCGTGTTGGCCTTTGGCATTTGCATAATTTTCTACTCTTTATAGTGCTTTTGAGAGTATTCTAAATTTGTCATGTAGTGTGTAACGCTTAAAAGCAAACTTCTGTCAGATACCAAAAATTTTTTTATACAATTTAGTTAAATTTAGCAACATTCAAAATCCTTTTGGTTTAAAAATTGGTAAGAAATAACTTTTTGTTCTCTCATTTTTGTCAATTCTACAAATTTAGCCGAATTTTATTTCGTAAATGCGTAAATTTTGTGAATATTACATGAATTTTCAATATAATTGGTCGTGTTTGGTAAATTTAATTTTGCTCACATTAAATATAAACTTAAAGCATAAAGGTAAAAGCTAATTCGTATGAATTTTAATATTTGCATATATATTTACTTTGTTTAGTGCATAAATTTTCGTATTATTGTTTTCATTACCTGAAATTGTGGGATTAAACGTCCCTTTTATTATAAGGTTTAGTTGTTAAATGAATGAATGCATGAACGCAAACACATTATATATACGATTTTATAAAAAAAACTATTGTTTTTTGTCTAACGAAATTGTATATATTACTTATTTTGATAGATTTTACAAATGTGCAACCAATCAACTATTTTGCATAAGAGGAATTTTTTATAGATGGTTTTTTTAAATGTAAATTTGTGTATCAAGAGCCGAAGCGATATAGCCATATCCGTCTGTCCACTTAGTAGCCTTGTTTTAAGGCTAACATCATGAAACTTTGCTTAGGTGCATCACAAAGTCGGCATAATTAGACTACTATATCATAAAGCTGCCATGGGAAATATCGGTCGAATATTGAGTTCTTGTATGGAGAACTTCTTTTTGGTTTCTTAAGAAATCTTGACTAAGCATTTAGGCTCCTTATATGTAACCAAAATCTTCTCAACATCGGGCGACAATATCATAAAGTTCATTGGACTTCTTCTATATCATAAAGCTTTACAGAGAGCATAATTCAAAGAATAAGTTTTTGAATGTTTTCTTTTCCAAGCTACCTTGAACGAACTTGGCTTCACTATTCGCCCAACATACAAGCAAAATCTTCTCACTATTAATCAATACTATACCATATAGTTTCTGCCAAATCTAAAAGAATATTTAATGTTCGGCGTGAATATAGCCACACCATCTGGTTTTGCAGATGCTTCTGCGAATATTTGCTTAGAAAAAAAAACAGCATGTATTATGGTTAGGCAACATGCAAAGGGTTGTATTTACGCTGGCGCAATCTAGTTTAGCCGGTTGTCTGCCAGAATGAAGTTGCAAAATGGACCAAGACAAAAGGCAACCGAAAATGGCAAAAGTGATTCAATTAGCGGGCAACTAGAACGCAGCTGTTGTCGCTCATACGCCCAGTGGGACAGCAGCAGACAGTACAAAAAAAAATAACAGGGAACACGACAGGACACTCTAACCACGGCACGGGCAACAGCCGCAGCATGAAATCTGCCAAAAAAATGTTAATTAAAAAAACCAAATTATGTTTATGCATATTTAAAGCGCTTAATGAATTTATAAAACTTGTCCTCCTGTTGGTTTTTGACTCACGTTCGCCTTCACAGGATACGCAGACGAGCAGACGTGGTCTGTAAGTGTGCTGGCGTCGTGTTGGTGGGCGGTTGGGTGGTTGGGGGGGTCTGGGAATGGGCGCAGCTGTTCACTCAGTTGTTCGCTAAGTTGCTGCGCCTGTTGCTTGCCGCCTGCGTCTTGCATGTGTTGCCCCATTTCTCTCTTTTTGGGGGACAGGCGCTGCATAAATTTAGTCCACTTATGAAGCACTCAGAAGGAACTCTGCTTGTGCAATGCACTCAAAGTATATAACCCATAATTGCAATCTTCCATAAAGATAACACATGATTTACAGAGCCACAGCGCATATTTTCACATCGAGTTGAAGTGGAATTTCGCAAAGCGTAGCTAAGGAAACTAATGATATAATGCTCACCTAACTAATCTTTGACACACTATTTTGCGGAAATGCAAATTACGCATACGTTCAACGCCTTTTCTGGGAGAAGCATCAAATGCTCTGGTCAAAGGTGAGTAATAACGTGTCCTGGCTCAAAGTGCCATATTAAGTTTCAGTAGAACTTAATTTTCTCCCAAAAACACTTTTTTATTTACAAGAGATTCCAGATGAAAAAAACGAGGAAGTTCTTTCAACTGGGTGTGACTCCACGTTTGTTGAAATACATTCTAGAATAACTTCGTTTTTTTAAGTCTGAACTTGCAGAAACTTTCAGCGCCTAAATATGGCAGCCGAATGTGTGTAAATACTTAAGCACAAGGCTTTAGTTGAAAAGGAGATGGCACTTTTTATATTTTGGAGAAAAACCAATGAACATTTTTTATACTCTACTATACTATACGAGAACCTTCCCGATAACATAAGATACCGATAAGCAAGCGAGCGACACTTGATATCTGGCGTAGGAAGAGAACTTAATTAAAAATTGTTATAAAAGTATTGAAAAGTCATATTGTGGCATCGTATTAATTCCACGTTTAATGCCGCCAGCTCTTAAAATCTGCAAGTTCTGCCTAAAAAATCATATAACAAATTCGATATTTATCGATGTTCCACAAAAAGTGGGAGGTATCGAAAAAAAGGTATACTCATTCTGTCTACAGTTCACAGTAATATATATTTCGATTTTCCAGTCACTAGCTTTTAAAGTTTCCAAGATCAACGCGTTCATATAGAAGGACAAGGCTTAATCGACTCAACACGTCGTCCTGATCAAGAACAGATGCATTTGCTTTATGGGCTCGGAATAAAAATAATTAAAAAATAAAACACTTGAATTGCATGGAAGCGAATTACAGACACAGATTTCCTACGAATTCGGCCACATTAAAGCTTATTACCAATATAAATCATGTTGCGTTCAATTCTAAAAAAAAACAGCTCTTCATAGAGCTATAAACAAGTGCGAGTCATCGGGGATTGAATTGCCACATTTACAATGCATTCATTTGAATGATGAAAATGAAATAAATCTACATAAATATGTTTTCATTCAACATGCAATAATGAATTGAATTACAAATTGAATTGGTTTTTTTTTTTTAAATTTACTAAATTGATTTCACTCATTTGAATAAAGAACTGAATTCAATTCAAAGCTGAAAGCATTTTTTATGCTCGGCTCACAAAGGAAACATGAGTATATTATTTGTACATATTATAACTATATATACATATAAATAAATATATATAAATGTGGAACACTATTCATAAGATTGAGCCAAAAATATTGCGGCCACGCCCACAATCGCCCTAGAAGTTGCGCAAGTCAATATTCCAAAAACTTACTGCTTAAAGTCTTAGAGTACCCAGCACCATACTCAAGAAGACTCTTTACGACTGATTTGATCGTAAAATACTCTGAACAGAGTATTGCGCAGTCGTTTACACCCCACGGCAACATTATTAGTTGATTTGACTTTGTTTGAATTTATTTGTGTGACTAGACAATTAATTAGATTAAAATTCGATTGCATTCGTTTGGAAATTAAGCTAGTCGATGGGCAAATAATAAGTACACACTGAAACAGCATTTTTTTTAACCAAATTGTTTTAATGCCGCAGTTAAAACTTTGCATTGATCTTACACCGAACCTTAAAGCGTATTAGCTGACTTCCTGAACCGGAATCACATATATCCAAAAGTCGTTTGGATTGAAAGCAATATTATGTTCTATGGAAAATTGTGAAAATAGGTGAGAAGGAAGGTTCAAACCAATACCTGGTTTCAAATATGTAAAAAACCACGTTCACGAACCATTGGTTCGCACCGTGAACCGAACCAATTCAGCTGTGCCTGCACTCTTGGTTCTCAATATTCGTCTGTGCGATGAGAAATGTTATTTATTCCAAAAAATATAAATCCAAAAATAATAGCAATAATTAAACTGTCATTTGTATATTCATTTTGAATCGATCAGCTGTAAAAGCAACGAAATTCGGTGATTGCAAACTTCAGCTGTTTGTCGATTTCGCAGGAGAATGTGTTGCAGCTTTAGTTTTTGCCACACTCGCAGTTCTAGATGCGCTTGGATTATCTTTAACTTTGTCTGCGATGTCGCAAAAAAAATGCATACAGTTGCAGTTCCTTAGCCCATTTGGCAAGAAATCAAAAGGGCAATGAAACTTTGCTGGTCGCCTCAGTCAAGAGCGTTGAGGCCATAAAAAAGCTGAAGTGTGGCGCCGAAAAGCGGGCAACACGGCCAACGCTTGTGGCAGCGTCAGCGGCACAGTTGAGGGCAAGTGCTATAAATCTAACGATAATTTGATGCGAGACGTTTAACGATGCTTTTGCGACAATTTGCACAAAAGAACCAACCGAGACCTGCCCATGCTGCCCACACACCCGGCACAGTTACAACCAGAGGTCAATGATCTCATCTTGCGTTGTAATTTGAGCTCGCCCGGGGCTCAAACAGGTCTTAAGCCAATTAAATTAAACAAATGCCACAAAACTGTTGCATAGCTGGGCACAGTGGAGCATGGTGGTTGCTTTGCTCTGTGTGTGTGTGTGTGTGTGGTGCCCTGAATACGGAATCCGGAATTCAGAATCCGCTTCGCTATTGTAAGCCATTTGCAAAGTTTACGAGTATTTTATTTTTAACACAGCATTTTACAAATTCCATCATGTGCCGTCCGCCAGGTGGCACCAGTAGCTCACTCAGAGCATTTCTTTTGCATAAATTTCATGATGATTGTCGCACACCTTCATGTGCCTCACACGGCTGATTTGGCAAACATTATGCAACTGCAACAATTGCTGGCAAACGAGGCCAATCAGTCGCCAGCGATAACGTTGACTGGCGGCTGGTGCGTTTTGGGTGGAATTACAGTTCTGGAAGTTACAGTTCGCCAAAAAAAAAAAAAATGTTACCGCTGACAAGCTCCACCCGACCAGCAGCTGCTGACGAGACACAAAATCGTCTGCCATAAATATTAGATTAGAAAAGTGTGTGTGAAATATGCTGACAGTGTGACGATGGGCCGGGTTTTTGTTGGGTTTTATCAGCATATTGATCAGTGCTGCGGAGTTGCATTCACCGAGCTCCATGTGGCACTCAACAGAAAACAGGCGCAAATTAAGCGAGCAAATATATGGACCAAGTTTGTCCATAAAAAAAGGAAGAAGAAGACGAAAAAAAGAAACAGAAGAAAGACACAAAAAAAAAACACGAACGGGGGGCAACATAAAGTATCATGTGTACGAGTATGAACCCGAAATTAAATGAAAGATTCATGTTAATGGCATTGAAGTGTTTATGCGGCGTATACTTGATTTTTATTTCTGTCGACCGCTGTGTTTTAACTGTCAGGCAAAAGTGCGCGCGACGAGCCCACAGATAAATAATAAATGAGGCCAACCTGATGACAGACCTATACATGTCAAACATGATATTGAGACATTGTCAATGGGATATTTGATTGAGCCTGGCTAAGCCCGAAGAAATATGCAAGTTAATCGCAGGACAACATCTTCACAACAAGAATGCCAAGAATTGATAGCTAAATACTCACGCCAAATGCTTGGCCAATCTCTCAGCCAGTCCAGAATGTAATCGGTCGATTATCAAGTGCCAAGAAACCAACTGGTGGGCACTGGTGACAAGGATGGCTCGGCAACGCCTTAGTTGGTGAATCCGCTTTCAAATTTCCAACTGAAAATGTACGTCGAGAGCGCTGACTGCGTCGGGCTGCTCGCAAAGGACCGTCTGGGACAACCTGCCACTGGGCGAGACAAAAGCGAACTGAATCAAGTCCGGCGACTGATGCTGCACCAAATACGAAGCCGACTGCCAACTGCCAACTGCCAACAGCCAGCTGCCGCCTGCCGCACGATGCCGAACCTAAACGATTGTCGACCGACCGACCGACCGACTTACTGCCCCTTACTGCTCCACATTACTGCCGCTTAACTTTTGCCCACAGGCATTCCACAGAATAGTAAATTGTAGACTGAGTTGAATATCAAATAAAAAAATATTTTAAAAAACTAAAAAAAAAATTTTTAAAAATATAAAAGCCAAAATGACATACTTTATTATTTTGTAGAAGCCAAGTTTTAGATTATTATTACTGCAACAGTAGCATTAGCAGCCTGTCAATCGCAGTAATTATCAAACTTGGGCGCCTCTCACTGCTTCTCTAGGCTCACAGTAAAAGTGAAAGTAGTATTAATATAACACTTAACAGTAACAGTAACTTATTGTCACACCAACATTAAGAGCAACAGTAAAAGTAACAGTAGCAATTACAGATCACAGTAACTACCACAGTAGTATTTAAGTTTATGTGCCTATTATCGCTTGCTTATTTGTTACTCTCGGCCATGCTGGCAACTCAATCACTTTTATTGACAGTCCCATTAGCAGTAACAGTAGCATTAACAAGCCCGAGTAATATCTATGTAATAATATTAAAAGCAACAGTAACGATTGCAGTCATAGTCACAGCAACAGTTACTTAAACAGTTGCAGTAACAATCACAGCAATATCAAAGTACTATTAACAGCAATATTAACAGTTGCAGTAGAAAGCACAGTAACAGATGCGTTCATAGTCAGAGTAACTTTAACAGTGGCAGTAATAGATGCAGTCATAGTCACAGCTACAGTAACTTTAACAGAAGCAATAACAATCACAGTAATATCATAGTTATATTAACAGAAAAATTAACAGTTGCACTAGCACGCACTGTAATATTATTAACAGCACCAGTAGCTGTAACAATAACAGTTACAGTTAAACTGAAATTTATGGGCCAATTTCGACTGTTGGCTTCAACAGCTGGCCTACATCTGAATATTTCCAAGCGCTTTCCAACTGCACTGCGACTTAATGAGCAAATGTACCTCGTGTGTTTATGTGTCACAGTGGAGTCAAAGTGAGTGCCAGTTGGGCTTAACTCAATTTGCACCTATCATAAGGGAGGGCGGGGGTAGGCGTCATTTCATTTGGGCGCCTCTCGAGTGCGGCTCGGTGCATGCAACAGGGTGCATAAATAAATACTGACATGTTTACACTGACTTTTTTTTTTTTTTGGTTTTTTTGCTGTCAAAAGGTGTTACCAACTTTGTGCTTCAAATGGGGCAAAAAGCTGTGAACTTGCCATTCCGAATGGCTTGTGTGTGTCTTTGGCGTACCATGGAAAATGCGTTTTTGCATAACTGCGGTGCTTATTATCCGATTGCTATGAAATTTGCAGGATATAAATATAAGATTCAAATGTGTGTAAATACAAAAGCATCAATCTCTAGCTTAGTTAGAGCCAGAGAGAGAAAAGATTTGTTTAGTTTCCGAGAGCCTCTCGACTCGCAGCATTAAAAATGTAAAATACTCTTACTCTACATATAACGGGTCCGCCAAATAACTTTTTTTTTTGAAAATGCCATAAAAAAAAACTACTGAATATTTTCTCAGTTTTTTTTTTTATTTGAAAGTACAATCCTTCCGGTTAATAATGGCAAATAATTTCATTCAAATGGCTGCCTAGGCTGGCCGTGTAGTAGCCTACACGATCGGTCCAATTTTTAAGCACATTATCGATTGTGTGCAGCTGTATTTCACCAATGGCTTCACGAATATTGTCCTTTAAAGCGTCAATTGTCTATGGCTTGTCGGCGTAACACTTATCTTTGAGGGCACCCCACAAATAATAGTCCAACGGTGTCAAATCGCAACTCCGAGGTGGCCAAAGGACATCAGCTCTGCGGCTGATAGTGCGATCTTCAAAAACAGGGCGCAAAACATCGAGTGTAGCTTCGGCTGTGTGGCACGTAGCGCCGTCCTGTTGAAACCAAACGTTGCCAATATCCTCCTCTTCAATATTTGTGAACAAAAAATAATGGCCTCGTACCAAGGTCTTTTTTTGCAAAATTCGTCTCAATGATGTCTCCAAAATGTTCAATTGTTGAGAACGACGGTGAATTGATGTTGATGGCGCTTCACGCACACTTTCTGCCACAGTAGCAATATTCTCGGTTTCTTTCACTTTTTTCACAAGATAACGAACATACGGAGCTGAAGGTGCTTCTCTTCTTCCAAAATCCGTACGCAATTTTCGCACACATTCTGCAACATTACCATGATTTTCAAAGTAATGTCGCAATATTTCCCAGCGTTGTTCAAGCGTACACACAACCATATTCGTTCAGCGGAAGGATAAAACTAATTATCTGTCAAATCAGACATGAGCTAAGTGTTACCATTCACGAAATAAGCACTAGTTGAAAAAAAAAGTTAGATGGCGGACCCGTTATTATATAAGAACCTAGATATATTGAGACATCGCAATTTAAATCCTTAGCTCTTGTAGCTGCTGAGTGAAAAAGACCTTGTTTGAGAATAAAGATATTTATTTATATTATATTTCGAAAGCAAAAATATATGAACAAATATGACAAGACTCTAGTATAAAAAAAAAAGAGATGTTATGCTTTACTAGAAAATATAAACCAAGTTTGCTGTCTCCAGCTATAATAATCTCCGAGATTCGCCTTACCGATTCTCAAAATCGATAGTTATTTATAATTTGGTATATAATACAATATAATCAGAAACTCGTTCTGTGTATGACAACGAGAATAAATTATTTAAATATTTAAAAAAAAAATATTCAATACATTTAATTTAAAAATTAGACTTGTTCTAGTCTCATAGATTAGAAGGTTATTTGAGACAAATTAACGAAACAATTTCGGGCAAAGTTTGCATTTGTTAGCCTTAAAAGTTTGCGGTATTCGAAACTGAGTCGCGTATTTCTTGACAGTTTGAGAGCGACTGTATGCCGCCTAATTGACATGCTGTGCAGCCAGTTTCCAGTGTTGCCTGACCCCACCGTTTCCTCATGTGTAAGTGTGTACCTATGTATGTGTGATTGTATTTATTTATAGCTTTTGGCCACACGTTGCGCTATTGCCAAAACTCAGACTACGAGAAAAAAAACAAGCTTTAATTGTCGCTCAAGTGGCCCGCACCGCCACCTGCTGGAACAGTAGCAACAGTTTCGCTACCTTTTTGTGACTTTCTTTCCGCAATAAACGTAAAAAGTGACACCCACAGCTCGTTGGCATACAAATGCGAACAATTCGAGCGCTCATCAGCGTTTGCCAACATCTCTGTCTCCCTCTTTCACCCCCCTCCTCAGACTATTCAAGCCCCATGTCTGGCCAAGTCGAGCGTCTGGTCAACAAATTTGAAATAAAAATTCAAATTCGCGTTGCGCTTATGCAAAGAAAACAAAAGAAATGCACAAATTATGTGAAAAAAGCCAACAACAGCCAAGACAAACGAGAAAAAAATGAAATAAAAATAAAAACAATTAAACAAATTACATTTCGAGTAAATATTTGTAATAATTGTTGTAAAATCGTCGTGGCTGGCCATGCATTTGGGCCAAGTCTAGCCCGAACGAAGCGGTTAAAACCAAGCACAAAACAAAAACCCAAATAAAATGATAATTAAATAATTTGGTCTGCCCCGCAGCAGCAGCAACAACTTAAAAGTTATATAATATTCCACGATTATGACTGTGGTAATTATTTGTTATTGTTTTTTCGCGTCACGATTGCCAGCTGAGCTGCTTCTCTCTACCATCGAAAATGGGTACATACAAAATAAGAAAGGGTTTTATTTTATTTTTTTTTTCTCGTTTTTTGGTGGTTTCTATTACTTTTTCGCTGCGTGAACATTGCAACGTTTGCTGGAACCGTGGCCAATAGCGTAAGCTACTGTTAAAAATTCCAACAGCTCTATATGCGTCGGTGTGAGAAGAAACAAGACGCTGACCACGACGCAATCATTCCCTGCTGGGCTAGGTTAGTTAACCCGCAAGTCGCCTCAACGATTAGTGGTTCATTGTATTTTCGACCGATCTATCTTTCGTAACATTTAGTTTCAGCCCTAGACATGATTGATACCTGATATCCGCTCAGAAAGATCTGACAGATACAACAGAGATAGCTTCTAAGCAATCGAAGTATAGCCGATTTTAGATACATTGTACCGCCGACTGATCTACCTTCCGTTCTTGCTTGAATACAACCGATTGAAAGAGGAGCACTTAGTTCCATGCCGGGATAAAGCTTAACTTTGAAATGCGCTTGGATGTCTTTCGGTTACAGAGATCAGACAAAACTAACAAAAATAGTTCTTCCTTTAATCCTAATGATTGAGAGAGGAGCACTTAGTTCCTTCCCGGTACAAAACCTAAGTCAACCAATCGAAATTTAGACCATTAATTGTCAATAGGAATGCCGACCGATCCACCTACCGTTTATCCTTGAACCCAATTGATAAAGAAAGGCGCACCTAGTTCCAACCTGGGAGCCCCGTCTTAACCTTAGAGGGACCTGACAGATTCAACAGAAATATATTTAAATCAAACGAAGTTAAGGCCATTATTGATCCATTGTAATGCCCTCAAATCTATCTTCCATTCTTCCCTGAAGACAAGTAATTGAGAAAGGGGCACATAGCAAAAGATTTCCAAGAAAACAATATTCACTTTTCCATTGAGCTATTGAAAGATATAGGGGCAAGTCTAGCGGCATGAGTGCTTACCTGTGACCAGTAATGGCTCGGACTATTTTTATTGTATCCTGCTTTACAGTTTGATGTGCAATTGGTTGCATAGCAGTGCAGCAAGCAGTGCAACAATGTCCATGGTAAGCACTGCTTTGCACTTTAAAATTCCTAAATAAATTATAGAAATTCCTCAGTGTTTATAATATATACATACATATAACACAATTATATATCGATTTTGTGTTTTGCATTTATTTAGATTATGCATATGTATCTAGGCTGAAGTTTGCATATGTGAACATTTTATCGCAATGCTACGCGACCATTTGGGAGTAACTGGAGAGCTGATCTGTACACTGCTTGGCACCAGGCTGGCTTAACATGAAATTCTGGACAGATTCGAAATTCGTATTTGAAATTCGTTTGTCAATTCGGTTGATTAAAAATTACGTCAAGTTATTGCCAAAATTTTACATATTACAAATTCAGCGCAAGCATTGAGCTGTCGTAAAAAATTTCAATATCCAATACATTCATAACCAAATATGTCGCAGCAAAGTGATATAATAGCTGCCACAGCCCTTACGGCTGGTACACGGGCGGGCACCCTGCATCCAGATCTGAAACCGTGGCAGCGCATCGATTTGCCGGTTTGCACCCAGTCGAATTTGTTTAAGGACTGGGGCTGTCGGCTGCGCGACAAGAAGGCGCTGGAATATTTTACACGCGCATTGGCCGTCTGCAAAAGTCAGGGGGATGGCACCTACTGTTTTACCGGACCGGCGATTGCGGCCGGGCAAAAGTGCGAGTCAATTGAGGGACAGTTTTGTAGCTTAGCCTCCGATGTGCTCGATAAGCGTAGTCATTGTCGGCGGTCAATTGCCCAGCCGGAACTGGCGTTGGAGGATGCGCAGAAGGCGCAAGAGCTGTTGGAGCGACAGGGACGCTCGAACGTTAGCTATTTAATGAACAAATGCGATGCGCTTTTCGAGTGCAATCGCTTTGAAGATAATCTGATCCAACTGAACATTGAGGCGCGTAACCATCAAGGACAATCCATCAAGGATCGCATTCAGTTAAGTGCAAATCACGTGAGTTCTTGCCTGTGGACCCACTGACCCGATCCTAACAAACCTTTTGGCATCTTCATACGCTAGACAATTGACGTGCTCGAGGATACCCTTGGCGACAGCCTGCACCCCTTTCTGCTTGACAATTGGCCGTTGATAACGGAGGTGGCACGCGCTCGCCGGACATCCGTTGCGTTTATGCCGCGCCCCCTCTGGCAGCAGCTAAGCGAGAAATTTGATTGCGACGTGGAGAGCGTTATAGGCATACAAAAGCCCCTGCTGTCACCGCTGGAGCGTGCACGTCGGCAGGTCTGCGAGAGAGTCTACAACAATCAGTATCTGCACAAGAGCGCCAACGATGTGGTCTTGCTGCGTCAACTGCAAAGCGACAAGAACTTCCTCAATCCACTGTCGAACTACTCCACGCCCTACTTGTCCGAGCTGGCCTCCGAGCAGTATGCGATTGTCAAAAAGTTCATGGTAGGCCTGCCTTCTAGTCATACCCTTTCACAAAATATTTAACGCATAGAGGCAGACAGATTTGGCATTTACGAGCTTAACTATTCATCTGACACATCTGCAAAAGCACATCAAATTTGACTAAATTATTGTGTGGCATTTAAGGGTATTTAAGCTTCGGCGTGCCGCAGATAATCGTTCTTTCTTACATTCCCATTTACCTTTGATTAACACTGATGCCACCTGTTTACAGAAAATGATGCATGCCCGCAGCCCACTGTACCACTGCAGGCAGGTGAAATGTCGTGTTAGCAAAGTCTGTGAGAGGAACCGCGAGAATTATCTGTACCGTGTGGAGTATCAGACACGTCGCGACTGCTTCCGTATGCTGCGCGAGGTGCACCGCCGGCGCCAGGAGCGGAATATCGAGCGTCTGACCGACTATATTGAGCACATTATGTACACCAGCATTGAGCTGAAGACACACCGGACGCTGCCCTGGAAGTGGGAGTTCGTTACCGAGGTGTACAACATATTGGCACTGGCCCATATCGATCGGTGTGCGGTGCCGAAGAATATCGATTTTCTGGATCTCAAAAATCACTCGATGCTCTATTTGCTGCCAGCGGATCGCGTCAAGGAGCAGACTATCACATTTGGAGGTCGCAATGTATACGGCGAAATTGCCAGGGACGATGAACGACTCAATCGTGTTGCGTAAGTGGTTGGGGGAATATATATATGTTACATACATATGTATTCATCAGGGCTGCAAAACCATTACAAAAAATAGTTGTCGGTGGTACGGTTCAGGGTTAAGCAACACTCTGAATTTGGGTTCGGTTCGCGAACCTGTTTTTTATACCCTGAACCCATTAAAAATAGTTAAACGGGGTATAATGTATTTGTGCAAATGTATGTAACAGGCAAAAGGAAGCATCTCCGACCACATAAAGTTTATATATTCTTGATCAGCATCAATGGCCGAGTCGATCTAGCCATGTCCGTCTGTCTGTCCGTCCGTATGTATGAACGCAAGGATCTCAGAACCTATAAGAGCTAGAGACTTAAAATTTTAGCTGTAGGTCCTCCTAGTCCCCGCGCGTTTGTTTCGATATTCGATAACTTGTCCCGTTTCCAAGTAATCGATAAAAATCGATGCCTAAATCCTGTATATACATATGTATATATGAAGTATTTATCATTTTATAGCTATCGCCTGTCGGAAGAAAAGGGTTCAGGGTATCCCCCAGTCGGAAGCTCCCGACTAAAACCTTTTACTTGTTCCAAATTGATCAACTCAGTTTTTAGTTCAAGTGCATTAGATCTACATTCAAAATTAAAGAAAAACACGGCCCATGTCCATCGCTAACTCGGTCCATAACTAATACTAAGTACTAATTGCTATTCCAAGCTCCAATCAGTGCGTTTTGCAGCCCTGATAAATGCATATACCCTAGATGATGCCGCACTGACCCACTTCAACTGCAGTAAGAAAGTGAACCATCTGAAGAATCGCCTAATCCACTCTCGCTATGCGATCGAGCGGACCTATCTGCTTTTCGAGATAGCGCGCTGTCACTTTAAAGAATCGCGCTTTGACAAGACCCTGACCATGGCGCAAAAGGCATCGCACGGTAAATATATATTTTCCCCAAAATATTAGTTAAATAAGTAGAGGACATTTTTTTAGAGGCACGCATCTGCAACAGCGTTGTTTGGCGCTTCAATATCACCTTTCTGATCTGTCAGGTGCATGCGGTATTCAATCGTTTCGAGCGTCTCAGCGAGTCGCTGGGCAAGGCCAAGCAATTGGCCGCCAGGCTAAAGTCAACCAAGCTGCAGGCTTATCTGGCGCTATGCTATGCGGTCAACGATTATGAGCTGGATTATCAGCGTAAGAAACAAGTGGAGCACAATATGCCGATAGGCCGCAAGCGCAAGGTGATGACATCCTCGATGACATCCTTTGACTCGGCTGACAACAATTTAGAGCAACAAATGGGTCAATGAAGGGGTGTGCAGGGGTGCAACAACAACAGCAACAACAGCAACAACAGCAGCAGCGACAGCAACTGTTGCTGCTGTTGTTGCTGCTGCTGTTGCTGCTGTTGTTGCTGCCGCTTGATGCGCTCCAAATTGTGTGGCAGATTTCAGCTCCAATTGTTTTCTTTAATTTTTATACTTTTTTGTATTTGTTTTTTTGTTTTTTTTTGTTTTTACTTTGTCTTTCGCTTAGTCTTTTATTTGTTGACTTTTTTTCTACGTTAGCAATAAATATGTATTAATTAACAAGCATTTAGCATTAACAATTCATTAACAATTATAATAAATTAACAATCAGCTGTTACTGCTGAAACCAAAGCTGCTGCAATAATTAAATGCCGCTGCGCTGTCGCAGCAGCAGCCGTCGCAGTCGTCGCTGCTGCAGTTGCAGTTGCAACTGCTTAACCCCAGTTCCATTAGCATTGCCATCAACAGCTTCACGGCTTGCCTCATTGTTGTTGCTGTTGTTGTTGCTGTTGTCGTTAGGCCTGACAGCGCTTTCATTGTCATTAGCAGCTAACGCCTCCTGGGCTGGCGCCGGCTTTTCATCGTTTTTAGCATCATCACTATCATCGTCCCCATCATCGCCACCATCATCATCACCATCTTCATCATCATCATCATCATCATCATCATCATCATCATCATCATCATCATCATTAGATTCTGCTGGCGTCTCCTCAGCTTGCTGCACCTCCTCCGTTTGGGCCATTGCTTCGGTTTTGTTCACACTAGCCGCTGCCTGCTGCCCCTCGGACAATGCCTCTGCCGCTTCAGCTGGCTCTTGCTCTGCCTCAGGCTCAGTGTCATCTTCCTCTGCTTCTTCCTCATCATCCACATTCACTTCATTGTCACTGTCATCTGCCATTCCTGCAACTGCTGCTGCTGCTGCTGCTGCTGCTGTTCCAGCATCCTCCTTTGCCTCCTCGGACATTGTGGGCAGCTGCTCAACGCTGGCCTCCACTTCATCCTCTGCTAGCTGCGCTGGTTTCAACGTCGTCGTTGACGTTGTTGTTGCTGCTGCTGCTGCTGGCGCCTTGTTGCCTGTTATTGAGTTGGTAATTGTTTCAATTACTTCGTTTTGCTTTAGGTCGCTCTCGCCAGCACTGTCAGCGGCAAGCTGTGGCGCCTCCTCCTGTTGCGCCTGCGCCTCCACGACACCGGCATCACCTTCACCTTCCACATCAGCGTCACCGTCGCTGTGATTGTCACTGGCTGACACTGCCAGCTCTTGATCCCCAGCCATAAGCATTTCACTTTCAATTGGCAATGGCTCGGGCTCTGACTCGACTTCGGTCTCGGTTTGGGTCTCCATCTCAGGCTGTTCAGTCTGCTGATCGCCGTCCTCCGGCAGCTCGGCATAGTCATACTCGAGTATATCCTTGTCATTCTCATCGGCTTTCGCATCGCTGGGCGGCAGCACTGGCTTGCCGTTCTTGTCCACATACTGAACGCCATCGAGACCCATGCGCATGCACTGGAAATGCATCTCAAACAGATCTGTGGTGGCCAGTCGGACCACAAAGTCCATGCACATGTTCAAATTGTTGCCCACCATCGCCACATCGGTCAGCTGGACGCACATGGCCATTGGCACGCCCATCATGACGGGTATGCAGAAGGGCGATGGATTTCGCAGAGAGATGCCATATTTGGACGAGGGACGCTCGTTTAGATACACCTCCAGCTGTGCCTCCTCCAAATGTGGCACGAATGTGACGTTGGCGCAAACTGCAAACGCACAGACACATGGCAATTAGTTAGAAAGAAAGTAACAACAGTTCGATCGACAGAAGAGTGTGTGCTTGTGTGAGTGCGTGTGTGTGTGAGTGTGTGCAAGAGTGTTGCCCGCAGTGCAATGAAAGTTGCGGGTGGAAGTTGCAATTCCAATTGGAAGCCAAGCGAACACAGCTCCGAGCGGCAGCATGCAAAAATAAACTACGCCAACGATTTGTGGCATTTTGATTGGCAAATGCGAGCATGTCATGTGAGCAGCAACAATTTGTTTTTGTTGCTATTGTTGCTTTTGTTACTGTTGTCTGGCTGCCAATGTGTCAGCCATGCCACAGTTGCAACACAGTTAAACGCTTTACACACCCGAGATGGAAACGGGTCGAGTGCCGCAAAACAAAAGATTTTGAGAGGAATGAGTGGGACTTTTGCATTATCCCTGGACACGTGGAGCAACACCCAATCTCTATCTGTGATCTGTGGAGCAACAGCAGCGCAGGCGTTTGGTTACCTACCCTTCTGATCGAACTTGTATTGATCAACTTTGAGGCCGGCACAGCAGCCGCATATCGCGGCGCGGCACTCGCACGGCTGCCCGAATGTCGACCAAATGGAGCCCTTCTCCGAGTACTTGACGCTGGCCAAGTTGCGGCCACGCGACACGCTCACCGTTGGCGGCAAATAGGGCGTGTGCGTGGCCAGCTCGTAAAAGATGAGTCCATTGCTGTAGCTGCGTGCCACAAATAGTGGCAGCAACGAGACGGCGCAGACGCACGCAAGCAGCACAGTCGAGGGCAACATTTCTATCACAGTTTGCAAGGCACTGAGAATATCCTTAAAACAATTGCACAATAATTAACACAGCAACAAAAATAAATCACACAAAATCTGTTTTTATTTTTTTTAACACTCTCAAAAAAAAAAAAGGAGAAGCGCGCGCTTTGTTGGCGACGTTCGATCAGCGGCCGCGTTTTGTTGCCAATTGCAGTAGCTCAACCGCTCGCGAGTGACGGGAATTAAATATTAAAACGCTGAACGCGTTGAGCGATTGCTTAAAAATGAAATGGAAACCGCCAGCCGAAGCAGCTGGCAGCGACGCAACAGCGACGTCGGCCGAGGCAGCGACAGCAGCAGCAACAACGGCAACAACGGCAGCTGCTGCTGTAGCTTTTTGCAATATTTTTTCCGCGAGTAAACTGTTGTATACGCTCGCAGACGCAATTATATATATAATTATTGATATTATTTATGTACTAGACGAAATAACCCGGCGTTGCCCGGGTCGCAAGATTGCTGTTGAAATGGCAAATGTTCAGTAGCATTTGTTTCCAACTGGCATTAATTTAAGGCAGACGCAAATAACTTTGTTTTACTCTTTGTGAATAACAACAGAGTAAAATTGCTGCTAGAGTTGAACCGGCGACTTTTCGCTTTTTGGTCCGACGTTCAGACACCGAAGGCATAAAGGTTTGCTGAACACACTTAGGTATCTCCGTTTTTTGTGTCCGTTTTTCCTACAAATTTCAAACGACGTTTTCCCCCTAGTTTTCCCGTCTTAGTGCTGAGCCAAAAGGAAGTTTCTGTGCAAATTATAGCCTTAAGATTTGCAGTCAGTCAGTCGAGCAGTAAAAGCTCATTTGTATATATAAATGTATATGTATGTATGTATATATACTAGAATTGCTTAACATATATTCTAATTTATATATATAAAAAAATACTTTAAGTACTTACCCAAAAATCCACATTATGTTATTGACATCTATTAGCAGGAAACTTTTCCAAATACACATCGCTACAAGAAGAAGAGAAAGAGGGAACGAATTAAGGTCAGAGCAACACAACTTGTTAATATCGAAATCGAAATCTGTAATCCTAATTGAATTCATGAGAATCGCATAGCAGGGCGATGTTTACAATATCACGATTATCTTTTACAGATTTCGAGCTAGGATGACCAAATTTGAAATAAAGATAACTGCTGATGAGCTCCTTGTTAAATTGATCCAAGTGTAACGCACGTTGTCGTGGGGCATATCGGAAAAAATTTGTTACTCGCTTTAAGCTGGCATTGGAGTAAAGTAAGTAAATGAAACTTCAACGATTTTGTAAAATCCACCTGAGAGGGTGAAAAATGGGTGGGAAACTTTTGATTGCAACTTCATTCTCAATTTCAAGTCATATGATATAATCTTTGTAATAAAGCAACCTGAATTTAAAAGTGGATTTCTTTCTGTCAAGTGTTATTTAGCAGCAAATTTAACTAATAGTTAAGAGATTTGACATGCACATAGCATTTTAGTGTTGCACAACAGCAATTGATATGCAGGAGCAGAGAGCATTTCTTCGTCGGCTTGTTAAAAAAAGAAAAATGTTTGCTTTCTTGTTATCAGCGCGCTGCAATCGTTGGCAGTCGCTGTCACAGTTGACGCTAGCTGCTGCTGTTGTTGCCGACTGCGACGTCAGCTGCGCAGCTGTTGTTTTTTGGCTTTTGGCTGTTGCCGCTTTTTTTTTATTATTTTTATTTTGTTGCTGTTTGTTTGTTTGTTTTGTCTTCTTGGCTGCTGTTGCTGTTGCTGTTAACTGTTGCGGCTGCTGCTTGGCTTTGTTGCGTGTGCCGCGCGTTTCGGGTGACAGTGACAAGAAAATTGCGCCGGTCGTGACTCGCTGGGAAAGCCAAAAACTGCTGCTGCTGCTGCTGCCACTTGAACCACTGCCGCTGCTGCTGCCGTTGCTGCTGCTGTTGGCGTTGCGGCCCACCCATTGTTGTTGCTGTTATGCAAAGCTTGGCACTTGGGTTAGGTCAGGGCGCTTACGGGTTCTGCACAGCGTCTAATAGTAAAGAAAAATACAAAAAAAAAAACTCCCACCTTAAGAAAGCAGCAGCGGAAAAAACAAAAAATGTAGCTGGTAAAAGCGACTGATTTGTGGGCAAACGCTGGCCGTTTACATTGCTGATTTATCAATGGAAAGCAGCGCCATTGTTTGGGCCATTTTCGCCGGCAATTTCGCCAGCCCAGCCGCCCAAAAAGGGTCTTTAAATCCAATCGCATTAAGCGCAGCGCCGCGATTGCATAATGGGTCGGACTCGCATTGCTATTTGCCACGCCTGCCAGCTGTTCAGTGCTCCCAAGCCCAGTCGCTACCAATCTTGTTAAGCGTTTACGGGGTGCGAGGTCGGGGCGAGAAAGAGAGCTCTAGTCGGAAGTGCTCGACTATGAAATAACCTATGCCCAGCAACGAGCTGAGTTTGTGTATGAGAAATGCATGCTTGAATAACTTCGGTGCTTATAGTCCGATATTTATTAAGTTTTTAGGCCATATAGCGTATAAATGTCCCCAATCGGGTCAGCGCTTGCCCATCACTATATCTCTATATTTAATAAAATGTAATAGAAACCTACAATTATTATTGTGGCAATACCCTTTATTCTATAACAAAATTCTTTACTTTTACTATACTATACTATACATTTTTGGCGCAAATAGAGGAAGTTATCCTAAAAGGGAAATATTCAAGATCTGCATGCCAAATTTTGTGCCCTAGCTCTTATAAGTTCTCTATCTAGGCTTTTAGCATTTAATTTTTCTAATTGTATTTATAATGTGTTGAATAATTGGAAGACACTCGTTTTGTCGACCACATATAAATAAATAAATAAATAAATAAGTTAAACCTGATCAAAAACTGATTCTTGATATCGATTTTTATCGATTATGGAAACGAGGGCAAGTTAAGAGTTGAAACAATCTCGTAATGCTCAGCGACATTGTAAGATGTAAGTTCTATTTGAGATCCACTCGTTCATACAGACGGGCAGACAGACGGACATGACTAGATCAACTTAAACATATTGTTAAAGCTGAGCAAGAATAAATATACTGTAAGGCGTCAGCGATGTGACATGCGTGGCTCACAACCCATATGCCCTTCTTAACCATTTTCAAAGGGTATATATATGAAAAAAAAACTGTCAACGCTGCCAAGAGCTGCGACAATTAACGCTAATTCGACGTCGTCATCGTCTGCCACTGCCACTGCGCCTGCGCCAACTGCTAGACATTTGGAATTTCAAGGAGGGCGGGGTGGTTGGGTATTGGGCGGCCGTGGTGCAATGCGCCCGTTTATGTAATGAGCATCGCTGGCGTTGTTGGCCATTGTCATGGCAATAGACGCGTCACATCGCCTGGTCGCTTATTGGACATTATTATTCATTATTCAGTATTCGTTATTCATGATTCATTACTGATAATATCAATTTTGAATGCGGCCGCCTTCATTTCTCTTTCTTTGCCACTGTTATGGGGTCGTCATTAACGCCCCAAATTATCAATTGAACAGGTGAATTGAACAATTGCAGCTGCATGTGGGTCAAGTGATGAACGCGTAACGCATGTCGAGCCGATTAGCAGCACTTATTGTAAATGATGCCAGTCGCTTCTTTCTTCACAGTACCTATTTTTAAAACGGCCTAATGCAGTCGCTGGTAATGTTAATTACGCGCTCTGATCAACTGTCTCACAAAGAAAATGTAATTGCCATTAATTGTGTAGTCATATAATGTGCCAGACTTGCATTTCAAATTTACAAGCAGGAATAGTGCACATTTATCTGGCAGGTTAGTAAGTGCAAGAAGAGAATACAATTTTGTTCGATATAATCGCTTGTTTTTGCTTACAGTTACTTTAAACTTTTTGATAAAAGTTAATTTTTTTATATATTATAGCTGCTGTCAGTTGGAGAAGCTTATCATGAGGATAAAATGTGGATCGTAAGCAAATCAAATAGTGGCCGTTGCTTGTCGTTGTGTTTATGACTTATATATGGTATTCAATTGAATTGATTCAGATCGAAATATCTATATATAAATACTCTGAAATAGTAACCTGCAAATATCAACTTGCTTTACCCGCCCCTGCAAAATTTTACAAGCGACTTTCTATTTAGCAAAGAGCGTAAATATTTAAATATTTAATATTTATTTGCTTATGTGAGGTTATTTTAATGATCAAATTTAAAATGTATACCCTTATTTTGTAAAGAAATTGGGATCGGACTAAAAGCTATATATATGTTATTGATCAATAACAACAGCTGAGTCTGTATAGTTGGGCTCGTCTCGTGTCACCAATCTTTGGTCATGAAACTTTGCCTTTTTGCTGTCGGACCCGAGAAGAGGTAAAAACACAATTTAAGAAAGTAAGAAAAAAACGTCGCAAAACAATAAATGAAATAACTACGAGTAGCTATGAGTACCCATGAATGCATTGTCCGCATAAATCCGTACAAATTTGTAAACGTTTCCTCGAGCTGTGCAGATTACACCGCATAAATCAACATAGATATCCACACAAGCAGCCAAGTCCAAAATGGAGCGTTGACTGTTACAGATCGGCAGGCAACTGGTTTGCTATGCCAGCGCCTGTCCAGCAACTGGCCCACGCTGGCAATAAAGGCACCTGGCCTTTAATATCAAAAAAAACCTAACAAAACGAGCAATTGCCAGCACATAGATGCTCGACTAAGTGATACCATGTAAAATTCACGCCATACTCACATAATTCTCTGTGGTCGAGCAACACATACTTATAAAGTACACATTCCATTGGAAGAATTTCCCAAAACGTGATTTTTAATTTGTCAAAATTCGTTTGATTTTATCATTTTACTACAAATTTAAATAAAATCAAAGCAAAATAGAAATAAAGAAAACGTTTCGTTTCGAATGCAAATGTTTCTTAGAAATGAATTTGTTAAAATATCTATTCAAAATTTATAGAACTTAAAGGAGACGTACATTTTTTCCCTAAAGTAGAAATACGTTGAAACCAAAACAAAAATTTATTTAAAGGAATGTGTTAATACTCAGAATTAAAAGATAAAGTCTGATATAATGGAATATTGTGTCAAGCTTTATGTAAATTCTAAGCTTTTTGTCTGGATGAAAAAAATTACTTCAACTGGAGCCGTAGATTATATAATAATTACGTAAATAGGTACTGTAACTCTATTCCTTTTTTAACTATTAATAATCTGATAGCCCGAATTTTACAACTACGAAGTTAAAGATACGATATGAATGTAGTTCTTCATCTGAGATGCAATCATTAAAAGTTGTATCATGCCCCATTTGGGGCACTTTTGTAGGGGGCATCAAATGTGGTTTGCAGACAGACTGGAGATGTGGCTTGGACTTGGACTTGGTCATTGGCAAGGTACGCATATGGATTCGTGACTTGCGCATGGATTAGAGTGACCATTTGGCATGTTTATAACCAGTTCACCCGCAGCTCTGTGCGTGCGCTTCCGTTTTCCGGACCAGGTCCAAAAAACTGGACGACAGGCGACATAAAAATATAAAAATGCGCAACGCCTGCAATCGGAGCAACAATCGTGCAACAACCAGCAGAATGTCAACTTCAAGTCTTGTGTGGCTGCTCCTCCTGCTCTGTCATGGCATCGAAGGCCAGCAGCTGGTGTACGCGCGTGGCCAGCGTTCGCTCTATGGACCACCGTCGTTGGACTGGAACACCATCGGTAGCTTCAATCCCATTGGTCTGGGCCATATGACCAAGGATGAGCTGTTGACGCTACTGGAGGCCTGGCAAGACGCCGATGAAGACACCAAGCTGCCTGCACCGGAGCCCGCTGAACATGTAGTACCAACGGCAGCGCCACCAGAGCACCCACCAGCGCCACCACCACCACACCGTCCAGCGCCGCCTGCGCATCCGGCGCCACTGCCTCCACGTCCTGCTCCTGCACCAGCACCGACACCGGCACCCGGAGCACCAGTTACCGTGCGCCTGCCTGCCTTCGTGCCCATTCAGCTGTCGGCCATGTTCACGCCACCTGCGCCAGCTGGTGGTGCACAAGGAGCAGCTGGTCCCGTGGACACTGGAATTGCCCTAAACATTGACAACGGTGACATGGTTGCGCAATCCAATGAGAGGGCCTCGCCACGCCTATTCCGCTTTATGCAGGTGCCCATGATTGCCGCCCAGCCGCGAGCACGTTCCCCCCAGCCACCAGTGGTGCGCAATACCCTGGAGAGTGTCGACGCTGGCATTGCGCCACTTTCCAATCTTGTGCAGGCCAAGGCGCTCAATGCAAGCGACAGGCCTAAGGATCTGCCCATTCTTGCAGTGCGTCAAGTGCCGCCCGTTAGACCCAGGTAAGCAACTTTTGTGGTTACTCATCTCTCGTGCTGATCGCAATGCACCTTCTTAGATTTGCGATGCCACCCTTCCTAGCCAATGCGCCCGGCCCTCTGGAACTGGTGCCCTCATCACAGATCATTGGCGAATGGCGCGAGTAGACCAAAGTCCATGAGAATTCAACATTTTTTTTTTATATATACATATAGTCATAATGTACACACAATAAAAGCCTGATTCCATTATACCTAACGAATATTAAAAAGCAAACGATTTACATTTTTATTCTATTCCTCTTCCCGTTTCTCCCTTGAAACTGTCCCATATAACTTTAACACGAGTATAAAAGATTGACTCTTGTCGAAGTTTTACATTTATTTATGAAAAACTAATTAATTAATTAATTAATTAAGTACCCATTAAAAATAAATCTCTTTCTTTTTCGATTTTAAAAAAGCCCGCCCTTTATTGAATTTTCGAGCACCAACAATTTGGCAAATCGCCCCTCTGGTCACACTTTCGTCAAACTTATTAAATCCCAATAAGGTTATCATAGCCACTGTACAAAAAGAGTGTTGCAAAATAATCGAGAAAATACCAAGAAGTCAGTATATCTGTGAGGAAATGTTGTATTTTTTAGTACCACAATTAGAGAAAAACGGAAACAGCTGACTTTCAACATCAACGAAAATGCGAAAACAAAATAATTGCTGCGGAGCAATTCCAAAAAAGCGGCAGCAATGCAATAAAACGAAACAAATATGAAGCAAAAATCGTGGACTCTGTCATAGATATTGAGAAAACAGAAGCGCAGACGTAAGAGATGGTACTTATTTGCATTCTTTCAAACCCGTTTTCACATTTAATTTAATCTTGTTTAGACAGAGGCCTACAATTAACCAAAAAATTAATCAATTATGGCATTAATGTTTGTTACTTGCTCGACTAAGAAATACAACGGATTTGTGGCGTACACCCAGTACGAATCCGAAAGAGATGGCATGATAAAAGGCGTTCTACACCAATTAGAGAGAAAAAGCGCGATAGTCAACAAAACTTACTGTGATGAAGGAGGACAGGAGCATGGGTCGTAATTATGAGTGTAAATATATTAATAATTATAAGTATACCAAATTACAACTAGAGCAATTGCAGCAAACATGACGGAAACGACATCATGTGGAAACATGCCCCCAAAGAATTATCACAGGAGCAGACTACGTTTTGTCAACGTTACCAAAATCTCCCAAGCGCTTTGCGTATGATATACGGGGACATATATTGAAATTTTCAAGTCCTTAGCTCTTGTAGCTCGCAAGATCGACGCGTTTACCCAGACGGACATGATCCTTCTGCCCGTAACATACATTTTCAAGAACCAAACTTTATGGGAGATGTATTAAATTGTACTTAAATAAAGTATGAATGGCTAATAACACGAGTACGATTAGAACTCACTTTCAAATTTGATAATACCAAATGACTAAAATACTCCAATTTATTGGATCAAAGATACTTCTTGCAATAAGATCGAACTCTTCGACTTAAGTAATTTACATTTTACTTTAAGATAAGGTGTTTCAATTATAAAATACTTGTTTTTTTCGTTAACGCTTTCATATGCATAAACGCCTGTTGCACGCGTCAAAGAAGCTATAAGGTCACCTACTGTCGTGCAGTTGTACCTTTTAGAAAGCTTGTCTAGATGGACCAACAATTGGAAGAAACACCTAGTCCTACTTGCCCAGCAGCCAACACTGAAGACACATTGATACGAGCACGGATCAATAAAAACCCTCGTCCGAACTCTATATTAAGACAACCGACTAAAAATTGTTGTTTAAAATTGTTTTGTGGTTCCAATTTGAAGTTGTTTAAATTGCTTTTTGCTTGATATGGGGAGGTCTATCAAATAAATTAAATATACATGATCTTTGTACGCTATACGAGAGATTGAAGAAGGTCCTGAAGCATAAACTAGAGATCGGAACGTGTTTCGATGCCAAGGGACATATAGATTAATCAGGCGAAAGATAACCGTACTTTCTTCATTTCTTTTGTTGATATTACGATTTTTAATCGATAGCGACGGTAATGAAGGTGCAGACATAGCTATATATAATACTAGGTTTAGATTAAGTACATATATGTATAAGTTAGAGTTGAATATATGCAGTATTGGTAGAGATCAGGTACTGCGGAACTGCCGCAAAGCAATGCACTTTAATGATACGTAATTAGACAAAATAATGCCCAATTTTCAACTTACCAACGTGTATATCTATGTAGACATCGGTTGCTGCGCTCAGCTCTATCTAAGGTGCTGGCTGCGATGCAGTTTTCCATGGTTTTCTGTATACTCAATACCAATATGTCCACCGTGATGGGTCGTGGCACAATTTCCTCCAGCGGTCGCCTGTTCGCTAAGAATCCTTTACACTCGAAGATTATGCGTAAATCGGCGTACTGGCCGTTCCTTCAGTTCCAGGCTGCCAAGTTGGAAATCAGTCTATTTTTCCAGCGATCCTTTGGCGAGCGATCCAATCGATCTATGCCGCTTTCATTTTGAGCTCTATAGCTGGCGGCTGTTTCAGTTAGCTGGACAATCCCTGCGATGACTGGTGCATCATAAATCACTAGTGCAAAAATTCGCGTCCATAGCTGGGAACAGCAAATCCTTCAGCTCCAGTTAGGATGGCGGAGTAGCACAGCATTTTGGACAGCCAGGGAGAAAGTATCGCTGATGTTTGGATCAATGAGTGCTCAGGCTAATCCTGGATAAAGCTCGACAGGTGGACAGGAGACTCGAGTCCAGCTGCGGTTGCACGATTCTTTTGCGGCCTTCAGCTTCTTGCAGTGGTCTACAAGGGCCATCAAATCTGGGATGCCAATATAGCTTTTATCGATCGGAAATTTCATTCCAGATCGAAAACTTCCACAAGAGTGGTCCTAGAACTGAGCCCCAGCGGGCACTTGGTGGGTAAAGGAGCCAACAGTGGCTGCGTATAGTTTCCCAGAGGTATTAGGGGAATCTACCGTCGACTTTCCCTTGCTTAAGCTAAATTGACTGGGAGAAAGTGCGTCCTTTGTAAAGCCTCTATACGTCAGGCACTCAGAGGCACCATCAATCCTGTTATTGTGGCGTTGGCCGTCTAGGAATGTTCCCATATTCTCCATGGTGCCTCTCAGGATTGTTTGTACATCAATAATCCTTCCACTGGCGACGGCAATGCCATCCTTTGCTGCACTGATGTTGCCACCTGGTGTGGCGTGCATTGCTGAAGTCCTAAAGCTTATCCTCCATCCTGGCCTCCATGACGTCATCTGCCAAGGAATGCATTTTAGCAGGGCTCTATGATGTATGTACATATGAACATATGTATGTGTGTGGTAACACATTAGTTTTAAGCGTTTGAAATAAGGTATGCAGAATTTCGTGTATAAGTATATCTTTGAATAAAACACGTTGTAGGCGGGCACAGGTATACACGCATACATATGTATGTACATACATACATACACGTACATGCATTGACCGTTTGAAACAAGCCAAAAACCGAATTGCGGCATAAAATCGGGTTGAAAAAACGACTATAACCGAAAAAACTGCAAATCTTCGAAAATATACATTTAATATCAAGGGAATTTGTTTTAATTATCAAAATACATATGTATATTCGATACTGATCAATTTGTAATGTTCTGCAACCCTTCTTTGCACTTGACGATTTAAATTTTCTTTAACAGTGCTTTCTCTCTCTTCCTCTTAAGCTTGCCATGTTCGCGTTCGCCGTGGGCGTCGCTGCCGCTCTTCAACTGCATGTTTTGGGCATGCCTGACTCCTTAACGACGTTAAACGGTTTTTTGATCGGTCCGTTATTTTCGATTTCTATTAGTGGTGACATTTGCTATTCGTGGTGGGCTGAATAATGACTATCGTCGCCTCCTCGTGGGCGAAAATATTTATGACTAAGGCATATTAGATAAGTTAGTTAAGCAATACTTATACTAAGGCAAAATAAATTAAAATCAAACAAAAAATAACTATTTTTCATAAGTTGCAATTCTCTGTGTCACACTTTTTGTAATAACCCTTTGATACAATAAACATTTCCTATTGTATATTTATGTTTTCGATCGATTTTACGTATGGTGCAGTAAGTTTTTTATACAAGATGATGTACATACATACATGGCATGGCTTATATAACGTTTGTTAATTTTAATAGGCCTTCAGAGCGAATTATAAATTTGTCTAGAAATGTGTGACGCATATAAGGATACATCTCCTCGACATCAGAAGACATAAAAAGACAGTGTGTTCCTTATAGAAACTTTCTATTCGAACTAGTCTCTCAGTTTTAAAGGTCCGTCATTCTGTTACTGGGTGCGTATGCATAATATTTATAAATTTAAAATAGAAATTTATTTTTCTGATTTTTTAAATTAAAAAAAAAAGTGGTTTGCTTCGATTTGCTTGTTAATATATGTATGTATTTCTTAAATGTATGAATAGCTAATCTATAAAAATGAATTACATATTAGAGAATTAAGACTATAAAGTGTGACGTCACAATCTCCGGCAATAACGCGCCGAATGACGGACCTGTGCGTAATCATTTGATTCTCTGCGACACATGCATATGTATGTATGTATATAGGCATGTACATATATGTATGAATGTAAATATCAAAACGCGTTGTTCACAAGCAATGCGAAAACGACTGCGGATGGAAGACGCGCAATAAAACAGTTATTGCTATTCTCAATTTTATTTCGCATGCTTTTTGCTTTGACGCAGAGAATCGCACGGGTTACGCACTGGGCCGCAACGCGGCGCGTCAGCATCAGAGATTGAAACGTCACACTTCATAAGTTTATTACTTGCAAGCCTAATACAATGTACTTAAAGATTAGGTCAATATATGCATACATAAAAAGCCAAACATATTTAAAAGGAAATTGTAAGCAAACGGACATTTTTCAATATTTATTACTAATTGTACGATCGGTGCGATTGTATAAGAAAATATCAATCTGTGACGTCATGCGAAGAACAAACAACTGCGGGCGATTCTGTTCAGCTTCAGTCTCCTTTTTTTCTTTCGCTCTTTGACTGAAAACAGCTCAAGCCTTGCTCAGCATGACAGTCAATGATCTGCACGTCAGGCGGCAACAACAACTAATGCGTACGCTTACGCATAACGGTTAAAATGTGAAAATAAATGAGTGTGTGTCTATTTTTTTTTATTTTTTGCTGTGCCAAAGTAATAGTGAAAAAAACAAACAAGGAAAATGAATCAATTGCGCGCTGGTGCTAAAAAAGAATCCGCAAATGCAACAAGAAAAATAAAAAGTGGTCAAAAATGTGAGTATAAAGGAAACAAATAATTGAAGTTTGAAAAAGGATTCGTTTTAAAATTATGTTTTGCTGGTGGGTTTTTTATAATTTTAAACTTAAGTTATGTTTTAATGTTAATAATTCTTCTTATACATACATATGTACATACATACATATGTATGTATTTAAATATGGTTTTCTTTTTCTACTCGTTCGAAATGTGAAAAAGAGTATATTGTGTTTGTAAATGTGTACATGTGTACAAATCTATTTACATGTATTAATTTTTGTTGTTTCTTCACATTGGGAGAATGCCCAACCACAAAGAACGCGCAAAAAAAAACAGTTATAGCCACATTTGTCTTTTTCTGCTGGCTTAGCTAAGCGGGGAACTGTATTGTAACTGTATCTGTATTATAGAGCACTTTTGTTGTTTTGCAAGTACTTTGCTTGATTTTGCATTTGCAAAGTGACCTTATGATCCAAAGAAAAAGTATGCAACGGTAAAAAAATCGAAGGCAGAAATTTAATAAGGTATTTAAATAATCAATAGGCTTACCATAGAGAAGTTTCGCCGCTTTAAAAAGCTTTATACTATTTAAATGCAAAATAAGCTCGACACTTTGTAAACGATAAGAATAGGATTTATTTTCACTCCTGTCAAACCTATTTCGGCATTTAAGCATGACTTTGATTTAAGCTTTTGGAAAGCTATTGCAACAGTTGCGACTAACAGTAAAAGCTACACGGAGCATAAGCTTTTACGGCACTGTTGCGTCTCTGTTGTGTATAACGACTTGTAAACGGATGCTTGTGGACTCGAGTCCATCGTTGCGATTTCAAAATCATTCGTCAACAGACTCTCGTGCGATTCGGTTCAGGCTCAGTCTCAGTCTCTCTATCTCTCTCTGACAGGCAGCAGCTTAAGCATTGGCTCAGCATCAGTGACAGTCAATGATTTGAACGTCAGGGGACAAGAACAACTGTTACACGCGCGTACGCCTAACGGTTGAAATTTGAAAATAAATAAGTGCTTGTGTGTGTTGATTGTTGTTCTTTTTTTTTTGCCGTGCCAAAGTAAGAGGTGTTTACATTTAACTCGGCAATTGTCAGCTGAGCAAAGTCGAAATTCGAAAGTATTGAATTGATTTTCTGAATTAAATAAATCGCGCTGAAATTATCAGTTTCACGCTGGTGCCAAGAATTCATAGGCCTGTTAAAATTCTACGCGGGATAAGCTGTGAAGCATAATCCGCAAGTAAAAACAAAAAGAACAAACAAAAAGCAGAGCAAGAAAGGTGAGTATAAAGAAAAACAAATAATTGAAGTTTGAAAGAAAATTCGTATTCAAATTGTGTTTTTTAGGTGCCGTAATATTTGAATTTGAATTTCTACTACATTTTTAAAGTTAATTAATCTAACGGTAAGATTGAAGTCATGTGGTTATTTTGGATTACTACTTTGAATATTTACCTTGTACATTAAATAAGTCAATGTTCTAGTTGCGAGTGCTCGACTAGGAGATACCTTGTAGCTAGCTTCATAACATTTAAAATCTGTTTATATAAACAGGGGGGCTAGACTATACTACTATCTACAACTAGACGGGGGAGATATATTCACAAAGTAAAAACTCTGATTCCGTGTAAACTTTACAAGAAACTGCTTAACAAAGTTGCTTCTAGTTTTTATAAACTTAAAAACTTGCTTACAAAAATCTAATCTGTAAATCATAATCAGCCCTTAATTGATTCAAAGTAAATTGTGCTTGCAATAGGAATAGCTACATTCCCAGCTTGAAGTCTTTAGCTTCTATAATCTCTGATATCCATATACCCTTTTTAGCAATTTTCAACAGGGTATGGAAACCCTTATGCTAGTCGTATAAGCATTTTCTTTTTTCTGTGTATTTACATATGTATTTACTTAAGTTATTTTGTAAACATTTGGGTGATATTTAAATTACTTGGCTTTCTAAATTCAACATCGTGAATTTTGAATTCGTTTTACAATTTTTTGTAGCTTAAATTTAATAAACGCCAAATACTTGAAGTATACAAAAACCGAATAAAACACAAACATCTAAGATTTGGCATCAAAGCAAGAACTTGCTGTGTGGGTTTTTCACTTCATTAGCTTTGAAGAAATATCAACAAAAAACATAAACATAAGGAGTTACGGCTGCTGTAAATGTAACTGTAACTGTAACTGTAACTGTGGCTGTAACGAGCTCCAACTGGTGTTTGCCCAAACAATTTTCAACCAATTTTACTTAACTGCCTTCGCAGATAATAAATCATTTTCTTTGCCCGTTCGCCCGATTTGCCTGCCGCCCTCACTCGGCGCTGGGTTAAGTGAGTGATGGGCAGAATTTGTGTGTGAGGGGCTGTGAGTTGGTATGAGGGACTGTGGGTTAGAGCCAGTCCCCTGCCAGACTTTAGATGGCCTTAGATGCTGGTTGCTCCTTTCATTTATATATGAATGTATATAAATATATACATATATATATTGTTGCGACGTTATCTGTTTTTTGCTAATTAACTTGGCTGCCTGTCAGCGTGCGCCAGGAAAGCGCGAGCGGGCGAGAGAGAAATATTGGGAAAAGGAGATACTAATATCCCGAACGGGCTAAACTTGAACGTTACGTTTTGAATTTCTTTGGAAATCAAAAATCTCATTAAAATGTTCGGCAACGGGCCTGCCCTCCGAGAACCTCTTTAACATAAAAGAAAGCATAAATAAAAGGAAAAAAATATAAATAAAAACCAACGACGACGACAACAGCCAGCGACAATTATTTGGGGGCGGTCGGGGTGCTCCTCCAAGGCAATATTTACTGTCGTTACGTTTTTGGTGGCTTTTCAGGCGCAAAGAGTTTTCCACTTAGCCAAATAGTCATTTCAGCTCTTAGTTCCAGACTAGGACTAAATTCACAAAGTAACAAAGGGTTGGCTAACTAGGCGTATGCAAAATTTGAATAAACTTCCTTGTTGTGAGCAAACATTTACAGAGTGTGTGTGTTGGATTGCATATGTGTGTAACATCTTTGTATATATATATCTTTTATATGCATAAAATTGATCACAAAAATATATGTAAATAAATACCTTGACTTTATGCTCGTATAATTAGAATAATGTGACAAAAAAAAAAAAAATGAAAATTGAGGAAAATAATCACGAATTTAATATTATTAAATACCACAAATTTAATATGCATGCCAAAAATATTGACCTTTGGTATTTTAATGACATATTTGTATATAAAAACTAGATAAAGAATGCATTAATATTAAAATTCAACAAACGTTGAGCTCACCTGAAATGCACCGCCAGATTGTGATTAATTTGGGTTAATAAATAATTAAAGCTGCATATCAACTGATGATGCTCATAATTATATATTCTGATCTTATCTGCTTTTTATACCCTAACGCGTAGAAGGAAACATCTCCGACCCCATAAAGTATATACATATATTCTTGATCAGTATCAACAGCCTAGTCGATATAGCCATGTCCGTCTGTCCGTCTGTCTGTTTATTTGCGAACTAGTCTCTCAGTTTAAAAGTTATCCCCATAAAACCATGCATACGTCCCTCTTTCTGTTGCACACAGTACATATGTATGTCGGAAGCGGCTGGATCGGACCGCTATATCATATAGCTGCCATAGGAACGATCGGTCGAAAACCCGAAACTCAGCATTTACGAGCTTCATTATTTTTGCATATCACCAAAACCGTAAGGCAAATGTCTACAAGTGTATTAAATCTTTAGCGTGCCGAAGATAGCCCTTCTTGCTCGTTTATATCTACAAATAACGTCATTTGAATTTGTGACGAAAAAGTACCCATTTAGTTATTGGTACATCTGATTATCTAGTCGAATATTTATTAAAATAAGTATTATGCATTCGTACTTTATTTGAATACTCATCCGTTTATAGGGCATTACCTTCACTGCCTGGAAACTCAAAGATATACATATATGCAAAAATCGTTGCCCCTTTCGCTCGGTGCGGTCGTTGTTACTTTTTCATTAATTGAAATATGAAATTATAATTGCATTTTTTGCCCAGATTACACGAAAAACAGCATTGACCCAAAATCCGGTCGTGTGCCGCCCAAAACTCCAGCCCAAGCCCAATTGATGACAACACAATTTGAGTGAACTTTTTGCCAAGACATAACAGAAATGAAAAAAAGCGAAAGAAAGTAAAAAAAATTGTAATTATAATTATAATTAAATAACGAGCAAGTTGAAGGCGCGCGCGGGTTGAGATGGCGCTGTGTGTAACCAGTTAGGTCAACAGCTTGGTCAGGATGTGGCCATAATTCACTTGGCTGCCATCGATTTGGCTAAAATGTGTCAACAACAGTAGCAGAGGCCACCAGGACTAACTAATGCCGACGTCTGTGTATGTGCATGATATCAAGAGCAGCTACCAACAAGATAACAACAAAAACTCACGACTATCTTCAGTACGCCGATAGCTAAATACCCTAACTGACATATGGCTTAAGGTTTGGTAGATTCCTATAGCAGCCGTATGATATACTAGTTGACTGATTTGCAGATTTGCAAAGCTCATATTTCGACCGATTCTTTCTTTACAGCTATATGATATAGTAGTCCCACATGGGGACTACATATGCTGCTCATATGTAATAGCCTAATTCCACTATTAACATTTCATAAATTTGTTGCGAATGTCACGTATGTTGCCTGTGTGTTTTCCCATAAGAAACCACATTTTTCACATTTGCAAAAAATACTGCTGATATAAAAAGGAGGCAAGCAGTATTTTTAAATTAAATAAAAATGTTAAATTTTAATAGTCCCACAGTTTTTAACATTTAAAGCCCCTACTCAGGCCGTATTATTTGACCTTTTTGGCGCTTAGGAAAATCAAATCAAACCGATCATTTGTTTATTTAAAGAAGCGGTACTTTTGCCATTCATATGTTACAGACAACTGACATTTGCTAATAGAATCGCAGAATGTGCAGTTTGTAAATGTAAGAAATGTCGAGCATAGGGGAATCGGGAATAAGTCGCAAAAACTTTAAAATGCAGACTTGCTTTAAAATGTTGTTTATACAAATACATTTAGTATATTAATATGGCAGCTATAAAATAAAGTGTTCCGATCTGGAAAAAATTTGAACTGAGAGACTTGTTTCATATAAAAAGACAGATGATACGGGCTGACGGATATGGCCAGTTTGAGTAGGTTGTTTGCAATGTGTTCTGTCTTCTTCTGTGCCTCAAACATTTGTGTGACAAAATTATGATACCCTCTACAAGGGTATAACAACAACACTAATGGCCGTGCGTGTGTGTGTGTTGTGTGTGAATGTTTGTTATGGGTATGTGACAGGCGGCTGTCATTTGTAATGCGCTGCGTGCTACATAATACAAAAAGTATCATGTCTCGCAACAATAACTCACACACAAGCAACATAAACAATGTGACGCCTGCACATTTGCAAGCTCAAAAGAATTTGCAAACACACAGCAACGCACACACACACCCGCACACACCCGCACACACACCCGCACACACACACACACGCTCCTGTTGTGCTATTGCATGAGAACAATATTCATACATTTTTGAAATAAATGTTTACAGACACTTTGCACGATTTTGCACGACTATGGTAACGCGTTTGATGCAGATGAGCTATATGAATATATATACATATGTATATATAAATAAACTATAAATATATATATATATATATATATATATATATATATGGTCCTTCAAACACAAACAATCGCTGACATTGCTTAATAAAAAGACCTTAAGCCCCGAACTACACTCAAGTCAACCTGCAGCTGCTCGTGAATGCCTGCTGTGCGTAACACATTTATGCTATGCTAAAAATATAGTTTATGGTTTATTCAACTTTTTATGCCACTTCGGCGCCTTAGTAATATTTCGTTATAACCTGTATTCATAAAATTGGTAAATAATAAATGTATAAATAAATGCATAGGGCGTGCTATGCCTTGGCACAGGTGGAACCATGCAGAGCAATTATATTAGCCATAAATGGCTCTCAAATTCTTAAGTATGCGCTTTAAAAAGCTTAGATCCTTTAAGCATAAGAATAGACTACATTTAGGGAGAAGTGTATTCAATCGGAAAAGGGCGGAACATGAATTTTGTGTGTCTTAGCCTCGGCTGCAAGCCCAATAGAAAATATCAAGTAGTTCAACTGATTGTCTTTAGGTTCGGTTTCGGAACCCAAGTTCCCATATCATTGAATCCAACTTTTTGTTTAAATCATTCAATGTTAAAAAACAATTCAATTCTCAATTCGCCGGTGTAGCCCGTTCTTAATGTGTATATAAAATATGCTCCAAAATGGAACTCCGCCTAAAATATATCGTAGTTAATTATAATTTAAACTTTCGGGTTTGAACCGGTTCAATTGAAAACTGGTTTAAAGCTTTGGGACAAAAACCGGTATACACATGGCTATTTTCCACTTAGCGCTTCTTAAACTAGGACATGTCTACATTTATAGTGCTTGAAGCTTGTGATTAGCGTTTAAGAATCAAAAAACGAAAAAGAATTGTGACTATTTGTTTCACATTTTGCATAACTTTGAAGCACAAAGTGCATTTTTGGAGGATACTTTGCAATTTTAATGCCCGAGTGGCATCAATTAAACACTGCTACTCTTACTTTCATTCTCTCCAGTGCCAGCCACTTACCAAATAATCGTACATATACACATAAATATTTAAAACTGAATTGCTGCATACTCAGCCAGAGGTCAGCGGACGGCATGCAGTTAGTCAGTTGCCCTTTGCCCTCCCAACCTGCCCGCAGGCAACTCTCCAGATAGAAGGACGTTAAATGGCAAACTTGTAGGGTGCTTGGAAAGCTGCAGCTGCACCAGCAAAAGGAAAAAAAAATTAGAAAAAAATGCTGGCCAATTTAGTGGAGTGCGCTCAGAGGAGAGCACCTTAGTACAAAGTGGTTCGCATTATATCCTGGTTGCTTTTGGAATGGCAAGGAAAAGTGGCAGCTGGATATAAGAGCATCTGTATGTGTGTTAAGCATTCGTTGATTCGTTTACGATACTTTTCCAGTTTTATCCCAGACAAGCACTGAACTTTTCTAGGTTTCACAAGGAACAAGTGTATTCAGTTTTATTTTTGTGTTGCGATTGATTTTATCCTCTGTGCGGAACGTGAGAAGAGTGTATTGGCTATGTGCAACATCTTGCTGAAATGTTTTTAATAAATTGAGGCTATTTAAAATGAGACTTGACTCAAGGCCTATTAAAAGTAAAGAAGAGTGTATTGGGTTGGTGAAATGTTAATGATACATTGCGGTCCGCGAAGCGAGTCTTGTCTGAAGCGATTCTTATTGGAAGGTGCTTCAAAAATTATGCCCCATTTTAAGTCAAGTGGGGTAGGTTCTTATGAGGATTTTCTAGAAGAAATACTTTTAGAATTATTTAAAAATTAAATAAAATTCCTACACCAAACTGTGTAGCATCTTGAAGACTTTGTGGTGGACTCTCTTACTTCCTTATCAGGCATATGACCTTGGCTAGTGAAAATATACAAAGTAAGCTGATTAAAACAAAATGGGGGATAAAAAAAATATATGGATTAAGGCAAATTGAATATAAAAACAATGTATATAAAAGTAAATAATGATAGCAAAAAGGAAAAGTTATGCATCTTCCAGTTATGAATAAATTTAAAATACGCATAAAAAATTGTATAGCCAAGACGAAAAATTATGGATCTGAATTTAAAAAGAAGCTGCGGAAATTCCTTTCATTTTGATAGCTAAACTTTAAGCTTGAGGCAAAAATGTATTTAACTTGCCTCGGCTCGTTTTTTGTTTGTTGTTTTGGGCGCGCTTAATTTGACGCAGTATTGCCCTTTTTATTTGGTGCTTTTTTTGTTGTTTGTTGCTTCTTTTAATTACGTCGCACCCCCTTAAAAAGCGGGGAGGGGTTGGGGTGCCCTGGGCAGCTGTAATGGTAGCCTGTTTGCCTGGCCAAATATTTTACGCTCGACATGGCATCCACAACAGCTACGGGAGCACCAGCAGCAAAAACAATTGGAAAGTTAAGTGAGCTTGCAAGAACTGGGTGCTCAAACAGGGCCAATAACAGACACATACAAATACGCGCGCGTGCACACACACACACACACACACATGCACACGCACACGCACGAGCACCCAGCCACCAACACCCTTATCGACAGCCACAAACACAGCAAAGCCGCTAGCAAAAATGGCAATGAAAAGCGTGCCAATATTTACGGCCAAACTTGCAGCCCGCATTTCCCGCATTCCTGTAGGTAGCACAGCAGCCGCAGAGCAAAAATGTCATTTACATTGCACAATTGTCAAAGGATACTATTGTGTGTTTTTCATTTTTATATACCCTATACACATGCAAAATAAATGAGCACAATGGATTTATGCATGTTAATATAACAGGCAAAGTGAATCAGCTTCGTTCACATATAAACTCTGCACATTCTTGATAAGGACAACGGGCTAAGTCGATCTAAAGTTGTTCCTCTGTTTGTTCTCGTGATCGCAGAGATCTGAGAGCCTTCAAGATACTTTAACTTCATATAAAGGTTCTTGTATATCCACTTCTTTGCACACCTTCCACTTCGTGAGCACCGATAAATGTCAATTTCCAATTTTTGAGTATATGTCAGCAATTATTACAGTATATGTATGTATAGTTCAATCTTGGTATTTCGACTTCAGGGTCATCCGCTTTAGATTTCATAAAATGACCTGCCCATAGATTCACATCGATAGGAAAATAAACACAAAAGTTTAAAGCTGCTGGAAAATAGGGTATTTCCTAGCTGGAATCTCACGAATAGACTACTCTTACTTATTATATTTTATTTTTTATTACTCTGTTCAAAAAGTGTTATAAATTGTATTGGTTATGTGCAATGACCTTCTTACTGACGGTATGAAAGTAATTTTTTGCTGCCATTGAAGCTTTAAACTTTACCCAATTCGCCAGCCACGCCCACCGCCGTTACTACGAATTGCAAAAATCGATAGTAACCAAAGTTAAAGCTTGAAGTTATAGAGGTATCGAAAGCTATCAAACTCTCTTCGACTCACTTAAACTGTAACTAACCGGTCAGGAGAGTATTTCACAGTCGATTGCATCCTACGTAATTGGTTAATAAGAATGTGTGCTAGTTCAGAGCGTTTGCGCATTTGTGTTTCTTTCAGGTTTAACTTCTTTTCAGTGTAGCTTTTTAGTGTAAAAGTGTATATTAAACACTTTAAACCTTGGATATGAAGTTGTGCATACCCGAATTAAATAAAGAGTTAAAATTGTGGCCACGAATACGAGGGCGAATGTAGTAATTATAAAATCTTTATGTTTCCGATTTCAACACTTGCTTACTGCTGTTGCATCCATCGTATTTTATACCCGTAATATACAGATAATCTGTCTAGTGATTTGGTAGTCGGCTTTCTGCCTATATTGGTAACTAAAAGTAACTATACACTGGAAGAGAGGGCTTCTATGTGTAAGGATTTGACATGCCCACAACACTAACTAGTTCAGACTTTTAACATGGAAAATAAAAGTTCGCATTGCGCTTAGCTTCAGGAATCGAACAGATACAAGATTTTATTTTAAACTGGGTTAAAAACTGTTTATAATTGTGTGCATTCCAGGGAAACATTCCCGATAGATTATATATACTTGAACAGCATGAGAAACTGAGTCGATTTCCGATTCACTGTGCTGTTCTGCATGCTCGTTCATTGGAATCTACAGACAGCAATTTTCATATTTAGTTTCCACCAGCTTCTGGTCAAACACTCAAGCTATTTTATTTGTTGTGGTTTTTCTTGTTTGTGAAGTTCAACAATGGCTCGAATTGGATTTTATGTGCCAGATCCAGCCTCTTGCTTTTGTATTATGGTGGCCACGTGTATCACAAAATCAAAATCAGAATCAAGGTTCTGCAAATATCAACTTGCTGCTTGTTTGCGAAAACTTTCATAGCGTACTTTGGTAAGTTGGCAATTATGTTGTGTGGGTGTGTATGCTTGAGTGTGTGTATATGTGTGTGTGTGGCAGCTACCAGTGGCAGCCAGTGCATTTCACTGCATTGATTGGCTTGCCTCAGGGAACGCCATGCTGTTCCCTGTCGTGGGCCTACGCGCTGCGTATGCCTCATGGCTTCGAGTGGCTTCTACGGGCTTTGGTTTCGCCAACTGCTTGGCAATTGACGCAAAATGCATTTCATACGGCAATGCACCCTTTGTTTTCACTCCCCTGAGAGCCACTCCCAAATGCAGCCAGAGCATATAGCAATTTTTATTAGTTCATACTGTTGATTTTTTTCTTGTTTTTTTTTTGCCAGCAGCTCCCACGTGAATCTTTTCGACATGATCATTACAAGTTGTCGCAAAATAATTCACTCTGTTATCCTGGGGACAACGTTTCGATGTCCTAGCAGCATCAATAACAACTGACCAGCAAGCAATGCCAACTTGCTATTGCTCTGGCTTCGACTGAATTGTGTCTAAGAATTTGGCTTGATTAAATGAGGATTTTTGTAAATGTTCCACATATACAAGTATGTACATAATATGTACTACATACATACATATATGTCGATTAAGGTATCCTTCGACATGGGAACCTTTTTAATAAGCATTTATTGTCGATGTAACTTGGCATAGTGTAGCCAGGACTGAACATTCAAACTAAATATTCGTTGACAACATCTTGCCCTTTGGTTTGGTGAACCTGAACGATGTTTTGGTTTCAGCCTTGGCCATAATTCAAATTATAATGAAGGAGCTCAGTTTGTAGATTCCGGCTTTCAGATCAACCTGGTTTTGTTTAAGGTTTGACTAGAAACCTGTAAAATTTGATCTCCAAGTAGTTCGATTTCACACAGATTTCTACAGTTGCTGATCAGCTTTAACGAACACTTCTCTTGGGACACCTTTATGATGGCAGTCTTGGATTTAAAGGTCTACTAATTAAACATACTCGTCCCTTGCTGATTTCAGCGCTTATTACGCAGTGAACAGAGTATTGCGCAGTTGGTTGCATCCGTTCTGACATGTTGTAATTGCCAGCTCAGAGCCAAAAATGAACTTAAATAATTAGCTCTCTATAGGGAATTTGAGCATAACCAAATATGATTCGCATTGAGCGCAGCAGTCGGAGGGAGCACGTGTTAAGCAAAGGAGATTGTAGCTTGAGGCTAGACAAGTGGGCAGCTGGTGACATTAATGAATAAGTGTGTGGCAGGAGGCAAAGCCATAAAGCTCTCACAAAACGCACGAACTGGCCTGCAACAGGATGGTTGTGTACACAGTGGGTGAGGCAGGGAGGCCAGGAGAAGGGGCGGCGTTGAGTTCAGCTGGAGCGTAATGCTGTCTATTTAAAGAAGTGCCATTTTTTTTCGTTCAATCCCACAACATGGACGCTTTCACAAACATATATATGCATATGTATATATAGATGGATAGTGCTATATCTGTTGCTCCTGAGTGTGTGTGTGTGTGTGCGTTTGTGTGTGTATGTGTATGCATGCACCAGTATCTCGGGTGTACATAAGTGTTTACATACATATGTGTGTGCATATGTATAGGTGTGCACTTGAACTATGCGCCATAAGTGTTGAAAAGTGTCGAAAAGTGTGCGCTCTAAAACGCTTGGCAGGCACTCAACAGCACTTGTCCTCAAGGTCGCCAGCTATCTTGACAATGTCGAAGTGAGCACACAGGACAACACATACACAAACACACACACACAAATATTAAACACATATAACAAAAACCCACACACACACATACATACATACGACAAACTGTTGATATTGAATTTCTGATAGAAGTCACACCACGTTGGCCAAACAATGCAAATTGTTTATTTGTTGACATAACGTGAGCTGATTTTCTTTTGATACAAAATTGTTTGTAAAAGAGGAATCCGCAGAGAAAAATACAGACACATACACATGAACATATTTATTTTTTTATATGCAATTTAATGTCTTGATTTTATTTTACTTTCTCGGCAGTTTGATCAATTTAGCTTTTAACCAAGATAATTCAATTCAACATGAATAAATAATAAATAAATTCTTCTCACTTATATTAGCTTTGGCTAACAAAATATAATTTGGGATTTATATTGATCTATGCTTTGCCTTTTGCTTCAGTTCTTGAACCTGGTCTTGCATATTTATGAAGCCAGCATTTTCAATATATCATAATTAAAATTTTTTATAGCATTTTTTTTATTTTTTAAAATTACTATAGTTTAGCTGGCTCAGCTACTACGAAATTCCTCAGTAATATTTTAAAATAAAAAATAAGTTTTGAATCAAACATTTTTTTTAAAGGCTTAGATTAGGGTACAGCTGTTTTTTACACAATTAATTCGGCCAAAGATTCAATTTATGTTAAACAAAAAAATGGGCTCAAGCCGGTTCCGTGTAAAAGCAGTTTCACGATCCGTATACGACAAAGACCCTTTATATATCTTTGGTACAACCTATACTAGAGTATGCCTCATGTATCTGGTCAGCACAATACTCTATTCATCCAGACAGAATTGAATCTGTACAGAAACAATTCTTGTTCTTTACCCTTCGTGGTTTAAATTTGGATCCTCGTGTGTGGTAACCGTCATACTCCAGTAGACGTTGCTTCCAGCCTAAAAAATTACAATCATAATCCCTTCCTTAACTCGGAGTATGCAATTATTATTCAAATTTTTGTGAAATACATGTCAAGCACAACAAACAATCTGCACTTTATCAAAAAAATAGCAGAGCATTTGTAGACAACAGTAACGCCGTTGACATGTGTCAATTAATTTGAATAATTGAGTAGCTGCATTCGGTTGCAGTCGCCAAAACTTGAAGGGTGGAATCGTTGGCTTCTGCCAAGTTTGATGCTTTCCAACAAATTATTATTAATAAACGAGAAGATATTGGCATTATCATCAATTATGTTGCATACTGGCAAATGAAGAGAACTAGAAGTTACTCTGTAGTTGAATCTTCTCACATTTTTACTTATCATATATTACATGCATGTTCTACGTTTGTTTAAGCCATATAAACTAGGATTACTTGAAATGATGAATGTATGCATGTCCGACCCATATATGATGATATATATATGTGTATGTACACCGTGCCCGTGTTCGTCTGTTCGTTTCTCTGCCTGTAAGCAAGTCTCGAAGGTTGTGTTAAGAACATCGTATTTCTAGTTCGAGTATCGCTTAAAGGAATTCCAAACCAACCTGTTCCTTTACGGCTCATAATACATTGCTATATGCCACATCAGCATCAAACAGCGTCTGAAAGTATGCTAAATCTTTGCTATGCTCGGAATAGCGCGTATTTCAAATTCAATGTAGAATTTCATTAACGTAATTTGGGAACAAGGCATTCACAAGCTGTCGGTCGATAAATTGAGAGGATGCTGTTTGTGTAATTGGCAATTTGTAAATTACTTTGACCGCACTTATGAGGGGATCGTTGTTGTTCGTTCTGTCTAGCATTGACAACAACAAAGCGGAAACATAAATAACATGAATAATGCACAAGATTTAACATTCATTCAATTAAAATGGCCAAAAAACAATCTGCAGCTGAGTTTCAGTTTGCCAAATGCAAATCATTTACAAAGTAAGAGCTTTATATATACGTACCTTCTCATTTGTATGTAAGAAACAAAGCTGAAAAATGTTTTTGAACCGAGTAGGCTCGAGCTCACATTTCCTCTTTACCACGAATCGAACCGTAAACCTAGCGAGTTGCTCAAGAAAGTATGTCCCAAATGAAAGTATTAGCAAATGCCACAACTAAACATTTCACGTACATAACTTTGCCAAACTTAAACGATTTTAAAGTCTGAGAATTTTTTGATCATGGCTTAGCTTCTAGATCAAGTATACATCCAAAATCGTTTGGTAAAAATCTCTCCTTCTTTTTACTTATTTACGAAGAGTATTTGTATTTGGAATCTAAGAGTTTTATTTTTAATCGATTGTGGGTGTCACATTTATTAAAAATGTATGTATGTATGTATGTGTGAATGTATGTATGTATGTATGTATGTATGTATGTATGTATGTATGTATGTATGTATGTATGTATGTATGTATGTATGTATGTATGTATGTATGTATGTATGTATGTATGTACGTATGTATGTATGTATGTATGTATGTATGTATGTATGTATGTATGTATGTATGTATGTATGCATGCATGCATGTATTTATGTATGTATGTATGAATGTATCTATGTATGTATGCATGTATGTATGTATGTATGTATGTATGTATGTATGCATGTATGTTAGTAAGTATGTATGTAAGTATGAATGTATGTATGTATGTATGTATGTATGAATCCATGTATGTGTGTATGTATGTATGTGTGTGCGTAATTGTGTATGTATGTATGTATGTAAGTATGAATGTATGTATGTATGTATGTATGTATGAATGCATGTATGGATGTATATATGTATGTGTGTGTGTATTTGTGTATGTATGTATGTATGTATGTATGTATGTATGTATGAATGTATGTATGCATGTATGTACATATGTATATATGTATGTATATCTGTCTGTATTTAGTCCGTCAGCGCATCGCAAACAATGTTTATTAGGTGGCCAGCACGTAGCGGCCGCTGTCACCTGGTTCTCGACTCATTTAAGTGAAAATGTCAATCAAATTCTAATTTCATTCAACTTATTTAAATGCACGTACAGTAAAATAACACAACAAAAGTACCAAAAAAAACAAAAAAAACATGCAGTTCGGCTGCTGGCAACGTCACTTTAGTGTCAGTAGGAGACAAGTCTGGGGGCGAGGCCTGACTACGTGCTGCACAGTCAAAGCTAATGGAACGTCTCTCGAGTCAACAAAAGCATCAATAATATCTGAAGCAATAAAAATCCAAATTTCAAATTGTGCGTGTAGAGAGAATTAGCCCTAGAGATACCATGTGCTTGGGCAAGTACATCTAATCCTAGCAATAACATCAACTGTTAAGTCATTTATTAGCCTTTGCTAAATATGCAAAGCTAAACAAATAATATTTCTAACTCGGGCAACATATCTATATATATATTACGTATTTGTGTACAGTATGTTTTTGTGTAGATACAATCTCGTTAGATATTGGCTGGTATATGAATGGGTATAAATAAATTTGTATTGATTTTACATTATTTATATTTATATTTTTTATATTTAATAATAAATATTTAAACGAAGCGCGCGTGTCGCTACACTTCGCCTCGTGTTACAACGCAGCTTGAAGTTGATTTAAGTGTTAGCCAATAACTGAGTTACATATTTGTAGCTGGTTAGAAGTGTCTGCTCAGGTGACTCATGAAATTGAATTATGCAAAAATATGCTTGAAAACTCAGAAATCATCCAGTCTATATCGTTTAATACTCTTTAAAAATCTGATAAAGAGGCTACAATTATGTCCAGCTATATATTGAGTTTATAATATACCTAGTATTTATTCGATATACGCCTCTGTGTCGGTTCAAAATATGAATATGATATATATAGCTAAGGAAAGTATGTTTGTAGTTTGGGGCACGTCAGATCTGGCTACAGGGTATCCTCTTGTCAAGCATCCGTTGTCTCTGGGGAATAGCTCAAGAACTTTTTCTTGATGTAGATTTTCTCTAGCTCAATGTTAGCTAGGAATGAACGAATGTATTTTTGGCCTCATCAGATCTTTCCTAAGGGTATCTGCTATCCAAGCAACCGTGGCCTCTGGGAAACCGCTTAGGAACTTTCTTTTGATGTGAATTTTCTCTAGCTAAATGTCAGCTAGGAGTGTACGAATGTATTTTGGGTTACTTCCAATCTGGCTACGAGGTATCTGCTAGTCAAGCACCCACGTGTGGAGAAATTTTATTTGTTTTAATTTATTTTTCGATTGCCCCTGAAAAACAGGTTACGAAATTTCTCCTGATACACATTTCCGCTAGCTAAATGTCAGCCATTTTGTTTTAGTTGTGCCACTGCCCAGGTTTATACCAACCGCACGCGACGGCCCCTCACACAAAGTTGGCCCAAACTCCTCCTAGCCAACTCATCCCAGCCCGGTGGGAGCCCAAACGATTTGCGGCAGCTCGCAAAAAATATTTAAAATTTATTTATAGTCAAATACGGTACACTGCACCTGTTGTTGCTGCGGGTGGATGCTGGCGGCTTTGTTATTATTGTATTGTTGTACCCTGTCAACACTCTTTCAAGGGTGTGTGTGCATATATAAATATATATACAGCTATATATACATATAAGTTTGTGTGTGAGTGTATGACCACACACACATTTATTGACAACAAATGTTTGCTGTTGTTGTAGAAGCTGGGGTGTAAAAATGATTGAGTGTTTGAACTCAACTTTTGTGTTGCCATCCTTGTTCGCGTCAACGTGACGCGTCAATACCCTGTACTAGCTAAAGACGCCAACTTCCAGCTGGTAGTAGTATATCGTTAACATCCTTATTGATTAAAGGCTATACTTTCTTCGATCCACTTACACACTTAACTATGGGTATCCTATGCAACTATTGACCTGTAATATTGAAGACCGCCAACTGTTTGCAGTGTATTGGTGGGCGGAGTAAAATTGAGTTACTTTACAAGCCTATGGATACCCTATGTATGCCCAAAATTCAATAAAGAATCTGATTTTTTGTCAGAATTCGTCTGACAACATTTTTTGATAAATTTTTTTATATATGAATAAAATGTATATATAACTAATTTAATTATATAAATTATAATATATAACTAATAAAAAACTTTTTTGAGAAAATTAATTAATTTCTTCGTTGTAAAATGTTAATTTCGTTTATATTTAATACTTATATGCACATACATATATATTTATTATAACATAAATAAATCAATTTTTTTATGCAAATTTGGCGATATGTTTTTATTTTATTAATTATATATATATATATATATATATATATATATATATATATATATATATATATATATATATATATATATATATATATATTTTTTTTTTTTTTTTATGTATATCTTCTAGTTAAAAACATCAAGCAAAATATTGGATTTTAATAATAAAATGGCATGGATTTAATTGTAATATCGACTTAAATTCAGATCATATTAATGTATTTACAGAAAAATAAGTAATTTTGGGCATTATGATTACACCTGGAGCTTATACATCTAATAATAAGTTGAGAATATATGGTATTTGTATAGAGTTAATAGTAGAGTATGCAAACTTCGTGCAGTTACAATATCAAAGCTAATGTAACGCTGCTCGCTCTTTGGCAACGTTTTAAATTGTGTTTAAGCCAGCTGCTTCCTGGCAACTTCTTTTCGGTTATTGTTGTTGTTAGTGTTGTTGTTTTTGTTGTTATTGTTGCTGCTGCTGCTGCTGCTGTTTGAGGAGCGACACAGGAAAATTACCAGGGAACAGCCAGACGTTGCCTAACCCAAAGGGCCGCCACTGTCAACAGGGCGACGGTCTGGGAGCAACGTTGCCTTTGCCTTGGAGTCAGTTTGTTTGTATGCACTTCAATAAAAATTTAGCATACGCTTCAATTCACTTCGCTTGCCACACGCACTCACTAACACACGCACACACACACACACACACACACACACACACACATCTATATATATTTATGTATGATATATATATATATATATATATATATATATATATATATATATATATATATATATATTTATTGTATTTATATACATATAAACAAGCACGCGCACCTGTAACGCCCTCTGGCGGCAGTCAAATGAAAACATTGCTTTGTATTATTCCGTCTGGCATTTTTCGATTATATGTTGCCTTTGCTTTCGGCTCTCGTTTTTCAATCTAAATGTCAGCACATCCAAGCACGTGCGTGTATCTTAATGGCAGCCACTATGCTGGTGTGCGTGTGTGTGGGTGTGCGTAAGTGTGTGTGGCTGCGTGTGTTGAGGCAAATTACACGAGTGAAGTGCGCACTTCAAGATGAAATAGTCAAGCAACTGACACGCAAACAACTCACTTTACATCCCTTATGCTCATCAATTAAACTGTATGTGCGTCTGTGTGTGTGTGCCTGTGTACATATGCTTATATATGGATATACATTGTATATATGTACATACATTCTTGTGTTTTCCTACCTAATTTTCTTGACGTAACTTTTGCAAGACGCTGCGCCTCATCTCATCTTAAGCTCCTCACTTGACGCCCTGCTGGCTGCAACGGCTGCCAAAAAAAGTAAAAAAAATTAAAAAAAAAAAATTGAAAACCGGAGGCACAAGTTGAAAATTAAGCCAAGCAGCAACAATTTATGAGCGTGGGCATGTCATAAGCAGCAAATTTCAAAGAATCGCTAACGCGCTAAATGTTTCCCTCAGTTGTCATCTTGAAATTATTTCCCATATTCATTTGCAGCTGGCACCAAATTGTGCTACACAGTTGCTGCACACACTCACGCACAAAAGCGTACACGTAGACTTTCTTGTACATACAATATATCGGAGCAGGGTACTTAGAAATGAGCTTAAATTGAAACAAGCAAAGTCTAAGACGCATCAAAGAATTTCTTGACTTTGTGGCTGTAATTTATCCGGTATTTAACTCGAAACAACATTAATTCAATTTAACTTACCTGATTCTCGTAAACAAATCAAAGCAGAATTGACTTGACTAGGCTTTTCACAATATTTAATGCTTTACGGCAAGCTGTCGGCCTATGCAGAATGTAGGCTCTGTTTTTGGGAAATTTCTCGGCTGGTTGTCTATATATTATATATATGTACAATTTCAATCCCATTTCCAACATCTATATTGTATACTATTGGAAACGTGTTACACCGATTGCGGAAATCAACTTCGCTGAATGTAAATGTTGGCTCAGCATGGTGGGGGAAGTTTTCAATTTTTTACGGGCGGGAAAAGGTTGGAAAAGTTATTTAAAATTTAAATCTAAAAACTTGGCGCCAGGCAATAACGCTTAATATCCGCTATGTAACATATGTTCTCTAATACCCAACGCGGATGAAGTTTATTTTTCGCTGCAGATAGAACGAAAACAACTGATTCTCATGAATTAAGGTAAGACTTATATGTTTTCCTGGTTTAATAATAAATTTCACGTTAACAAGTTGTGAATTTGCAACATAGAAAAAGTTTATTTTTGTGTATTTACGTATTATTTTTCTTATATTTTTATAACAGCTAAATAGAACAATAGATGAAACCCAATATTTTAATTAAATAATAGCCCATCATAATAGGTTCAAAATTCAGCAAGAAAGTTTGCAGTTAAATTTAGCCTGTTGTAAGTTGGACAATTTACAAAACTTTTTTTTCACCGTGTACAATGTACATATTAACATTGACAAGTGTTTGTGTATGTATCTCTATCAAAGCTGCGCCTAACTGACGTGAAACGTGACACTCAGATCCAAATCCACACCACTTTCCATCCACCCACAAGCTCACACATACCCAGACACCCACACTCACACACTCACACACATGTGGATATAGATACTCTGAGACATTTGATGGATGATGTTGACAAGAAATTTACGTTAGCTCGCAGTTTGTCGTCGAATGTGGAAAACTGTTCCTGTGGAATATTTTTAAACGTTTGATTAATAAATATTACAAAATGCCATTAAATTAATTGCTCTACGTGCTGTTTCTCTATATACATATACAAATGTCTATGTGCGGCTGCGCATGCTATTTTTACCCTGTACACATTAAAAATTAGTAAAATGGTTAAAAAAGTGTCTCGGCAAATGTATCTCACAGGTAGTAGGCAGCTTCTCCAAACTCAATAAGTATATATGCAGAAAGATGAAACGGATGTTCGAATGTTTGTTAGAGTATCTCGGCGCTGAATAAAGGGTATCTTCTAGTCGCCCAATCTCGACTATCGCACTCTTATTTAACTTTTAACTTCATTCTTTTTTCAATGATTTAATTAAATTTGTTAGTTTTTAATTTGCGATGTAGACCATCGATCCAATGGCATTTGATTAAAGCGTCCTTCTAATTGAATCAACATGCCAAATGCATTCATTTTTATCAACTATCGGCGATGTCTATGATGACTATGAAAATGATGATAAATAACTCGTTTGCTCAAAGCTGTTGATCGTGCGCCCACTGCGCAGGACGCCAATCGTTACGGTGTAAGGAGTGGAGCGAGATATAAAAAAAAGCAAATATTCTGGTACCCCGGAAATGCTTGTTAGCATCTGTAAAATATACATTTTCACAAAACCAACATACCCTATTTCACCCTATTTTTCAATGGGTAGAGTATAAAAAAACCTTACAAATTGAAATGAAATAAAACGTTACAAAAACAAACGCAAACAAATCGAGGCTAAGCCAAATAGACGGATTTAAAGTTTCTACATTTGCTGCGCAGCGAACTAGAACAAAAAGTTACCCACATCAAAATTATGTACTGGCAAATGTATATATGTATATAGAAACAAGTATATGTATGTATATGTACTTGCGGGTATTGCCCGGCCTTGCTCTTGGGACGTTTTGTGGTACAAATTTTAGATATTACCTTTCTTGGAAGATCTCTTTAGAGATCTTGATCTCTATTTATATTTAAAAATATGTTATAGGTGCATCGAATAAAGAACCAAGTGTTGGAATCAACGGATTTCGCCCATGTTAGTCTTGCGGTGAGAATCTTGAAGCTAAAGAATAAACTTTCATATATTCAAAATTTGACCCGCATTTGCCACCCAAACGCGTATCAAATAAATTCTCACAAAGATCTTTAAAAATGTGTGTGAGGAAACAAAAAAGTTTCATACAAACGTTTTTCGCGAGTTTTCCACACATGCGGGTGGAATTTCCCGAAACCCCGTCTTAACGTGCACCTTCATCACAAACGGTAACTATAGTGAAAATTTCAGCTTCTTAGCTCTTACGGTTTGGTCAGTCAGTCAGTCAGTCAGTCAGGACAAACACTTTTATATATAGAGATATATGTTTATATGTACGATTAAATACTGAAGCCAAGCCGAAAAGAGTTCTGATCCGTAGAGCTGGGACCGCATTAAGGACCACTGCGCCAAGCCGTTGACCCAATTATATTATGTACTAATAAAGTACATGATATAAAGGTTTTCAAATGCATGCAGCAACAGGCGGTGTTTATGGCTACTTATGAGTGTATTTGTTTGAACATTTCATATAAGGGGTATATTTATTTTATTTTGAAGCAATTGTGAACACATTGAAGCAATTAATTTGCCTCAGATTCGGTTCCAAGTTTGGTATTCGAAAAGGCAAACTTTTGTCGTCTCTAAATTATGTACACCATTAAAATATTTAACGATTCTTTGATATGCTTCGCATATTTTCAAAAATCCACTAAACGGATGTTTAGAGCTTGAGAGAGCACATTTTGTATGTGGGTGCTCGTTTGGCAAAGAAACAAAATATACAACATTTGGATACCACGCCCTTTTTTCCTTAAGTCGAAAAAGAATATTATTTCTTAAAAGGCCATTTAGAGGGTATTGTAATTTGTTCACAAAATGTGTAAGGCATAGAAGGAGACATCTCCCAATTCTAAACAAATTCTTCATTAACTTAATCAACAGCTCAGTCTTTAAAGTCGTGTCCAACTGTTGGGCAATTTGTTTTGAGCTTTTGTCATTAAACGTTGCATAGGTCTGTCTGTCTTTCGGACAGAGAGGAATACTTTATCATTAAGTTGTGTTAGCGATGATCTGTCGATGATTAAGTTGTTCAGGTAACAAGCGAAGACTCAACATGGCAATAACAAGCTTCACCATACTACTAACATATCTGAAGAGCCATATCAAATCGGATTCCTATATTATGTGGTTCATACATATAGGGACAATCGATTGGAAATAATAGTTTTACTTAAAAGTTTTACGTTGTGCTTAAGATTCAGATATGCAATAGGGAGATGTACCAAACTGTGCCCTCAAAAAGGTTATTAGGCTCTTCGGTAAGTCTCTTCTTTTAGACAATCGGTTGTAAATAATAGTTTTTCTTAAAAGTACTTCCAAGCCAGTGTACAGTATTACAATATGCTTAGGATTCAGATGTGCAATAAGGAGATGGTCCAACCTTAGACTTTTGGGAGTTCTGATCGGGCTAAGTCGAGCTGTCTTCACTCATTCATTGTCCTGATGTTTCTTTTGTTGGCGCTGTTGTTATGAAGTATGCCGACGATGCTTATGCAAATGACAGGTGATGCCGTTTATTTAAACTTTTATTTTATTTTTTAAAGTGCAAAATAAATATTGCTTGCCACAGCGGAGCATGTGGTGGAGCAGAGGGAAAACAACAACAACCAACACCGCCGCATTGTGACCGCCCTTCATTATTTCATTTCTCTGTTGTTGTAGCTATTCTACTATGCGGCCCGGCATTATTTCCTGCTTCCGAAGCTGTCAGCTTTTATTAAAAAATTCATTATACCCTGCATTGCAGCTCTAATAATAACAAAAAGCAACGGGGCAGCGGCATTAAAAATATGACTTTATTTCCTCAGCTTGCCACAAAGTATAAGTATTCGTGGTCGCGTATACCAAGGCACCGAAATGTTATTTATTTTTTGCTTTATAAGTGCAAAAATATTATAATATTGATAGTTGGTTAAGCTATGAATACGCTATATGGCTAGAAATCCAACAAAAATGTTCCGCAATTCACGGTTCGAACCATTGCTTTTTCCCAAGGTTCGGTTTGTGCACTTGGCTTATCGTACCAAAACTCTATCAAACGTTCTATGGTTATTTGGAGCCCACATATGGGTATTAAGCGCAAAGCTTAACCTCTTACGATGGGAGAGGTATCTAATAAATGAAATAGTTTAGATTTATGTAGGCTAAACGAGATTCTGCATACTAAATTTTGTGTCTAGCTCTTTAAGTTCCCGAGATCAATGCGTAGAACAAATAATTTGTGAAGTCCAAAAATCATCCTTCTGTCTGCTCAAATCCTTTTTACACTTGATGAACCTATCTACCCAACAGCATATAAACATTTAAAGCAATTTGATTGCAATGTATTTAATGAGAATGTTCGTAGGATTGCGAACTTAATCGATCTGACTTGACAATAGCCTGGCCAAAAGAATGTCACATTAGTGAACAATAGTTTCGCAATCTTTCTGACAAAACTTTGTCAGTCTAGCATACATAGTATTGTTTTATTCCGTAAAGATGCGGCGATAAATATCAAAATGAAGGTCGACAGCAGCGTTAATGCCAGTTCGTGGCATGATGCTTCATTGTTATAATCTCATCTGTCAGGCTATAAAATTTAATGGCCACAACATCTGCACTTTTCGACTGCTGCATTTGAAAAATTTATGAATTCTTCTTCATGGTTGTCTGTGCCACAAAATGATTTCCCACTAAGCTGACATTAATTTACCTCATAATTGCGTTTGCGTGAGCTGGTTAACAATTGTCGCGTTTGGCTTCTGGTTTTCAATTTCATTTCATTTCACTTCAAATTTTGGCCAGGGTAGCTGTGTAAACGCTTTAAGTAATTTGCAGCATTTAATGCTATTTAATGTTTACGTTTCGCCAAATGCCACCTTGCCACGTCAACCCCGGCGCCCTTTCATATTCAATGCCATTGAGTGTGAAACGAATAAAAATCTATTTTGCAACAATTCTCTGCACAGCATGAAGGGGCTTTTAATTTTAGCCCAGTTCAGCGTTGCAAATCCCATGAAAAAAAGGGAATGAAAGTAAAATAAAAAATTGCACTGACGCTGACTGGAAAAGTTTTCAATAACTATCTCATATCCTCACCCACACACACACACACACATACTGCCAGACAGTTCTACACACACATTCAGTTACTCATACACACACATAGCACACACTTCCGGCTGCCTTTTGTGCTGCGCAACTGTTGAGTTATTTTATGTATTCTGCGGGCCGCTTCTGCGTCCGGCTGTGCCGGACCCTGCCCTGCCATTGATAAGCTGCAAATAGTCAGGCGGCGGCAGCGCTGAATTGGACCCGGACCCAAACCAGGACCTATAGTTGGACCTTCAGCGGACTGACTGGACTGACTGCCGCATTTGCCACTAGATTTGTTCAAAGCCATTCGGGAGAGTTGGCCCGGCAAAGTGGCAAGGGTGTCATCACTATGAAGTGGAGCTGCTGACGGCGATATTGTTGTATTTTTTGCGTTTTTTTTTCTCTCGCATTTGTTCCCCTCTTTTTTTTTTTTTTTGCTTGCCGTGGACAAAGCGCCTCAGGCGCTGTCTGCTTACTATAAAAGTTAAATTGCAATTTCAAAAAGTATTAATGTGACAGCCGTGTGCTGAGACCAAGAACGAGCCAGCATTATAGCCGGGCAATATAGCTGAAGTCGGCTATGATCGACTGAGCAATACAGTGTTTTCTGAGAGACTGACCTTTTCGGTTGGCTACTCAAAGAACGCAAAGCATTTACCACTCAATTCAGCAGCATTTGAGCGCGTTTGATAAAATCGATTTATTTAATAGATTATAGATTTAGATAGTTTGCGTTGAGCTGACTTTATTCGTTAACACTTCCGTTAATCTCAACCCATTTCAAATAGCTTTACACCAATGAGAAGCCAATAGATATAGCAGCAATTAAGTCTGAAGATACCAACAAGCAATAGCTAATATGATGCGTGTTAAAAGTAATCATTACCTTTAAGTTTTCCTGAATTCTAAAAGTAAAAATTGTGCAAAATAATGTGCAATTTTATATATGTATATATCTCGATCTTTAAAGGAAGATTCTAGTTGAAAAATGGGAAGATACTCGAATATATGCCTCGCGGTCATGTATGCCCGAATATGCACGAGTTTGCATTTGAAATTTAAAGTCTTTAATATCAAAACCTATATACTCTTTTTCACTAAGTGAAACGCGACATTAAAAAGTGCAACAAAAGTTGCCCAACAAAGAAAGAAACTTGGAAAAAACGTTACAGCAAAGAAAACTACTTGGACTATGCAAAGTGTTCGACGATAGGTTTTAAATTGAGAGAACAGACAGGCGTACATGGCTATAACGACTCGGCTCTTGATGCTAATGGAAGAATATATAATATATACATATAAAACTGTTTGCCCCGACTGACTGACTGATTGTTGTATAAAAGCTTTTTGCTTACCATCCGATCGGCTTCAAACTCATTTTTAAAGATCTTTGTGAGAACTTATTTGATACGTTCTTGGGTGGCAAATGCGGGTCAAAGGTTTAATAAACGAAAGATTATTCTTCAGCTTTAAGATTCTCAACGCAAGACTAACATGGGCGGAAACCGTTGATTCCAACACTTGGTTCTTTATTCGACGCACTTAAAACATATTTTTAAATAGAAGTGCACGGGCAAGGCCAGGCAATACCCGCTAGTGTATCTATAAGTACCTTATGAGGTCAGAGATGTCTCACTCTATGCGCTTAAACGTGTCGTGACAAAATTAAATTAACTTCACCAAGGATATAAAAACAAGTAAGAGTGCAAGACTCGGGACTGGCCGACTAGCAGATGCCCTCCAGCCAGCAATTGTTGGCAGCAAGTGTGGATTAAGCATTAGCTTCTTGTCTATGCTCTTGAAATCCTCGCATCATGTTGATGGTATGCCATATCTGGTTAAATATGTGTCTTGGGTGGACTTTGTGCTTTGTTTTTAACGCGCACTCTCAAAAGTACACATATGTACACAAAAGCACACACACACAGCTCATTAGCAGACAGCTTCGTTCTAATGGCCATGCAAATGCGCCAATTTGATGGGCTTGGTCTGGACGCTTGATTGTGGGTGCTGTGGCATTTGCTTTCGTGGCCGACGCAAATATCTGAAGCGTGAGTGCACAGCTGCCACAGTGCTTGCGGCCAATGCAAATACACACACACACACGCGCAGAGGCAGAGGTAGAGGCACACGCGCACGAGCAACCATTCGACCATGGTCTTGGCCGGTGGCCCTCACGGCGTATACGCAATGGGTATTGGCATGTTTGTGCTGTACATAGTAGCATTGAATGCAAATTGAGCTAAGTGCCATAATTGAAATTGATCTCAGTTACACAAACTTGTGTTCTATCAGTTAATCAATTGATCGGTGCATACAAAATCTGATATAAGATCCATCCGTTAGCTTTGATTAGATGATTGATTGGCTCACATAGATCAACTAGCTAATAACATTTAACAACTGGACCAATTAGTACATCTAAGTAATTAACGTTATGGTACATGCATTATCTCTTAGCCTTGTTATTGCTTTGAATTCTTGGAATATTGTAAGACCTTTAGGTGCTGTCAGATTTATCGTTAAACAGTCCAAAAGGGGTTGTGTTTTTATAATTCTTCGTCCCTCCGTTACACAAATTTAAACGAAACCATTCAACCCTATTTTATCCATTGGGTGAAAAGGTACAGTTAACGAAAACGTATTTCAGCGTTTCTTGAAAATCCACCACATGGGCGGACAATGGGCGCAAAAACGGATTTGAAAATTTAATAAAAAATATTTGGCCAAGGCAAACACGGGGCCAGTTGAGTGGGCTGTGCGAGATAATACAAAATGAATATGTCGTAAAAAAAGCATGCTTTAAAAAATCATTTCTAGACGGACCAACGAATGACTGAAGTCTGCATGCTAATGAAGAGTATATAAATATATATATATATATATATATATATATACATATGTATTAATACATGCTTCACTTGCTCGGAGGTGTAATCTTAATACGGCGACTTTATAATGACCTTATTTCCTTCTTATTTTTTTTAATGGCTTTGGGGTATAAAACAATAATAAAAGCCAATATACGTATATACGTATATACAAACAGATTAACATTGAATACGTGCATGCACAATGTCGATTACACATGTATGTATTTGTGTGTCTTTATGTACGCTTGTATATTTAAGTATGTATCAAAATTAAATTGGGTTCAATAAAAAAGTCGCTAGCATCATCCCAACTTCGATGTAAGCAAATTGACAGCGCGCCAAAAGCAGGCATGCCAGCACTCAGCCATACCCTAAACATGCTAAATTTTATGACGTCAGTCTCTAAACTGCAATAAAAATTAAAAGAATAACCGACTACACACTAAAAAACCGTAAGTGTTTATAAGAAAATTTTGATAAATCTATTTTAATATCTAGAAAAATATGGGTAACTTAAAGAAACGCACAATTTACATTACATTCAAAGCAGAAGTCAAAAAGTAAGCCTGACATTAACATCCTTTTTAGGCAAACTCCTAAAGTAAATGTGCATGCTTTTATGTAAAGCGTATGAAAAAGAAAATCCCCAGTCAAAGTCAATGCGGCACGTTTTGTTTTTAAGAGTTAAACATTCGAGGCGAGTTCCGTCCAGAGTGGATTGAACTAAATATTGCTTACCACAGCTAGAAACAGTAAGGCACATTTTTAGCAGTACATACGCATATACATACAATGACAATTATGTATTTCGTGTGCTTGTCTGCGTTTACATATATTTATGTGTTTTTCTTTTGATTCTCTGTACATACAGTGGGAAAAAAAAACGTTGTGGAAGTTAATCTGCCGCTGTGTAAAACGCAGGCTTTTAAAGCTAGATTGTTTCTGCTTTAAAAATATGCTCGTGTATTATACCCCCATCAAAGGAGGTGCTGAGATTCTTTTTCTAGCCCCACTTAAGCACACGTGAAGCACAAAATTATATATTTGCCGGAGTCTCAGAGTATGTCAGATTGTCTTTAAAGAGCCAGCCAAGTGTGTTCCATTTGCTCGATTAGCGGTTAGAACCAGCTACCTTTAAATTCGGTTTATCACATGGCTTTTCACATCCTTTGTACCCAGGTTTCAGTTCAAGCTTTGGCTTGTCTTCTTTTTCAATGCTCTAAGCTTGAGCGCAGTCCACAAGTATGGTTAGATAAGTAGAATGGTTTGGTCCCATGGTCCCAATTTTGAACAAAGTATGTTTCAGTTCGAGTTTTGGTTTAGTTTGTCTTAGCAACTGGTATTGTTTGAAGTTTGGTTTATAGTAAAAAGAAAAACCATTTGAAAATCCTGCCTTAGAGTTCAAGTATTAGTCTCCAATCCTATCATGCTGCCAGCGGAACAGGGTATTGCGCAGTCAAGAGAGCACATCTCAGAAGCTTTCTTTTTGTTAGCATTTTTGTCTGCCCAACTCATCTGTTTATATCCGTGGAGCACTAAAAAGCCTTTTAACTTAGAAAACGAAACGGAAACGGAAGAGGACAAAGGACCACCGGAAGTGGGACCCTGACAACTAGCCAACGTCAAATATGCACAAGTTAAATGTGTTAATATTTTATTTATGTGTACATCTTATATTTATATATTATATATATGCGTATAAATGTGTGCATGTATTACAGCGTGATTTGGCAACTTGCAACTGGCGCAGCGTCGTTTGTTGCAAACGAAAATTGTTGCTTCAAGGTTCTAAGCATCAGTAACAGTCAAGGCTACGAATGTGTTGGTATGCATTTGGGCGGTATGGGCGTGGCTAATAGCAAATGAAAATAAAAATGCGAAATAATCAGGGTGCATGTGATTTGCATAATTTGTAATGTGAAATTTCCGCTTACATGGCGCTCATTTCCCGAACGCACACACACACATTCGCTGGGGAGTTGTGCCTTCTCTTTCGCATTACCTTGCCCCTCTCCGCTCTCCTCTAGCCCAGGCACGCACGCACGCACTCACTCAGATTCACTTGTTTCTGTAGCAGACCGAGAGAGAGAGAGAGGCGGGGCGGGCCGCAAGACGAAAATCGGCGCGCTTGGATAACTGTTTAATATGCATAAACTTGGCGAATACAGCCCCTCAAATTTTTGGTTATGTTGTATCCTTCCGTTCCGGCCAGAGCTGCAAAACCTGCCCTCTGTGGCCCCGAGGCAGCATTCTGGCCCGAACCAGAGAGCTGGTAACTGGGAACTGCGAACTGGGACAGTGGCAGTGGAGTTGACTGCTGTTTTTGGCCTAATTGGCTGCCACTGAGCAGCGCTGAAGAACTTTGACTACGGGTTTTGTCTTTTCACTTTAAAGGCTTTTCCGCTTGGCCAAGAACTTTTCGAATTTAAACAATTTATTTTGTATGCTTTATTGACATTGAACGTGTACGCAGCAGCGACTGCCGCCCCATCGCCAAATCAATCAAATCAAATGTTTTATTTCGGAATTGAATGTACAAATTCACTGACTATAACCAAATTGAAAGCGTTGCTTAGTTTAGCTATAGGCATTCAATTAACGAAAATATATAATAAAAATTGTTTGCTTTACCATTCAGCCAATACGAAAGATCTTACAGCATTTTATGAAATTTAAATCGTAAACAAATATTGGAATAGCACATTCTGTTTCTGCTGCCGCCAGTTTTGGAATTTTTTTAAAAACGCCTGCTCTTGAATTGAAAATGGCTGTATGCAATATATTAAGAGGGTATTCAGCGATTCTGGCAAGTTTTTTTTTTGTGTCACCCTTGGCAGACTTTCAGATTACAACTGCCAAGAACATGCCCCTGAGTAAGTATGCATGTTAAAGTCTTTGCAAACGTGTTAAATTGCGAAACTTTGTAATTTCTCTACAAATCAGGACAACAATGTTTTTAACAATAAAAAAAAAATACAATTTTCTTCTGTAATTTCTTAAACCTAACTGGTAAAGTTGGGCGTGGGAGAGATCAGTGTTTGAGCGGTAAGACAACAACAATTTGTCGGTGGTTCGGTTCACGGTGCGAAGCAGCTCCCTGTTTGGGTTTGGTTCGTGAAACTGGTTTTTCCGCAGCCATAAGCCTAGCATAACTGGCTTTGTCATATCTCACTTTTGATTATCGTACAGCCCAAGTGGTAAGGGCTAGGAAGCTTAATATGATGGAGTTTTGAAAAGTTTGAACCACATATGGTTTTCAAATTTTTGTATGGAAAAAGTGTGTGTTTGGGGATCGGGAGCCTGCGAAGCTGAGGGGGCTGAGCGTCGGATGGACAGCAACAAGGAACAACTTGCAGAATTGCTCATAACATAAGTAATTTCTTGTATTGCGCACAAGTCAAGGCAATTAATAGCAGAAACATGAATATGAGCAGTAATGAGTTTCATAACAACTAAATGTTTTTACTTAGATCCAAAATATATTTTTGAAGAAAAAGCGACAGTTTAGTTTTGCTTCAGCTATTATATGGGCAACTGGTTTGTTTTAAGGCTCGGTTTCTAGTTTAAAAAAACTGAAATTTTGGGTTCGCACCAGTTTACCAGTCTGTACAAAAGGTTAAAATTAAAGTTTATTTTCATATATATTTTATCTACATATGCAGCTGACCAGTTGGGCATACTGGGACTTAATTATGAGCCACATGGCGCTACTTAGAACTAGGTAATGCCTCAGAGAAATCTAAACAAACGGGCAGACAGGGAGAGGAGAGATGGCGAGATGGAGATATGGAGAGATGGAGAAATGGAATGATAGAAGGAGAAAAGAGAGAGAGAACAAACAGAAAGATAATAAATAAAACAATCTCTACTTCTCGCGAGAGAGAGCGAGAGAGAAAATAAGCGCTTTTTATGGACACTGACTGTAAATTCTGTTTTATATTCAAAGCGTTCAGACTGTCATTTTATTTCAACTGATTTTTACACATGAATTAATAAAAAAGCACTCATTAAACATCGTCGCACACACACACAGACACACACACACATGTCAAAAGTTTTTGGGTTGGCATACTTGTAGTTTGTGTTACGTTTTATTTTATTTAATTTTTAATTTTTTTTTTTTCTGGCCCCCGCTGCGTATGAGTAATGTGTGAGTAAAATGTAAACCAGTTAAAAATTTGCATATATGCGCTGCCGCCACGAACACAACAGGCTAATTTGCATGGGACGGTCAGAGTGTAGAGTGGGACTTGAGCTCTGGATGCAGAGTGCTTAGCGAGGAAGTTGCACAACCCTACATATTTTATTATCTTCTCCCCGTCTGGCAGCTGCCCGCTCGCCCGCTCGTCCGGCCGCCCGCTTGCCCCTTTATGTGTGTGATTATGTGCGTGTATTCTTTGTGAGCTTTGTGGTTGAGTTTTTTACGGGGCTGCAAAATTTTTTTATGTTATTTGTGCTTTGCATACTTTGGGCCGTTATTTAACTTGCATTTTGAATACGTTTTAAATGCCCATTTACTAGTGTGTGTGTACATATATATACATATATATGTCTCTGTGTATATATATGTATATCTCGACAGCTCTGCTTTTTTGGTTGAAGCCATAAAAAGAGTGCTCGGTCCTCTTGCGGTTTTCACGTTTGGCTTCCTATAAGCTGTCTGCGTTGCCCAGCGATCCAGCGACTTGTTGTTCCCAACTCGAATGAGAATTCCATGCGTGCAATTAAGAGGTCCTGCCCAAAGGGTCCTGGCCTAAAGCATTTGTGGCATCTGCTGCGCAGTTGCGCAGCATTGTTGAGCGCGAGCGCTCATTTCATTTGCATACTTTGAAGCCGCTGCCGCTGCTGCTGCTGACTTGATATTGATTTTCAGTGCCACATAAAAGCTACTGCCAAAAACTGTCTAAAAATAACACCGCGTCACTTAACTGTTAAGCAGCAACTGGGCAGCCCCATACACCTGGCCTAACATTTGGGACAAAGGTGACTCTAGTAATCCCTAGCAGCAACTTAATTAACGCATGTCGTTCTCATTTGTAGCAGCAAACAAATGACATTTGAACAAACTTAGTTTGTCATTTGCACAGGCTCTCTCTACCTCTCTCTATCTTTGCTTCCCACATTTTCTCTCTTGCCTAAAGGTCGGCAACGTTCTGGAATTTTCGGGTGGTGTGGGCTGGGCCAGCAACAGTTTGAACTTCACTTGAATTGCCGCGCACAAAAGGCCGTGCAAAGTTTTCTTTTATTGCTATTAAAATGAAAGCAACAGCAGTAACAACAACTGAAATTTATCTTATTACCGGCGCCAGGCAGCCAGCCACTTGTCATAAGTAGTCTTGAATTCTTCACTTGTGACAAATGCTTTCTGTATTTAAGCTGGAGGCCAATATAAAAGCTGGCCTATCAATTCGAGAATCGAAATCCTTAGCAAAGCACTTAACTACACTCAAATTGATGGAAACTTTCAGATAATGGAATTGTTCAGAAAATGTAATTAGTAGAAATAAGACGCTGCGCGCCTTAAATTTAATATGGCATTTTCGAAATTCCAATCAAAAAACTTTTATATTGTATACTTTGTTTTCAAACGGTTTTCGTAGTTTACAGATATTTATTTAATTTTTTATTCAACTTTTTTACCCATTTTTGCATAATATTCTTAACTAGTATTTCTTGAATAAACTCTGACCGCCATTTACCCCAAAACTGAACTAACTTATTTTAGTATGGTCGTGGGCTTTGGCATATAAACGCATTTTGGTCCCATATTCGACCCTTCAGAATTTCATAATGATCGGACTATAAGCACCGAAGTTATTCTAGAACGCATTGCTCATAGTGTGGGGCAAGTAGACAAGGCCCGGCCATTGCTTGTATGAGTGTATGAATTTGTTATTATGTATGTATATAGAAAGAAGCTTGCTGCTGGGTACAGAGTATCTCCTAGTCGGACACTTCCACTCTAGAGCACTCTTGTTTTGCAAATAAATACTTAACAATCACCGCAAAGACTTAACGTTCGTGTCAGCATTGGAGTCTATTATTCCACAGAATAATTATTATAATAGCCAAAAGTTAAAATTCATTTAAGGCTATTAAAAAACATTTTTCCTAGTGTTTGGCGGCAGGGCAATCAAGAGACAAATGTTTCTATGTGTTTCTCTCTCTCTCTCTCTCTCTCTCTCTCTCTCTGTGTGTGTGTGTGGGAGGGTGGGCGCGTGCCAGTGTGTGTTGTATTTATTGAAAGTGCTTTCGTCGCATAAAATATAATTTCACAAATGTTTTGCATTAATTCAACGTTGTAATTGCTCTGCGGCAGCATTTGCTGGCTTAGTCTCTGCCCTCAGTCCCAGTCCTGGTTCCACTTCCTGCTCCTGTGTCACTGACTGTCTCTGGATGGCTGCCTGTTGGCGCAGTTGTCAAGGCAATCAACTTTATTACCCGCAACGCACATGTGCGTATGTGGGTTCATCTTTTCCCTTGCCCACTTAGCTTTCTCCCCGTCTCTTTCTCCCTTCCCCCCCTCTCTCTCGCTCTCTGATTCTGTATCTGTGTACATATAGGATTTTATTTCCCTAAGTGAAAACTCAGAAAGTATCCCACTGTTCAGCAGGCATGTAACAGGCTGAAGACACCACAGCAAAAAAAATAAAAATTCAGTAACTTACAAGTGTATTCCTGCTTCAATATAGAAAATATTATAGGAACAATTTTCTGATTATCATAAAAAAACAAAATATACATAAAATATCCATATTAATAGAGGTTATTTTTTATATTCCTTGTCTTTTGTAGCCTTCTTCCCTTTTTATAGCCGAGCCGTAAAGTAACTTATATCTAGAAATAGTTCCTTTAAATCTTAAGCTAACTGAAATCCGCAATAGTTAATTGATTAAAGGTTTAGTAAGGTCAGTTATATCAATAATCTGCAGCAATTATGATGGTTCAAGTAAATATTTCAGGCATATTTCATCTTGAATAATGTAAAAATAAAACCGCTTACGATATTTGGTAAGTCGTTTCTGCCATGCCTCATTCTCACGTCAAATATAACATAAACAACCATAATTTTTATACCCTGCTTTTGTTAAAAATGGACTTTTAGTGCAATTATGAAAGCTGATCTGACTATGCTCGTCTGTCCGTCCCTCTACATAGACGCATCGATCTCAAAAAGTTATTTGAAGAACTACTTTGGATTTTCTGGTTAGCTAATTTCAAATTATCGATACTTGTTCAATTTGCACGAATCGATAAGTTTTTCATACATGTCTTCAAGCTTCAAAGAGCTATAAAAAACAAATGAGGAAGCGATATTTTGCTAATCATATTGAAAAAAATATAAGTCTTTGTTTCACATAAAAATCTGAAGTCAGGTATCATTTGATGTTACAAGAATATGTAGGGTAGCGCGAAATCGAGCAGGTCTACATGGCTTGAGCATTACGGTTCTGCTTGTCGTAAACGTAGTCGTAATCAGTTTGCGTTTATATGTTTGTTATATGTTTGTCTCTTGGTCCGTGTATTTTTCTCTGACATTTCACAGCTTCAAGGCGCATTGCTTGCTGTATGGCAACAGTTTTCTTTTCTAATTTTTTTTTTGTGCACAGCAGCAACAAACATAAGCAGGGTATATAACAGCAACAATATCCTGAAAAAGCAGCAACTGCTGCGACATTAAAATGCACATAAAATCATCAACTCAAATCAAACCGTGTACAACAGTTGCCAAGGTGGCGTTTAAGCAGCAACCACTGTACTGTGGGCAAAATATGTTGTACATTTGTCCTAAAATATTTTTTAGAAAGTAAACTGCAGCTTAGCGTACTCACATAGGAGATAAAGAGCCATACTATTAGGTAGTACATGCCATAAGATATCAAGGCTGCGAAATTTACATGGAGTTTTAGTGGCTCGGGAATGGTTCAAAACAATACTCCCGTTTAATTATCAGTACGTTTTCCATAAGTTGAATCAAGTTTCGTCACATTTCTTACATTTTCCAATCGAACAATTTCATGTATATTTATATGTACTATATTTAAATATATTTTATTTATCAAAAATTGGTTCACTTTTCCACTTCAAAACAATACTTGGCTTTGAGTCTCAGTTCGTAGAGCTTCGTCAAAGTTCGTACGTTTTCCAATTGAAATTTTCAATTTAAGATACTTATCATTAAATTTATTATATTTAAATATTGCTTTTAATCAAGAATTGGTTTATTTTTCATACTCACAGTACTGAAACTAACTAGAGCGTTCTGTCGAAACACTAACAAGTTTTGCTGAATCATATTCAAAAACGGAAAAGTTTGTATATATGGTTCGGTTCAGTATTCAGTAAATATATAAATATAAAGATCTAACAAGTCAGGGCTTTGTATGACACTTGCTTGCACTTTTTTTATAAATTTGATCGTGACACTATGCATGACAGGTCTGGGAGCATGTCTTCGAGGGCCATGTGGGTTGTTTTCTTCCTATAGTATGGATGTATTAATGACTTGACCTGTATTGCATGATACTTTGCATGACACTTGCTTGCACTTTCTTTAAAAATCTTATCATGACGCTTCGCAAGACAGGTCCTTGAGCATGTCTTCAAGCTGGCTGCTTTCTACGGATAGTATGCAGATTTTAATGTCTTTCAGTAAGGCGATCGTATAATAGCCATCTTTACTGCAAATTTAGCTTCATTCCTTTGACAATTATAATACGAATAACAATTTAAGTTTATAAAATGTTTAACCAAATTTAAATGCCCGGAGGCGAACATTGTTTGCCATACACTTGATGCCGACTTATTCTCGCGCAATTTTTCATTTATTAATTTATGCCATAAAATGTGCCCATGGTGGAGTCATGTTAATGGCTTTTCTTTTCATTTTGCCCTCCGCAGACGCGTGTCCCAGCGCTTTTGTGAATTCTGGCAATACAATAAACTCAATAATTCTGGTTACTTAATGCTCCGGCGGGTCGCCTCATCAACAGGTAGATCCCGAAAGTATGCAGCATGCGAGCTAAAAAAAGTGTGTGTGTCTGTGTGTGTGTCTGTGTGTTTGTGTCCGTGTGCAAGCGCTTGTGCTCTGGGTCCTTTTCGTCTTGCTTCCAAAATAAAATTACAGACATCTCATGCTTCTACTTCTGCTTCTGTTACTCTCAACAGCTGAGCCTGCGACCAGTTTTGTTTGTGTAGAGAAGCGCAGCAAATCAGAAAAAGGTTAATTTGCAATTATGTTTTATGAGAGAAGTGCGTGTAAGTGAGCGTAAGTACTTGTGAGTGCTGCTGAGTGCTGGTGAGTGCTGGTAAGTGCTTTTTGCTCCTGGGCCCTGGCCAAGGGAATGGCCTTAGGGCCGACTGGACCCATTCCGCATAGCTGCTTGTTTTTCTTGCCTGTTCTTTGCATGCAACATTTATTGACTATCAAATCTTTGATTTTAGGGACTAGCAGTTGTTATCCGACCCGAGCGGGGCTAAGTGTTTCTCTTTAAATATTAGCAATCACACATATCAAAATTGATTCACATTCTTATGTGCCCATTTCCACCCAGTAGGGTGGATTTGCTGTATCGGTGAAATGCCTTCAAATGGTCTTTTAAATTAGATAATTTTCTGTTTAACAAGGTCATGTCCACAGTTTTTCGCTCACATAAAAATCCGTGCTCAATATTTTCTAATGAATTCTTTTGAAAATAAGTTTTCACCCATTTAGGTGGAATTTTCCAAATGCCCATTTTAGTGTTTGCTTATATCATAAAATTTATCTTCTTAACAAAAGATTCATACTATCGTTCATTTCCATTTAAAATATTTTAAATGTATTCCTTTGCTTGGAATGGTTGGCCAATCTGCGCAGCTCTTGTAGCAGAAAATGTAACCGTCAAGAGCATAAACTTACTGCCCCACGGTGCTGTTATTGACAAAGACAAGGTATACCAAGAAAATGTACCTCAAACGAGGCAACTTTTTCGTTTTCAGATTTTTCTGAAGAACAGCAAGGCCAAAGATAAATTGTTATATTTACTAAGTTGTAATGCGCAGTCGTTTGCAACCGGCTGCAATGTCCCTTCCTGTATTTCATTCCATTTTACAGAAATTTGTTTAACTTGCCTTTGTGACTAGAGAGTATTCGAACATAAAGCTTTGTTAAATTTTTAAACAGTTCAAGCTTAACATTTAATAAATATAGAAATGTATCAAATAACGCAAGATATAAGATTTGTTTTTAAACAAATGTGAAATAGTAATATTAATTGAGGCAATTTGTTTTTGTAATACTTGAAATTGCATATTTGAGATTAATTGTGCTTTAAATGTTATACATTTTATTTAATATCTACTTAATTATTTGTACAATTAAAATAAGAGAAAAAGTTCAATCTTATTAGTTTATTGTGCATAGAAAAAATATTTGATACATAAGGAAACATTTAAACTAAAAAACAACATTTTATTCCTAATATTTTTGGAATGAATATATACAAAAAGATTTAGTTTAAATATTTTTTATTCAAAATTCAGCGCCATGAAGTCCATTATTTAGACACCAATTGAGGCTTCAATATCGTACCATTTGGTCCGCACCCTTTTCCATAAAATGTCCCTATTTTTAGACCCAAACCGAGCAAGTCTTCCTTTGAATATCTCCTTTGTTGTCCCGGAACAAATTACATTTTATATACACAATTAGATTACAGCTTACTATATAGAATATTTTTTAGCTTACTTCTTTTTTTTTAAATTAACTGTAATTAAATGAACAACTTTAATTAAACTTGCATAAAATAAATACTAATACAACATATTCTACTATTAAGGCTAATAGATGAAAAGAAACTAAATCTGAGAGATCGATTGGACGAGACCTCTGCAATCGCCTCTGCACTTGAACTCGTCCAATTCAAGGTATCTTTAGAACACGCTTAGCTGCTCGATTGGAATGATTTCCAAGCCGAGTGATATAATTCGCAGCCTGTATACTTATTTCATCCGTGACTTTGGGCACGTCTATGTCTCTTCACAAATCGGCTTATTCTTATTCAGCCAACATCGAAAAACTCTCCAAACACAATCTTTAAAAGTTTAGGATAAATTATCCTACATGGACATTATAATAATATTAAAAATATAGGCTCAATATTTTGCTTATGTGCATTTTTAAATGAGAGCGCAAACAGAAAAATAATTTAAGAAGCTTTTGCTGATAGCGTCACCTGCAGAGTCTCCTTCTACAGACTGCATATTTTTTTGTATACCCTATATTCTTGATCAGCAGCAACAGCCAAGTCGATCTAGCCATGTCCGTCTGCCTGTCCGCCTGCCTGTATATATAAACGTGTCGATCTTAAGCCCTATAAGAGCTAGAGACTGTCACCAAACTCCATATCTTTTTAATAGAATAGCATTATAACATACAATTAAAGATCTTTCATTTGATAGCTGTCGCCAGAAGTTCAGGGTAGTCTAGTAGGGCACTACCGACTAGAGCATGCTTACTTGTTTTCATATTTATTGCAAAAGAATTTGAAATTAGCGCAATCAACTGGGCTTTCAGACAGTGGTGAGGAGGTTACACAAAATCATTTAATGCCTTCAGTCGGCTCCTTGACCGTTTGTTTTATTGCCTTTTCAACTGGGGGTTTTTTTTTTTGTTTTTTGTTTAAATAAAAACACCTGCGGACGCTTTGATTTGCATTTAAATGTTATTGCTCTTGTCTCAGTTGTTGGCTGTTATTGTTTCTTAGACAAACTTTGCGAATTGCGTTGGCGCATTATTAGCATATGAAAATTGGCAAATTGCCGCTTTGGTTTTTCTGGGTTTCTTTTCTGTGTCTGTTTCTGTTTCTGTTTTGGGTTTATTGGGTTTGCGCCGGCCGAAACTTTATTTTGCGGCTAAAAGTTATTGCAAAAGTTTTTGGGCGCTTGTCAAAGGAAAAAAAATATACCCGAAAAGAAACAAAATAATTAAGCGAAATTATTATAAATATTTTCTGTTTTATTTATTTTATACATTTTGTACACCCTTGTTAACCTGATAAGCGAATAGCTAGAAAACTTTGTTGCTTTACAATGCCATTTAGGCATCGCAATGCCACGTGTGGCCTGTTATTTACGGCGTCCATAAACTATGCAAGCAAAGAGCCCAAACGGGTTGGGGTTAAATGCCATCCAGAAAAGAACCTTTTTTTTGTAGATAAATGGGAAATGAGGCATATTTTCCTACATTTTTGTATATTTAAATTTTTACATGAATAGATTTATTAATTGGTATAATTACATATATAGTTTTATATATAGTTTTGGGGTATTGCAGACTCCGCCAGCAACTACACAAGCTAGAGATTGTGATGATAGCCCACAGACTCTGCCTTAAGGACGACCAGACTACCTGGGCATAGCCCAGGGAACTGTTCGGCCGTCAGTAGGGTGAGGCTTGCTTAGCTAAGGGGGCACAGACTCAGTAAATCAGAATTGAAGGGTTTAAAACCAGGCATAATCCGTGCATTTTTGCATGTAATAAGACTGAACAAAGAGCTATAACTCAAGCAGAGAACAAAGGCACAATAGACACCGATTGGTCGCAGGGCCAGCCAACTATCAATCTTACTTTCGGCTAAAACAACACAGATGAGATTTGAATTCAAATCCTCGTTGTTTAGTTGCCTGAGTAACGGAGTCAGTCGAACAACTTATCCTTTTGGCATCAGCTACTTTCTCTTAAAACTCTTTCGATACATTCTGCAACGCTTGCATATTACAGGGAATATATTGAATAGTGCCTTATCCAAACAATAGGCATTATTATGCCGATTCGGAAGAGTCTAAAGAGTGAAATTTGAAGACATTTTGGAGATGTTTCTTGCCTCCACGACAGCTCCCAACAGAAGTAACTATTTCGGACTCCAATATCCACCCAGTATTGGTGTTCTAGTGAAATCGGAGAGCAGATTTGATTGGCAATCGAATAAGGACTGTTCTTACTTCGCACCTGCTCGTTGTTTGCTGCTTGTTCACTCTCTGCGTCCTCCGACTCATACACACACACACACACACACACACACACACACACAGCCACACAGACACACACCTCAGCCCGGTATAAATACGCAAATGAGCGCTGGCAACTTCTGGTTCGGTTTCCCTATCCGCATCTCTGTCGACTCGGGCTTACAATATTTATTAAGCTTTTAGCCAAGCCATCTAGCATTAGGGATAACGATGTGTCGCCAACGACGCGTCGCTGCCGGCAGCGACTTTGCTTTGGTTTAGAAAATATACTGAACATCCTTGAATGGCTTTCAGTGCGTACTATGTTAGCAGGCCAAATGTGTGTATGTCTGTGTGTTTCTTACAAGCGTATGTAAAACTATACATTAATTGCCCTTCGGCAGTCAAATGTCAATTATGCTTAATTGTTACAAGATAAAAATCAAATTTCAGTTCCTATCATATTATTAATAGAGTTTAAAAACACTTTAGTGTGCGCTCGTATTAAGCATAAACCATTATTAAGCTTCACATAACAACTTAATGTTATTAATATAAACATATCTTAAACAGGGTTTAACTAGGCAAAAAATAGAACGAAATTAAAAAATGCCAGCAATTAGTTTGATGTAAACAGTTCGCTTTCGATGCTCAGAGGCAAGGCGCAAGTTGATTAAACTTGTGATTTCTGCAGACAGTATTTATTTTAATCATCATATTATCTAAATGAAATATCAGCAATGTGTTGGCGAGGCTATTAAATTATTTGGTTAATTATTTATGGCTCTATATCTTCTATTTTAATGTGTTACTCAGCTTTGTCTACAACATTGTCTTTTAATTTAAAATTGAAAGCTAATTAAACAAGTAACACTGCTCTAGTAGGGTATACCTTGAATCTTCTTCTACCAACATCAAATCCCGAAAATAAAATAAACTTGATCTGTATCGGATTATCGGAAATAAACTTATACTTCGCGGGCCCTAGAAGGACCTTAAAATTTCAATGCTCTTGCTCTTATAGGTTTTGAGATCGACGCGGACAAACGAACGGACGGACGGACAGGCGGGCATGACTAGATCGACTGGGCTATTGATTCTCAGCAAGAATATATATACTTTATGAGATCGGCGATGCTTCCTTTTGCCTGTTAAATACATTTGCACAAAAATGTTTTTTAGCCTTTTTCAATGGGTTCCGGTTATAAAAATTAACTATACACGGTTTCCAACAGTCGAAACTGCATTATGAGGCCAAGGCAAATATCGCATTGTAATTTTATCCCAAAACGTTTTGGCATATTGTAAATAGTCCCACAGTTTTAAGACTACCTCACTAAAACAAGGTCTCATATATGTTTATATCGAAGTTGACCAGAGGCGCGCCGCCATTTTATATAACTGCCACACAGTCAAAAATGTTTGTTTCGATTTAACTCCTTGTGGTATTATTATTTTTGGATTTAAATGCAATTAAAATTTAAAACTGTTCGAAATACCAAATGGAATTTTTACAAATTTAAGCAGGAATTTGTAAAATTTCACTCAGCACTCCATCATTTGTTACAGAATATAAATTAAAACAGTTTCACTTACAATTTGAATTCCATTGTACGCTGGAGTCTGTTACAAAACAAATATTGCATTTATTAAAATTCATATAATTTATATTCATTTTATTTACCTAATGCAAAGCATTTAAATGCTGTATCTTGTTCTAAATTGCGCGCGCTCTCTAATGTAATAATAACATAATGTGATAATAATGTATAATACTATAAAAATAAAGCAAGTTGCAAGCTAAGTCTTATTAGATTACTAGTTACAATGAGTAGTAGTTACTATTAAGTTGTTTGCCAACAAGAACATTATGACTTGTGCATATTAACATCACGTTACAGACTTTTAACCACATACTAAATCATACACGTGTGTCAAGCCTCTTTCATAAAGTATGCTCCGCGTTGCCATTTAGCATTTAAGATACTTATTTGCTTTTGCTCTCAATCAATGCAGTTAACAAGTGTGTGTGTGTGTATGTGGGTGTGGGTAGATGTGCTTATACGTGTATGTGGCGTGGGTGTAAAAAGATACGGATTCATGTCCTTGTTGCAGCAGAAGTGTTTGTGATAGCTCCTGATTGTTGATGATCGGCGCCATTTGAATTGTGTGGGCGCAAATGAAATGCAATTTAATCAAATTTCAGTGCTGTTGGCAAACTAATCATAAAGCGCACACAATTTGCATGTGAATAGAAGAGATGGGATTATACTGAGTTTAAGGCGGGAGAGAAGAAGACAAAACCGAAGAAAACAAAAAAAATCATCTGTGCCGCAGTTGTCATTCAAATTTTTGGCTCTACAACTGAAAATCCATTAAAATGCACTCCGAGTGACACGAGTCGCGGGCGGGCGGGGCACAGGAAAGCCTGTCGAAAAGTGCTCAAGAAGAAGTGAAATACTGGCCAAATGCTGGCGGCCTCTCAAACGAAAGGGCGTGCACCAACTGAGCTCATTTAGTGGGCCATTTTGTCCAGTTGGACGGAACTGAAGGACCAAGCAACGGAAATCACTGAATTCAATTTAAGCAATTTCCTGCTTCTGAAAGGTGCTTGGCCGCCAGGCTACGGCGCCTGCCTGCCTTACAAATTAAATGTGCTAAGCATACCAAAAATGGAAATGAAATGAACGCAGCGCAGATTCAGTTAGGAGCACAACAAATAAAACACACACACACACCAATATAAAAGAAAACGAAAAGAAAAATAAAATAAATGCCCTTGGTCACAGGGCTAAAGAGGTCTGTAGGCAATGGGCATGGGCGTTGGCACGGGTATTGGGTAGGTGCAACACTTGAAGGTTTTTTGCATTTCCAGCGCGCAATTTTCAATTGAAATTTCAATTCAAATTGAAATTAATATTCACTTTGAGCATAGCAATATATTGTTACACAATTTGCAATAGCGTCGACTGCCACGCATGGCTCGTGTCTGACCGGGATTTGTCTGACGAACACCGTTGCTGACGGCAGTCACCATGATTATTATGATGACAACAACAGCAGCACCAACACGAATGTTGCTTTTCTTCTTTTTGCTGTTGCCTTTGGCGGTAACTCAGCAAAAATCAATAAACGGAGCAGCCACAAAAATGGCTTAGGGACCTACATAAATACATATAGTACATATAATATGTATGTGTATGTACATATCCGTATGTAAGAACATATTTACATAAGTATTTACAACTCAAGAATCCGGCAGCTGATATGACTGCAAGATACTCTACGCACAGAATTGTCAGTGCTGATGAGAGATCTGTTTGAGTACATGTGAAATTAACACGATAATGATAATGATGATAATAATGATAATGATAATGATAATGATAATGATAATGATAATGATAATCATAATCATAATCATAATCATAATCATAATCATAATGATAATGATAATGATAATGATAATGATAATGATAATGATAATGATAATGATAATGATAATGATATGGATAATGATAATGATAATGATAATGATAATGATAATGATAATGATAATGATAATGATAATGATAATGATAATGATAATGATAATGATAATGATAATGATAATGATAATGATAATGATAATGATAATGATAATGATAATGATAATGATAATGATAATGATAATGATAATGATAATGATAATGATAATGATAATGATAATGATAATGATAATGATAATGATAATGATAATGATAATGCTCATGCTCATGCTCAAGAAAATAATCATGGTCATGATCATGATCATGATCATGATAATGATAATGATAATGGTAATGATAATGATTATGATTATGATTATGATTATGATTATTAAAAAGTTAAGCCCAAAGCAGGCACATTAATTAAAATTGAATTAACCACACATGCATTTAATTATCATTGCTTGTTTTTTATCTTGTACCTGTTGCATTCACTATCCCGGGAGCAATACAATTTTTAGATATGAGCTAAGTTTGAAGAGCAGCCAACACATTTCGGGCCGAGACCTTACACACATAAAAAAAACCAAATCAAACCGTTTTTATTGATGTGTCAGCTGCTGGTCGTGTGAATTGTGACTGAAATTGAAGTCACGATATTTTATGACTTGTGGAGGGCCACGAAAACAGTTTTTCTTTTTTTTTTTTCATCTAACCGGCTTAACACAATATAACACTTAAAGCCACATTGCTTGTGTGCAGAGCTGGGTAGCTGGGATTGGGTTGGGCTATGCAATCCGGCATGGCAAACAGGCGGCGACATTTGCACAGGATAAAAAGCTGTGCGCTCCAAATGACAGTCGGATTATTTTGGCATTAGGTAAATTAAGACAAGCAAATAAGATTTATATGGGTCCCATAAAGCGAGCGCACAAACAACTGAAGGTACTGGGTTGTAAGAAGCAAAATAAAAACAAGTTAAATTGCTTTAGTCTGGAGTGCATGACTAAGAGATACCCTTAACCCAGACCAGAGCTACAGTTAAAAATATTCTGGCACTATCAATTAGTTGTAGTTTTTTGTGAAAACTCTCGCTTAGCAAGAATTTATAGATATTGTTTGAAGCAAGTTGTCATGCATAATGCATAACATAGTTGGCGAGAACTTTGTTATCTCCAGGGAGAGTATTAGTATGAAGCAGAATTTACGACATCATTTGATTTACTCAAATGGAACCCGTGCTGCCGCCTGAAAGGCAAAACAATGTCAAAGTCGTGCTCGCAGTCGAAATCAATGCAAGATTGTAAACTGTAAACAGACCAAAAACTGCGAGCTCAAGCAAAACAAATAAAAAGAAATGTTTAACCCAAAAATAGAATCAAATTTCCTGCGAGTATAATAAAAGCAATCGTCATAATAATATTACCATAATGAGTTTAAGGCAAATCAATTTGACTTCGTCCAATGCTGGCACAGCATCTATTCAATTCAAAGCTGAGGATTAAACAAAACTTACGACTTAAATCTGTTGAAATGGGTAAAGGGCCTAGGTCTTGGAAGGGGTTACAAATAGATTCATATAAAACTGTCTGGGCATTGAGAAATGACGTACGAAAGGGTGGAAATTGGCTTATTTGCCACGTTGTTAGTTTATATACCCTGTGCGCATGGAAATGGGTTACAAACGGGTGAAATAGTTTTGTTGAAGTGTATTTAACAGGAAGGAAGAACCTACGACCTAATAAGGAACTTATACCCTTGATTAGGAGGCCGTCTGAATTCCCGTCCGCTTATTTGTCAGAACGCGTTGATCTCAGAAACTACAATAGCTAGATACTGAACATTGAAATATTGATAACTTCCCGATCTTTTGGATAGATTTTTGCAGAATAACTCAAAAATTATAAGCGTTAGATTCACCAAACTTGGTGGATACTTCCCCTCTTTCCCCGCATTATTGTAAGAATATAATTTTTAGTGATATATCTACGAGCTTTGGTATTACCACTAATTTGGATGTCATATTTATGAACGGAAATTGGAATCGAACTATAAACACCAGAGTTATTGAAGAACACATTCTCAATATATATAGTGGCTAAAGAAAGAAGATGCACAGCCGCTGCAGGTTGCGGAGTGTGCGTATATATAGCAAAAAAGTCTAAATCTTGTGAGGTCAACTCGGAGCTGGCTATTGGGTATAGTTAAGCACTCGCCACACAAGCACATTTGCTCATTGTTAATGAGTTAACCGTCATTGGGATTTTCGGCGAAAAGCTTGAGCTTAATAAGGCTGCAGCGCTGTTTCCCTCAGCAACTCACTTTACGGTAAATATAATTAAAAGCAACAATAGTAACAATAACAATGGCAGGAGCAGTAACAAAAGCAACAGCTGCAACAACAATAACAGCAACAACCACAACAACAATAACAACAAAGAGCTGCACCCGACACTATGAGATAAACGAAAAACTTTGAGCATGCAGCCAAAGTTGTCTTTGTCGTTGGCCCATAAAACCAGTTTGTCAATCAGTCAATCAATCTGTTAGTCACTCGGTTAGTCAGTCAGTCAGTCAGAGTCATCAGCGCTCAATTCATTACCGACGCCCCGACAACAAGAAAGTTTGACTAATCTATGGTTTTAAATTGAGCGACAGGCAAGGCGGGCAGCCGATACAAAACCCATTAGAAGAGCAAACCTTTGCGCCCAGCTTCAGTTGGATCGAGTGGGTTGACCCGCCGCCCCATTCCATACCGGATGCGTACGCTTGGGCGCCTAACGTCCGGTGCGTCCACTATTTGCCGACAGTTTCAGTTTGGGCTCAGGTCCTACGCTACCAAGCTCTGATTGGCTGTTTAGTTACATCCCAGCTAGGGCCAAGCTCGACTTTACGAGCAAAGCACTTCCGGGCGGGGGAGCCGGCGCTGGGGCCGTGGCCGGGGCGGACCGATTTGGCAAGAGGTCCCCACTTAATGTGGTTGCCGCTTGGTGCGTTGATGAGTTTCAAATTGCCAAAGTCCCAATTTATTTGTTGGCCCACTCTCAATTTCATTTTTCGAAGGCATTTGACATTTTTGAGTACCTCTTCTGAGTCAGGCAGGCCTGAGTGCAATTCAAATCAATAAATTTCTACGCAACAGATTTGTCATTATTCGCATCATTCGCACTCAAAGCTCTGCGAGTTATACCGCCCTTTTTCCTATTTTTTTTTTTTTTTTTTTTAACACTGCACCCATTAAATATGGGTAAAAAGGGGATAATGGTATTTCCGCAAATGTATGTAACAGGCAGAAGGAAAAATCCTCGATACCATGGAAAAGTATATACACATATTCTTGTTCAGCATTAAGAGCAGAGTCGATCTGTGTTCAAGTTTGTCTGTTGATTTCAAGAACAATAAGAGTAAGAGACTTTAAATTTGACAGGCACCAAGTTTATTTTAAATCTGTGTTGCTTTCTAGTCTGTGCGTTCATTACGACACTCGAGTATGAGCAGGGTATGTGTTCGTCGGTGGCTCTCGACTCTTACTTGACATTGACATTGTTATTGTTGCAAAAATTTGCTGACAGCGCACTTGGAAAAGGACCCTGAGTTGACCTCGACAAATGTGTGATGAATATGTTGCCTTGAACATTGTTGTTAAGGCCCACAACGAATGAGGCAGATTTATACATACATATACACATGCATACATAGGTATATATACACATACATACATGCATAGATACATAAACATACATACATATACATCTTCCACTCAACTCTGTGGCCGTTTTGTAGCGCAATCACGTGCCAGCAATCACACAGAATCATTGCGCCATCACTTATTTACAAATACATACACACACGCACACACCTACACACTCTTGAAGTAATTCCCAGGAAACAAGACGTGACAAATGCCGTATATTCAACGCGAGATCAGCAAATTACCAAATTTCTATTTATAGTCCTCTTATACGGCTAACTAGGCTCAAGTGATACGATTGATGCTAATTATTTGTTCTCCTTAATCGGACAGTATATCTTTGCAAAAAGTAAGCGAAATAGAGAAAGAGAGGAATAAGTAGAGCGATAAAGTAAGAAAGCACAAAAGAGCGATATATACATATATGATTGGGGAGCCTGTGTATGGTAGACGCAGTGAGTTACAGAAAATGGGAGAATTAGAGATACAGAACGCACAAAGGAGAAAGAGCTGAGAAGACAGAGAGAGAGAGAGAGTTAGAGACAAAGAGCGAAGAATGGAGAAAGAGCTGAAAAGACTAGGGAAGAGAGAAAGAGAGAGACAAATTGTGAGGAAAGGAGAAAGACCTGAAAAGACAGAGGGAATAAAAGGGAGAGAGAGTAAGAGACAAAGAGCCGAGAAAGATGAAAAATCTAAAAAGCCACAGAGAGAGAGAGAGAGAGCGAGATGAAAAGAAAGGGGGAGAAATGGGTTTATAATGCTTAACAGCGAAATGCTTAACAGTGTAATATTAACTCATAGAAACTATAAAAACCATAGTGCTATTGAAGGAAATGCCCGTCTAGGAGATACTCTGTACCCAGTTCGATTTACGATAAGCGAGTCATCGATAATTTGTATAAGACAGACAGTCCACGTTGATGCAGACCAAGTATATATTCGCCTGATGTGGTCGGAGAGGACTCTTTTTTCCTGTTACATACAGTTGTACGACGGCAATGCCCCCGTTTTTTGATTAATTACAGGGTATACATATGAATAAAAGTGTAAATATAAGTACCACAACTAAGGAAACTCTAAACAGGAGGAACTGCCTTTCGTTTAATATGAAATTCGATACTTAAATTAGATCAAAAGAGATCGCCCCTCAATTCCCAAAGATATACTCACAAAGCTAATGCAAGGGGCGTCCAGATTTGACGTCTATTTTTTGGGGGCGCTCCACAAATAACTTTCGATTTGGGACTCTTATTCAATTTAGATTTATAGTCAAATTCATGGCCTCGTTTATGTCATGTATTTACAAACATTTCTCTTGTTGCTCCTGGTGTTACTCGACTCATCTGTTCTATACACACACATTCGCATGCACACACTCAGAGGCTTCTTTTTTTTATTGTCCTTGGTCGTTTGTTTATGCGTCGACTACATCGCGTCGGCTGCCGTTGCCTACATTTAGGCGTCCATTATTTATTTGAAGCAAAATTTGTCATTTATCTCAATAATGTTTGAATGCTTAACTTTTTGTTGTTGTTATTCATTTCGTTTGATGCTCAATATTGTTCACAGTTCCTTTTGCCAAAATTGGTTTCGACCAAGCGTATGCCGCATCTTTTATAGCTACGCATTTGCGGTTTCACTTGACTGGCTGCACTGTACCTGCCAGGACAACAGAAAGAGAAAAAAATAGAAAAGAAAAACGTTCAATTACAGAGCTATTTATCACATGCCAAATATTGGAGACTGCTCTCTAAATTATTACAACAGATATTGTTAGAAATTGCCCCACAATGAATAATAATAACCAAAGAGAGTGGACGAACATGAGCAAGAACTTCAGGTAAAGATTTAAACAAAAACTACCTTTGCTCAAATACAGTTATTAAAGTCTTACTAACTCTTTTGGAATTGAAATGAGAGAGTGGTAAAAACAACAGTACTTATTTACAAATGAGTGAGAGCGAGTTAGAGTTAAAGTGTTGGCAGAGATGAAAGGTAGAGAAAGCGAGTAACGAAGACAAAATGCGAACGAGACTAAGAGTTTGTGAATGAAATATGAAAAAGAAAGAATAAAGTGTGAAGGGATGTTTGAAGGGACGAAATTCAACTTGTGAGGCAGAATACATGGAGCATTAGCTGTGACATTAAGATAGCGCTTAGTTTAATAGAGACGTGTTAGGTAAATGAATGGTAAGAAATACATATACCTACTATACTATACAAAATATTGGCATGTGTGTTGAAAAAGTAAAGAAAGTTTAGTAGGCAAATGAGGGAAAAGTTCTTAATATAAGGGTTATAGACAAATCATCTGGGCTTGATGCCAGAGATGTTCAAGGTCACGTATGCTGTTCTCCTGTAAATTTACTCAAGCGTATTGAAGCGTTTTAATTATTTATATCACACTACCACATAGTTCTAGATTTAATGATTGACAATATATATTATGTAAAATAAAAATGTATTTATTTTATTTACTACATATGTATGTAGGTAAACGTAAATAAATATGTGTGCAATAAATTCTGCATATTTGCCTTTTTTATCATGTTTCTGACTGTTGGAAAAAAGAGCTCGTATTTCAGTCATTAAAAAAAAAATATGATAAAATGTTTTCGACACACACACACACACGCACTTGACGTAAAGGCAACACTGTAAAACACATAAATATTTGAGACTGTAATTACTTTGTTTGTCATTCAATTGAAAATGTATTTAAATGAAAACATTTAATTAATATGAATTAAAACAAATAAGCCTCCCCGGTGCATATAGTAAGTAGGTAGTGTCAACATAGACTGCCTGACGAGCAGACAAACACAAGAGGGCGTTGGGAGGGGGATGTATGCCTGATTGACCCTATCGCCCCAAGCTCTGTTGCTGTCGCTGTGGCACTTTGTCGGAGGCAGAAATCAAGGACTACCGTGACAGGGCTTGTGTCTCGCTTTATATGGGTTCATTTTGGGGCTTTTGTGTGTTGTGGGTGGCGGAGGGGGTTGGGGGGTAACGTTGTTTAATTAAACCATTTGGAAGCTGATTGCGTTTGCATTTTGGTATCCGTTGTTGTTTTTGCTGCTCTTGCTTCCTGTGCGTGCTGCTCTCTCGTTTTCAAATAAATCAAATTTAAATGTTAGAGTGAAATTCAAATGGCGCAACTCCAGCAAAGCCAGCATGCCGTCAAGTCGCCAGGCGGGGCGGGGCATGTTTTCTAAAACCGCAAAAAGCCAAATGAAACGGTAGGAAATGGCATCAGAAGCATGCCATTCGCTCGTTTCGGTAAAATTTCGGGGGCCGTTTTCAGCTTTTGCGGCCAGCTGATTTTGTGTGTATTTTAATGTCATTTAAATAAACATAATAAAGCCTTTTTTATTCGTTTTTCAAATACGTGGTACAATTTAAAGCCAGTATGCAATAATCGAAAAAAAAATAATAATAATAATAATTACAAGGCCAAACGAACGTTTTATGAATAATTAAAAACAAAAATACTGTTCTCCAAAATTCATTAGGATCTGTTCATGCTGCAAACTATGCTGCACTTTTACAAGGTCGCTACCTCCAATTTTGTCGCTGCTTTCAAGCTTCGCTGCTGCAGCAATCAACAGGTAGCTTAAGGAAATAGCCTATAGACTATGTACCATATGTTTTTCATTTGAATGTACCTTAAAAATAATATATAGATTAAGCTAAACCCTGCACCCGGCCATTGTAAATATGCTCTTCAATATATATGTATGTATATTAGCGCGTATTACTCGGCTTTGCCCGTGCAAAAAATGTTAGATATTAATTTTCACCCAGATCTGCCTGTGGAAAATTTAATCTTGTGGTTAGAATCTTGATGCCGAAAAATAAACTTTCGCTCATTAAACTTGACTTGCATTTCCCACCCAAGAGCGGTGAATATCGCAAAAAGCGTTTCGAATATATTTTAACAAAGAGCTCCTATATTGAGCTTGCGGTCGGAATTTCCCAAAATCCCGTCTTAACTTACAGCTTGGCCTCTACGTTGATTTGCAGTCAGTCGAACGAGTTAGTCAGTCAATCATTCAGTCAGTCAATCAGTCAAGGAGTCAGTCACTCAGTCAGTCATACAGACAGTCAGTCAGCCAGTCAGTGAGTCAGTCAGTCAGTCAGTCAGTCAAGGAGTCAGTCACTCAGTCAAGGAGTCAGTCACTCAGTGAGTCAGTCAGTCAGTCAGTCAGTCAGTCAGTCAGTCAGTCAGTCAGTCAGTCTATCAGTCAGTCAGTCAGTCAGTGAGCACAAACAGTTTTATATAGAGAGATATTATGCAGCCTGCGGTAGATAAGTTATATAAGTGAGCGTCTCATGTAGACAACTGATTAAGGATTATTCTAGTTTGAATCCCAGGTGACCCTTGTGTGTCGTAATATTAATAATTGTAATAATAATAATGTCATCATTAATTTCATAAATTGTTCTGGGAAGTAGTCTCTATTTTCGCTCGATTTAGCTGCAGTAACAAATCGAATTTTCCGTGCTTTGCATATTGCAATGGCCTTCAAATTAATTGAATTTTGAAGGAGGGCAGAAACTGCAGCAGTAGGAGTTATTTAATGGGATTGTAATTGCTTAAATGGCCTGAAGGGATTCAGCATGTATGAAAACCGCATTGTGGCTATGTTTTGCTATTAGTGCCATACTGTATATGTATGTATATGTATATATGGGGTTGCCGACAATTAAGCGATATGCTGTAGGTTTCTGCGAATTCATCAACTCTGCTCCCTTTTTGGCTATATGACATATATTTCTACGAATTAATGTACCCTGTTAACTTTGTGTGTGCTCCATAAAAGGGGTTGTCCGAAGTTACTGACCACATTTAAGAATATTGGCATTAAGGTTTTGTGTTTTCCCCAAACCTGAAAGAATTTGTAAGTCGATCGAAAACTAGACATTTTTGAATAGATGTAGTACTCTTTTACCTTTAGTACGGGCTCCAGCTCTCTTTCTGGCCAAACGTGTTGCTTACTTTTGGGCAGATGCAAATATTATCGACTAGTCCAACATAGCTCGCTTTTACATTTTTCTGTTAACTTTTTTGTTTTGTCAGCCTTGGTCGATGCACAAGGTGAACAAGAGTATATTCGTTTTGTGCAATGCTCGTCTGGCTGCCCGTTTGCGGCTAGATCTCTTGAACTCGTCGACAAAGTGAGCTAGTATATCTTACATTGTTTTAGAGCTCGAATCACCAAAATAGATTAACTTTATAGACATTTAATAAACATGCGAATGCATGTGCATCATAAATGCAAGCTGCGCTTATGCATGCAATGTACTTATGTTTCTCTTCCTCTTTTTCGCTCCCTCTCCATCTCTGTCTTTGGGTAAACTTCCATAAATTGAGCAACACAATAAAAGCATCAAGCTTAGAATATATGTATTTACCATACATTAAACGCTTTAGAAGTCAATAATGAGGCACATCAAATAATATTCAATGCAAGAGTTAAGACAACACACAACGTTCGATTCAAATGTTGCCTTTACTTACCAGGCGGTAAAATGCGCTTCAATTATTTTATTTACTAACAAAGTTTTTTTAATTGTGCAAAATTAAAAAGATTTATATTTGAAAAGACGAGACAAGTTTAAGATGCCAAAGAAAAGACACATTGTACACTTTCAAACCTGGCATATACGCTTATGTAATATCTAATACAGGGTATACGTTTGTCTAAAATGTTTCTAACATATGTCAATAAAGAAATTTATTATTTATTTATTATTATTTTTTTTTTTTTTGTACAGTCTGAGTCAACATAGTACACTTTTAAATACAATCCATGCATATACCCTTGTGTAATATCTAATACAAGGTATCATTTTGAAATAGATTATACAGGGTATCGACCATTTAAGCTCGCTTCCACCTGCTCGGCATCCTTTGTATCTCTTTCCTCTTGCTCTTTTTCCCCCCAGCGGCATCGCAAGCGTTTTGGTAATAAACTCGAACTCTATGGCGCACGCACGCACACATGCACACACATACGTACATACACACACACACACACACACACACACTGTAGCACTCTGGCACTCTGGCACATACACGGCACATTTATGGCTGTGTGAGTGTGCTCGGCGGATTTCGATTTTTGTGTGCACCAAAAAGAAATTTAAATGAGATTTACGTGAGACTCAGGTTTACATTTGTTGATTTCGATTTTCTTCTGATTGTTGTGTTGTGTGTCCTTTGTGTGTGTGTGTGTGGTTGTGTGTGTGGTTGTGTGTTGGTGTGTGGGCGTTTGCTTACTATGTAAGTGCTTGGTGTGTGCTTTGTGTTCGCTACCTAATTATATTGCTTGGCTCTTTAATGCTGATTAAGTGACACGTTTTTCTCGCCACTCCACCTTCTAGCAGTTTTCCTGGCTTGAAATTGAATGAATCGCAGCCAATCGTCAGTCAGATGCTATTAATAGTGCTCATTATTCTCGTTTCGGGAATGGATAAGTCAGCACTAAATACACACACATGCTATTCATAGCAGTCAGTGTAGGTGTACATATGTGTGTGCGTGTGTGCGTGTGTGTGCGTGTGTGCGCGTGTGTGTGCGTGTGTGTGTGTGTCGAACATCAATTGAGTTGACGGCCTGTTGGCGCCAGCAGTGAAAAACACAACAGCAAAAGCCCAGTAGACACATTAAGCTGGCGTCGTCAGCTACACACACATATACACACACGTACGCACACACACACTGGCATGGAATCACAACACGTGTCACTCTTTCGAGCACCCTATATAGATGAAAATAGGCAAGGCGTGCTCGTATACTAATGAAAAGTGCAGTCAACTATGAAGCACATTCACAGTTCTCCACAGTTCTCGAATATCTTTCAATCGATTTCCCAAACCCCAAATCAATTTCAAGGTAAAACACATATCTCTTTGGGCTCGTTTCAAATCTCCAGTGCTATGACAAAAGGCTGACATGCACTTCTCAAGACCATTTTGACTAGGTTTTTTTTTATAGTTCTATCTCTTTCATCAGCCAAGTTGAAATCCATTTGATGATAACAACAGGGTATCTAGTACTCACTTAAAGACTGTGTTATTCTTACCCCTTTTGTTGTTGTTCTTCCTCTTTTTTTTTTTTGGCTATTGCTGAACAATTTCATTTGTTTTTTCTACGCATTTATTTTGCTTTGTTTGCGTACAGCACGGCGAATGCGTAATTTTTCGCTCACTCTCTTTCGGCGAGCCCCTAAAAGTATACAATATATTATTTTTTGTTTAAAGCGCACTTTCGCCTTGGCCGCCATTTAATGATGCTCGTGCCCATTTGCCATTGTTCTGGCCGACTTAAAAAGGGTTTTGTTTTTTTCTGCTCAACCTTTTTATTCATTTAATTTAGCTAATTGAAAATGTATCATTTGCAGGCAACCGAGGCAGCATTTGCATTGCCGAAGCACTAATATTTGGCGAGATTATTTAAATACAAATAAAAATGCTAAGTTAATGACATATATTGTCAACTTTTTTTACCTGCAGTAAGGATGCCTTGAAATCAAACGAAGCTCGAGCAATTGACCAAATCAATCTAATAAGCCTGACAGCTTAAGATTTGGGTCTCCATTACATCCGGGTCGTTCTTTAACTGAGCAAAGGCTGACACAATACTTAAAGTTCTGCTTAATCATCCTCTTATGCAGCCCTTTTACGATACGCATTGTATCGCCCATTCAGTTTATCAATTTGGCATTTAACATTTAAGGATCTGAATTTTATTTATATAATTATTATTTGCCAATATGAGTGTACCTTGATAATAAAAATTTTCCTTTTATATATAATTATTTCTTTCCAATACTATTGAGTTGTATTATTTATAGATTTGTATGCTTGACATGATTATACCAAGAACATATATAGACCAGAATTTAACCAAAGGCGAGGATAAGTATAGATCCATACAGACTAGCCTGGAATTTGTTCACATGAAAACCGATGTAAGTTAAAAAGAACTTGTGCTGACTGAGCCAAGCTTACGGCTTACCAAGTTGAAATTATTGCTGAAGCTTTCTGTTTGGTTGAAAGTGAGCATCAAGTTGAAAATTTCAGAAATGCAGTCTCTAGGCGGGGAAAAAAGTTGGTCAAAGCTTTTATATACAACATTCGACGTTAGATAGTTAGCATATTATATATATTTGCTGCATAATTGCAAAAGTTGCAAAGAGCAATCTCATCTCGTGGTTGGGCACTTTCCTAGCCACAATCGAAACTGAATGACCGCGGTCCTTTTATTTGTCATATTATACAATATATACGATCTTGGGCAAACAAACAACACATATGCTTGATGGGCATATATGTATATAGTTGGCAACTCGGCATATATTAATAAAAAAAAAAAGAAAGTGGACAAAAGTTTCGCACACGCAACTCAAACAATGCGAAAAGCTCAGCTGTGCGGTTCATTTTAATTTGGTAAAAAAAAGTTTGAAAACTGATTTTGCTGAATGATTTTATTTATTTACCTTCTTTTTTTTGTTTTCTTATATCATTTCAGAGACGAAGTTCAGCATAGCCAAGATGCGTCGGTCCTCATTTACGCCCGTGTTCAATTTGAGCACTCAAGAGCCGCTGATTGTTGTCGAGGAGTCGCATGCCGTTGAGGATGGCGATGAGCTGGAGGGCGCTGCTGGGGGTTTTGATCCGAGTGCCACCAAACGCACCAATAGCGACGATTCGGAGCCGGACTCACCAGTTAATCCGTATCTGTTGTGCCCCTTTCCTGATATGCAGCAGAGACGCAAGCATTCGTTGCCCTCATTGCAAATAACCGAGGGCATCACCGCCAGCCAGGTGCGACGCCTATCCGAGGTGGGCGGCGAGACGGGCGGCATCAGTCCCAAGGAAGTCGAATTTTTGGCCACCCTCTCGCAGAAGTCAAATCCGACCGCAGGCGGCCGTCGACACTCAGTGGTCACTATATCGGCTGTGCCGCCAACGCTCTTCGGACGCAATCGGCGCGAGTCCATTTCCGCCGTGTCGTTCAGGTAAATGACATTTTTATTTGCGCTCAGCGCCGAGCTCCTCTGCCACTTTAGCCAGTAATTGGAAGTTTTGGGCGCCATTAGCGTTGAAAGCGCAGGGGCGCCGACCAGCAGGCGGTAAAAACAACAGCAACAGCAAAAAGAAAGGCTGGCACAACGGCAAAGGACATGGCAGGACAAGGCCTCTTTGACTCACGCCTAATTGAATTACGCCGCCGGCTGTTCAATGCTTTTGTGCTGTGCCAGTATTGCCAATATTGATATCCCAGCGATGTTTGATGCGATAGCCTTATGGGATTGTGCTTGAAACGGGCAGGTTGCAAGTCTAAAGCAGCCCTAAAAACGGCTCAGCTTAAATTCATAAACCGCTGACTGATTGCAACAACTTGTATCGAAAATACAATATGTACACTTTTTGTGAGCCTTTGCATATAATTCTTATTTTATGTGACCAATACGGGCAGCCTTCAAGTTATCTCTAACAGAAATATAAATAGTTAGAAACTAGACAAAACATCTTAGAAGCTTGTAGCTTGAAAATGATTTTATATGCGGGCTTTATTTCCTTTAGTTAAGGATCCAGCTATCAATGCTTAAGATGAGGTCTGCAAACACAAGAGTTTGGCTTGCAAATGCAATTTTTAGTCATTACAAACCCTTTTTGCATTGATTAAAGCTCAAGCTGTAAATACTTTTGCGCTGAGTCTCAAATGTTTTTAAATTTAAATCAGATCCTATTTTAAATCGTTTGCAGTTAAAGTTTGACTTTGGGTTCATAATAAAAAACTAATTTCGATTCAGGAATCGAACTGGTTCGGTTGGATAGCAACAATGTGATACAGTACAGCGCATCAGATTATTGGCTTGGGGCTGCTGCTAATCCCTCCCGTTCTCACATTTGTTAGCTGCCAGGCGAAGAGAGCAGGTGCAAGGTCGATTTGTGATTGAATCATAAATATCTCAACTATTTACCCTCTACCTTGCAGCGGCAGTCGTCGTGGCAGCATCATCGGCGGCGGACCGCCCCTAACTGATCATCGCGGCAGCATACACAATTTGCAGCTGGACATCATGGACGGGATTGTGCAGCAGCGCAAGACGCGCAGTGGCAGCGGCGTCTGGACAGCACCTGTGCTCCAGGAGGCGGACAGCAATGTGCCCGTCCAGACATAAGCGCTAGCAGAGGACAATGGAAGACAGTTGGAGGCACGCGCGCAATATATATGAAAAAAAAAAAATTTAAAAGATTATTAATATTTGTTTTCATCGAGTCTTTAACCAATACTCGAACATTACCCACTACAACACCCCCTCCAGCCCTCAGTCCTCGCGCTCATTCATTCCCGCTTTGTCAGTCAGCATCCCTTTTTATCTGGGAAAAGTAAAATATTGCGACAACGCATAGAAAAATCAACAAACAAACGGCAATTGTGAAAACGAAAATAAAAATGGAAACCGCGTCACGTAAATGTGGAAAATGAAACTGCGGACAGGTAGAGAAACAGCTGGGCGATAAGGAAAATCCACAGAGAGGAAAATAGAGAGAGAGAGAGAGAGAGAGACAGAGAGAGTGTGTGTGTAAAAGCTAGTTGAAGGACAGAGCCTGAAGGAATATGAAGGCAGCTGCAGCGAGGAGTAACAAGTGTGAATGCCCTAATTGACAAAACAGCTCGACTATGAGACACCCTCTAGACGGGCTATTAGCCGTTTATTAGTTAACCTGTGCTGTTCATTTACCAATTCAAGTTTTTATCCAGCTTCACATGGAAATTTAAACATACACATAACACACATACTACATGCCACACACAAATACATTGAGACATGACACACACACATTTCATAAACTCTTTGGGTAAGTCTGCATTAAGTACACATTTTTAAAGTTAAGCATCAAGAATCCCATTATTATACATCGAGTACAGGGTATAACACATATCCCGCCCCCCATGACCGAAAAAAGAAAACATCTGAAAAAACATCAGAGGCTTATTTTGATGGAGCAATTTGCACACCTACGTTGAGGTATGTCCTCCTTCGGCCCCCGCCCACCAAACCCATTTGCATTTCGCCCATAGCCATTAATTTGACCAAAATGTCGCTGGGCAAAGTTTACAAAGAAAATAAATAAAAAATAAAAAGCCAACGACGAACTACCACCCAATTTAAAAAACGAGCATTCCTATGCTAATGATATTAAAAACAAATAAAAACAATTTACGTTAAATAACAACGCAATATTCAGACTAGTTACGCGTTAAATATGCTTGTGCATATTTATATAGATATAGAGCGATATACCATAGGTGTCATGACGATAGACATTTTATAATTGGAGATTAAACTGTCTTTATCTAAAAACAAAAAGGGCGATTGAGATGAGTTTTTTTTTCTTTTGGACGTTATAATTCTCACGAGTTTTTATACAAAAGTGGATAACTTTTATTTTAATAAATTGAACTCCGTACCTGAAGCCAGCTAATCAAATACATATTACATTATATTATTTATTATATTATATTAATTATTGTTTTATATTATTTATTATAATACACCATTTGAAACATTTTTTTACTTAGTATATATTATTATTTATTGTATTATATTATATTATGTTGTCTATTGTTTTTCACTATTTATTATATTTCTTTTCTATTTATATTATTTATACGATTATATTATGTATTTAATAATATTATATTATACTACTTATTATTTATTGCATTATATTATTTAATATATTTTATTAGTTTTTTATTATATTATTTTTAAATAATAAATTAACTCAGCCCTATATTTTGCACATATTTCCGGAGATATAGACAGTTACATTTTAAATTTAAATATTATCTATCATTATGACATCCACTTTATATAATTAAAAGATATTTTGACTGGAAAAGTATGTTGGCAAGCTTGGGTTCTCCTTCTATCGGGAGTTTTCCCTGGTGTACTTTCGAGTGGAAATGTTAACATTTAATAGTTTCATTTAAACCGCTGCCCATTTGAAGCTTGCGCCACTAATTGCATTATATTCGAAACCGAATTCAGAGAGCGGCAAGAAATGGAGGTGAGATATTCGTAAGGTCCTCCATTACGGGGTTGCATATATGTATAATATGACTTCGCAGCATAACATAAAATGTGCACTGAATGAACGCAGCCTCGACTCAGCTGCATCAAGGACAGGTCAAGGACACCTGTGCCCAACTATTACTACTAACCATACACACACACCCACCCACCCTTAGTGAGGCACACGCAATTTGCTGCATTTCATGGGTTGCTGCTGCTGCACGTGGCCCCCATGCCGTATGAGTAATATGGGACACAGCCTCAATGCCAATGCCAATGCCAAAGTGAATGTCGCTTTTAATGGCCATCGTTGTGTTCGCTGATAAAAATGTACAACCCCCCGCTCGCCAAACTCTCCCCCCAAGCCAAGCAAACAACCTGCATTCACTCTGCCCCATTTTGCAGCCACAATAAAGCTAATTTCATGTGGGTGGTGGGCGACATTAATTGATATGTGTGCTAGGTTTGCGTTGCTCGGCTGACTAATTACGACAATCAAAATGCAATTCCAGTCGGTGAATGTGTGATGTGATGTCTCCCTGTCTCTGTACTCTGTGTGTGAATATATGTGTGTGCAATGTGTATTTGTGACGTTTTGCAACCGCCAGCAATTGGCATTTCGACGGCCAACAACAACAAAACTGTTTCCTCATTAATAGTTTGCATAACGTTCAATAGACTTATCAAATATTTCTTCATGGCAATCATTCTGCCTTCCAAAATTTAATTACAATTTATAATATGCTTCCATTGAATAATAACAGTTACAATTATAATTAATACGATTATAGTAGTAAATAAACATATTTACGCTTAGGTATTAAATAAAAGTTCAATTTCATTATTTTAATACTAATATTTGCATATAATAAAGTAGATTGAAATGAAAGTTTTTCTAAATGTTGACTTAAACCAGGCCTAACACAGTTCTGAATTTAATTCAAGCCAGATTTAAAGTACATAAATCATATTTTAAACACTTAAAACTATTCTCGTATTATTTTAACAAATACAAAATAGTTTCATATAAATTAACAGCTTGATTTAACTAAACCCTGAAAAGCTGCTTGCAATGGAAATGTGAAGTAAAAGTAAATAAAATTGATTTAATTTCGGCATAAGCCAAAAATTTGTTCTCTTGACTCGATGCTCGATGCCAAAACTTTGTGCTTAGTGTGCACCTTCGACAAATTCGAACAAATGAAAGTAGATAATGCAAAAGAAAAGAAGAAGGGCATAGCAAAACCATTGAAGCGGTTTAATCATAGTACTAAACTATTCTCTTAGTATATATAGACTTATGCATATTCAGGAATTGATAAGTTAGTATGTATAAGTCCCAGCATTTATTTGTTTGGTGTTGATTCCTAATAACTGGAGACAACCCAGACAAAAGCCAAATTGAATTAACCACCGCTCGATTACCACCAGTTAAACTAAAACTCGTACCTCTTGACTGTTTATTGTAATTGCCAAAAGTATTTGCAACAGCAGCTCTCGCTCTCCCTCTCCCTAACTCTCTCTATCTCTGTCTCCTTCTAGCTGCTACTATCAAATGTTTGGGAAAGTTTTAGCCCTCATATTCACACACACACATAACAAGAAAAACACTTGCAGTAATTTTGTATACCCTCAGGTGTTTGTTTTAATTCCGAACTGCAAACTGAACGATAAGCTAAATATAATAAGAATAACAAAGCTAATAAAAACAACTTGCAGAAGGCTACAAAAAATAATAATATATGAAAAAATAAAAATAAAACAAAATGTGGCATACAAAAATGGAATGCAAAGTAATTAGCAATTCTGTTGTGTCATATCACATACTTTCAACAATTGAAATCTGTGTATTTTGAAAAAAACCCAAAGAGAAACTATAAAGTGTTTGTTGCTGTTTTATTAGAAGATTAGTAAATTGTGAGATACACAAAAATGCATAAAAACGAGAGTTAAAATGTACCATGTACCTAAACTTTAAACCTATGTACAACTATATAGCTAAAACTAATTTACCTTTGAGTACTTTATACTACTATTGTTAGACTCTAAGTGATTGGCAACCGCAAATCCTGTAAGCAAAACAATCAAATCAACAATTAAGCACATACATATATATTTATATATACAAATCAAACCGTCAATCAATCATGCAAACGTTCAATTAATCAATCAATCAGTCAGTCAGTCGGTCAGTCAGTCAGTCAGCGACAACTTGTTCATTGAACTCGGCTTGCTGCCTGCCCAGCCCAGCAGGTCAGCAGGCATTAGTTCAAGCCCACAAACGATTCCCAAAAAAAAAAATACATCAATATTTCGACCCTTAACTGTTGCAATCGGAAATATAACAAAATTGATAATGAGTTTTCTTCAATTAGTCTCGATGTTGTCTCAGCCCATATATCTAAATATAAAGCATTAATGAATGTATAGTTGTTAGGCAAGTGTGTTTTTAATTCGTCATCATTTAGTTAAATTAAATTATCCATCATTCGCTTAGTTTGTACATAATGCTAATTGTTCTCAAATGCTCCCAAAGCTCTCGTTCGTTTTTCGATTTTATTTTGGCTACAGGCGCAATCTTTGCGCATTCTTCAAAATTGTTATCCAAAATGAAAGAAACAAAATGTATTCCAGAGTCAACTGTACTTTGAATTCAATCTGAACGTATGTGTACTAAAAATTTACAAATACATATGTTTAACCCTTTGAATGCCTGAAGATTCCTGTTATAGGAAGCCTATCATACGTTTGAAATATGATAAAATGTCGCTGGACGACGTAATAAAAAAAGAAACCAAATTTTCCTATAATAAAAAAAAGATATATATATACATAACAATTTACATACATACACAACACACAGATAGATACAAGTGCAAATGCAAAGGCGAACATAAATACCTTAAAGCTTAGTCAAGGATAATCACAAGGAAAGAGCGCTTAAAATAAGAAACAATATGCTATATTGAATTGTCTAGAATTTGTAGAGAGAAGATATATATATATATATACAGACATATATATATACACATATATACACCTATATGTATACATATTGATATATATAAAACCTATTGTCATAACGCAAGAGCAATCAATGTTTAAATTTATTAAATGTTACAACAAGTTTTAAATAACAAATATACATACACAATATATATATATGTATATATATATATATATATATATATATATATATATATATATATATATATATATATATATATATATATATATATATATATATATATATATATATATATATATAGTATACATACAGTTAACTAAATATATATATATATACACATACGCACACGTATGCTATATGTGTATGTATATATATATTTACGACTATTACTTGTAACCAACCTATGCTAGAGTTACTCGTAGATGTGTATTACAAGTCGTCAAATGGTAGCAACAAAAACCGATAACAATCAAAAAAAAAAAAAAAAAATTATTTAAAAAATAATAATCAACTTCAAGATTATGTGTGTATAAATAAAAATACAAAATGAATAACAAACATTAATGTCGGACGTTTCAAACATGGCGCGTTTTTTTTTTATTTTTGTTGTTTTTTTTTCCAGCAAAAATAAATATAAATGTGTGCGTTTTTTGTCATTAGCGTATGGTTAACAAATGTATATCAATATTACGTTTGAGAATACTCGTATTTTAATTATATATTTATTAATAACAGGCAAACAGAATACACATTTAATTAATAACATTAAAGATTACTTATATTAAATTTAAGCGAGCGCCAAAAAGGCCTCAGCATACGCATTAAATAAAGAAAACGATTTCCTTATATTAACAGTTCGGCCTCTCATTGCGTATACGACGCGTCAGCAGTTGCAGCTTTTAGGCTCGTTCAATTACTGTTATTTTACATTTGCTTATACGAAAATAACGCTATACTTCACTCTAGAGCTTAAAGCTTAAAGTCCTTAAAGCTGTTTTGCAACCAGTCCTCCAACCTGTCTGTGCTTAAAGCTAAACCAAGTGCACAGCTTGGCGCCAGAAAAAGCTATTTCGCGACAGTCGTTTTTCACCAGAAAAGCTTTCAAGCTGGCTTGAAAACTTCAATTTGGCTTATATTACCAAATACTCCACACATAGATGGCGCTCTGCAAAACGGTTTTGCACTTTATTTCCGATACACGAACATGAGACTGGAGCCCACGCTTATGCATCTGGCATGCTGATAATAAACGAGAAGCTAATACCATGCTCTACAACTAACAACTTACTGATCGCATGCAACAACTATTAATTACGTACGATAAATCCCGACTGGGACAGCCCTAGAAATGAAACACAGCAATAAATGTATGCGATAAGCAGCACGACATCTAATTCAAATGTTAATAATTAAGCGTTCGAGCAACAGGTGTATAATTTGACCTTGGGAAACTACCTTTGTACCTTAAGTTCGCAATTGTGTCTGGAATTACAGAAAAAGAGAGAGTAGATGAATTCGCCTCCTCTGGAAAGCTGGGATAAGCATTAGTAACTAAAGAATATTTTAGGGAAGTCCGGCTATCTTCGGCATGCCGAAGTTTAAACACACTTCTAGACATAAAAGTAACGGCTTTGCAGATATGTAGAGAGTGAATTCTGAAGTTCACAATTTCACAGTTTGGTTAATATATTTTATAAAAACAACATTTCTTATACAAAAGATCATTTTTTAGCGGTTCTTACCATATGAAGAGCTTTCCGAAGTTAGATAGACTTTTTTCATGTGGTATATACTGGGAGCATGGTTAAAATACCTTGAAAAACACAAACGTTTTTTAGACAACAACAATTTTCTACCAATCCTTCTCATAACAGTTAAGGGATACGGTTATTCCTACATATGTACTAGAAAGAAAGGACAGAATTTCATAACGATATCCCTTAAACTGTGAGACTAATTAGCATAGCAAAAAACAAATAAATAGTTGGACCTAGCTTAATCAACTCGCCTGTTGAACCTGCTCAAGAATATATATAATTTATGTGGTCGGAGATGTGTCTTTTTAAGTGTTACACAATTTATGACAAAACCATAATACACTCTATAAGAGTACAAAAAAGAGATGTCCCCTCTTAACCATTACATTTTTGTTGACATGACTTTAATACCCTCCATGAGAGTAGAAAAGGAATAAAAAAAACAGATATTTTTCCTAGCTTCCTGGATAAATATACTTCGACAAGCCTATTCCTCATGGCCATATCAGTTTGTCTTTGTGTAAGTGTGTCAGGAATTTTACGAGCGAGGGGTATGAAGATAAATATATGTATGTATATATGAGATTGTATGAAATCACAATTTTTGCCATTTTGGAAGGCGGTTTTATGGCGTGCTCTCAATATTTGTGGCTTGCTCTTCAGAGAAATGCATCAGAAGTTGACGCAAACAAAAAGTCTAACATTTTGTTTGGGATTCTTTAAGACAGGTTTATTAGTCAACTACCCTGTGAAGCGACTATGGCGCAGTTGGATACACCCGGCTGATGTTTTTATACTCGCTCATCAAATAACATAAATTGAAAAATCCTTAAGTCACAGTTTAAATGTCACTGCCTTGCGGTTACAGTTTTGAAGTCACCAGCTTAAGAAATGAGAATTTTAAGAAATATTTGATTTGTAAGTAGAGTAGCACACAGTCGGATACACACGAATGGAATGTTCTTAATTGTTGGATTATGATTTTCATATACGCACATGCATTATGTATCTCTGTGTGTGTGCAAGTATGTGTGAGTGTGTGTGTCAGAGTATTTATTTGTGAGCGGGTCACGCATTCGTTGACCTTCGGCGATGGCATAATTTATGGTTCTGCAAGATTTGTTAGTTGAATTGTTGATACTTCAAGCACGAAAATTGTCGCATGCCAAAATACGACTTGGCGGTCGGCGAGAGGGGAAACGGAAAAGTCTGTCTCTGGAACACCTTCTGTTTTAATTGCTTGCTAAATATTTAAATGGAAAAGTGCCGGTCTTACCTGATTCAATTGTTGAGTGCGAGAAATTGTTTGTTTTATTTCTAAATAACTCGTAACCGTTGGTGATGTCACTGGCCAATCGCTGCAACTGGATTGGCTTCACGTATACCCTACAACGAAACTGGCTATATATGTTTTGACCATCAGGCTGGCAATTTCGAGTCATGCTCACCTCTTTACGGAACAAGACCAAAAGATAACCAAGAAGAACTACCTTTGTAGTAATGTGGCCTGAAGATTAATTTCCAGCCAATTGTTCTTTATAATATAGTTTTTCGATCAAAGACGACTTTAACTATGTAAGGTTCTCATGATATATACAAACCAAAAGAAGTTGACAATTTTTTGTATGAACAACTTCTTGATGTCGATCTTCTTATTTTTCGTTGAATTTCTTCTTTAAAACTTTATGATATAGTTCTCCGATGTTGATAAGACTTAATTCATATGTTTAGATTATATTTGTAATAATAAGAATCCCAAGCTTGAGCAAGTCTTTTTAAGAAACAAACTAGTTTTTCAGGCAAGAATATCAGGATCACTGAAAAAATTCTTCCTATGGCAGCCATATGATATAGTGGTCCGATGTTGCTAAGATTTCGCCCATATGTAAGAATCATGCTTAAAACAATGATTCCCAAGCTAGTCCACGTTCTTTAAAGAAAATTTATTGTAATAAATGATCATTTTTCACAGCCATATGATAAAGTCAGCCGATGTTGATAGAAATATGCACATATATAGAGGAAACATATAGATATTTTTAAAATCCAACATGTGGAGTATTATGATGATATCCTAACGCCGGAGACTATATAAAAAGACAAATCTCAATTAAGCTGTTCATACTCATTAATAATATATGCCCCTTAAAGGGTTCGGAGAGACATCTCTTGCTTTGTGACAAAATTATGGCACTCTCTGCAAGGGTATCACAAAACTGTATGTTATTATTTGGGGCTTTATCGGGCTCGAATGTTTTTAAAGGGGTTTCTTGCGGGAATGAATGTGCGTCCGCAGTGCCCAGGCAAAATTAGAAAGAAATTAGCGAAACAGCTGCGCAACTCGATTGACAAATGCCGCCATTTACTAACATTTGCGGCTCGTCATTTTGGTTGAGCCCGCGCCGCGGCACACCACCCGCCACAAAAAGGAGTCTACTCTAAGCAACCTGTTGCAGTCGTGTCATAGTTCAAGCCAACATGCTTGCACTATGCCGTCCAACGTGTTGCGAGCTGCTCATCCAGCCGGCAATTGTTTTGAAATTGAATAGAACTCACACACAGGCTGCCGAAAAGAGTGGGGTATGGGGGCTAAATAGCAGCACGAGTTGTACTTAAAAAATTACATATATATACAAAAGAGAATATACAAATTAAGTATGTACAACATCTAAATACTTATATATACATATATATATGTCTCTTTGCATGTGCAGACGATCTCAGATTTTCTAGAAATTTTCAAGGCAATCAAGCAAATTTATTGTGCGTCACTTTTAAACATAACTTACTTAAGTTGCTCTAAAAAAAAAGAATAAGGAAAAAAACTAAATAAATTCAATTGTGATTAGCCAGAAAATCGTTTATGTAAATATCAAGTCGCCAGCATTTGAGAGATCAGAGCGCGGGTGTACAAAGAACTCGCTAGACAATCACCGTAAATAAGTATTACATTAAGATAACAATAAACTCAACAAGTTGAACTCAAATGTGTCAATTGGAGGCGCACTGCAACATAAGCAACAATTGTCAAAAATAATAACACAACACACAACATGTTGCATGCAACATGTGGCTCAAACAGACACAACAAGGCCGCCGTGAGTGGCTGTAAGCCACGAACAGGGGTCGCCCAGCACATATTCACTATTCTGATTTAAAACTGTAGATATATATATTTGTATGCATATAAATATATTCGATTTCTATATCAAGATCTACTCTCTGTATATCTATTTTAAATCTGCATCAAAATCTACTCTATATATAGTATATATATTTATTTCTATATCAGATCTACTCTCTATATTACTATTTTAATTCTATATAAGGATCTACCCTATTTATATTTATTCTATTCCTATATAAAAACTAACTCTATATATTTATATATAAACATATATATTTCTTTATGTATATATATATTTTTTTATATATGTATATATGTATTTGGATTTCTTTATCTCCATCAAGATCTATTCTATATATATTTAGTTTATTTCTATATCAAGCTTATCTATTTGCCTATTGTCTATCATCTAATAGGAAAAGAATAAAAGCTCACAACTTTACTTATACAATTACATCAAAATGTTTGTAAATTTAAATATATATATTTTCTAATCGAACTATTATTGTTCTAAACGCTCTACAAAAATTCAAAACAAGGTTTTCTACTTTTTGACAAATATATCGCATTTGATGAAATAAACACATCGCAGATGCAGCTTTTTTTTAAAGCTTTTTTTTATAAAAAATAATGTTACTGTAGTTGGATTTTACATATTTTTTACTTATACACTATTCGAAAATATATATGCTCGATTTCGTGCTGCCAGCTTGTATGAATTACGAGATATGATTTGTGATATTTATATGTAAATTAATTTTATAACTTTGTGGAAATGGGCGACTTATCATTAATTTAAATGAAGAAACTTGATCCCATTCAAACGAACGTGCTATTGCACATATACCCATTTTTTCCATTTCAATCCATAAGAATATCGTATATGCTGTTAGTTTTTTGAGAACATTCGAGTTTCCCGCAATTTCAACGCATTTAAGATATAAGAATATCGCGTACCCTTTTTTTGGTTTTTTTTTTTTAAGCATTCGAGCTTGTACGGAATATGAGAATGTCGTGTTTAACCATTCAAGTCTCTTGCACATATATAATTTTTTTTCAATTTCAATGGATTCCTCTGTATAGATATATCGTATTTATACTCCAGGTGAATGTATGTCGTGTATGTCGTATAAATCACTTTTTCGCAAATTCTATGCATACAACATTAGCGAATATAGTGTATGCTCATTTTTTCTAGAATTCGAGATACGCGCAAATTTATCCCTCTTTATGCACTTATCCCTTTCCTATTCAGCGTATACTTAGAAAATTTTTTTTATTTAAATTTTCAAATAGTTTCTATGATATGCACTTCTACAAATCGCAGTGCCGCCGACTGTTGTCCCCCGTTTAGTCGACGCCACTGTGCGACCGCAACCACAGACCAAGAGCCAACTGTTGTGCGTTGTTGTTGGCTGTCGCAGCGGGCGCTGTTGTTGTTGTCGGCAACGTGTTGCGAGGCCGTCGTTGGTTCTGTGCGGCTGTGTCCGGGGGTTCCACTTGGCTGCCGTTATGGCCAGCGCATTAGTCGCTCTCGGAGCGTTGTCGTGAACGGTCTTATAGCGCGGCAGAACACAGCCAGCAACGTGTGCCCAACGTCTCTCTAGTGTTTTTGGGAGACATTTAAAACTTGGAAAACAGCATTAAAAAAGTATAAAACAACAAATGTAAATGTTAATTGTTAAATTTTGCGATGCGCAAAAAAGCCGGCAACTAATATAAATTGTTTCAAATTTGTATTTTTTTTTTTTTTTTGAGTTGTGAGTGTTGAAATTTTGTTAAAATATTTTTTTGTTGTGAAAATCATTTCGCTATATATTTTAAAAATTTTACGTGCTTGGCAGTGAAATTGTCAATTTAAATAAAAACAGGCTTTAATTTAAATATATATATATAAATATATGTATATATGTATATGTCTATATAAGGGTATATATATGTACATAAATATGTGCATATTCATGTATCTATATATACATATATATTGAAAACGAAATACAATGACAGCAAAGTGGCAGCAGCGCATACGAAACCCAAAGTCAGAGCCAAAACCAAAAAACCAAAAACCAAATTTAAGTCCAAGGCGAAATTAAGCATAGAAAGAAAGCGTCGCAGAATTTGCTAGCAAACATTATTGCTGCTGTTGTTGTTGTTGCTGTGGTTGCTGTTGTTGCTGGCGGCTTTCGCCACTTTACGAGCAACTTCCTTTTTAGCCACGGGGCCAACGTGGAAAACCAGTCTTTTTTAAGCGCTGCCACTGGCACTGGTAGAGACCCAGACCCAGACCCAGAGCCATACCAACGGCTCTGGCCGGGAGCGTGCGCCGCAGCGAACCAAAATCAAAAAAAAAATACAACATAAAAAAAAGGGGGAAAAAAGCCGTTTCCATTTGACCAAAGCGTCACCTAAAAACGTAAACAAAACCGTCGAGTGTCCACAATTCTAGCCAGGATAAACGGCAGGCAAGCGGAAGCAAATGATTTGCAAATCTGCAGCCATTTGCAGCTAAGGTGAAAGCAGACAAACATACAAACACACACACACACACACACATGCACACAGACAGACAGAAAGACGGACGGACACAACAAATCGCTAGCCCAATCGCTGCTGGAGAATGTGGCTTAGAATGCCTCTTGGCTTATGATAAATGAGGCTGTAGGCCAGCGGGCCGTAAATCATTTTGGCAGTGCCATGACAATTTCACAAAGAATTATTTCACAAATGCGAAAGCTTTTCGCAATTTATGTAGTATATGCAACACGACCACAACAGCAGCAGAAGAAGCAGCATCAGCAGCAGCAGCGGCGGCAGCGGCAGCAAACATCGTCAGATTTCTTTTAAACGTTTTGCCCAATTTTTATTTTTGTAAACTTAAAAAATTTTTGTTTTTGTTAATTGTTTGCGCTTCATGCTGAAAATCAGGTAGAGCTTGTAGCGGGGGTTCCAGAACAAGCCAGTTCCAGCTCTTCAGCTGTCACTTTATCATATTTGTATACACACATATGTATATGCAGATGTCGTCTGTCTCCCTCTCTCAATCTCTTTTTTTCTCTCACTTACGACTCGACTCGGTTAGAAAGCCAATAAACAAGTTTCGTAGACTGTGCAACTAATTTTCTAATTTGACGTCGTCGTCGTCGTCGACGACATCGTTGACGTTGCCGATATTTGAGCGTGGCAAAAAAAAAAAAACATTAAAAAAAATTGTGGTCTCTCTGCCTAAAATTGCATCTGATCTATGGTGCAACCCAAACCTCCTCCTACGCTCTTCTTACCTCACCCAACACCGTGGTGTCTAGAGAGAGCGAGAGCGAAGCAAACGAAGCCAAAAAGAAACGCGCAAAGAACTTTAGGAAGCTTCGCTTTTAACTCACATACATGCACACTCAGTACACACATGCATACATGTGGGTGGGTGGGGCTTGGAGAGTTAACAGAGATTGAATCAGTGATCTGGCATATTCAGCGTGTGATTAATTGATGTGGCTCAAAACGAACTTAGCCTTTAGCCGGTTTACTGCGTCGTCCATCTGAACCAATACACGAAACGTACAAGCAAAAGAGAGAAAGAGCGCCACAGAGAGAGAGAGAGAGAGGGAGGGAGAAAGAGTGCGCGAGAGAGGCTGTGATAGACAGTGAGTAATAGGAAAGGGAACGGGCGCAGAAGGAGCACCCAAAGTAATAGCCGAGGCAAATGCGAGGTAAGACAAAATGCACAAGTTTATGGATTAGAAGTGGAGTGGAGCGGCATTAGAGGGGCTACCTAAGCAACTTACAAACGATCAACTTGATAATTATGATAATATTCATCATGATAATCATAATGATGTTGCGTATGTGTGTGTTTGTGTGTGTGCGTGTTAGTGCCATGAAATGAAACGAACGAGCGTGCAAAGCAAAAGCCTCAAGACACAAACAACGGCGCAGGCAGCCCAAAAGAAAGGTGAAAAGAGGCAAAGAGACGACAGGTTGGCGTATACATAGATGAGTATTATGATGACGACGACCAAGATGAGGATCTCTCGCTCTCACAGATCTGCCGTTCGCACTCTCTATCTCTGTCTATTTACATACATACATATTTATGTATGATACCTGTTTGTCCACACACACACACACTCGCACACGCTTCGAGCACTGTGTAGAATAACTAAGCAGAGACTGTCGACCCGATTTCAAACAGCAACTACAACAACAACAAGAACAACAAAAACAAAAGAATGTGGCTTACAAAAGCAATGTCAAAAGTTGATCATAAGAACCAAAGTCAAAACTCATGCGTATACAAAATATATATTTTACAAACTTATATAAACAAATACAAAAAATAAATAAAATAAAAGAATATCATACAAAATGATTAACAAATTGCATAAAATGCACGATGTAGAAAGCAAGCAAGAAAAGCAATAACAATCACAACAAAGAGAAGAACAACGAAACGCGACGGTTTTTGCGCAGCAATCGAAACTGGTTCTGGATTGAAAGCGCAAAATAATAACTGAAGAAATTTTGAAACAAGCTCCAAAATACACGCACACATATTGTATATATGCGTATACATCTTTACATGCACACATACAACATATGTACATATATGCATGCATATATTGCTTAAATTTAGCATAAGAGTGTTGGCTGTTTTGCCGGGGGAGCCACTCCTGCAATTCGAGTGTTTTCCAACACTGTTAAAAGTAAAAGAAAATAAAAATAATACAAAAAAAGAAAAAATACAAAAAACAAAAGACTTCAACGTCAGGCAACATACTTACTTGGTACTTACGTGTCTCTTGCGTCGACTGCGACGCCGACGTCGCGGTATGTGCCGCCGCGCACAATCAGAGTTGGCAAGTCGCGACGTCGCGTCGCTGCTTCAGTTGCTTTTCATAGGCGCGCCGTCGCAGTCACACTCTTTTGAGTAACAACAGCAGCAGCAAAAACAACTCACGCTGCCGCTCTCTCTCTCTCTCTCTCGCTCTCTTCGAGCGAATCGCGCGCGCAAGTTTTAATTTTCGTTTCGCGCTGTTTTCAGTTTAGCTATATACATACATACATACATATGTATATTTTTTTCGTTCGTTTGTTCTTCCCGTAATTGTGCGTTGTCTTTCGCCAAGTTTTGTGTGGAATCTCTTCCTTTATTTTTATTTATTTTTTTTTGGTTTTTTGGTTTCGGTATCTTAAGTGTGAGTGTATGTGTATAAGCCGTTATATGCATACTCGTTTGCCTACCTGTTGCCGCTGCCGCTGCTGCTGCCTGCGCTCCTACGCCTATTCCACCTGACCGACCTGGACTACGGCACTGACCTGTCCTGGGCCTTGACTCGTTGCGGCAGGCCGTCAATTTGAATGCAACTTGTCCAGGATTCTTCCTGCTCGCTCGCTCTCTCTCTCTCTCTGACTCGCTCTTTCTCACGCGCCCGCTCACTCGGCCGCCTGCCCGATTGCCATTACGCCGGCGCAACTAGAACTTGGATTACAAGCACCGCAAGTGAGGAGCTGCCACAGCTGCTGCGCCCGGAATTTGACAGGTAAGCGAAAATCAAAATCCATTTGACGGCAGCGAATTTGTCGCCCTTGCGATATTCGTCTTGCAATTTCCGTCTTTAAATTGAAAACGTATCAAGCATAAAGGGCGACTTTGCCGCAATACGCATCCCCCGCCCACCCGTCCCAACCGTCCCCTGCCAACACTCTTCAATCTAGGGGAAATCCTTTTAAGTTGTCCAACTGCCGTTAAACGACAAAAATGAAAATATAGCAAAGATTTGCATGTGTTCGTCGTCTGTCTGGCAACGCATTTCAGGACCACTTTGCCAGCAGCTTCCTTCACCTACACCTATCTGCCCCGCAAACCCAACCCCGCCCTCATACCGCCCAATTCCTTTACATTTTATCGGTCGAACGGTTATAAAACAGGTGGAACCTCATTCTCGCCTACTGCTTATTTTTCTTTTTTCTGGAACTCGTATACCTCCGCACTTAAATTGGAATATTCGAGTTTAATTCAAGCTACATTTTTTTTAAATTTTTAAATTAGTTTTGGCTTTGATTGATTTTGAAGGGAGCAAAATATTTGCAAGTCTTGGTATTTGTCGTCTGCCTCAACGGTTGAAAGTCACAACTGAATGCCTCGGCAAGCCTTTTTTATTTTGAAAATTAATCTTTTTTTTAGTAAAGTAGACATTTAACGAAATACAACCAACGATGTCATAAACATAATCCTTAAACTCATCTGAGCTCGTGTTTCGTGCTTTTTATGTATGATACATACTTATTGATAGTATTATAAATTATATATATTATGTACAATTTAAGAATTTATGCATATTATATGAAAATATAATAATTAATATATATTATATGAAAATATATTAATTTATATATATTATTTGTGTGTACAATATAACTTTCAGCTGCTATTTTTTTTTTGATTTTGTACAAATAATTGTTGATTATTGCTTTTTGTTAAGCTCAGTTTACTTTAGACAAACCAAAATACTTATATTTGAAAAAGTCGTCGAGACGTCTCGGTCGTTCGGTTCACGGTTCCAACTGATGTCTAGACTTAAGCTTCGGCTCGTGAACCAGTTCTTTATATCTATGAATCTAGGTTCAGGTTCGCACCTTGTTTCGTCATATTTCTTAATAAAAATAATGTGCTTCAGTTCCTTATAATCTTATGGATCGGTTCATGGTAAAAAAAACAGCTTGACGAACTGAACCTTATTTCGAGACTTGAGCTGGAACCGTGAACAGATTCAAACCGATTCGTTTTTTATATTCAATTTCTTTCTTATAAAATGGCCTTCAATGTTTTAAACAAAAGCATTTTGCAATTGTTTGTTTATGCCTAACGTGTAAGGTATCGAAAAGTCGTACAGATTGAGCATTGCGTGCTTACATGGCTTTTCTTTCGTTGTTTTTGGTTTTTTGTTTTTTCTTTTTCCCATCTTTGTTTTTGTCTTGGTAACAAGTTTTCCCCCCAAATGCCAATCACACGGGCTCCAGAGCTGTGGCTGCGACTGTTTCTGCGTCTGCGGCTGGCTTTGCCATCGACTCCAGATTCACAACTGCTTCTCCCTTTGCGCTCATCAGCAACTTGTTGTTATTGTTGTTGTTGTAGCTGCTGGAGCAGTTTGTGCGCTTTTCAGTTTTTCACTTTAACCATCTAAACGATTTTCCTAGAGAGTGTTGCGTCTCTTCGTCTCTTCATCATCCGTTTCGTACTCGTTTTGCTTTCCAAATGTTTTGTTCTTTTCTATTCTTTTTGTTTTTCCAATCCTCTGCCCCGTTCTGTCTCATTGCTCGTTGCCCTAGGTGGGGCGGCATGGCAGGGAATTTGAAAGATCTAACAAGATTTTTCTTTGAGCAACGTTAAGAGCCAGCATCAACAGCGTCGCTGCCGCTGCCTGCTGCCTGCTGCCACCTCAGACTGCGTCTTTTGTTGCCTCTAGTACCCATCTTCAGCAGCACCCGCTCTCCCCCTCTGATTTGCCCGTTGTCTGGTCTGTTCAGTGTTGTGCGCCGCTGATTAAATTGTTTGGGAAACTTTCGTTTATAATTTGATGTGGTATCTCTCTGTGGTGTCATCCGTACGCTCCATCTCCAGCTCAATCTTCATCTCCACATCTATCAGTCTTCCTTTGTCTTCGCTCTAGGAGAGCGGAGCGGAGCGTGTTTAGTTTCGTTCAGCGTTCAGCAATTAAGCGGCATTTATCTTGTTCAAATTTGCTCCGATTCCGCTTATCACAAAGCCAACAGAAGCCACACAAAGCGGGGCCAATGTTTCAAGCATAACTATAATCGCATATCAAATATGCTTTTCCTTAGTTCAGATCAATTCAGGCTTAAACAATGCCACAGTTGCTTTATGAGTTCCATCTATAAATGTTCTTTTTCAGTTTAAAGTCTAGTTTTTAAAGCTAAATAAATATATAACTGTCTTTTTGACTGACTGTCTGATTGACAGCCAATCAAATCAAAATTCTTTTTCAAAGCTTTACACTATATTATTCTAACAAAATGAATGTGTTGTAATGTCCCAAAATGGGCGGGATTCGATGAACTTTAAATGCATTTTCAAATAAATATCTATATTAAGCATGATAAAGCGATTGCTGGATATTCACTTCGCTGCGTGAAAGTGGCTGAATGCTCCAATTTAATGGACTTATTAAATTGTAATGCTTATTTTTGGTATTAATAATAAAAGACTTTAAAAAAGTCGTAGATCTGAACAAGTCGGCCACGATAATCATGTCAATTTGCGAACAAAAAACCAATTGTGGCTAATCTAAACAGATAGTATTGTTGCATAGTGTAATCGGACGGATAAGTTCATATTTAGCAGAGTGCGAAATCGGAATTCGACACGTATTCGCGTACAAGCTCTATGAAATTCAGTCCGTTTAATCACAACCTTCATGCATAGCTGCAAACTGATGATTAACCGAAACAATTGACAATGCTCAAATCAACTGCGGAAGTTAAAATACGGCATACAGAAATTTTGATCAACTATTCGGACAAAACGATTTGCACGCACAGCAATTAAAATTCAATTGCTGATGGGAGCACTTCTAATGCAGCTCGCGAAAATGGGCCAACAAAAAACAACGAGACAATACTTAAATTGACAAGTAAAACTGTACTACGACCAGCGTGACTGACTAAGCGATACCCTATAAACAGTATTGAGGTACCGTAACAAATATCCAATATTTCATGCACATAGGTGAAAACAAGGTATTATTATTCAATAAGTTTCGATGATTATCGATATACCTACATAAAATCGGAGTTTTCTGGCTTTGCCATGTATAATATATATTTATTATCTATATGTACTATACAAGATCCTAAAAATTAGCATGCTTCAGCTTTTCTAAAACTCTATTATTATCGATGTACAGAAATTAAGGGGGAGTTATCGAACAATCTGGCTTTGCCTTTTAAAATAAATATTTTTATCTGTATACACATTCGATAATTATCGATATACAGACATTAAGGGGGAATTATCGAACAATCTGGCTTTGCGATGCAAAATAAATAGTTGTTCTCTGTATATACTTTACAAGAACCTAAAAGCTAGCTTGCATCAGCTTTTCTAAAACTTGAATATTTTCGATATACAGACATTAAGTTGAAGTTATCGAACAATCATGTCTTGCCTGGTAAAAGAAATATTTGTTATCTGTATATGCTATACAAAAACCTACGTACAAGCTTGCATCGGCTTATCTTAAATCAAATGAATTAAATAATTTATGAAATCGACGTGCTCATACAAATGCACTGAGGGATATGGCTATTGATGCAGCCTGTCATCTTAATCACGAATTTATATACCCTATTATATGTTACGCTGCCCTTTCGATGTGCATTTGCACAAAATCAATATACTCTTTTATAATAATATCCCATAGGCACAGGGTATAATGAAAATTGACAACCGAAAGCCGAAGACTGGCAAAAGTGTAGCAACATTTATAATTGGACTGTGTGTAGCATTGTTGTCATATTCTTGAGTGTGCTGGGAGGGGATGATGAGGGGGCAGGGTAGGCTGCTGTTGGTTTATAGCATAGAAATGGGCAATCGGGTATCAAGCCTTGTTGCCTGAGTTGCATATTGACAATGAAATGGCTCTGACCTAGTTGAGTAATCGTAACTGTTTGGTTTTGGTTTGGTTAGCCCTTTGGTGCCGCCAACTGATCACAGGGTATTACGACAGCTGCCAAGATACTCAGTTAGGCAGGCATCAGCCTGAAGTGGCACATCCTCTGATTGGCGCACCGCTGCTAAATGTATGCATGAAAAATGCATTAGAGCCGCCGATGAGGACTGCGACAGCCAGCCCAGATCCAGCCGAGCGACGAGAGTTTATAGTGCGCTTGTTTTCTGACAACATCCTAATGATGACACGTCGCATAAAACAACAGCAGCAGCAGCATCAGCGATTCGCTGCCAGCGTCGGGCTTCGTATCGACCATCAGGAGCAGCGCATTTTCAATTGACGGTGCTCGATAAGCCCAACCCAACCAGAGAAGCACACTGAAGGCTGAGATTGTGTGCTCGTGGTTGCTACGTTCGTTGTAAGTGCCTGGGGGATGCAAATGCATTACAACTAAGCTGGCAAGCAAAGAGATTTTGCTAAGAATCAGCTGTGTATGTGCGTGTGTGTGCGCGTATGTGTGTGTGTGTGTGCTTCGAAATTCCCAAATACAATTCAATCACAAAATTACCAAATGTAAACTGGTTTTAAACCAAATTCGAACTTCGCAAACCAAAACTTAAAGTTCAAATTTAGCGCGCATCTTTTATGGGAAATATTTGCAATATTTTCTGAAGAGCGGTTCATAATAAATAAAAGTATAAATCTTTTCATTCAAATCAAGTTTTGAGCCAACAACAGGTTCGCGAACCAACTTTAAAGGCAGGGAGCAAGTTCGAATCGTCAAGTGAACCAGCGACTATTAATTTTCTGGTTTGAAAAAAAAAAAAAACGTAATACCAATTAATACTAAATACTATACGTCAATTGAAAACATTTTACGATTATTTTACGTACATTTCAAAACAATTATTTTTTCTATAATTTTAGAGAATCGGTTTGGCAGGAAAAAGATGCTTTATTTAAGAATCCTTGCTTGTTTTAAATAATAAATAATTTTGGTATTATAATTTTAGCATGAAATGTGTAACAGATACTTCTCCGACCCCATAAAGTATATTTATTCTTGATCCACATCAACAGCCGAGATGATTAAGTCATGTTCGTCTGTCTGTTTCTATGCGAACTATTTTCCGCAGTTATAAAGCTATCGTCTGGAAACTTTGCATAGGCCCGTCTTTTTGTTGCAGGCAGTACATATGTCGGATGCGGCCATATTGGACCACTATATCATTTAGCGGCCGTAGAAACGATCGGTCGAAAAGTAAGTTCTTCTATGGAAACCATTTTTTATATAAAGATAACTTGACCAAACTCGGGACTCATTCTTCATATATATGCAAAATCTTATTAACATAAGGCCACTATATCATAGTCATAGGAAAGATTGGTGGAATAGTAGGATCTTATATGGTTCAGTTTTCAAAGATATTTTCATAAAAATCAGCATTTACGAGCCTCACTCTTCTCATATATTTGCACAAGGGAAATGTCTACAAGGATATTAAAACTTTTGCGGTCTGAAGATATCCCAGTTTTCCCATTAATAGAATAATTTCTTTCAAAACAAAATTACTTATTTTAAGTTCAAAAATTTAATTTTCAATATTTAAGAACAAACTGCATTTACAATTTAAAGTTTTTGTATTTTAAAAAATTATATAAATTCTATATCGATAGTATTAGGAGTTAAAACTGCGCTTTTGCTTTTGCCAGTATTTCTTATAGAACCCACGAGAACAATCGATTGGCAACTGAGCTATTTGATTTAGGTAAGGCTTAACTTTCTTGTTTCTTGTCCCACGAGAACAAAAAGTTCTTCGATTTAGGTCGGAATATAGTGTAAGAGTGTTAAGTTGTCGGCAAGTGAAGGGTTAAATTTCTTGTACCTACGAGAACAATTGATTTTCAACTGAGTTATTTGATTTAGTTGGAAATTCAGTGTCGAGGAAGGGTGTTAAGCAGTCGGATCGATAAGGTTAAACTTTCTTGCTTCTTGTCATGCATAATGCCCGCCAGCTTGTACCTTCTCCGCCGGCAAGTATCGATATTTTTGCTGCCATTTAACAGTTTATTAAAGTGTCAATCACACTTAAAAAGTGACAAAGATTTGTTTATTAAAAACATTGTGTTACTTTGTTGCATTTGATGAGCTCCGAGAAATCAATCGCAATCAAGTTATGGCAACCGCAACTGTACCTGTTCAGACCTTGAGGCAAGCAAAAAAAAATAAATTCCCAAGTAATTTTTCTAGGAAACGTTCTGAGCAAAAAAATAAGAGAAAAAAAGTTAAAATTAATTTGAAAAATCATTTATTTGTTAATTATTTAAAAACACAATTTGCCAATGAATGCAAATAATATATCCATACGATATATATGTATGTGCGCAATAAACTTTGAACAAACGTCGTTGTATACGGAAAATCCCAGTTCGCCCGAGAGCCGAGTTTCAGTGCCAGCCTCCAGTCGCCGGTCTCCAGTCCCTAGCCGCGCTTTGATCGCTCTTGGGTCTGCACCCGAGGCCTGTCTGTGCCTGCCACAAAAAAAAAAAAAAGAATCCATACATACATAGTATATACAAATATACAAAAAAACAGGTCTCGAGTCGTATACGTGTTTTGCCGGGCTCTTAAAAAAACGGAGGGGGAAAAAACTTAATTAGAAACAACAACAGCAGCGACGAAAACAAAAATGACTACAATGATGGCGGGCAACGTTGAGGCAAATAAAAATTAGAAATCTTACGTAGCTTCGATTTAAGTTGTTTTTGCTGTGGTTTCGTGCGTTCTAACAACTCACAAGAGCTTCATCTCACATCAGTCTGTGTCTGTCTGTCTGTGTCTCTGTGTGTTTCTTTTTTAAATGCGATGGTTGTTTGGTTGTTATTCACGAGCGCTCTTCCTCTTGCTTTTTTTTTTTTATTTTTTTTTGCAAAATAATAAAGCACAGCTCCAAAAGTTGGCCATTGGGCGCTCGACAGGGCATGGACATGGCTCGAAAGTCTCGGAACTGTCATATGAATACGTAATGCTAATTTTGTAGTCTTTTAATTGTTGCTGCTTTCGACGGGAACTTTGCAAAGTCTACAAACTGAAAAAAGAAAAGCAACAACTATTAAACATTCGCAACTGTTTTGCAGCTAAACTTAAATATTGCAAAAATAAAAAATTAAATTATAAAATGTTTTCAACTTTTTGACCCTATTTATTTCCGTGCACACGAGTAACTAAGTTCTTCTACATTATCGAATAATATAAACAATGATAAAGGTAACAAGTGCGCTCTAGTCGGAGAGGCCCGACTAGATGTACCCTGAACCATACGTTACCAACACCAAATGCAGCTCGTGCTAGGGGGAGGGGTCGGTCTCTAGGAGATGAAACATACTTGATCTGTATATACTGTTCTATAAACTACGTGTCGTATTTGGTGACTCTAGCTCTTAAAACCTACGAGATTTGCTCAAAATAATACGATGACCTGCGTTCAAGATTTCAGTCTCTAGCTCTTATATGCTCTTCGTTCATACATACGGACAGACGGACGGACAGATAGACAGATACACGGACATGACTAGATTGATTAGGCCGTTGATGCTGATCAAGAATATATGTATATACTTCAGAGAGAGACGTCGGAGACGCTTCCCTCGGCCTGTTTTATATATTTGCAATATACCCTCTCTATCAATTTTAAATAGGTTTAGCATATAGTTATTGCTGTTGAATTTGAACCAGCGACCTGGCGCTTGTCAGTCCGACGTTCAGGCCACACTGACAGCTTAGTTTTGGACTCTGACAACCGTTTTTAGCGCAATCACTGTCCGAATTTTCCAAAAACCCGCCCACGTGCCCAATTTCGAAATTGTTTAACCATTCCTTAAATCCAAGTCAAGAGATCAACGTGATGCGAGTCCATTTCAAAGAGCTATCACTTTTCCATTTTGATTTTGTACTTTTTTATTTCATTTTTTCGCAATTTGTAATTGAATCTTCACATGGTCAGGTAATTGGCATTGCTCGAAAGGTAAACTGAACTGTGAACTGCCATTTGGAGTCGGGTTGCCAGAAACCCGAAAACCTAAAAAGCAGATAAAACCTTTGCGCAAGTTTTTAATGAATGAGCTGACATTTTGTTGGCCAGCCATTGCAAAGTTCAATATTGGTTTGCATCAGTTTACACACAAATTAAAAGCACGCTTCCACCTGCCCCGCCGCCAAAAGGGCCAAATCAAAGGTAAAGCTGTCTGAAAGTTAGTTAACAAAAAGTTTCTGCTCTTCTCTGCTCTGCACAGCTACTGATAACCAAGTTATAAGCATAATCACAAAGGACAAATAAGTATACAAAACATGAAAAAAGAAGGAAAAAAATACACATGCTCGAACTTTTATTTATTTACACATATCTGAACTGAAATGAACTGAACTACTTCATGGAAATTGCAAACTGGAAAATATGAAAAGTGCATGTACATAAGTAGAATACTCTGTCTGCCCTCTCTCTGTCCCTGTCCGGGTCCTTTTGGTCCTGCATGTAGCTGCTGGTCGCCAAATAAAAGTCAATCATAAATATTTGGCTAACAACAAAGCGCAGCAAACTTAAATTAGAACTCCAAAAAAAAATGGCAAACAGCGTCGTCAGACAGTGGAATGCATTTACAATATTTTGTATAAACATTTGAGAAACTGTTTGAAAAATAATTATTAATAATGACTTATAATCAGGATAATAATAATTATTATTATTTAATTATTAAATGTAAATTTTATGTATGAAATTTTAGCAATTATAATTGATCGAATAATAATAATAATAATAATAATCATAAAAATTATAATAACAATAATAAAAATAATAATAATAATAAAAATTATAATAATATTGATAATAAATATAATAATAACATTTAAACGAAAAGCAAACACACCTCAAATTATTTTAAAAATATGAAGGTCTGTTGAAATTCAATCTTTATTCCACAACAATCTATGCTTTCGACCCACTGTGCAAAGACCCAAGTCGAACCATAAAATGCAAATAACGAGAAAACAGCATCAGCAACAGCAGCAGGAGCAGCATCCAGACAACCAGACCATCTTGGTCCTCAAGATGATGAGGATGCGGATGAGAATGAGAACGCGAACAAGTGCAAGAACTAACCGCAAGGAGTTCAGCACCAAAGCACCGAGCACAATGCACCCAGCTCCAGGCTGTGTGTGTAAGTGTCTTTGTGTGTGTGTGTAAAAAGTTTAATAAAGATATTTGTTACAGTCAGTGCACCTTGAAATTGTTCTGTGGCAAGCATTGGTCACACTGGTGGCGCGGGTCGCCGTCTGGTTCTGGTCAGGCTGACAGTGGGAATGCCCTGGCAATCATCTATTGGAATTGCACCAAGCGGTAATCGCTTACAGATTTTTATTGACACATGTGTGAAGTTTGTGATTTTGTTGAATCTGTTGTTCTTCACTCACACGCGTATTAGTTGAATGTTGTTTTAGCAAGCGGAACTAATCAATTACATTACGAACATTACTTTAAATGGTTCAAGATTTCTTTGAAGAACTGATTCCAATTTAATTTATTTGGAGCTTTGTAATTTAAACTTATTAATTTGCTTGATGCACTAGAAAGTTATGTAGTCGTAAGCTTGTAGGGTATTCGATAGGTTTGCACATTTACTTGGCACTTGGAATCATTTTTTGTGAACCGAACTGCTCAGAGAATCTTTAATAGTCATATCCTGCTGCCTGGCAGCTGCTGCCTGCCTGCCAGCCAGCCAGGCTGCCTGCATGTAAGCCGCCTGCCTTGGTGGGCCGAGTGCCAGAGACAGATTATCATCAGTGGGCCCAACTTTATTAGTGTCATTAGATGCAGTCAAAGCGCACAGCAAGGAGCACAAAACATTCGCTATTCGTCTAGCTTGGTCCTGTCATCCCGCTAACCAACACAGGAATGCTATCTCTTTCTCCCTCTCCCTCTCTCTCACACTCGCTCGCCTCCCTCCTGCTCACTGTGCTGCTCTTCTGCGCTCTTTATTGCTTTGTGTCTGTTTGAGTGTCTCCGCTATTTATATTATACCCTGCACGCATTCAAATTGACTGAGAGAGGTATACAAATTTGATGCAATTCTATGTAATATAGAGAAAGAAGACTCTTCGATCCCCGTTAGTACATATTAAAGCTGCAAACCTGACAAAAATGCAAGCTTGAATTCCGGCCTTCAACAGGTTCGGTTCGAAAGTCGGTTTGCAACCTTGGTACTGAATAAATTTCGAATGCTCGAAGAGCTAAGCTTTTGAGACATGAATTATATATGCAGCACAAATGTGCATCTTTTTTATTCGACAGTTCTTTTCATTTCTTTAATATCGATAAATATCAATCTCTACACAACGTATTTGAGCTTATTATAATATTTACTCAGAATCCATTTTTGTTCGTTTTTCTTGACAGTTTCACACATTTTCTTAATAGTGATTAATATCGATTTCGAAAAAATGTTTTTTTTGCTTATCTCAAGGAAATATCCATGCAGAAAAAATAGATTTAATATTTCTCAATAGTTTCAAATATCGATTACAACACAATGTTTTTTGGGCTTAACTTAAGAATTGGTAGCGCCGAACTAATATATCCCATTTCTTCAATAGCTCGTCCCATATTTTGAATATCGATAAATATCGATTTCAACAAAGTGTTATCTCATTTTTTCCATATATATCGATTTCAACACAATGGTTTTTTGAGCTTGTCTCGATACATAATCGAGCTTGTCACACTTAATTTTGTATGTAGGTTCTTCTATAACATATGTATGTTTAAATTGATATACAGCAAATACATATCGGACTATGAGTACCGAAGTTATCTAGAAATGCATTGGCCACAGAGTGTGGTAGGGCGCAGAAAAAGCACATGAGTGAGTGTGTAAATGTAGCTTATGCATTTTTGTGTGTGTTATTACGACACCTCGCTTATATAAAGGGTATCTTCTAGTCGCGTTATTCTCGTCTAGAGCACTTTTACTTGTTTTTGAATGACTAACTGCAAATTAGTAGCTACTTCTGGCAATTTATCGTGCATTGTATTGCGGCCTGTTGGCCGGCTCATTATGAATAGTCGCCAAGGGTAGGGCTGGGGGGTGGAGGGGGGGGGGGGGTACGTGGCTTAGCGAGGTGCGGGCGGTGAGAGGGCGCTTCATTCATTGCAAAAGCACACGCGCATCTGCAGCTCGTGCATCGCTCTCAGACTTAGTGTGTTTTGTGTTTGTGCGAGTATTTCATAAATTTTGTATGCTCGTTATTTTTGGCTATGAAATGGCAAAGGTACGAGCAACAACAGAGTCATTATTACATGTTGTTGTTGCTGTTGTTGTTGCTGTTGTTGTTGCTGCTGCTGATGGAGTGCAGCTTCGTCTCCACGGCTTCCGATGTGAGTCAAAGTTTGCAATACCAAGTAGTTATATGTGTGCGTGTGTGTGTATTTTTGTGTCGCTCTGTGTGTGTGTGTGTGTGTGGCTGTGTGTGTGCACACTGGCAACCTAATTTTTGGGCTTACGTTCAGTTTTAATGGGCTTCAGAGCAGAAGCCGTCGCCGATGTCGACGTCAACAGCAGCATCCCCATTAAAAACAACGTACTTCGTATGTATCTATGTGCCTCTCTCTCTGTGTGTGTGTGTGTGTGTGTGTTGGTGTGTGTGTGTATAGGTAGGTAGCTAAATTATAGCTAAAGCAAGCGCCGCTCAAGCTCATCAACATCAGCAGCAATAATAATAACAACAACAACAACAACTACGCGAACCGCCAACTAGTTTGAATGCCACCGCATCCGCGCCTCTGCCCGCCCCCGCGCCCGCTCCTGGCACAACCCATAAACCCGCTCACCCGCCGCCTGGCGTGCTGTGCAAGCCCAGCGCTTCCTAGCTGTGCTCCCTTGCAAAACGCTCTCAAAACAATTGTTTCTTGTTTATAGCCCGAGGCGCAATTTTAAATTTAGCTCTTTTTAGCATACGGCGTTTTCGTTTCGGTTTCACGGCGTTTTCTTTTTTTTTAGTTTGGTTTTCGTATATACGAAATGTTCATATAGGTATGTATATATGTATGTATGCATATGGCACAGGTACATACGAGCATATATGTATGTATGTGTGTATTTGCTATTCACATTTTTTTTCGCATTTCTATGCACACTTACCCAATGCGGCTTATTAGCTATAAGAGACGCACGTGCAACGGTCAAAAGGTCACGAAGAGGCAAATACATTTGCACCCAGGCTTATGCCTATGTGTGTCTTTTGTACACTTCTGGTCAAAATACTATGCAAATAACATGCCATTAATCTGCAATATTTTAAATCTAAATGCAAATAAAGTTGCCAATCTATTTTGATTTTTATTGTACTCACGACGAAGCCAGATGCTGCGAAATGCCATTTCGAGCCATGCAGAAACCTAATTAAAAATATGCAGAAAAAGAAAAGCTGACAATTGTTGAAATTTTGAAAAAAATAAAATAATATTTAAATATATGCAGATAAGTTTCTCATTTGTTGATGTACTTATTATTTTATTCAAACTATGTTAGTAGATATTTGATATTTTCAATGTCGAATGCTTAGCTTAGTTTGTTTGTTTTATATATTTACTATAAGCTCAAACAAAACTTGATTGCTTTTACTTTTTGTGCAAATCTTCAAGCTTAAGTGTACTTATTATTTTGACCACAAGTGTACATGCTTCCCACGATCGCAGCTTTTGGCATTAGGATCGCCGCGCACTGTTAAGCTATCCGCGCATCTTACGGCAATCAATTTTTTTTGTTTAAAGTCGATTTCACTCAACTCAGGTGGGGCAAAAGAGTTTCACAAATTGAAATAATTAAAAATTTGTTAGCTTAGCAATAGCAATATAAACATTATATACCCTTATATATACTTATATATATACCCATTGAAAAGAGTTAAGTAAGGGTTTAAGAAAGCTTGAAAGCTCGACAATTAGATGATTTGAGGATTGGAAGTTTTAAATATATGGTTTTGGGTATATCTCGAATATTATAAGAGCTAGGCACACCAAATTTGGTATGCACTTTATACTAAGTACACACATATGTACATACTAAGTAATTTCTCGAATAATAATATAAACAGAATCAGAGTTCTAACGTCAACAAATAATTGCCTTGCTATAAACAAATTTATAATTTTGTGGAATTATGGAATTAAATTAAATTTCCTCGAAACAATTTAACTTGCGAGCAACAAATGTATATGATTATATGCAAGTATACACATTTTAATTTAAGTTCAGCTTAGTTCTTATACTATATAAGACCCAGACCAATTGTATTATCCACAAATCAGTGTGAAGTGAAGAGTCTTTTATAGTCACCATCAGTTGCCCTTTGCCCTCATCTAATGCGAGTGTGTGCACCATTTTCCGTACTTAGTTTAATGCTCAGCGTTGAATCTGCGAGTATTTTATTGTTGCTCTATCGTAAACTTTACTGTTTGCAGTTATTGTTATTGTTGTTGTTGTCGTCGTTTTTGTTTTTTTCGCCCTATTGTTAATGTTGCTGTTGCCGCTGGCTGTGCACATTAATAGTCCGTTTAGTATTCACAGTAAACGCTCGCGGTGCCCAAAATCAAATTAACGCCAAACAAAATGCTCTGCGTCGGACTTTTACGATGTACAAAATATGTAGTTCCCATACCCTGTAAGCTTTAAACGAAGCATGCGACATATTGATTTGAGAGACAAATTAACATGAGCTTCAGATAAACTTAGTTACTGGGCAAGAGAGTGAGCTACAAATATTGCTTGATAGCTTTTCAGAGAAGAAACATTTCATGGCACAATCTACAGGGTATCAGAGCTCAGCTTAATGTGTTGTGTGTGCTATTCACTGGGATAGCGAGAGATTCGCTGCTGAAATCAAATGGCAATTAATTAATGCAAACCCCAAGAGTGATACACAATTGCGGCATTGTAAGAGTTTTCAAATACAAATATATATTTTTATATGTGTATCATGTTGAGTACATAACAAAGGAATCGAATATATGTATATAGTCGAATGTGTTTTGGCTTCACTTTGCAGTCAAGTGAACTGCACGGGAGACTTTTGAGCTGTTAACTTGACATTTGATTAAATTGTTGGCTTATTACTTGCTGTCATGCAATGAACAAGCATAAGAGTAGAGTCTGTCGGGTGAAGGGGCTTGGAGGGTGGTGGGGTATGGGTCATACTACACCTATGAAGCAATTTAGTCGTTGATCATAAATGCCATGACGACAACAAAGGCATAAATTGCTTATATAGTGCTTGGCAACGAATACAAAAAGTATATAGCGCCAGACGGCGTCTTTAACGCTCTTGAAATGTGGTCATAGAGACAAACACACACACACACATACACACACGCACATTCCAGCTGTGAGACAGTGGCGAGTGAAAATGATTTCCGTTTCCTGTGCATTAAACTGCCCAAAAACAAAGCGCAAGGGCTACTACTACACACACACACTCTAATACACACATATACATACTTACTCACACACACGCATAGTAATACTCATCGGACTAAGCACTGAATACTGAATACTGAATACTAAAAAGCAAATACTGAATACTCATCCCTGGTCACAAACCCGGGCCAAAGCGAGAGCCAACTAAAGACGACTCATTTTTGTTTAGTTAGCTATCGTTACACAATTTGCCCCACTCACTTGCCCCTCTCTCCTACCCCCCCCCCCTCCCCCCTCTATCTCTCTCTCTCTCTCTCTCTCTCTCTCTTGCACACACACACACACGCACACTGTGCAAAACATTGCCCACTAATGTATTCAAAAGATATCGGTGAGGCGGGCACAGATACAGAGCTAAAGATACAGCTCGCTAGCTTGGGCTGTTGCTCTGCCTGTTGCTTTTGCATTTTGCCTTTTAACTGTTAGCGCTGTTTTGGCCCACACATCCCTCTGCTTACCCCAACCGCCTGCGACGCCTTCAACACACTTCCCTATCACGCACACCGCAATGTGAATGACCCTTTTCTTGTCGTCGCCATCGTCATCGTCATCGTCGTCACTTGCTTTTTTGTGCGAAGATTTTCGAGCTTCGTTGGTAAAAATAATATTAGAAATTTCCATATACAATATTTATTGTTTATCTGTGCAAAGCTCGGGCAGCATTGTAACTGGAACTGCCGCCAGGTTCGCTGATCTATTTCAAATAAACAAAATAGCCAACGGCTAGAATTACAGTTTGGTCTGAATTCAGTTTCCTGGCTTCGCATTACGTCTTACAATTTGATATCGTTCACACCCGGAAAGACCAGACCCAGCCATGTTGCACAACGGCGCTTCTATTAGGAATATGTAAGTTTGAGATTCGAATGAACCCAATGAACAAAGTCTATCCCTCTGTCTACAAAAGCTAGAGAATAGCGTTTATTGAGCTTATTGTTAGTTTATCGATATTGCCTACCTTTGGGCAATATCGATAAATATCGATTTTGAGGCATGCTTATTTAAAACACTCGAAGATTATTGGAGCTAGATACACCAACAGATAAGCAAATTTCTGTTTTTTTCATACCTTCCCCATTCCTCCCTCTCAAATAGAGCACTCTAACTTATTTGATGTTGGTTAACGTATGTGTTGATATTTGGTATTTGAATATTAGCAAGATATTTAAGAAGTTTTTTCTTGCATATGCATAAAGAAACAAGAGTGGTCTAGTCGGGAGTGCCCGACGAGGGGATACTTTGAACCTTCTTCTACTAACACAAAAGCAGCTTTCGCTAGGCAGGATTGGGGGCGGCGGTAGTAAGAAATCGATTCTTGATGCTACATATCAAACTTGAAGACTTAAAACCAAAGAGATTTCATCAAAACAGGACTTCGATAGCGATTTATTCTATCGATTGCTTGGAATGTGGGCCGTTTATCGATTATCGGAAAAAAACTCGTACTGCGCGGGCACTAGTAGGACCTAGTTCTGAGATCGACGTGTTCATATAAACGAACAGACGAATGGGCAAATGGACAGACACACGAACATGCTGATCAAGAATGTATATACTTTATGGTGTCGGTGTTGCTACCATTTTCCTGTTACATACATTTGCCAGCAATGCCTTTGTATGCCGGGGAGATTTGATAAATAACATAAACTAAACTATCAATGATAGCTAAGCACAATAACTCCACTTGTTGGCATTGTTAATGACTTGCAAAATGAATCAAGCCATAAATAATAGCCTCATATGTGTGAATGGCTATTTATTGATTTAATAGTATTCACCAACTTAACGCTATATAAAATATATATGCATATTTGCAAAGCAAAAACCTTTTGGCAGACAGTCCGTTCAGAGGCTCTCTCTTCAACCTCCGCAGCACCGACAAGCCCGCAGTTGCCGTAGCACACACGGTTAAAGATAAAGCAAATAAGCGAACGTGTCTGGAAATTATAAAATGTACACGAATTTTGTGCATGTTTATTTGGGCATTTCGAGTTTTATTATAAATTAGTCGGGCAATACTGGAACATTTTTCTCATTTATGATATTTTAAGTGCTGCGAAAAAAACCGACACATACAGAAACAAAAACAACAAGAATAACAAAAAAATCACCGCAAAACTCGCGATGCATCACATTTTCTAAAAGCTTCTCGAATACAAATAAATATGTGCACACATACGTATTATTCACATGCATGTGTGTGCGTGAGTGTGTGCGTGTGTGTGAGTGGATATACAACTAAGCAAACTGTGCACAAAGCCAAACACAGAAATGCAATAAAATATACATACGTGAAATATGGAAAAATTAAAATCACATTTTCATAACAGAGAAAAACAAAAATATGAAGAGTGCTCAAATCGGGAGTGCCCGACTGGCAGATACCGTGCATTCCACGCTGATTCCAGCTTTCATCTATACATAACGTAACTTTGGTGTTTATTGTTAGTTTTTTATTCTGGGATCAAATGAAAAAGGTCAAAACCTCTGGGTCTGTGTAAACTCTATGAAGTCCTTCATTCCAAAAATAGTGTCGCTGGCACTTGTAAGATTCGAAATACGATCAGAAAACAGGTTATAGATATGCATATGTATCGATTTCAAACTAAGCTATCGACTTCACGCCAAGTTATCGATTATTTGATGTCGATGCTGATCAAGAATACATGTCTGTACTTTATGGTTTCGGGCATGCTTTCTTCTGCCTACCACATACATTTGAACACAACCATTATACCCTTTTACGCAGGTTTAATGGGTTTAGTGTACACAAAGAGCCAGACAAAGAAGTCAGCATACTGTGGCTGAGAGTGCTCGACTAGAGTATCCCCTCCTTCTAGCCCTTAACTATCGCAGCACACATTTGTACACGTGTATATTACGTATGTACGTATGTATATTGTATATTAAACACATGCATTTACAATTTCATGTGTTGCCGCGCGCTTTGGTCAACAGCAAGTTCTATAGAAAATAGTTTCCTTAAATAAGTAAATAAAATAAATTCATTAAAAGTGAAATAAATCTGTTAGACAAGCTGTGTTTACATGCACGGTTCGCTGTGCCTGGCTTTTATATTCTCTCTCTCTCTCTCTCTCTCTGAATGAAGCCTTAAAAATTTGAGCTGGGCAATTGAAAATTTGAAATCAAGGTAGAATTTTTAAAGCTCTTTGAGCTGTAGAAAGCAGCAAGCCGGCTTAGAACTGAACCGATTTGCTAGCGGAATAACACTTGTTTATCTATCATTAATATAAGCTGAAACCGTCTTAGCAGGGCTTAAAATAGCCATATCTTAGTTTTTAAAAAAATTTTTGAACAGTATTTGTTATTCTTAAAGTTAATTTATTGGATAAATAAAATAAATCAGTAAACAAAATTGAAAATTAAGAACTAAGATTCAAATCAAAACGTGGATTTATAGAGAAGGGAAATCAAGTACACGATCCTAACCTTTGGACCCTGCGAATGAACTGAACTACCAAAAAATGCTTGTAGCCTCTTTAAAGAAGACTTATATATACGGTTTTTTTGAAACAAGGTTCGGATCCTTTGTCTAACCACTTTGAATGGGACTTGAAATCAAACAAATATCTAAATTGATGTGCAAAATCATGTGACGATATTTAAATTTGTTTTTATTACCTTCATTTCTCGTGACTCGAATGATGCTATTTAATTTGCTGCAAATTCGACCGGGTATACCAGTTTTTTTCATTTGCAAATAATATATAATTTATAATATATGTTGAATAAGCAACGGATGAAAATTTGGACGATGATTAAGCATCGCAGAGTATCAGAGAATCAATTTTGGTTTGGTTTCTAGTTTGAAACTAGGTAGATTTCTATGGAATACGATTATAGCGAGGGCAAATTGGGGTTTATTTTTTATTTAGTTTTTTTTTGTACATTCTGTTTCATTTTTTATTTATTTGTTTGTTTTTTGTACAATGCGGCAATGTTGTGATTAATTGAAAGCGTTGTCGCATGACGCCATCATCAACAACATCATCATCGTCATCATGAGTGGGCGTGGCAGTTGCCTCAAATTTTAATATGGAATCGTACCGAACGGCTGCAGATGGCAGCTGCCACTACTAATTGCATTTATACGCACTTTTCAAATCGTTTGCCAAACTTCACTTGCAGTTGCAATACCAAATTTCCATTGCATTTTATCAGAATAAGCCTCCCGTGTAGACAGTTGAATATTTATGCACACATTTGTTTGCCGGCAGCTGTGTGTATTTGGGCATAACGATGTGATATTTTCTGCTGTCGTTCAATTACCTTGTTTGCCATTAAAATGATTTTGTTACCGGTCGGAAATTGCCGCACAGCAGCTGAAATACTACGTGCTCACATACGATATACTTAAAGCTCACACTTGTATCTATGTATATATAACGTGTTATCTAGTGGATGTGATAATAATTAAAGAAAATTTATTCATTTTCTGTGCAATCTAACATCTTCAATGTTAAATTATTATTAAACTTTATATATCTTACTCGATATATATATATTTTTTTTAGAATTAACACTTAACAATACTCTTCAATTTGTAATTGTTATTAATTTTTTCTATAACACACATTCTAAAATTTATAAAATTTTTTCAACACTTTTCAGTATAAAATTATTATTACTTATTTTTAATCTTACATCTAAACTTTTTTATGATAAACTTAACAACACTCTTTAGTTTACGATTAATTATTTAGTTTACAAAAAATCTAAAATTTAAAAAAATTTACACCTAACAACACTCTTCAATGTGAAACTTTTATTACTTATTATTTATTTGACACTTAACGACACTTATGAATGTGAAATTTGTATTACCTTTAATTAATTACAATTTACAATTTTGTTTTGATTCTTTGACACTTTACTTTTAGAATTAAAATTTTTAAATTTAAAAATTATTATTAATTTTTTATATAATACACATTCAAAATTTTTTTTAAATTTGACTCTTTACATCACTCCCCACTTATTGACCTATTATTATCTTAAATGTATACATATGTGAAAGCTGTGTAATCGATGTCCAATTTAAAAACAAATCCAAATGCTGTAGAAGAAAGCAAAGTTAAGTAAAGCAAAGGCCAGCAACTTTGTTTGGTTGAAATTTAATTATTCTCTAAAGCATACAGATTCTAGATCCAATCTAATATACTACGCACGACTTAAACAGATAATAAATCGATTGATAAAACTTAATGAAAGATTTAATGTTGGACAAAGCATAAACGTAGTGTACACAAATAAAACAGACAGCTGAAAGTCTTTGATGGGTGCTTGCTTTGATATTTAAATTGGTCACTCTCTGGCTACATGGCTGGAGTTGATTTTGGGTGTGCCCGGGTTCCACTTGGCGGGCTTACTTTAGCGGATTTGCCGCGCTCATCTCTTGCTGATTCCTTTAGGGTGTGTCGACTGTCGCACCTCAAAAGACAGTAGCATCAAAACCAACAGCAACAGTAACAACATCAACAACAACAAGAGCAACAACAGCCAAAGACACACAGAGCGGCGGCAACACTTAATTTAGGCGGCTGTCAGTCCATCAGTTCATCATTTGCTTTGCTTTAGCTTTCACTTTGACGCGTTTTTCCTCAGTGCGCTCACTAATTTTCCGGATGCAGCTCGTTCTGTTGTTGGCTTGTTTTTTCTTCTTTTTTTTTTTTGTATTTTCGGGTTTGTTTCTTTTTTTTTTTTAGCTGCCCGCATCATTGCAACTTCCTTGTTAAGTTTTCCTGCCTGGAGCACACAAATAATGGCAATGACCCTTGCACGGGCCATGACAGTGGCAACAGTTCCTTTTTGTGGCACTTGCAACAGTTGCAATTCATTTGGAATTCTCTATGCGGATTTCCTGCCGGGCTGAGAAAACCAATGAAGAGAAAACGACATTCATTAAATGGCATTTATATTGTTATTCTTATTATTTGACTATTATTTTACAACTATTATTATTTGTATATGTATTGACATTTCGATTCGATTGCTTCGCTTGGCTCTCGGTCCGTCTGGCTCGACTAATCTGCTAGCTGTTCCACTGATTTGATTGTGATTAATGGTCTGACCCACTGCCTTCGGTCCCCAGTGACGAACCAATCGTTTGCTTAGCCCCGCAGCTCCCCCTCCTCACTTTGGCTAACTGCTGTAGCATTTGAATCTATTATTTCGATTTCCTCTTGCAGCATATCAAATGCTTTTTGCCTCGCATTTCACTCTTGAAATCTCCATCCCGTACGCCTCTGTGCATTCCCTTGGCTGGCTTTTAATTTATGGCCCGCCGTCACATATCACATATCACATGACATATGCCATACACTTAGTGTGTATTTTCGATATACATATGTATATTGAGACATACTATACGGAGACGGCAGTGTGAACGAAGGGGCTGCAGCTAAAGTAACCCGTAAACTGTGAAAAACAAAGCAAACCCTGTCGAGGCGTTCGCTCAAAGGCATTTCATATAAAATACCCAAAGACCGTAACGAAATCAGCAGCTCGAAGGGTTGCCGGCTGTGCGTCAGTCCGTCAATCGGTCAGTCAGTAAGTTGATCAGTCTGTCGGGCAGTCGGCCAAACGGGCAAAGTTCAAAGGGTCTCGCGCACCTGATGAACTTAACCCAGGCACATGCATACCAAGCAAATTGAGTGCACAAAAAAAGGATAATCGTGCCGAAGAGCCTCAAAAGGTTTTGCATATTTGTATGTCTTACTTTGCACAGCAACAAGACCAACAACAAGAACAACAACAACAAAGCTACATACAAATCGAAGATTCAGTTTCGAACATTTTGCCTCGTCCCAAAGCCAAGTTTAATACTTAAACACACACACACACGCACACCTCTAGTCACCAAAAGAGTTGTGAGAATTTGGGGAAATTCCACTATAATAAGCCCGCACCTTCGACAAAATTTATAATTCCAAGAGAAGTCAGACATTGCAAAATAAAATTGATTTACTGAATCACTTTTATTTCGAGCTGGTTCCAAAATTACAAATGTTTCAAGGGGATTGCTTACACGCGAAATATTAAAAAAATAAGCTTTAAATTCATTATCAACAATTTTAGTTACCAAATTCTGATTTTGACGGCCTTTCCATTTTTACATAATTAATTATCTGCCTCGAGGTTAGTGGTTTAATTTCATAAAAACAAAAAGTGACCTCAAGCCAGCTTATTAAATATTTAATTACTATCTACCTTTGAATTTAATTGTACGTACTATTTACAAATTACAATAAAACAATACAAACTATATAACTTTAAAAATAAATTTTTGAAAAAATATTACAATTTTTGTCGTATTTCTTAATTCCGAGTGAACAATTGATCAAACACAATGTTTACACAACTTCAGCACTTATAAAACTGTTTGTTCTGCTTGATTGACTGACTGAATGATTGATTACTTCATTCATTGATTGATTGATTGATTCAGTGATTTCCCAAGGCGTAAAAGCTGGCAACCTGCATTCTTTGCTCTTCTTATTTTATGTGGCTTTAAGGCTTGGCAAAATCCACCCGATCATGTGAAAAATTAGTGAAAATGTTTGCACAAAACGTTCTTTTCATTGATCCATCTGATCTGTGTGTAGAATACGTCTTTTACACTCTTCGGAATTTCCTTATACAAATAATAATGCAAACTAAATGTTTTAAGATCTCATCTACAGAAATTGATTTGTACACTATAGAGTTTCTGTACACGAAATATTAGTTAACAGACCTGTCGCTCACTTTGTTCCAAAAACTTTGCGACCAAGTATTGGATGGCTTAAGGAGCTGTCCTACAAAGTAAGCTGTCCGCTAGTATATATATATATACATATATATATATATATTATTTGTATTTATAGGTGTACTTCCTATATGTCTGTATATATTTGCTTTCAATTGTGCTGGGCTTGAGATATAAAAAAGAAGAAGAAGAAGAAGGAAACCCGGCCGTGTCAAGGAGCCAAAAAAGGGATTTCTGCGCTGTTGGCCTTGCCTGGGGCAAGAAAATTGAAATCGAAGCCGTAAAGCGGCACACAAACACCTGCAAAAAATACGGCGAAAGCGACAACAACAACAATGCAAACCAAAAGAACACGATGAAATCCACACACACACACACACACAGACTTACACATACATACACATACGCACATATAATAAAATGTTTGCCATTGTCGCCACAGTTCGCTCAACTGAACCAGTCGAGTTCGAGAGCCTGAGAGAGCCCATGTCCGTAACGGTATCAGTGTATCCGTATCCGAAAATTTCATGTTACCCCATATCAGTATTCAATTGGCCTTGTCAGAGCGGGCGGGTGTTGGAAAGTGGGAAGGGGGCCCGGGTAAATTGTGGGGCTACAGTACCGGCTGGGATATTTACCTATACAATGTGATTTGCTGCTTTTGCAAATGTAATAAATAAATAAATGAAAATGCTACCCAATTGATTTATGATGGTTGTGCTTGTTTTTGATGTTGTTCTTGTTGTTGTTGTTTCCATTTCTTAGTACATACATATGTTCCACACATACATGCCTACATACATACATAGTGTGTACAAGCTTATGTTAATATGCCAGCTATCTCTGTCGCGCTCATTGCTCAACGCTGCACTGGCCGAAATTTCACAAGTTCAGAACTTGCAAAAAATACAGCAACAGAAACGAAGAGAAAAAAAAACAACAACAACGACAAATTGCTGCACAATGCAAAAATCATATAAACTTCACCCATTAACACAGTTGTAAGCCCTCATTACACGCACACACACACTGCAAATCGTTTTGCATGTGTATGTTGTCGCTGAAGCGAGTATTTAACCTAAATAAAGAAATACACACACACGCACACGCACACGCATAGACGCACTGCAAAGCTGTGTAAAAAGCTCACATGACCGCGCCAAAAGTGGGCGAATAGAACGTAGCTAGGCAAAGGCAAATGTCGCGAATATGAAAGAAGCTGGACGGGCGCACAGCAGAAGATGAAGAAGATGAAGAAGCCACAAAAAGACAGCAAGATGTAGAAGAAACAAGAGTCGCACCAAAGCGGCGGCAACAACAAAACAATATAAAGTTAAACGCGGCAACCCCAAAGTCACTTTACCTGTATATTTTTTTTTTGCCTCTGCTGTTTTTTTTGTTTATTTTTTTGTTGTATATTTTTTTTTGCTTTTCGCACAGCCATTGAATTTTTAGCACAATTTGTCACACGCAAATGGCGTAGCTCGCGAAATGAAAGCGCATTAAAGTTAGCAAAGCCGGTCAAAAGAAGAAGAAGAACCAGCAGCAGCAGAAGTAGAAGAAGAAGAAGAAAAAGATGCAGAAGATTCTGCTGACTTGTCGGCCAGCTGACCCATTCGCCGTTGGCACTGACGAATCAAACTGGGCGCTACCTCCGCAGCTCAACAAATACCGTAGCAAAGAGATCACAAGCACACACACGCACACACACGCACACACACACAACAAGCACACGCACATACACAAAAAGTGCAATTGGTTTCATATGCATCTCTTATTAATACCCTATTAATACCCTATAAAAACTGTACGCTATTGTAAATGCAGCAAATAGCTAACTCGTATTTATTGCTTACACTGAACCGCATCGAAGCAGCCGTTTTTTAAGGAAAAGTACTTAAAATTATAATTTCTTATAGGGTATATATTTCTCGTGCACGATCTCATTAGTCATTTCATTTTTGGGCTTCGCTTATATCAGAAAAAACAAGATTAAATAAATATCAATTTATATGCTTATCAATGCGGGCATTGACTGATAGTTGGGACATATGTACATATGTATGTATGTGAAAAGAAGAAACACTTAGAACGGGCAAAGCTGCATAACATCTGTAGTATATATGTATGTACATTTACATATGAACCTATGTACTAACCTTTCTCTTTTAATGTTCTTAAGGAAAACCATATTAATTTATATAATTGGGATCAAATTTACTCGAGCAAATTAATCTAATATCATGTAAGATTTTCCCTAAAAGCAGAAAAATTAAAAAATCAATTTTGTCTTTTTGTCATTCAAACTAAATTTAAGTGCGCGCCTTTTCTCTCTGTGTAGCCGCTTGTGTACATGTGCATGCATGTGTGCACAATCAAATACATATGTATACCTATATAACATATGCATGTGGGCGTGGTTCATGCTTGATTAAATCGAAACGAATGTTTCGTTTAGGTTTTATGGCTGGCTTTGAACCCAAACAAATTTTTTAACTTTTTGTTGGGAATTCCAAAAAGTATACAATAAAAAAAAACATCCCCCCAATTTTCTATAAATGCTTTACCCACGGTGCCGCAAATTCAAATTTCACACTTTTAAATATATTTTATGTTATTATTATTATTCAGTTTTTTTTTTGCGTTTTTTTTATTATAATTCTCATTTTGACATAATGCGCACCTGATGCCGTTGACGGCTGCATGGCAAATTGGCCGACACTTTGGTTGGTGTTTTTGGTAAAAAATAAAAAAATTCCGACAGCGACGCCCCCCACCCCCACCCCACCAACAGTCTAACCACCGTGCCCAACGTGGCCTTAAATATGCACACCCCTCGAAGCTCTCGCACCCCTCGCGTTTTCATCGCGCACATTAGCGCGGCTTTGAGAGGCGCGCAATAAATCCAGCTCAAAATTATTTTCAGGGGGCCGAATTTAAGGCGTTTGTGGGTTAGTGAAGTCTTAGACCGGCACGGAGATGGGCGTATAATTTTCTTGCTGGCCGCCACGCGCACGCTTTACACTCACACCCCCCGCCCCCACCCCGCTCCCCGTGGCTCGACATTTTCAATTTCAAGTTATGATGACATCCAAAACGGTGATACCAATTTTGATGGTGTGGCGCTTAGACCCATTCCCGCTCCCGTAATGAAAACGGACAGGTGCGTCAAGAGCCATAACAAGCTGCCTCCCAGGGCTCCACTTTTCGCACGTTTTTCCGTATTTCAGAAATCCCCACATCCATTGAAGCTCTGCGTTTGTGTTGTGCTTTGTGGTTAGTGGTGCGCGTTACTTGGCAATGATTAAACTTGGTTGGCTCCCTTTATAAACACTTTTAACACTCTAACATCTAACAAATACATGCATACGTGTATTACAATCTTTTAAGTGACCAAGTACTTTTAGGCAACTGAACAAGAAGGATTTCGGCTCGAATCCCAACCTAGTGTATGGCTGTTGTATTATTTTATTATACTGCTTAAAAAAATTATAAACAATAAGTCTACGTATGCTAACAAATGCTGATAATAATCATTCCTAATATTCGATATAGAATAAGCATTGAAATACCCCGTAAAAAGGCTTAGCTTACGTTGCTGTCAAGTCATTATTTTTGTAAATTTGATGCATGAATAAGAAAACTCATTCCGGCTCTGGTTGCTCATATTTATTTTCCTTCATATTCATTTTCACTTTTCTGCTTATTTCCTTGTAATATAATAATAATTTAAATCAACAAGCATACAAATTGACAATTACTGCTGGAGTTGAACCGCTGACTTTTCGTTTTTAGTCCGACATTCAGAGACGCAGGCCACATCGGCTTCACGACGTCACGTGTGCAAGCCCCAATTATATGGCTGTCTTCTTTTTAATGCTTTTCATGCAAATTTTGACCAGCGTTTTCGCCCACTTGAAGCTCGAATTTTCCAAAAAAGCCGTCTTGATGCTTACTTTCAACCCATAAGGAAGGAGGAAGTAAATATTTCAGCTTGCATTGTTAAACGTTCAGTCTTTTATTCATTCAATCTGTCGGGAGAGTGCAAGCTGTTTATAATGGCATCCCGTGCTGATTACAGGGTATCTGCTAGTCGTGCACTTTCGACTAGAACACTCTTGCTTGCTGCAGCGTATCTCACGCCTTAGTTAACGGCTGCGTGCGTGTTAAGCCCGTGTCTGCGAAAACAGGTTTCACTGATTTTCAATTTCAATTGTCTTATAAGCTCGTATAGAAAGAAAAAGAGCAACAGCGAGAGCGAATCTGATGCGAATGGTCTTGAGAGGCGGCCAAGTTAATGCGTGTGTATGCGTGCGTGTTTCTATCTGCGTCATTTGCCGTTATTTGCGCACATTTGCAATTTCTTTTGTTCAGTGGGTGCCGTCGCCGTCGCCGGTCGGCTTGTCGGTCGGTTATAAGGTTGGGCATTCGCTCGGTCGGTGGGTCGGTTGGTCCGTCGGTCGGTCGGCCAGACGTTTAGTCGGACGGACGGTCGGTTGGGTAGACGGTTGGTCGGTCGGTCGGTCGGTCGGTCGGTCGGTTGATCGGGCGATTGGATGATTGCTCGGTCTGTCGGTCGGATAATCGGTCGGACTGTCCTTCGGACGGAAGTTCGGTTGGTCGATCGGTTGGTCAATCGGTCGTTTGCACTATTGGTTGGTCAGTCGGTCGGACGGTTAGTCAAACTGTCGGTCGGATGGTCGGTCGGTTGATTGGTCGGTTGGTGGGTCGGTCGTTCGGTCGGCGGATGGTTGGGCGGGTGGTGGATTGTTCGATGGGTCGGACGGTCGGTTGGTCGGTTGGATGGTCGGTCGGTCCGTCAGACGGCCGGGCGAAAGTTTGATCAAACTTTCGGTCGGTTCGGCGTGTAATCGGTCGAGTGGGCGGTAGGTCGATTGGTCTGTCCGTTTTCCAGTCTACAATAGATATTTGATTCTTTGACTGTTATCTTGTCATGGGCTTCGTGGGCTTGTTTTCCGCTTGTAGGTGGTGTGTACCATTCCGTTTTCCCACCACCCCTGTTATTCGTCATGCAGCGTCATTTAATTTGAACTTTGCCTTATACATGTCTTATTGTAGCCCATTTTAATACATTATTATTTTGATTTTCGCTTTCGCTGCCTTCGTCGCAGTCGCCGTCGCCGTCGCTGCGTTCATTTCATTTGTGCTTCAATTTAATGAAATCTTCACAATGTTCTATTTTCTTTTTTCCTCCATTGCGTTTACGCTTCGCTCACAGTCTGATGCTGTAATTCCTAAGCGCGAGGCACTTTTCTTGAATAAATACGTCATTTATTTGTCTTGTTCATTGTGTTATGCCTAATGCTGGGATAATGGACAAGAACTTGTATATGTGTGTACAGAAAGCAGTCGAAACAGTTTTTTGATCGACTGGTGCATAGTCTGTTGTTTTTATTTTGATATTAATATGTAACATGCCGAGGCTAATATCATTTCAGGATTAGGATTGACAGCCGAGCTCGTATAGATACATATGTCTGTCTGTCTATCAATCCGCCTGTCTGCCCATTTTTCCGTTTTGAAGCTATCTCAAGCCCAAAGATAACTTTACTTTTTTTAACTGTTTACAGGCTTTATGATATGATATGCACTTAAACGTAGGTTAGACATATCCAAATCTTGCTCACTTTACAGGGTATATACTATTCGTATTCGCCTGGGGAGCTGCACAGTTTGAGCACATGCACCTAAATCTCATGATTTGCTTTTATAAAAGTGAAAATTGAATTATGCTTATAATGCCAAGGCTCGTGTTGAAATGAATGCTGAAAAGCTTTTTATTTAAATATACATACATGTGTATCTATTTACATATGCGCGCACACAACTGTACTTTAATTGCAGTTAATTTGAACACTAATTAATCTAAGTATTATTTTAATTTTCTCATTGCAGGCTTGCGGACAAACTTAAATTGTAATGGAAACACAACGACAATAATGAATCGCATAATCTCTCCTTTCTGTTGCTTTCGCCTACACACACATATATATATATATGTATATATATAGACACACTCACACACATATATAGATATACAGACACAAACACACACATACACACAAAGTGCAATATTAATTTTAATTTTTGAGTGCTGATAAAAAAGTTGACGACGTCGCCGCCCGCAAAGGCGACGGCCAAAGTTCACATAAAACGGCAAAAAGTTTTTCAATTATTGTAAAAAGTGTTAAAAAACGACAACCGAACAAAAGAGAGCGAGAGTGGGTGTCAAGAGTTGGCTAGGACGAGCGCGAGAGAGAGACAGAAAGAGAGAGAGAGAGAGAGAGAGAGAGAGCGAGTGTGGTTGACTGTCGAGTCGCGCAGGCAAAAGGAGCACAGCGCAATGATATCATAAATATTAATATCTATATATATATACATATATATACATATATATATATATATATATATATATATATATATATATACATACATATACTTAAAAGTGTTATCTGATTTAATTGCTTTTCGATGAATATTGAAAATTGCCTATATAAACATATAGTATATACATATATATTGCATTTAAATATCGTTAATTGCTTTTTTAATTGGTCAGTGCTGCAAAATTAAAATCGAAAATTGATCGAGCTTGATACGAAGTGGAGCCAAGCGGCAATTCAGTGTTAGAAAGTGTTTAAAAATTCCGCTCAGCTGCCACAGAGCTAAACAAACTTAAAGAAAAACAACAAGAATCGAAGAAGAAAACAACAACAACAACAACAACAAAAAGAACTGAGCAAACAAAAGACAAACAACTGACAAGTGGCCAAAGACAACGCCAAAATGAATCCGAGGCCCGTGGGCATTGGATTCGGATGCGGCCGCAAACCACCCAACAATGCCAAAATGCGTTCCCGATGGCCGCCACCAACAACACTGTCAGCAACAGCTGCAACAACAGCAGCAACAGCTGCAACAACAGCAACAACAACAACGAAAACGACAACTGCAAACGGAGCGACAACAACAGCAACCAGAAAACTAACACAACGTCAACAACATCAACAACAACAACGGAACAGCAAACATTGGAGCAGTCCTTGCTCGCAATTGATCAACCTTCTCGTCCTTACACTGGCCATTGTAGCTTTTAATAGCTTGGATAGCTTCCTGCCGGCACCAGCCGCGGCTACGCTGCTCAGCGAGACGCGACTTCGTCAGAATCCAACAGGTAGGCTAAAAACTTTATTTAATTATCATCGCCAAAAGTATTATTATTATTTGTATATTCGATTTTTTTTTTGAAGCATTTCAATATTCCGAAATCGATTTTTTAATGGTTTTATTTAAGAAATCTAAAGTTGTTTTTGTGCTTAGTCAAAATTACTTTTTTATGAACAAAAGGCTTCGCCAATTTTATTTCGAACACAAAAATTATTCAAATTTGTTGTTTGAGCTCCTGAGAAAACGCAAGACTGCATATTTTTCTGTACGTTTGAACCGGCAACTGCGCCTAAATTGGTGCACAGAAATCAGCTCAACGTTTGAGAGCTTTAACTGGGAACAGAGTATTGCGCAGTCGTGGGATTTATACATTTATGTGAATTTTAATCTCGTTTGAATGATCTCATTTCTCCTTGTAGATGTTTTGATCCGTTGGCAGGTAAGACCCGCAACAGGGATTGGCTGCGAAGACCTTGGCTAAGTAGACTTTAAAAATTGGGAATCGCACCTCAATTTTGGCAATTAAATGGCCAACAAAGCTTTTCAACTAATTTCAACTTGAACAACAGAAATTAATGCACAAAGAACTTGTACTTTATTTCCATTGTCCTCGTATAATGAATGGGTGTGTGTGTGTGTTTATGTGTGCATTAGTTGCCCAGTAGAACTTGATTCCGATCCAAAACAAAACGTTTTTATAAAGAAACCAAACAATCGAACGACATCTTAAGTCCGAGCTTGACAATAAAGAGGCATGAAAGAATCCGAATTAAGCAGCGACGATTTCAGGAGGTGCCGCATAATCACATTGACATGCATTTGGAGTCATGAAAAATACCTGACTTTGGCAGCGACAGCTTCATGTCTTGCCTTTAAAACGAGTTAATAAGCAATTGTTTTCCACGATTTCATGCAGAGATTGGCATTTCAAATTAAAATTGTGATTACATGAGGTATAACTGGCAAGACGTTTTTTTTTCTCTTTCCGGGAAACACTCTGCACTTCTGCAAAGATCTGCTGGGTGGTCGTGTCACTCGGAATCTGTGCGCCTTTGTTGCACTCATAATTTGCCCGCAGCATGACCAACATTTCACAAACTTACACATATATATATAAGGAGTACGCATAACAGAGATAGAGAGAGAGTGAGAGAGTGAGAGAAAGTTGTAGTTGGGGGCGCCTCAAAGCCGGCGGTGGGATAAACTAAGCCGCACAAAGTTTAGTTGCGGGCGAAAAGTTATGACAAAAAAGATAGGAAGTCGAAAAAGAAAGCCGCATGGCAAACGTCAAGGGCGCAAGAAAAAAAAGAAGCGAAACCAACATATTGTCCACAAAAGAAAAATTTATACATAAAATTACAAAAATTACTTCGGACAAATTTTAAATATGTACGTATGCAGGCAGTTGCTTTGTTACACCGCAGGTTTAATTTTCTCTAAGCCTAGATAGATATATGTTCATAAAATATTTTACACATATTCTCCATTTTACTAATTAATATGAAGTTTTAAGAATAAATTCGCAGTATTCAACTTTCATGCAACACAACCTTAAAATCACATTTTCCGCGCTGAAAGTGTGAATTTTAAGTAAATTTAACACCTAACTTTCCAAAGACGTTTTGAAACACGTTTTCATTCTTTTCAAACGTAAGGTCTTACAAAAAGTTTTTGAAGTCATTTGGATTAGTTTTTCTTTTTAATTTTTTCTCAGACACCCATTTATTCCCAATTTCCATACGGGCTGGGTGTATGTATTTTCCGAAAAGTGTGAAACACATTAAATGTGTTTTTAACCTTTTCTTTAGAAAAGACTTTAAACCCGATCGGCTGGTGCTCAAAATAATTTCAAATGAAACGCTTTCCACGAATATTCCACACTTGCGGGTGGAATTTTTCAAAATCACAAATTAATAAGAGCAAAAAATGTAGCTACCTTCTCATCCGTCAGTTTGACCAGGCAGTCAGCCAGTCCGTAAAACAGTCAGTCAGTCAATCAATCTATACAAACAGTTTAATATATATTTTGACGTATTTGTATACTTGATCGGTTTGCAATCAAGGTTTTATTGCAATTTTATAACAGAAACAATATTTTTATGAAGAGACGCAAGCCTTACCATGAAACCAGAACACCCGTATCTGCGCGTCTATAAAGACACACACGCACGCACACACAGACAGACCCCCACACAGAGAAGTGAAAAGTGCGGTGAGTTGTTGTTGTTGCTTCGGTAATGTTTGCTGTTGTGGACTCTCCCTTTAAATAATTCGTGTTGTTGTTGCTTTGTTATCGTTGTTGCCTGTTGCCAGAAATTATGAATCAGGAAGTCTTAATAAGCGCAATTTCAAGTCATTATTATCATAGAGAGCGCTCGCCACGTCTTTGGCGAGAACAGAACAGAAAAAATGTCGACAACGTTCAGTTTTGGTTGTAGTAGTGCTTGCTACATACAAGCACATGCATACATACACACATATGTATATATGGACTATCAGTGTCCAGGCACACGAGCTGGCGAAATACTGTTGTGCGTGTGCGTGTGCGCGCGTGTGTGTGTGTGTGCGTGTGTTGTGTGAATTACAGGGGCGTCGTGCTGCAGTTGCTATTGCCGTTGATTTTAATTAAGTGAAACGTTTAATGTGCGCCACAGATTTGTGTGTTCGCGCCCTTGATGCTGGCCCAAGGGCGGGCTGGGGCGGATGGCGTAGGTCGTTAGCTACAGCAGTTCGATGGCCAGTCAGGGGCAAAAGAACTTTAGTGAGACAAGTGTTGATCACATTTTTTTAAGTGGATCTCCAAAACAGAGGCATGTGTACAGACAGACAAACGGACAGACACACATATTAACACAGTACGTGTGTATGTAGGTATGTGTGTATGTGTGCATGCCCATGCACACATGTACAGCTTTGATCATTCACAGCTTTGATGCGCCTGACTGTCATGCGGTGAGCGCCTGATTTGAATTGCCGTCATAATCACTAATCTAGTTATTAAAAGCTCGCTCCGCTCAGCTGCTTAGCGTCGCTCTTTCTTTCTTTATTTCTTTCGCTCTTCTCCCTCCCTCTCCTTCTTCACGCCGCTGTCCAAGTGCAAGTCCAGTGCAGTCATGTGACAAACAGCCAGTCAATGTGCAGTTTCTCTCACTTCCCATTTCGCTTTATTTTCCTTCTTTTTTTCTGCTGCTGCTGCTGCTGCCAGCTGTTGTTGTTGCCGCTGCTGCTGCTGCTGTTGCTGCTGCTACTCCAGCAACAATCAAACAGCAACACAAAGTCATTTAATGCAATTTGCTGATTGCGCTCTATGCTGTTATTATTGTGTGCTCCTCTTGTGTTGTTGTTGTTGTACCTTTTGACATTTGAGCAGAGCTTTGCACAGACCTAACAACGCATTCCGCCTCACTCACACTCGCACTCTCTCGCTCTCGCTCTCGCTCTCGCTCTTGCACTCATGGCAGTGCATGGGTGGCTGGCGCCAAAGTGCAAAAGGCAAAAGAAGAAATGACTTTAATGGCATTTAATAAACAGCATACAACAAAAATTTGCCCAAGCAGTGTGAAGGAGAGGAAGAGCAGACGACAAAAGGCAAACGGCAATCGGGCTGGCAACCAGACAGGCTGACGCAACCGGATTCAAATTCCAGTTTCAATATGACAGACGGCTAAGAGAATGCAGCTGCTGCCGCTGCCGCTGCCGCTGCTGCTGCTGCTGCAGTCACAGCATTTGACTCTGTGCTGCTGCTGCTGCATCTTGCGGGTCGCATCAATATCAATGTGCTAGTTACAGAGTGACACCCATTCAACCCGGCAACGGCAGCACCTGAAGCTGCAACTGTGACTTGTTTCACCTCCGCGGTTTATGACGACGTCATCATGTTACTTAGCCTTACATAATGCACGTTGGTATTGGCCAAGCCGAGTGCCAAGAGCCAAGTGCCGAGTTCCATCTCACGAGATAGACACAATTGTCCATTCCCATGAATCGCGTTTGTTATATTGTAGTACTAGCAGTTAGTTGCCGGCGTTGCCCGGCTCAAAGTCGCAGCGTGTGCAATTTTCACCAGCTCTTTATTCTTCATTTTCTAATTTCAATTTATAATAATATAATATAATATAATTTTTGAGCATAAAATAAGTTATAAAATTGTTGTTTACTGGCAGTTGCAGCTCCAGGTTTCGCAGTAAGTCAATAATTCATTCATTCAGATAGTCAATCAATCATTAATTCTGACAGCAGTCAGTCAGTCATTCATTCAGTCAGTCAGTCCTTCAGTAAGTCAATGGTTCAGTCAGTCAGTTAATCAGTCAATCATTCATTCAGCCAGTCAATTATTAATTCAGTTAGTCAGTCAATCATTCATTTAGTAAGCGTTTAGTAAGTTAGTCAGTCAGTCAGTTAGTCAGCCAGTCAATCATTCATTCAGATAGTCTGTTAGTCAGTCAATCTTTTATTCATTCAACAGCTAGTCATTTATTCAATCAGTCCGTCAGTCGTCAATCATTTATTCCGTCAGTCAGGCAGTCATTCAGTCATTGAATGATTCAGTCGTTCAGTTCGTAAGTCAATCATTCATTCAGTCAGTCATTCGGTCATTCAGTCATTCAATGATTCAGTCAGTCAGTCCGTAAGTCAATCATTCATTCAGTCAGCCAGTTAGTTAGTCAGTCTTAAGTTTTAAGAAAGTTCGACACGCTTTGATGATGTGGGAAATTAGACTAATTTGTGGGCGGGAAGCGTTGACACATACATACACACATAATTGCTGGGCACTTAATATATGAATATGCAGATGTATTTATGTATGTACATAAGTACCTAATGTACATTCACACATACATATGTGCATGTATACATATATGCTCTTCAGTGCCAGGTACTACTTGAATGCTCTTCTGGTTGTCGTTTGGCCTTTAATCCACGTCGCTGTCGATGCCAGCAGCAGCAGCAGCAGCAATTGCAATTGCAGAAACAACCGCAGCAGCAGCAGCAGCATCAGTAGAAGTCGACGCCATTGCTGCTACTTTTACTGCTTCTTCTTTATCACAAACACAAACGCAGAGACACAAAGGCAACGGCCAGTGGGTGGCTGTGGGTTGCTCCGGCTGGTGACCGCAAAGTTAATTGCAGTGTGTGTATGTGTGCGTGTATGTGTGCTTGCGTGTGTGCGTCTGCGTATGTGTGCCTGTGTTGCCTTCTGTAGTTGTTGCTGTTGCAGCCGCTCGCCCGTTGCGGGCAAATAACTTTGCTAATACTTTGACCGAGCCAACAACTTTTATGAGAGCTTTGAGCGCAGCTTTCGCTGCGGTTGCATGCTACTCATACACACACACATACACACACACACACAGACACACACACCCACAGGGACGCAGGCGGCATCGTTCACGTCTCATGTTGAGCCCATGGTCACAGTAGTTCTTAAAGATGAAGTGAAGCGAATGGGCAAAATTATAAGTGGCATCCAGGGAGACAGAGGCACATGCAACCAGCTGTTGGGAGCACAGCTGTCAAAACTTTTGAGGATGCTGCAAGTGGCAGCTACATTTTGCAGCCAAACAAAGGTAAAATTTCGAAGAGCGCTGTGTGCCCAAGGTGGACACACTCATCGTATACGTAACATAGTTCAAAAGCGCTGGTTCAAACCGTCAAAGACATGCTCTTTTCTTTGAGTTTTGCAATTTAGTCCTCAGTATGAAGCGATTTTAGACCAAGACAGTTGCCCAACAGTTCTGTACTAAAACCAGGGCAGTAGATGTGTCAAGCCAGGTTCTCACACTGAATAAGTTCGAATCTCAGAATAATGTTAAACAAAACTGTAATAATGGTGCAATGTTAAGTGCTGAATTCTCTTAACAGAAGAAACGAAAAAGAAAAGAATCAATGAGAAATAAAACAAAAAAAATTGCGTGGTCCGAGTGAAACTGCAAATGCAACTAAAACTTGGCAGTGGTAAGTGACAACAACAACAACAACAACAATAACAGCGCGCGCCTGGCTAAGAGTCAGAGTCTGAGGCAGAGGCTGAGTAGCTTTGCCTATTAGATTACCTGTGTCAACAGCGTCGCAAATTACAGTGCGACGAGGCGGCCGTAACCAGTTTTAACTGCATTTCCAACAGCAACTTGTAGCAAGTTCCACGCACACACACACACACTCTCACACACACACACACACATAACAAGTTGGCATCCACATGCCGCTCACTTTGGGGCAGCGCTGCTGTTGCTGCTGCAGCCGCAGTCGCAGTCACAGTCACAGTCGCTGTTGACATCACTGTTAACGTCAGCAGCGACGTTGAGCTTTGCGCTTGGCTGGCTGGCTGGCTGGCTGGCTTGCCTGCCGCCTGTCCCCCCACGCAAATCGTTGCCCCTACACCCGACGCCCAATGCTTGGCTGAGGCTAGCCGGCCGGTTGTTATTGTTATTGTTGTTGTTGTTGTTGCTGCTGCTGCTGCTGCTGTTTGTTTGTTTGTTTCGTCTCCATTTGCGTTGCGTATCGTTAGTCGCTGTTTGTAGCAACGATTCGGTTCGTTGATGATGTGCTTTTGGCGTTGGGTTAAGGAAGAAGGTAGCAGGGGGCTGGCTGCTCGGAAGGCGTGCGATGCCGGTAATAACATCCATAGGTCGACTGGTTGGTCTGTCGATTTGTCGTTTTGTCTCAACCACAGCATTGGCTCGGTCACATGTTTCTCTCTGACACGTCTCGCTCTCCCGCCTTCTCTCTCTCTCTCTCTCTCTCTCTCTCTCGCGTCCGCTGTCTCTTTCTGTTTTCCTTCGTTCCCTTTCGTTGTCTCGGGGTGTAGCTGCTCGCTTGATCGGCAAGGTATTTTCTTGCTGTATATCGTTTCATTGTTGTTGTTGTTGTTGTTGTTGCCGTTGTTGCTGTTCGCTTGCTATAAACAATATTTTCTCGTTGTTGTTGTCGGCGTTTCTTTATTGCCTCTTTGTGTGCGCGCGTTGTGTATGTGTATTTATTGTTGTTATTGCTGTTTTTCGTTTTTTTTCTCTTTCTGTTATTGTTGTTTTTTGCTTCTCGTTCAGCATTCGGTGCCTGGCACCGGCGATCACCGCTTTAAGCTGCGACAGCCGCCAACCAACAACAACAACAACAAAACAACAATAATCACAGTGCATGTGCACCACCAGTGCTACACACACACACATACACACACACGCACGCGCACACACTCGAACGCACCAAGAGAAAACAAGTACGAATGCTGTAGGAATGCTGGGTAGCACTCGATTTGGAGATACCCTGTAGCCGGTAGCTATGGGGCTGCAATGTGCTGATTGTCAGTTTGTCAGCTCCAAGGGGTCGTGTTTTTGGGGGTAACGCTGGGCGAATTCCACATTTGGTCGTTCATTTTTGAGCATTTGCTCCTGGATATTTGCAAATGACCTGATGGACTCATTCAGAGTCTACCTGGAGAGACGTGCGCATGACGGGCTTAGGATAGGGCTGTTGTCTGTCAATTGGCTTTCCACCAATTAATGGGTAGAAGCATTTTGGCTGATTGTGCTCGACATATTTCGGCTAGGTCCGGCAGCCCTCGAAGTTGCCAGGTTGATCCAAGCTGCAGTTTGCACAGTTGCCAAGCTCGTATCGGCTCTTGTCTTCCATACATATCTGCCATCCTGTCCATATTGAAACCTCCTGTAGAGACAGGACAGCCGCAACGGATTCACCAAATTAACTAATACTACTTTTATTGGTTAGCCTGTGCAGCAATTAATGGGCCATCGCCTTTAAATGGTAGCTGAAATACTTTACTTTACTTTATTTGTGGAAGTGGTTCCCTAAGGAGCTCGTTGCTTGATACTTGGCGTAGATTCTAGTTTGTTTCACCTAGCTGGACTGGTATTGGATTAGCTGACACTAATGCGGTTATCTCTTATACAGAAACTATTTACTAGAACTAACTAGATATTGATGAAGCTAGCAATAAAATATTGTATTGTAAATATTGTATATTGTATTGTATCAAATAACAGAATGATTCGATTCAGGCTTAGCCAACTTATCTCGTTTAAGGTTCGATTAGAGGTAAATAAAAGAGGGAAAGTTCTGGTTCAAACCTGTTTGGTTCCAATCCGATTTGCATTCTTGCCAACAGCTTTATGTCTTTTTCCTTTTCACAAGCGCGCATATTTTGTTTCGCTTTAAGAGGACTTATTTATTCACAGTATTAAATTATTTTTTGTACACAACACATCAGATTGCATTGAACTATTCATCGAGAGTCCAATTCCAGAACCAAGCAAAAATATTGTTTGTATTTAAGTTTATTTTTGTACTTTGTAAATAAATGTGTTATTCGAAAGGCTTATTTAGATGATTCTGTTGAAGCATTTTATTAACGTTAGCTTTCAGATATTTTTTAGTGACCTTCATAATGAATTTATATTGAGTTGTGCACAATTGGATATCTTTTTTTTTTTTTGTACTGCATTACATTTAGCTCGAAAGAACCTGCATTTCATTTCGAAATAAATGTTGTTGCACTTTGATTACTGTTAAAGCAATATATATTTTTTATTACATACAAATGCATTGAGAGACGCGCGTGTGCAAAGGTGCAAATAAATCAATACAATATCTACTGAATGCACCTTGATAGCACTTTGAATTTAAATTTCGAAAAAGCTTGTGTTTTATTGCAATGGAATGCGAGATCGATTCGATAATATTTTAATTATAGAAAGCTGGCAAAACGAAATATACAATGTCAAATGTAAAATGTAAAATGCCTGATTTGCCAATGCCACAGACCAGAACTAAGCTCAGTTCAATGGCTAAAGTCTTGTCACTAAAACCGCTTCAGACTCTGTTAACAGTGTATATGTGCGAGTATTGTGCTCGAGCTAAAAAACTATTATATTGATGTCAAATGTCAAGCTGTGCAAAATAAAAAAAAATTATATTACGAGTGCTTGAGGCCGTATTGCACGACTAATGGATATCCTGTAGCCTATGTCGTGTTGACATCCAAATGTATATATACTATGCGAAAGCGCAAAGCTTTACCTTAAAAAAATTACTTGATCAGTCTATGTTTAACGAAAAGATGCCAAGTCTGGATTTTCCAACTTCGAAAAAATTTAATCTGTTAGTCGATATTTATCAATGACGTGTAAACTCAGCGTATTGTTGATTATTTCAAATATACAAAGTCTGGGCTTTCTAGCTTCGAAAAAAACCTGTTCGATATTTATCGATTTAATGAAAACAGTGAATGCCAAGTCTGGGCTTTCTAGCTTCGAAAAAAACATAGTCTGCCAATCGATATTTATCGATTGTGTAAAAACGCAGAAATTGCCGATTATTTAAAAAAAAACTCTGCACGTGAAGCCTTTGGCTTTTATAATTCCCGAGATCGACGCGATAATATGATCAGTCCCTCTCAAAGATGGCGATAATGGCCCCTTGTGGGCGCAAGACGTCTACTGGGAAGGGGCAAGAGCTCAGAAACAAGAAGAAGAACACATCACTTAATTTAAATTGAAAGATTTTTTTAGATGTAAAGTTTAACATTTTAAAAAACGCTAAAAAATATATATTAAAATAAAGACAACCTCTGATATAGACAGACAAGCGAACTCCATCGACTCAACCCCCCGTGCTGCAAGGGCATTTATATATATATACTTTGCGGAGTCAGACAAATCTCCTGCTGCCCCTCTTTTATAATACATTTGCACACAGCCGTTAAACCCGTTTTACCCATTTTTAAACACGCACTTGGATATCAACTGGGATTTGCATACTTTATAAGCACACATCTAGGCAATTTTATTAGGCAGACAGCTCGCTGTTTATCTCTTCTTGAGCGCCAACATGCGTCAGCTCGTTTGTATACCCTGTAAGTGAGAGTGGGGTATATAAAGTAAATTAAATATTCTCATTGTTACGCGTCTTTTGGGGCAAACTAAGGTTTTCCTTTGATGATTGTTGAACTTTTATTAAGCTGTGGATTACGTGCCGTATAGGCAACGAAAAATCGCAATTCTTACCCATTCCTTATCAATGTTGTTGATGGTACAAATGGATGCGGCCCATTTGATATGTACAAGCGAAATTTTATATATGCCCCAGCTAATAAATGCGAGCTGTATTTTAATTCTTATGTATTTATTGTTTCTGCAATTGTTTATCATAGACAAAACGATTTCCTGCTCATGCATTGTAAATGCTTAGCTTACCTACCTATATATATATATTTATATATGTATATATATGGGTATATATATAGTTGTATACGTAGATGTATGGTTATAGGAGACATGTCATGTGTTCAATGCAAAATCGCATTTCATGGACTCGGCTGTTGCTGTGCGGGGTAGTTGAATGCCTTTTTTTTCTCCAACTGGTAATTACCTTGAGCGCAGTTGATAAAACTGTCATGTGACACACAATGATGGCGATACAGTAATGGGTGGGGGGGGCTGATGAGGGGCTTGGAGCTGTGGAGATGTTTCTCAATGTCGGTTTATACTTTATTTGCTGGGCACGTTTAATGCGGCGTATACGTAATATGCGTTTACATGTTGCATTCTAACTGTGCTTTCCACTGCCTGTCGCTGTCTCTCAGTAACAGTTAATTGTTTGTTAAATAATTAATTACACACACACACCCACACACTCACACACACACGCATACCTAGTATTTCTAACGAGACATCGGCTGTGAGCACGGCGGCCATCAACGTCATTGCCGAGCTTTTGATTAGGGCTCACAATGGCAAATGGAAAACTGTTGCCCATATACCGAATCGATCGACAACTACAAAAACAAATAAAAGAAAATACCTTTTTGAATTCGCGCTGTTTTTTTGTTGACAGTCAGACAGTATGCTATGTCTAAAAACTGGGCTAAAAAACTTTAGCTCGAGGTATACGCAATGTAAGAGGAATCTGTGCTGTGCTGTGTGTGTGTGTGAGTCTGCGCGTGTGTGTGTGTGTGCGCGTGTGTGACGGACTCATGTGCATATCTATGCTGCCTACATAAATATATCAATTTGTTTAACTTAATGACTCGCGTTCGTTGTCAAAATGGAATTAATACGTTCGTAATGAGAATTTCGAAAAAAATGTAATTAAGTATGCTTCAAACCTTGTCTGCAAAACTATCGATGACACTATGGAAACATGTCCATAAAAAATATACATATATGTATATATATATATATATATATATATATATATATATATATAAGTATATTAATGTAATTTGTATGTATTTTTTATATAACTGCAAAACGAGTTTACAAAAAGTGAAAAAAGTGTCAGGCATCAATTTAATTATATAATTATTTAATTCACTTTTGAAGATGCTTGAATAAAGGATTTATGTAATCTTCTCACAAAAATAATCCGTTTTGCCTTATACACACATATATACATATGTGTGAATATGTATGTATATGTACATACCCTAGCTTATAGCCACAGTTTTCGAGCTGAGGTAGGCAAATATGATAACGTAGTTTCTCGATGCTTTCTACTAAAAAGTTCCAGACTCAATAATAAAGAATATTTATTTTCGATTATTTAAAAGAAAATAGAGTAACGCGCAGTTGGTTAGCTATTGCATAAAAGAACGATTGATTATGATGAAGTAGTTTTCCGTAGCTTTCTGCACAAGAGCGCGACCATGTTCCAGACTCAATAATAAAGAAGATTTTTTTCCGACTGATTCAATTAAAATAGAGTAGCACGCAGTCATTTATAGCTGGAGTGATCTTTAGCTTTTGCATAAAGGATAGCTTGAATAAATGGTAGGGCAGTCTGGCGCTGAGTACAGGGTATCGTGCCGTCGAGCGCATCTGAAGCGCACTTACTTATGCTCTTTGCCTTGAGCTTCCTACTCAAAAGGTCGACCAGACTCAATAATAAAGTAGATTTATTTTCGATCTATAATTTAAATAGAGTAGCGCGCAGTCGATTATAACTTAACTATTGCACAAAATGAATATTGAATATATATGGACCAACAGCTAGGGTTTACACTACAGGGTATCGCACCGTCGGGCACACTTAACTGCAACGCACTTACTTGTGCTTTTTGCCTTGAGCTTGAGTTAATAAAATATTATTATGGTTGCTTTTTGACTGGGCTTAAAGTGGCTTTTCTCTCATATCACGATTATTTGCCGCTGCTTCACTTTGTTGCCATTTTTAATACAATAGAATTGCCGCACAATTCCGATGCCATAAGCCGCATGCTGCTGCCGCTCAGCGGCATAAAGCTTTAAAATATTCCCTTTGGCTGAGCAAATATCTGAACAAAACGGCATTAAATTGATTTTGCTAGTTGCCCCCGGCACAGCCGTCCGCCCGCCCGCCCGCGACCCTTTGTTAATCTTTCAGTTCACCTTTTGTATTATGCAACTTTGTTTTGCCCGCTTGTTAGTATTTTATTTATTTAAATGAAAAACTGAACAGAAAATGGCACAGAAAAATGCATCAGTTTGTTTTTATTTTTATCAATTTTTTGCCACATAAAATGCGCAAGCAATTTTCGGTGATGCGACAACAATTTAGCAACAATTCTAATTAGCGATTCCGTTTTGTGGAACAACATTCAATAGCTGGCCAATTGCAATTTGCATGTGCCGCGCACCTGTGGCATTGTTGCACGCCTCCTCACCCCCTCGCGCCCTGGCCGGGCTGTGTGTGTGTTTTCGTTGCATTTAATTTATGCCATTTCATTTGGCGCCCATAATACATTTATTTATCAAGCAGAACACAGCGTCAAGCAAATTAATTGAATCGCACAGTTTTCTCGCTGAAATGTGCAAATTCCTGCATTTTGCTCAAATTTTCACAGGCCTCGCTTTGTGCAAAGCGGAAACGCAAGGAACAAAAAAAAAATGGCTATAAAACAACAAAATGGCGACGCCGGCCAGTTGAGCCGTGATTTTTTTCACGAGTACCCCTTATGCGTGTGCGTGTGTGTGTGTGTGTGTGTGTAGTCGTATTTACATGGACAAACTTGATGCTGCAACAGACAAAGTAAATTCGCAAATTTATATATTTAATCGAATTTTTTATAGCACACAGGAAGAGCATTAAATGCTTATAATTAAGTCGGACTTTAATTTATGGCAGCAGTTGGTGAGTGCATTTCGGCTTCGGCTTTGGCTTTCGCTTTGGCATTGCATTTATTCATTTGCACAAGTTATCTGCATTCACCATTCCAATTTGCAAACAAGCAAATCGCGCGCTGGTTGAGAATGTACGACTGGCAGATATCCTGACCCCAGCACCGAGTTGCCCTTACAAACAATCTGGCTTCCTTTAAGGCACGTTTTAAACACGTTTTTTGCTTCTTGTTTATTACATTCAATTTATCGGAAATGCGTTCTAAAATAACTTTGGTATTTACAGTCCGATCACTATGACATATTCAGGGCATAATTGTGTTGTGCACGTGCCTTACCATAGATCAATGCTTTTTTTGCAAAAGGTTTTACAATTTTTGCCAAGAATAGGAGAAGGTATCAAAAAACCAAAATATGTATGTTCTACGACTACCTACACGACAAGCCTGATATGTTGGCTTAATTGTTCGTTTTAAGCCCAAAAAACTAGGAGTCAAAATCGATATTTATCGACATAATGGAGTTGTTGAAAAGGAAAATTGATAGACACACGTAAATATTATATGTATATATTTCAATATTTCGCCTTAGCTCATTGAACTGATCAAGAATATACAGGCTTAAAAATGCTTCCCTCTTCCTGTTACAGACATTTGCACAAAGCTCTTATACCCCATTTGCACTATATTCAATTGGGGTTTCGGGGTAGAAAAAAGCCTTCAATGGAATATTGAATTAGCAGGTCGGCGCCTGCTGAATGTTATCGCACTTTGGCCCTGCACTGTGTGCAGCATGTCAGGAGTTGTCAACCAGTCCTGTCGGAAGGGAGGGGCGTGCCCCCTCCTTATTTGCTTTAGGCGAGAGGTGTTGTCATATCAATACGAAATTTGTCAAAGGAGTCAACGGGCATTAAAGCCAGCACATGCACACGCGTACACAAATACAGATAGAGAAAGCAGAGTACGTCAGGGAGGACTACTCGAAATTTAAGAAGGATTTAAGAAAACGCTGCCTAAATATTATTAATGATGGACACAATTTAACGAAATATTGTGTATAGCGGCGCCTAATATAAGTATATGCCAAGCCAGTCACCTTTTTATACCCTCAACACATTGAAAATCGAAATGGGTATAATGCTTTTGTTGCATGTATGTAACAGGCAGACGGAAGCATCTCCGACCCTATAGAGCATATATAAGTATACTAGCGGGTATAACCCGGCCTTGCCCGTGGCATGTATGTTATCAAATCAATGTTCTCAACCAAATTTGAAATGATTTTGAAACTGATCGGACGGTAAACCAATAACTTTCATACAAACGTTTTCCGCCAAGTTACCACTGTTTCGAGTGGAATTTCCCAAATCGCTGAAACACATATTCATTACATTCTTATGTAGAACTTTAAAAATAAGTTTGAAGCAAATCGGACACAATTTAAAACTTCGTACAAAAAATCTTGAGTCGCATTCCACCCGAAAAAGTTTGGATTCTGCAAAAAGTGTGAAACACGTCTCAAATGATTTTTCTTATTGATCTTTGGAAACGAATTTAAGTGCGAAACGTCACCCACCAAATCTTTGACCTCCATTTCCACCAAGGACAAACGGATTTTTCGAAAAGTGTGAAACACCCCTCAAATGAATTTGAACAAAAATCTTTGAAAATAAGTTTGAGGCCGATCGGATGGTAAACAAGAACGTTACATACAAACGTTTTTCGCGATTTTTCCACACTTGCGGGTGGAATTACCCGAAACCCCGTCTTAACGTGCACCTACATCACATAAGGTAGCTACAGTAGCTACAGCTTCCTAGCTCTTACGGTTTGGGCTGTGCGTTGATCAGTCAGTCAGTCAGGACAGAGAGATTCGGCATTAATAGTCGAGTCAATCTAGCCAAGTCCGCCTGTCTGTCCGCCCGACTGTCTGTCCGTCCGTCCGTATGTGTGAAAACAAGGATCTCAGAACCTCTAAGTAGATCCTTCCACTGCCCGCGCGGTACGAGTTTACTTTCGATAACCGATAACATGCCGCAAATCTAAGCAATCGGTATAAATCGATATCGAAATCCTGCTTGTGAGCAAATCTCTTTAGTTTTAAGGGCTAGAGTCATCAAATCTGACATGCAGCTTCTAGAATAAGTATAAACAGTTCAAGTATATTTCATTTTCTAGATACGTGCATAGTCAACATAATTGAGAACAATGAGGAAACAACCAGTGAACACTTAAGTAAATTGCAATTGAAATGCTGTGTGCACATACCCTACATTTAACTGAATGCCATTTGATTTGGCGAGACGATGAATGCCATTCGGTGAGATGCCACTGGCCCAGTTAACCACCAGCTGCCTGCTGCTGCTGCTGCCAGCATTCAAGCTAACATACATTAATGTATTTATATATTTATACACACATACATATATTCATATATATTTATATGTATATTACGTCTTTGCGGCTTACCGGTTTTGTTGGCTGCAGCCTCTCTACACAGGCTGGTGGGCAAACAAATCTGAGACCCAAAAGCTGCTTAAGTTCAGCATCTGTCTGAGGGACCAATTATAGATTTGGCCAATTGGACATTCCGAGCGAGCGAAGGTGTAGGCATTGTTCGGCAATGCAATTTACAATATTTGTTTTATGGAATTTACTCGAAAGCCCATTTAATTGCATTCCATGCACATATATGGCATATAGTTAGGGATATTTTGAAGGGTTTATTGCACTATGGCTATTTCACTATTTTCTGCTGTCTGCAAACGTTATTTACTTTCAAATGCGCAAAGTGCGACAACCCTTGTGCGTAGAGTTGACAGCCGAGACGAAAACAATGCACAAGTAATACTCTCTCTCTCTCTCTCTCTCATTCTCTCTCTCTCAAAATATATATGTATATCTATATACCACTGTATGCTTGTTCTTTCTCTAATCGTTGTTGTTCCTATTGTTGTTGCTTTTGCTGCTGTTGACACAAGCTCATAATTTCTGGCAGATGAGAGCCTGTCAGTTAGCTGTAAGCTGCCAAAGGCTTAGCTTCAGTTCCAGCTGCAGCTACAGCTCCAGTTGCACCTCCGGCTCCAGCTTCAGCTCCATTTCCGGTACCTTTTACTTGACTTTTTTTCATCTTCTCAGTGTCACTTTGAAAGGAGGGTACACGTACAAGGGGTAAAAAAAAAAAAACGAAAATTAAATTTTCCACAAAAGTTTTTAATTACTTGCATTCATGTTGAACGAATTTTCCGGCTGCTCATAAAAATTGCAAGCTGATTTGCAGGGTTTATGCCAGCGTTTAATGTTAGCTAAAAGCTCAATGTGCTAACTATATCAAACTAGTTACTACATTTATTTAACTGTATATTTATCGTAGTTTAAATAAACCACAAAAATCGTTCGAGTTAAATAACACTTTGCCCATTGGCTTAAAGTATTTCATATTCTATTTTTGCCCTCTCTTAACTGTCGCACTTTGTGGAGCATCTGCATATTTGATAGAATTTTAATGCGCTGCAATTGTCAAGTCCTCATTGTCCTCATTTCAATTTCAAGCGCAACTCTACAGGCAAGGCAGAGAATTGCTTGGCGATGAGTTATGAGCAAAACTTGATGCAGTAAAAATGTATTTCAATGGATTCCACATTTCAAAAGTGCTCTAAAGAAATTAAAAAAGAAAAATTGTAATTTATTTCGATACTTTCTTTGAAGATGTTGGTAAATCAAATTCAAATAAATAAGCCAAGTTTTTTCCTTTCTTAACTTGAGCCTTTTATAATCTGACGAAAAGATGTGTCATGATATAGGTACATACATATGTATAACTACATCATGTTTGGTTTGTTAAATTTTCTTAACAAAACTTTAATGAAAATTCTGATTTAAATAAATACATTTGCAAGTTTTATTATGATTAAAATATTTTCAAATAATTATTTGTTGATTATAATCAACAGGAAATTAAAAGAGATTTGGCGCAAAACTCTCGACTTGTTATTACCTACACCCATTAAAACTGGCTTAAAAGGGGTCGTAAGGTGCAAATGTGTGTAACAGACAGGTAGAAGCATCTCCGGCAGCGTAAAGTAAATATGTCTTTGATCATGAGCATGAGGATTAAGATTAACCTAGTCGTGTCTTCCATCTGTAGACTACCTCAGAGATTACAAGAGATTGCATCTTAAAATGTTAAATATATCACACATATAATATGCAAAACAAGCTTATCTTTTTTTGTTTGGATAGCGAGCTTTTATAATATCGATAAATATCGATTTTAACAATGTCTTTAAGCATTTCTCAGAGATTATATGACCAAAAGAAAATTTCACATTTTCAATAGATATAATAACTCCCTCCACTCCCCCCAAGCATTTGCTGGTATATAAACACATGCCATATTTATGACTTGATTCCATCTAGATCGGAATGTAAAGATCGATTGTGTATTATCGTATAAAAGAAATATTTGATATTTTTTTATATTTTGAATATTTAACTCTTTCCCTCCACCTCCCCAAGGAATTGTTTATATATAGACCAGAATGGTTGGCATATTTAAGCCCTGATTTCAATAAGATCGGAAAATTATGATCAAAGTTACCCAAGAATACATTTGCCATAGTCTACTTGTGCATGCAGATATAAAATGAAGTTCGAGCGCATGCTCAGGCTTCTTAGGCATTATACGAGGTATCTTCAGGTTGGTCACACCCGACTGGAGCGCTCTTACATGTTTTTATGTTGCGCTTTTAAAAGGCATTCCCTGCCTGCCCACAGTTACTTTAACAAACTACCAATTTTTGTTGCTGAAAAACACTTATAAATTAACTTTTTTGTATTATTTTTTTTCTGTGAAGTGACATTTGTTGTTGCTACTGCAGAGATTTTTATGGCCGTGGCAGCTGCAGCTGCTGACCAGCTGGATGCCGACTCCTCATTAAGGTCCAGAGCACACACAAAAATGTCCAATGGCGTTTAGCGCGCAATTATGAGTTGTTCGTTCATTTCGTTGCTTTTCTTTTGCAACTGGCCGCTTTGTTGCCAAATTATTTTGCTCCATTATGGCCCAGTGATGAAAATAAAAGAAAATATAAAAAAAAACTAAAAGAAAATTGTGAAAGAGATAGAAATGTGGAAGCACGAGAATTTCACTTAAATTGCTGTGGCTCAGTTTTTATTTAATTGTTGCCGCCCGCGCAACTTTAAAAAACACAAACGTAAATTTCTATGCAAGAGTGTGGTGTTGTGAGAAGGCGAAGAAGGTTGCGGGGGGCGACAAGGTATGGCTATATGCGGGCAGGTTAGGAGTAGGTGGGTTAGGGGTAGGTGGCTTCTGTCTGCTATGCCGCAGGCATTGAGGCGTAACAAAGCTGACTTAATGACTCCGAATCCGACTACGGTATAGAAAAAAGCACCGACGCCGAAATACACAATATACATACACACACACAGAGAGAAAATGAAAGAAATGGCAGAGAGACAGAAAGGGTGTGTGAGAGAGAGCGAGAAAGCTAGACAGAAAAAAAGAGAAACAAATTAAAAATGGCTTTTTAACGCAAATGAAATTTAATTTGGGCTCCTTAAAGGGCCGGCCAGGGTGCCGGGCCTGTGTGTACTTATGCAACAGCAAACCGATATGGGCTGCTCCTTAAACATTTTAATGATGTCTGCTCACTTTTCACTTTTCACTTTTCACACTCCCGAAATGTCAACTGGGAACGGACCGTGCTGTTGCTGCCATCGCCATCATTTCTCATGCCTTACCCCGCAGCGGCATCTGTTTGACGCCTTTCAGCTGTGAAAAATTGTATGCTGACATTGATGAAGATTCCAAAGGTCTGATTCCGATGCCCATTGTGACCTTTTTAACCTACCTTGTGATTAGACGTCAAGTGCTTAGGCCAAAAGCTGTTAACTATACGAATTGCCAACTTTGTTGAACTTAACTTTAACTGACTTTATTTAATATTAATAATAGTTATTAGCTTTTTTCCAACCTCCTTAAGTTCGCCATAAAGATGACTGACTGTATTAGCATTGAGCTATGCGCATAAAATCGATGCTTGATCAATCAAGGAATATTCTATATGGCATGCAGAAACGAACGCTTTTCATTAGGCACATTCAAGCTGGGAGAAGGCAGAGGGAGAGATTGAGAGAGTCTGTGAGAGACTGAGAGTGAGAGCTAAAGCAATATTCTGAACAGATTTTAGTATTTAGTGTAACCATGAAGGCTGCCCAAAACAATAATAACAATTACGTAGCATAAATATTCAATTAGCGAACAACAAGCAACGAGACCTCCAAAAGCAACAGCAGCAACAGTAACAACAACAGCAATAACAGCAACATGAACGGCAACAGCTGCAATGTACAACATGGCGTATGCGTAATCATTTTTGACCAAACCGATTGTCCGCCTGTGGAGGGTATTTTAGTTTTCTCTCTGATTGACTGCCTGACCAACTGACTGTGACTGCGAGTGTGACCGAGTGCAGGGCTTTGGTCATGACCATGCCCACGCCAACCGCCCACCGCCCATCGCCCATTGCCCCCGTTAACTGTCAGCAGTGGTATTTTAATTAAACACAACTGCATCTGCTGGCCGCAAATCTACCAACGAAATAAAATCAAATCGCAAATCGCATCTCGTTTATCAGACGCGGACCGGCAGGCAGGTGGCGGCGGCGGTAAAGCTGTCTGTGACAGCTGCAAAGAAATATGTTTCGTACACGAATACATATATTGTAAAAGGCCTATTAATTAGGCTAACTAAATGAGCTGAACAGCGGCCCGGCATTCCGCTTGGAATGCGTAAAGCCCCGAACTCTATTCTAAATTATATAAACGAACTGAAAACAACATTTTACAAAGAAATACAATTTAAAATAAAAAAAAAAAACAGTAAAGGTTTTTCGATTTTGCGAACAGCTTTTAACATTTTTAGTTGGCGTCGGTCACAAACTGTCGCTCAGTATTTATTGTTGCCGTTGCTGTTATTGTTGTTGTTGCAATTTCGATTGGCCTTATTGTTGTTGCAATTGCAATTGGTCCAGCGTTTTGGGCTGTTCAACGCCATTGACCACGAAATAGCTGGTGCATGACATTGGGGCATGGCTGGGAAATTTGAATTGCAATTGCGACCCGTCAAATTGTCCGTCGCGACCCGTCGTTCAGTCTGTCCGTCTGTCTGTGTGTCAGTCAGTCTGTTTTGAGACTCTATTTGTCTGGCCAGCAGTTGTACGTGTGCCAGAGTACTGTATACAAATATTTACAGAGACAATTATTTGACTATTGCAAATCGATCAATGCGAATTCGATATAAATTCTGATTGGCGTTCGTTTTACATGATCCTTCACTGAAGTCTTTAGTTGTTTTAATAACTGAAGAAGATGACGAGATGACATTTGGCATTTTCTTACAAAAACAATGAAGGAAAATAAAAGAATATAATGACAATTGGAACCAGCAACCTTTAGATTCACTGCGTAAATATGATATTCCACATATTCATGTCTCTAGATGTTTTCGGAATTCAAGAACATGACCAAGATGCCTTTTACTTTTTGCTTTGAATGGGCTTGAAGGGCTGCGAACTAAAAAAGAGAAAAATCAACAAAATTATAACAATTTGAACCTGCACCCTGCCTTTAGGTTTGCTGGGTAAACGTGATACACATACTTTATCCCAGGTTAGGTGTTTGATATATTTTTTAATTATGAATAATTATGAATTATGATTTCGTATACGGTTCGTGGCATAGAACCAGTTCGAATTTTGCAGCCGAACTGGTTCAATTTAAAGCTGGCCTGCCTTGCTCTTTCCGCTCCATTTTTAATGAAATACTAATTTCGATTTCAAATAGGCCAATTCATGAAAGTGGCCACTTATTGTTCCCTATGCGTTTTGTTTAGCCGCACACTCATTGCAAGTGTGCTGAAGTGTGTGTGCGTGTGTGTGTGTGTGAGTGTGGGCTGTGTTTGCGCTTTTCGTGTTAATAATAATTGACATTATCGTTGTTTGCTGGTTGCTGTTCTTGTTATTATTATTTAGCCAGTCTGCTTTATTTGGGGTCAAATGAATGTTTTGGTTTTGTTCCATAGCCACACACTGCACGCCCCGCCCCAACCCCACCCCGCCCACCGCTCACTGTCCATCGCTAGTATTTAGGCTGGCTCGTTGCGCCAGTTGACCACTTTATTTGTGTTTATGCACAAATATTCGAATCAAAGTTTAATAATTTACAAATTGCCAACTTAACTGCACGCAGACACAGAGCGTGCGAGAGGGAGGGAGAAAGAGTTCATGCTGGGTTTTGAAACTGTGACATGTTAAAATTGCTTTGGGTATATCAAAATATGCATTTAAATTTTCCAAAATTATATTTTATTATCGCCCCGAGGAGGGTTGGCACAAAGGAAACTCATTTAAGAGATGCTAATTTATTAAAAATGTTCGCCGGCTTTCATAAAACTTGCGTAAAATGCAACGTTTTTCTCTTTTCCTTTGATTTTTTTTTGCGTTCTGCTGAAAATCAATGGGCTAATTTGCATTTCAGCCCGAGTGGTCGCCAATCAAATTGATGGCTGACTTTTACATGGCTGCGAAGATTTTTTGGGGTATGCTATTGAAATTGCCTACGTCGACCTACGATGACATCAAAAAGTTGGGCATTTTAAAACGCGAATGCGTAACTCAATTATTTGATGGCACCTTAAAAATTGAATCGGCATTCAATGTAACACGCCCTCAATCGCTCTCCCTGCTGCTGTCCCTGCACCCACACCCTATTCCGCATAGTTGCCTAACAGACTTCGCTGACAGCTTTAATGGAAGCCAGTGGCGGGGCTCTACAATTGAATTATCGAAGTCGAATGTCAGTGACTCGCCGTTCTGCAAGCCCCGCCCCTGATATGGAAATACAATTAAAATCAAAGAAGTGTATACGCGCGCGTGTGTGTATGAGTATGAGTGTATGTGTGTGGGAGCCAGCATCGAAAATCAAATGAAAATGCAGCTAGCATTGAGGGAACAGGCAGGCCGGCAGGCAGGCAGGCAGTTTGGCTGACAGTCAGTTAAAGAAAAAAAAAAGAAATGGAAAGAAGGAAACACAACACTTACTCAACAATACGAAAATTGAAAAGTCATAGTTGAAACGCTGAAAAGCTGAAAAGCAGGCCACCATGTGAGAAGGGTCCGGTGGAGTAGGATAAATTCTATCGGTCATGTCCATTTGGCAGCGTCAATCAACGCTTTCAAATGGCCAAAGGGAATAATAGCAAGAACAACATTTAATGCTATACCAAGCGTTGATTGACTAACTACTGAAAATACTGAATGCCTGCACCTGAAGCGTCAGCAGTTAACTAACCGAAAGCTTAAATTTAAATAGGCCCAAAAGTACGAGTGTTGAAAATGATCTACTATATAAAGAAAGTGTTTTTGAAAATGATCAAAAAATTAACAAAATCAAGTGTTTTTAATCATAAAAATAATTTCGGTATTTTTCGAGCTTAAAATTAGTGTTGAGCATTTAAAAATATAAATATATTCCTAGCTATAAATAAGTGCTAAAAAATTGTCTATTTTAGTAATATCAAAAGTTTGTATATATTACCTTTACAACCGACTTCTACCGCCTATTCAAAATCACATTGACTCTGATAATTATATCTAGTTCTGATTTAAATTAGTTTTGAAAAGTTAGCTATGTGTATGAATTAATAATTATTAAATAGTAGCTAGAAAATCGATTTTTATCGGCTGTTAAAATTTTAATTGATCTTGATATTATAAATATAGCCTGAGCTCTATATTAGTGTTGAAAAATGCTGTATATTGTATCATATGCTTTTAAATATTTGCAGCATTGCCAATTTTTATCGATTATTCAAAATTACTTTGTCTCCTATAATATAAATGTGGTTTGAGCTTTAAATTAGGGTTGATAAGTTGGTTTTTTAACACAATCGATATATTTTAATTGTACCGACTTTTATTGACTATCGAAAATATCATTATTATTGACAAGTTAGCTATAACTAAATCGATTGTTATTAAAAAAGAGCCGATATTTTTCTGTTTTTATCAACTATCAAAAATATCATTGATCCTGATATTCTAATCGAGCAATACTTTTCACCATAAAGCTTTCAAGTCCTAAATGTAGATGAATTGAGATTGTCTAACAAATACCTAGTTTTAAATAATACTATTTCGCATTTTTTATTATATCAAAGTATCGCTAATGAAAGTAATCGATTGGCGGGACTATCGATAGTAGCCTTAACGTCAGCTCATTATATTGACATTTCTTAGAGCTTTGCTTACAAATTTCAAGATCTTATCTCATTTTTTTTTGCTTTGATCAGAGAATTATATTTGTGTGTGGCTTAATGAGCATGGAATTTGCAATCGGTAATCTATAAATTTAATTGACAATTTCAATTGTTTGTATGCTGGATTTAAAATGACCGCTGATAAGCGCGGGTGTGCGCGAGAGGGAGTCAAATTTGGAGGGTCTTGTGTTTGCTCATGTGTATGTAAATATTTGTGCGTCGGCTATTTGTCAAACCGCTTCTAGACTCGAGGTATCAATAGACTCGAGGTATCAGTAGCTGCTGCCGCCCCATTCCCCACCTAGTCCGGTAAACAAAGAGTCGGCTTGGAAAAAGGGCTGGAGTGGGAGGTGGGGCGGCAGGCTAATCAGGCAGCGGGGTAGTCAACTGTGCAGCCGGTGGCTTTGCGGTTAACATTTGCCTATTTAAACGCCGAATAAATAGTTGATGGGGGCAAAATGGAGGCGGCCATAAAATAAATCTGCCATAAAAACCGCAGACAACTTAAAATGAGGCACTCAAATGGGCTGAAAGGGTTTAAGGCAGAAGCTTGATCGTATTTTGTCTAGCAACAAGCAAGAGCAAAAGCCAAAAGTTGGCCAAAAGCTGCTTCGCAAGATTAATGTGGCCCACAATAAATTGAAGTAAATGGTAAACATATTCGCTGCTTTACACAACCCACACACACAGGCACACACACACACACACACACATTGTGCTCTGTTGAGCAGATGGTTTTCAAATTAATTGAAATTTTAAGTGAAATGCAAGTAGGCGCATTTCTCGGAGAAATAAAAAATGTGGCAAATAGATTAGTTAATGAGTAAATGAGCTAAATAAACATAATTAGCAACAATAACAACAACAACAACAGCAATAACACCAACAACGACAGCAGGCAATTTACATAGACAGAAAATCATTTCAATTAACAAAATCATTGCGGCCAATTAGAGAAAGCAAACAACTGCAACAATCTGCCAAGCGACAACAACAACAACAAATCGCGTCATTTAAGAAAATGTTCGTGCTTATTGACAATGCTCTGTAAGCCATCTAACCTAACCCCTACGTACCCGACGCCATCCCGCCCAAAGCGACCCGCAACAAGCCCGCAATCGTAAACTCTTTCAACAATTTCATTAATGAAGCTGGCTGCGACGCGTCGGAGGCGGCAGCGTTGAAATAAATTATGCTAAATGCAAAATTATTTTGTTGAGTTGCTTTTGCGCTCAGCAGACAAGTTGACATTTTCTGACCCCGATCTGCATCTTCATTTGTAAATGTATCTGCAACTGCATTTGCATAAGTATCTGTATCTATAGCCCTACATATGCACTAGCGCTCGCGAACTGCAGCTGTATCTGTATCTGCATCTGCAACTGCATCTGTATATGTACATGTATCTGAGTCTGTGTATGCCAATTCGGCCTCGTATTCGTTCTTTCATTTCACAAATATTCCGATTTTTAAAAGGTATGTAACATAGCGAGAGTGCATTCAAAACTTGAGGAGTTATTTCTACATCTCCCTTGAAGCTGCGCAAAAATTGCAACAACTTAATCCAATTACGACGCCCAAGTTGAGCTGCCACGTAGAGTCGAGCGTCGAGGGTTGGCTTGACTTCGGGACGAGTGAAAAGTGTTGCAAATATCTCAACAGCATGATATTTGGAAAATATTTTAAGTTTTTGAGACATTTATAAAGTAATGCAAGCGTACGAATTAGGCAGGTATCTAGCAATGTCTGTCTGCTCGAGTGTTTAACTATCTGTGCTAATAATTGGATAATTATATAACACAGTAAACAAAATGTAGCTCTACAATCCCCAGGCAATGCATCTCATAAGATCATAACAATTTTTAAAGCAAGTTAAAGTCAGAACTCACTTATTTTTATATGAATTACGCAATATTAATGATTAATTCGTCCCACTGTGCCACGGTGCCAACTTTTGCACTTGAAATGCGCTTCAAGTGCAATAACTGCTGGGAAAAGCCGAACAGAGCACTGTGCAACAAAATGAAATAGTTTCACAATCTTTGCTTCAGTTGACAGTTGTTTCTTATGTTCAACTTAAGTGAAACATATTTTAAGAGATTGCTGGATTTCCATTTGAACAAAGCACGCGACTAAGCGAATATAGAATCGTAAATATTGAATCGTAAAACAGGCGATTAAAAGCTAATTATTGTTAACCTTGAAGAAAAGGAACTTTTTGAGGCAAACAACTGTTTTTTTAAATTAAATGGAAATGCAGCAATTTAAAATTTGATCTGCTTCTTGGGCAGCAAAGTGCGAATTTTCATAAGAATTAAGCCATCAGCTTGTAGTGTGTAATAAGAGTGGTGCCGGGTCTGATGTGGTTGTGACTGCGGAGGAGCAGCCGGCAGCCAGCAGCCGACAATCGAGAGCGAACAACATACAGCGGATGACAACTGAAGCTGGCGGCCAATGTGGTTGTGAGGCATTGAAACCAATTAACGAACAATCAACTCTGGGCAACCGCAAAATTCAAAATGCACAGCCAGTGGCCAGTGGCCTGTGGCATATGTGTGGGTGTGTGTGTGTGCTGCTGTGTGTGTATGTGTGTGCGTGTTTCTTTATATAAGTAAGTAAGTAAGTAAGTATATAGATGAGCGGACTTAATATATAATTTTAAATAAAATGTGAGCAATTTATGCATGCCAGTCGAAATGAGAAAGTTTTACATGCACATAAAGTATGTATGAATGATCCATATGTACACAGATATATGTAGATGTACACGCATGTACTACGTTTTAATTCTTGGACATTTTAAATCTCTGTGCGACGAGCATGTGCAAATTATTTCAGCTTTCAGATTTCACTTAAAATATCGAGAGGCTTTAAAGTGAATGTGATTACGATATTGTGCGTTATACGTTGTAATGTACATGTGTATGCAATTATGTACGTATGTATATGTGTATGTCACTATACATAACACAAAACTAAAGCGAATTGTAGTTAAAACTGCTTAAAAATTTTAACGCAAATCGCGTGATATGTTATATGTGCATGTCATAAGTTAAACTGCTCTAATCGAAAGGAGCCAACTAGAAGATACCCCCCGCCCAAGTCTAGCATACCCTAGCACATGAATGCTCACATATTTTAAGCATATATTGGATATAATAATGCAGTTCTTCAACGAGCAAATTACTCCACTCAAAATAAATTACAACTGACAACAGGGCATCCATGCTTCGGCATTTTTGATAGCAGCATTTTTATTCAGTATTTTGTTCATTAATTTTTCGCTCGGCATGGCGATTCAGTTCACGCAATTTAACATAATTTCAATAATGCACACGGTACTTTCCGTGCAAATAACAAAATAAACATTTTAATTAAAATACAATAACAATAAATAATAATGCTCTAGACGAGAGTGTTCGACCAACCAGATACCCTGTAGGCCAGCAACGATGCGAACATATCGAGGAGATATACAAAAAGTAAAATATTCTTGATTTGAGTATATCAAACGAGAATCTACGTGGCTAGAACATTAGCTGGTCAAACTTACGGCTTTTTATGTATATTAAATATATATACATATATATATATATATATATATATATATATATATACCTTATGAGATCGGAGATGGCTACTGTCTTTTTCGTGCATACTCCATTTTCGTTGGGTACAGGGTATAAAAATACAAATTTTAATGGAAAAAATGTTCATTAAGTAATAAATCACTTAATGCGAATGTAAATTGAAATTAAATTAAATTATGCTTGAACTGAGCAAACAACAAATGGCAACATAAAACAAAACAAAAAACATAAACTGCAATTAACCAAAATCGGTATCATCTAAGCAAACAATCAACAAAGCAAATATTTAATTTGACAGCTAAGTGAACAGTTGACAAATGAAATGAGCTTTTAATTGATTGGCAAATCGATTTAGAATATATTAAATAGAAGTAGCTGCAAAGAAAAAACATGCTTTTTATTATTTATTAATTATATGCCCGCCAAAGAGCGTCATTTAATTTTATTTATGCATAAGCTAATGCATTTGTGCCTCTCATTAAAATGTGAAGCCGAAAAAAGGTGTTTTGGATGGATTATTTGGTGGGTGACTGAAATCGCAATGTTGTGACTTGCAAGCTTTGAGGTTTTTTCAATTTATGGGGCATGGTTCTACCCTTTGCTCCCACCTTTGGGATAGGCTCCAAAAATGTGGGAGTCATAAATTTTCTCAGTTTTTCCATTCACCATGTGCGCGTGACCCAAAAATGGTTTGGTCGATCTTTAAAGGAGGTCTGCTGTAGTCCACCTGCCAAATGTGAGAGATATAGATACATATGTTTTTAGTACCAAAAACTAAATGTTCAGTTTAAAGTCTTTAACCTCAACTCAAAGGCGGGCAGTTGGGCGGCCAAAACCCATATGCTTCGATTGCCTTTGCGGCTAGAGTATGAAGAGTATTCAAATTGTTGAGTAAAAAAAGTTTGTTCCATATTTATCTAGTTAAAACTCCTTTAATGATTGGCAAATAAAGTAAGGTTGTCCAGCCATCCCTTTAACGTATTGTGATTTTGGAAATAACTAAATATTTTACATATGGGCATCAACATGCGTTCGGCTTAAACCATTCAAGCGTGCAGGTTTGTGTTGCACAAAGTGTTTTAAACTCAAATGATTGAAAGAGACTCATATCGGATCCCATTCAAGTGCAGGTCACAAATTTCAGTTGCAAAAAAAAAAAATAGCACAGCAAAAAAACGAGAAACAAAAAAATCAAAGCACAGAAAAAGTAATTCAAGCTTTCAAATGGGTACAACAAAAAATGTGTGAATGAACCGCGACGCGACGCGGGCGTTGGCAACAAACTGAGGCAGTCACCAGCGCAGCAGCAGCAGCAGCAGCAGCGGCAGCGACGTCGGCAGCACTTGGCGGTCATTGTTCCAATTTCTAACCTTTTTTTTATTTTGTATATTTTTTTTTTTGTTCAACTCTGGCTCTCCTGCTCTATGCACGTATGTTCATGTGTGTGGAGGAGATTTTTTCAAGTGTTGTTGTTAATTTGTTTGGCAGTGGCGCGCATTTTTCACAGACACAAGCACACACACGTGCACCTAAGAGAAATGCCGACTCTCCGTATGTGTGTGTGTGTGTGTGTGGATGGTAAAATTATAAAATAAAAAAAACCGGCTACAACGGCGAGCAGCTACCCTCTGTTGCCTAGCCCCTCTCCTGGCTGCTAAATGTCTAACCAGTTGTGTCTATGAGCAAAGTTGTTGTTGTTGCTATTTTATTACTCGGGTTTGGTGTTGTGCATAGAAGCCTGAAGCAGCCACAACAGCAACAACACCAACAGAAGCAACAACAATCACTGCCACAAAGTACAGCAGTTTAAACATTTGTATTCGTGCCTGTGGCTCACATGTCAGGTTGACCAGCTAACAACAGCAACAGCAACAACAACAACAACAGCAGCGGCTACAAACTGCATATGTGTATATATGTATGTGTGCCTCAGTTAAAAAGGGTTTTAAGTGGTAGACACGTTAAAGAAATGCACAAAACGAGAGAAATGGCAAAGTACTCAACCCACATGACTTATGCACTGAAAAGTAAATGCCAAAACTCTGCAAAAAGTAACCGAAAAATTAAAATTTGTGGAAATAAAAATGTAAGTGGAGAAAAAACGATGCAAATAAAATAATCTGCTTAAAACGGAAATAGAAACGTGTAGAACTCAAGCTAAAAACGTGTTGGCTTAAGCGGCAAATGTTATTTCCAGTTAAAAAAATATTTTTATTTATTTTTGAAAATTAATTTTATTTAATTTAATTCAATACTATATGGGATCGAGCCACGCGTAACACATATTGTGCCATACAACTGTCATATGTAAAACTATGCATCTTACAATCTGTAAACCGGTTTTGGACCAAACCGTTTTGAACCTGGAATTTTATACCTTAAGACGAAGTTTAAACCAGATTAGATTGGATATATATATGTATATATTTCATCATTGAGGATCCTTGAGGCGAGCAATTTGTTCAAACCTTGAACGAAATAAGCAAAAAAATTTAATCCCAACTGGGTTTGAACCAAACCAGACAAGCATATAATTCCAAGCCTTAAGCCGAAAAATAACAACCGAACTTTGTCCCTAACTTTTTTTTCAAAAGGTTTACATAGCGTACCTCAATGCGAGGCATTGGTTCAAGCCCTAAATAGAATAAGCAACAACTTTGTATACACTTCGCAGTCCAAACCGGTTTTAAGCCGAAACGGTTTAAGATTGGAGTTCCAAGCGTTAAGCCGAAGCTTACACCAGTTCAGTTCGTTAAAATGGACAACCGAACCTTAAACTGAACTGAACTAGGAAGTAGTTCGAACTTTGAACGGAATAAGCAACAAATTTCAATACACTTTGCAGTCTTGATAACAACTCAAAGCTTAAGTTGTAATAACCAATACAGTACCTAACCATGCAACCACTTCACATATTGCAGTTGAAATCAACATTAAAAGTACTGTAAAATGCTTTTGGCTACTCGATTCTCAGTCTGAAGGTCTGTTACATATACTTTGGCAGCGTTTTCTTTGAATGTTGGAAAGGTATTCAATAAAACTCAATTGCTGCTGCAATTGAATTGAAGTCGGATCGAATTAAGGTAAAATGGGCGAAATATTACTTTGTCTTTTTATATATATATTCTGCGCGAGCTGCTGCTGGGCTTAGACAGCGGCCAAGATATTTCGATACATATGGAGGGCCATGTTGTTGCTATCCATTTTAGTCTATTTTAAGCATTGCGCCGGCAGTTATACGCACGCACACACACACACACACGCACAGCTTCACTAACATATTGACAGCTAGTGTAGGTTCAAATTGCGCAACAAAATCAAACAAAAAAAAGTATACTGGCCGGCAGCAAAGGGAAACAAAAATAGGGTTCCGCATAAAACTAAGTGGTAGAAAATGCGTCAAAAATGCTTTTACAACAGCCGCAGCAACAACAACAACAAACAATGAAAACAACTTCTCTTTTTTTTTGGCTAGTTAAAAAAGTGAACAAAAAGAAAAAAATACACACATGTAGACGAATGAATGTGTGTATAAATGGAATGAAATTAAGCTGGCGCATAATTGAGCGCGAAAATTGTTTTCACATAAAACTAAAGTGGATTTAATTACTCGCCAGCCATAAAATATAACGAGCGGCAGATTCAAAGAAAAACTGTCGCAGGATTACATGATAATATGCGACAGTTTGTACAGGGTGAAAATCAATTTGCTTAGCAATAAGTATTTAGCTTTTGTCAGGCGAAGACAACAATGGCATGGAACTAAATGGATTGGATGGGATTGTAACAAGGTGGCAACGCACACACATCTTGAGTCTTGTGTTGCCAGCTATTTAGAAGTGTTTAATTCATCAATATACTTAAAAAGCATAAATGAGAAGACTTATTTAGACGGTCAGTAAAATAAATACTTCTTTAATTTCCATTTGGGTTTTTATACGCTGGCATCGATCCCTATCAAGCAAAAGACTGTGAAGTAAGGTATAGTTGGAATGTTTTGTCGATTAAATGAGGAGGAATATTTACAATAAGGACATATCCCGATACTGTTGGGTAGTTAAATGATTGGCCTTGTAGGTCGCAGTGGTGTAACCTTTGGACGCGCCTCTGTGTAATGGGGTCAGCAAGGATCCTAAAGAAGTTGATCTCCGATCTTTCTAAGGCGGAGATCGCGTTCGATGGAGTAGAATACTTAATGTATATTTTATTGATATAGAGTATAGAGTATTGACGAGTATATTTTCGTGCACATATCGCAAAAATGTGTGTTCAAATACATTATTACATCAGTATTAATATGATGATGATAATAGATAATCGATTTGGATGTCATTATTCAACAAATGGTATATACTATACTAGTTTTAGATGCAGTATTAGTTACCTAAAAGCTGTATTAAAAGTATTTCTTGTAACATAGTTTAATGCAGCGTTAATTTATGCCCATTTAAGAATTGGTAATTGGTAATAAGAATGAGCTTTAAGCCTTAATTAATTTTAGACATTCCATTTTATTTCGATAGAACTACAGATCTCATTGATTACTATTACAACGAAAATGTATCATTGAACCAATAATTAACCAAATTTGTCAAGTGAATAAAAATGAATGAATCTAGATTAAACTAAAAAAATATACTGTGATTTTAACCGCTCCAGAAATTTGTTTTCTACATATTTTATTTCATTATTTATTTATCATATGTCCTGTTAAATTGTTCATTTTTTTGATGTAGCATCTAATATCCTTCTGTAACATATTATGTACTTGATTTTTGTTATTGACAGATTATTGTTTTCTAACTAAATGAATTTTCCAATAGGAGTGTAAAATTTCGCAGTGAGCAAAATAAATAAATATGCATACAGATTTCAAAATTTAATAACAATTTTATGGAAACACAATTCTTGCAACTGCCGAATGTTCCATTCAATAGAAAATATTTATGCAAATATAATATATATATATATATATATATATATATATATATATATATATATATATATATATATATATATATATATATATATATATATATATATATATATATATATATATATATATATATATATATATATATATATATATAATATACATATATATTTAAAAAATGTATGCAATTAAATTTAAATATTTTCAACGGGACAATATATATATATTTATATATGTATATTTAAATTTACAAAAATAGCTTGGATTTTGAAGATTAAATGAATTCCATAAGGCAAAACTATTAAAGCGTAACCTTTTTAAATTTTCGTATATCGCATTTTTAATAGTTTTAACTATTTAGAATGTAAAGCAAATATTTGGGCAAAAATGTTGTGAGCAAATTTTAACCAAGTCCACGTCATTTCCAAATCATTGCGTGTCTTTTGCCGTATTGCATTCAATTTAACGCATACACACACACGCACGCATACACATTATCGGCATCATCAGATCGGAGTTCGTTCAACTTTTGTTTGTTCACACCATAGCGCCAAACGCGTTCCACAGCCCCGAGCTGCCCGTCTGGCTGCTGCCTTGCCTTGCCCCAGTGTGTCTTTTGATTTTGAAGTGTAAATTTTTTGTTTCAGCTACTTTAACAGCAGCTACCCTAGCCCGAAGCCCCGCTCTGGAGCGAATTCAGTTCTCCTGCTGGACATACGCGCAGCTTTTGATATGATGTTCGTACGCTAATTCAATTAGATTTATGTGCGGCATTTGACATATACCCCCCGCTGCCCGCTTCACGCCTTCCGCTGCCATCTCGCTGCCTGGCCCCCCCCAGAGCAATATACTGTGAGTTGCGGTGTTGCGGTCGTGTCGTATATTGGTTTATTTATTCCTGGACATGTCGCTAAATGGGTTTTCTTGTTTGCTCAAAATCAGATCATGGCCAATAAATCAACACTCAATTCGATTTGTGTGCACCAGGCAAATTGATTTGCCAGCAAACAACACCGAGCGACACTTTTCTTTTGAATGACATGGCAGCAAGCGGGGACAAGCAGGTCGAACGAAAGCCATAGAGTGTGAAGGGGCAATGGTGTGTGTGAGCATGTGTGTGTGTGTGTGTTCGTTCAGTTTCCGCTGTTGTCCATATCAATTGATGATAATTTATAGAAAAAGAGTCATTGACAGCAGCGGCAAACAAGGCGAACATCATGTAAATAACTAAACGAAAACAGGCTTTCAAATTAGCCTGGCAAAACGGGTTGCAGCGGAAATTGTTAATTTCAGCACAGCCTTAATTATAGTCCAGCTCTTTGGTGGACAGGAGCAACTGGCCTAGGCGAGGAACGAGCTGCGGCAGCAGCAGCAGCAGCAGCTTTTCAGTTGATCTGTGTCACATTAAACCTGACTGGCTGGCTGGCTGCAAAAATCACGTATGCGCCCTGTATGTGCCGCATTCCAAACACGCCCAGCTTCGATGAGCAGTGCGCAATGCAATGCAGATATGGCTTAGGCCCACATCTATATCAACTAATACGCTACTGCTACAACAACAGCAAGAGCAACAAACTTAATATGTCAATCGGCACATGAACTGAAACCAATTCGAATGAACTCTCAACAGCTCTCGAGCTTGGTCTCACTTGACTCGCCTGACTTGCTCCATTTGCTCGCATCACTGGCCCTGCTCCGTTTCCCTGGCCTTGAACGTGGCAATAGGCTGGCCCCAATCTGTATCTGTATCTGTATCTGTCTCTGTCACCGTCTCTTTCTCTCATCTCATTCTAATTCTCATTCAGATTCAGATTCGCAGTCAGAGTCAGGCAGTTGCTGCTGTTGATTGTGATTCGCCTTTTTGCACACTCTGGCATTTACGCATTTTGGCGCGTTTAATTGAAATTGACATTTGTCGATCATAATTCTGTTTCTTTGACACTTGGCTTGCTTATTGGAGTAATTGAATTTTCATCGCTGCAATCGACCTTCTTTATATATGTATCAGCTGTATAGATATATATATATATATATATATGTGTACATAGCATCATCATCGTATAATTCACCAAAAGCACATAAAGGCGACTTTGACAACAGTCGCAACAATGTTGATTTAATTAGACGTGCTCAGCAAGTCAAATTGATATCGAAAATTCGTCAACGTTGTCGCATTTTCTAACACGTATTACGAGGCGAAAAGCAGCGACAACAACAACAACAACAAAGGCAACAGCCATAACCATACACAAAAAAAAAAAACAGACACTGACAACAATGATGACAACGAAAACGACAACGACAATGACTCTGACAGTTGCTGCATTCTGCAGACAATTGTATATGATAGACTACAAGATACCCTAAAAAACTAGAAAGCTGTGTGTGTTTATTTACTTTCTTCCATTTGGGACTTCAATTCTATAAAAGTTAGTTGTTTGTCTGCAATTGTTTTAGAAGAAACCTTTCCATCAGTCAAGTCTATTTTTGAAAGATTGTGATTCGAGTTGAATGAGTGGAAAATATTGGATATGTTTGTTAATGTACATATAAATTTTCTAATATAATGCCAGATTTTTATCAGCTGAATTGAATTACATTTCGCTTTACTAAGAAAAGTTATTCAGTTATAAATCTTTGTTAAGCTGGCTCGAGGTCCGGGGTTTATTTAAACCAAAATGAAACACAATTTTTATTTTCGGATATATATGTACATATAAAGTTATTCAGTAATTATTAGGGATGACATTGACATTCTTTAGTAGTATTTATTATTTATTTTTGCTTGTGATCTATCGACAGACGGCTTTCACAGTCTTCATCCGTAGCCTCTTCTTATTGGTATTCCAATCATCTTCTGATCGATACTGACCTTTAATTAACATAGCGAGCAACACTGTAATCGCATAGATATAGCTGCCAATGATGCGCTTATCCTATTATAATTCTTAACTGGAATCGTAAATAAGAAGAAAAATGTGGACGATAATCTCTATATATAAAACTCTTTGTACTTACGGATTGATATTTAAAAAAAATTCCACCCGCAAAAGTGAAAAATTCGCGGAAAGCAGTTGCATGCAAATTTCTTGTTGTTTAATATCTTTGTGAGGGGTCTCACCCATTTGAGCAAAATGCAACCCTTCATGCCAGAAAATGGGGTTCAAAGATTATATGAGCGAAATTTCGAGTTCAAACTCATTTCCACAAATATTTATGAAAATTATTCGAGGCGTGTTGCTCTCCCCTCCTGGGTGGATAATAAGGGGCAACGGTTTTACGACCGAAGTCTAATATTTCGTACAATTCGCCTCAAAATTATTGTTATACATAAAAAATGAATGCAAATGTGTTTCAGTGGTTTTGTAAATTCCACCCGCAACTGTGAAAAATTGCCGGAACGAAGCTCTCTACAGCTATTCAAAACTAGCTAAAATAAATGCTAACTAACCAAGCTGTTCGCTTAATCCAAAACTAACTTACGAAAAGGAAATGTTTTATTAAATAACCTAACTAAACATAACTTAATTTGATGAACAAGATTTAGTTGTCGATATGCCCCATTTGAGTCTGAAAGAATCACAGGGTTCTCACAACACCAACTGACGTCAAAGTGTTCAAGTGGCAGCAGCGTCTGCAGAGTTGCATTCCCCCATCTACCGGCGTTGCCAGTCATTGTTGATTTGGGTTTGGGTTTGAATTTGAATAGAGAACTGGCTCTGGTCATTCACATCGTTGCAATTTGTATGTGTGTGTGTGTGTGCGTATTTCGTTCATCTTTATATGTTGTGCGTGCAGAAATTTAACAATTGCAGAAATTGAAACTTTTGCTGCGCGCTGTAAAAGTCTCGCAAGCACAAGTCATAAATATGAAAATAAAATGTGCACACATTGCTCTCGCCTTCTTTTGTTGCTCTGCTTGTTGTTATTGTTGTTGCTGTTGTTGCTGTTGTTGTTGTTGTTGTTGCAGACATTTTCGATGCTTAATATGGCAATGCATTTTGGTTTCTTAATGCGCCTGGGTGTGCCACAAAGAGGCATTCAACTTGCGTTGTTCGTTGTTTTTATTTTCATTTAATAGTATTTTACTATAGTATGGTTATATATATATATTAATTAAGTTACTTTTAGCTGGCCTGCGCATGCATTTACTGGCGCTTTAGCAACAATTAAGCAAAATTAAAACGAAGCTGTCTGCATTTCTTCTCCATTTGCAGTCTTTAATGCGGGCAATTTGATTTTCTTACGAAATGCATCAGGCCTTAACGCAGGCACACTAGGTCTTAATTATGCGGGATATTCTTTAAGCCTTTAAGCATTATTGCTGCAGGCTGCAAATATTTATTTGAGGGCAACCACTTTATCAGTAACTTGTTATCGATATATTAGCTGGTTAAGTATCTGCCAGGCATTTAAAATCTTCGCCAACCCAATTATATTATGCCCTTGGCTCTATTTGTCTGCTCTGAGGTGGGTGGCTTGGTTTGGTGTAATTTGCGCGCTGTCAATTCAATTGGAGCCCAACTAATTGTCGGTCGCTGCAAGCTGTTGAGCCCCGTGTAAGACTAGACAGAAATAGGTCTGGGTTTATTGTGGAGTTGCATCGTCTTCACTCGCTCGGAGTTGGCTTTTTTTAAATTTATTTTGCTGTTACTTTCTCATATAATCATTTCAATGCAATTTTTATATTATTTTCAAACGATTACTTTCTCACTCTGTTTTTTTTTCCTTTTGGCTCGTCTCTTTGTTTGAGTTAATCCACGGTTGACATGCAATTTTATTCAATTATCATGATTTAGTGCGCTGCCTTTGGCTCACCACAGACCACTTCATATAGCACCCACATTTTGTTTTCTCCCGGCCACCCGAGCCAAACGCCCAGCCGACCAATCGCCCAGCTGCCCATCCGCCCTTCTATGCCGCTCTTAAGGCGCATCTAACAACTTCGCTGCTTGCCAAAGCAGCGTGGGAAAATTAGCAAGCCGTACTCGTTTAAAAAAACCCATGCAATTATTCAATTTGCGGCCGCATCGCAACACAATCAAACTATACATCACGTATACGCCGCGTAAAACGAACAACGGGAATGCAACGCTTTGCAAATGGCATGCCGAAGAGCTGATACTCTTCTTTCTATGTTGTAGCTGGATTTGTGTTAGCCAAGACTTTATTCAAAATTTCTATTGCAAGCAATCCCTTGACTATTTCCTCTTCAAGCTGTTTGCAAGCCCAAAAATGTGTCTAATTTATTTTTATTAATTATATTTGATATCAACAATATCCACAGCAAGGGCCATCAACTGCCTGCAAAGGTAGAAAATTAAAAGTGGGAGCAAAAAAATAAAATAAAAGGAAAAAATTATATAAATATTTTTTTGCATGTGCTGGCACTAATTAATTTGCTGCGCAACAACACTTAAATAATGCACCGCAGGCATGCAAACTGTGGCTGTCAGTGTGTTGCCTGTCGTTATAGCGAGTGTGCACTGTACGAGAGCTTAATGACTAAGCGATGCGTAATGCGAAATTAAAACAAAAATTTGCTGGCTAAAGAATTGTCCTGCAGCAATTTGCCAGGCTCTTAATAATCGTTTTTATTTTTTTTATCTACAATTTTCTCGCACCTCTCGCACTTTGATTAATGAATAATGCTGACATTGCGTATACGCAGCGCGCTGCACGTTATTTGCATGTGCATTCCAAAATGCATAACGGAAATAATACTTGTGCAACAGCAACAACAGCAGCAATAGTATCTGCACGGCAACATTAAATCCATTTGCAGCTTATGTTTTTTATGCATTTTTATAGCAGATTTTTTGTTCTACTAAAATAACACTCGGGAGTTTCCAGGGTTCGCCCTTGCTGGTCCTGCCTGCCTCTGCAGAATTGCTGGGGTGTCTCTTAATGGCAACAACACCAACAAAATGTCACATACATATCGCCTCCCTTGGTAGAAATATGTACGTAAATTCTATGCAGCCAGAAATAAACGACAAAATGACACTTTTGGGCGCCCATATTTATGATGTGTGCTTGTGTGGACTTAAAAAAAAGTTATAATTTGGTAGACAAAAATAAATGCATGCAGACAAAGCTGAAAAGGAGACTGTAAAGAAGTCCGAGTCAAAGGCAGAGGCCAAACTAAAATGGTTAAACACATTTGCACTACCAGGGAGCCAAACACTCAACGGCATCGCCTATGAATTTATAATTCTATATAGTCAAGGCAAATCACAAATTAAGAGGCCAACAAATTAAAAAGAAAATTAATCAAAATACGTTTAGATTTCAAACATATCAAGTGCTTAGTCCAAGCACAAATATTATTGAGCATGCTTGATCTGCTACTCATATTTTTTATATTTATCATACAGATTTAAATGAATTTTATGTCAATCTAAAGTGTATTGCAAAAGTATATTAACATTTCAGGACAAAAAAACACATAAGTAATTCAATTCATTCTTTTGTGTAGTTAAGTTTAACATTCTCCAAATGGCCTGGTGCCAGTGTTACAAAATTCAGTAATTGACATGAGGGTGCTGCATTTTGTACCAATTTAAAGTTAAAGATTCTTAGCTCTGCCTTAAACTGTTTTTCTTTCCTTTTTATTTAAATGTCTAAATATAGTTTAGAGATTGAAAGAACTTATGTCTCCCTAACATGCTGCTTTGTCCGAACGTGTTCATTTCAAAGCCGCTTTCCAACCCTGAATTCTAGTTTATACACAACGATGTGCGATGCACATTTGGGAGATTTAGTAGCGCATAAAAATTGCACACAAATACAAGGCAAAGACCAAAAGAGAAATGCAAAGAGTGGGTGACAGGGAAAAGAGCAAGTGGTGCTGCAATTTGGACAGTGGTGCGGTGTGGTGTGGTGTGGTGTGATGTCCTGTGGTGTGGGGACTGCTTCAAATTTGAAAAAGCAACATGGCAAAACATTGAAGCCATCTCTTGACCACTTTCAACAAATGCAGCGTGGCTAGCCATAGCTCGTGTGTGCGCACATGTGTGTCTCTCTCTCTCTCTCTCTCTCACTCGCTCCTGCTCTCTCTATCTGTTTCTCTGCTGTGTTTGTTTGCGCTGCAGCAGATAGTGCGCCGAAAGCAGCTTAACAACTCAAACTTCCTTCTCACTTGATACGCGGGTCCAGTGACTCAATAACTTGGCTCCGCTCTGCCGTTGCCAATTGCCAGCGCGGAATCGTTGTTGTCGATGTCGACGTCGTCGCCAATCGAATTTGTGTGCCATTCGGCAAATAAGTCGCAGACGAAGTCTCGTTGACTATGTGTGTGTGTGTTGACATTAGTGGGTGTGCTGCCAAGCGCCGCAACACCTTTACACAAATATTGTCCAACACTGGGCGTAAATGAAGTGAAAGACTAACAGGAAATTACAATCGGAAACGACAACCTTACCAAAAGCCAAAATACTATTCATTTGTTTTGTCAACAATTTATTATAATTTCATTTGCCGTTGCGCTTTTTATTTTAAAATACTGTGTGCAAAGTACTAAAGCCCTGTGGGATCATAAGATATAAGAGTTTTGTGTTGACATTAAATAGTAATAAATAATGTATGTTAAAAGTGTATATTTTCTTGACCTTCATCAAGAGCCAAGTAGATCTGCTCATCTGAGACCGATCGGATGGTAAACAAAAAAGTTGTATACAAACGTTTTTCGCGACTTTTCCACACATGCGGGTGAAATTTAGCGTGCACCTTCGTCACATAAGGTAACTACAGTGAAAATTTCAGCTTCCTAGCTCTTCAGTTTGGATCAATCAGTCAGTCAGTAAGTAAGTCAGGACAAACAGTTTTATATATAGAGATAAATTAAAATGTAGAATGTCTCGATTTTTGTTCGTTTTGGATTCATTGCCGGACTCTTATCTTATATTAAACATTTATTGCGAATGGTAAATAAAGTGTTTGCCCCCAGTTGGTCGGCCTGCTGCTCTGTTGTACCATGTTTTGGTGTATTTGAGTGTCGACCCAACTTTCTTGTATTCCCAGTAGCTACGGGCTGAGTTTGGGCCTGAGTTTACTTGCACAGTGCGGCCGGACTGCAAATTAAATGGAAATAAAATTCAGCTAGTCGGGCTACGAAAAGTATGGTATAAAATCCAAAGAAAACCGGTACTGTGAATGATATTGCAGTGCCACATTCATAAGCATTCACAAGCGTGCAAGTCCTCAAACACACAGATGCATACATAGACAAAACGAAAGAAGAAGATAAGTTATGAGCAATTCTTTTTAAACGTTTTCCTAGTTTGTGTATATTTACCTTTGGGATTTATAAGATTAGTTGCCGACACGCACGCACATACAGACGTAGACATTTCTATAAGTCTGAGTGTGTGTGTGTGTATGTGGGTGTGTGTGTGTTTTCCATAAGTTGAGGAAAATTCGCAACGAATGCGATTGCAAATGAAAGCAGCTTGCAATTGCACAAAATGCAAGTGGAACAAGTGAGAGTGCCTTAGCCGAGAGTGTCCGACTAGTAGATACCCTATTTTCCATTCGAACTTTCACGTATGCATGTATCCAAGCACACTTTACTCAGCGGCTGTGCTTCTTCACTCAGCCTCAAAATATGGGAAATTAACTTTTGAATAACTTCGGTCTTAACAATCCGATCGACGTGTCCATATACGAAGACCCAAGTTAGGCCTCTTTATTGTTTTAATCTTGAAAGGAAGTTATAGATAAAAAACGCGAAATATCCGATATAAAACTAATGCCATACGGTGGGCTATTGATCAATGATCAAACATATGTGCACTTTTCAGGGACGTAGAAACTTCCCTCTGCCTGCTACATGCACATCCACAAAACATAATCGTAGCATTTTCTACCTTTGTTCCTTGAGTACAGGGTATACAAATATTTAATGCGGCTCAAAGCGTCATACACTTAGTGCTGAGCGGGGCGTGTGTAGATGGGTGAGGAAAGAGGAAAAGCTGAAGAAAAGTTGCTGCGCAGCTGAACCAGACATTGCACAAAAGACAGTCGTCGATGTTGTCGTGTACTAAACGCACACAGCTTTATTTTAAATGCAGCCAAATGGCGTGCACCACTAAACCACCAATGCCACCAACCACAAACGCATTTGTGTGTTTTTGTGGTGGCATGCGAGTAGCATTCGCCTTTCAATAGAAATGCCTGCACCCGATAATGCCATTGGGACAGTAGACAGAAATAAGAGAAAAAAATAGAGGAAGGACATAAAGCTCAGCTCGCACAGCCAACATGTTCCAAACACAATCTTTGTTTTGCACATAATCCACATACTTGAGGTAATATATCTGTGGCAACATATCTAGCCAGATCAAAGTCAGCTTCTATAGAAAGCAATGAACAAGCTGAAAGGTAGCACTTTAAAGTTAATTTTTCCGCAAACAAGACTTATGTTTCTTTATTTAAGTTGATTTTCCGTCGCAGCAACTACTGATACTTTATAAGTAGCTGCCATAAAAAGAGCACACGCACAAGAAGAACAGCAATATGCTTCAATTATATGAGACTTGCGGTTATTGAGCGGCTCTGGCCGGGCCAAGTTTTCTTCCCCTTTAATGTTTAGACCACCCCCAAAGGTTGCGCTAACAGCAATGGGGCCATGCCCACTGCCACAACTTGCAAAAAATATATATATATTCTCGTCACAGTTTGAATCAATAATCAAGTAAATATTTGCTCGACCTCTTGTTAGCTGCCGATGCACTATAAACAGAGTATTTCGCAGTCGGTTGCAAACACGGGCTTTGCTTACTTTTCTTTCCTTTATTGTTGTTCACGAGGTGTAAGTCGTCAAGCGCGCAGTTGAAAAGAAATGAACAGCTAATAGAATCTCAGCAAGGGAAATATGCATTTGCTCTTGTTATAGTTGTAGTTCTTATTGCAGTTGGCGAGTTCACCATGCCAAGAATGTTATTGTAATTAGCTTAGTACCTCCATTACAGCGCAACCAATGAAATGTTTTAATTAAACCTGGCAAACTGCGTGTGTAGTCATGTGCTTGTGCTTATATATGGCAGCTTATGAATAGAGGGGCAACAACAAAATTAACAGCAACTACATAATGCAAAATGTTAAGTGCATTCGTTAAAATCAGAAACAATGCAAATAAATTTCGAGATTGTTTCGGGATTCGTTAAATTAAATTTGCAGCGTTTGCTTATGGCTTATGCAAATTGCACTTTATTTCTAAAATATGTTTTGTATTAATTGTAACATTTTCCTCTATTTGCAGGTAAATATTTTAAGCTACTATTTCCGCCAAACTGCAACAATTACAATCTGTCTGAGGTAAGCTTTAAATTTATATATTTTACCTTTGCATCAATTAGCCAAGTTGGCTTTGATAATGCCAATGCCAATGGCAATCAATAAAACACACGATGCTGCACTTTGCAGGTCTCCATTTTAATTAGGCGTCTCTGTAGAAAAAACTCATGACAACAAGGCTGTGGCTTCGTGCCTCCCAATCCCCAACCCCTACACACACACACGCACGCACGCACACACAGCTGCTTCGACTTGACTGCTAATTTGGTTGGCACACTCTCAACGCTCGGAGTCAGCTTCAAAGAGCAGCTGGTACAGCGGGCAGGGAAGTCGCCGCCTGGCTGCCTGCTGGCCTGCCTGACAATTGCCGAATTATGGCAAACGTGCCACATGGCACAGGCTACAGCGAGAGCGATTTAGAGCTGACAGGGTTATTAGCAAACGTCAAATCCACCAATTTGGGCCGACAGCTAAAATTATATTTTAGCTAGCCCATAATTGGAACGCTTACGGGGTATACGTGAGTAGCAACTAGCAACTTGTGCAATTAAAAAAGAAAATTGACACGTTTCAGTAGAGTGCGGCGTGTTCTAGTCTATAGTAACTCAAAGTGTTGCATGCCCGCTTCCACAGAATTGTTTTCATTCCACACATTCACATACATTCCCACGCAAATACAAACACACACATAAATCTCTCAATCTATACACAAGCTCTGCCCATCCTGCCATCGCCCAGTCTGTTTAGTTTTGTTTTTTCGGTTTATTTTTTGATTTTGCGGCGGCTGTTGCTGCTGCTACTTTTTGCACTATTTGTTTAGAGAAATCAAAGTGCACTTTCGACTCGGCCCAGACAGCACATGAACATGGATGTGGGCGTGGGCGTGGGTGCGGGTGCGGGAATGAGGCTAGTGGCCAACAAAAGTGCAGCACAAAAAGCACATGCCATAAGTTACAATAGAGTTTCGTATTTCAATAGTCAACAAAACCTGAAGACCTAACAATGTTGTGTCTAGCCAATCCGTGCTGTTCCCAGCTCTCTTTCTCTCATGCACTCTCACACACTTTCTCTTTCTCTCTCTCTCTCTCTCTCTCTCTCTCTCTCTCTCTCTCGCATACATGCAACTTGTATTAAACGTTGCTGCAATCGGTAATTAATTTGAAACAAACGACAGCAGCAAAATGGCCAACAGAGACCTGGCACAAAATTCATAGCATACTTATGTGCGTTAGTGTCAAGGTAAAGTATATTCCGGTTGACAGCATCCAGCCTGTTTATAACCAGTGCTGTTGTTGTTTTTGTTGTTGTGTTGACAGCTTAGACTGCAGTCATCTCTCTCTGTGTGTGCTTGTGTGTGTTGCAGTTGTTGTTGTTTTTATTGTTGTATTCTCTCCATGCAGCCGTTGTCGTTGATGACGAACGAGTAAATTAAAATTCAAAACAATTTTGCTATGACAAATTCCATTTTATGGCATCAAAATTATGCAATAAATATAAACCGAAATCCGTAACTTACAATGTGACTGAGCTGCACACGAGAGCGAGAGAGAAAGATATATACAGAGAGAGAGAGAGAGAGGGCGAGAGATAGAGAAAGAGAGAGCGATGGAGTGGAAGAGTTGGAGCAGCCAAAAAACAACAAAACGGCGTAAACAAAATGTTGCAAAACAACAACAAAGCTACAACATATGCAATGCCCGCCTGCACCCCCCGCGCACTCTTTCGCACTCATCCTCTTACCTCTTACGTGTGTGTGTGTGTGTGTGTGTGTGTGTGTGTGTGCGTGTATGTAGCATGACTGTGTGTGGACGCAGATAACGTTGGCATTACGTCAGGATAACGTTGAAATTACATTTTTCACACAGGCTGGGAATGTAGCTGGGTGTGGTGTGGAGGAATGATGGCAGGGTGTCAGGCACAGAAGCTTGAGGACCGGCATAAGGGTCGTCTGACACTGACCGGCACATACATGCAAATTTAGTTGAAGCTGCAACAACAGCAACTCACACACACGCACACATAGCAGCCAAAGTTAAGCCTCGCCAAGCACGCTGACAACGGCGACCACAAAACAGTCCGCCTGTGAGCCGAAGCCGGAGCCGGTGCTGGTGCAGAAGCAGCAGCAGCAGCAGGAACCCAAGTTTCCAGTCATGTCCATTGCATATCTGAATATGCTGGCGTTCAGAGGCATACAGGCAACCAGGCAGGCAGCCCGGCAGCCAGACAGTTTCTTGCCGAGAAGTCCTTTGCCAGGCAGCCGTCGCCTTTGGCTCTAGTTTAGTTTGCAAGGCAGCTGCTCGACCTGCCACTGGCACATAAGGTGCATATTATTTCTATTATATTTTTGCATGCATTTGGAAAAGAGACCGAGTGAAAGAGAGTTCGTGAGCGGGAGAGTGAGAGATAGAGAGAGGGGGAAGCAGTGTTGCACTTCTGCCTTTCTACCTGCGCTCAAAAGGGTTTAGCTTTTCGCATTTTCATTTTCATCTGCATGCCAAACCATTAATGTGCGAATTAAAATATATAAAACGCAATTTACATTTGTGGCTTTGCCAAGGCTAAAAGACTCACGACAACGCTGCGTATGCAAAATGTGTGTGAGTGTTTTTTTATTTTTTTTTATTTAGCTGCGGCTGCTGCTGCTAAATGCATGAGGCTTTGCTGGCAAAAGGAGCTAAAAGAGAACTACTGCAAGCCACAAAATGCATACGCAGTGTGTGACGAGCATTTTGACCGAAGGTCGCCAGCAAAATTAAGTTTTTTACATAACATTCCGAGCTTGTTTAAAGCTAAAGTGAAACGAAAACTTTAACGGAGACAGACTTTGTTATTTTCTACAAACACAAATACGCCCATTCTTGTGCGTATGGAGTGTGCATAGCAGAGCCATTTCTAATTCACTTTCATATAATTTTAGAATAATCCTAAAAGTATGCCCCACTTCGAAAGTGAAACCAACTGCACTGGTTGGAAGTAGTAGACTTGTAGCTACTCGCTTCTCATCTCTAAATTGCCTCCTTATCCCTCTTTACCCAAACCTTTATGCTTTGCGATCGATGCGATGGGAAGTTGAGTATTTGCCCATAAAGTTTCCATCTGTTAAAGTCTTCCAGATGGACAGACGAAGAAGAAGATGGACATGGCTATCGAGTACATTTACAAGTACATTCACTTTATTCAATAATCCTTCGTTCTTCAGCTTTTAGACTGAAAATTTTGTCGGTTTCTACCTGCACCAAGTCCTACCAAGTGTCAAGATTAAGTGCTTAGAATTGATTTTTTTTTAATTGAAATATACTTCTGCGCTTAATTGAAATATTCATTTTTGCCAAAAACACTTAGCAACAGTTGCAAGTGCTCTTGCTGAAGTCTTAGGCAATATTTTAATTCATAAGGACACTTAATCTCCACATTTAATCGATTGATTGATGCCCATCGTAGCCCGATTCGATTAGAACTTTGACTTTCGGTTGCTGTCGTGGCTGCCACGCATGCCGGCTCGCAGGCAGCAGATTGGCTTGTTTGAGGACCTTTGCAGTCTGCAGGAAGCTCAGGCACAGAGCGCATAATGAAACCCATTTTAAGTGCAATTTCAATTCAAAACTGAGATACTTTCAAAGCCATTTGCGTATGCCTTTGTGTCTGTGCGGAGCCAGCCAATCCCCACAGAATTTGTTCTCGCCCCTTGTGCATCCTCTTTGTGTCTGGGTATTGAGACATTCAGCAGAAACTTAAGAGTTTTTTGCAATTAATTCGATTAAAAGGTTACCGCAGCATCGGAGCAGCGCGCAGCCAATAGGACAAGGAAAGCAGGGCCAGGTCCAAGCCACATCCTCTTGGCCAGCTGGTCCGTTTTGTGCCATCTTGTTTGGCCAACTTTTTGGGACGATGACTGAATGGCTTTCCGGTGGCTTGCTGTCTGCTGCACAATGGCTCAATGCTGGATCAAATTATGGTACGTCAGCAGTTTGCATTTGAGGTGTGGCTAGAGTTTGCTCATTTACAAAGCGTTATGCTAGCCGACAGCCGACAGCCGCCACGCCAGAGGTGGTCAAAGTTCACTCTGTGCTGGGTCAAAGCTAAGAGCATGGTAGGCCTAACGCCCAATAGGGGAAAGCAAGCGGCAATCGCAGCAGCATTAACCGCAGCTGCGTCAGCGAACCTTTTGCTCAGGACTCGTCCTGTTCAGACCCGCCCCAGATCCGGCTTGGCACTGCCCGGCCCGGACATGCCCAGCCAGACCACCCCTAGTTCAACACGAAAACCGATTATCTACCGCAAATATGGCCGTTTCCGCAATAGCATGAATAGGAATTCCGCTCATCTGGACACACAGTTAAACATAGACAAACTGATTCCAATTTTTTTTTCTTCTTTTTAATACTTGGTTCACAAAGTAAATAAGAGGCTATTGGTTTTGTGCCATGTTCGTCTCTCGACATGAATGTAATTTTTTTTTTCGTTTCTATTGAAGCTAGGAGTTGAAACTTGGAATAAATATTTGTGTATATCCGCCAGTTGGCAGGCAACCCGCGAAAATCTATATCTCCCAGATCGACCAGCAAATTGTGTGTGTGTTTCTTTTGTGTCCGGGTTTTACATATTATTAATCACTCGTATTACCTTTAATATCTCTTCGTCCGTCTCCGTATCACTCGTCCGTATTACTCACTCCGTGTATGTCACACTTCGGACTCTTCACAACTAATGCGACCATCCCTACCTCTGTTTGCCTGCTAAATCTGAGGCAAATGTGCTCGTCATGTTCGATCGATTCACAACTCCGGCACATCGGATACGACCTGCAGCAACCAAGTCCACTCCTTAGCTAGCTGAGGGAGAAGTCAAATCCACCATTTATTAATGCCTGGATTCTATTCCCTGATCCGCCTGCATTTTCTTATACACAGTCTGTGTTTCTACGATCGGGTTTCTTGTCCAACAGCTCAGCGAACAGTTTGCAATATGTCAACTATAAAACTTAGTACTCCGCCTTTCCTCTTGCTTAACTGTGCAGCTTCAGTGCTCTTCAGCCGAATGCCGTTGTCTTTGGGCATCGTTAATGATGACGTCGTCAGCATTATTTTCCCGTAGTGTTTGATGAAGAAGGAGCTGATGAGTTAATTTGTCTTAACTTAGCTTTGCTTCACAGCCAGCGACGCCCTAATGAGCAGGCTCTGCTAAGGGTGTTCCAGATGTGTTCCAGGCATGTGAACAAATTTAACAATTAGCAATGTTATAAATTTCTTAATACTACGTGTGTAAAGACATTTGAAACGGACGGGTAGTCAGCAAGTACTCTTCCTGAAAAGAGATAACCAATTCAGCTTCATTTGAATAAGCGTAGGAACAGACGTGTATAGCGCCTGATAGAGTCGGGGTAATGGAGCTTCTCAACTATTGGAAAATCCTGAACAGTTTTTGGCTTGAGAAAACTTGATGCGAGCCAATGACAACCTGCTACATATCGTGTGTATAGAGTTCAAAGAAAACAGAAAATAAATTAAACTCTAAGTTCAACTTGAATTTCAACGTCATTTTGTATCAATTACCTTTTAACAAGTTGGTTGCCTTGCCAAACGAAAAACTACAATATTTAGGAGAGGCATTCAAAGAAAAACTGAGGCAGGGTGTTAGAGATATATTGACAGAGAGAGTGCGAGAGAGAGAGAGAGAGAGAGAGAGAGAGAGATGGGAGAGCTTTTTGTCGAATTTTGCACGCACATTTGAAATATTTTAGTGAATTTTTACGGCGAACGGAAACGGCAGCAACTTTTATCACGTATTGACGGTTGAGTGCCCAGGGCCCGGAACTCTCCCTCTCCCTCTCCCTCACTGTCTACTTACCAGCCTGGCCTGGTTTTAAGATGGTTGCAAAGGTGCGCAGCAGTCTTCAAGTCGAAAATCGTTCAATTGCAGCACAAAGTTTTCCAAGCAGCGCTGCAAGCGTTGCTGCCTTACCAAAAATAGAAAAAGAAACCAAGTTAAATTTATTTAGTCGGTAGTGTCCGACTGGCATATACCCTAAAATTACGCGACGTGCTAGATTTAAAAACATTCTAGCTTCCTTCTATGCATACGTACACCAAAAGACACAAACACACACACGCATACCCACGCACACACGCCGCAGCTGTGTTTGATTTAGTTTATAGTCCGATCTTAATAAAATGTTCATGTGTGTGCTTACATAGCGAACTAGCCTTTTTTTTAGGGGGAACGGAGGAAGGTGCCCAAGGTGTAAAATATTGCTACTACTGTGCATACTAAACGAGCGACCACTTATAAAATGTGTTGATATATATATTTCAACTCTCTAACTTTTGTAATTCTCGAGATCTGTAGGCAGACGTACATGGCTAGATGGACTCAGCTTGTTGTCCTGCTCAAGAATATACATACATACATACATTCTTATATATGCTGCCTGTTATATATGTTTCCAACGAAGCATTATACCCTCTTTACCCATTCGCCATAGTCTCAGGGCATATAAAAAGAATGAGAAAAATGTTTGCCGTTTTCAGCTTGAGTGGCAAAATGTCCAAAGAAGACGTTACTCCCGCTGCATTCGGCGCCCCACTTTGGACAAGGGCTGGGTGCTTCGTTTGCCACCGCTTAGAGTGGCAAGTGTCCATTAAATGCTGTTGCCGTTGTTTTTGTTGCATTCGCATTTCGGCCATTGCGTGCATTTGGCCTATTATGCGCCATGCTCGACTCAGCAGTTAGTTTGGGCCAAAAAGAAAAAGTTTAATTGAAATGAATTTCAAGTGGGAGGTGACAGCGACTTTGTTTGTTTCCCCATCGCCGCAAAGTATGCTGTGAAACTTGCGCTAACAAGCATGTCCAAGCCGGTCAAATGGTTGTTAGGGGCGGGGGCGGGGGCGGGAGGAAAGCAGCGGGTGCACAAAGTCAACTTGCAATGCCAATGTCAGTTAGTTAGTTGACACTGTTTATATATATATTTATATATATAATAACTATGCAACTGGCACTTATTTTAATTAGTTCACTTTTAGACTTTGATAATCTCTGCAGCAATGTTGCCAAGGGGCCAAACTGATTGTCAAACGTCCGGACGATTAATTGGCCATTGGAGGTCACCCAGTGCTTGAAGGCAGAGAACCTTGGACAAGCGAGACGGATATGTTCTGCGTACTCTATAGTCCGTCTCGCGCTTAAGCCTATATAAATAGGATTTAAAGCCAACGTGTCTCCACAGTGGCTGTACAAGTTAAAAGTTGGCTTATGCTCCCGCTAGACGGCTGCGTTTCCTGATTGGGTATGCGCTGCCTTCGGGACATTGGCATTGTCCTCCGGGCTCTTCCATTTGACCAGCATGGCATCCACTCAGCTTCTTCTTGCTGCCTGTGGTGTGTGTGTGTTTTTCTCTTTTATCATATTACAGTGGATGAACATTATTTGCAAAAGTTAAGTTACTTTTATATTTAGTAGAATCATAGGCATAGAGTAAGATAAGTAGTTGAAACATTGAGCGCAGATACCTAATAGTCGGGACAACATTTGTGGCAGAGACGGCACAGCCAAATACTATTTCCATCAGGTAATCAGGCACACTGAAGCTCGCTAATGCACCGAGGAGTTTGCGATCAGTGTGAGGGCGAGAAAAGACTAGTTTGTCCCTCCTAATGCCTTAAAGGCAACTATTGTTGACTTGGCTTTTTGGTACCCAAACTGGTTTGGATTTGAACCAACCTACTCTGCTTTCAATCTACTGCAGATCAGATTTTCCATTATCTTTTTCACAATATCCACTAGACATGTTGTCCTATAAGATAAACTGAAGGGGTTTCTGGATTTGGCAGCAGTAAATGTCTTTGGATCTTCCAACTGGAGCGAAATGTTTGCTCTATAGATCCGAATATGGGGTTTGCTTTTGTTTTCGATGGTCGTCTTAGAGACCTTGCCCAAAGGTTAGTCTTCGGCATAGTTCAAGCAGGCACTTCCGTTTGCTCTTCCCAAGTACCAACCTAAGCGCACTTTTGGTCAACACAGGCAGTTAGTTGCTCGATAGCAAGTCCTGTAATTGAGCCAGAAAGTGGCAGAAACCTACCGCAGTTATGCCATCTTTCTTTTGAGCTAGCTGTCTTTTGTGCTGCATAGATGGGTGTATGCAACTATTTCAGGCTGCAATTGAACCTAGACAGGCATCCAAAAGGATAGGAATGCTGCAACTGTATATACAAGAACCTATCCAACAAATGCTAATTAAAAGCCAATCGCAATTCGCTTACCATACATAGTCCATGAATATATAAGCTATATGTGTGTCAACGGATGCTGAATAAGCGAGCTACAGTTAAATAGGTCCTTATAAATAATATATTCACTTAAATGGAAATGAAACGAGAGTGGAGCTAGGTGACACGAAGGGCGTTTTATAATGCGATAAGACAATATTTATAGGCAACGTGAGCCTTTCATAATGTCATTTTTAAATGCAGCACAGGGCAGGGGCTAAATTATGATCGCATTACGCAAATGTTGTAGCAGCAACAGCAACAACAATAACAATAACCAGGTCATAAAGTTTTCCTGGCTGGAACAGCTGCACACAGACCGTCGCATAAAACATATATCTGCACATATGTTGTTGGTTTCAGTGTTTTTCCTTGTTTTTTTATTATTATTTTTTTTAATGTTTATTGTTGGCAGCTGATTAAGTTATTATTATTATAGTTTATGTTCAGACGTTTGAAGTTGACCTGTGGTCAGCGGCAACTTCCCTCCTGGCAATTTATGTGTAAATCGCGCAGTTCAGTGAATGTTTGTTTTTGTTGTTTCTTTTTTAATGGCATTGCCTGCGCTTATACAGGATAATATGCTACTCTTAAGTGTGTTGGCCAGAGCTACGCGAGTGTTTATTGATATGCAAACAACAATAACAAACATTGCATGCCCTGGCCAAAGGGCTGACCATGCCGGCCACAGCCACGGACTCTGTTGCTGGCCTCTGCCAATTGTTGTGCTGCAGTTCAAAGTGCATTTCAATGCGATTTGTTTGTCTTCTGTGCGAGATATGCGACCCGCACACAAACAAACATGCAATCAGGCAACCCCCCCGCTATCTCTTTCTAGGCCCCTAACAGCACTCTGCCACCCCGCTCACCGCCACTCTTCGTAGCTTTCTGTTGCATTGGCAACGCGTGAGCTATGAAATTTATGCTGTAAGCGCGGCATGCAAATAATGTTAATTTAAATGCGAGTATCATCGGCAGCAGCAGCTACAGGCCAGCGCCAGCACCACCCCCCACCAATATTACCAGCGAAACAACCACAGTAAACATACAGAGAGAGACGCGCACACACACACACACACACACACACACACACACACATACACACACAAAACACCACACACACAGACACACGCTGCACAGCACTTCACAGGCACAGGCACAGACAAGAGCGCCGCCTCCTGATGTTCAGACGAGTTGTTTTGCGGTGGCTGCTGTTATACCCTGTAAACGATTTCTCAAAGGGGTCGCATATTACTTATGCTTGCAATCAGCAACATTTTCTAGTCCCAAGCTGAACTAAAAATATGTATAATTTTTAAAGATAACTTTTCAAATATATATAATATTCATCTGGCAGCACTTTTAAATTAATAATAATATTTAGATTTATTTTTTGAGTAATATTTTTGGAATTCCACTTTTAGTTAGATATTCTGGCAGCATATCAAAAAGTATGTATTCATACATGCGCTTCATCCTATAGTTCGGCCAATTGTTTTATTTCAGGCTTCTTTTTATTTTTTTTACTGCTTTTTTTTTTTTTGGTCCAGCACGGGCATAGATATCATTGTTGTTTGTGCTGCTGCTGCTGCTGCTCCTGGTCCTGCTGCTGGTGGGTTTGGTGTTGGTGTTGGTGGCGACGCTCGTTTGTTTAAAAGTGTTTGTCATGTCACACGAAATTTAAAGCGCAATTAAATTTTGTGGCATAGACAGCAGCCGTAATAAACTGCAGCCATGCCCAAATAAAGGCGACAGGTGTATGTCAGTGTGTGTGTGTGTGTGTGTGTCTGGGTGTCTGTGTGTGCTTGTAAAATGTATTGCATATGTGACAACTAATGTGCTCCGTGCTTGTCGTTGGCTCGGCTGGGCTTGTGATTAAGCTAAGTAATAATAATGATAATGATGTCGATGCCAGCATCGTGGCGATAATGCTGTTGTTAATTCTCATAATACCCCAGAGCAGAGTAAGGATCAAACGCACCCCCTCCCCCACCAACCCTACCCAGAACTTTGCAAGCAAAAATATCACCAAGCAATTTGATGCGATGTCTTGCCTTCTACTTGAGCGCCTGGGTTTCGCATTCGTACGGCTAATATGTATATGTATATGGAATAAAAAAAACATATATATATGCCCGCCAATTATTAAGAGAGCACTTCCTTGTATTAAGGCCCTCTTATAAAATAAAAGAGCAATATTGATAGCCCTAATTGGCTACTTACTTATTATTGGAGGCACCTGTAACCATAGCAAAAACACAGCAAGCTATCAATTTATCAAAGAAAAATAAAAACCATTTATTATAAACACACTTTAACCACGGGAAAACACTTCAACCAGCTAAAAATAGGGATGTCAAATGTTCCAAAAAAATGTATGCATATATGAAAATACCTTTTTATGCATTACACATTATAAAAGGTACACAATAATAATGTTTGGCAATTTTGAAGAAATGTGTTATATATTAATATTTTTAAAGTGGGTTGTAAACAGCGTATAAAATAATTTAGTTAAGCTTACAATACTATAGTTTATTATTTAAGCACTGATTTAACGTTGCTTAAATGATGATTTATAATATTAAAGCTATAAATATGTTTTAAGCTGACATTTTCCTTGATTTGTTAATAGAGCCAGCTATGCTGAAGTGATTTTATGATATATGAACAGAAACACTTTTGTTTCTTAAACTTGTATTACGCAAAGACATATTACGTATACGCATATGTATTTACTGCAGTCCGGCACGAGGCCGTGACTCAATAATTCGTCAGTGTCTGTCACGGCCAACTCAAGATAGTACCGATAAAGCAGATACGCACGCACATAAATGCATACACACATACAAATGCACATACATATACAAATATATATATATATATATTCTTATGCATGCTTGACTTTCTACACCGACAGATAATTAAATTTTCATGTGGTTGCCCCGTTCGCTCGCTCAACTCGGTTCTCGGCTTTTAGCTGGAGCTGCTCTGCTCTGCTCTGCTCTGTGTCACATATTCTATATATACGCCTACTAATTAAATTCTGCTGAATTCAGCTCGTTCGCTTTCCGCCCACTGAACATGTTGGGCCAGCATATAACAATCTGAATTTTTTATAATTTTGCAATTATTGCCGTCTATCGTCTATTTGCATGCAAATTGTGAAACGTTTTGATAAACGTTTTCATCAGTCGATTAAAATTTGTGACAATTTGCAAATCGCTTTTCATAGCTTGACATGTGCCGTAGTTAAAACGCTCTGAAGCCTTAAGCCTTTGGCTTTGAGCCATCTAATGTTCAATCTGTGAGCTGACGGCCAAATCCCAACATGACAGCACGGTATTATTACTTAAGTGTGCTTGTGTATTTCCGTATGTGTGTCCTTGTGTGCCCGTATCTATGTGTGCGTCTCTGTGTGCTTAGGAAATAGCAACAACTGCCACCTACACACAGCTATGACCGCAGGGGCAAACGATTGAACAAGCCACAAACTGTCATTTAAAACATTTGCACACTGGTCAATAGAGCACATATGTACACACACCAGCACACACATAACACGAAAATATGCTTAGCAGAAACCGATCTGCAGGCCAACACCATTTATAAAACATTTTTTTGTTATTTTTCAGTAGTTTTGTTGCAATTTTTGGGCTGATGCAAATAGCTGCTGCGTCTGCTGGCTACTCTGGTATTCCATGTCTGGCGTAGCACAAAAGAAATTGTCCGACTCTTAGCTCAAGCCTCAGGCTTTGCGTTATGCATACCCATTGTGACTCCGCAGAGGCCAACCTGGCCACCTGGCCACCGCAGACGCTCCAAATGCTGCCTGCATATGCAAAATGAATTTGATCGCATCAGTGGGCGTGGCAAGTAAACGAGCAGCTCTGGGGAACAGTAGCAGCAGCAAAAGCAGGAATTGCAATGCATTCGAGTGCTGTGGTCAGTAGCCAGTATCCACGCCCATTTGCCAGCTGCTAAGAAATACACGAGAATATGAAACGGGCGCCCGAAAAAGTAGGCAACACAAAATGCTCGCATGCTGTGTGCATATATGTGTGTGTGTCTGTTGGTATGTTTTGTGCATTTGTTAGTTGTCATGTTCCAGCGGGCATTTGTGCCAACATTGCATGGCTGGCTATATTGGTGGCCCGTGGTTGCCTGTTCGGCTGATTTGGCGCCGTGCGGTGTCTGCGGTTCAGTGGCAGTCAAATTACCAAAAATGGCAAACGTGATGGGCTGGGAGGTCGTCGATGGGTGGTCTGACAGCCAAACAACATGACAGACAGCATAAGGTCTCTGGGAAATGGGGCAATGATGCACGCCGAAGCGCAATGTGGCTAATTACTTTGGCAAGTCAAGTTATTAGCGTGATTACAAAGGCAATGTATGCAGAACTTGCTAACAACAACTGAAGCAACAGCCGCAACAGCAGCAGCAACTAGGGGTTGCCATTGCAAGGCAGCTGCTACACAACAGCCAACAACAACATAACAAGAAAAAGGCTTACATGGAAGTTACCGGCTCAGAGGCGGGCCCTAAAAGTGCCAGCAGAGGCACAGGAACATTGGTTGGCGGTGCGCCCATGTGGTTAAAGCGTAGCCACAGCCAAAACCGCACCAACAGCAACAGCAGCAGCAGCGAGCGACAACAGTTGTATTAGTCGCAGTAGAGGAGGCAGTAGAGGAAGACGTTGCTCCTCGTATAATAATAATAATAATACTCATAAAATAGCAACAGGAACAAGCGCAGTTAGCAGACGCAGTTGGCAGACTCAAGCGCGAATTCGCTGGGCGCTCATTTAATATTATACCCTGTAAATGAAATAAATTGCGGGTAGCAAGTACCGCTATATAATGGTGTCTGCTTTCACTATTTAGAGAAAACTGTTTCTAGAAACTCGCTCACGAGCAATTTTGTACTGTAGTAACTGAAAGACTTTGGATACCCGCACATGTCGAAAATAAGTAATAAAATGCCTATGCACATAATTTTTGCTTGCATGCGATTAGTTTCAAGTCATTCACAAAGATCCTTATTATATTCATTTGAAACTGCTTTTAGATGCTTTGGAAAATCAGAAAAAAGTGGCTGGAGAATGCAAATTGAATGTGCGAATATGCCATCCGATCAGCTTTAAACTTATTTTCAGTCTTACAGAATTATGAATGAATAAGTGTTATAATGAAAGTCTATTTTAAACGAAATTTAAAATTGCAAAAAATCCACATCGGTGGGTGAAAAGCTTAGCCACTGCCGAGGAATGGGTGGAAAATGACTGCCCGAAATTGAAGGAATTAAGCGTGAGCTGCCAAAAGCCACGTAATACCCGTTGGCATTTCATATATATTAAATAGATTCATAACTTTTGGAAACTCTTTTAGTCTTAGCTAGTATTCTATTAGCAAATTTCAATGTTTTAGATTGTATTTTTTAAATTTGTAACGCATGGATGCCTCTTCATGTTAAGTTTTTACCCTAGTTACTTTTGTATCTTTTTAATACTTGGCTATCTTTAGAATACTTTTGTGTCTTTTAGGTACTCTAAAACTATTTGGATACATTCGTTAACTTGCGATACTTGAATAGTTGAATAACTGAATGACTGAATAGTGCTTTTGTATTTGGAAATTGTATTTAATTTGCATTTATATTCTGTGGCAATTTCTTAATAGTATTTTTCATTTTAAGCTTAAGGGCAAAAGTATTTTAAATATATCTGTTCAATTTACAGAAATTATTATATTGATGGATTGTTACTCAGTTGCCTAGGTTGTGATAGTAAAGATATTTCTTGCAATTATAATTTTTTTTAATAATATCTTATATCATATACGGCATACTTGTCTGTGACATAACTAATTATGCGTATATATAATTACATATTCAGCTCTTATTTTTTGTTAACTCATCTTCAAATTCTTAAATTCTTCAAATATTTAAGAGACCATATTTTGTAGTCCAGCAGCCTCGATTGATGCTAGCCGCAGTTTTGGCTACCCTTTTGATGGTTTTTGTTTTCGGTTAGCTTGTTGTAATTGCTGCGGTAGCTGCTGGGGCTAGCTGTTGTTGTTGTTGTTGTTGTTGTTTTTAGCTGCTTGTACTTTCAGCTGCCAAGAAGCCTGTCGGAGAGGCGGCAATTGCTAGTTTAATGCGCAGCAACAGCAACAACGTAATCATCAACTGCAGCAGCAGGAGAGTAGCGAGGCTTCCTAATAACAACGTGAAAGCTGCGCCAGTTTCGGGTGGGAGCATAAGATGCGGTTTTTAGCAAGCGCAATTATCCTGGCTAGCCAGCGACGAGTGCTCTGCCAGGCAGGAAGGAAGGAAACGGGCTGGCGACAGTAATCTCGCAGTGCAGCGACAGCAGCAGTGGCAGTGGCAGCAGCAGCCATGGCAGCAGATAACCGCAAATAGTTGAATTGCATAATAGTTGCAAACATTTTATTTGCATTTTGCCGGCTCTGCAACTGAACTGCGGCGGCCCTGGCAGCTCGTTGCCTCGTTTATCTCTGGGCCCGTCCGTCGCGTGTCTGTCTGTGTTAATGTTTGTTAATTTTTAACGCCACATTCAAGTGTGCCCTATCCAAAATATGCAAATGTTCACAATGGAGCCAAAGTTAACTTCATTTGCGAGCGGCGCGAATGTAGCATTTGCTGTTGTCGTTCATGTTTCTGTTTTTGCTGTTTTTGTTGCTGCTGCTGGTGTTAAACATGGCATTTGGTAATTGCAACATTTGATTGCAACAATTTGGCAATTTTGCATTCGATTGCATACTTCTGCGGGCAGCATTTTATACTGATTTTGTGTCCGTCGTATTTGACGATGTGCGAAATGAACTGCAGCACACATTCCGCCCCAGCGGCCCATATTAATTACCATCTAAATTAATTGCCGGCAATTAAGTGCAAATTAAAATGCATAATTGTATATAAAAAGTGTTTGACACAATGCGCATAAACGTTCAAGTTTTAAATTAAATCTAATGTAACGCTGTTTAATTTTAGCTGTTTAAATTCTGTTCGTTTCCACTTCAATCCACTCGAATTCATTCGACAAGTGTCACTTAATTGGATTCCCATATAGTTCTGTATGGTGTATGAGTCTTAAAGCTTCTTTTGACATCTCCCTAAAGTACTATGCAATTGGTTTTTGACACGTTCTCTCAAAACGAGAAGCTGACACGTGAAGCCAAGCCAAGTCCAGTCTAAGCTTCACTAAATAACTCGCTTGCCAAAATGTGCAAAGCGCAAACTGATTTTCGCTAGATGCTGATATACATCTATACATATAAATTCGTGTGTTTGTGTGTAAATGCATGTGTGTGGTGTGCGGCACACTAGAGACATCATCTAAGCCAGACGTACGGGTTGCATCCACATAATATTTTCTTATTGAAAAATATGCAAACGCTGCAAGTGCAGAATTGAAGAAATGCAGTCGGGCTGGCACTGGCAGAGGGGGAGGCAGTGGCAACACTTTAACGCATCGCCTGAAGTGTTCCGCAGTATAAGGAGCCCAGCATGAGGAACAGAAGATGCGACAGGCACAAGTTGATTTTGCCTTTGCCTTTGCCTTTGCCGTTGCCGTTGCCGTTGCCTTTACCCTTACCTGCAGCTCCTAACTGGCTTTCTAAGTGTGCTTTGCCATGTGCTGCTGTTTGCCTCTTCAAACAAATACCCTATTTGCATGACAAAGTGTAGGGTATATAAAAGAATAACAAGCAGCTCAGCTACCAACAGAATTTTAACTGGTGCCCCCATCCTCAGTTTTAGTTCATTCAATAGAATTGAGAGCCCTTTAAAACAATCAGCTAAAATTCATAAAATAATTATAAGAATATGAGTAATTGGAGAAGTAAGTTCTGTGAAGCAATTTAAACCCCAACTCAATTTTAATAATTTTCATAAAACTTTTGTTTCCTAAGTTGCGCCATTAGTCCAAGTATCTGCGCTACGCATGCGCTTGATATACTAGAAAGCTGCCCTATAATGTTCTAAGAGAAACCTTTGTGGCATTGCAAAAAGGGGGACATGATTAGTTTGCAGAGTGGGGTCAAGAGATCAGCATTTATTCCAAGTAAATTCTCCATTCCTTAGTTTTTGAGACGAAAAGTTTCTTTCAGGCAATAAATACTTTACGATTGTTTCAAAGAAAAATCTCGGGAATTATGTTAAGGAATGCAAAAGTAAATAAGTGAGAGCACGTTTAAACTTTAGCTTCTGGTTCAGAGTGAGGGTATATTTTAGTCGATGCAATCATCTAGCTGCTAGCATTTTTATTCTGCTTTTCCTCTAGTTGGCTGGCAATTGCAACTTGCATGTTTGCAATGTTCGCGCGCCTGCGGCTATGCCCGATCCGAGCCTTGGCAAAGCTCACAAAGGCGAGCTTCTAAGATTGGCTCTGCTGTGCCCAGTCTGTCCCTCTGCTGGCTGCCCGCTTGACTTGGCCTGACAAGCCTTTGGCGCACCACGGAGCCGCATGTTGAACGAGTGCGCGCCTCTTGCAACTGGCCTCGGCCAGCCAACAGCCAACTGCCAGTTGCCAGTTGCCAGCCGCAAAATGGCCGTGGCAAGCCAGACGGGCGGGCAGAAAGAAATATTCTTGGCAGCGATTTGGCCACAATTACAACATCTTAATATGGCCAACACACAATGAGTTGGAACTTGTAGGAGAGAGAACAAAAAAATGCTGATAGGGATTGGCCTGTGGCTTTCGCTTGATTAGTTGCCAATGATTTTGTTGAATGCCGCTGGCTCCGGCCTGAACATCGTTGCAAAATTTATTTTGGCAGCATCATCAAACGCTGCGTTGCAAAAATATTCAAAGTATAAATTCTATATAAATACATGATATAAGCGCTTCTTGTGGTTGTTGTTGTTGTTGCGATTGTTGTTCTTGCTCTTGCTGCGTGGTATTAAATTTGTGGCGACCGCCTTTGGCTTATTTGCTACCAAAGCAGCGTGAGAAGTTTGCAAGTATTCCCTGTTTGAATTTCCTTAACACCTCAAGGCCTGTGCAACATCCAGACCTAGACGCATTCACACACACACACATACACACATACACACAAGCGCACAGAGAAACGCACGCACACGCACGCTTATACACACAGCGCGAATCGAGTTTGGCGAACTTTTCAAAAAGCGTTTTAGCGTAAAAACGGCTCCGGTGGGCACCGCAGCGAAAGTGTGCGGAAGATGCTTACAAAGAGCTGCTAGCTGGTTTCTAGAGGGGTAGCAGGGCGGCGGACAAGAGGTAAACTTTTTGGTCGGGCACGGTCGGCCAAATTTAAATACACAAACTTTACCTGGCTGCGACGTGGGGCGGCTTGTAATTTTCTTTTAGTCAACTTTGAACGGGCTCAAAATGATTTGCATGCGTTCCTTGCCCGCCCTGCCACCATGGCGTATGCGTGCTATTAGTTTGGCATCACCCAACTCTCACCCCCACAACTCCTGCACGAAATGCAAGGACTCGATTGCACAAAAGACACAAATAAAAAGCATGAAAAAATGGCAAACAGTCGGAAAAGTGCAAAACCACAACAAGCAAATGGACGTGGCGGGCCAAACGACTGCTGGAGGCGTTGAGTCTAGCAACAAGCGCCTTGCATATGAAATGCTGCAGAGCAGCATTCGTGGCAAAATGCAACCGACGGTCAAGCAAGCAACACAGCCGCAAAACAAAAAACATTAACTGACTACGATGGGTGCGAGCAGCAGCTGCAGCTGCAGTAAATGGCAGTGAAAAGCAGAAAATCAAATGAAAATCTCTGGTAAATAGGTAACTAACACAAAATGTGCAACACACAGCAACAACTGCCAATAAGTCGGCAGCTGTTTATAGCTATATATACACAATTGCAAAAACGAAATACCAAATGCCAGGCATACCAAATACAAATGTTTTCTCTAAATTACACGTACCTTTCTGTGTGATGAATTCTGCACCAAACCTGTGTGAAATGTATGAAAATTCTATCAAATATTTTACCAACAGCCAGTACATATCGCAGCTTTTATATTTAAGAACTTTTGTATATTCTGGCTATTGAAATATTGTACATCACCCTCCGGCTAAACGTAACGACTGCATAACAAAACATTTTCATCTTTGTGCGTGTCAGTGTGCAATGTGTATTTATACAAAGGGGTGGGGGGGGGGAATATTTGTTATTGCTGAAAAGAAGAAGCATATGATTCGTTCAGTAAATATATCATATCGTTAGCGATTCGGACTTTTATCAAATTTTTATCTTTCATCGGAATGAGGATTTTCGACACTTCTGGCTGGGAGTAAAGAAAATAGTCTGAAATTGTGAATGTTATGAAATACACAGGGCGCAATGCTGTGCTTTTGCAAATTGGAATTTGTTTTCCATCTTGAAAGTAATGAAGGTGGCTACCGAAAAAGTGAAATGTTCTTGGCTTTTAAAAAATAAGAAATTATTCGAGATGTGCTTAAAAAAATCCTTGTTTCAAAATCTTTAGCTGTCGATATTAAAAGAAGGAAGCGAAATATCAAGACAAAATTATATAAATGAAAAAAAAAACTTATGTTCTGAATTGATTATCATATATGTATATATATATATATGTCTATATACTTTCTATATATTATTATATATTAAATTTGATATATTAAATTTCGAGTCGACTCAGCTCGTCGTCCTAATCAAAATATATATATATTTAGATACACCTTATATGGTGGATGTCCCCCTCTGCATTTGATATTTGCGCAACCATTTTTAAACTATTTTCAATGGGATTATTTTATAAAAAGCCCCAACAATATATGTCTGTGTGTATCGCATTTCACTTTTTTGGAACTCTGTCATACTTTACCTTACCATGAATTAATGTTTGAGCAAATGTGAAAATTTGGCAGTTTTGTATTTAAATTATAATTCAGACATTCGGTCGGTACAAACGCACATGAAACTGACGCCCAGTCATTTCAGACTAAAAACGTCAGCTTCCAAACTGGCCAAACATGCTTTAATCACATATACATATATGTGTGTGTATTCTTTCTAATAATATAGGACTGAGCATATGTTTTGTCAGATACAAGATAATAAGAAATAATTGGGCAAATATATTTACTATAATTCAATGTAATATAATGTAATGTAAGAACTGTGGAGGTCAGACAGGGAGGGACCTGCGCTTGTGCCAACTCATGGCCAGTTTATTATTGCGCCTTCCTCCATTTTATTTTGGCAACAGACAACAGGCTACATTCAGGCTACATGCACTGCCAAAATCTCAGTTGTCTACACAATACCACACGTCTGATACTTGCTTTGCGTTTCCCTTTTTAATGCCGGCGATGTGGAAAAATGCTCTGTAATTATTTGCCATGGATAATTACGCAGCGCATGCAAATCGAAGCAAATGATTCTGAACATTTTTACCAATTCATTTAATTTAGCGAGCGGAACAATAGGGAATGTAGCTTAAAGCTAGAAGTATCCCGCATAATTTTGCGGTCAGCTTTTTTTTTTTAACAGATGCCTGTTTCATCTGTCATAGCCCGCCTGCCCCCCATACCCAATTACAAACCTCTAACTCAGCTCACATTTCAATTGTCCCCATGTTGGTTGCCCGCTGCCCGTTGCCAGTTCCCAGTTCCCAGTTGCTATATGCGGTTTAAGCCTCATTTCCTTGCACTTCCGCTTTTGGAATATGAGCATATACACGCACACACACACCACATACACACACAAACACGTGCACACATGGATAGACAATGGCAACTGCTTTTTTGGAGTTTTGGCTACTGAAAAATGCAAAACTTTCATTTGCACTCGGTGCTCGTTATGGAGGGGTGTGCACGCCCAAGGAAATTGCTGGAATGTGGGCAGAGGGTGTGTGTGTGTGTGTATGCGCTGAGTGTACTGGTTGTACGGCCTTTAACTCGGTTATCCCCTGTTAGCAGTGCCATACAATTTATTAGAGTTTCGTTTCGTTCTTTACTTCTATTTTAGTTTTTCCCCTCTCGCTCTCACTCGGAATTGCATAAGTAAATAACGCACGTAAATGCATTTTTGTGCAAAACCCCAAACTGCAAATTAAACAACTACAAAAAGCAACTACGACTAAAAACTAAAAACAGTGCAACAAGGCTTAAGTGCTCTATAATTGATAGCCAATACCAGAAAGTATATCCGATTCAAACAACTGTTTGTATATATATTTAAATATATATTATATTGGGCAGATATTAGTCGACTGCTGTTCCGGCCAAATGTTTATCATGAAGTCCTAGCTTTCAATTTTTGCAACAATTATATTCCTGTTTGTCAACTTTAAAAATCATTGAGCCACATCTAAAATTAATCATAGCATGAATACTTGAAAATAAGATTGACTCAAATCGTTTGACAACAAAAATGGATCCAAAAGCTCGACTTACGAGCCAGCACAAAGAGTTTTATCTTGAGATAAATATAAATTTGAGATATTGAGGCAATAATAAAGCTTAGGTATCTATATGATATCAACAATTTAATAGAACAATACAAGTTAGCTATGAATTTCATGCGTGCGGCCAAGTGTTTTGCAATCAGAGTATTGGAATTTCGGTTAAAGCTTTGACTGAGCTGAGGGCTGCACGAAAGTTTGGCCGGTCAGCAGGCTGAAAAAACATTTTCTGCTGGCCGCAAAACAATTGTACTACATATATTTAATAAACAAGTTGTTTGTGTGGGTGAGAAATAAACTAATAGAAGCAACAAATATGCAAATGGAAACGACACAAACGACAGCTGCAAATGAAAATGGGAATGGAAACTGAAACTGAAACTGAAAAGTGGAACTGTAAACATGCAATCGCAAGAAAAGTTTCAGCGCCTTTTTGCGACTTTCAAGTTTTACGCTCGTGCATATGTGTGTGCGTGTGTATTTGTACGTGTATTTGTCTGTTCAGACCACGCCCCTAAAACTAAACGAGACCGCCCACAGACTTCTTTACTTTGACTACATTTGATATTTTGTGTACGGAGCTAAATAAAAAAATAAAAATAAAAAAATAGAAAAAGAAAGAGGAAATAAAAAAGCGAGCGACATTTTCATTTACAAGAACCAAATCAACTGAGGCGACTAAAACCGGCGGAGGACATGAAGCCGAACATGCAGAAAGTTTCAATTTTCATGGAACGGCATACTTTTAGGCGGAAACAACACTTAATTGATTTGCAAAGTGGAACGAAGCGTTCAAAGGCACACAAAACAAAACAAAACAAAAAAGATAAAAAAGAAAATAGAGAAAGATAAAAAAAAAGAAACACACTAAAAATGAAAAACAAAAAATTGTTAACGGTGCTTGTGCAAATTTTTACAAGCATCAAGAGGAAAATGCCGCTCGAATTCAATTTTTGCGACAGACGATGCAAAGTGACCAGGAGACAGCGCCAGAGCAGCGACAACAGCAACAACAATCGATAAGGAAAAATGCGGCCGATGTAACACAGCAAAAAGAAAAATCTAGTGCTGTTCCGCTACCCCAACTACCCGCAACTACACCCTACAGCCCCGCTACATCCAGCCCCAACGCATTGCTGTGCATCCTGCTGCTGCTGCTGCTGCTACACGGCATAATTTTTTGGGGCGGCATACAAAATGCAAAAACGATGTCAACGACGACAACGAAGCGGGCCTGGCGCTTCGCTCCGATAGCGCATCAATGGAAAGCAATCTGCAAATGTTTTGTTGGCAAGGCATTATTAAACTGGCATTTTCATTTGTACACTAACACACACACAGAGAGAGAGAGAGAGAGACACACACACACACTCTTAAAGCAAGCATATTTGGTTTCTGTATCTGCTGGCAAAACACAACGAAGCAGCTGCGACAACTAGCATCGATCTAAGGGAACGCTCGAGTGCTTCAATGTGAGCCAAATCCTGCTTTTCACATTTGTATTTAGAGTCGAGACACACACACACACACACGCACAGATGAAGACAGAGAGGGAGAGCGAGAGAGAGAGAGAGAGTGCCATTTCCCAGCGTGCGCGCTTTACACGCTGCGGCCAACAGCCGGTTAGTTGGTTAGGTTTCTCGTTCTGGGACTGGGCCCAGGGCTTCGCAGCCTTCCACCTGCCCAACTCCGCAGACTTTGCTCAGGTAAAGCCTTAGCAATGGCAACAATTTTGTCTCGTTTCGTTTCGTTTGGCTTGGCAAAAAATGTCGAGTCACACAATTTGAGCAACAGCCAACGACAACAACTGGCAACAAGAAGCAACAACAACAGCAATAACAAGAACAACAACAGCATCAACATCAACAGCAACATGCAACAACAACAGCTAGCAACAACTACAATGGCGACAACAAAGGCGAATCCACATCATTATGATTATGCAGCTTTTCATCAACCCGCCTGCCTTTTGCTATAGCTACCATACATGGGCGGTACACGCTATGTCCAAAGGTACTAAGCTATAGCTATAGGTTTAGCTGAATACATGCCATACATTTGCATGTATTGGTGTATATACATATATGTATTTTTAAGCACACATACGAATGACAGCGTGCAAGTTAAGGAAATTCGACTTTGTTGCTGGCACGTTTTCCACTCGAGCGCATTATTATTATTTATATTATTATTATTATTATTATTATTACAATTATTTTTATTATTTTCCTATGCTTGGGCTTGCTTTGTCGTTGTATTGTATATGGCTTTCTTATACATATATCCTTTAGTACAGCCCAGTAAGGGTTACATTGTTGCCTTGTAACTGCTTGAACTTTACAAACAAGACAGGAAATGATGTCTCGTAGAACTGAAATAATAATAGAAAATAGATTGTTTTCTATTTGTCAACCACACGCTGTAAAATGATTTTTAAATATTTTAATTATATTTTTTTCTTATTTGTAACGTGCTTCACCTATTTTCAATAACTGCGAAATCAGTGTTAACATATAGAAAACAAATTAAATACAAATATAATAATTTCATTTTATTTATTAAGTATGACAAGCTCGTGGCTGACCATAGGTCGATATATATATATAACAGGGTATGCCATTGTCGAGCATTTCCGATGTGCATTCGTTTTTTTTCCCCCAGCAAAATGTTGTTCTTTGTTTTGTTGCTGTTGTCTGTTGCTGCTGCTTGTTGGCATTTGTCTGCCTGGCAGCATCCTTTCGTGCATCTTCAGCTCCTCGACTTTGCCCTGCGCCACCCACCGTCCATTTACTTACTTTATGTATATGTCATATATGAATGTGTGTATGTATGTCTCTGTGTGTGTGCGTGTGTTTGTGTGTGCATGCTGTGATGAACGCTATTGATAATCTTGCCTGCATATCGTTGTTGCAGTCGCTGTCTTTTTTTTCGCTTTTATTGTTAGTTCCAGGGCTGCTGGCGCACTGCGACATGTAAAATTGGAGCCAGGGATGAGCGCATTATGACAGTAGCAGTAGCAGTAGCTGTGGCAGTGGCAGTTGCAGTGGCGCGGCTAAGCACATTATCAAAAACTGCTTAGGGAGGAGCCAAGTTATGGTTAATGAAAAAAGCATTGCCTAGCTTTGGGCGCGCAGATGAATTTAATGCTCATTTGGAGTGGACTTTAAGTGCGAGCTGCTGCCTCAGCGCATCAGCACTCAGTTTAGCATCTCGTTTGAGCACATTTCGATTACACAGCGCTTACTATTACGCTACATAAACTGCATATTATGCATTTGCAGTAGCAGTAGCAGTAGCTAAAGGCAGCGTCTTCCATTGGCCAGCCATGCGCCTTGCATTCCGCTTGCTGCCGCCGGGCACCATCATTTTGTATTTTATATTCCCTGGCGCTTGATTCTCTGTATCAGCAGATGCAGAAAGAAACAGGCGCGGTGTTAGTATAGTTCGCTCGATCAAACTGGCAACGAGAGCGGAAATATGCGGCACACATTGATGATGATGCCTCTACTGCTGCTGCTACTGCGGCTTCTGCTGGACTACGACTGGGAATTTCGCTTGAATGGCGAACGGCACTTTGAGTGGGGCCTGACTGACAGTCACTCAGTCTATCAGTCTGTCTGTCTGTCAGTCAGTCTGTGAAGAGATTTTAAATATATATACATATGTATATATGTATTTACTCCATGCTTTTCACAATCGCCGTTCGATAAAAGGACGCTTAGTGGTTGTCTGGACCAAAGTAATGCAAATGCGTCATTCTCGTTTTAATTGGCTCGCTGTGTATGCGGCAACAGGCCCTATAAATGCCACTCATCCTCCTGCCCCTCCTCCTTCTGGCTCAAACATGGCACCATTTTATCGAAACGAAGCATATACGAAGTATATATGCACCACATCAATTGGTCAATTGCAAAGGGAAATCTTAATCGATGCGACAGGGCTTCCAGGTTCCAATTCATTACCCAGTGTTATCGCTAAAGAATACGCAATGTGTAGCTAATTCGAGTTGCAAATGCTCTGTGAGAGAATGTGGCAGAATGCATGAATGTTGATACAGCTAAGAGTTGGGCTTAGACAACTTGTAATACATACAATATACAATAAAATTTATATGATCCCAGAATATTATATAGATCTCTGAGTTGTAAAAGTCGATTTCAATTTACGATCAGGATGGCCAGAAGCGTTGCTAGTCGGTACTGTATTGCGTAGCAGGGCAAACATTGTGGCAAGATTGTTGCCACATTGTGGCAACGTCTAAATATTCATTTAAAATGCGTAGTTGGCCGGCGGCTGTGTTAAGAACGTTTTCCGTTTTTGTGCGGCAAAAACGTATTACGTTGAGCTCGAATTGATATTTTCAGAAGGCGAATTTTTGAATGTTGTCCTTGTTGTTGGCCCCATCATCAGCGAGCTCATTGACAACAACAACAACAAGCGAAGGAAGAACTTCGCGGCAGTTGGCAATGCCACGTGATGCTTCAATGCCCCGCGGCGAGCGACGCACCTGCAACGTTTCTCGATTGAATTTCGTCGAGTTGCGGCCGCTGGGTTGATGTGGGGGGTCTGTGTGGGTGGGCGCGCGCGGAAAGACATGGTACATGGAGCTTGGCAGCAGCTGTGTCGCATTTTTTTTAATTTAACCACTCGCATGCACACACCCGCGCACACACTTAAAGAGTTGCTGGCAGCTTGTAGTAGGGCCTTTAAATCGGAGCCTACTTGTAAGCTTCAAGGATGTCAGTCGTTCTACTTTCTCTCCGCCCCCCGCCCCCCTTCCTGTCTGCATCCCTCTGTCATTTTAGGTAAATATTGGCTGCGTTCGCAAATATTTGAGCTACGTTCGCCTTGGTCCAACTACGGCCACTGACATCGGGCTTTTCCATTTCTGAGTCAACGCACCCAGCACTGGGCATTTCCTTTGATGTCCGAGGCATTTACTTTTCAGCGGCAACTACCTGTACAGTCATTATTAAATATAGCCCACGCGTATACATGACGAATCGATACATAATATCTTCCCTATTTGCTTTACAAGCTGCTTGACAGATTTGTTTTAATTTTTGATTTATTTTTCGTTTGTGGAAGTGAATTTTCCAAAATTTGTATTGCTGCTAAAAATTAAATTTATAACAAACTTTCTCTAGCTTAAGTTTACGTAAATTTTTACATCGATCTTACGATCTTGGGCACAAAAACTGTCGCAACTTCCTTGATGTTGCCTACGCTGTCTGTTGATATTTCAAGTTCCATTCATGCGTAAGTACTCTGAACCATATCTAGGCGTACACGCCTCCTTTGAGAGTGCATAAAAAGCCTGCAAATTGCACAGAAAAATGGACAGTCTGTGTGCAGCTAATGGCGAGAGGGGAAAAGCGCAAGGCAGAATATGATACAAACAACTCAATTGAAGAATGGCCGACTAGGGTGTTCCCTGTATAAAGCTGTACAGCATTCAATTTCTTATTTTTTCTTGGCAAATACTGTGGAATATAAGTAAATGCGAGCCTTTAGTTGTCTATCTGAGTATGTTATATATCAAATCTATCTCAGATATTTCTTCAAAAAACCTGGACCGAAAATGGATTTTTTTTCATTTTCAAGAAATCGGGCTTTATCAAAGTAAATAAATATACATTTTTGCTGGCTATAAGTCTAGGACAAGAGAAGCTTTTTTCCAATATCAATAGCCATAGTACCCATTTTTTTTTCGTTTATTTTCCTATGTTTACAAAAGTATAAAAGGGTAAGGTGACACACTGTTAAACTTGTTTCACATATTAAATGCTGGGGCCGTCTTGCGGTTAGTTCTCTGGGTCTGGATAACATGTGTTTTGCCGTTTGCGAAACGTGTAAGTGTCGAATCCGATTGCAGTCGAAAGTCGGCGCTTTCCTTGGCTGCCAAAAAGTTTCCTTTGCATTTTAAGATGTTTAGTGCAAAGCAAATAAAAGTTTGCAAGTGGCACAGCTGCAACGGCAGCTCAACGGCGCCGCACCTGAGACTGCCACATGATTTACAGACATTTGGAGACACTTGTTACGCAGCAACAGCAACATAAGCAGCATCAGCAGCCGCAGAAACAGCAGAAGAAGCACCAGCCACAGCGACAACAACAATGGTTGGCTACGTGTTAAACGCATTTGTTGCACTTGAAAGTTTCTTGCTGTCCTGGCAGCGATGGGGCACAAAGCGGATTGCTTTGCTTTTACCAAGTGCATGCGGGATTTCAACTTTGGCCCTCTGATGCGGTGATTGCAGCTTTTATTGAGTGGGAGTGAAAGCTGCGTGAAAATGCTGGGCGGCAAAAGGGGGGAAGGCCACTTAGAGTCAGAGTACACAAAGTCCAAGAGCTTACGTCTTAAGTCTCTAACGGGGCAAGCAAAGCGTCAGTTAAAGCGGCAACTTCAGATGCCACTTGCTGATATAAACAAATTTGTTGCCTGCTTTCAGGCGCGCGCTCACACACATATGCACACAAGTTCATATACACTTACACTTGCACGGAGCGGTTCCTGCGAGAATAACATATGAACATAATAAAGTTACGCACAATAACACGAAAATTATCATAAACATGGCCCGGGGACAGCAACAACAGCAACACCAACAACAACAACAACATCAACAAAAGCAGCAGCAATAATAATAACAACGCAAGTGTTGCATGCAGACAACAACAACAACAGCAACAATAATATAAAAAGAAACAAAGTGACACTTTTGCCAGCGTCGTCGTCTACACTTTTGTCATTCCACCAACACGCAAAGTTATGAAAAGCACGTAGGCATGCCAGAGCCAGCACCATGGCTTTTCACATTTTCCCAGACCCCGTCAACGCATATACATACCATATGAATAAATGAGCTTGGGCTGCCAGCCTATGGAGATGTTGGCATTGTTCAATATAACAACAAATATTTTGCGAATGCATAAATTAAATAGAACAACCAAAAATTATCTAAATTTTAACTTCTTTTGTTTCTTATTTTATTTTATTTTATTTGAATTGAGTTGAATCTTAACCTAAATTAAAATCGAATTTTTCAAAAATTATTTTGTTCAAAGCACCTTTTCTCATAATTTAAACAATTAATATTTTTTATAATTTATATTTATTATTTGTATATTATTTGAAATTATTTACTTTCTCATATTTTAATTACATTTTTTATATTTAAAAAAATTGTTTTCCATTTAATATTAATTTTTTTATTTAGTTTCTGATATTCCGCTCTGGGCTTCAAATTTCGATAAATCAATAGATACACATTTAATTTATTATAAGTTTAATATATATTGAAAATTAAAAAAAAATTTGATTAGCTCATGTTCGAGCTGAAACCCGGGAGTGTGGAAAATTAGTTTTACGAGCCGAACCTTTCGGGCGAGGCATTGATTCAAAACCGTGAAGCTAACCAGCTTGGGCTGGGTTATATTAAAGTCCTGCAGTTGATAAATAAGGAAAACATTTAAGGAACATTTAAATTAAATTTTGGAAGAATGCTTTTATGCATGGTCTTGGAGTATTTGTAATTATGCCAGAAATTTGTCGCCTGTCTTAATAACGCGTGTTATAATAAAAGCGAAAATTCGATTGGTATCTAGCAACGTGTTGGTGAGTTTCATCTCGAATTTTTGGCATATTTTAGATATCTTCCATGTCTTTCCGATTTAATTTATATGCACCTTTGCATTTACTTGTAGCTTACATTTTCATTGTGGGTTCGGTATGCATTTGTTTTGTAAGGAGCGCTTGTCGCAGCCCTGACAGCAAATGCCAACTGGCATTGCCTTTTGACAACAACTTCAAGTTATTTTTGCTGGCTTAGCAATTATTTTGAGATTCGCTCGTTAATTATGACATTCGCCCGAACTGTTCAGTCGTCGCTCACCAAAATCCGTTGCCAATTTGTGTTTTGTTTCTGGTTGGTTTTTGTGTGGAGCCCGCAAAAAGGACGCACAGTGTTGCTTCCCTCCCGCTTCCCTTACTTTTGTGGCACGAACATTACGTAGCAGTTTCTCTGCTGCTGCTGCTGATTTTTGCAATTTTCTTGCATATATTTTCATATGTACATGAGTGTGCATGGCTAGGTATAATGGTATCTGTGAGTATATCAATTTAAGTATATAAACTTGAGCGTCTTTTATGCGTGACCGCAAACAAACTGCGAACGCTGCGCGGCATCCTCCTCAAAACAAACATGCAACACCAAAAGCAACAGCAACAGCAACAGCTCTGCTCTGACAACGGCTACGGCACAGAATCAATATTTACTGCCATTAATACGCCCTGGCAGACAAACTGCGCTGCGGTTAACTGTTCACTGCTCAATGTTCAATGTTCAGTTTTCAGTAGTCAGTAGTCAGTATTCGGTATTCAGTATTCAGTTTTCAGTTTTCGGTTTGACAGTGTTCACTGTGCTCAGTGCTGTCGCTGCTGACGCATGGCCCGCGCGAGTTAACTGAACCAGACTGTGGTCCTGACCACTGCTACTGCTGGAATGTGTATGGTAAATTGTAAATGGTATATGCCACGCCCACAGCCTACAATCGTCGGCCAGCATAAATGGCTGGTGAACTTAAATCAGCATTGGCAAAATATATCTCGCAAATTTAAGTTGCCTTTCGCAGCAGCCGCTGCTGCTGCGCCGATGCGCGACAATTATTTAATACACGTACTCAAAACGAAAGCGCATAAAAAGAAAACAACTGGAGAGCACATGCCGATGGTGCCCAACTAGAAGATACCCTGCACCCAGCTGTTAGGAATCTGAAAAGTCAAATACTCTTGATTTGATCCTTTGCTCTATGCTCAATGCACTGCGGCTTTAAAGCTGTCTGTCACCTACCCTAGCATACGTTCGGTATGCGCCCTTTAGCCAGCTTTACGGGCACAATGTGTACATATACATATAGAAAAGCAACGAGACATAAAAATGCAGACGCTGTCGGCAATTTTTCTCACTTTGCTGGTTCACGCGACGTATACGCGATATTCTTGCCACATTTCTCGGTTTACGATTGGGTGTATTACGTCGTTATTACTGCTACTGCTTACAGTTAAAAATCTAAGTATTTAAAATGCGCATTTGTTGCTTTAACGAGCTTATAAAACGAACGGACCCAGCTACATAAAATTTTAATCTATGTCACGTCACAACGAAACTTTAAAATTTAATTATTTTCAAGCAAAAGTAAACGAATTAACTAATACCTAACAAGATGAAGCCAACAGTTTGGAAACGAAAGTTGAAATTATATACAAACAGGAAAGGACAGTTAGAGCATTAAATACCCTTACTGACATAAAGCAGATATATACTTTAAAGCGGAGAAGAGTTTTAATAGTAGTTGATTGTACGTTGCCCACATAAATATCTAGTATAGTAAAGATTTTACGGAACTTTATATAAATGGTTTATTTTCTGCCAATCGTTACTATGACAGCTATAAATATACTGGTCCTCCTGCCCGCAGCGAAAAGTTAATTTGCAGTTTCTATTTAATTTAATAACCTAGGAAGGATTAAAGCAAACCATTCCAAAACATCAAAGGACCATCATTCGGTATATCGATGCCATTCAATTAACATCAAAAATGTATACACTTATGTATATACATATATATGTATATATATACATATATACAGGTATTTAGATTAAACCTTGTGATGGTCTTTAATATTTACTGTCAGCGCTTAACGCCAATTCGGGAGTGCTGTGATTGTTGTTGTTGTTGTTGTTGCTGTTGTTGGAAAAGTGATTAAACAATTTCATTAATTTTACGCCGATGCCACGCCCTCTGCGTTGGCAACGCCCACTTTGGCCAGCTCTTAAAAGCCAGCGGCTACTTCAAACCCACCTCTGCGTCAAATATTATTAAAATTTACGAGACTCTTCGCAAATGCCTTTCTTACAAAGTTTTTTGTTCATGCCGCATGGAAAGCCCAATAGCAAATGGGCGAGCGGGAGAGAGGGAGAGTGTAGAGAGGCAGCTAGATAGAGGCGATAGAGTAGAAATGAAAGGGTATAGAGACCGGCAGGGCTGGCTGGCGAGTGGCCCTCGAGACGCACCGTTTGCATTAATGGTGCAAAGTCGAAAAATAAAAGCCATTTTTGTCAGAAGGGGCGACGCCAGCTGCGATTCAAGTGCACTTTGAACCTAAAAGCATAAGCCTCGCAGCCTCTATCACTTTCTCCCTCTCTCTCTCTCTCTCTCTCTCTCTCTCTCTATCTCTGTCTGTCTGTCTGTCTCTGTCTCCGTCTCCCTCGCTGCCTATTGATGCAGGTGCTGGGCAGGAACAAAAGGAAATTGTTAAATTAAGTGCTTGCTAGGCGGAACAAATGGAGCCGGCGTCTCTGGTCGCACCCGCTGCCAGGGCAAAGTTGAAGTGCAAGGCCTTGCCGCCAAGGTAGCTAGTGAAAGTTTTTAATTTACTGTTCTGCACACACACACACACAACGACACACACGCGCACATACATATATACTTGCACACACTGACTAATCGGCACTGCAGTTGCGACAACTTTTGTCATTGCCTACTTTTTGGCACGCCGCGACTTGTAATCAACGCGTGGCAAGTCTTGCTGCGAATTTAGGCCACAGCAGCTGCCTTTAAAAATGCCACGTCTACCCCAAACCTTGCTCATCGCCCTGCACAGGCTCAGCACATCTGCTGCCTCTCCTCTGTTTTCGATTTCGTTTTCTCCTGTGCACGGCGCATTCGTGTGGAAAATTAAATTCACTGACAGTCGGAGCTGCAATAGCTGCCCGAAATACGAATCCCGGATAGCGGAACCTCGAAATCCACGAAATTGGTATACCCTTGCAGCGGGTATAATTATTTTGTCACGCCGTGTGCTAACACATTCGACGCTTCAATCTCCGACAATCTGTGTTTCAGGTTTGGAAACGAATTCGTTTTTCTTGTTTTATTGTGTGCTGCACCAGATTCGCCTACATCCTTTACTGTTACATAAACTATCGGACAAAAATAAGGTTTTATACCTAAAATAAAAATATGACATCGTGCTTTGCCATCTGCAACTGAATTCAAATGTCGACTACGCCGAAATAGCTATTCGTAGTATTTTTCTTTTCATGCAACACCTATTAACATAGTAAACCAAGTTACAGTTGCAGTTGAAGTTGAAGTCGTCCGCTTCCATTCAATTTTTAGCAAGTGCTGCCTGCCACTTAATTTCCGCCAAAGTTGGTAATTTGCCGTTGACGGGATGGGCAGGAGATATGTATGGTTGGGATATGAGGCGGTGTAGTTGACGCACGAGTGTCTGTCTATAAGCATTTTGTACATTTTGTACACTTTGCCCTCGCATTTTAGAATTTTTTCAACGTTTTTTAAGCGGTGGCCCCACTGTGCGACGTGGTGCTCAGCCCAACATAAAAGTATTGTCGCCTGTGGAGCGATTGGCAAAGCATTCTCTTTCATAGACAAACGTGAAGCTGACGTCGGCCAAATTGAATTGTAATCTATGTGCGCGCACCCACACACATACACAATTATATATACAGCAGTGTGCACAGCGGAAACGGAAGTTTGTAAGAATGCAGCGTCGCGTAGGCACACCACAAAGCGACTCTTACAGCCTCAGACCCAATTACTGACATTTTATTCTGGGCGAAGCTGAACTCAACTCAACTGAACGGAGCTCAGCCGATCAGCGATGCGCACAAAATCACTTCCGATGAGATTTCAATTTTGTGATTACCTAATTGACACTCAAAGTAATGGAAGTTGCCTGCCTCCCGCCTCTGCCACTGACGGTGGCCAACAAGGAGACAGCCATCAGATTAAAATGCCTTTAAGTTGTCTATGAGTATGAAAAATTTAGTAATGTACAATCGCTAACAGTTCATGAAAATAAGCCATTACATATATAAAGTACTTTTCGGCAAGACCCCGCTGTGCCCGGCCCAGGTGTAATTCTTTGTATCGTCTGGTACATATGTATTACTGTTAGCTAAATGTGAAACTGGAAATAAACAAAGAGCTACAGTGAAACATTTGGCAAACTCCTTACGTAACAGTGTCATTTGCTTTTACCCTTCTATAGGTTATTATAATTTTGTCATGAAATGTGTAAGGCATAGGACCCCATAATTATATATCTCTATATATAAAACTGTTTCTCCTGACTGAAAAGAGCAATTCAAAGAATTTTTTGGTGAAGATTTAGGTTTTGTCCGATTTGCTTCAAACTTATTTTCAAAGCTCTTTCAGCGATTTGGGAAATCCCACCCGCAACAGTGATAAATTGTCGGAAAACGTTTGTATGAAAGTTGTTTGTTTACCGTCCGATCAGTTGCAAAATCATTTTCAAAGCTTTTTAAGAAAATTTATTCTATACCCGCTAGTATAGATATATATTGATAATATATGTGTGTGTGCGTGTGGTGTCTGTGCCGCGCGCTCTTGCAACTGCAGCGGAAATGGCCTAAAATGAAATGCTCACATCGCAGTTGTTATGTCTCTGGTTGTTGCTATTACTGTTGTTCCTGTTAGTATTGTGGGTGCAGAGCTTTTTATGATTAAACAAAAAATAAATAAAAATTGCTCATAAAATGGTGTCAAACCATAAAACTGAGCGCCAGCTACAACAACACAATTTCAACCATAAAATATTGCTTATGACAATGCGCTCCCAACAAAAAAAAGAATCCCTCTGCTTGAGCTCCACGCGTTTCATTCAATATGAAAATTAAATTTTACGCTTAAAAATATGCATTAAACATACAGCGAAAAAGTCTATTGAAAAGAGCAACAGGGATCACAAAGTGTCACATAAAGGACCGGGATAAGTATATAGAAGAAAAGTCGCATAAAGTTTCGAGCACCTTCTGCTTCTGTGTCTGAGTGTGTGTGTGTGTGTGTGTGAAAAAGGTGTTATCGACCCTGTCACATAGTCCTTGTTAAATTGACTGCAAAATTTACAGGCAAATTTGTAACAACAACAGTGACAGCCACAGCATTAAAAAAAGAAACCAAAAAAAGGTGCTCTGGTCTGAGACTGCCCGGCCAGAAGTTACCCTGTACTCAGCCTCGAGCTGCCATTAAAACCATTTGAGCTTTCCTCGATACATACATAAATGTTGATAGTTGCTGCTATCATTTTTCTCAACTAGCCCGATTAACTCTGCATGCAGCTGAAGATAATTTGGGCACTTTGGAGTTCTACCGACTGCATTTATTTGCACCAGACTGTTATACCCATTTGTATTTTACCCACTTTCAATGAGTACAGGGTATAAAAAGGTGAACCAAAACTGAATAATAAAAACAATAATGTGTCGCAAATTGTGCGCGAATGAATAAAACAAAACGGATGTGGGGCCATAAAAACTGCGTTTAAAACTCGCCAAAACTCTGGCACCCCACGAACAGCCCAACAAGTATATAGAAAAACACTTGCACCCACTCGCACACAGTCAGATAGAGTGTACATAGAAGATGGGTAAATATACAGGACGCTGGATGCTAGGCTGGCTGTCACGCTGGCCAGGATGTATAACATTTTATGGTACAACGGAAAACTCAGCGGCTTCCTTCCGGCACAGTTTCAACTTGTTGGTCAGCAATTCTCTCTCTAACTGGCTAACGAGGGCTGCTCATTAAGATACTGTCTACTAAAAAAGATAAAAAATTGCTTAACTTTCTTATAGCGAACGGTCACCAAGTATTTCCAAAATTAAATATAAAATAAAAGCATTTAACTAATTGACGCCTCTGCTTAACAAAAAAATATCCTGCACGAATATTTTAAGGGCATATTGTGCTGCAAAACTATCGATAATAATGTCTTTCTATACTATATAGCGGCGATAAATATAAATATTAAATATTCGACTGAAAATGTCATAGATATATCGATTATTTTATCGATAGCTATTCAATATTTTTTGTTGGAATATTGAATTACTTCTTGGTAGCTTAAAAATCAAGCAGCAATAACAACGCGGTCGCTAAACTATCGATAATTAACGTTATCGATACTATCCCAAAAAGAGGACTGGTTGACCCTCGCTCTGAACACACAAACAACAAGATTGAGTCCACTGCAGGTAGCCTGACATCACCTCGTGTGCTTGTTCTGACCACCTGACCCGGTTTATGTCCAAGTTGCGTCTAATATGCTGTAATTGACCAGATAGTTGAGATTGTGAGTGGCATAGCCCCAGCACAGCTGCTGATTGATGGGCAGACAATAATGGGCCCCGACAGATTTTGGGGCATCTTGGCAGATGAGACTTCGGCTTGCAAAGGGAAATACCTGAAAGCCGTCCATTTAATATGCCCTGAAAGCAATTTATGTTTCACATATGACAAGCGGTTTTGACAACGAGCGAAGGCTAATTATACGCGATGCGGACACGGGATTACAATTGCAGTTGTAGCAATTAGTATTTAAGCCATAAGAGAGAGTGAGAGAGGGAAAGGGAAAGGAAGAGCAAATAACCATTTGCAGCTCATCTCGAATTCGTTTTCGAGCAAATCGTTCGTGAGCCAAATTGATGAAATTGTCTATTTATTCACACGTCGTTTATTTTCACGTTGACACTGGCAGCGCCGAGCAAAGGGCAATGGGCAGAGACAGGCAATAAAATGGCTGCCGTTGCACTTGATAACGATAACGATAGCAATGACGATAACGACGATAATAATGATGATGATGCTGATGATGTTGTTGTTGTTGGCAGTGGCTTACTGATAGGCTAGAACAATGGCAGCAGAATACTCGGCAATAACAATAACAGAGCGTTTACCATTCAAACGGAATGAGACAATCTAGTAGCCAATTTAGTCGTAATGGCAACAAAATGTCACTTGAGTCTCTCTCTGCTGCAACATTGCAAACAGCAATAAGAGCTAAAAGCCATAGGCAAGGCAACACAAGAGACAGACAACAAACATTCAGACAGAGAGACACTGAGTTAGAATGAGAGCGAGCTAGCAATGAGCTTTGCTGGGCAATGCAAACATTTTTTTCCAGCTCGTTGCCATTTCATTTTGTGCCCTCTGTTTGTTTCTATGTATGTGTGTGTGTGTGTGTCCAAGTTTTTTGTGACATGCCTAAGCACTGATGGCAACAACAACAACAACAAGAACACTACAACAACATCAAAATACAGGACACGTTGATGTGCGTGTTGACATTAAGTTTTCGCCTTTCATCATCCTTGTCCCGGCGCTCCGTAAACTTTGCCAGCCCGGCGGCCTTCTGTCAACAAATTTCGCAGAAGCACCTCCCACCAACCGACCCCTACAATTTCGGTCATTAACAGACGGGTCTAAGCAAACCGAGAGTACAGCTCTGATTTAAAATCAATGCAAAAATAAAACTTATCCAAGCGTGACTCTAAGGTAGGCCCACACAATGACTGTCAACGTGTCGTATAATCGATTGAATTAGCAGCGGCAGGCATTATCACAGTAGACAAGAGGAGAGTGCTCCACTGAGAGTTACCCTGTACACAGCGCTGAGCTGCCAACTGACAGTTTCTTTAAGATTCGTATCTGAATACAAGGTTTAATTTGAAAATTGATGCTTATCGATTTTGTCGAAACGTGACGATCTATCGATAACCTAAAATAACCAATAGACAGACATATTTATCAACTCGGCTGTTAATCAAGAGCTTATATACATTATTGAATTGAAGCTGCGTTCTTCTGCCTGTCACACACAATTGCAGAAAATCATTATAAACTTTCTTTTAGAGTATAACAATATGGTTAATGTGGTTAGCGTCAAAAAGTTGAGAAACGTTTGCTGTGCGGTGTGCCCCGACAAATTGAGGCTAAGGCCAAAACAAATTTCAACAACTTTTGGTAGTAAAGTAATTTATTATTGTTGTTGTTGATGCTGCAGCTGCGGCTGGCGTTTCTATTTGTGTGCCACGGTGCGTATGAATAATGACAATTGCCAGTTGAATTGGAGTGCAACCGTTTTAGACATCCTTTCAACAGAGCCTCTTCTAACAGCTCACGGGCACGGGCTCGGGCACGGGCACTGACACTCCATTTTGGTTGAAACGCGCTTTATGCCACACTGGATAGGTGCAGAAATTGCAGCTAAAAGTGGAGGCTAAATCATTTGGCCCTCCGTACCATGGCGTCTGCTGTTCTGTTTGCGTGTTATACCCTGTATACTGGCTGTCATAAAATGTTGCCTAAAAATTTATCTTCAGCCAGAATTATTGAGCTTAAAAAACAATTGAGTTATTTATTCTCTCTTTGTTTAAAGTAAATATTATTTACAATTATTATGTATAAAATATGCTTGATAAGTGTCCTTTGGAAATACAAAATTTAACTAACAAATACAACATTTTATCGAGTCTTGAGCCTGCCTTTTCAGCATTCTAAGTTCGTAAATTCTTTTTAAGCCTTATTTTTTCAAATTTATAGAGCATTTAACAGTCGGCTCGTTACATGTCTACTGTGACACTGACTCAGTCAGCAAAGATGACAGCACTCATATGCCCATATTTCGATTTGTGCCTTTTGCTCTATTTTCGGGTCCTTTTCCTTTTTGCAATTCTGTTCCACGGCGTGGCTTTCACTTGCTTTCGTTCTGCCACTCTGCGGCTCTGCTGCTGTGATGAGGGCATGTGTTGATGATGGCGTTGATACAACCATACAATGTCACGCTCATGTCAACTGTTGGACTGTTATTGCACACACACACACACACACGCCCGCATACAAGCACACATAAAAGTCAGGCAATTGTAGCAAAGGCGATGGACACGACAGCCATAAGTACTGAGCGATATACCGGGGCGAAAACTTGTTATCAGTCATATGTCAAATTTGGAGTTCGAGCTTTAACACCATTGTGCACCTTAAATGGAATTTTTTAACAAATGAAAATTTTGAGAGTGTCAGAAAACACAGCAGATAAATTTTGCAGAAAGTTTACTTAGAACAATGTCAAAGCTTATTTATAAAACATACAATTTATTTGCTTAGCAAGTAGTAGTAAAACTATGAATCAAATTTCCATATTTACGTTTGTCGTTGTATTCCTTTAATTTGGTTTATTTATTAAACGGCTTAAAAGGACTCTGCGCCATTTGTTTATGTTTAATAATTTATAAAAATTTGACATGCTTTTAACAATGTGTTTAAAAACTTAATAAACATTTATAGTTACAATCAAAAGCTTGCGGCTTAGCCATGATCGATAGCCAAGCTCAAAGCGTTTTACACTTCAAGCTGAATAGACCGGATAATATGTTACAGTTTCGATTTTCATGAAGAGAACATAACTGGCTTCTTTTAGCCAAGCCAACTCGTTGTTGGCTTAAAGTAAACGGCAACCAATTTAATTGGACAAGTCGTGTGCCAGGTACAGAGCCCAGCAAAGGCATGGTCCAGCTACCATAACAATGGCAAGAATTTGATATCAAAATACGTAAAATCAGCACAATGTGAAAACAAACCATACGAAAGGCAGGGAAAATGGCTTGCATCGTCGCAGTTTTGTGGCTTAGTGAACTAAGAGTCGGATTGAGAGTGCAATATCGGAATAGGAGTAAGAGTCAGAGTCAGAGCCAGAGCTAGCCGCTGCCAATGGCAATGTTTCCACTATGGTTGACTTAGCGGTGCTCGCATTGAAACATGCTAAAACATTGGTTAACTGCCACATACTCAACAGTCAATGGGCAGATGACCACAGTCACGACAATAACAACTAAAGCGCCGACAAAAAAACCTAAAAAAGGCAAGGTGCAACCGAAATGGCTTTTATAGCTGCCAGTTGCGAGTAGTAAATTCAATACAGAACAACAGCAGTAGCAGTAGCAGTAGCAGTGAAAACTGCGCAACCAACGAGAAATGAAACAATGAAATTTATTGTGCAACGTTGGTCGTTTGGCGCATTTCATGCTTGTAGGTCATGTGCTTGTTGTTGCTGCCGTTGCACTATTTCAAATGTCAAATTTTTTGCCCCCGGGCAACAGCAACAGCAACAGCAGCGGCAGCATCAGCAGCGGCTGCGGCAGCGGCAGCAACGATTGACATTATTGACAAGCGGCTAACGGCAACAACCAACTTTTGTGCTCATCAACGTTAGGCAATGCCGACCCTAAACGCAGATCTCGTTACTCTGCCAACTCTACAAAACCCTCCGCCCTTCCCTACACTCAGCCCGCACGTCTTTGACAGTAAATTTCAAATTGAATTTATAGCTATGGGGTTGGCCTGGCCTGGCCTGGGCTGGCCCAGATGAATCGCTCAACATCCAAACGGCGCCCCCTTCGCCCGGCTTTATGTATTTATGTTTATTTCCATTTTATGATATGCACTGGCGCCTTTTTTTATGAACCGCACGTGGTTCATTGAACCAAAGGAGCCACAGAGCCACAGCCACATAGCCAGACCCAGATCCGGAGCCAGCTGGCCCGATCCCAGTTGGTGGTCGGCGGCTTTGATTAGCGTTCAACTTGATTACCGGGCTTTAGTTTTTAGTGTCGGGCTGGGCCTAATATTAGTTTGGCTGCCATTCAGCCCCTTTCAATACCCTGTGGCAACTGTGGCAACGCTAAATATAATAAAAATTTTCAAAATTTTTATTCTCATCTTTTATGTACGGTCTTTCAAATAAGTTTCAAAAACATAATACATATTTATAAATGCCATGAGAAAATTAAAAATTTATATTATTGAAAGAAAAAAACACACACACTTATGTCATCCATATGCCATAGAATCGAAGAACTCTTGATTTTAAATATAAATATGTTTCTATTTCGACAAAATGAACCGAAATATGAAAACGTGGGCACCGCTCTGGCTGCAATGAAAACAAACACAATAAAAAACTTAAACCATAATACATAATACATGCATAATTGTGTGCCTGAAAGTGACTGAAATCACAATTTCTTTGTCAACTTTTGTCGGATTCATAAATAGTTAATGGTTAATGCAATTGTTTACAGGATATCTGAGAAGCCGATTGTTTTATCATTAAGTCTGATGCATGCTTTTCTATTTGTGCGCTAAGCTTTACATCTGAACTAACGTCCTGCTTTTATTTTATTCTCTTTGCAGGTAAATATTAACTACTGAATGAGCCGAGACCGAATCGCCAGTCTGAGACTGGGCCTGGCCAGTGGCTAAGCCTGCGCCTAAATAAGCCATTTGTCAGGCTTACTAGTAGCGTTATCTGCCACAGTTGCCACCGCACCCCTTTCCCCTTGCCCCTTTTGGCGGGGTCTGTTAATTACACAGGCAGGCGCACAATTCGGCCCATCTGCACTTCAGTTCACTAGTCCGCGCTGCAAATGCATAACCATGTCCATGTGTGTCTGCGATACCACACACACACACACACACTCACTCACACAGATACACAGATACACGCGAAAAAAAATCAGAGCCTTTAACACGACAAACATTCATTTCAATTGCCCCGAGTGGCCCCCTTCCGGTTCCCTTATTCGACACATTGGCTGCCTTTGTCGACGAAGCGTGCCTTGCAGCACCAAAATGAAATTGTAAAATATTTCACAACATATTTTTGTTGGCGCGGCATCTCCACTTTCAACAATCCGCCGGACCATAAATCCACGCCACTGCGCTCGTAAAAGCCGAGACCCCTACTGACCACCCGCCCGCCGCCTCTGTCCACTCTTTAAATGCAGAATCCTTGCGCCCGCCGCTTATGCTACACACACACACACCCACATTTTTTTTGCAACGCCTGCCCCTTTTTTGTGTACTTTTATGACGCGTCGCTCAACTTTTGACCACTTGGCCGACCGCTACATTTTAATATCCACACCGCGCGCAACCAGACCAGACAATGTCCACATGCAGGACGCAATCACGTCCAGGCATGGCCATAGCCGTAGCTATCACCAGCTGCTTGTTGCGGCATGTGCCGCATTTTTGTGAACGCCTACAAATATGCTCTGGCTTGCCAGATTTCGCACAGTGCATAACTTGACCCAGGCCCAACAGGGCATCCAGGCGCAGGGCGAGCATGTATGTAAGTACAGTAAATACATATGTATGTACTTCAATGAAAATGTCCTGCGGACAGTAACTGTACAGTAAAATCGCATAGGATATGACCGTCTATATTCTGAAAGTCGCTTTGATTTATATATATATATATATATATATATATATATATATATATATATATATATATATATATATATATATATATATATATATATATATATATATATATAGGATTTTTTTATTTATCTTAAATTCACATTTGGTTTTATTACAAAATTAAACTAATTTCGTGGAAAATTCCTACTATATATATATATATATATATATATATATATATATATATATATATATATATATATATATATATATATATATATATATATATATATATATATATATCTCTTTTTGATCCGTAAAATGATTAAAAACTTGCCTCAGAAAAAACTAAGATCATAATTATTAAAACTCCCAGAGTAAACAACAGAGTAAAGATGCAGTCATAAAAATTTTGGCTGCGAGCCCAAACCCATGTTCAGTGGTTCGATTCACGGTTTTTTTTTTTGAGGTGCGACTCGTGTAACATGTTATTCACTTTCATTCCGGTTAGGATTCACGCATTTTGTTCAGTTTTTAATATTTTAAGCCAATTCATTCTAAATTCAATTTGTTATACATAAATAATCAGATTTATCGAAATAAGATAACTTTTTCTATTCGCAACACTGAAAAACGAACACATTTTGCGACAACATTTTCGATTATGCATATAAAAACATTGTTTTGAAACAAACCATAAATAAAATAACTGATTTAGGTTCAGCTGTTCTTTAGTCAGCTAATCTGGTTTAATGTTCGGTTTAAGGTAACAAAAAAATTGTAGTTTCGTATTCGAGCAGCCCTATTTTGGGGCAATAGAGCATCGGCTTGGTTCCATTGCATATTCCAGTTTTGCAGAACATACCGAAGAGTATTAGATGCTTGCACAAATATGTTTTGAGTTCCAAAAATAACAAGAGTGTAGGACAGTGTAGGAGTTGGCAGTCAAAAAACCGCCAGACGAGAAGGCCGTTAAATGATTTATCTATGCCAATAATAATTCTATAAAAATATGTAGTAAATTGTTTGTTGTTGCAGCTGCCACACTTTATTGAACAATGTACATGCAACGCGAAAATTATGCCCCACTCCCAGCATGGCCGTGGGCTGTCCTGCGAAAATATGCAAATCGAGAACTATGCGAGCTCAAATTTCCATTGCTGCTGGTCAGCAATGCACAGTAACCGACCGTCCCTGTGGAAGGCCTGACTGCAATCAGGGCTCAACTTTGTGACCATATTGTTTTGTTGCATGTAGCACGGCCAACACGTCGCATGCCTCGAGCTATGCAACCAAAATGTCGCAGTGCCACAATATTTTTGGCCGGGGCCAAGCCTTGTGCTTTAGCAGCATTTTTTATGGTTGTGTTTGGTCTAAGTAATAATTTTGAATTTGGACAGACTAGAATTCAATCAGAAATCCTGCTATGACTAAGCTTTATCGAACCACAGACATTTCATAAAAGTTCGGCCAGGTATGAGACCGTATTAATATTTCGGAAAAAAGCCAACGTTGGAATTGAAAGAAATGAATTAAAAATTGGTTTAGATCAAGTAAAAAAACGATTTCAGCCAATAATCCAGCTGGCATTATTACAAAACCATTGAGGTTTTTTTTTGTTATCGTTACGTCTGCATGTGTGAGGATCTCATTATTTGCCCAGTCATATTATAAATCCTTGTAGATCTTGTTCAGCAAGGCCTTTGAACCGTTCTTTTAGCATTATTCAGCACCTATATATTTGCGTAATTTTGAAATAAACATGTAGTGCAAAAGCAGTACAGGTCTGAAAAGAAAAGCGTTGTCTAAAATTGCTCGAACTCATATTTTTTGAGAACCACAAAATATTGCAGGAATTTAATGACTTCAATGTGATTACAATTCGCTTCAATTGCATTTGCAATTTCGGCTGTCTGGAGCAGAGGCGCGTTTATCATAATTTTAATTTGACACATTTCATGGGCCATTTGGCTTGTACCGAAATTAAATTACGAGCAATGGTCGCGGGATTGTGCAGAGGGTCAACTGACTGGCTCGATTGACGTTTATTTGCATTTAATTAATGTGACATTTTAAATGAACTGCACTACGATGCTTTCCGATGCGTGAGGGCGTGGCTGTCTTGTTTAATTTTGATTTGTGACACATTAACGCCAGCCTCAGTCGTATATCCTCTGTCGCCCGTCGTTGTTGCCACGTATTTGACCAGGCAATTTCATTCAATTGCACCTGCCAGCTGGCAGCAGGACAGGACAATAGTGCCTGACTGTCAATCAAAGGCCTTGTGGTTAGCAGCCCGAATGCCGCGCAACCCGTGCCCCCTACTGGGGCACATGTTTAATAAACTTAAATACACACACACACACAACTGCACAACTGTGTGTACGTGTGTGTGTGTGTATCATGGCGAGACAAAGTAAACTTCGCTGTAGAGACACGCGTAATTAAATGCAACAACAGCCAACAGGGCTGCGCCCACAGACTCCAATATGGTGCAACACATACGTGTGTAAATCTGTGTGTGTATGTGTGTGTCTGACAATTTGCAACAAATCGTTGCAACATGAATGCAACAGCCAACCACGCGAACGACCAGCAGCATCAATGACCTGAGCGAAGCACCACGCCCATTGGGCAGCCGCACGCCTAATGCGCTTTTGTCGTGCAATGTTAACATGGGGCACACAGCTTGATCGTCCTCATCGTCCTCGTCCATGTCGTCGTTGTTGAGGTCCTCATCATCATCAACGCTGTCAACACGTTGACAGGCGGCAGGTGAGGGCTGCTCCTGCTCCTGGCTCCTGGCTCCTGCTTCTGGTCACAGCTGTGCAGTCACATTGACAAAGTTGTTAGCCCCCAAGCAGCTGGAGACATGAAGACTGCACACTGCAAGAAATCAGGGCAAACATATCAAGCATCAACAGAATGGCAACATTGTCACAAATGAATTTGTTGCTGGGGCATTTGTGTGATGCCTCGTATTGATTATGCTGAGCAGGTCAGGTACTTTTTTTGCTCACTGTAACCAGTGTGTGTGCCTGGGCTGCTACTTCTTGTGGGCGCTTTTATAGCAAATGTGTTGCTTCCGTCAATTTGCAACGTTATCTACATACTGTGCTAACCAGACAGGCAGCATTCAAGCAACAGCAGCAGCAGTAACAGCCAGGAGCAGCCAGGGGCAGCCAGGGGCAGCCAGGATCTATCCTGGCAGCTGGTAGGTGCACACACGCACGTGCGCTTTCGTGTCGACGCATTCGTGTCGGGGTTTTGTACAATTTCATGTTTAATTTCCATAATTTATTTATGTGTGTGCGCTGCTTGCAACCATTCAGCTTAATCACAACAAGCATCGGAGAGAGAAAGGGGGGGGAAGTAAAACAGACAAAGCGATAAAGGTACTCACTCTTGCCAGCAATTGGCACCTACGTACCATTGATTGGGAGATTTGTTGAAAGCGTCTGGCCAGAAATTGGCCAAAATCAAAACTAGACAAGTCATAGTAAGTGCCCTACAGTGAATGCTCGCCTAAACGGATACTCAGCTTTGGGAATTGCGATGTTTCGTTGGTTTCAACAATAATTAATATTTAAACTAGACGCGTTTTAAACTTATACATAATTATTATAAGGATAAGTACGTATTTATTTTAAGTGATATCTTCTCGTAAGGACACGCGCAACGACATGTCATGTCAAGAGCAGACACTTGCTCAATGACCCCCCACTGGGCGTGCCACATAACACTCTAACAGACGGACAGCCGGGCGGGCCGGGCGATATACTCATTTCCATTATGTAAACAGTGTATAAAATTAAACTCTCGTTTCTGAAATGTCATGCTGAGAATTCTGCTAGAGAAGTATCAGGACATGTCATCAATAAAATCTTACATGATGCTTACGACAATTTTGCAAAGATTCCCTTAAAACGGCGTTGAGGGCTTTCCAACTGGAATTAATGCCAGCCATTTTGCAAAGTTTTTACTGTTGCTGCACACGCACACGCACACGCACACGCAAACGTACACGCACACACACACATACAGCTTGTTGGAAAATCTGCTTTATTGGCTTTGCCTGTTCTGCATTTGGCAGCCTTCTTAAGCTTTAAAGCAGATGTTGCAATCTGCTTGAAGAGCGCCGAGCTTGGGGCACCTTAATTCAGATTGTGCGTTAATCGGGACAGCTGATGAGAGGCGTTAACACGCAGTGCTCGATAGCATTAGGTGCAAATTAAATAAAAATGCTTGGAATTATGATCAGCGTCAGGGGGGGGGGGGGGGGTGCCTGTTTTTGGTTTCATTTCGCATTTCGTTTCACATTGCTTTGTTGTGGCATTATTTTGCATGCATAAATATTTCAAAAGGGCGCTCAATCTCCACAACAAAACAACAACAAGTGCTGGCATTCGCAGGACCCTCGACTGACAGACAGGACTCAGTGCCCGCCCCGGCAACGAATGCCCTTTTTCAGAGCACCAGCTGCCCGAAAATAGCGTGCAGGTGTTGTTCGGAAAGCTACCAGCAGGCGGTGGGCCGCGGTGCCGAATGCCAGCAAATAAAATGTAATGAAAGCCTCAGCTAAATGAAATTTTAACGCACACACACCCACATTCACAACATAGACATAGCACACACGCAAACACTCAAATGCCTGGCGTGTGTTTTGTTGTGCAACTTTTCAATTACACGACTATGCAAAAGCTAAAATCACACGCAGAGCATAGCACTGTGACGGTGGGTGGCGGTGGAGACGATAGGGGACTGCGTAACCCCCGCCCACACACTCTCCAGCCAAGTCGTGGCATCCGAGTGCAGCCGTAACAGTAAAAGTAAACGTTAATTGCCTTTTGTATTTGGCTAGCTTAAAATCACACTGAAACAACATCCTGTCCATCACGCTGATTGAAAATCACAACACTTCTCGGCTTAGATTTCCACAATAGAAGCAAATGCAGCTTTGGTTTTAATTATTTTTGTCTCTTTCGCAATATAGTAGTTTTATTATAAAACACTTCAAGTTACGCAAAGTCAAGTATCTATTCAGCTTATTGCAAATTTTCTGTTAATATAATTACAATTTATTGAATTATCATCTGCTGCTTATGAGAAATGTATTATGTTTACGTTATATAAAAAAGAAATTAAAATTGTTGCATTGCGAACTGACAGTCTATAAGAAAATAAACAAATGTTGCAGGACTTGTGGAGGTTGAAATGATTTAGGATTGTTCGGAACAAGACAATGCGACAGCACAGTAAAGCTCCAAGCCCTTCTATGCGATTCTCATGAATTCAAATAAGACGCGCAGGTCATAACACATTAATTAAAATTATTATATATATAGTTATAGGTGTTATTTTGACAAGTTCTAGAGGAAATCTAATAAATGTAAGCATGTGTGGAATATGTGGAAGAAATCACCATGCTGCATAAATCTATTTTTATTCTTACCATCGGTTGCACAGTATTTTCATTATTTTAGTTTATTTTCGATTTCTACAGAAGCCAGCATAAAGGAGCACCATTTTGTTAGTCAAGTTATATGGGAGTCAAAAGCTTAGTAGAGCCTTGCGAAAGGTGTTCCCCAAAGAAAAACAAGCGAGGGTTTGAGGTCGCTACCATAAATGCTGCCTAAATGCGTGCATATCCCGTTTAATCGGTGGTGAACTGGGTGAGTCATAGTGGGTGAACCAACGACATGCTAAAAGTTTACCTGGTGGCTGTTATTACAAGCGGCATGCAACCTGCCTGAAATCATACTTTTGAAATTTCAACTCGCTGGGCCGGGCGTCAAGAAATGCGCTATTTGCGACACTATTTAATGCAACAGCAGCAGCAACGGCAAAAATAATAACAATGAAAGGGGTGGGCGGAGTGAGGAGTGTGGAGGGGGTATAACACGAATAGCAACAAGAATAACTCCATATAGCTGCGCCTTTTGCCCATTCTCATGAACGAAATTGAATTCAATTTTTATGCTTTTCGCTTAATGCGTTCGGCGCTGGGAACTATGCTATTAACTTTGCTGGTTTCAGCTGCTTCTTCTACACGCTGCTGTTGCAAGAAGAACAACAGGGCCAGCATGAAGTTGCAACAGCAACAAGAAACTCATTTGGTTCGCACACTTCACACGGATAGAGGAACTCGGCTCCCTCGCGGCAGTTGCCTTGCAAATTTTTGCCAGCAGTCCATGCCAAGGATCTGGCTGCTCCATTTTTGTGTCTCCCACATGCACTCTCTCTCGCTCTCTTTCTTGCTTTCTGTCCGTCGCTCTGCTCTGGGCGCTGCTGCTGCTGCAATTCTCATCTGTGGCGTGTGTTTGGCCAACCTGTTCCCTTGCTGCTACTTCGCGCTTGTTTGCATTTAAAGTAAAAGTCGCAACATTCATTTTGCTGCTTGTTGCAAATAAGTAGAAACGGCGGCAACAACAAGCTGGGCACTAAAATTTAACAGTCCCACCACCCGCAGTCGCGTCTGTCAATATTATATACAGCCGTTGCAAGCTGACTGTGGCAACCCCAACATTCGCGCAGCACATGCACCACCAGCACCAGTCGCTTGCCACATTGGAGCATAAATATGCATAAAAATGTCGCCTCATTCAAGCTTTTATTGCATTTTACGTTGGGGTCACTGCCTGTGTGTACACGACGCCCTTCCAGCTCCAACTCACTCTTAACTCTCTCTCTCTCTCTATGTGTGTGTGTGTGTGTGTGTGTGTCTATGTGTTTGAGTGTGCAACATTTGCATCACGCTTTGCTGCCTTTGTATATGAACTATATTTTTATTGTTCCCTCTCTTCAACCCTCCCCTCCCCACCGCACCGTACCCTAGGCATGCGTGCGATGGCCTCTGCTAATGCTCTATTTAGCTTTACAATTTGTGGCCATTGCATTTGCCAGATAGCATCGGCACAATATTATGATATTATATTATGACATTATGCATAGGAAATGGAGATATACCCACTCAAGGTATTGTCATTTAAAGCGCCACTTGCCGCACAACTTACACACACACACGCGCATAGACACACGCACACAGGCACAAGCCGCAGGGACTCTGAGGTTGGAATTGGACTTGGCGCTCGGGTGGGAGGCGCCTCGGGACGTTGCATGACAAACGTGGCCACAGACAGGCCACACATAAGAAAAGTAGCTGCTAGACACACTTACGAGCAAATGCAAGCCATATGGCAAAGAGTATGGCAATCGAGCAGGGCAGCGGTATGGGGGCGGGACAGGCGTCACCCAAGTACTGAGCACCTTTGCATGCTAACAAAACATTTTAGCTGCCGGGCTATGGGCAAGGGGTGCACAACTTGAAGAGCCAGCGTGTGCGGAGCAGCTTGCCTCAAGTGCATTAGTTTGCAGTTTACTTTGCAGTTTATGAACTGCTTCAAGTTGAGGTAATGTGCATTATTTTGGCTCTGGCAATGTGACCAAGTCGTAAATAGTTACTACATTATTGATTTTGCCAAAACAGAGACAATAACTTTAGTTCTTGCCACCAGACACAACACAATGCAAATAAATTGCATATAGTCCCAGCTCGCTTATTACTTTGCGATCCTATCTCAGGATACCTCGATAGAATAATAAATTGTATCCATTCTCTATATCAGCAGCCCCTAATGAGTCAAAAAGAAAGAAAAACACCTTTCATTCTAGCTACCTTTAGTGAGTAAATATTTATGAACAAATATTAAGCCAATCATTATGCTAGGATAAGTAAAAGGAGAAACATTTATCGTTTGGATTCTAAGGGAACGACAACAACCTTAATCCATAGAAAGAAACTAACAAGAACTCGTTCTGCACCATATATGAGCTTAATTCAACAATGGGGTGGACCAGTTGACAGGATATAGACTTAGGGGCCTTCTTCGCGTCCTGATACCATTGAAACTTCTCCTTCTCAGTAACTGCATGATGCAGTTGAGGTGTTCTCTAAAAGGCAACAGCAAAGGGAGCGAGGAAGGATTCCTGTCAAGAGTAATATACAAGGGCAGCAATAGGCTGCACAAATCAAATAAACACAAACAATTAGTAAAACGTATGCCTCTCTCCTTCTCTCACTTGCTTCGTTCATCTTTTGAGTTTCGCCCTTCTATGTGAATTTCATGGACTTAACTTAAGCTAAGCCGCTTTCGGTATTATTTAATTGATTTTGTGAAACACTCCATTGAACATTTCAACAAAGACACATTAATTATTTGGCGAGTATTATTGAATATGCGAATCGATTGAAAATGCAGCAAACAGACAAATCCGCACTCATGCCTAATCTATGGCTATTTTTGGTATTGTGGCTCTTAAGCTGACAAATTGGTCAACGGAATTGGTAGGATAGCTGCATTTGCATTGTTTATTTGTGGCACATTTTGACTTTTGACTGCTCGACTCGATGTTGTTTCAGATTTTGGCTAGCATTGACAACTTTTTGCTATTGTTAATATCCATTTCTATATGTATTTGTTGCAATTGTTGCTTTAGTCGTCTATCGCCATGGTTGCCGGAATTCCTTAAGCGTTTTGCATATTTCATAAACTGAAAAGCGTTCGCTTAGAGCTAGACAAAAACAATTGTCATTGTCATTTTCAGTGTGCCAGATCCAATCTCTTAATCCTTTATCCCAATGGCAAGCTGTCGTTGCCATTTTATTTTGCATCACAAAATATTCATAACAATAATTTGGTTTTAATTAAAACTGTCCCGGCTTTTTGTTATTTATTTATTTGGGTCAACGCAATTGGCAATTTTACAGTTCAGCCAAAGGCAGCCACTTGCCACAGTTGCCTTTTGTTCAACCAAACACACACACACACACACACTCTCACGCACACTCACACAGACACCCTCTTATACTCAGCACGCATGCATAATTCATTTACATGTAGTAGGTAAATAGACATTCTATACTTGTATAGCACTAAATACACTATATATTGTTTAAAATATACGTATGTATATGTACGTGTAGTATATATATCACAATTGCTAGTTCTGTGAGCAAAACTTATAACAATTTAATTAATTTTCCTGCTTGGCATGCCTGACGACCTCTGTCGACCGTCTTCCTGCCTGGTGGCTGCCTTTTAGAGGTAAAATAATTTTAACTGCAAACACATTTTTATGTGATACTTGGGTCGACGACACATTGGGTGCCTACAGGCACTTACTAATAAAGAACTATTCGAAAGTTTCACCACAGTTAGATCAGATAATTATCTGGCAGCAAATATTGTGTGCTTCCAATGTGAATGTCTAATACTTGACTGCAACGGAACTATCCTCAACTTTATTCAACATTTAATAACCATTTGTAGCCGACACTTATGTGACACTTATGACACTTATCCTTGATTCTTTTAATTGTAAATCAATTGCTAAACTAACGTTTTCTGGGATCAATCGGATACAAACTCAAAACTGTAAGCTTAAAGACTTTTCGCGATATGTGCATATGAAACACTTTCTTATTTTTATTGAATATCTAATTAAATGCATTTTTACCCATTGCGGGAAATCCACTTCGCTGTGTGGAAATGAGTGTAGAACGGGAAATTAGTCATGGGGGGGGGAAAAGTGTTAAGAAAAAAATACCCGCTAAAATATATAGGTGAAATCTTATAAGAAAAAAATGTAAAAATTGTTTGCATCTGGAATTGTTTTATTTGTTTTCCTGCTCGCCATGGCGGGCAGATTAATGTCTTGCAGTTGCGGGTGCTACGAAGACTGATCGACTGAACGGGGTTCAAATTACCGACGCCGCCGAAGCGGAAGTGAAAAATAACACTTTGTGCGCCAAAGTGGCGAATTTAATATTTCCGGTCCAGTACCCACGCTCTGGCGTTGCTCGCATGGCCGCTGCACAGCCCCAGGGTGACCACTTGGCCATCATCAGCCCGCCGCTGTTGGCGCCATTGCTGCTGTTACCGCTGTTCCCATAGCGCCCGCTTACCTCCCAGCTGACCTCCTTTGGTGAAAATCGGCTTTGCATGCATACCCTTGCCACATGAGCACTAGCGGCCAAAAACGCGATTCCTGATTAGCACTGTGGCATAAAACGTACAGATCTATTGAACGTTCTTAAGTAATTTGAAGATTATTTAATTTAAAAAATAAATAATTAGCATGTCCATGCAAATCATATCAGTAAATAAATATGTTTTCTGAATTTTATTAAAATATTGTGGATAGATCTATAGATCATTATTTCAAAAGTTCAGTAAAAGTTTAAAATTCAAGAAGTAAATAAATATCGTATCCATGCAAAAATGAATTAGTTGCATATACAAATATATATATGTATACAAATATATTATCCGATGGCAAGTTTTGTTGATGGATTTGCTTTGACTTCAAGTCTGGTACACCTAAGCCTACCTGATGTGTTTGCTCTCAGGAAAGGGCACTGCCGCTGCGTTGAATCAGGCATTGTTTTCTGCTTCTGTTTTTCTGTTTTCATTTTGATGTTGTTGTTGTTGCTGTTGTTGCTGTTGTTGCTTTAGTAATTGTTGGTTACCCTTTTCAATGGCATCGTCTACGTAGCCGCTCGACGCGTTTTACATTTTGCGGTCGAGTGCATTGAAATTTGGCCGTGTGCTGACCCTAAATCAGTGGGCACTGTTGTTCGTTCGGTCTGTCAGACTGCTGGTCTGTCGGTCGGTTAGTCGCTTGACTGAGACTGCAACAGTTGCCCCACGGCACTGCAGCCATCGATTATTAACAGCACAGCACAGAAATACAGGGCACCAGACAAAGGACACAACGGCGGGGCTGGGTGGGTGGCAGTGGGTGACCAGAGGACAGCTGGCGGTGCGTCTCGCTACCCCTTACCTCGCTGCCTTGCCTGGCCTCGGCTCGCGAATCGGCAATCGCCATTCGCGTTGCATGCCGTGATTTACGCGGTGCGGAGTGTCGTTCAACGACACACAAGGGCCCCACATAGCGGAGCAAAGTTGAGGCTTTAAGCTTGGCCAATGCATTCCATCAATTGCAGCAATTAAAACGCAAAACGCAGCAATTTCCAATAATGTGCAGCCGGCGTTGGGTTGGACTGCCAACCAATTTATTGCCACACCCACCCAAAAAGAGGCTAAAATGTTTGCCAGCCTAATGCTAATTTCGCGGCGGCGTCTGGCAACGACGTCAACAGCAACTGGCAAGAGAGCTGGACTAGTAGATACCCTGGCTTGCTTATATCCATTTTAAAATCCATATGAGAATTAATAAGTATATTCAACAGCCATCTGGCATTATTAGGCCTTGCTGCAGGCAAGTAGTTTTTCTTTAAATGCAGAACTTTGAAATCGAGCTTTAAGCCGATGTGATATACATATATGAATAAGCTTGCATTATTCGTGTTTCGCCTAGAATAGGTGTAGAATTTTGGCAAAGGCGCTTAAAGAAGATCGTTTGAAGTGAGCATTTAATGAAAATGTCAAAAATTTCATATAACCGAACAGTGCTGATCGCCAATTAAACAGTCAAGCTGATCATCAATCAATATACGTAATTTATTTAAAAGATCGCAGTTGCAGCATACCCTAATTTTGTCACAACCTTTGCTTGGGTATAACGAGGGCAACAACGCAACTCAGTGAAAGCGCGTGATTTCGTTTTGAATGCGTTTCAAAATTTGAAATTAATGCGACAAATGTTGCGCAGAGCAGAAGGACACAGTCGCCGCTTGGCTAATTGATTCGATATGGCCCGAACACTGCGCAGCAATTTTTGGCATTTAATTTAAACGCAATTGGTCAATACGAAATGGCCAAAAAGTTTTATGTCCGTACCCCCACCTCGCCCCTTGGCTTCTACAGCATGCTGAGTAAGCTTCGCAGACAACAAAAGGCGTCTCAGTCATAAAATGGCAGCTGCAAAAGGCGCTATAAAAGACGCAGTTGTGACCTCTACCCTTTGGCCCTTTGGCCCTTTGCCTAGCTGCAGCAAAACTTTGCGGTGTCGCGTTGGCTAATGGCGCTGTCTCCTAGCAAACAGGCACACACACACACGCACACGCAGTGTACACACAGCATACGCACACACTACAAACACACAGCACACACACACACACACATAGCATACAACACATGCTCTCGGAAAATGGCAGACGACGCGACCGGAAATGCTTAGCTGGGATTTCTCGCTGCGACGAGCCAAAAGGCAGGCGCTGACAATGTCATTTGTTTCCGGCTACGTGCACTTTGCACGTGCTCGTTGTGCTCGTTGTTGCTGCTTTTGCTGATGTTGTTGTTGTTGGTGTTGGTGTTGCTGCTGAGCAGCTGTCAGGCAACTTTTTGGAGGGCAAACGCTTGTCACCTGCTGCGGCTCCACTGCAAACCAACTTCAATTAAACATAATTTGTTGAGTTTATAAGCGCCAGCCACAAACATTTATTGTCTGTCCTGTCTCTCTCTCCCACTCTCTCTCTGTTGCTCTGCAGCTGTCTATTAGTCTGTTTGTTTGTCAGAGTTTCCAGCTTTGAGTTGCAGCTGCCCCACCCTCAATTGCCCCTCACCAACCGGATCAACAAAAACGACTCTCGCACGACGCCGTGTCTAATTATGCATCTAATTAGCGACTGTGGATGCTGACGCAATTCTCGCTAAATTAATTCTGCAGCTTGTGCCATAATAAAAGCCAGTCCACAAAAGATGCACAAAGCCAACTGAAACCCACACACAGCACACAGCACACAACACACACACGCGCACTCGCCCACACACAAATTTGCAATGAATACTCGCTTTGGCTTGTGTATTCAATTTAGAATTCAACACGCTTGGCATAAAATGCACAAGAATGAACAGCAAATTCGTAGAAAATAAGACTATCACTCGTCCCTTAAAGGATATACATTTCAAAAAATCAGTTATGTCAGCTAACTACATATATATACATTTAATACATGCCAAAATGTATCCTATATGCAGCATAATCAGCAGAGTACTTTAACTGAGCTTTAATATACACTTGTTAATAAACAGGTAGTTGTAATGTGCGTTATAGGAGTATCGATTGTCCATTTGATTAATTTTCAAAGGCATGGCAAGCGGACATAAGCATATTTATATCTACATTTAAAAGAAACGTGATCCTTTTTAACGAGAACATTTGGCTTTCAACATTAAATCTAGTAATTGTAGGCAACTCAAAAACTAAAATCCTTCCATTGCAGCCAGTATTTATACCCTTGTTTAACTTTAATCTGTCCGTCTGTCTATCCGGCCAGTTCGGACCACTACATCACATAGTTGCCACAGCCGAGATATGTTGAAAATTGATTCCCTTTTTGAAAAACTTTTATATTTTGCAAATTATCCCAACAAAAGTTTTACTTCACTTGTCTGCACATTCAAATCGGCATCGGATTACTATATTAGATATATTTATATATATATACCTAAAAATACATCATAGATATACATTTTGTTGAAGACTTTTTCAAGCATTGTATTTAAATATGGTGCACATCTTTTAAATAAATGCTGGACAGATCGTTAGCTTTTATGAGCCATCCGACCCAAAAGGATGCTTCAGAATTTGGCAACTTTTACTATTGGGCCGAGACTCTGTTACCTTATGGCCAAAAACTTTAAATAGTTGAGCATTTAACTGCCAGCTGGCCCATAAGGGTGTTTAGTTTCAAACTATTTTCATGTTCGGCTACTTGGCGAATCTTTGATGTCTTGGCCAAAAGTTGCCTCGGACCGATAAAGGAATCAGGGAATCAGGGCGCTGTCGGCTTGCCCTTGCACGCTGCCATTTTCGCCACGACATTATCAAAATGCACGTTATTAGGTATTATATGTTGTTGTTGTGTTTGTGTTTCTTGTTGTTGTTATTAGTATTGTTGCTGTTGTTGTTGTTGTTGGCGCTGCTGCTTCTATTTGTTTTTATTGTTATGGGTAATGTTATGGTTGTTGTTCGTGCTGCTGCAGTATCAACGGTTTTAAAAGCTTACGAAATATTTGTAATTTTGTCACGTTTTAACTTTGGCGACGTCACTTAAAATTACATTAAAAAAAAAAATAAGAAAGAAACGAAAGCTGAAAAAAACGAGAATAATACAAGTGAGTGCGCCAGCATAGAGTTCTCGACTGAAGGATATCCCTTACCCAGCGCAGAGTGAAAAATAAGAGCCTTAAATATGGAAGCCGAGATGTAGCATATAAGGCTATGCCCCTCTCTGGTTCTTTTAATATAAATAAATATAAATATATATTGCAAATTTCAAGTTTTGGCTTGTGGCTCTGGAGTTGTTGTCGTCATACATTATACAAAGCTCTTAATAGCCGTTTTTCCCCATTTTCAATGGGTACAGGGTAGAAAGCACAAAGGAAAAATTGTTTATCTGCGATTTCTGCTTGTTGTTGGTTTTTTGTTAGACTCGCAAAAATCAAAAGTAGATGGATGGGTCGTGAGTCAGTTGTTGGCATGCTGCCTAACATCCTGCCCAGCTTCTGCAGCTGCTCTGCCTGTCAGTGTGTGTTCCTGCCTTCAAAGTTGCACACGTGCTGTGCCTTTGGAATAGCTGGGCAACCACACACTGATACACCCACACAGCATTTAATGAAAATCATGCTGGCCAGGCGATTGACAAACAAAGAAGGCAATGAGAGCGGATCCAAAGACAAATAGAAATGCAAATACAAATACTATACGTTGAATTCTCAACATGTGACTGGAAATACTTATGTGATATGCAAAGCAGCTCAGCAACCACTCCACCTAAGCCCCCCTTCAGCTTTGAGTGTGTGTGTGTGTGTGTGTGATGTGGACACTTTCCAGTTAAAGCATACTAAATATGCTCGCCTCTAAAACTTAGCACAAACTTGTCATATTTTGCCATGCGAACACCCCCAGCTAATTCTCTATGCTCGACACATCAGCACAGCGGAAAGAGTGCATCGGAAAAAAATGCGCAGCAAAATACAAACATTTTCGGGATGCCTGAATATTTATTACCCTTGCAGACCCTGAGATACAGATGGACATATAATTCTCATACATCGTAAATTTCTTGCATATTTTCCTGGAGCTATTTGATTTAAAATAAACTTTTTTAATTATATCTACATATAGTTTTTGCCTTAAGTGCAATGTCAAACACTTGACAGCTCTGCATGATATTTTCGTATTCTTCTGATTCAAGACTTGATTCAGCTGTTCTTTAAACAACCAATCAGGTTAAAAAAAAATTAAATTCCAGGCCCAAGTTGGTTCATTTCAAAATGGGCTTGCAGCCTTGATGAGCATAATGACTCGTCGCCGAACGAGTTTGTATACACTCAACGGAACTGGTGATTGCTTCGCAATGCGTTACACATTGTGTCTGAAAATTGATAATGGCCTCTGGAAGGGTATAAAAAGCAGCTTACTTTGCAAGCATGTATTGCGTATACGAATCGTACATAAATCAATGTTTGCTGATGTGCACAATCGAAAGAAAGCGAAGCAAAGTCGACGAAAAAATGGCTCCCTGGTCTAAGTATGTCATGAATAGATGGCAGTCCATACAGATTCCCATTACCGAATATAACTACCATAAAATCCCTGATACTGTCAATGGCAAGCGGTAAGCGGCAAGCGGCAAGTGGCAGGCGGCAGGCGGCAAGTGCCAACTGGCAAGTGGCAAGTCGCAAGTAGCAAGTGGCATGCAACTGCCTTGCATTTAAAGTTATCACTGTTACTCGATCCCTTTACCATTTCTCGCTCTAGCTCTCGCACTGTTTTGTACATTGCCGTCATGAATTTCCATTACTCAGCCTGGGAGCGACTGGGCTGAGTCGGTCGAGGCGGCGGCTATGGCCACAAATGTGAGCTACGAAGCGTTATAGCGCGCCGAGTTACCAGATTCATCAATGAATTTATCAGTTTTTATAGGCAATTTATTATTTATTGATGGCAATGCGAGTCTGCCAGCCCGCCGCAGTGTGGCAACGTCTGCATAAAGTCTATCCATCTCTAGCCATATCTAGCATACTTTTCAGGGCGGGGAATGTGCAGAGCCAGGCAGCTATGGCCAAGTTACTGGCAACAGATTTTGGACGCTGCGCTTGTTTATGGCACTTTTCGTTTCGCTTTTTGTGAACGATGCTCCAAAAAATACGCATGACATATTCATATGTGCAAGTGTGTGTGCGTACGTGTGTGAGTATGTGTGTGCAATGTGGCTGGCAACGTTAAGAAAAGAAATGGCGCAAGAAAACGTGCAGAAAAATAGAACTTTGAGTCAATGACTGTTATCCAAAACTTGGACTCGCATTTGGTTTGACTAGAGTTATGCGAATATAATGAAGCCACATAATGGCGCACCACCCCTCACTCTGAGTGCCGCAAATTGTTGCATACCGCTTGCCGCAATCACGTATACGCCGGTTGGCCAGTTGCCCATAGCTCAGAGCTTATGGTATGTTTGTCTGCCTGATGTGAGGTTGGCAACAATTTGTGTGGCTGGGCATTTAGTTGGATCGAATGTTAATGCTATTTGCGTGTGCCCGTGGCATATTAATTATTTATAACGGCGCATTGATTATTGAAAAGCATAAAATAAGTTATGAATATTACAATCTGCGTGCGAGCCACTAAATTACAATATGACAAATGGCGGCCACAGCGAAAAGTATTAAATATAATAAATTACAAGATGTAATACAATATAAAACCTAGCACTGCTGTCGGCTACAGCCGACCGCCCAATATCCTGTTCACAGTGCAAGTGCCAATTAAATCAGACGAAATGTGTCGACTGGATTATTAGATTGGTCAGAATAGATCTTCTTTTGATAATAAGAAGTTCGTAAGGATAGTTTGCGAACTGTGAAACTTAGAGTCTGCGTAGAAACAGACAAAAAAAACTTAATTAATTTTGAAGTTTCAGAAAAGGTTATTGTACTCTACTTTAGAGTATATTAAATAAATCACAAGTAGCTTTCATATACAGTTTTATACATATTTACCAACCAGTTGGCATATGCATATTAAAATATTACGAAATACATTAATGGTTAAAATATAAATATTGATAATATATATGCTTCACAGCCATCGGGCTATTAAAATGCCAGCAACAAAAATACCATCAAAGTCTACAAAAACATTTTTTAAAGATATGTAACGAAGCGAAAGCAAATACAAATAAAAGTGCTTCAATCGACTGTGTCCGACAAAGAGATACCCTGTATATTTGTATGTAAACTGCACGAGACTCTTACAATCTTTGAGAGATGCTTATCTGGACATCGATACTTATCGATTTCAGAGCTATCGATGATTCGAAAAAACTCGCTCTGCGCGGACATCGGGAGAACATACAAATCTAAGTTCGAATGTCACTAGTAGTGTCTGCAATCCGTTTTCGATGGGTACAGGGTATACAACTTAAACAAATAAAAATTAATATACAATATTAAAGTGCGCACTGCAACCAAAAGCAACAGCCAAGCAAACAAACACTTACTCACGCACACACACACACATGACAAAGGAGAAACAAAGTTAAATAAATAAATAAATAAATAAATGTAACCCCAAAAAGACACAATGTGGATGACCTGATGAGGTTGGGGCTCTCGTCAATGCGACCCACGCGCTGTTCATTATGCGATTCGAGCGAATTGTTGTACATCTTTCCAGGGTATACATGGTATGTTGTTTGTATGAATTGCCATGAAAGATGATTATTGTCCACTTAAGTACCTTAAAACGATTGAAATAAGAGATGTTTGTAAGCCCCTCAACATCGTTTGCCCTTTGATGTACCCAGAGAAATTTCCACACAAAGGTTGCAGTCTCCAAAAGGTGCATACTTATATAATTATTGGCTGATCTCCCAATTGACTCAGCTATGACCATGTATTCATATATTATACCTTTTCACTTGATTTTACATATTCACTTGATTGTACTAACCATTGAAATTGTTATGATTAAAGAGCATACACGCACATCTACTAAGTTATTCAGCTGACCGCCTTTTTAATTGTATTTTCTCAGCTCAGCTTTAAAGATTTCAAATGTGCCAGCCAAATAAATTTCAATTTAATTTCAAATGAACTCAATGCGCGAATGATAATGATATTCAGTTAGCAGTTGCTGGGGCAATTTAATTTGGAAATTAATTCAAGCTGGGGTATCCGGCAGTCGAGAGATCGCGCTCAGCCTTTCATACAAACAGCTGCAATAAAAACAAAGGTGTGCAGCAGACATCGCGGCGCCAGAGCGTTGCTAGACCAGCGCGTCGGACGGACAACTGGCATAATTGCATGCTCACACATCAGGCTGGCAGGCTGGCAAACAGGCAGATGGACGGACGGACGGATGGACGGACGGACAGATGGAGAGACAGACGGACGGGCCACTTCGTCCGGGGACTCATTAGTATGCACACAGGCGGCCTATTATTTTTAGCGCTGACGCGGGCGACGACCAACTGGACAGCCCCGAGTTGTGGGGCGGACACACGTGTCCGCTGCTTTTCCCAGCGTAATGCAAAATTTTTTAAATGTATATTTGATGACTTTTGCGTTCGATGAACGAAACGGGGCAGGACGAACAACAACAACAACTGCAACTGGGACTGAGACTGGGTCGGTGTAAAATGCCATTGCATACTTCAAAGGGCCTCTGGCACTTATTAATAACAATGCATGCTGCTGCCTGGTGCCTGCTGCATGCCACACATTGCGCAATGCATGTACTCAAAAGCGCCTATAATTAAGGGCAAAAAGCAATTTAAATGCAAATAATACACATGAGTTGCCAATTTACTCACAGTCGGCAACCTGCTAATTATACTATAGTAACACCTATAATACTTACCTATCTGATGGAGCCGAGTTGCAGTTGCATCTGCATCTTCCAGTGCTGCCAAGTGCCAAACAATTGCGGCCTAATTTGTTTGTCAACACTGGCAAAATGGCAACGACTACAGGCGAGAAAGAGATAGATCGAGATAGGAAAAAAATAGGGGCCAGCACAGCAAGGAGAGTGGGTTTGGGCTTGGTTACGTGCTGCTGCATCCAACTGGGAAGTGACTCCATAAACACGTCTAACAGCAACAACAGCAACTGGGCGAATGTTATGTGACACACGGGAGAAATTAATGCTGCCAAAATGCGCCGGCTGCGCTCATTTTTGCTCTGTCGCTGTGGCACGTTCCCCAAACAGGCACAACAACAATAACGACAGCAACAAGGAGGCAGCCAGACAGCCAGGCAGCTAGGCAGCCGGGCACAACCTAGCTAAAAAAGAAGTTGCTGCCGAGATTTAGCCACAAACTTGCCAGCTTTAATACGAGCCAAACGTGTTGCTGCTGTCTGCGGCGCAGACCGTGCCGTCTGCCCATCCCATTTCACCAGCGTATTTTCTTTTAATTTTAAGAAAGCACCAAGAGTCCCAATGCCAGGTTTAGAGGCAGCATCGGCATCAGCATCAGCATCAGTTCCTGCCGCAGCAGCAATCGTAATATCAATATGTAAGCCGGGGCAGACGCAATGTCACTGGTAATGCCAACGACAAATTCGGCTAATACCCTCGAGCTTAGCATAAAAAAGGATATATGTTCGGGAAACATAATAATAAGCTACCCAGCTTTGTATACCCTTGAACGGAATATTATAGTATCAGATATATATAACTGCCGAGTTAATAAAAAAAAAGTTAACTTGTTATTATCAAAGTGTTAAGTTCATTATTACATACTAATTGCTTCCAAAAACACAAAAGATTTTCGAAAATGAATAGCATTTTCGAACTAAAGATTCTACGGCAGCTATATAATAAAGTATACCGATCCAACCGACTTTTTATATTCGGTTCACAAAGTGAATTCATGAAATATGGAATTCAAAACGAGTTTCTTTGCTATAAGTGCAGCAAGTACAGGGTAACATGCAGTCGTGCTGTCATTTTTGTTCCATTCATCATCATTGTTTGTCGTTTTTTTATTGTTGTATCCCAAAGCTTAAAGTTGGCGCAGACGCCTTTAGAAAATTGTTATAATAACAGTGGATGTAGGAGGGTTTATTTTTTTCAATGTTTATTTTTGTCTCCTTTGTGTAAAAGTTGCTGCTGTTGCTTTTTCTTTTTTCTCTCGAAATAATGCATAATACAAGCGTCTGCAGGCGGCTGAGGTTGCATTGAGTACGCAACAGCATTCAAGAGCTGTTAACTTTCAATAGAATTATCATGAGGTGGCTAATTTACCGCCAATCTATAGGAAATATTGTGCTGCTTTCTGAGCTGAATGCTCTTTTCTTTTTGGTAAGTTTGGCACAAATTTGGCTTATCCTACAATTTTTGTTCTTTGTTGTGGACAACATTGTAAATTTCATTAGACTATTCCTCACCAAAGTAAGAAGAGCAAATGAATTTTTCTATTACAGCTCTCTTAAACACCTGTTATCTTAACAGCACTCAGTAATGTTAGCTCCTTTGGTATACATCATTATAATTTAATGAATTACAGATCTTTAAGACATTAATTTTAATATTATTATATGTATAGGATATAGCTACAAACTCTCAACCTCAATTATCACGCTACTGTGACCTTCGTCTAAAACAACACCAAATACATTTTCGAGCCCTGATCGTCGGTTGTCAATTGCCTAAATGATTGAGTCACTTTGACAACTCAGCTACCAAGGACTTCTATTTTGCGGCGTAAATTCCTTATTTTAAATAATTTGTAGAAATAACTTTCGTATTTATTTCCCCACGCCCCCTTATTGTCGTATATCTTCTGGGCAGGAATTCGAAGTAGGATTACAATTATGAATATTAATCAATTAATTGCCGGCATCCACTTGTCTGACGAGGGATGCTCCCACTAAGATCTCGGTGACAAATCTGAGAGCATCGATTTCTCTGCCGCAGCTGCAGCTGCTGCTGTCGATGATGGCGATGGCTCAATTTGATTTGTGCCCCAAACGGAGCGTATACGCAATGCGTTCTGGCAAAGTCCAGCTCTTAAAGCACCACTGTCTAAATGCTCAACTCTTTTTTCTCTTTGCAGGCGTGCGACTTGGTGAGAGCAGCTCAATGGCCGCTTCGAATGCGCCATGTCCACCGGAAATGTTTCGCTGCAACAACGGCAAATGCATAACGCGGCACTGGGTGTGCAATTACCAAAAGGACTGTGACGATGGCGAGGATGAGATGCAGTCGTGCCGTAAGTAAAGACCCCTTTCAGCAAGGCCAAACCGAACAACTGACTTCTTCTTGTTCCTCAAATTTCAAATTTCAGCGCCGCCCGAGTGCGAGTCGCCACAACTGAACTGCGGCCAATATGTCTTCAATAAGACGTACTGTATTCCCCAAAACTATCGCTGTGACATGATCGAGGACTGTGAGGATAAGTCGGACGAGGCGCAGTGCAGTAAGTATTGAAAATATTTATACCAATTGCTCTCCAAGCAAGCGCCGTTTACAAGTTCTTCTATTTGTATGGCCTCGGCTGTCGTCTCCTTTTCAATGCAAATTTGTTGAGTCAACAAATATTTGTGAGCATCTCTTTTGCAGTGCGCTACACTGCAGCGAGTTGTTCCACCTCCGGAACCCTAAACTCATATCCACACCTCCACAATCCCCATTAAATTTACAGTTCATTTCAGTTCAGTTGAGCTCGGAGTTTTGTTCGCTTCAGTTTGGGTCGTGTGTGCGCGCCAACAATTTGCTTAGCAAAATGTTTACATTTTATTATACCAATTTTATTTATGCAAATTTTGCCAAATTCACACACACACACACACACACACACACACATGCAGACAGACCGCACTTTGTTGGAAGTTAGCTTTTGGCAATCGCAGAATCCCCCATAGTTGGCAAATCCAAAGTTAAGTGTGCGTGTAACCAAGGTGCGCACAGCAAAGCCAAAACCATTTGGTTCTGCTTATGAAAAGAGTAAAAAGAGAAAGGGGCAGCTTACACGAGGGGCGGAGATCAGCAAACATCCATTTTTTTTTTCTTTATGTGCTGAATGCTGAAAGTCAGCAACCCACAGTTCAGACAATTTAAGAATTCAATTTCAAATAAGCTTTTCAAAATAACTGCAGCGACACCCCTTTGCGCATTTTCTACTTCGAAATCTTAAATAGTTGCATAACAATTTTATCATAAAGGCACAAATCCGGGTAAGAACCGTACCGGCTTAAGTCCGGAATTCCAATTTTTTTTATATTAACATAAGCTGAACCATGAGCCAGATAAGCAATTAAAGAAAAGTCAAATACCTGAACTGAACCATTGTTATTTGGGTAATTGAAAATATTACAAGGGCCTCACTCAGAATACATTTGGCAGCACTGTAGCTGTAGCGTATTATTGTTAATGCCAGTTATTTTTTGTAGATAATAACAAATTGAATAAATAAATATGGAAATAGATAATTGCTGCTGACATTGCAGCGGCAACCTCTCGCTTGTTGGTCCGACGCTCAGACACCTAAGCCGTGTTTTTCATACAAACTTTAACCTAAGTTTTCCCCCACGTTCAGTTTGAATTTGCCAAAAACCTTACCCGAAACGAAGCTTCAGCTTTTTATACTTACGGTTTAGGCTTTTCGTTGATCACCACTTAGTTAATCTGGAAGAACTATGTTATGTTGTATGAAATCAATTAAATTAATCTTTGGAATATTGTAAAATATGGGAGAGCAACGGCTCTAACCAAAACCTTGGTGTTCATAGATGTGGAAAAGGTGATCCACAAACCGAATACTAAGGCAAATCGAACCTATAATAAAATGTGAATATTTATGTTGTCCGCTTAATTTGGTCCATTTCAATATTGAAATATTTTACTGCAGCAAAAAATAAGATCAATGGAAAGCTTTATCAAGACAACTTTAAAGCTTAGGCTGTTTAATTTTCTGATTCCCTGCAAAAAACTTTGAACAATTCAATAGAAATTTCCACGTTTCTATCAGCACAGGTCTGATAGCTAATTGAAATCGCATTTTCTTTCTTTAATCAATCGCACGCCAAGTCGATGGTTGCTTGTCTTCAGATGCAAATCCTGAGAGCTGCCCAATGCTTACACTAGACTCGAAAACTGTAATGCATTTTGAAGGACTTGTGCTTGACTGGGCTTTGGATAGGTTTTAACGTTTTACTCGGCTCCAGGCTCGTTGCATCTTCATCTTAAACTCGAACGAAAAACTCAAGTGCTTTTAGTCGGCAGACCGTGTGCGGCACATTTTGATTAAAACTTTGGTCCACACTCACACACACACACACAGAGGCAGTCAGAGGGAGAGAGAGTGAGGGACGTAGGGAGGTAGGTGGGAGCCGCACAGGAGGACGTTGCCGGGCGTGAGGGCAAAGGCCAGCTGCATTTATTGCTTGTTATTTAAGATTTATAAATTTAAATATATTTGAGCGGCCAACTCCTAAGTACTCCGTTGCCTTTACAACTTTGCTTAAGCTTTGACTGACGCTAGACAAACGCGCACAACTTTGTCCTCGATGTGCCAGTCCTTGTCCGCTCCTCGTCCTTGTCCGCGTCTGTAGTGTACCAGACAGCGTTGCTCCTTGTTGTAGTTGTTGCTGATGCTGTCGTTGTTGTTGTTGTTCTTCATGTTTTTGTTGTTGTCGCTGTTTTGGCTGCTGCAAGATGGCCAATTTGTTGGAAAGCAGCGTTTTGCTCGTTCCGCGTCTCTTGCGTCTCTATAGGCATTGGCTGGCGCAAGATCAAGTTTAAATTTCATTTTAATTTAATAAGACGCAAGCAAAACTCTTTCTGTCCAAAGCTTTCTCTTTCTATACCCTTGTAAAATTGTGCAAAAGAGGGGCATATTGTAGTTGTGCAAATGTTTGCAATCGGAGGATCTAGTTTGATCCGGCCCTATAAACATCTGAGTCATTTTAGCCATGTCCGGCTGTATATCTCTCTCTCTCTCTCTCCCGTTCTCTCTCTCTCTCTCTGTCTTTTTCTCTCTGCTCTCTGCTACTGATGAAATGAAGATTACGCTTTTGCACGCACCTATTAACTTTATTGCCAATTATCGCCCATGTACCGCAAATCGATAAATTTCAAAATCGAGCCTCTGGCTTTTGAGCATATCCCAGAGCATATTTTACACTTTGTGAATATCTAATGCAGCCACTCCCAAAGTTGAATAAAATTGTTGATATATTACATTGATTTTTGTTATTTACGCACATTTGAATGTAACTCCTGTAAATTATCACATCGAGCGGCCAATTTCCACAGAAGTTATTTAAATAGAATTTTTAGCAGGGTGTGGGTGTGGGGTATATTCTGATTGTGACTCGAGATTGTGTGTGTATGTGTGTGTTTGTTGTTGTCTACAAATTTAAGACAATTTCAGAAAAATGCTCTTGTTTTCAAAAAAGTGTTCTCATATCTAAAATTATAAAAACTTATGGCGATTGTGGCCCATATTTGGGGTACACATTCTTTTCGAGATAAATACTATTGGGTGTCGGCGCAAAGCCGATTACAGGGTATCTTTAAGTCAAGCAGCGGCTAGCTTACACTGTCTCTGCTCGTGTCTGTCTCTTACAATAATTTATCGCGCTTAAATGGCGACAAAATGTTCGCTCTTATTGCGTTCTTAACTTATTTATTTTGCGTACGTGTCAACGCGTCGTCTCTGAATGCTCCTCCACGTCTGCGAATTGTTTGTGCTCAATCTGCCAGGAGCTGTGTGTGTGTGTGTGTGTGTGTTTTTGTGGGTGTTGATGTGTGCTTGCTCTGCGGGTGTTGTCTGCGTCTCCAACTCTGTCTCCGTCTGCATTTCCATTTGCATTTGCGTGCGCCTTTGTTTGTTTAATTTATGGCATATAAATATTAGAGCAAGCTTATTTCAACTATTTAATTACTTCAGGTGTGCGTTAAGTTGTTTGTTCTGCTCCTGGAAATTAATGTGAGCTTTTCTCCCTGCTGCTTTGCAGCTTTGCTGCTTTGCTGCTTTGCATGCTTGCCACGCACCGCAGCACTATCAAAGCCACCACAACCTGAGCCTCAGGCACACTAATAGTCTTACAACAGCAGAGAGCAGAGCATTGCAAAAAAAAAAAAAAAACAAGCAGATAAAAATACTTTCTGCGAGGTCAGAGGGTGCACCAGCACCTGTCAAGTTACTGCCAGTAGTAGCAGCAGCATTGAGTGTTTAATTAAATGTCCTTATGCACAAGCATGGACGATGTGGCGGGGGCGGGAGAGGGGGCGTGCGCGCGGGCTAGATTGCTTGCTTTAAGTAGTTACTCGACATGCGAGTGCTTTGCAGCTTTGCTCCTGCCATCATTCGATGGCACTGCGTCAGTGGAAAAGCAACTCGGCAACTGAAATGGCTTCGGCCACCCACCTGAGACGCCCTAAGACAACCACAAAGGAAGAGCGCATAAGAAAAAGGTACAGAAAGAGAACTGCTTTTAATTGCAACCTGGATTCCGACGCTGAGCGAGCTGGGGGGCGGTTGCCTGCACAGGCATAAGCGTAAAAAGTGCGTAACAGCAGGCGGCAGCCCCCAACACCTCCTACCAAAAAGGTGCGCACAACAAAAATGATCAACTCGTCTCGTCGTTGTTTGCCGTGCCAAATAAGTACCAGGAGTGGATACTTCTGTCATTCCAGCCACTACACTTTCACTAAACGTTGCTGCCGCATTAAACTCAATCCCCTGCGCCTTCCCCACGGCTGTCGTAAACTGTCGTTGAACCCGGCGAAAGTTGCCAACGACTGACGTTTATTTGACTGCAGCTGTCAGGCCAGTTAGACGTGCAGAAAAGCTCTAAGCCATGGCCCAGAGGCGTTGGACATCGGACGAGTGGCTTACGGATGGGCTGGCTGGGTGGTTGCCTGTTTGGTTGGCTGGTTGGTTGGGTTTTTGGTTTGCTCCACTGGGGAGCAACTTGTCGCGCGTAATTACGCAAACCAATTCAGCACACACCAATACACGCATACGAGTCAGAAGTTGCGCATAGTGAAACGTTTGCCGCCTGCAATAAACGTTAATGCACAGCTGACACCCCGGACCCCCTTCATCCGGGCACGCCCACACTTACCAATTAGAAAGTGTTGCACAGCATGGCGCTGGGCTTGGATCGAGATGTAAGAGGCAGGGTCCTGGGTCCAGGGTCCAGGGTCCAGGGGCCACGGGGCACTTCAAAGTTCTGCCGCTGTCCATTGGCCCGCCCCCAACCTACGGCGTCGCCCACGTTGCGCTCTTCGCTGTGTTTATAAAGTGCCAACAACGTTGCTGCCCCCGCAGCCAGTTAAAGTTTTTGTGTTAAACTTTCTGCGAACTGCGAAATGTGAAAAATGAAGCAGCAGTCGAGCGGCACCCGATACCCAGTCCCGGGCAACAGCCAGCAGTTAACGGCCGGCAGCCCACATTCAGCATTCAACATTTTTATGACCTTGCACAAAAGTTGCAGCCAAGCAGGGCGGCTGCAGCCACCCATACAGCCACCCACTCGTTTGTCATTATGATTTGTTTTTAATGTAATGCAACAGCAGCGAAAGCGAATTTGCAACAAATTGTGCGCGTTAATCTTGTCAATGGCCAAACGGAGCAACTAGCTATAAATGCAACTGCAGCTTCGGCTTTTACTGCCACTGCTACTGCTGTTCATGCCACGAGGTGGCATTTACGCAGCCAGCGTCTCGCCAATTTGAATAACTATGGCCGCACACGGGGCCAGCAGCGGCAGCAAACCAACGTTAAGGTGCGTGACACACACCTTACACACTTGCTTGGCTTTTTCAATTTTGTCACGAAACATCCGTCTGTCTGCAAACACGTCTCTCTGTCTTAAAGCCATAGCTACAATCATTCTGCCGGATAGGCCTGATCGCACCGCTGTATCATATAGCTGCTATCGAAAGATCCAGTGAAAAACTAGATTTTTTTACATATAACCAAAATGATTTCAACATAGGAATACGATATCATAAAGCTCATTAAGAAGAATTAGTCGAAAAATATGTTTTTGTATGGAAAAATGTTGCTTGTAGAAAATAAAGCCTTTGGGTAAAAAGCAACTCTATGCAAAGAGTATTTAATCTTCGGCGTGCCCAAGAAGGCGGTTCTCTCTTAAGTTTTGTCTTTCTTGTCAACAAATAAGTAACGATGTTGTGTTGTATGAGTCATTGTCATATCCCGGAAAGGGTATTTATTCTTCAGCATCTCAACAAGGCATTCGCTATGTCTTGTTTATGATTATCTACCACTCCACAGACGCTTAAGCTCATCCTGCGCCCAAGTGTCTGCCTCGGTCCGTCTCAGTTTTAGCCTCGGCAAAGTTGGACTAGGTGCTCACATTGTCAATAGAGGAAGGATGTTGAGTAATGAGGGGGGGGGGGGGCGGGGTTAAGTAGTAACGACAGGAATCGTGGCTACCTGCACGCACACGCACAAGCACACACACACACACAGACAGACTCAGACAGGCACACATTTTATTGTTGTGCTACAAAAGTTTCTGCTGCCGGGGAATATTTATACAACTTGGCTTGTTTAACTTGCACTAATTAAGTTTGCTCTGCTACACTTGGCTGCCCCAGTGCGCCGTTAATGTGGAGCAGCAGCTACAACAGCAGAATATAACAACAGGAATATCAGGAACAACAGCAGCCAAAGCGCAGCTTTTATGGGAATGGATGGCAAAAAAAAAAAAAAAACAGAAAGAAGAACATAAACCTTCGGAAAGTTTATTATGCCTACGCCAAAAGTAACTTAAAAGTGGCATAGATCATCATCTCCAGCTCTCCAAATATCTCTATCTCGCTTGCTCTAAGTATCAGCGTGTTGTCTCTGTTGGCAAGCCGTTTAATCCGGGCGCACCATTGCCAGCACATGGCGCATTATCTTGGCATTGCTTAAAGCCAGAGCCCGAGCGTGAAGCAGCTCTAATTTTGCCACAACTTTCGCTGAGCAATGGCCACCTCTTTCTTGTAGCCAGCTTGATGGACTGTGCCCCTGTACTCCTGCCCCTAACCATGCCCCATTCGGGACGGGTGCTGCAACCAACTACTCGATAATTTATAGCACTTTGCCTGCCAACTCATAGCTCAAGTGCACAATACGAGTACAGTGGTCGCTCGAAAACTGAAGCTTGGCGAAATTCGAGCATGCCATCATATGAAAATCAAGGCTACGAATCCAAAGAAATAGGTCGCATGGCTCGATCGAGGGTACGAGCAAATGTCGGTTTAAAAATCCGGTTTTTCAATGCTTTAAATCCTAGATTTGGTTCTATTTATTTATTTCTTTAGCTTAATTAGAACAATTCTATTTATTTTAAATAAACTTTATCTAAAAAATATTCGAATATGCCAGCATATGAAAATCAAGGCTACGATTCCAAGGAAAGAGGTCGAAAGGCTCGATCGAGGGTACGAGCAAATGTCGGTTTAAAAATCCGGTTTGTAACTGCTTTAAACCCTGGATTTGGTTCTATTTATTTATTTCATTAATTTTAATTAGAGCAATTCCATTTATTTTAAACACATTTCATCTAAAAAATATTTAGTTCAGTTTAGCTTTTCAACACCTAGTATAAGTAAAAATTGTTTCATATAAAAAAATGACTTATTTTTTGTGCAGAGAACTTTCAAACATAAGAGTTCTGCGCAAATTTAATTATGTCTAAAGCCAAAGCATTTTAAATTTTTAAGCAACCACTGTACGGCAAGACTCTGGGTGAGAAGTGAGTAAGAAGCGGGACGGGGGATGGGTAAGACAGACGAGCAGCGGCAGCCGGACGGACAATTACGCCTGACATTTCTACAGCACTATGCATTACGTATACGCCATGCGTGCCCAACCGTTCACTATATGTGTGCGTATATTTATGTGTGTTTGTATGTGGGTGGGTGCATGCGTCTGACAGAGGTCGCTCTAGCTTCATGTTGGCAACCAGAGAACGCCGCTTCTCCCAATGTCTGGCATCAAAATTTAATGTCTTTGGCAGCAATAGTTGAGCGCATGTATTTTGCAGGCATTTTTAAGTTCCCAGGCGCCTGCGGTGAGTCCAATCTACTCCCTGGTGGCCTTCACACTCGACATGTGCGTGTTTGTGTGCATGTGTGTGTGTGTGTGTGTGTGCGTGTGTGTGCACTGTTTGAACAATAGCAATGAATGGAAGCATCAGGTCATGTGCGTTCAGTTTTGAAACTAGCTCCTAGCCATGAGCTTGGGCTTGGACTTGGGCTTAGGTCCAGCCCAGCACCCAGGCCACCGCCTGCTGTGTGTCCATTCTCTTGGATCTGAGCTAAATTATTGCCCAATTGCAAGCCGAAGACAGCGGAACAAGCAGGTCACACGCTCAATTGGCAGGCTTGCCTTTGAAGTGTGCAACTGGCAGCTGGCAATGGGCAGCTGGCAACTGGTAGCTGGTAGCTGGCGCTTCTCAGCGTGTTGACATAATGTAAATTTGATTAATTTGTGTTTGGAGCCACACAGTTAAGCAGGCTGTCTATGCCAACGCCAGCCCAATACCCGGAAAGCTTCGCACTGTGTAGGAGTCCAATAACAACAATCAACGTCAATATCACACCTCCGGGCTTGTCTGTGTGCGTGCGCATACATATGTGTATGTGCTTCAGATGAAGGCTAGTTGCTCTATAATTAAGTGTAGTGAAAGGGACAGTTCCAAATCACCCAACCTCGCAACTATGCCCACCCAACCACCCAGCAAGCAGACAATTAATTTATGTCCCAGCTAAAAACTAGCTGCCAGACAAGGACAACAAAAAGCATCCTTAACTGTAGAAGGGCACCAAGGCAGTGGGTAAAATTAACACTCAAGCAAAGACTTTCAATTTAGTCATGTCCCTGATATATGTAGTAATTAAAAATATTATACCAGCGTTTGGGTTCATAATTTGGTTCGAAACGTGTGTTAAATCGAAGCAGCGATAATTTTTGCTTGCGTTTGCAGCCCTGGATTTTTGTCACACGAACTGTCAATTGTGCCCATGGTGTAAGCAAAAAACGTATAAAATAGCAGGGTTTTCTCTCTTGAAAGTGTGCTACAATTTGATTTGATTTGGTTTACAAATTGCAAGGAACTTTGTGTCTTTATTGTTCTTTTGCACAGTAATTAAATTGAAAGCCCGCTTTTGGTATACCCGCTCTTTTCCCCGCCTTAACACAAGATTTTATTTCATTTAATTTTGTTTCATTTTTTTTTTCAGATTATCGCAAGTGCCTGCACACGGACGTCTTTTGCAATGCGCCTGGTGGAGCAGCTCCTGCCGAGGGCAGCCGTCTGACTGGGCCGTGTGTGGCTAAGGAGAAGCGCTGTGATGGCTACTTAGACTGCCGTACCGGACGCGATGAGGATGGCTGCAACGGGGTCGCCTGCCGTTTGGATCAATTTCGTTGCGCCAACGGTCAGAAATGCATTGATGTCTCGCAGAAGTGCAATCATCGCAACGACTGCGGCGACAACTCGGACGAACAGGGCTGCAGTAAGTATGCGATAGGCAATTGATGAGACGGCATGCCTAACACAGGGTCACTTTTGCTCCATTTATTCCCCTCGCTGCCCGTAGACTTTCCACCTTGTCACCATGCGCAGTTCCGCTGCACGAATGCGCTGTGCATTCCGTACAACTTCCACTGCGACGGCTATCACGATTGCGCCGATGAGAGCGACGAGGCCAACTGCACGGCCATCGCCTGTCCCGACAACAAGTTCCTCTGCCCACGTGGCGGCGTCAATGGTGCGCCCAAGTGTATCCTAAAATCGCAGCTGTGCGATGGCAAGCGTGACTGTGAGGATGGCAGCGACGAGGAGACGGCCTGCTGTAAGTATTTCCCGCCCCCAATCCCCAATCTCACCCTCTTTAAATGAAACCCCTCCACAAATCATTCTTTCATATGCGTCTTGTAGCCATTGCCTCCTGTCCAGCGCTGAGCTGCGAGTTCAAGTGCGGCCCCTCGCTGACTGGCGGCGTCTGCTATTGTCGCCCGGGCCAGAGTCTGGCAGCAGACAATCGCACCTGCGTGGATTTGGATGAGTGCGCCGAGTGGGGCCACTGCGACCAACTGTGCACGAACACTCCCGGCAGCTATACTTGCCAGTGCGCTCAGGGCTATAGGCTGATGAACGCATCCAAATGCATTGCTCCGGATGCGAACAATCTGCAGCTGATCTTCGCCCATGACCGGGCCATCATGCGCATGTACGCCCACGACAGTGAGCCCAAGGTCCTCGCCAATGCCACCGCCGCCGCTGGCGTTGCATTCCACTATGCCCGCAACACGCTATACTGGTCGGACATCAAGACGCGGAAGGTACAGTCATTGCCATTGGATGTCCTCAATAGCGCCGTGGCGCCGTTGGATCAAACACTGCCTGGCACTTGGGCGCCTGTGGCCCTAGCCGTTGACTGGGTGGGTGACAAGATCTATGTGGCAGATCTGGTGGGCCAGAAGATCGACGTCTTTGAGTTAAGCGGCCATTGGCATGCCGTTGTGCTGGGCTCCAATCTAACCAGTCCCGCCGATCTGGCGCTTGACCCCACCGCTGGACTCATGTTTGTTGCCGATGGCGGCCAGGTGCTGCGCGCTCACATGGATGGAACGCACGCCCGCTCCATTGTCTCCGAGGCGGCCTACAAGGCCAGCGGCGTCACAGTGGATATAATTAGCAAGCGCGTCTTTTGGTGCGACTCACTATTGGACTACATCGAATCGGTGGACTATGAGGGTGGCCAACGTGTTATGGTGCTGCGTGGACAACAGGTGCCTAGCCCCTCAAGGTTGGCGCTATTCGAGAATCGCATTTACTGGACGGATGCCACCAAGCAGGGCATAATGTCCGTGGACAAGTTCGAGGGGCCCAGCTCCATTCAGGTAACCTACAAGGCCAAGGATATACGCGAGCCCAAGGGAATCATTGCGGTGCACGCGCTTAGCCAACCGCATGTGTCCAATCCTTGCGGCAACAACAACGGCGCCTGCAATCACATGTGCATCGTTACGGCCGTCAAGGGAGCGCCGACAGGTCTCGGCTTCCGCTGTGCCTGCCACACTGGCTACCAGCTGCAGACGGATCTCAAGAACTGTAAGCTAGTGCGCGAGTTCCTTATGTATTCGCAGCAGCGCTTCATCAAGGGCAAGGTACTGGAACCCGTTATTGAGGGATTCAGTGATGCCATTCTTCCTGTTGTATCTCGACGTGCCCGTTTTGTTGGTCTCGACTTCGATGCCCGCGACGAGTTCATTTATTACTCGGACGTACTACAGGATGTCATCTATCGCGTGCACCGTAACGGCACAGGTCGAGAAATCGTGCTGGCCTCGCAGAATGAGGGTGTCGAGGGCTTGGCAGTCGATTGGGCCTCGAAGAATCTGTACTACATTGACTCACGCAAGGGCACACTCAATGTGCTCTCCACACGAAACGTGACGCACCGGCGCACACTACTGAAGAACCTGAAGCGCCCGCGCGCCATTGTCGTGCACCCGAACCGCGGCTACATATTCTTCTCGGAATGGGATCGTCCCGCTAATATAACCCGTGCAAACACCGATGGCAGCGGCCTTTTGGTTTTTCGCAATGTGACCCTGGGCTGGCCCAACGGTCTGTCCATTGACTTTAAGGAGGATCGTGTATATTGGTGCGACGCTCTACTGGATCACGTGCAGCATGCCAACCTGGATGGCACGGACATCAAAACCATCAATTCGCGTCTGGTGCGTCATCCCTTCTCCATTGTGATACACAACGATTGGATGTACATTACGGATTGGCGACTGGATGCAATCATTCGACTCCACAAGCTGACCGGCGAACAGGAGGAGATGATGGTGCGCGAGCCGCAGACAAACCGACTCTACGGCGTCAAGGTCTACAGCCGTGAGGTGCAACGCATTGCCGAGACCCAACCCTGCCATATCAATAATGGTGGCTGCCAAAAGATATGCTTTGCGATTCCCATCGCTCAGAATGCCAGTGAGACCACTGTAATGGCAAACCGCTTACAATCGCGCTGCTCCTGCCCCTATGGGGAACGATTAGCCGAAGATCAAGTCAGCTGCATTCCCGACCCCAGCGCCGAGCCACCCGTCCAGCCCTGCCCCAACCTATGGGACTTCACCTGCAACAACCAGCGTTGCATACCCAAGTCCTGGGTCTGCGACGGCGACGACGATTGCTTGGATAACAGCGATGAGGAACAAAACTGTACAAGTAAGTGCCGAACTGAAGCCAGGTCCTTACTGGTGGTACGCAGTTGAAATGAGTAGAATAATATTAGAATGGTTTTCTGAAAAATACATATATATATATATATATATATATATATAAATATATCAAGGAGTCGGATCGTCGCTTCGTTGATCTTAGATCTATAAGAGCTTAAGACTTTAAATTCGTAATATATGCTTTTGCTGACCATATGCAGATCAAGTTGATTTTTAATAATTGATTAATTCCTCCGCTTCTCGAATCGGTAATTACCGACATTCAGCATAGTTTTGAGTGCATATCTCGAAGATTATACGATTGTGAGCAACTTGGGCGATGTTAGCCTTATACTTAGGTGTAGGCCTTATACTCGTTTAATAGTTGTAAGCGAAACAAGAATGCCAAAGGGGCTGTAATCCTTTGGTGAGCAATGATTGATCTTCCCTGCCTTATGAAGCGGGAAGCTAAGCGTTGCTGTCCTCAGTGTCAGTATATGGGAAAGTAGCTCCAGTTCTTAAAACAAAATCGATTGTTTAGCTCTGCCACCCTCACAAAGTGTAACAAACAAATTTCCCATTGTTTTTTCGCAGAACCCACCTGTGGCTCGAACGAGTTCCAGTGCAAGTCGGGACGCTGCATCCCTCTCAACTTCCGATGCGATCAGGAGAACGACTGTGGCGACAATTCAGACGAGCTTGACTGCGGCAATGTAACGTGCGCCACCTCACAATTTGCCTGCGCAAATGGGCGCTGTATACCCAGCATGTGGAAGTGCGATAGCGAGAATGACTGCGGTGACAGCAGTGATGAGGGCGACTTTTGTGCGGAGAAGACCTGTGCCTACTTCCAGTTTACTTGCCCAAGAACGGGCCACTGTATACCGCAGAGTTGGGTGTGCGATGGGGACGACGATTGCTTTGACAAGCAGGATGAAAAGGACTGCCCGCCGATTAGCTGTCTTGCCAATCAGTTCAAATGCGCCGATTTGCGTCAGTGCGTCGAGGAGTCATACAAGTGCGATGGCATTCCGGACTGCAATGACGGCAGCGATGAGCTAGGCTGTCCCTCAATGGGTCCCAACCAATGTAACGTGGAGAAGCAATTCCGCTGCAAGTCGACCGGTCTGTGCATACCCATTGCCTGGCACTGTGACGGCTCCAATGACTGCTCCGACCACTCGGACGAGGAGGATTGCGGTCAGATAACCTGCGCCCAGAACTTCTTTAAGTGCAATAACACCAATTGCGTGTTCAAGGCCTACATCTGCGATGGCAAGGATGATTGCGGCGACAACTCAGACGAGGGCACCGAGCATGCCTGTGTGCCTCCGCCTTTTAAATGTCCCCATGGTCAGTGGCAGTGCCCAGGCGTGACGGAGCGCTGCGTGAACATCACCTCTGTTTGCGATGATACGGTCGACTGTCCCAACGGTGCCGATGAGGGTGAGGGATGTGATTTGGCCGAGTGCGAGCATCAGACGGGCCAGTGCTCCAGTTTTTGCCAAAAGACTCCCAACGGAGCGCTTTGCGTGTGTCCCCCTGGTTCGGAGATCGGTCAAGATGGATTCACCTGCGTGGATACCAATGAATGCGATCCGCCGGGGCTCTGTTCGCAGCAATGTACAAATACAAAGGGTTCCTATTTCTGCTCATGTACGCCCGGCTACGTACTGGGTCCCAACAAGCACACCTGCAAGGCAGTAAACCATACGGCTGCTTTCTTGATAATCTCCAATCGTCATTCCATACTTGTCGCGGATCTTAAGGAACAGGGCCTGGAGCGAGTGCCCATCATCGTTGAGAACGTGGTAGCCACTGCCTCAAACATGCACACGGGCACCATTTTCTGGAGCGACATGAAGCTAAAGAAGATATCGCGGCTTGATCATGGTATGGAACCGCAGGAAATCATCACCACCGGCCTGGATCTAGTCGAGGGCCTAGCCTATGACTGGATCGCACAGAACCTGTACTGGCTGGATAGCAAGCTGAACACAATTGAGGTGTCCGCGGAGAATGGTTCAAACCGTTTGGTCCTCGTGCGTGAGAATATCACACAGCCACGTGGTATGTGCATTGATCCCAGCCCTGATGCACGCTTCATTTTCTGGACCGATTGGGGTGAAAATCCCCGAGTCGAACGCATCGGCATGGACGGCACCATGCGCAAAACCATTATAAATACTAAGATCTACTGGCCGAACGGCCTGACCCTGGATATTGCCACGAAACGTGTCTACTTTGCAGACTCCAAGCTAGATTTTATTGACTTCTGCTACTACAACGGCACGGGACGTCAACAGGTGCTGGCCAGCAGCCACTATCTGCTGCATCCGCACTCGCTTTCCCTTTTCGAGGACACGCTTTACTGGACGGACCGACAACTGAACCGTGTACTGTCGGCAAATAAGTTCCGTGGCAAAAACCAGACTGTCGTCTCGCACCTGATTAGTCAGCCACTCTCCATACACGTGCACCACGCCTCGCTACAGCCCATGTACCCGAATCCATGCGCTCAAGCCCGTTGCCAGCATCTGTGTCTGCTCAGTCCAAGTGCCCAGGAGGGCTACTCCTGTAAATGCAAGCCTGGCTACAGGCTACTCAGTGAGGGTCGCTGCATTGAGGAGGAGAATCCCTACTTGATGGTCGTCAAAGGCACTCAAATTGTGGATCTGCCCCTCAACGGCGGTGATGCCCGCGCTGGTGCATTGGCGCCGGTTATTGGTATCGAGAGCAGCACCGGGCTGGACTTTGACCGGAAAGGCGAGACCCTATATTGGGTACAGGGACGAGAAAACGATGACGAGAACTGCACCATATATACCACGCCCTACGGCGGAGGCAACAAGACGCTCTTCCTGGGCATTGAAACCGGCATTGTGGGAGCACCCTATACCATCGCCTTCGACTGGCTGGGCCGTAATCTCTACATTGGCAACCGTGTGGCCAGCAACATCGAGGCAGTCCGCGTGGATGGTAAGCAAAAGTATCGTACTGTGATCTTGGCAAACGATGGCAGCGAAACCTCCGTTTCTAAGCCGAAGCAATTGGTCCTGGACCCCAGTGAGGGCAAGCTGTTCTGGATAGATGAAGGAGTACTCGAAGTCCCAGTAAAAATAGGCCGCGTTGACATGAACGGTCAGGATGCACGTGTATTGCGCAAAGACCTCAAGCATCCCGAAAGTATTGCCTTGGACATTGAGAAGCAGAGGATCTACTACAGCACCAGCCACTCAGCGTCTATCTGTTCTATGGACTACAATGGTGACGAACACACGATCATACTCACCGAGAAGCAGGCCATCGCCCGTCCACGCAGCCTGGGCATTCTAGACCACCGCCTTTACTATCTGGACCCCGATTTCGAGAAGATCGTGCGTGTAGACTTGCCACGCGGCGATAATCCGAAGACCATTGTGGACAACGAGCACGATTTGCGCAGTATGATGATCTACAAGAAGCGCCCCCTAAAGCAGCATCCGTGCCAGACGGCTAACGGTGGCTGCAAACAGCTCTGTATACCCGGGCCCGCCGCTACAAGAACTTGTGCCTGCGGCATTGGCTACCACAAGGAGAATGAAATTAGCTGCGTTGACTACAAGACATTTGCCGTTGTCTCCCAGCTGGATATGATTCGCGGTTACAGCCTGCACGACAGCGCCGAGGCAATGCTGCCAATCAGCGGACCGGGCCATCACATCCTGCACGTAGACGTCATGTTCCGCGACCAATGGATTTATTGGGCCGAGTTCAATCGTGGCTATTGGAACGGTATATTCCGCTCACGACCCAACGGCACCGATCTGGAGCATGTGGTCAAGGTTGGAATTGGCAGCAACGGCATACGCGGCTTAACCATTGATTGGGTTGCCGGCAACATGTATTTCACAAACGTGTATCCGCACGAGAACTACGTGGAGGTGTGCTGGCTGGATGGCAGCAATCGCAAAGTTCTGGTTAAGACAACCAATGATGCGCCGCGCGAGCTGGCCGTGAATCCCATCAAGCGACTACTGTACTGGATTGACTATGGACAGCATCCAGGCATTGGTAGGGCGCTGTTGGATGGAACTAAATGGCAACCCCTGGTCACCTCGGATATCTCGATGCCGCGTGACCTGACCATAGACATGCAGACGCACGATGTTTTCTGGGTGGACTCCAAACTGGACACGATACAGAAGATCTCCTACAATGGCGCCAATCGGAAGATTATTCGTCGCGACCTGCCCAGTCCCATGGGCATCGCCATTTTCCTTAATGATGTTTACTGGGTAGACCGCAATCTTATGACTGTGTTTAAGGCTTCCAAGCTTTTTGGCAATGATTCCGAGGTCACCCGCGTACGCACAAACTTGGAGAAGCTTCGCGACATTGCCATCTACGATATCAACAACCAGCCATCCGACGACAATAATCCATGCGCCCAACTGGGCAATGGAGGCTGCGACCAGCTCTGTTTCAGCTTCCCCCCAGAGCCCTCCAGCAAGAACTATCGCTGCGAGTGCGCTACGGGAAAACTGGGCGCCGACAGTCGCAAATGCGAGACGGTCAATGAGTATTTAGTGTTTGCCACGCGCACAGAGATTCGCGCCGTCAACCTGGATCCGCACTCAACGGAGGTGCCTTTTACACCATTAACGAATCTGACCAATGTGGTTGGTCTGGACTTTGATTTTGCCGACAACCGCATGCTGTATACCCAGATCCGACCGTGGGCCAAGATTGCCTACACCCAGGCCAACAAGCCGAGCCACAGTGATATTAATGTGGTGCTAAGTAAGGGCATTAATCCAGAAGGCATCGCCTACGATTGGACCCAGAATAAGATTTACTGGACTGACAGCTCCAACAACTCTATCTATGCCATGAATCTGGTGGGCAGCGAGCTGGTCATGATTGCGCGCGTTGAGCGGCCACGTGCTATTGTCTTGGATCCATGCAACGGCACGCTCTTCTTTACGGATTGGGGTCGCTTCGGAACCTCCGGCAAGATCTTCCGCACAACAATGGCGGGCTCATTGAAACGTGCCATTGTCGACAAGGAGCTGTCCCAGCCGAGTGGCCTGGCCATTGATTATGACGATCGTAAGCTCTACTGGACGGATGCGGTGCGCGAGAAGATCGAGCGTGCTGATTTGGATGGACGCAACAGGGAGCTGCTAGTGGCCGCCACCATTTATCCATTCGCCATAACCGTGTTCCGAGACTACATCTATTGGACGGATCTGCAGCTGCGTGGCGTCTACCGTGCTGAGAAGCACACGGGTGCCAATATGGTAGAAATGGTTAAACGTCTGGAGGACTCGCCCCGTGATATACGCATCTTCAGCGCCGATCGGCAGAAGTGCAACGTGAATCCGTGTACAATCAACAATGGCGGCTGTGCCCAGAGCTGTCATCCGGCACCGAACGGCAAGCCAGAGTGCAAATGCGATGATAACTCCAAGGTGGTCAATGAGGGGCGGATGTGTGCGCCTAGGAATAACACATGCGAGGCCAGCAAGTTCTACTGCCAGAACGGCAAATGCATTTCGCGGATGTGGTCATGCGATGGGGATGACGACTGTGGCGATAATTCCGACGAGGATCCCAATTACTGTGCCTATCATTCCTGCTCCCCCAACGAATTCCGCTGCAACAACGGTCGATGCATCTTTAAGTCATGGAAGTGCGATCACGAGAACGACTGCAAGGACGGGTCCGATGAGCTGGGTTGCAGCTATCCACCTTGTGTCGATGGTGAATTTACCTGCGCCAATGGACGCTGCATTCCGCAGGCACAAGTCTGCAATGGCGTCAACGACTGCAAGGACAACGCCACCTCAGATGAAACGCACGAGCGCTGCCCCATGAACACCACCTGCCCGCCCAACCATCTCAAGTGCGAGAAGACCAACATCTGTGTAGAGCCCTACTGGCTATGCGATGGCGACAACGATTGCGGCGACAACTCCGACGAGGATCCGCTGCATTGCGGTCAGCGTACGTGTCCGACGAACAGCTTCCGTTGCCCGAACCACCGATGCATACCGGCCACCTGGTACTGCGATGGTGACGATGACTGTGGCGATGGCGCCGATGAGCCGCCAGATTACTGCAAGTCCGAAGGTCGCACCTGCTTTGGGGATCTGTTCACCTGCGACAATGGCAACTGCATACCACGCATCTACATCTGCGATGGCGACAACGACTGCTTGGATAACAGCGACGAGGACAACCGACACCAGTGCAGTAAGTTACCCAACGCCTTACAATTGTTAATGTAATTGTTAGTAATCTGATAAAAGCAGCCGAATCTAAGCAGAAATAGCTAAGTATCTATTTAAGCTAATTTTTCCGTTTTCTGTTACGTTCTAGACGATCGCAAGTGTGACGAGGAAACGGAATTCACATGCGTGGAGAACAAGTCCTGGCAGCGCGCCCAGTGCATACCCAAAAAGTGGATTTGTGACGGCGATCCAGACTGTGTGGACGGTGCTGACGAGAACACGACGCTGCACAACTGTGCTACCCAACAGCCGTGCGGCGAGGATATGTTCACTTGCGGCAACGGTCGCTGCATCAACAAAGTACAACCTACATAGACCATAGCTAAAGGGAGAATCTAATTTGAAATATTGCAATTGCAGGGCTGGATTTGTGATCATGACAACGACTGCGGCGATGGCACTGATGAGGGCAAGTTCTGCAACTCCAAGTACAAGACGTGCTCACCGCTGGAGTTCACGTGCCAGAACTTCAAGTGCATACGCAATCAGTACAGATGCGATGGCGAAGATGACTGTGGTGACCATTCGGATGAGGTGGACTGCAAAAAGGAGAACACCACCTGTGCCCAGGGACAGTTTGCCTGCACCAACGGCCAGTGCATCGACTACAGTCTGGTCTGTAACAAAGTGCCCGACTGCACGGATGAGTCTGACGAGCCGGCCCACTGCAATGTAGATGAGTGCGCCAAGGTCGAGATCAATCAGTGCGGTCACAAGTGCGTGGACACGCTCACCGGCTACTACTGTGACTGCAACGAAGGTTATAAGTAAGTATCTAACTCAGAAACAAAATTCCGTCCGATTCCTTGATAACCTTTGCCAATCTCTCTGGCAATGTCTTAAAGGCTTTTGGCCGACGGCAAGGCATGTGCGGATGTAGATGAATGTCTGGAACAGCCGGGTGCCTGCTCGCAGCACTGCTCCAATACGCCGGGCAGCTTCTATTGCAAGTGCGACGAGACTTACTATGAACGCCAGAATGATGAGCACACGTGCAAGCGGAAGGACAACATTCCGCCCTGGCTGATCTTCACCAACAAGTATTACGTACGCAACATGTCCGTGGATGGCCATCAATATAACCTCATGCACCAGGATCTCATGAACGTGGTGGCCCTAGACTTCGATATCAAGGAACAGTACATGTACTTCTGCGATGTGACGGCGAAGACCATATTCCGTGCCAAGTATTCGGATGCCAATGATGATCTACCGACGGAAAGGGAAGCTGTCATCCGACACGATTCGCACGGCCTGGAGGGCATTGCCATTGACTGGGTGGGTCGCAAGCTGTATTGGCTGGACAGGCACTCGAAGAATCTGGATGTCTCCGAGCTGGACGGCACCAAGCGCAAGACTCTGCGCAGCGGCGTTGTCGATCCTCGCGCTATTGTCGTGCATCCGGGCATTGGGTACTTGTATTTCACGTCCTGGCATCTGCAGGCCTACATAGCCAAAATGGGTATGGACGGCTCCAATTTTACACGCATTCTTAACTGGAATGACGGCATCGCCTGGCCCAATGCACTATCGATTGACTACTTTACGGATCGCATCTACTGGGCCGATGCGCATTTGGACTACATTGCGTACACCGATCTGGAGGGTCGCCATAGGCACATTGTGCTCTCTGGCAACAGCGTGCCGCATGTGTTCGCCCTGAGCCTCTTCGATGACTTTATCTACTGGAGCGATTGGAATCTGAAGGCGATTGTGCGTGCCAATAAGTTCCATGGCGCAAACTACACGGTGCTCCGGAATACAACCCATCGTCCATACGATCTGCACATTAATCATCCGCTGCGCCAGTTGCCCTACACCAATCCCTGCGGCACCAACAACGGCGGATGCTCGCATCTCTGCCTGATTGCGCCACCACCGGAGTCCACATACCTGAACATCGAGGGCTACATTGAGGAGGGTGCGCCCATTTACAAGTGCGCCTGCCCCAATCAATTCTATTTGGCCCGCGACTCCAAGACCTGTATAGCCAACTGCACATCTGGTCAGCATCTGTGCGGTGGCAGCGACGAGAAATGCATACCCTGGTTCTGGAAGTGCGACGGCGAAAAGGATTGCAAGGATGGCTCCGATGAACCAACCACCTGTGCACCGCGCCACTGCCGCGCAGGCACTTTCCAATGCAAGAACACCAACTGCACCCCATCGGCGACCATCTGTGACGGCGTCGACGACTGCGGCGATGGCAGCGACGAGCAAAACTGCGACCTACCCTGTCCGCTCTCCGACTTTAAGTGCAAGACCAGCGGCCGATGCATACTCGACAGTTGGCGCTGCGACGGCGACGCGGACTGCAAGGATGGCAGCGATGAGGATCCCCTGGTCTGCCGTAAGTATTATGATCTGTCTATCTATATATAATTGAATCCATCTTACTAATCTGCCAACAGATAAGCGCAGCTGTGATCCAGAAACAGAGTTCGCCTGCAAGAACGGACGCTGCATTCCGCAGCTGTGGATGTGTGACTTTGACAACGATTGCGGCGACGACTCCGACGAGCCGGCGTATATGTGCCGCCAACGCAACTGCACCACTGGCTGGCAGCGTTGCCCGGGTCAGTCGAACTACCGTTGCATACCCAAGTGGCTGTTCTGCGATGGCAAGGACGATTGCCGCGACAATAGCGACGAGCTGCCAGAGAACTGCCCCAAGTGTTCCGCGGAGACGGACTTCAAGTGCGGCAACAATCGCTGCATACCCAAGTGAGTAGCTTTTTGACCAAATCGAAAGCTGTACAATGCAGCAATTCACCTTTCCGGATCATCATCATCATTTTGATTTCTCTTTCAGGCAATGGATGTGCGACTTTGCGGATGATTGCGGCGATGCTAGCGATGAGAACGATGCCATTTGCAAGGGACGCTATCGCGAATGCTCTGAATCGGAGTTCAGGTGCGGAAATGGCAAGTGCATCTCATCGCGCTGGCAGTGCGACCATGAGGACGACTGCGGAGACAATTCGGATGAGATGAGCTGCGAGGGATATCAGTGCAAGAATGGCACCTTCCAGTGCGCCTCAGGGCACTGCATTGCCAGCTATTTCCGCTGCGATGGGGATCGTGATTGCCGCGACATGTCTGACGAGGTTGACTGCCCGCCCCGATTCCCAGGCGGACGGTTCTGCCCGGAGTCGCGCTTCCAGTGCAACAACAATCTGTGCGTCTCCCTGACCGATCTGTGCGACGGCACCGACGACTGCGGCGATGGCAGCGATGAAGATCCAAAGGTCTGCAGTGACTTTAACTGCGACACGCTGCGGCGCTTCCAGTGTACCAACCATCGTTGCGTGGCCCGCTACCAGATCTGCGACGGCATCGACAACTGCGGCGACGGCAGCGACGAGAACAACATGACGCTGTGCGCCAGCAAACAGAAGCCCTGCGACCTGTATACCCAGTACCAGTGCGCCAACAAGCACTGCATCGAGCGCGCCCAGGTGTGCGACTACTCCGACGATTGCGGTGATGCCAGCGATGAGCTGGGCTGCCACCATACGAGCAGCTGCTCGGAGCAGAGTCGCGGCGGCTGTCAGCATCATTGCCACAATCTAACCGACGGCGGCTACATCTGCACCTGCTATCCGGGCTATATTATTGCGGTAGATAATAAGAAGAAGTGCGCCGATGTGGATGAGTGCGCGACGCGGCAGCACACGTGCTCGCATCAGTGCCACAACATGAACGGCACCTACTCCTGCAGCTGTCGCGAGGGCTTCCATCTGTCGGATGGCGCCAGCGGGGTATGCAAGGCTGAGAAGGAGGATGTCGTGCTGATCTTTGCCAATGGGCCAGAGATACGCGGCCTGGATTTGCAGAAGAAGGAGGAATTCGATGTGATTGCCTCCGAGAAGCGCATCGAGGCTCTTGACTATGATGCCCAACAACAGATCGTGTTCTGGGCAGATAGCTATGACAAGACCATCAAGCGTTCCTACATGGTGAATGCGTTGGACGGACAGGCGAAAATCGGTTTTGCCCAGGATCTCAACATGAAGGGCGGCTCTAAGCCGACGGCTGTTGCTGTTGACTGGCTGGCCTCGAATCTCTATTGGGCCGAAGTGGACCGCACCGGCTCCAAGCCGCGTGGTCGCGTCATGGTGGCCAAAACGGATGGACGTTATCGCAGATCGATTGTGAATGCCGGCCTAGAGGTGCCCACCTCCATTGCGGTGAATCCACAACTTGGACGCATCTATTGGGCCGATGCGGGCTCCGCGCCCAAGATTGAGGTCTCTTGGATGGATGGCTCCAAGCGCCGACCGTTAATCACGGAGCAAATACGTCATCCCGCTGGCTTGACCATAGACTACTCGCAGGATCACATTATATACTGGGTGGACACCAAGCTGAATGCCATCGAGTCCATGCGTGCCGACGGCTCGCGCCGTAAAGCTATCGTCAAGGGCGACCAATTGCGCCATCCCGTCTCGCTGGATCTGTTCGAGTCGAACATGTTCTGGGTCACACGCGATACGGGCGAGCTGCTGCGCCAGGATAAATTTGGCCGCGGCGTTCAGGTGGTGGTGCATCGCAACCTCGTCAATCCGTCCGGCCTCAAGGTCTACCACGAGAAACGCTACAACACCTCGCTGCGAAATCCATGCTATGAATCCAGCTGCTCACATCTCTGCCTGCTGGTGCCTGGGGGACATCGCTGCGCCTGCCCAGATACCTCCGGTCCTCTGCCCTCGCATCGCAGCACCGCGGAGGTGATCTGCGATGCGGCCGCCGAGCGACCACGACCCGCTCCACGCATCTGCCCCTGCCAGAACGGCGGCCTCTGCAAGGAGGACGATCGCGGCGAGCTCTACTGCGAGTGCCTGCCCGACTTTAAGGGCGAGCACTGCGAGCGCAGCACGACGGGTGCCTTTGGTCATGGCGGCGCAAACGTTACCGCTGTCGTGGTGCCTATCATGGTCATACTGCTGGTCATGATGGCTGCCGTCGGCGCCTGGTATGTTATCCGCAAGCGACCCTTGTAAGTACCCCAAATGTGATTACCCCCAAAACGATTTGAGCGAAATGATGCGACCCTCTGTTTATTTATTATTTAAATAGCGGCAAGCTGGCACGTATGCCCGCAATGACATCGTCACAGAGCGTCACCTTCCGGCACGGTTCCAACGTGGAGTTCAGCGAGAGTGGATTCCCTGGCGCCTCGGCACCCGGCGTAAATGATATGGCGCCCATTGAAGGCTACAACCTGCAGACGGTAAATGCCAACAAGGCGCGCGACTTTGCCAATCCCATGTACGATGCTGTACAGCTAGGCACCACCAACGATCCGGGCATGAGCAATGGCTCAGGTAAGTGGCATGTATAAAAATGAAACGACATTATTAAGCTAAACGTTTCCCCCAATATTCGCACACTACCAGGCATCTACGATGTGCCACAGGAACCGTCCAAGTCAAAGGCCATGGGCCATTCTGGCTCCTTTACGGAGCCCGCATCGGCTATTATTGCGCCCAGCAGCATTACGCACAAGTCATCACCGCAGCTGCAGCTGCGCACACGGGAGCTGGACCCATCAGCTGACACCGGCAAGGATACACAGTATCTGGTGGAGGAGGATAAGTCAGAGTGCTGATATAAAGCAAATCAGGCAGCGGTATCGCGACCGCTCAGCTGTCGCCGTCAGCAGCGGGCGCAGGCGCGGCCCAACAGTTATCCGCTGCACGCATAGCACCGACCCAACCAACATCAACAACAGCAGAAGCAACAAAGACAACAACAGCAACAACAACAACCACAACAACAACCACAGCAGCAACAACAACAACAGAAGCCACAACATGGACAGAGCAAACATCACAAATCTTGGCATGCCACCGCCAGCGAGGGCACCACAAAACTAACCACAAAAGTCTAAAGTTAGATATATCAATTCATATATACGTAGACATATATGATATATGTCGAGGCATAGACCACAGCTGCTAGGTCTACTGTCGCCATGGGGTTGGGTATTCCCAGCTCAAGAACTAAACTGGAAAATGTTCCCCGTGCATACATATTCCAATAATAATAGTTGTATGTGCATGCATATATATGTGCATATGTAAATGTATATTTGCTGCACCCCTTCGCCGCCTCCGCCCACTACCCCCCACTAACTCTGGCCCGCGCTTACATATTTTACGCAAACATATCCTTCGGAGACGAATTGAAAGCAAACTGTGCTCCGTTAAACTAAAAAAAAAAAAATAATAAACAAACTGTTGCAATTATTATTATATAAATTTATATATATATATATATATATATATATATATATATATATATATATATATATATATATATATATATATATATATATATATATATACACTATACACTATACACTACACACTATATACACTATGTACACTAAGTTAGGCGGCGCCAATTCGGTTCTAAGCTGAAGCGCCCCGGGGACACGGCCGAAGAAAAAAGCCAGCGAATCTCTAAATTTAAGCGCCCGAACAAAACCATTTTAAGAGTAAAATTTTGAGGCCCATATTCAGAGGCACTTTGTGTCACATACATATACACACACACACACATACACAGCAAATAAAACACAAAAACAAAAAATTAAAAGAAAAACTAAACAAATCGTTGTAAAGCCAAACTGTTTTTTTTAAGCCATTTTTGCGCCAAAATGCAAAAAAAAATAAATAAAATGAATTTGTAAAAAGGCATAGAATATATTTTTCTGAACGCTAAATGACAATATTAACTATATATATATATATATATATGTATCTATCTATGTGTATATGTATACAAGGCAAAAACCAACGCGACGATATAATTAAATGTATGTATGTATGTGAAATTGTATTTGTTTAAACTTTAAACAAAAGGCAGGCATCATTTATAAGCTAAGCGTCATTTTTCCAGCGCAAAACAAAACAAAAATAAATACAAAAAGCAAAAACTAAGCCACAACATCAACACAGCAAAAACAAACCCTTCGAGCGGAAAATTTATATTTTTCTAAAAACAAAAACAAACAATAAAAAAACAAGCTTAATAACATAAATGTCAAAAACATAAAACAAAACAGGCGACAACAACAAGAAAAAAAGAACATAACACTTTTGTGCTTACAAGTTTAAACAAATGAAAGTATGTAGTTAAATGCGTATAATTTAATATTTATTTTATTACACACATTAAATATTTTAAAGTAATTTTTGTCTGTGCTACATTTGCATTTTTTTCCTGTGGTTAAGTTTTATATGCGTAAACATTCCAAGACATTCCATAGTGCATAATCCATGTTCAAGTTTGTCAGCCTCTCTAAAATTTTGGTATTTAAATTTACTTATACTTTATTATTATATTTTTTTTAAATATATTTTGCTTGTAGATCAAAAGCGAAGCTTTGTTTGCGTACGTAATTAACCTTTTTTTTTGTTTAAATATTTTAACTATGTAATGTTTTAATTCTTCGTTTCTCTGTAATTTGTTTGGTCGATCAAAAGTTTTGTAACTCGTGCAAATCTGTGCTTCCTTTCAGTTAAGCGTGTTTTTAGCATAAATTTTAGTGAAAGATGAACTAAATATGTATGTATATGTACGCTTTTCCAACCAAGTTGACGGCATCTGCCTATTAGACAACCTGGCTGGCCTTACATCTATATAAATCTATATATAAATTGTGAAAAGATATGAAGAGAGTATGTATATTTAATGTCAAGTGAAAGAAAACTATTTGTTGAATGAAATTAATTTTTTTTTATTATACAAAAAGAAAAACTAAAGAAAAAACTAAAATAAAAAATAATAAAAGAAAAATGTAAAAAAAAACACCATACGCGAATTCAGTTTTTTTACCATTGCCCCAATTGAAAATATTGTACATTTAAATATTTTAATACACAAAATGCGGGCTAAATTTGAACACAACCCAAAATTGGTATTTATCAAATATAGTTAGATAAATGCCAACAGGCCCAAAGGGCTTGACGCTTTGCGACTGGGACTCAATCGAAAGTTTTTTTTTTTAATTTTGTACCGAGCCATTCTTGGTTCGGTTTCAATTGTTTCGGACTAGTTTGTTTTAAGGTTTCGATTCACAGTTAAAGCATAATTGGAATTCCGGGATGGAAGCAGTCAGTGATTACTTTTTGTTTGTTTGTTTTATTGTTTGTGCAAATAAATTAGTTGATATAATTATTTGTGCTAAATACTACGGCCTAGACATAAGGGACAAAAAGTTCGCTCGATTGCGACAGCGTTAGTTTTACAGTATACAAAAAGACTGTCTTAAGCTAAACTATGTGCATAAAGGATTGCATCATAAATGTGTATTATACTATTATCTATATGTTTACATTCAGAGTTATGCATAGTTACATGTATGTCATTAGGTTGTATTTACTTATGTTTAGACTTTTAGGAGAATTGCTTAAGTCTTGGTGAGGCAGATGATAATCGTCTTACTTATAAACGTAATTTTTAGCTTAGATCTTTAAGAAAAAAATATAAATTACACCGACATCCACACGCACACGCACACACATATACACACACTCACAGCACGCTGGCACACTACAATGCATGGGTGTGTGCAATGTACTTAGCTGATATATGTGGTGTGAATGTGCATGTCTAGCTAATCACTCGTTTTTAGGCGCTTCACTGGCCCGTCGCTGCCCTGGGAATTGGAGTCCTCCGAGAAGGGCATGCTGGACACGAAATCAGCTCCCTGACTGTCGCTCACCACTGAGAAACCTGCAAGTGGCAAAGGGAAACATTATAAATGACATACACTGCGATTAGGACACGACACATTAGAGCCCACTATACTGCTGCACCACACACTCACAAGTATTGGAGTCCTCGGCAGTGAGGCCGGCGTAGCTGGGCGTTATTTGCGGCGGAGTGGGGGTGCCTTTCTGGGAGTTCTCCTTGTCGCTGATCTTGTTGTTTAGCTGTAGCTTTGTCTTTTTCTCGCTGTTGGACGAAATGGGCACCCATTTGTAGATCTTCATAGTCGTATCGCTAATGGTCACCCACTTCTTTTCCCAGTGCCGCACCTTGTCCACGGCCTGCATGACGCGCTTGATATCATCCTTAGCGCGACTGCGTGTCTCGGCGCGCACACTACGTGACATGTTGGGCAAAATCTGTGAGTGGGGCGGTGGCGTCTGCCAGACGACGGTGGTAATGTTGCAGCTTAGTTGGGAACAACGCGGGCCAGCTTTACAAGCGGAGATATTTTACAACTTTGGTAACGTGCTGAGCCACTGCCCCTAACAGTGCTGTTGTGCTAAATCGAACAGTAATGATAGGCTTCTCTTTCCAATGTTTGTGAAAATGTTTCTTCGAAATTCTGAATTAAAGCGAGAAGCGAAAATACATTTGTAGGTAAGTGTTGAAAAGTTGCTGTTCAATTGAGTATGTTGATAAATATTGAAACAAAGCGATGTATCGATATAGAAAATTTAAGCAACATTATTAGGTGTAGCGATACTCAAATATTATGACATTGTAGATCAATAGTGTTCTTGATTGTAATAGCATATTGTTTTACATCGATTATTGTAAGGTTTTGATTTACTTTAAAAAGATATTTGAATATAAACAATTACAATGATCTGTCTTCAATCGGCACATCACCAGAATATATTCGATAATCCAATCTAGGGAGCATTACATGACTTTTTCATAAAACAAAAAAATGTTTTATTAATGTAACAAAACATTATATTTAAAGTCGGAGCTTACAGTCAGTCAGTAATATTTTATAAACTAAATTATACACAAATTTGTATAATAGATAACCGATATTAAGCACACCGTGCAATAGCAGTCAGCTTCTGCACTTGTACAAGACAACTACATTATTATAGGAATCGATTAAGGACGTCCTCTTAATTTATGAATGAACTTAAAGTATTCAGACATAAAAAAGGGTCTAATGCTGATATTGATATGTTTATTCTTATTATTTTTTGTAGAGTTTTACTTTTTTATATTTGTTTTACATTCGAACAGTGTCGATAAGTTTTAAGTAAGACATGTAATCGATGCTGCGATACTATCCGATATTCATATTATAAATTTATATAAATATATTACAATCAACTATTTGGAATTATTATTGATATTTTTCGTATGTTAATACGCTTAGCTTAATAAATAAGTCTTTTATTTTTATTATTAACTATTGCTTACTCGATTAAAAAAGTGTTGAAAAATGGATAAACTATCGATAAGCCTGAAAGCCACTTACATGCTGTTAGTCTGTACTGGCTTTAACATTGCATTTACAGAAGCCAATTTTTTCGACAGACGACGGGCGAGGAAATTATGCGCAGCGCGTTGTTGTGGTTATTTTTTTTATTTATTTTTTCGTAAATATATATATATACCCAAAAGTGCATAATTGGAATGAAAGGCAAACATAAAGTGAACGATTCGCAAGTGATGTATGTGCATTTGGCTTTGGCTTTCGACTGAAAGTTGAGCGCACGATATTGCAGGCAACGCCACCATCATCGTTTGTGTGTGGAGCGGTGTGGTGTGCTGCGGAAAGGAAAGAGGGGAAGAGAAGCGAACGAACGGCGAGGAATATCGCAAAAAAAAGTTGCAGCAATAGCAACAACGTGCGTGCGTGTGTGTAGAAAAAAGCATTAAAAAGCCAGAATAAGAAGAAGCAACAGCGGCAGCAGGAAAGAAGAAAAAACGCAAACGAAACGAAAGAACGCAAGGTGGGAACCAAGAACAACGAACGACAGCAAAACGGGTGACAGGCGCGACAAGAAAGACAAGAAAAACAGGAGTACTAACGGCATACAAATTTACTAAAAGGGCGAAGACGGCAACGAAAACAACAACAACAGCAGCAGCAACAACAACAACAACGATGTTAGCTAACGCCAAGAACAAACAATTCAAATAGTTTTCATTTGGATAAAGCAAAAATCGCGTTTGCCGCTTGCCCCGCCGCCACGCTGTGTATATGTGTGCATGTGTGCGTGTGGGTGTAGGTGCCTGTATGTGTGCGTGCGTGTGTGTGTGTATGTGTGTGACGATGTGTTTTTATAACACCGCCTAATTCGCAGCCAGCAACAACAAAACGCTAGCAAATTATAACAGTGAGAAGCTGAAGCTGGAAAAACAACACCAACAGCAGCAACTACAACAATCGCTCACTTGATCCCATTTCACGCGTCGCCTCGCCTCGTCTCGCCTCTACGTCTCTTATGTTGTTTTCTGTCTGTCGCACTTGCAGTTGCACACGATCCGGCATCGCTACGTCATCGTCATCGTCATCGAGCTATCAAGCTATCGACTATTGCATCGACAGTCATCATCATCATCATCACCACCACCATCATCATTATCATTATCATCATCGTCACAAGTTCCAAAACGGCGACACCAACTGACGTTGCACCAACAACACCAACAACAACAACAGCAGCAACACAATGCCCAAATGCGATGTGAAAACCCGTTACATTCCGGCGACTTTCGCATGGATTGTGCTGCTACTTACAACATTTCTCTTCTTCTTTTATCCGTAAGTATCCAAATATATGCTCTATATAATTATGTGCGCGAACATACAGATGGGTGCTTGACTTAAAATATCTATTATCGGTTATATTTACTTCTCCCGAATTACCGACCTTCAAAATGCAACCAACCGCAAAGTTCTCTTCAATTACATTTTAAAAATGGGTATATAGCGTAAATATCGCTTTCAGCTGGGCAACTTATGGGCCCTTTTCTTCTTAATGATAGTTTTGAATAATATTTAAATATATTTGTAAAATATGTTGAACTGAATAGAAGTCAGACTTTCGGTATAACTATCAAATGAATATCCATATAAATAGTATATACATATATAGATCCCTGCACATATATATGTAGATCCCTATACCCTGTACCCATCGAAGGATATGCCAAAGTATGTAACAGGCGCAGGGATATTATACTTTTCCTCGCATTTGTTTTTTTTTTTTTTGTAATGTATGCAAGCTAGTCGGTACAGGGTACGGGGTATCTCCTATCTGGAACATTCTTGTCTTCTTTTTGCGATTTTTATTCCTTACTGGGCTGGGTCTGCGACGGAATTCATTATTCGTTATTTACTTTACGTTCATTTTCGTGGACAATAACTAAGCTGCATCAGGACATCGGGACATCATCAGTCATCCCCCGACTCACAATTGGTTTTGTTATTGTGGGGTTGCTCGGCTTGTAAATAGTTTTCCAATGACTTTGGCCCTTGTGGAGCAGTTGGAGATTGACTAGAAAGTACAGCGGGCGGAGAAGATGCAATGGGAAAATGCATAATTGCAATCAGGGGTAAATAAACCGACAAAACAAAAAGACGGAATCAACATGCCAATCCAATAGAGAGCGTGGCCAGGACGTGGCGTGGGGTGTTTCACCAATTTTCCGATCATATGAAGGATTTTCCGAAATATGTGACTACTTTTACAGATTTAAACATGTTTGAGGTTCGAATACGGGCTTGAAGCTTATTAGATGAATACAAATCTTCAATACTTCCGTTTCCACTAATTTGCCAGTGTTGACAATTAAAAAATATCGAAACTACGTCTCAAACCATAAACATTGAAATATATATTCTCATTTGCTGAACGAGTTTCACTTATGTTTTTATATCGATACATATCAATATGCATGGTAGAAATTATATTTATATATATACATATAATCTAATACCAATGTTTTAGGCACTTTGAGTTCTCTAAAAAAAAACAAGAAAAGCGAACCAAATGTGTGATTCAATTTGTTGATTTGTTAATGTACCCTGTAAAATGCATTTTAATCCAAGTATCGCTTTCCCCCGTCCAATATCCCAGCTCAGCCAGAGTTGATTCATTAAGTTATACTCGACATTTGTTTTCTTTTCATTTCTTATTGAATTACCAATGCCGGGTCATACGATATCTCGCGTGTCGCCTCATATGTGCGGAATGTGGCGTTCGTTCTGGTTTTAAGGATCGAGATTTGCATTTGGATCGGTTTTGATTTTGGGCCTAGGCTGGTTTTGGTTTATGTTTCGCTTAGATTCTGCTTAAGGGATGGGATGCCGAGGCAGGGCGATTCGTATGTGCGTCAACTTCAGGAGGCCAAGCATTTGTTTTTTTTAGGAATTAAACTTATGGACATTCTGGTGCTGCAGAGGGGAGAGGTCGTGGCGGACGATCGTTTTGAATTTCAAATGTTGGAACAATGTTAGCTGACGGCAATGCTTTGTTTTGGGCCAGCTGGACGTTTTATGGCCATTGTTTGGCACGCGAATGCCACAGGTTGTGAAAATACTCCGCAAGCTGCGGCTATGCTCTTTTCTTCTCCACTATCTACTCTCTATATTTTGTAAGAAATTAAACAAAATAACTGATAGAACGACAATTCTATAATTCTTACTATTGATCATGCTGTCGAATTCAATAAAGATTGACTGCGATAAGACTAAATAGGTTCCGCGATGTCTTCTACTGCCTTCTACTTGCAAATAAAATTTTTTAAATTGGTACAGGGTATATCGAAACCATCAAGTGTAACCAACCCCGAACAACGATGACGACGCGCCCTGAAAAATTAAAAAAACAACAAAACAAAACGCGCCAAGCACGCGAAAATTGCGAGCAGAGCGAGCATCAACAAAATAACAAAAAAACTAATATACATATGTATGTATATAATGAAAACGCACAGCAATAGCATTAAATTTATATATATATATGTATGCATATGTATACATACATGTATATGTATATATACATACACGTTTCATATGTATTGGGGCAGACCGATAGCAGCTACAGCAACAAGAACCGTTTAAATGCGTCACTTTAACGCTTGCCCTCCCCATCCGCCCCTCCAACCATCGCACTGTGGCCGCCATTCCCCACCGATGGTCACACCATTTGTTTCACCTTGCCCCCTCCCCCACTAAACGCCCACCACCTTCCAAAGCGAGCACCAGGCAACCGTTGAAATTGTAGAAACCGCTGCTGAGCGATTTGCCTTGCGACGGTGTCGAATTTTCCACCAGTTGCCCAAAGCGTGTTCACACACAAACACACACACATACATACATACAGACTGCGGTGTCAGCTTTTTGCTGTTATCTATTTGATTATTCCATTCAAGTGACCAATTCACAGGCAAAAGCGAACATAAACTTTCTCAATTTCTAAATTTAATTGGAATAGCTTTTCCTTTAATAATTGCCGCCTGCTACTACTCCCTGCACCCACTGCCCTAACATTAAAATGTTTATATTTTTTTCTTGGCCAAGTCACATATAAAGTCATTAATGAAAATATGTGTAAAACTCATGCCATACACAAAGACGTTTAAATTGCCAAAAAAAAAAACGTGTACATTCACGAGCAAATCAAAAGAACAATTTTAATTATTATTGTTAACGCCCAATTCCATTTTCGTTTTCTTAGTTAGTATTGGTAATTGTCCTTTGCATGAATAATTGTTTTTATTTTCATGGATGACAAAGAACAATTAAATAGAAAAACATATACATATAAATATATGTATTGATTTATAACTTGCCCGAAATAAACAAGAGTATACAGGTTGTTTTCTCGTGATAAATATAGTTACCTAAATCAAACGATGTTATTTAACAAAGAAAAATGTAATACTTTTTAGGATTGCAGAGGGTATTATAATTTTGTCTCGAAATGTGTAACGCATAGAGGGAGACATCTCCGAACCCATATAGTATATATGTATATATTCTTGATCAGTTTCACCAGCCGAGTCGATATAGCCATGTCCGTCTGTCCGTTTCTATGCGATCAGTCTCTTAGTTTTAAAGCTATCGTCATGAAACTTTGCACGCATATGTCAAAACCGACTGGATCGGACCCTATATCATATATCTGTCTGGAAAGATCAGCCTAAAATTAAGTTGTTGGATGGAAAACTTTTTCTTTTTTCTTGATATTTTATCCATATTCGGCATTAACTATTTTCCCTGTGCTTCTCAGATACGAGCAAAGCATTATGAGCATTATGAATAGCTTCGGTCTGCAAGGGTATTAAATCTTCGGCGCGCCAAGATAGATCACCTTTCTCGTTATGTTTATCTTGTATTTCCTTAACTTGTTTATATTGAATATCAATTTCAAATTAATGATGTGAAATGGTTTTTGGTATTTAAAGTTTTAACTAACTAGAACGATAGTAGACATTTGTGATACAGAGATAAAAATTATTTGCATATTGCCATTGCCACAATCATGATGGGAGTAAATATTAGTTTACTATACTTAATACCTTGTTTAAATGTATGCTTATCTTATTATTGTCATTTGCAAGTTATATTTTAACAGATGGCCAATCCGTTGGCCATACTGATAGTATAAACAAACAACAATGTGAAAAACCCTGTTGGAACTACGACCCGACTATATTTATTAAATGCACTCACTTGCGTGAAAACCAATTTCTGAGAAATATTCAAATTAATTGAGGACCTCAAGCATTACAAATCTGCCCCTTACACACAAAGAAATAAGCGGATCGGAATATTACGGCGATATATATGTTATATATGTATACTTATGTATGTGCTCTGTATATATACATACATTATTTTACCCCACTCGACGATGTAATGGAAACGTTGTACTGCGTTTTGCCTTCGCAGCCCCATTGTCGCGAAGACAGCTCTGTGTCACATGAAATTTAATTTAATTGCGACTAGTTTCAAAGTAAATTAAATTTAATATATGCTTTACCCAAGAGCATTTAAATAAGGGATATCAAAGCAGGTAGAAAGAGACAAACCCACTGAGGGCTATAAAATATTATAGTGTATACTCTCAGTCTCTCTCTCTCTCTCTCTCTCTCTCTCTCTCTCTCTCTCTCTCTCTCTCTCTCGTTCGCTTCACTTTGATAGCTATGTGAAAACATTTCGAGTGATATGGGCGTTCTTTTAATTCCTACCGATAACCGAAAATTAAGTAAATACGTATTAACCGATTTATCAAAATTCACCAGAACTGTTGGAAAATGCGTGAAAAATGTAAGATGCCGGCCAGAGCCGGTTTGTATCAGCTTTTAGTCATAATTCAAACTAAACTGTAGATGTGTCTATATCACCAACCAATGCCAAAAAAAGTACAGGGTATCTGTCGACTACTCTTACCAGTTTTATTATGGGCAATTGAAGGAAACATAAAAGCAATCAGCGGTATAAGGATAAGTTTGAAAGCGTGCAACTGGGGATCAAAGTGAATAAAATATGGTATGAGACGAGTGACAACAGATGAAGCAAGTAAAATTTATAATTAATTTCATTTCTTGTTTAAGCCGAGCCGTTTCAATTAAGTGTTGCAATTTGTGTTAAAAGCATTTCAAGGATTTAATTTGATTTCGGGTCGTCAAAGAGACCATTGAATCCCTCGTTCTTGTTATTATGTTGGCTTTTATTTTATTAGTGGCGCACAAATGACTTGTTTGTAATGCTATTTTGGGACACTTTAGCTCTCAGTTGTACGCCTTTGTCGGACATGAGTAGGCACATGTGCGTGTGCGTTCCTGAAGTGCTCCAAGCCGAAACCATTTGACTAATTATATCAGGACAAACTTTGCTTAAGGCTTCAATTAGGCCACATTCTTAGACCCAGAGCTCGAGTTAAAGAGCAACAGGAGGCGGGCGCGGGGTGGAGCACACATCTTACATACGTGCGTGCATATAGTATGTAGATAGATAGATAATACGCGGGCGCAGAGTAGAGCACACATCTTGCATATATGCGTGTATATAGATAGATAGGTAATACACATATGTATAATATGTTGAGTTGGAGATACAATCGAATTTCAAACAGAGCTCACAAAGCGGACAAATATGCGGGCAAAAACTTTTCGTTTGGGGCTCTTTGCCTCGTTTATGGCCGTCTCTCATGTACTTAATCATTTTCTTATTTTCTTCTTCTTCTAATGCTTAAGGGCCAAAAAAAGAAGCAACAAATTCGACCACCAGGCAACGCCCCTGCAACGCCCCATAACCAACAGCGTGACCTGCTAAAACAGATTCCGATGCCAAATCCATTCCACAGCTTTTTGCTATTGACTTTGCTCGGCTTTTCTTTTTTTCTTCTTTTTTTATTATGTGTATTTCACGATAATGCAAAGTTTCTGTTCGAATTCGAACCTTTTGTAACTAGTATTGCGGCTTAGGGCGTGTCGCCGCACCTGCGCCCACATAAACGCAACAGAGCACAACACAAATGCTGTAGATTGTGCGCAGGTTGAGTATTTGGAATGGTTTACTAGCAGCTATTTTAATTGAAATATCTCAGAGATAGAGCTACTCAAATACCTCGGCGATAAGACTCCAAACTTCTTTTCTTTTCTATGGTAAAAGAGAATTGATTTTCAGGCTTTAACTGACACTAGGTTTTAGAGAAAAAGATTGCAAATACAAATTGTCCAGTTACGATAAAATGTTAGTGTGGACACCATGATTCATATTGGCCAAATTATATTTATACTTAAGGCCTTATCGATTTCTTATAAAAAGCTACCATTTTTATCAAGAACATAAAGTTATTTATAAAGATTTTGTTGCTGACCGTTTTTTTAATTGAATTTGTGTTAACTGAAAAAATATAAGCTTCAATATTATGAGAATCAGTTAGGTATTCTGACAAAATTAGGTATCCAGATAAGGTAAATTTGTTACATGGGTTACTCTGGTCTTAACTACTTCAGGGTAAATTGTAGTTTGGCAGACCCGGTAACGTTTAAAATGTCGCTTGCTTACATTTTGTTATGCATTTAAACATACTCGACACATGCACACACAGACATGTGCGTATGCATGTGTGCGTAGTATGCGTGCACACACCCACAGCTAAACACACACATATATATATTACTCTCCATCTCTTTCTATGCGTTGTTGTTGCCATACCTTCTGACTTTTCCGTACGTTTTGTCAACTTGTTAATGAAAATAAATTTCTGACGCTGCCGTCGACGTTGACGTCGCTGACATTGCTCGGACTCGTACTTTTGCTGATAATAATAATAAAAAAAAAACAGACATATGCATGCTGTAGTTGCTGTAGATGTTTTTGTTGCTATCGCGTTGATAATATCCGCCGGTCATCGCCAACCTCAACAACAGCACACAAAGCATAAAAAACTGGCATAGAGAAACAATAAACAATAGCAAGTAAAGCATAAACAACACACACACAGACACACACACACACGCGCACATCATAGATTTAAAAGCTGTGCAGCAACAAATGGGGTATATTAAATAGAGCATACTATGTAACTAGCTGAGTACTTACGAAGCAAGCTGCTCTCCTTTGAAAATAGTTTTCAGGATGAAATGTTTGGAGCATAAAAATGACATTTTAATGCCGGCATCTATTAAAACCCACTTTTCTTATTTTGTGTGAAGAGGAAGAAGTGGTAGCTACATTTAGACTTGAACTGAACTATGACCAACGACCTGGCGTTTGCTCTGCGGGTATTCGCAGAGAGTGCCTCTCAGCGTACAACCTTATTATACACCTTTTACCGAGCTTGTTTGCAGGGTATAAACAAAAGCGTCAAAAGCAGCGGAGCGCCGTCATCGATTGTGAGGTAAATTGAGCCGCACCGAGTCGAGGTCTGAAGCGTTGAGTCGAGTCGAGTCGAGCTGAAGTGTCATTTGCACGCCTATTTCTCGACTGTGCCCTCTGTTCTGTTTGAGCTTTGACTTTGGCTGGATGTGGGGATTGTTGCTATTCTTGTTAGACGATTGGCGATGCTTTTCTGAGCAGCTGCGTGTGGAATTGAGCTGCTCAAATGGTTTATTTCAAAGTTTTGAAACGATATAACGAATATATACGTATGTATTGCGTAAGAGGGAGAGGGAAACGCAAGCACTGCCTACCAGCACCTCCCACCTACCATTTACACTTGGTTTGTCATTGCCATTTCCATTTCGATGCCCATTAACATTCGCATCACTTTGCCGCGTACTCAAATAGCAATTACGTTGACGTTGGCGTCGTAGTTGCCGTACCCGTTCCCGTGCCCGTGCCCGTACCCTTACCCTTACCCTTACCGGTTCCCGTGGCCGTTTCTTAACGTTTTGCTCAACGTCAATGACGTCGTCATTGGGCCAAGTACCTAGCAATGACACCAGCCATAACTAGGCTGAGGCGATGGTTTTCTGATTTATGCATGCACGGTTCCATTTTCATATTGGTTATTTTAGCAATTACGGCTGGCAAAAAAATACATGACAGGGTATTTGACTTAATTATGATATTGTTGCTAAAATTAATGCTAATATGAGTAACGGTTATTTATTAAACTACCCCGTTTACGTAGCGGAACTTTAAATACTTTATTAGACAATGGAGAATATTGTATTTAATTAAAAAATACTGACAGATATTTGCCAGCTTGCCTGGGCAAAGTTTTTCTTTTCAATTTTCAATTAAGTTTTAATTTTCCCGCTCAATGTATAAATTCCATTTCTAATCAGCGGATTGGCTGGTGGTTTTCTAATGAATTTTCACAAATATCTTTGGAAAATGGTTAGCAAAAAAGTTTCATGCAACTCTTTTCAACCAATTTTCGCAGATCGTTGCTTTACACATCAAACTGTTTATCACAAAATCTATATCTCTATATATAAAACTGTTTGTCCTGACTGACTGATTGGTGATCAACGCACAGCCCAAACCGTAAAAGCTAGGAAGCTGAAATTTTCACCGGGGTTTCCGGAAATTCCACCCCCAAGTGTGGAAAAATCGCGAAAAACGTCCTGAAACTCATTTGCAAAAATTTATGTTCAAATTCATTTGAGGATTCGCACTTTTTTGGAAAATCCATCCCTCCTTGGTGAAAATGGGTGTCAAAGATTTGGTGGGTGACGTTTCGCCTTGTTTTAAGTTGTGTCCGATTTGCTTCACACTTATTTTCAAAGCTCTACATAAGAATGTAGTGAATACGTGTTTCAGCGATTTGGAAAATTCCACCCGCAACAGTGGCAAATTGGCGGAAAACGTTTGTATGAAAGTTTTTTGTTTACCGTCCGATTATCATAATTTTCAAAGCTTTTTGAGAACATTTATTTTATACGTGCAACGGGCAGAGCCGGGTTATACCCGCTAGTATATTATAAAATGTTTAAATTAAGAATAAGCCAACTTGTTCCTCATTGGCCAAAGTGTCTAGACGAGTAACAATAAGTTGATGCATTTAGTTCAAGAAAGTCTTGTAGCTTACTTTAAATCTTATAAAACTATAAGTTCTCTTGAAACATGAGCTCTTTAATCGTCGTGAGTGTGACAGCAGAAAACTAATTGTTTAATTATTTAACTAGAACACGCCTGACTCGTTTCTGCCGTAAAGCAATTTAAAGGCAATCATAACCCAATCAAACTCAATTGAATATTGATTTTTGCGTAGGTTTAATGTTTCCTGCAGGTAGATGTACTGTTGTTTAAACTAGATAAACGCTTGTGGTCGACGACGCATTCGCACGAATCATAGCCTGGGGTGGGGCAGGGCCCGAGTGTGGCATATATGTACATACAAGATTGGTCTATGCATATTTACAGGTGCTTAAAGCTTAATGATAGGTACATAAATGTATATAAATATGCCAGCTGGTAAAATTTACGGGGCTCGATCCGAAATCTTTGCCCACTGCGCTACTCAAGCATTATTGAAGTTTCTAAGTTTTTATAAGTTAAAGATCAGATCGGAAAATTTGTGCGTGACGATTTTTCATTCTTATTTAAGTTGTTAAATATGGTTAATATTATTTATTATGCTATCATGTTAGATATTAGATGGAACAATTAAATGTCTAGACATATAAAGATGACAAATCTGTTTGCGGTAATAGCTTAAATAATGTTTTTACTTCTCTTCAATGTTGACATAGGATTTGTCTATTCAACTTCTTCAAGAATTGCCCCGGCTGCTTCAGCATTTATTGCAACATTTATGTGGGTGCCAAGCCTTAAAATTCCAATCTGAACCCTCATTTCCTATTTGCCTGAATGACTTAATATATATCTATATGTATATGTAGAGCGAAGCTAACGCAACTTTAAATTCCCAATTCAAAGCTGAAAATGAACAATTGCGAGCGCAACTATTTGGACAATTTTGTCGCTCAACTTTGAAATGAAGAGAGAGAAAAACCAAATGTAAACAAAATGTTTTGATAGAGTTTATGTATTAGTCACAAAAATATATCGAGTGTGAGTCTGGCTAAAACTTTTGGCCAAGAAGAAAAATGACTTCCTGTTGGCGCTGTCGCTGGTTGTTGGCTGTTGATTGTTTCGAGGGGAACTGGGCCGACCTCTTCTTCATGCTACAAAATTACAAATTTTAATTAGCACAAAATCTACGCGTCAAATGCAAAATAAATGGAAAAACGTCACCAGACGGCGGCACAATGCAAAATGTCGCACAAAGTCTTGCGCGAGCCAAGCGAGAGCACATCGAGTACTTGTTGTCCCCGTTTTTTTATTTTTTTTGTTTTTTTTTTGCGGGTGGGTGGCTAGAGAAAATGGAATTGGAAATGGAAAAATGTTTCACGTCTCGGCGCTGGCAACATTGAGCGAGATTATTTTTAGCGATAAACGAACACACACTCACGCACATATTACGCATACGCCGCGGAGCACGTCGCTGTGCCTTCGAGTCACTCATCCAAATTCAAAGCGGGGCTAACAAAATTAATTTCGCCGGCTGTCATAACACATTAAAAAGCTAGAAAAAGCAAAAAAATAAATTTAAAAAAAAACCCCCATGCTACCTACTGTCATCTCGACTGCTTCTGGCTTTAAGTTTTGGACACGTTTTTCCCGATGTCCGGTTAAAAATGATGCAATTTTGTATATAAATTTGTTACATGACTTATTTGCATGGAAAGGTTTGACGCAGGTTCAGCAGCTCGGCTATTTCGGGGTACAGATGTGTTTTTGACATATTTCATATATGCTCAAGCAAGCACGCAGCTAAAAGAGTGTTGGTATATTTATATGCAGTATTATATTATATTTACATGTATGTATATCTTATTTACATATGTATCTCTAGGTGCGTTTACTCCAATTGAGAGCGTGATATTATTACACATATTTCTATGAAATACATAAGCATACCTCGATAATAAGGCTAAACAGCTGTGCATAGAAGAAATACATTTTCTTAAAAAATCCAAGTACAGTTGTCACTCGCAAAGCATGGTGTCTAAAAGTCCTATTTATTTATAAATAAAATAATTATATGATTAATGATTGTATGATTGACATCCTTATGGGTTTTTAAGATGTATAGTTTTGTATATAAGATGGAAATTCGCTGTTCCAGTGTATATCTTCTTTTTTCAAAACATCAAATAAAGATGATATTGATTGTCTTCGTCGTGCCCGCTATAGTACGCACCAGAGACTGCTCAGATCGAAGAATGCTAATATTACTTGACTTCGGCTGCAAAACAATTATCATTAATGTTCGACTATAAAGTAAATACATATAAACACGTATGCATATTCTTGTGAAGTCTCAACAGCTGCCCCAAACTGGCCATGTGCGTATTATATATCGAACGCTAGAGACAACTACTTAAATATGCATAGCTTCTCGTTTATTCTAATCAAACTACTTTAGAGATATCTCTATATCGTCCACGTATATATATATATATATATATATATATACAGTTGTGAGTGTGTAGCTATACACAGGGTGTCCTCTAGGCGGGCACGCTTCACTATGTTGCTACTTGTGGCATCGGATCTGTAATCCAAACGCACATATGTACGTATGTATACACAAAATAGCAGACACGCCGTGTCCAAATTTACGCAATTGAAATAAACAAGAAGAGAAATTTGGGTTATAGGCCGATTGGCTGGAAAGATGTTTGCTATTTTATGTAGTTGTTGGTTAGGCTGGTTAATCAATGGGAAAGTATAACAAGTTCTTGTGCTCTCAATTTACACACACTCACATAAATAGAGGTATATAAGCATAAATCTGTCAAAAAGTTCGCATATATAATGTAATGAGAAAATTTGTCGCACCATCATATATGCAACGGAAAATATATATTATTTTGTATTATATATGCATAAAACTTTCTTTTGTGCGTATTAAAAATAAACTCCCTGTTTCTGCCACATCGATAAATATCCGTTTATACCCTTGCAGAGAGTTTGTCATGCAACTTATAAGATTTATATGAATGGCTTATTCTGTTACTTTCGCTGTAAATTTATTTATTTATTTATTTATTTATATGTGGTCGACAAAACGAGTGTCTTCCAATTATTCAACACATTATAAATACAATTAGAAAAATTAAATGCTAAAAGCCTAGATAGAGAACACAAATTTCAAATAGCATCACCGACCGATGGAGGTGTTTTATTTGCCAGTCCGGCCAGCTGTGCCCCTTTTCACAGCTAATTTTGTCAGTGACGCTATTAGAGCCTACATATAAAAAGAAGGGTGTAAGTAGGAAAAAGTGTTCTTACGTAAAATTAAAAATAATGTTAATTTGCTATATTATTTAAGAATATAGCATAAATAGGAGAAAAGAAAGGAGGAAGATTGTTAATAAAGTATAGAACTGTATGCTAGATATGCAGAGTGTTAATTAGATAGAATAAAGAGATAGTATTGGGAGTAATGGGAAATCACCGACCCGGTGGGGGAAAATTTTCAGCCAGCCCGGCTAGCCATGCCCCTGCTCATAGCTGGGAATGGTCAGTGACTTCCCGAAGGTATCCTGAAAGCAACGATTTTATTAGGGGTAGAGAAAGTTCGGTAGAGAAAACGTGATGCAAACTATTGTAATTTTTACATAGCACGCGAAAAGAATTGTGCATAGCGTAGTCTGTTGTGCACGTCGATAGGAATAAGGGGCGGTAATTTCTGGTTGGTCTAGCCGGAACAGAGAATTGAAGACGCCCTAACAGAAAAGGAGAATCGATATCGCCAATAACCAACTTATGTAGAAAGACAACACCGAGAATTGTCCTACGGTTGGTTAACGACGGAAGATTAAGAAGAAGCAGCCTGCTGGAATAGGATGGCAATCGAAGATTAGGGTCCCAATTTAAACCTCGTAAGGCAAAAAGCAGAAATTGCTTCTGAACAGATTCAATACGATCCTGGCTATTGTTATACTGCGGAGACCAGATGCAAGAGCAGTATTCAAGGATAGGGCGAACAAGAGAGATGTACAGAAGTTTCGTTATAAAAGGATCGTTAAACTCTTTAGACCATCGTTTAATGAAACCAAGTACACCTTTTGCCTCATTAACGATGGTATCTATGTGAAGATTGAAACAGAGTTTAGAATCAAAAAGAACGCCTAGATCCTTAACTGTTAGTATACGTTGCAATGGGGTATTGTCGATGGTATAACTGACAAGATAAGGTGTAGTACGATTAAATGTCATAAACATACACTTTGAACAATTCAGATGCAATTGATTGGCCGAGCACCAAAGTTGCATAGCGTTCAAATCGTCTTGAAGACGAGAAAAATGTAGGGGATTGGTGTATGATAGAATAAGTTTCACGTCGTCCGCATACATGAGTACTCGGGCATGGGATATAACAGAGGGAAGATCATTTATAAAAAGAGTAAAGAGTAAAGGTCCAAGATGACTACCTTGAGGAACACCAGAAGTAACGTGAACCTGTTTAGAGGTAGTCAGCCTCAGCATTACTCTTTGGGTCCTACCTTTTAAATAAGAACTAATCCAAAGCAAAAGAGACGGAGGAAACCCTATTCGGTCAAGTTTAAAAAGTAAAATGTCATGGTGCACGGAGTCAAACGCCTTACTGAAGTCAGTGTATATGACATCAGTTTGCATTTTCGAAAGGAAAGCATCATTTACCAAGGAAGTAAATTCTAGCAGATTGGTCGTTGTTGACCGATTCTTTACGAATCCATGTTGAACAGGGGAAACAACTGATTTGCAGAAATGCTGCAAATTCGAAGTGATTATTTTTTCAAATAATTTAGGAATCGCGGACAGTTTTGCAATGCCCCTGTAATTTAGTATATCAGACTTTCCACCTTTCTTGTGGAGAGGAATGATATAAGATTCTTTCCAAAGAGATGGAAAGACAGAAGATTCAAGGGATAGATTAAAAAGCTTTAGCAATGGATAAACAAGGGAAGAACTACACTCCTTGAGTAGACAACTAGGGATATTGTCAGGCCCAGGAGAGAAAGAAGATTTTAAAGAATTTATAGCTAAAAGGAGAGAGGAATGGGAAATAACAGGGGGAGGTATAGAACTAGAGGAAGTAATAGTATAAGGGTAAGAATTATGATTAGGACAGACTGAAGAGTAAGTTGATTGAAAAAAATTAGCAAATAGGTTAGCAGAATCAGAGTCATTGCTAGCTTTATCCATCCCGAGTGAAAAAGAAGATGGCAAACTTGAAGATTTACGCTTCGAGTTTACAAAATTGTAAAACTGTCTTGGATTCAGGGCAAATTGCCTTTTGCAACGAGTTAGATAATTCTCATAGCATTGAGAATTCAGAAGAAAGAAGTTCGACTTGGCTATGGAATATTTAGCCAAGTCAGTACACGAACCAGACTTTTTAAACTTTTTAAAATATTTGGATTTTATATTTTTTAGATTCTTTAATCTGGGACTAAACCAAGGTGGGTTTGGAGAGGTAGTCGAAGGAATTGACTTGGGAATACACATATCTAAGAGGGAGTTTAGGGTGTTATAAAAAAAGTTAATAGCAGTATTCATGTCAACCGAGTCATATAAGAAAGACCAATCGGTTGCATAAATAAGCTGATTCAGCAATGAATAATTTCCCTTGCGAAAGCAACGGCGGGGCCTATTGGCTGATGAGCACCCGTCTAAGACATACAATCCCATGCTCCATGCACAAAATTATCCTCTCACCATTTAATTTAATTTAATGCAGAATAGTCAAGAAGGCAAGGTATTTTTATATAGTATAAAAAATATTCTAGATATACTTTTGCATATACTATATAGCAGGCCAATTTATGATACGTGCGCTGTGTACATTATAAAGTTTGTTTGCAATGTAAATCCGCATTTGCTACAAAGTGCCAATAAGCCAGAAGCCTACAAAGCTACCTGACCTTGTACAGTGGCCAGTAACCCAGTTAAGGCCAACTTTATGGGCTTTAGGGGTCGCTTTTCACTGCGAAAAAAAAGAAGGAAAATCAATTTTGAGTCTCTGTCCCGCAATTCATAAATAAATATTTAACTTTTTATGGCGCATGACAACAGGCAGGGAGGACATTTTACTTTACGTTGCCTGTAGAACATCATCATAACTTATCATCATTATGATCATCATTATTACCGACCAAAACTGAGTCATACCAGTTGGCTTCTTCCCCCTATTTGCCCCTTGCGATGTTGAAAGTTCACATCTAGCAACGCCAAGTGTTGGAGGAGGAACCGCTGAGAATTGTTGGTGTGTACTTTTAGAATTTTTCGGTTTTCGGTATTTGCCCAATGAATGCGTAGCGAAACGGGCGCACATTCTATTATTACACCTGTCGAAAGTAAAAAGTTAGAAGATTGTGAAAAGGTGTATTTGGCATGTACGTCTTGATGTTCTTATGTAACAAAAAAATTGATGATAAAGCATAATAAAACTATAAAACTCTGTGCCCCCATTGACAGAATTACTGTTGTCAACGTACAGCTGAAGGTACACTGATGACTGGCAATTTTTTGTTTGGAAAACTTCACTCACAAGTGTGGAAAATTGGTGGAAAACAGTTGTATGAAACTGTTATTTATGTCAATCAGAGGGCTAAACATTTTAACAGATCATTTGAAACGTGTTTCACCTTTTTCAGAAAATTCACCGCCTTGGGTGCAAAGATTGTATAAGCAAAAGTTAAAGTTTCATCTGATCGGGTTAAAACTCATTTCAAAGGTAGAGCTTCAGCTTTTTACTGTTATAAATATAATGTATATTTTTGTCAAAACTCACTGCAGAGTATGCAAATCATCGCAAAATCCATTCATCTTAGTGGAAGGGTTTTAAACTAATAGTTCAGATTGCAAGAAAGTCGAGCAATTTTTGCTATGCTCATTTATACATTAAACGACAAGTGTTAACTTTGATTATTTTAAAAAGATGACAGCTCGATCAACTGCAATTGCGACGCACGCTTTTTATGAAGCTTTGCTCATAGTCAAAGCTTATTCATAAATGGTGGAAGTCCAAAACTATGCGGCAGGTTTAAAGCGTGATTAAGGTAAACGATTTTGATTTCGATTTCGATTATTGCCTCTAGAGATAAGTGTGGTGGCTTTTAAGTATTTCTAGCTTCTGTGGCTGTGGCCCATTTTGGCCAAGCGACGGCCGTTGGATGACGCTGGCGACAACGCTGACGTTGACGATGACTAATGCCCCCCGCTCTGGCAAGCAGTGTGATAGTGGATGATATTTTTGTATGGTTTTGTGCGTGTGTGCTGCGAGCTTTACATTGACCCACAACATGACACACACACACACACACGCAGACAGCCAAGGCAGAGTGTGACAACAAGGCATTAACTGACAAACCCGGCGTCATCATTTTCCATTACAACTCAATCTCGAACAACCTTCAACTGTTGATTGTTTATGAAATGTGCGTGTGTGAAGTTCCCTTCCCATACCACCCACACCCTCACCAGGCCCTGTTCAAATTAATTGCATATTCAAACTAGAAACATTTTGTAGTCTGCTTCTGACACGGGCCTTAGCCATGAAATGAACTATCACAATGCCAATGGCCATCAGGCAACGTTTGGTCGCCGACTGCCGACTGCCAACTGCAGCTAACACTGTATCCTCTTCGACGTCTTGCTGTGTCGCATTACATAAGAATTCAATTTCCTAAACAGAATACCGACAGCTGAGGGTATCAGCTAAAATGCTGCCGCTGTGCGTTCACCTAATGCACCGGATATGCTCTTGCCAAAGCCAAAGCGCTTTCAGTTTACAGTCTCCACTTAACCACCCGCTGTGAATCTATTCACACCAAACCTTTTTCTCCAAGCTGGTGTAATGCAAGGAAGACATAATGGGGCGTCCTTGAATTCAACCAACCATAAAACTGTAAAACTTAAGCTTAAGCTTTATTATTTATTTTTTCAGTTATTGTCAGCAGCTTTAAGTTCTAAGCCAAGTGATTTAATAAAAAATAATCGTCAATAGTTTCATTCAACAGTTTTCAACTCATTTTTGACGGAACTCCCTCCGTCTTATGTCTCGAGATATAATAGTTTCGTCTTCTCAACGAACGGCACCCATTTACCTTGGGATTTTCAGCTCTAAACCTTTTTTAACTGACTCATACAAGAGCGATTCATCCAACACAAAGGAGCCAAGCCTTAAACTTTCGACCAGCAAATGCATATGTATATACTTATATATAGATATGCTTTAGGCCATTTACTTTCGAATTGCACTTATTAGCGTTAGTTTGTTTTATTTATGTATGTTATTTGCGTTTATTAAGCACAATTCAAGTTTTCGTTTTACGATCTAAAATTTCGTATAGATAAATACACTTGTCTTTGTATTTATCTTGGGACCGGGATATCTTTGAAGTTGTTCAATTTTCCAAGGGACACATTTTGTATATGCTTCTTTTTGCAGCATATGTGGAATCTGAACGTATCGCATATCTGTAAACACAAAAATGTTATTTGACATTTTATGCGTAAACTATTTATTGCTCTTTACTCATATTTTAACAAAAACTCAGTAGTAATTAGATTCAAATTGTTAAAACTTGATCTACTATGGCATTTGTAGCGCTTGAACTCTTGGGCCGAATGCTTGAGTTTTTTGTTTAAAGCCCTAATAACAATACGCCCTATGAAGTACGCCTGCATGTCGTCAACTTTCTACATCTTTCATATTATATTCCGTAAATATTTAATAACTTAATTAAAATTAAACATAGTTATTCCATTTGAATTAAGAATTAATTTAATATTCAATGTTAAATAACGCAACAACAACAAAAATACTTAGGTTTTCAGTTGTCTCTTTATTTCTGCTTGGATTAACGTGCACATCCAGTAAGTTTTCACAAAGTGAATGGTTGCTCTTGCAGTTACAGTTGCCCAGTTCACTTCCAATTTGTTTCAATTTGATGGCCAACATTAATTGATGTCTGTTGTTGTGCGCCGGTCGAGCTTTACTTGTTACTGTTTCTCTTTGTTAATTGTTCGATGCACAATCTTTTATGTAATTGCTATTGTTGGTGTTGGCTATGTTGGTGTTGCCAATGCTGCAGCTGGTTGTTGTAGGCGTAACGCTATTGCCCTGCGCCCCTTACCCCGGGCCCGTGTCGCTCAGGACCGACTGAGCATAGTCACGGCCTACATAAGCACACAGGCTCACAGTTGCACGCTCCGGTTTGTTACACTGAATAAACGAGTGCAAACGCCAGCAGAATTCTTGAGCAAACATATATGGCATCCAATACCATGCCCACCTCCATGTTCGTGTCCGTGTAAGTGTCGCCTGGGCCTGTCTGCTCCATTTCGTATTTCGTTCTTTTTTTAAACCCGATGCCGCCTAGAGCTTAAAGGCTAGGACGGCTCATATCTCATACTTACTTAAGCTCCGTCTAAGCTTTTGCTGCTTCGGATTGCAGTTTAGCGGATTGCATTTTACGCGTCGCGGCATGTTTTGGCCTGGATTTGGTTTATAGCTGAGTCGCGAAGCCGCTCATTTATTCAAAATTAAGACCAAGCATGAAATTGAAAATTTCTATAAGGAGTATGCTGTATTTCTCTAAGATTCTTTTCCGTACTTGCCCCACAAAGTTAACTTAAACCCAGCTATTCTTCATCTTGTTTTTATAAAATGTTCTGGTGGCAAATCGATCAAAATCAAATACAGCACATGATGTTAGCAGGTTTTCCCCATGTTATTATTAAAAATATTCTTGATCAGCACCAACAGCCCAGTTAGCTATTCTATATTTTATATGCATTTTAGTCAAGCTTTAAGAAAATATAATATTCATGGTATTTTAAACCTGGTGGCAAAATATCATAATGAAAAAATGTCGAGTTTCCATTAACAGCTTAATTGGGTACATTAGCAAATACATTTTCGTCAGAAAAGTAGTCACAGCCAGCGAGTCAATTTTAATTAGATAAGCTGAGAAGAACTGTCGGAATTGCATCCAAAGTTAAGCAAAAGTTTTAAGCAATTTGGCCAAACTGTGACCTTGCCTGCCACTTGCCACTTGCCACTTGCCAGTTAGTAGTTAGAAGTTGCCCAAGGCTGCACGTGTCCGTAACCGGAATGTGAGTCTGCAAGAAATACGTGGAAGCAACCGCAGCAGCAAAAGCAGTGGCATTCTTAATTTGCACTGCGAGGTTATTTCATAAAGAAATACCGGGATAATTGACCTAGTTCTTGTTTCCTGAAATATCCAAGTTATGTAATAAAATAATGCAGTTTTTATCAATTTTCGCAAGGGGCAGGGTGGTAAGCATAGGGCTTCTGAATGGTCCAACCGTTTTAGTTATTTATAGATGGATTTTAAAAAATTTCACTCGTAAGCGTTAAAAGTTGGCAGAATAGGGTTGTTATGTATATGGCTATGTTAACTATTCGATCGTAATCTAGAATTTAATTTTCAACTTGATTCACCGTTTGCGAAAAATCCACTACACTATGGGGAAATGTTGATTGCTATCTACTTGTGAAATGAGTTCAATTATTATTTTAGGCTATTATTCCTTGGCAGTTGAGTTTTAATAAGTTTTAGCATCGTGCTACGTTAAATAATCTAGAAATGTATTAATGTTCTTCAGGCAATCAAATTGAAATATGTATTTAACTCACATATGATGAAGGAAATCGATTCAAAATAGTTGGCAAAATTTTTGGCTTTAATTGGAAGCAAAATTGTTTGACTGATCACTGCACTGAAGTGTATTAAATTGGATTGCATGTGGCTATGGCTTTGGTTGCTTTTGTCATGCCCATACGAATGTACATCTAATGCCCAATGTGCAATACATTCAGCTCAGGTAACTGGTAAAAGTTAAACACATCAATGTGATTGCACTGAGGGAGCTGCAAAAGAAGGGGTTGTTTGTTTGGGCTAAGCACAAGCAGTCTCCCTTGGCTCATGCATGTGTGTGTGGGCTGCAGCTGCAAGTGTATGGAATGTGTGTGCCGGCTCGACAAACAGTTCCAGTTCACTGGACTCTAAAGTGATTGCAGGATATTGAAAATGGGGTTGGGCGAGCAAAACGGAGGGGTTGTGCTGCTTAGTCGTTGCTTAGTAGCTCCGTGTTCCTAATGTTTCTGGCCGACAATGAGTTTTGACCAAATTTTTTGCGAATTAATAGTGTGTGTGAGTTTTTGCTAATAATATTTATTTATTTTCGTATTTTCTGTTGCAGCTGCCAATACTATGTAAAGAGTCATCCATGGGTGCTGGCCTATCAGGGCGTAATCACGTTCTTTGTGCTGGCAAACTTTACGTTGGCCACATTTATGGATCCGGGCATTATACCCAAAGGTACGTAGCGTGCTAAACGGTGCCCAGCGTCATCCGCACAGCCTAAACTTGACTGCATTTTAGCCTCGCCCGACGAAGACTGCGAGGAGGAGTTCCGCGCCCCGCTCTACAAGAATGCCGAGATAAATGGCATTACAGTTAAAATGAAATGGTGCGTTACCTGCAAGTTTTATCGCCCGCCCCGCTGCTCCCACTGCTCTGTGTGCAATCACTGCATAGAGGTGAGTTCCAATGGCATTCGCAATTTCAATCGCACAGCATTTTATGAAAATATTTCTCTGTTACTTCTGCAGACATTCGATCATCACTGTCCCTGGGTGAACAATTGCATTGGCAGGCGCAATTATCGGTTCTTCTTCTTCTTTCTCGTATCACTCTCCATCCATATGCTGAGCATCTTCTCGCTTTGCCTGTTCTACGTGCTCAAAATCATGCCCAACATTAAACAGACGGCGCCCATTGTCGCGTATCCTTTTCACAACAAAATATGTAAATCGCAAACTGAATTTTATTGCAAGAGTGTAAGTTAAAGACTGAACCAAAAGCGAAGCAGCCTCTAGAGTGCTAGAGTAGAGCATAGCCTGTTGTTTAAAAATATGTTTATTCTCTTTCTTCTGAAACTCTAGCCTTTTATCGGATTTTTTAAATTGTTAAGCTCTTCGATGTCCTTTAATATTGTAAAGCTTTTTCAAAACTTCCGAAAATAGAAAGTTATTTATATACAAATAGGAGAAACGGTATCAAAGTATATCTTAAGTTTATGTTATTGTCTAAATAATTTTGGCTTGCAACCTTGAGTTAACAGACTTTTCAGCTAAAACCTTGTATACATTGCCAGATTGGTTTTCTTAACTGTAAACGTTGATTTTGAATGTATAGCATGATTCTGATGGGCCTTGTCACTGTACTGGCGATACCGATATTCGGGTTAACGGGCTTCCACATGGTGCTGGTATCGCGGGGTCGCACCACCAACGAACAGGTGACTGGCAAGTTCAAGGGCGGCTACAATCCGTTCTCGCGCGGCTGTTGGCACAACTGCTGTTACACTCAGTTCGGGCCACAGTATCCCAGGTAATAAAGACTTACGATTTATATGAATTACCACTGACTCGCTAACTCGCTGTTTGCCTGCTGACAGTCTTCTGAAGCCGAAGAAGTACGCATCACGACGATCTCAGACGCAAAATCAAGCAATAAGCACTATATGCAACGATCGGACCAATCAACAGACCAATGCCGGTAGCGGTAGCGGAGCCGGAGCCGGTGGCAATGGCAGTACAGCCGGCGGCGTCGGCAGTGGAATGCGCGGCACCTCGGTACAATATTCACCCCGCTCCTACTACGAGTCGAGTCGGGAGAAGCGTGGAATTCAGGTAAAGACTTATATGGCCGAGGGCAATGGTTATAATCAGCGGTCGGGCAGCACAACGCTTTATAGTAAGGTGGGTAACATTTTGCAAACCAAAACGAAACATTGCAGAAATTGCTATGCAAAACGATTATAAATCTCTATATAACTATAACCATGTATCTATTTGTGAAAGTTTCACTTGTAACTGACTTTGTTTTTGTATCTGTTGCCTTTTTCAAGTGGCAACTGCAACAAGCAGCTGAACAACTGTAGTCGCCACTTGTTGTTGTTGTTGTCTTTCATTTATTTTTTTTTATTTAATTGCAATTGTAATTTATTTAATTGGTTTTGTATTGGCTGTTAACTTAACTTGACTTGTATTTAACATTTAACACGCACATTCTGCTTGCTAACTATGTTTAACATGCGCTTTTGAGTTGTCGGCTGCCAATTGCGTTTGTTGCTTCGTTTTTTTGCTTTTTAGTTTCTATCATATCTACATGTTAATCACATCCGCTCGACATCTATATAGCTACCCCCAACCTCCCCTTTGGCTGTACCCAGAACTGTATATTTAACTCACAGTTTGTTTGCCCGTCGTCCTGTCGTAATTATTGACTTGTAGATTGTAAAGAAAAGGCCAACTGCCGTTGCCACTATTGCCGCTTCATTACACGGCTAAAGCGAAATTTTCATTTTTATCGTGACCTGAGTTGGCTTCTGTCCGCGCTTTTCTGATACTTTTGTAATTTATATTTATAAGCGTTTGTTAGCATAGCAAACATTAATTGCGCAATAGTTGCCACGGCCAGTCGTACATAGAAATATGACATACAATTAAGCATTGCTAACACATACACAAACACACACACACACACACACACATCACACACATCACACACACACATCACACCACACCACACAATCAAGCACAATCAGCAATTATTGCACACAATTTCATACTCTTTTTATATCGCCAACGCTATATACTCTATCTATGTATTTCTTGTATTTAAGCTTGCTTTATTTTCTTGCACCTGCTTAGAGTATTTGAGCTTTGTCACGTTGGTTGTAACGCAGTCCTTGTTATGACTTATTAGGGTTAAAGTAGAAAGTCTATTAACCGCTTCATAGCAGGAAAATGTTAATGTTTGAAGATTAAGCTACAACAAAATGACTTAAAGTATCAAAAAAAGATATACATATATACCGTATATATCATACAGATCAACAAACAGTAAGACGTTTATTGCAAAAAACCAATACATCCGTTTTCGCTTTGCGCATAAATAATAAATCAAATAAAAACTTTCTGCGAGCAGTCCTCACAGGATGACTTGTATTAGACTCGGTTTAAGGTTTACAGGCTAGTGTATGTGTATGAATTGTAGTTAAAACTTACCCAAAGGTTCAAAAGATAGTTTGATGCTATATTCCAACTTAATATTAATAATAATAGTAATATGTGTATTTGAGTAGATTCATGTAGGCTGTCATCGTATCACTTTAATCTATTGATTTGGAACAGTATTCAAGCTTTGCTTTCAACCGATTTGACGCGTTAACTATTTAGTTTAGTTAGTTATTATTTCCATTTAGTTTGTTTCGTTTAGTTTGGACGTTCTGACATTTTGCATGCGGCTTCAAGTACTAAAGCTCTGCTCTGTTGTTTATATTAGTTGATTGGCTCGTTTGTCTGGATTTATGCTGTAAATTCACTCTCAGACTGTTGTGCAACTATGTTTTAATTTAGTTACTAGCGTATATAGAAAATATATGAACAAAAAATTGGTCAAAAAAGAAAAACAAAACTCTACACTTTCTGCAAGCACCGAAAAAGGTAAAACAAAAAAACAAAAAATTAAAATAAGCAACGAAAAAAATGTATCAAAAAAATATATATGTAATTCTATAATTTAATTATGTACTGATAAATACATTTTGATTGATAATGATTGAAAACTGATTGATATGAAATTTGTCATATGATTTTTCTGTTGCTTTCTCACCAAAGATTGATTATATTCAAATCTAAAATGTAAAATCACTCCCTTTATTTCTATTTATAAATATATACATATATCTCTTCTAAACTCAATAACATTTTTTTCTCTTTGTGATCTGAATGCTCAGTAAATTCGCTGAATTTCGTAGCTTTGATCTATCAATTCCAGTTTTACTTCTTTTCCAAATAAAATAATTATAAATATCATGACTTGCAAAAAACAATACAACAAAAAATACACTTTAAAAAGATTACAGTTTCTATATCTTAACCCGGATTCGGGCATCTTACACACTGTGCGTTATATGTATACAGGAGCAACTAGTAGCATCGTTCACTTCTGGCCAAGATTCGGCGTTCGACAATCGACATTTGGCATTAGGCATTCGGCATTTGGCATCGATTCATTTGTCCAACCCACACACACAAACAAACACAAGTTTCGTTTTCATTTGGTTTCAAGTACATTCCAAATCGATCAATCGCAACTACTCGTTTTATGTAGGCCTAAGGTTTTCTTTGTTAAGCACTTGCTCAAGCGAATGAAGCTCCTGACTAATTTAGAACTTTTGTATACGTTCTGCGATCTTCACAGCTGTCGCCGGGACGGGAGTGCTCCGATACGGACCTTGAGCCGCCGCCCGCCTCACAGAGTCAAGACTGCGAGCCGACTCCGCCGCTGCAGCGGCACAACTCGACCAACTTCTACCTGCCCCAGGTGAGCGACACAGCGCCCGGCATCAATATGAGCAACATGAACAATGGCAATATTGCTAGTGGCGCAGGTGGTGTCCCTAACTCATCGCAGACTGGCGGCGGTGGCGACTCACCGCGTCACCTGCGCATCTATCATCCACGTCACAGTCCGCACGCGCGAACCAGGTGAGTTGCTGCCGGCTCCCAAAATACGTATATCATTACATCCTGCACATTTGCTTTCAGGGGCCTGGATCCGCAGCGCGGTTACACGAGCGATGCGCTTTCGCCGGACCAACCGGGCGGTGGCTATGTCGTTAATGGTCAGCAGGGCATATCAGTAGCACAAAGCCAGCGCGGTGGTACCACAACGGCCACGCCTACCATGCAACAACGAATCAAGCCACTGGGCGTGGCCACGCCACTCGTTATTGCCAGTCCAGTGAGAAGGTGAGTGGATCTATCAAATAGTGGTCCAGTGCTGCAATGGTGCAGCCAGCGGCCACTAAACTGAACTTCCCCAGCTAGCCATATTCATTTGTTGAGCTGCTTTCTGCTGTAAATGATTGTACAATTGCTTCAATTTGTTGTTGCTATTGCTATTTTGACGATCAGCTCGATTTGATGGCTCATATCAAAGTGCCCACCAAACATGTATGTTATATGATGTGTTTGTGTATGAAGGAGTCTGTAAATAATTGCTGCCAAATCCTTAGCGGTTTTTTGTTTTGTTGTTGTTGTCATTGTGTTGTGCTTTCGACCATTCTCATGTACGGAGTGCTTACTGTACATCTTGAACTCCCTGCGCACGACAGTGAGCGAGCTGGCAATAGCTTGGAGAGGTCAACGAACGCTAGCTATACATCAGTTGCGAAGAGGTCTATCCTCCTCAATGTTCCTCTCGCTCGCTCTCACTCTCTCTCACTCTGTCTCCCTCTCTTTCGTTGTACTACTTTCACGCTTTAGTGGATATTCTGTAAAAATGTCTCTCTCCTTCGCCTCGTCTTAAATACGCAAATATGGTATATATGTATATATGGGTATATATTTTGCACACAGCTTTTTCCCATGATTTGTTTACACACTTTTAAACTAATTTAATTTTTAAACTTTTCTTTTTTTCGTTTTCTTTGTTTATTTTATTTTTTCTCTCGATGTAGTCAATACTCAAATTCTGAGAACAGTACTAATTCCTAGGCTTAGCTTACCAAAAAAAAAAAACGAAGAATATATATATATATATATATAAATATATATATAATTATATATATAAAAAATATATATAATCATATAAAACATAATATGAAAACCAAATACAGAGAAAACCAACAACAAATAAACTAGGATTAAAGTGAGACGATAAAAGTCATGATTACGATTACGATTAATGATATTTAAGTAAGCACCTACATTGAGTAGTCGTTAATACCATGCAAACTTACACTCTGTAATCGGCCAAAGAGGCGCACAGCAGAATTGAGCCTTAGCTCGAGCCATATCCTGAACCGAAATCGAAACCGATACCGAAACAGAACCAAACAAAAACCACAAATCCCCAAGTTAAGATATTCTTCAAAGTATCGTGTCTACCCGTTTCCTCATTTCTGCCTGCGTCTCTGTGTGGATAGACGTCGGATGACATACGACAGGCGATAGTTGTCTCTTTAACGTATCCGTCCACACACACACACACACACATACACATGCCGAACACACACACACTCTTTGACACAGACACACTCCTAGAAAGTACCACTGCAACTAGCGTCACCACCAAGCGCACCCACTCTATGTACTACTACCTCAGCTTTCATTTGATTGAAGGTGAGTGAATTCTTGATTTTGGTGCCGTTTCACTCTTTCTTTTTTTTTTAAATATACATATACCCTTGCAGAGGGTTCGATAATGTTTTTACGAAATGTGTAACGCATTAAATGAGACATCTTGATCAGGCATTAACATTCGAGTCGCTGTAGCCATGTCTGTCTGTCTATTGATCATAGAATCATGCAGCATACAGAGAAAAATATCATCTCTCAGACTTGAAGCTTCGTCGTAAAATCTGGCATGGAACCGCTTTTGGGCCGAAACGGACTACTATATTATATAGAAAACCTAGCTACAATCGTTCGAAAAGGGGTTCCAAGTTGGGAGTATTACAGCTTGCATTGCCGTATGTGTCTGCAAGGGTATTCGATCTTCGGCAAATTCGAAGATAACTATTGTTGTTTTGTTTTCGCTAAGAGTCGCCACATCCCAAATTAAATCGAAATCAAATCGAGGCCCACTTAGCAGGCCTTGCTCATTCTCAGTCACATCTGGGCCTTGGATCTGGCTATAATAATAATTCATTCATACAATATTGACACAGATACGAATGTTATAGCTCACATAATCTGTCAGGCTAGTATCAAAAATTTTTTGCCACACACAAAACAAATTCTCGTTTTGTTGTATTTTTCATATAACATTTAAAATTTTTATATTTCTTTCGGCTAACAAGTTGAATTTCGCCAAATTGCGGTACGAACCGTTTTTTTAAATTACAAAATAGAAATAGCAATATGAATAAGAACAAACAGTCACAGCTCAACGCTGGTCGCGTCAGATCACTGGGTCTGTTGGACAAGACGTTGCCCCTGACTGCCGCAACCATACCACAGCTGCGCAATCGACGCCAGTTTCAGTTCAATGGGATGCAGTTCGAGACGAACCCATTGCCACTGCATATGCCGCGTGGTGGCCTGGACGGAGACGCTGGCGATGGAAGATTTCCAGCAGCAGAAGATCGACGGGAGTCATCTCCCTACCAAACATTTAAAACATCATCCCCGACGTCTGCGATCAGTCGCGTCAATGCATTGCGTAGCTGCGCAAATGGCATCGGTGGTGGCAACGACATGGCCAGTCCCAGGATGGTGCCACAACTGGCTGCCAGTCAGCCGCATATACAGCGCCAGCCGGAGGAGCGCATACCGTGGCGGGCGGACAACGACAATGGCTATAATCAGGCAGGTGGCGAGGATGCCTACACCTACAGCAATGACAACAGCGGCTACAACAACAACGACTACAGCAACAGCTACAACAACAGCAACGACAACACCACCAGCAGCTACAACAACAGCAGCAGCTACAACAACAGCCTCAGCAACAACAATAATAGTTTCAGCAACAGCAGTAGTTTCAACAACAACAGCAACAACGACAACAATAATAGCGATCGTTTTCATCAAATATTGGCCAAGTACAGCAGGCAGCCGCTTACCGACGACTACATCAATACAAACAACAACACCAACAGCATCAATCACGCCACCCCCAACAACAACAACAATGTTGTTAGTGATAATGTTAACAACAACAACAACAACAACAACAGCTACAATAGTAATAATAATACTACAAAGACAAGCAGCTCATACAATAATAATAATAATAATCATAATAATAATACCATAAAGTCAAGCAGCTCATATAACAACAATAGTAATACTATGAAGACAAGCAGCTCTTACAATAATAACAATACTTTGAAGGCAAGCAACACCTACAGTAGCAACATGGACGGAAACAACCAAATTGAGGACGTATTAAATAATCAGCCGGCCCATAAGGAAGAATTACTGATCCCACCAAGAATCTATAGTCGGCCGCTGAAATTAAACGGCTTTCGTTTTGGGCAGATGCGAGCAGGTGGCAGTTTCAATGCAGCTGGAGTCAATCAATCGATGGACTACATTACATTGACGGGCTTCCTACTTGGCTATCTGACATCGAATGTGTTGTTCTTCCTATGTTGGTACTTTAGTTGGCTGAAGGGGCAGGTTGTAAAGCTGCGCAGACATTTTCTCGGTCATGCTAATCTCTGGGAGTTCTTCGACTTTGAGGATACCACACGCTATACAATGCAGACCAAATTGCTATTGGCGCCCATCATACTTGGCTGCAGCATCCTCTACTGTGTCGTCAATATACTCCATTTGCTGATCAAGCTGGTACGCTCCGATGTGCCGCGGACTGTTGTCGATTTTGTGCAGCGCATCGCCAGGAGCCACTGGTCCTAGCCAATTGTCCCCAACGTCATTTGTGTGCGACCCCCCACTCGTGAGCTGAATGTCTGTCTGAATTGTTGCTTGAGGTCATTTCAAAATAACTAAAGGTCATCTACGTTCTCGGCTAGCTAACTGTTTAACACATTTATTTATACACACAAGATAGTGGCAGTGGTGTCGATTGTACATAATAAAAGGATTCATTCCAAAATTGGTCTATGCATAACTGATAACCAATTACTGATTACTGATCACTGTCTATCGATAGCATATGTCTATCGTCTATCGATTCTTTATGTGGGCCCTGCAACGGCCCTCTTCTCGTCTGTGCTCGTGCACGTGCGCGTTCTCGCTCTGTGTAGCGTGCACATGTCTGTTGCGTAACTGTTACTAATCGTCAATGTTTAATACCCTAACGATATTGTGGTCCAAGTTTGTAGCCTAACCGCGCACACACAAACATACATACATTACTCATGAATACTATCACACACTTGCGCGCACACACATACACACAATCACACCCACACAGACTTGCATTCTTTTACTCTGCGCTGTCAAGTCCTAACATTAACATGGCGCGCTGTTATTGACCGCAGCCTCAGTGTTATTCGTTAACATAACTCGCTCTTTAACCCGCTTTGTAAACGTTCGCATTCACCGCTCACACACACTCTCGACTCGTCCTCCTTCGCAGATCCAATCCGGGTACACCCACGCAGCCGCGACGTCCCGACTTCATAGGCCTGAATGCACAAGCGGCACAGCAGCAACAACAACAGCAGCAGCAGCAACAGCAGGCGGCTGCAGCGGCAGCTGCCTACTATGAGTACACCAGCGGCCTTCCGCCGCAGCATCCACAGGCGCCAACGATTCAACATCAGCAACAGCTGCTGCTACAACAGCAGCGTGTTATGCTGCAGCATCAGCAACAGCAGCAGCAACAAGGTTAGTCTCCCTTAGGCAGTCTCTCTTTGCAGTCGTAACTAATGCCAGATTCTGGTTCCTCTTTCTAGCGCTGCAGCAGCAGCAGCAATCGCTGGCGCAGGCTGCCTATGGCGGCAGCCCACAGCGTCGCTTTCTGTCTGAGGGCGAGCTGGTGCGACAGGGCGCTGGCGGGGAGCTCTCCTATGCGCGTTCCAACAACACGGTGGACAACATACGCGAACTGGCTGGCAGTCCGCAGCGCGGCGTCTACATGTGGAAGGACACCTCACCCGGCTTTGGTGGTGGCGGCGGCCCGGCTGCTGTCAGCATTGGCAGCAGTGCGGGCACACTGCCAAACAGCAGTAATACGGCTGGCATTATGCAGCATGCCCAGTACATAACAGCCGGCGGTGGTGCCCATCCACTCATCATGACCCACTCACGGCTGCAGGACTATGCCAACCAACAGCAGCAGCAGCAACAGCAACAAGCAGCTGTTGCAGCCGCTGCCGCTGCAGCGGCTGCCTCATATCATCGCTCCAATCCCACAAGCCCTACGACCATGCCGCAAACGTCCGCTGCACAAAGCTACATTCTGCGCTATGGTGGCGGCGGCGGCGGTGGTGGTGCACCTGCAGCTTCAGGTAGCAGCGGTAGCATTGCCAATGTGCCAGCTTCCAGCAATGCCAGCTCTGGATCTGGCGGCTACCAGCCTCAGCTGCGCGGCGGCGTTCCAGTTTTTCCGCCAAATTCGCTGGCCGGCGTTAATGTGAGCAACGCAGCTGGTGCGCTGCAGCCCCAGCCATCCCCACAGATCAAGCGCAAGCAGACGCCAACGAGGCCAATGAGTTTTGTGCGCGCCCTGGAAATGACCGACTCCATGGAGATGCAGACACTTGAGCAGCAGCAAGCGGCAGTGGCGGCTGCAACCATGGCGCGCAACAATGGCGGCCTGCCCAGCGGCGTACCGACGAGCCTGGCACAACAGAATGCGGCAGCTGCAGCCGCGGCAGCAGCTGTTGGACGTAATGCAGCAGCAGCAGCGGCCGCTGCTGCGGCTAATGCCAGTGGCACACCGGATCGCGCGAGCATCTACGATATGAACTACGAGATCTCCGTATAACCCGTGGTTGTGCCCGTCGTCGTAATGCCACCCGCCTCAGCAACAGCAGCCAGCAGTGCAGTCGCCACTGCAACGGCGACGGCCGCTTTCTACGCGCAGCAACAACAACTGCAACGCGCTATATTAAGCAATGGGCCAGAGCCGGCGGCGTACGCTTCGGTGCCCATACCAATGCCCGTGTCCGTGCTGGTCGCCAAGCACAGCAACGGGAGCAACCAGAGCCACCTCAACATCAGCAAGACGCCAAACAAGCGCAAGTTCTCCACGTTCTTCTGAAGCTTCAGTCAGATATATAGCTAGATTGATACATATATATATATATATATTTATATATATATATATATATATATATTTATATATATATATATATATATATATATATACATATATATATATATATATATATATATATATATATATATATATATGTTTATGTATATTTATACGCACGTATTGGGATATCGCTTAGCAGCTCGGTTTTGCTCTTTTATTTTTTTTTTTGCTTTTAACGTTTTGTTTTATTTTATTCGGATATGATTTTTTTTTTATTATTATTTATTCATCTGTTTTTTTAATAAGTAGTTTAAATAAGAGTTTTAAAGTTGGTAACACACTTCGGAAGAACTGTAAATAGAGAAAACTATTTTTAAGCGATTATTTTGTACGCGTTTTCAGTCTCCTACGCATAAGACACGGCAATTCTAAGTGTTTTCATACTGTCAAAAAACCATGAAAAACGAAACTTGGTAAACTTTAATTGAATTAAGTAACGACTCGGCACGCTTACAATCGAGCAAATGCGATTTGTAGTTTATCAAATTGTTCACGAAAGTATATATCTACTATATACCTTCGCATATATTTATATATATATACGTATACATAAAGATATATAAATATTTGCATTGCAATCAAATTGAATATATATTGACTGTCAGGTCAGAAATAAATTGTGGAGCTCGATTAAGAGTTTGATTACGAGTTTAAGTAGCTATCTACATAATACCATGTACTACTACTATTGCAACTACACCTAATGGAAAACGCCAAAATTTGTAACCGAGTATCGAAGATAACTTAGTATATCTATATGCATGTGCTGAATGCACAGTGTGCATATGCGAGTGTGTGTGTGTGAGAGAGTGTGAGTGTTTGTGTGCAAGCATTATATATACATAAACATATGTATATAGAGGTCGCTTGAAAAGTGACAATCTTTCCGTTCCATAGCTCCTTTAAAATATCGTATTATTTTAGTTTCTCGAAAAATTAAAAACCAACAATTGCATTAAATTATATGCCAAACACAAGACAATTCCAATTTACGAGCGACCCCTGAAATAGTATACATATGTGTGTATATAATATTTTGCATTAGCTAAGTACGTGTAAATTTTGCCATATATATGTATGTTTGTATGCGTATATAGGGAATACTTATGGATATATGTATGTAACTCATGTATGGGTATTCGGCTAAAATGGCGCTTCAAAATTTAAACAGCTACCAAAAGGACAGCAAGTCAAGTCGAATCGATCAAAAGAGAGAGAGATTTATGTTGACCTGTGTTGTGTCTCTAATAACGTCCACTTCTAATTGTATGAATTTTGTACATAAGTGTGTATATTTATGTATGTGTAATGTGTATTATGTATTTTATGTTGAGGCCAAATTGTTATTTTGTTGTTCTTGTTGTTGTTAAAGCTGATTAGCTATGTACATACAAACAGAGAGAACAGAGTAACAAAGTTTGGCCCGTGCTTATGTATATTTAAAACTTTGTTGTTATGTTTTTAAGTCGAATTAGTGTTTATTTTGTGCTCTGCCGCTTGTTAATAATCAATCAATCAATCATTTTGAATGACTCTCCACACAATCAAAACGCAATCACATTGAAGAAGGGCTTCTTGTCATTGATGGTCCAGTCCCTGCCCAGTTTAGCGAAATTGAATTGAGTTGGAATCGATTTCAACCCGAATTGCTGTTAGTTTCGCAAGGAAGTTAACAATACAAAATGCAACAAATAAATAGAATTAATGTTTGTAATAAAGCTAGCTATATTTAATTGAGTGTTCATTCACACAAGGGCCCACACAACTTATAGAGATGTCAGCGAAAAGATAGGGTGTCTGGGATGGCGACATACCCAGCTCTCAATATAATCGTAGAAGTGTGCAACACAGAAACAAGTCGTAACAAGAATTCGTAGACGAAGGCGAAATATTGTAAGTGTTTTTTGCTAACAAATTAAATAATAATTTGAAAAAACTATTAAAATATACTGATACAAAACGAGTGCATTTGCACAAATTTGAGTATGCATATTAAAATATGTAAATGTAACTGAAACTGAATGAGAAAAAAAAAACAAAAAAAGAAAACAAAACAAAAAACTGTAACATTGTTTTAGATTTTTATACCAAATTTAATTAATGTCACATCATGTTGTTCAAACAATATATATATGTATTTATATAAATAAACACCATTTTTTTTTATGCCACATTCAGTTAGGCAGTAAAAGCAACTCAAAGAGTATCTGCCCCCGAATTAAATTGTCATGATCTAGCAGACCAGATTGCATGGTTGCAAGCATCACACATGCGTTCTTCATTGTTTTTAATTAACAAACAAAAAATTGTTTTTTCGTATACTGTGTGTACTTTGTAAAATATACAACATGAAATTCAATAGCAACATTAACAGCAAGGCAATTAATATATAATAAAGATAATGAAAATTAAAAAAATAATCTGTTTTGTTCAAAAACAATTATACTGTCAGCTTTTTCAAGAACTTTGTTTGGTCAAGTAACAGCAGAGACAACACCGACGGCTGCGGACATCATCCAACAGAAAATAACAATCATAATTACAGCCTAAGAGCACATAGTTTTTGCGCGCTCTTTGTAAGCTGCTGCCCACTCTCTTTCTGCATTGCTTTGCTTTGCATTGACTCCCGCTGCCCTTCGCTCTAAACGGCGAGCGCCTTATTGGAGTTTCGTTTCGTTCGCTTTACATATTGTCAAAGTTTTTTTGTTTTTCGTTTGATCGCAACCTAGGCACAACTAATTCGAGTTGGCTGCCAAGCAATAATATAAAAACATAATCTCTACTAAGTGCCCTGCGCGGCAATAAATATATTCGAAAACAAATATACATAAGTGTTTGAATTTCGCTGCACACAAGCAGTTAGAATTAATTGGTTGCAAAAAGGCTTGCAACTACACAAACTTAAAAATTATAATTCTAAATTTAATTACAATTTGTAACCCCTCAATATGGTATATATGTATCTGCTTTTATAGGAAAGAAACATTTGTATACATTTAAATGTGTTCGTAGTAGGCGTTGTTATCTTAGATGTTAAGAATATTATTCAGTCATTTTGGTGTTGTAATTTAAAGCAGCCAAGAGCTAAGTAAGTATAGTTTTATAATTTTACGAGCTTTTCTTTTTAGCTTTTACAACAAAAAAAGAACTGTTAACTGTGCAAAAGTCCAACACCAAAAATGTTTCCGGCAACTAGAACTGAGTCTACAATGACTAATAATACAACTGTGAACACAACATCGAACCTGCATAGGTTTAACATATTGACATACAGTGCGTCCACACAGACAAGCTCCACACGGCCTTCACCAGTAATAGCTACATTGACCAGAGCTGAAGACGCATCAACAGGAGCTCCATCAATGGACGGGTTGACCTCGCTCTTTACAGACCTAAACATACTGACAGCCGGAAAATCGACAAGAACAACAAGTACATCAACTTAATAACTTTCAAAACTACCGCGGGGCCACCTCAATGCATTACCTGGCATCACAACTAATCTAGCAGAAAGCTCACACATATCGAGGCCATAAGCATCGCCACAAGCTTCAATATCATGGCAAGAATCTGTGTTCGTTATGCCGCTTTCGCATTTTCTTATACATATGTTCTAAACCAAATGGGGATTATTATACAGCCATGGATGTGCTGTACACAGCAATTGTTATGTCAGAGCCGAATACAAAAACTGCTGTATGGCGCAGGAAGCTGACTGCTGCTAGCATCAACACTACCCAAATCATGGCACCACCAGGCTTTATAACTAGACTTTAACCTATACAACCCAATGCATTGTCGTGGACCGAAGAAGAGGCAACAAATAATAAGAACGTGGAGAACAGCAGTCCGAAACGAAAAATGAGGAAACACTGAAGTATAGAAATGAACATAGAATATGAAGTCCGATTTATTATAGCTTCCCCATATTCCTATAAAACCCAACCCGCAATTCATTTTGGTGAAGATTATATCTGGGAAGAAAAATATTCGCATCAACATTAACAAATGTTTTCAACAGTACGCGGAATCGGAATGCAATTGTATAACTTCATGAGCTTCTCCTCCATATATCAGCACCATATCCAAAAGATCTTTTCATACAAAAAAGGTCTTTTTATAAAAAAAAAAAAAAATAAAACCCAAAAAAAATACATTTACATACACATATATTTAACATATTTACTACAGAAATTATTGGGCAACTTTTCCAGAAGACTTGTTCCCGTTGTCACCTAAACGGAGCAGCCCTACCCGGCATCCGGGCATCTGGACGATTGTCTGCAGTCGATTTCGATTTGCGAGCATTCGTCCCGACCACATCCAAGCACGTGCTACTTTATCAACTAAGTGGAAGCGCCCTCTATCGCATAGCCTTAATTTAGTTAGCTTGGACATAAACCGTTTTAAAGTATGCCGCTAAAGAAATCAGATTCAGAAAAAGCAACTGGCTGCAAGATTGTTCCCTTTAAAGTTTAAACTGAATGAAATAGGTGTTTCAACTCGTATTAAATTCGCCTTGGTCAGCTGCGATTTTATGTCGCTTTCAATTGGCATAATCTCGCTATGATTCACGGTGGAGTTTTGTCGATTTCAAGCGTCAGATATTCATAAAAACATCAAACTTTCTTGTTTCATAAACGACCCCGTTTTTCTTATTAATTGAGAAGAAACCCTTTGCCATTTTTGTCAAATCGATGGTACGGATCTATACGAGTCTAAAAAGGTATAACTTTCCAAAATCAGAAATCATTTACCCGAGATATTCAAATATATCGTTAAAAAAGTTTATTTTCGAACCTACCCCGTTTTTGGCCCCTTGCCATTTTTGTAAAAATGTTAGAAAATTTGGAATTTGATTTTGTTGGATGGCAATCATCCGTCATCCGTACGAGTCAAATATGGTCTATAAGGTTAAAAATCGATGGGATGAAAATAAAATTTGACCAAAAAAACGATTTGTTTTGTAATGTCAAGCTTTTTTGATGATCTCGGCCAAATAATGTGCGATTTTGGAATCGTAAGGTCATGTATTATGGATTGGCATTATAAACATGAAAATCTAAATTTCGACCTAAATCGACAAAAGTGGTTACATCACTTTTTTTCTAAAAATCGGGGTCGGTTCGAAAATAAAAACTTTGTTGATGATATTTTTGAATATCTCGAGTTAATAACTACTGATTTTTAAATGTTATACCTTTTTAAATTGGAACGGATCCCTACTTTCAATTGGCATAAAAAAAATGAAAATCTAAATTTTGACCCAAATAAACAAAATGGCAAGGGGTTACATCACGTTTTTTCTAAAAATCGGGGCCGGTTCGAAAATCAAATTTTTTTTGATGATTTTTATTTAATATCTCGGGTAAATATCTACTGATTTCGAAATGTTATACCTTTTTGAATTGGTACGGATCCCTACTTTCAATTGGCATTCAATTATTTAAAAAATCGATGGATAAAAACAAGTGGTTGACCAAAAACCGATTCGTTTGTAAAGTCAACCTTTTTTGATGATATTTTAGAATATCTCGGCCAAATAATGTCTGATTTGGGAATTTTATACCATTTTGGACTCGTAAGGATCAGAACTATCGATTGACATAAAAAAAATGAAAATCTAAATTTTGACCCAAATCAACAAAATGGCAAGGGGTTACATCACGTTTTTTCTCAAAATCGGGGTCGGTTCGAAAATCAATTTTGTTTCATGATTTTTATTTAATATCACGGGTAAATATCTACTGATTTTGAAATATTATACCTTTTTAAATTGGTACGGATGCCTACTTTCAATTGGCCTTCAAACATTTAAAAAATCGATGGGTTAAAACAAGTGGTTGACCAAAAACCGATTCGTTTGTAAAGTCAACCTTTTTTGATGATTTTTTGGAATATATCGTCCAAATAATGTCGGATTTATGAATTTTATACCATTTTGGACTCGTAAGGATCAGAACTATCGATTGGCATAACAAAAAATGAAAATCAAAATTTTGACCCAAATCAACAAAATGGCAAGGGGTTACATCACGTTTTTTCTCAAAATCGGGGTCGGTTCGAAAATCAATTTTGTTTCATGATTTTTATTTAATATCACGGGTAAATATCTACTGATTTCGAAATGTTATACCTTTTTGAATTGGTACGGATCCCTACTTTCAATTGGCCTTCAAACATTTAAAAAATCGATGGGTTAAAACAAGTGGTTGACCAAAAACCGATTCGTTTGTAAAGTCAACCTTTTTTGATGATTTTTTGGGATATCTCGTCCAAATAATGTCCGATTTATGAATTTTATACCATTTTGGACTCGTAAGGATCAGTACTATTGATTGACATCAAAAAAAAATAAAATCAAAATTTTTACCCAAATCAACAAAATGGCAAGGGGTTACATCACGTTTTTTCTAAAAATCGGGGTCGGTTCGAAAATCAGTTTTGTTTTATGATTTTTATTTAATATCTCGGGTAAATATCTACTGATTTTGAAATGTTATACCTTTTTGAATTGGTACGGATCCCTACTTTCAATTGGCATTCAAACATTTAAAAAATCGATGGGATAAAACAAGTGGTTGACCAAAAACCGATTCGTTTGTAAAGTCAACCTATTTTGATGATTTTTTGGAATATCTCGTCCAAATAATGTCGGATTTATGAATTTTATACCATTTTGGAGTCGTAAGGATCAGAACTATATATTGGAATCAAAAAAAAATGAAAATCTAAATGTTGACCCAAATCAACAAAATGGCAAGGGGTTACATCACGTTTTTTCTAAAAATCGGGGTCGGTTCGAAAATCAGTTTTGTTTTATGATTCTGATTTAATATCTCGGGTAAATATCTACTGATTTCGAAATGTTATACCTTTTTGAATTGGTACGGATCCCTACTTTCAATTGGCATTCAAACATTTAAAAAATCGATGGGAAAAAACAAATGGTTGACCAAAAACCGATTCATTTGTAAAGTCAACCTTTTTTGATGATTTTTTGGAATATCTCGTCCAAATAATGTCCGATTTGGGAATTTTATACCATTTTGGAATCGTAAGGATCAGTACTATCGATTGGCATCAAAAAAATGAAAATCTAAATTTTGACCCAAATCAACAAAATGGCAAGGGGTTACATCACGTTTTTTCTCAAAATCGGGGTCGGTTCGAAAATCAATTTTTTTTCATGATTTTTATTTAATATCTCGGGTAAATATCTACTGATTTCGAAATGTTATACCTTTTTGAATTGGAACGGATCCCTACTTTCAATTGGCATTCAAACTTTTAAAAAATCGATGGGTTAAAACAAGTGGTTGACCAAAAACCGATTCGTTTGTAAAGTCAACCTTTTTTGATGATTTTTTGTGATATCTCGTCCAAATAATGTCCGATTTATGAATTTTATACCATTTTGGACTCGTAAGGATCAGTACTATTGATTGGCATCAAAAAAAATAAAATCTAAATTTTGACCCAAATCAACAAAATGGCAAGGGGATCACGTTTTTTCTAAAAATCGGGGTCGGTTCGAAAATCAATTTTGTTTATGATTTTTATTTAATATCTCGGCTAAATATCTACTGATTTTGAAATGTTATACCTTTTTGAATTGGGACGGATCCCTACTTTCAATTGGCATTCAACTATTTTAAAAATCGATAGGTTAAAACAAGTGGTTGACCAAAAACCGATTCGTTAGTAAAGTCAACCTTTTTTGATGATATTTTAGAATATCTCGGCCAAATAATTTCTGATTTGGGAATTTTATACCATTTTGGACTCGTAAGGATCAGAACTATCGATTGGCATCAAAAAAAATGAAAGTCTAAATTTTGACCCAAATCAACAAAATGGCAAGGGGTTACATCACGTTTTTTCTAAAAATCGGGGTCGGTTCGAAAATCAATTTTGTTTTATGATTTTTATTTAATATCTCGGGTAAATATCTACTGATTTCGAAATGTTATACCTTTTTGAATTGGTGCGGATCCCTACTTTCAATTGGCATTCAACCATTTTAAAAATCGATTTGTAAAAACAAGTGGTTGACCAAAAACCGATTCGTTTGTAAAGTCAACCTATTTTGATGATTTTTTGGAATATCTCGGCCAAATAATGTCCGATTTGGGAATTTTATACCATTTTGGACTCGTAAGGATCAGAACTATCGATTGGCATCAAAAAAAATGAAAGTCTAAATTTTGACCCAAATCAACAAAATGGCAAGGGGTTACATCACGTTTTTTCTAAAAATCGGGGTCGGTTCGAAAATCAATTTTGTTTTATGATTTTTATTTAATATCTCGGGTAAATATCTACTGATTTCGAAATGTTATACCTTTTTGAATTGGTGCGGATCCCTACTTTCAATTGGCATTCAACCATTTTAAAAATCGATTTGTAAAAACAAGTGGTTGACCAAAAACCGATTCGTTTGTAAAGTCAACCTATTTTGATGATTTTTTGGAATATCTCGGCCAAATAATGTCCGATTTGGGAATTTTATACCATTTTGGACTCGTAAGGATCAGTACTATTGATTGGCATAAAAAAAATGAAAGTCTAAATTTTGACCCAAATCAACAAAATGGCAAGGGGTTACATCACGTTTTTTCTCAAAATCGGGGTCGGTTCGAAAATCAATTTTGTTTTATGATTTTTATTTAATATCTCGGGTAAATATCTACTGATTTCGAAATGTTATACCTTTTTGAATTGGTGCGGATCCCTACTTTCAATTGGCATTCAACCATTTTAAAAATCGATTTGTAAAAACAAGTGGTTGACCAAAAACCGATTCGTTTGTAAAGTCAACCTATTTTGATGATTTTTTGGAATATCTCGGCCAAATAATGTCCGATTTGGGAATTTTATACCATTTTGGACTCGTAAGGATCAGTACTATTGATTGGCATAAAAAAAAATAAAATCTAAATTTTGACCCAAATCAACAAAATGGCAAGGGGTTACATCACGTTTTTTCTCAAAATCGGGGTCGGTTCGAAAATCAATTTTGTTTCATGATTTTTATTTAATATCACGGGTAAATATCTACTGATTTTGAAATATTATACCTTTTTAAATTGGTACGGATCCCTACTTTCAATTGGCCTTCAAACATTTAAAAAATCGATGGGTTAAAACAAGTGGTTGACCAAAAACCGATTCGTTTGTAAAATGAAAATCTAAATTTTGACCCAAATCAACAAAATGGCAAGGGGTTACATCACGTTTTTTCTCAAAATCGGGGTCGGTTCGAAAATCAATTTTGTTTCATGATTTTTATTTAATATCACGGGTAAATATCTACTGATTTTGAAATATTATACCTTTTTAAATTGGTACGGATCCCTACTTTCAATTGGCATTCAAACATTTAAAAAATCGATGGGTTAAAACAAGTGGTTGACCAAAAACCGATTCGTTTGTAAAGTCAACCTTTTTTGATGATTTTTTGGGATATCTCGTCCAAATAATGTCCGATTTATGAATTTTATACCATTTTGGACTCGTAAGGATCAGTACTATTGATTGGCATCAAAAAAAATAAAATCTAAATTTTTACCCAAATCAACAAAATGGCAAGGGGTTACATCACGTTTTTTCTAAAAATCGGGGTCGGTTCGAAAATCCAATTTTTTTTATGATTTTTATTTAATATCTCGGGTAAATATCTACTGATTTTGAAATGTTATACCTTTTTGAATTGGTGCGGATCCCTACTTTCAATTGGCATTCAACTATTTTAAAAATCGATGGGTTAAAACAAGTGGTTGACCAAAAACCGATTCGTTTGTAAAGTCAACCTATTTTGATGATTTTTTGGGATATATCGTCCAAATAATGTCGGATTTATGAATTTTATACCATTTTGGAGTCGTAAGGATCAGAACTATATATTGGAATCAAAAAAAATGAAAATCTAAATGTTGACCCAAATCAACAAAATGGCAAGGGGTTACATCACGTTTTTTCTATAAATCGGGGTCGGTTCGAAAATCAGTTTTGTTTTATGATTCTGATTTAATATCTCGGGTAAATATCTACTGATTTCGAAATGTTATACCTTTTTGAATTGGTACGGATCTCTACTTTCAATTGGCTTTCAAACACTTAAAAAATCTATGGGAAAAAACAAGTGGTTGACCAAAAACCGATTCGTTTGTAAAGTCAACCTTTTTTGATGATTTTTTGGAATATCTCGTCCAAATAATGTCCGATTTGGGAATTTTATACCATTTTGGAATCGTAAGGATCAGTACTATCGATTGGCATCAAAAAAAATGAAAATCTAAATTTTGACCCAAATCAAAAAAATGGCAAGGGGTTACATCACGTTTTTTCTCAAAATCGGGGTCGGTTCGAAAATCAATTTTGTTTCATGATTTTTATTTAATATCTCGGGTAAATATCTACTGATTTCGAAATGTTATACCTTTTTGAATTGGTACGGATCCCTACTTTCAATTGGCATTCAACCATTTTAAAAATCGATTTGTTAAAACAAGTGGTTGACCAAAAACCGATTTGTTTGTGAAGTCAACCTATTTTGATGATATTTTGGAATATCTCGGCCAAATAATGTCCGATTTGGGAATTTTATACCATTTTGGACTCGTAAGGATCAGAACTATCGATTGGCATCAAAAAAAAATGAAAATCTAAATTTTGACCCAAATCAACAAAATGGCAAGGGGTTACATCACGTTTTTTCTAAAAATCGGGGTCGGTTCGAAAATCAAATTTTTTTTGATGATTTTTATTTAATATCTCGGGTAAATATCTACTGATTTCGAAATGTTATACCTTTTTGAATTGGTACGGATCCCTACTTTCAATTGGCATTCAAACATTTAAAAAATCGATGGGTTAAAACAAGTGGTTGACCAAAAGCCGATTCGTTTGTAAAGTCAACCTTTTTTGATGATTTTTTGGGATATCTCGTCCAAATAATGTCCGATTTATGAATTTTATACCATTTTGGACTCGTAAGGATCAGTACTATTGATTGGCATCAAAAAAAAATGAAAATCTAAATTTTGACCCAAATCAACAAAATGGCAAGGGGTTACATCACGTTTTTTCTAAAAATCGGGGTCGGTTCGAAAATCAAATTTTTGTTGATGATTTTTATTTAATATCTCGGGTAAATATCTACTGATTTTGAAATGTTATACCTTTTTGAATTGGTACGGATCCCTACTTTCAATTGGCATTCAACTATTTTAAAAATCGATGGGTTAAAACAAGTGGTTGACCAAAAACCGATTCGTTTGTAAAGTCAACCTTTTTTGATGATTTTTTGGGATATATCGTCCAAATAATGTCGGATTTATGAATTTTATACCATTTTGGAGTCGTAAGGATCAGAACTATATATTGGAATCAAAAAAAATGAAAATCTAAATGTTCACCCAAATCAACAAAATGGCAAGGGGTTACATCACGTTTTTTCTATAAATCGGGGTCGGTTCGAAAATCAGATTTTGTTTTATGATTCTGATTTAATATCTCGGGTAAATATCTACTGATTTCGAAATGTTATACCTTTTTGAATTGGTACGGATCCCTACTTTCAATTGGCTTTCAAACATTTAAAAAATCTATGGGAAAAAACAAGTGGTTGACCAAAAACCGATTCGTTTGTAAAGTCAACCTTTTTTGATGATTTTTTGGAATATCTCGTCCAAATAATGTCCGATTTGGGAATTTTATACCATTTTGGAATCGTAAGGATCAGTACTATCGATTGGCATCAAAAAAATGAAAATCTTAATTTTGACCCAAATCAAAAAAATGGCAAGGGGTTACATCACGTTTTTTCTCAAAATCGGGGTCGGTTCGAAAATCAATTTTGTTTCATGATTTTTATTTAATATCTCGGGTAAATATCTACTGATTTCGAAATGTTATACCTTTTTGAATTGGAACGGATCCTTACTTTCAATTGGCATTCAAACTTTTAAAAAATCGATGGGTTAAAACAAGTGGTTGACCAAAAACCGATTCGTTTGTAAAGTCAACCTTTTTTGATGATTTTTTGTGATATCTCGGCCAAATAATGTCTGATTTATGAATTTTATACCATTTTGGACTCGTAAGGATCAGTACTATTGATTGGCATCAAAAAAAATAAAATCTAAATTTTGACCCAAATCAACAAAATGGCAAGGGGTTCATCACGTTTTTTCTAAAAATCGGGGTCGGTTCGAAAATCAATTTTGTTTGATGATTTTTATTTAATATCTCGGCTAAATATCTACTGATTTTGAAATGTTATACCTTTTTGAATTGGGACGGATCCCTACTTTCAATTGGCATTCAACTATTTTAAAAATCGATAGGTTAAAACAAGTGGTTGACCAAAAACCGATTCGTTAGTAAAGTCAACCGTTTTTGATGATTTTTTAGAATATCTCGGCCAAATAATTTCTGATTTGGGAATTTTATACCATTTTGGACTCGTAAGGATCAAAACTATCGATTGGCATCAAAAAAAATGAAAATCTAAATTTTGACCCAAATCAACAAAATGGCAAGGGGTTACATCACGTTTTTTCTAAAAATCGGGGTCGGTTCGAAAATCAATTTTGTTTCGATGATTTTTATTTAATATCTCGGGTAAATATCTACTGATTTTGAAATGTTATACCTTTTTGAATTGGTACGGATCCCTACTTTCAATTGGCATTCAACCATTTTAAAAATCGATTTGTAAAAACAAGTGGTTGACCAAAAACCGATTCGTTTGTAAAGTCAACCTATTTTGATGATTTTTTGGAATATCTCGGCCAAATAATGTCCGATTTGGGAATTTTATACCATTTTGGACTCGTAAGGATCAGTACTATTGATTGGCATAAAAAAAATGAAAATCTAAATTTTGACCCAAATCAACAAAATGGCAAGGGGTTACCTCACGTTTTTTCTAAAAATCGGGGTCGGTTTGAAAATCAAATTTTTTTTGATGATTTGTATTTAATATCTCGCGTAAATATCTACTGATTTCGAAATGTTATACCTTTTTGGATTGGTACGGATCCCTACTTTCAATTGGCATTCAAACATTTAAAAAATCGATGGGTTAAAACAAGTGGTTGACCAAAAACCGATTCGTTTGTAAAGTCAACCTTTTTTGATGATTTTTTGGGATATCTCGTCCAAATAATGTCCGATTTATGAATTTTATACCATTTTGGACTCGTAAGGATCAGTACTATTGATTGGCATCAAAAAAAAATAAAATCTAAATTTTGACCCAAATCAACAAAATGGCAAGGGGTTACATCACGTTTTTTCTAAAAATCGGGGTCGGTTTGAAAATCAAATTTTTTTTGATGATTTTTATTTAATATCTCGGGTAAATATCTACTGATTTCGAAATGTTATACCTTTTTGAATTGGTACGGATCCCTACTTTCAATTGGCATTCAATTATTTTAAAAATCGATGGGTTAAAACAAGTGGTTGACCAAAAACCGATTCGTTTGTAAAGTCAACCTTTTTTGATGATTTTTTGGGATATCTCGTCCAAATAATGTCCGATTTATGAATTTTATACCATTTTGGACTCGTAAGGATCAGTACTATTGATTGGCATCAAAAAAAAAATAAAATCTAAATTTTGACCCAAATCAACAAAATGGCAAGGGGTTACATCACGTTTTTTCTAAAAATCGGGGTCGGTTCGAAAATCAAATTTTTTTGATGATTTTTATTTAATATCTCGGGTAAATATCTACTGATTTCGAAATGTTATACCTTTTTGAATTGGTACGGATCCCTACTTTCAATTGGCATTCAATTATTTTAAAAATCGATGGGTTAAAACAAGTGGTTGACCAAAAACCGATTCGTTTGTAAAGTCAACCTTTTTTGATGATTTTTTGGGATATCTCGTCCAAATAATGTCCGATTTATGAATTTTATACCATTTTGGACTCGTAAGGATCAGTACTATTGATTGGCATCAAAAAAAATAAAATCTAAATTTTGACCCAAATCAACAAAATGGCAAGGGGTTACATCACGTTTTTTCTAAAAATCGGGGTCGGTTCGAAAATCAAATTTTTTTTGATGATTTTTATTTAATATCTCGGGTAAATATCTACTGATTTCGAAATGTTATACCTTTTTGAATTGGTACGGATCCCTACTTTCAATTGGCATTCAACTATTTTAAAAATCGATGGGTTAAAACAAGTGGTTGACCAAAAACCGATTCGTTTGTAAAGTCAACCTTTTTTGATGATTTTTTGGGATATCTCGTCCAAATAATGTCCGATTTATGAATTTTATACCATTTTGGACTCGTAAGGATCAGTACTATTGATTGGCATCAAAAAAAATAAAATCTAAATTTTGACCCAAATCAACAAAATGGCAAGGGGTTACATCACGTTTTTTCTCAAAAATCGGGGTCGGTTCGAAAATCAAATTTTTTTTGATGATTTTTATTTAATATCTCGGGTAAATATCTACTGATTTTGAAATGTTATACCTTTTTGAATTGGTACGGATCCCTACTTTCAATTGGCATTCAAACATTTTAAAAATCGATGGGTTAAAACAAGTGGTTGACCAAAAACCGATTCGTTTGTAAAGTCAACCTTTTTTGATGATTTTTTGGGATATCTCGTCCAAATAATGTCCGATTTATGAATTTTATACCATTTTGGACTCGTAAGGATCAGTACTATTGATTGGCATCAAAAAAATATAAAATCTAAATTTTGACCCAAATCAACAAAATGGCAAGGGGTTACATCACGTTTTTTCTAAAAATCGGGGTCGGTTCGAAAATCAAATTTTGTTTGATGATTTTTATTTAATATCTCGGGTAAATATCTACTGATTTCGAAATGTTATACCTTTTTGAATTGGTACGGATCCCTACTTTCAATTGGCATTCAACTATTTTAAAAATCGATGGGTTAAAACAAGTGGTTGACCAAAAACCGATTCGTTTGTAAAGTCAACCTTTTTTGATGATTTTTTGGGATATCTCGTCCAAATAATGTCCGATTTATGAATTTTATACCATTTTGGACTCGTAAGGATCAGTACTATTGATTGGCATCAAAAAAAAATGAAAATCTAAATTTTGACCCAAATCAACAAAATGGCAAGGGGTTACATCACGTTTTTTCTAAAAATCGGGGTCGGTTCGAAAATCAATTTTGTTTTATGATTTTTATTTAATATCTCGGGTAAATATCTACTGATTTCGAAATGTTATACCTTTTTGAATTGGTACGGATCCCTACTTTCAATTGGCATTCAACCATTTAAAAAATCGATGGGTTAAAACAAGTGGTTGACCAAAAACCGATTCGTTTGTAAAGTCAACCTTTTTTGATGATTTTTTGGAATATCTCGTCCAAATAATGTCCGATTTATGAATTTTATACCATTTTGGACTCGTAAGGATCAGTACTATCGATTGGCATCAAAAAAATGAAAATCTAAATTTTGACCCAAATCAACAAAATGGCAAGGGGTTACATCACGTTTTTTCTCAAATTCGGGGTCGGTTCGAAAATCGAAACTTTTTCGATGATTTTTATTTAATATCTCGGGTAAATATCTACTGATTTCGAAATGTTATACCTTTTTGAATTGGTACGGATCCCTACTTTCAATTGGCATTCAAACATTTAAAAAATCGATGGGTTAAAACAAGTGGTTGACCAAAAACCGATTCGTTTGTAAAGTCAACCTTTTTTGATGATTTTTTGGGATATCTCGTCCAAATAATGTCCGATTTATGAATTTTATACCATTTTGGACTCGTAAGGATCAGTACTATTGATTGGCATCAAAAAAAATAAAATCTAAATTTTGACCCAAATCAACAAAATGGCAAGGGGTTACATCACGTTTTTTCTAAAAATCGGGGTCGGTTCGAAAATCAAATTTTTTTTGATGATTTTTATTTAATATCTCGGGTAAATATCTACTGATTTTGAAATGTTATACCTTTTTGAATTGGTACGGATCCCTACTTTCAATTGGCATTCAACTATTTTAAAAATCGATGGGTTAAAACAAGTGGTTGACCAAAACCGATTCGTTTGTAAAGTCAACCTTTTTTGATGATTTTTTGGAATATCTCGTCCAAATAATGTCCGATTTGGGAATTTTATACCATTTTGGACTCGTAAGGATCAGTACTATCGATTGGCATCAAAAAAAATGAAAATCTAAATTTTGACCCAAATCAACAAAATGGCAAGGGGTTACATCACGTTTTTTCTAAAAATCGGGGTCGGTTCGAAAATCAAATTTTTTTTGATGATTTTTATTTAATATCTCGGGTAAATATCTACTGATTTCGAAATGTTATACCTTTTTGAATTGGTACGGATCCCTACTTTCAATTGGCATTCAACCATTTTAAAAATCGATGGGTTAAAACAAGTGGTTGACCAAAAACCGATTCGTTTGTAAAGTCAACCTTTTTTGATGATTTTTTGGAATATCTCGTCCAAATAATGTCCGATTTGGGAATTTTATACCATTTTGGACTCGTAAGGATCAGTACTATTGATTGGCATCAAAAAAAATGAAAATCTAAATTTTGACCAAAATCAACAAAATGGCAAGGGGTTACATCACGTTTTTTCTAAAAATCGGGGTCGGTTCGAAAATCAAATTTTTTTTGATGATTTTTATTTAATATCTCGGGTAAATATCTACTGATTTCGAAATGTTATACCTTTTTGAATTGGTACGGATCCCTACTTTCAATTGGCATTCAACCATTTTAAAAATCGATGGGTTAAAACAAGTGGTTGACCAAAAACCGATTCGTTTGTAAAGTCAACCTTTTTTGATGATTTTTTGGGATATCTCGTCCAAATAATGTCCGATTTATGAATTTTATACCATTTTGGACTCGTAAGGATCAGTACTATTGATTGGCATCAAAAAAAATAAAATCTAAATTTTGACCCAAATCAACAAAATGGCAAGGGGTTACATCACGTTTTTTCTAAAAATCGGGGTCGGTTCGAAAATCAAATTTTTTTGATGATTTTTATTTAATATCTCGGGTAAATATCTACTGATTTCGAAATGTTATACCTTTTTGAATTGGTACGGATCCCTACTTTCAATTGGCATTCAACTATTTTAAAAATCGATGGGTTAAAACAAGTGGTTGACCAAAAACCGATTCGTTTGTAAAGTCAACCTTTTTTGATGATTTTTTGGGATATCTCGTCCAAATAATGTCCGATTTATGAATTTTATACCATTTTGGACTCGTAAGGATCAGTACTATTGATTGGCATCAAAAAAATAAAATCTAAATTTTGACCCAAATCAACAAAATGGCAAGGGGTTACATCACGTTTTTTCTAAAAAATCGGGGTCGGTTCGAAAATCAAATTTTTTTGATGATTTTTATTTAATATCTCGGGTAAATATCTACTGATTTCGAAATGTTATACCTTTTTGAATTGGTACGGATCCCTACTTTCAATTGGCATTCAATCTATTTTAAAAATCGATGGGTTAAAACAAGTGGTTGACCAAAAACCGATTCGTTTGTAAAGTCAACCTTTTTTGATGATTTTTTGGGATATCTCGTCCAAATAATGTCCGATTTATGAATTTTATACCATTTTGGACTCGTAAGGATCAGTACTATTGATTGGCATCAAAAAAAAATAAAATCTAAATTTTGACCCAAATCAACAAAATGGCAAGGGGTTACATCACGTTTTTTCTAAAAATCGGGGTCGGTTCGAAAATCAAATTTTTTTTGATGATTTTTATTTAATATCTCGGGTAAATATCTACTGATTTCGAAATGTTATACCTTTTTGAATTGGTACGGATCCCTACTTTCAATTGGCATTCAAACTATTTTAAAAATCGATGGGTTAAAACAAGTGGTTGACCAAAAACCGATTCGTTTGTAAAGTCAACCTTTTTTGATGATTTTTTGGGATATCTCGTCCAAATAATGTCCGATTTATGAATTTTATACCATTTTGGACTCGTAAGGATCAGTACTATTGATTGGCATCAAAAAAAATGAAAATCTAAATTTTGACCCAAATCAACAAAATGGCAAGGGGTTACATCACGTTTTTTCTAAAAATCGGGGTCGGTTCGAAAATCAAATTTTTTTTGATGATTTTTATTTAATATCTCGGGTAAATATCTACTGATTTCGAAATGTTATACCTTTTTGAATTGGTACGGATCCCTACTTTCAATTGGCATTCAAACATTTTAAAAATCGATGGGTTAAAACAAGTGGTTGACCAAAAACCGATTCGTTTGTAAAGTCAACCTTTTTTGATGATTTTTTGGGATATCTCGTCCAAATAATGTCCGATTTATGAATTTTATACCATTTTGGACTCGTAAGGATCAGTACTATTGATTGGCATCAAAAAAAATAAAATCTAAATTTTGACCCAAATCAACAAAATGGCAAGGGGTTACATCACGTTTTTTCTAAAAATCGGGGTCGGTTCGAAAATCAAATTTTGTTTGATGATTTTTATTTAATATCTCGGGTAAATATCTACTGATTTTGAAATGTTATACCTTTTTGAATTGGTACGGATCCCTACTTTCAATTGGCATTCAACTATTTTAAAAATCGATGGGTTAAAACAAGTGGTTGACCAAAAACCGATTCGTTTGTAAAGTCAACCTTTTTTGATGATTTTTTGGAATATCTCGGCCAAATAATGTCCGATTTGGGAATTTTATACCATTTTGGACTCGTAAGGATCAATACTATCGATTGGCATCAAAAAAATGAAAATCTAAATTTTGACCCAAATCAACAAAATGGCAAGGGGTTACATCACGTTTTTTCTAAAAATCGGGGTCGGTTCGAAAATCAATTTTGTTTCATGATTTTTATTTAATATCTCGGGTAAATATCTACTGATTTTGAAATGTTATACCTTTTTGAATTGGTACGGATCCCTACTTTCAATTGGCATTCAACCACTTTAAAAATCGATTTGTAAAAACAAGTGGTTGACCAAAAACCGATTCGTTTGTAAAGTCAACCTATTTTGATGATTTTTTGGGATATCTCGGCCAAATAATGTCCGATTTGGGAATTTTATACCATTTTGGACTCGTAAGGATCAGTACTATTGATTGGCATCAAAAAAAATGAAAATCTAAATTTTGACCCAAATCAACAAAATGGCAAGGGGTTACATCACGTTTTTTCTAAAAATCGGGGTCGGTTCGAAAATCAAATTTTTTTTGATGATTTTTATTTAATATCTCGGGTAAATATCTACTGATTTCGAAATGTTATACCTTTTTGAATTGGTACGGATCCCTACTTTCAATTGGCATTCAAACATTTAAAAAATCGATGGGTTAAAACAAGTGGTTGACCAAAAACCGATTCGTTTGTAAAGTCAACCTTTTTTGATGATTTTTTGGGATATCTCGTCCAAATAATGTCCGATTTATGAATTTTATACCATTTTGGACTCGTAAGGATCAGTACTATTGATTGGCATCAAAAAAAAATAAAATCTAAATTTTGACCCAAATCAACAAAATGGCAAGGGGTTACATCACGTTTTTTCTAAAAATCGGGGTCGGTTCGAAAATCAAATTTTTTTTGATGATTTTTATTTAATATCTCGGGTAAATATCTACTGATTTCGAAATGTTATACCTTTTTGAATTGGTACGGATCCCTACTTTCAATTGGCATTCAACTATTTTAAAAATCGATGGGTTAAAACAAGTGGTTGACCAAAAACCGATTCGTTTGTAAAGTCAACCTTTTTTGATGATTTTTTGGGATATATCGTCCAAATAATGTCCGATTTATGAATTTTATACCATTTTGGACTCGTAAGGATCAGTACTATTGATTGGCATCAAAAAAAATAAAATCTAAATTTTGACCCAAATCAACAAAATGGCAAGGGGTTACATCACGTTTTTTCTAAAAATCGGGGTCGGTTCGAAAATCAAATTTTTTTTGATGATTTTTATTTAATATCTCGGGTAAATATCTACTGATTTCGAAATGTTATACCTTTTTGAATTGGTACGGATCCCTACTTTCAATTGGCATTCAAACTATTTTAAAAATCGATGGGTTAAAACAAGTGGTTGACCAAAAACCGATTCGTTTGTAAAGTCAACCTTTTTTGATGATTTTTTGGGATATCTCGTCCAAATAATGTCCGATTTATGAATTTTATACCATTTTGGACTCGTAAGGATCAGTACTATTGATTGGCATCAAAAAAAAATAAAATCTAAATTTTGACCCAAATCAACAAAATGGCAAGGGGTTACATCACGTTTTTTCTAAAAATCGGGGTCGGTTCGAAAATCAAATTTTTTTTGATGATTTTTATTTAATATCTCGGGTAAATATCTACTGATTTCGAAATGTTATACCTTTTTGAATTGGTACGGATCCCTACTTTCAATTGGCATTCAACTATTTTAAAAATCGATGGGTTAAAACAAGTGGTTGACCAAAAACCGATTCGTTTGTAAAGTCAACCTTTTTTGATGATTTTTTGGGATATCTCGTCCAAATAATGTCCGATTTATGAATTTTATACCATTTTGGACTCGTAAGGATCAGTACTATTGATTGGCATCAAAAAAAATGAAAATCTAAATTTTGACCCAAATCAACAAAATGGCAAGGGGTTACATCACGTTTTTTCTAAAAATCGGGGTCGGTTCGAAAATCAAATTTTTGTTGATGATTTTTATTTAATATCTCGGGTAAATATCTACTGATTTTGAAATGTTATACATTTTTGAATTGGTACGGATCCCTACTTTCAATTGGCATTCAAACATTTAAAAAATCGATGGGTTAAAACAAGTGGTTGACCAAAAACCGATTCGTTTGTAAAGTCAACCTTTTTTGATGATTTTTTGGGATATCTCGTCCAAATAATGTCCGATTTATGAATTTTATACCATTTTGGACTCGTAAGGATCAGTACTATTGATTGGCATCAAAAAAAAATAAAATCTAAATTTTGACCCAAATCAACAAAATGGCAAGGGGTTACATCACGTTTTTTCTAAAAATCGGGGTCGGTTCGAAAATCAAATTTTTGTTGATGATTTTTATTTAATATCTCGGGTAAATATCTACTGATTTCGAAATGTTATACCTTTTTGAATTGGTACGGATCCCTACTTTCAATTGGCATTCAACTATTTTAAAAATCGATGGGTTAAAACAAGTGGTTGACCAAAAACCGATTCGTTTGTAAAGTCAACCTTTTTTGATGATTTTTTGGGATATATCGTCCAAATAATGTCCGATTTATGAATTTTATACCATTTTGGACTCGTAAGGATCAGTACTATCGATTGGCATCAAAAAAAATGAAAATCTAAATTTTGACCCAAATCAACAAAATGGCAAGGGGTTACATCACGTTTTTTCTAAAAATCGGGGTCGGTTCGAAAATCAAATTTTGTTTTATGATTTTTATTTAATATCTCGGGTAAATATCTACTGATTTCGAAATGTTATACCTTTTTGAATTGGTACGGATCCCTACTTTCAATTGGCATTCAAACTATTTTAAAAATCGATGGGTTAAAACAAGTGGTTGACCAAAAACCGATTCGTTTGTAAAGTCAACCTTTTTTGATGATTTTTTGGGATATCTCGTCCAAATAATGTCCGATTTATGAATTTTATACCATTTTGGACTCGTAAGGATCAGTACTATCGATTGGCATCAAAAAAAATGAAAATCTAAATTTTGACCCAAATCAACAAAATGGCAAGGGGTTACATCACGTTTTTTCTAAAAATCGGGGTCGGTTCGAAAATCAAATTTTTTTTGATGATTTTTATTTAATATCTCGGGTAAATATCTACTGATTTCGAAATGTTATACCTTTTTGAATTGGTACGGATCCCTACTTTCAATTGGCATTCAAACTATTTTAAAAATCGATGGGTTAAAACAAGTGGTTGACCAAAAACCGATTCGTTTGTAAAGTCAACCTTTTTTGATGATTTTTTGGGATATCTCGTCCAAATAATGTCCGATTTATGAATTTTATACCATTTTGGACTCGTAAGGATCAGTACTATTGATTGGCATCAAAAAAAATGAAAATCTAAATTTTGACCCAAATCAACAAAATGGCAAGGGGTTACATCACGTTTTTTCTAAAAATCGGGGTCGGTTCGAAAATCAAATTTTTTTTGATGATTTTTATTTAATATCTCGGGTAAATATCTACTGATTTCGAAATGTTATACCTTTTTGAATTGGTACGGATCCCTACTTTCAATTGGCATTCAACTATTTTAAAAATCGATGGGTTAAAACAAGTGGTTGACCAAAAACCGATTCGTTTGTAAAGTCAACCTTTTTTGATGATTTTTTGGAATATCTCGGCCAAATAATGTCCGATTTATGAATTTTATACCATTTTGGACTCGTAAGGATCAGTACTATCGATTGGCATCAAAAAAAATGAAAATCTAAATTTTGACCCAAATCAACAAAATGGCAAGGGGTTACATCACGTTTTTTCTAAAAATCGGGGTCGGTTCGAAAATCAAATTTTTTTTGATGATTTTTATTTAATATCTCGGGTAAATATCTACTGATTTCGAAATGTTATACCTTTTTGAATTGGTACGGATCCCTACTTTCAATTGGCATTCAACCATTTTAAAAATCGATGGGTTAAAACAAGTGGTTGACCAAAAACCGATTCGTTTGTAAAGTCAACCTTTTTTGATGATTTTTTGGGATATCTCGTCCAAATAATGTCCGATTTATGAATTTTATACCATTTTGGACTCGTAAGGATCAGTACTATTGATTGGCATCAAAAAAAATGAAAATCTAAATTTTGACCCAAATCAACAAAATGGCAAGGGGTTACATCACGTTTTTTCTAAAAATCGGGGTCGGTTCGAAAATCAAATTTTTTTTGATGATTTTTATTTAATATCTCGGGTAAATATCTACTGATTTCGAAATGTTATACCTTTTTGAATTGGTACGGATCCCTACTTTCAATTGGCATTCAAACATTTAAAAAATCGATGGGTTAAAACAAGTGGTTGACCAAAAACCGATTCGTTTGTAAAGTCAACCTTTTTTGATGATTTTTTGGGATATCTCGTCCAAATAATGTCCGATTTATGAATTTTATACCATTTTGGACTCGTAAGGATCAGTACTATTGATTGGCATCAAAAAAAATGAAAATCTAAATTTTGACCCAAATCAACAAAATGGCAAGGGGTTACATCACGTTTTTTCTAAAAATCGGGGTCGGTTCGAAAATCAAATTTTTTTTGATGATTTTTATTTAATATCTCGGGTAAATATCTACTGATTTCGAAATGTTATACCTTTTTGAATTGGTACGGATCCCTACTTTCAATTGGCATTCAACTATTTTAAAAATCGATGGGTTAAAACAAGTGGTTGACCAAAAACCGATTCGTTTGTAAAGTCAACCTTTTTTGATGATTTTTTGGGATATATCGTCCAAATAATGTCCGATTTATGAATTTTATACCATTTTGGACTCGTAAGGATCAGTACTATCGATTGGCATCAAAAAAAATGAAAATCTAAATTTTGACCCAAATCAACAAAATGGCAAGGGGTTACATCACGTTTTTTCTCAAAATCGGGGTCGGTTCGAAAATCAATTTTGTTTTATGATTTTTATTTAATATCTCGGGTAAATATCTACTGATTTCGAAATGTTATACCTTTTTGAATTGGTACGGATCCCTACTTTCAATTGGCATTCAACCATTTTAAAAATCGATGGGTTAAAACAAGTGGTTGACCAAAAACCGATTCGTTTGTAAAGTCAACCTTTTTTGATGATTTTTTGGGATATATCGTCCAAATAATGTCCGATTTATGAATTTTATACCATTTTGGACTCGTAAGGATCAGTACTATTGATTGGCATCAAAAAAAATGAAAATCTAAATTTTGACCCAAATCAACAAAATGGCAAGGGGTTACATCACGTTTTTTCTAAAAATCGGGGTCGGTTCGAAAATCAAATTTTTTTTGATGATTTTTATTTAATATCTCGGGTAAATATCTACTGATTTCGAAATGTTATACCTTTTTGAATTGGTACGGATCCCTACTTTCAATTGGCATTCAACCATTTTAAAAATCGATGGGTTAAAACAAGTGGTTGACCAAAAACCGATTCGTTTGTAAAGTCAACCTTTTTTGATGATTTTTTGGGATATATCGTCCAAATAATGTCCGATTTATGAATTTTATACCATTTTGGACTCGTAAGGATCAGTACTATCGATTGGCATCAAAAAAAATGAAAATCTAAATTTTGACCCAAATCAACAAAATGGCAAGGGGTTACATCACGTTTTTTCTAAAAATCGGGGTCGGTTCGAAAATCAAATTTTTTTTGATGATTTTTATTTAATATCTCGGGTAAATATCTACTGATTTCGAAATGTTATACCTTTTTGAATTGGTACGGATCCCTACTTTCAATTGGCATTCAACCATTTTAAAAATCGATGGGTTAAAACAAGTGGTTGACCAAAAACCGATTCGTTTGTAAAGTCAACCTTTTTTGATGATTTTTTGGGATATCTCGTCCAAATAATGTCCGATTTATGAATTTTATACCATTTTGGACTCGTAAGGATCAGTACTATTGATTGGCATCAAAAAAAAAATAAAATCTAAATTTTGACCCAAATCAACAAAATGGCAAGGGGTTACATCACGTTTTTTCTAAAAATCGGGGTCGGTTCGAAAATCAAATTTTTTTTGATGATTTTTATTTAATATCTCGGGTAAATATCTACTGATTTCGAAATGTTATACCTTTTTGAATTGGTACGGATCCCTACTTTCAATTGGCATTCAACTATTTTAAAAATCGATGGGTTAAAACAAGTGGTTGACCAAAAACCGATTCGTTTGTAAAGTCAACCTTTTTTGATGATTTTTTGGGATATCTCGTCCAAATAATGTCCGATTTATGAATTTTATACCATTTTGGACTCGTAAGGATCAGTACTATTGATTGGCATCAAAAAAAATGAAAATCTAAATTTTGACCCAAATCAACAAAATGGCAAGGGGTTACATCACGTTTTTTCTAAAAATCGGGGTCGGTTCGAAAATCAAATTTTTTTTGATGATTTTTATTTAATATCTCGGGTAAATATCTACTGATTTCGAAATGTTATACCTTTTTGAATTGGTACGGATCCCTACTTTCAATTGGCATTCAACTATTTTAAAAATCGATGGGTTAAAACAAGTGGTTGACCAAAAACCGATTCGTTTGTAAAGTCAACCTTTTTTGATGATTTTTTGGGATATCTCGTCCAAATAATGTCCGATTTATGAATTTTATACCATTTTGGACTCGTAAGGATCAGTACTATTGATTGGCATCAAAAAAAAATGAAAATCTAAATTTTGACCCAAATCAACAAAATGGCAAGGGGTTACATCACGTTTTTTCTAAAAATCGGGGTCGGTTCGAAAATCAAATTTTTTTTGATGATTTTTATTTAATATCTCGGGTAAATATCTACTGATTTCGAAATGTTATACCTTTTTGAATTGGTACGGATCCCTACTTTCAATTGGCATTCAAACATTTAAAAAATCGATGGGTTAAAACAAGTGGTTGACCAAAAACCGATTCGTTTGTAAAGTCAACCTTTTTTGATGATTTTTTGGGATATCTCGTCCAAATAATGTCCGATTTATGAATTTTATACCATTTTGGACTCGTAAGGATCAGTACTATTGATTGGCATCAAAAAAAATAAAATCTAAATTTTGACCCAAATCAACAAAATGGCAAGGGGTTACATCACGTTTTTTCTAAAAATCGGGGTCGGTTCGAAAATCAAATTTTTTTTGATGATTTTTATTTAATATCTCGGGTAAATATCTACTGATTTCGAAATGTTATACCTTTTTGAATTGGTACGGATCCCTACTTTCAATTGGCATTCAACTATTTTAAAAATCGATGGGTTAAAACAAGTGGTTGACCAAAAACCGATTCGTTTGTAAAGTCAACCTTTTTTGATGATTTTTTGGGATATATCGTCCAAATAATGTCCGATTTATGAATTTTATACCATTTTGGACTCGTAAGGATCAGTACTATCGATTGGCATCAAAAAAAATAAAATCTAAATTTTGACCCAAATCAACAAAAGGCAAGGGGTTACATCACGTTTTTTCTAAAAATCGGGGTCGGTTCGAAAATCAAATTTTTTTTGATGATTTTTATTTAATATCTCGGGTAAATATCTACTGATTTCGAAATGTTATACCTTTTTGAATTGGTACGGATCCCTACTTTCAATTGGCATTCAAACATTTTAAAAATCGATGGGTTAAAACAAGTGGTTGACCAAAAACCGATTCGTTTGTAAAGTCAACCTTTTTTGATGATTTTTTGGGATATCTCGTCCAAATAATGTCCGATTTATGAATTTTATACCATTTTGGACTCGTAAGGATCAGCATAATTGATTGGCATCAAAAAAAATAAAATCTAAATTTTGACCCAAATCAACAAAATGGCAAGGGGTTACATCACGTTTTTTCTAAAAATCGGGGTCGGTTCGAAAATCAAATTTTTTTTGATGATTTTTATTTAATATCTCGGGTAAATATCTACTGATTTCGAAATGTTATACCTTTTTGAATTGGTACGGATCCCTACTTTCAATTGGCATTCAAACATTTAAAAAATCGATGGGTTAAAACAAGTGGTTGACCAAAAACCGATTCGTTTGTAAAGTCAACCTTTTTTGATGATTTTTTGGGATATATCGTCCAAATAATGTCCGATTTATGAATTTTATACCATTTTGGACTCGTAAGGATCAGTACTATCGATTGGCATCAAAAAAAATGAAAATCTAAATTTTGACCCAAATCAACAAAATGGCAAGGGGTTACATCACGTTTTTTCTAAAAATCGGGGTCGGTTCGAAAATCAAATTTTTTTTGATGATTTTTATTTAATATCTCGGGTAAATATCTACTGATTTCGAAATGTTATACCTTTTTGAATTGGTACGGATCCCTACTTTCAATTGGCATTCAACTATTTTAAAAATCGATGGGTTAAAACAAGTGGTTGACCAAAAACCGATTCGTTTGTAAAGTCAACCTTTTTTGATGATTTTTTGGGATATCTCGTCCAAATAATGTCCGATTTATGAATTTTATACCATTTTGGACTCGTAAGGATCAGTACTATTGATTGGCATCAAAAAAAATGAAAATCTAAATTTTGACCCAAATCAACAAAATGGCAAGGGGTTACATCACGTTTTTTCTAAAAATCGGGGTCGGTTCGAAAATCAAATTTTTTTGATGATTTTTATTTAATATCTCGGGTAAATATCTACTGATTTTGAAATGTTATACCTTTTTGAATTGGTACGGATCCCTACTTTCAATTGGCATTCAAACATTTTAAAAATCGATGGGTTAAAACAAGTGGTTGACCAAAAACCGATTCGTTTGTAAAGTCAACCTTTTTTGATGATTTTTTGGGATATATCGTCCAAATAATGTCCGATTTATGAATTTTATACCATTTTGGACTCGTAAGGATCAGTACTATTGATTGGCATCAAAAAAAATGAAAATCTAAATTTTGACCCAAATCAACAAAATGGCAAGGGGTTACATCACGTTTTTTCTAAAAATCGGGGTCGGTTCGAAAATCAAATTTTTTTTGATGATTTTTATTTAATATCTCGGGTAAATATCTACTGATTTCGAAATGTTATACCTTTTTGAATTGGTACGGATCCCTACTTTCAATTGGCATTCAAACTATTTAAAAAATCGATGGGTTAAAACAAGTGGTTGACCAAAAACCGATTCGTTTGTAAAGTCAACCTTTTTTGATGATTTTTTGGGATATATCGTCCAAATAATGTCCGATTTATGAATTTTATACCATTTTGGACTCGTAAGGATCAGTACTATCGATTGGCATCAAAAAAAATAAAATCTAAATTTTGACCCAAATCAACAAAATGGCAAGGGGTTACATCACGTTTTTTCTAAAAATCGGGGTCGGTTCGAAAATCAAATTTTTT